>CM072805.1:23566668-25966668 GCA_037013495.1 Hippophae tibetana | reverse complement strand
AATTGTCACGTGGTCTCTATGTGCTTCAAGGTACCATTGTAATTGGTAGTGTTTAAGTTTCATCTTCATCATATCAAGATTCAAATACTACTCACTTATGGCATATGTGATTAGGGCAAGTGGGGTTTTCTTGGTAGTCAAAAAACTAGAAAGCTTGATTTCTATGAGTATTATGTCTATGGAAAACATCGCAAGGTCAAGTTTAGTACAATCATCCACAAAATGAAAAGTATAGTTGATTATATTCATTCAAATCTTTGAGGTCCTTCTCGTGTTGTGTTTAAGGGTGGTGTCCAGTATATGTTGACTTTTATCGATGACTTCTCTCGTTATGTTTAGGTATATTTTCTAAAAAATAAGAATGATGTGTTCTCAAAATTTGTAAAGTTTAAGATTTGTATAGAAAATCAAGTGCTTGAGGACCAATAATGGCTTGGTGTTTTGTAAAGGCTAGTTTAATGAGTTCTGCGAAAGAAATAGCATAGTAAAACATCGAACAATAGAGTTGTAGAACATATGAATAGGACTATTTTGGAAAGAGCTAGATGTATGCTCTTGCAAGTTGGTTTGGACTAATCATTTTGTGCTTAAGCAACCATGCATGCTATTTGGTGAATCTGTCTCCATTAACTACAATTGAGTTGAAGACTTTGTTTTAGGTATTCTTTAGTACTTCTACTAATTATTCTAATTTGAAATTTTTTGGTTATCCTTCTTATGCTCATGTTAATGATGATAAGCTTGAACATAGGGCTGAAATGCATATTTTTGGGATATCCTTCTAGGATGAAGAATTATAGATTGTAGTGTGTTGAACCCAAGTCATCTAAATTCTTGATTAGTAGAGATGTTAAATTGGATGAGTTTTCCATGTTAAAAAAGAAAAAAAGTTTGTTATCACATGTAAAGATCGCGGTGTTAGTAAGCAAGTGGAGCTTGAGAATGAAACTCCTAATTAAATGCAAAACACACTTCAAATCAACCATCTATGAATGGGAGAGATGATTCTACTCGATATAGTAGAGGAACAACATGAGCAACCATATAGTATCGCTAAGGGTAAAGAAACAAGAGAGATTTGATGCCCTCACATATATGCAATTGTGAACCTTCTAGTTATCATGAATCAGTCAATTGTGATGAGTCTACTCCGTGGTTAATTGCTATGAACGAAGAGATTGAGTCATTTCACAATAACCATACTTAGAAGATTGTTGGAAACAAATAGATCTTTAAGAAAAGGATTATTGTCAGAAGAAGAGCATTGACTTCAATGAAATATCTTCACCCGTTGTAAAACATAGTTCTATTTGTGTGTTGCTTGCTATAATTGCATTTTTTGATATGGAATTAGAACAACTTGATGTCAAGAAACTTTCTTACATGGTGAGTTTGAGGAATAAATTTATGTGCATCAACCAGAGGGGTTTGTTGTTTCATGTAAGGAAGATCATGTTTGTTTATTGAAAAGTTCATTATATGGTTTGAAGCAATCTTTTAAGCAGTGGTATAAACTGTTTAATTCTTTTATTATTGACCACAATTATGTTTATCATAAAAGATTTCATGATAGTTTATTTGTTTATTTGTTGATATATGTTGATGACGTGTTTATTGCTTCTAAGAATAAGTCTGAGATTCAAAAGAAGTGAGGAATCGAGCCTATAGGAAAAAGCTAACAAGACCAATTCCACCCTGAGATGCGCTATCTTTTTTATCAAGTCCAGCCGCATATAGATGTAAAAGCACTTAAATTTCTCTATTTTGGCACCTCTTTCAGAGCGGAAATTGCTTGATGCCGAAGAAAAACGATGTTTGCATTTAGTACGAGATTGCTTAACTATCGAACAGTGGAACACTACTACTTGAACTGTCAGCGGTGAACTTCATGCCTCCATCTTGAACATTAAGGCAAACCAAAAAAAACCAACTCTTTAGACAGAACCTAAGAGTAGCAAAAGTAATACACAATGACATAAATGATGATATACTATCATAAATTTGTAAGGAGAGAAGGATATGGTTATTCCAACTGCTTATTTACAGTGTAGATCATTACATGAAGTTTTCTACAGAATGAGATTGTATAGAATTGAAGGGTTGGTTTAGCTGTTTTTATCAATGAGAGCAGTATTGTTTTCTGATGAACATATTATGCCACACTACCATTCTATAAATATTAGTAAAATATATGTTTACTAAAAAAATAGTTTTTAGAATTAAAAAAAAGGAAAAAGAAAGAAGCTAAAACTAACTTTGTTGTGTGTCATGTGCAAATTAACCTTCATTCCTTCCTATGCAAAGAGAATTTAAAGGAGGGGAAAGAGAAACAAAGTCAGGAATCACCTTCTACTCCTAAAAAATACCAAATTTGCACGTGATGCGTTCCTAGTCCTACTAGCCTTTGTACACTCACAATAGCACCACCAATGATATTGTTTTCTTTTAGAACGACTTCATTTCCATGGATACGTATAGCAGTATTATGAGAAAAAGGAATATTAGTTTCTTGACTATACATAAAGTAGGAACTACATTGTCCCTCACATAGCTCAAATCCTTTCATTGTGAACCAACCTTTATGAAGGAAATGAAGGAAACCTTAGTAAAGTAGAATAAAAGACAAAAGGATAAACTACAACCTACAGTAATTAGTTCAAAAAGAGATACCGCTGTGACTTTACTTCGACATCATTTAGCTTAACTGGCTAAAGATATTGTTTGAAAAATTTCCCCAAACTAGATCCTTGTGAAAGTAACTTAGTTTGTTAAATAACTTGAGATCCATCCTTATGACAACCAACACACTAGCTGAAAGCATCCACCAACAGTTTGGTGGGGAAGGATAGACTGTCCAAGAATATGCCTCTCCATAATTGTGTTTGTTTTTAATTATTACAATTTTTCTTTTCTTTTGTATAAATAGGTTTTAAAAATTAGTTTATTCATCATCAATAAAATCATTTCTTACATGGTATCAGAGCTTAGGAAATAATTCCCAAAAAATTCAGCTCACATAGAATGTTTTTTTCTTTTCTCATTCTGTTTTTTTTCAAAATCAATTTCGATTCACAAAATAATTTCAATTTCATTCCGTTATAATATCTAGAAGAATCCGAGCAATCTGCAATTAATTTCAAGCCAAAATAACACCTCACGCGCTCACACGCGCCTTCCTTGAGTTCATTGGCGTTCCACGCGCCTCGCCGGAGTCACACGCGCCAGCTAATGAGGAAGACGACTCCAACGACACATCGTTCGTGCACCTCTGAAGCAAACTACGTGTCGTTCATCCAATTTGGTCCTCCATCCGGTCCGGTTCGGTATTCATCTAGTTCAGTGATCCACCATTGCAGTCGCCATTCCAGCCACTCCAGACGCCGATTCACCCACTTTCTGATCGGTTCTGCGGTTGAAATTTCTGGTTCTATAATCCTTGATTCATTTTCTATAAGATAAACCATATTGTAGTTCATTATTTGTTTCATAAGCAGTTATTATTGTCTAAAACACACTAAATCCTATCCCGTTCTTTTGATTTATTTTACTCAACAATAATGTCTATAACTACCAATATCAACCCTACTTTACCAAAGTGGTATGATGACCCTAGCCATTCATTATCTACACCACTCAGACCAATCAGTCATGGTTCTAGTAGCTCAATCCTTAAATCAAGAAAATTATCACATTTGGATTCATGCGATGCTCATGACTCTAATCACCAAAAACAAAGAAAAATTTATTGACGGCACAATCAAAAGGCCATCAATAAACTTTGAAGTAGAAATCAAACAATGGACTCGTTGCAATATTCTTGTAAATGAATGAATTCTTAATACCATATCGCCTAAAACTGTAGATATTGTTATGTATAATTTTACTACATATGAGCTATAGGAAGAATTGAAAGAACACTTTTCACACACCAACAACGTGCACCTATTCCACATTAAGCAAGAGATCCATGATTGCATACAAGAAGGTGTAAGCATTGGAGAATACAACACCAAATTGAAAAGCTTATGGGATAGTCGCAATGCATTATGTCCTCTTCCACATTGTGGAGGAAATGTCGAAAGGGAACTACAAGAATATCAACAAAAGTAGCGAACTATAAAGTTCCTTATGGGGCTCAACAAGATTTACACATCAGCATGTGGACAAATCTTGCTCATGAAACCTTTACCTACAGTAAATAAGGTATATTCATTCATTGTTCAAGATGAAAAGCAGAGAGTTGTTTCCACGCAAACCATAGGAAGGATGCCAAAAGCTGTCGCACTTGTTGCCAGAGATAGTCGTCCACAATATCCTCAAAAAAATTACCCACCAAGGAACCCACATCTCATATGCAATTGATGCAACAATATAGACACAATTTTTGAAAACTGCCTAAAGTGTCTCAAATGTAATTTTTGTGGTTTGAATGGACATGGCATCAACGTGTGTCGGAAGAAAGGAGCAATTCAAGATAATAGAAATACAAGTTATGGCTTCCCCTCCAAAGCTCATCATACTGACTTTCAGAAAAGTTGTTCTGACACAAAGACACCATCCCACAACCTTACATCTGCCCAATATCAAGAGCTCCTTACATTTCTCAATCAATCCAAATCAGGTAGCATGGCAAGTCAAGTGGCTACTTCTTCAAGTAACACATTATGTGTAACTTTTTTCCATTTAGAAACTAGTTAGATTTTTGATACAAGAGAAACTGATCACATGGTCTGTTCCCAAAACCTTATGAGCTCCAGCATTCCAGTCACTAATCGACATGTGCATTTACTTGATCATTCTCTTGCCCGTATCACACATATTGACACTGTACATTTCTCCAATAATTTCATACTCCATAATGTCTTGTGTGTTCCCTCTTTCAAATTAAACTTAGTTTCAGTAGCCAAACTAACTCAAATTAAATTTTTCCATGTCACCTTCACTAATAGTATGTGCTTTGTTCATGACAAATGCTCAGAGAAGGCAATTGGGATGGGAACTGAGAAAGTAGGACTCTACTACCTGACTATTTCTAAAAAGGCTGGATGTTTCTCCGTTTCAAATACTACCTCTACCAACTCTCATCTATGGCATCAACAACTTGGTCATTTATCTAATAACAGTTTGCGTGTAATTTCTCTTTCTATCAACACACCTTTTTGTTCCATTAGTGATTGTTCTATTTTTTCATTAGCTAAGCAAACACGTAATCCATTTCCTCTAAGTTCTATCAATACAAAATCACCTTTTGAAATGATTATGTCGATATTTGGGGTGGTTATCACATTCCAACACTTAATGGAGCACATTATTTCCTCACTATTGTTGATGATTACTCAAGATGCACATGGGTCTATCTCGTACATGCTAAATCTAATACACACACATTTCTTACCACCTTCATTAATCTTGTTGAAACACAATTTTCATCCAAAGTTAAAATCATTTGTAGCGACAATGGACCATAATTCTCTATGACCCAGTTATTTTCTACCAAAGGAATCCTTCACCAAACCAGTTGTGTCTTTACCTCTCAACAAAATGGTGTTACTAAACGCAAACACCATCATCTTCTCAATGTTACTCGTTCATTGCTCTTCCAAGCCAATCTCCCTAAACAATTCTGGGAAGATGTCATTCTTACAACCACATACCTCATAAATCATACCTCATAAATCACACTCCAACTCTATTCACTCCATCAGAAAATACTATTTATGATGACATACCCAACATTCATCAATCAACCAATCCAAATACATCACTTCGTCATACACAATATGTCCTTCCAACAATCGACTCAGACATTCTTCATCTTCAAAATTCATCTCTAGAAACATCATCATCAACTTCTCCACCACACATGACTCCTCCAACACCTGTTACACATAGGCTTTGTCGATCCACCAATGTTCCTAGCTACCTTCAAAAATATCATGTAAAAGCTTCCTTTCCTTCTTGGTCCTTCCCTTCGTCTCACTCATCATCGTCCAAAGACAAAGGTACTTCTCATTCTTTATCTCATGTACTTACCTATGACCAATTATCACCTGCATATCGTGCCTTTGCTACTTCTATTTCCATTCTCAGGGAACCAACCACTTTTGCGGAAGCTTTCAACGATCCAAAATGGCGGCTTGCCATGAAACAAGAACTAGATGCTCTTGAAACTAGTGGCATTTGGACGTTTCAACAGCTTCCTCCAAACAAGAAACTAGTTGGTTGTAAATGGCTCTGTGGAACGATACAAGGCTCAGTTAGTGGCAAAAGGATACAATCAGATTAAAGGTTTTGACTACCAAGAAACTTTTGCACCAGTAGCCAAACTTGTCACTATTTGGCTTCTTCTTGCCATTGCTACTATTCAAAATTGGCATCTTCGACAACTCGATGTCAACAATGCTTTTCTCTATGGTGATCTTCATGAAGATGTCTACATGTCCTTTCCACCTGGATTCGGACGAAAGAGGGAAACATGAGTATGTAAGCTACACAAATATTTGTATGGACTCAAACAAGCCTCACGACAATGGTTCATCAAGCTATCAACAACACTTAAGCTAGCTGGTTTTAACCAATCCAAGTATGATCACTCACTACTCGTCCGAACTCGTGGTAATTCTTTCTCTATTCTTCTTGTCTATGTAGATGATATAATCATAACAGGAAACAATGTACAAGACATTGAAGAAACTAAGAATCATCTCATGAGACAATTCAAGCTTAAAGATCTCGGTGAATTAAAGTACTTTTTGGGCATAGAAGTTTCACATTCTAGGAAGGGAATTGTTCTGTCACAAATCAAGTACACAATTGAAATATTGGAGGACATGGGTTATCTTGGTGCCAAATCTGCTAATTCACCTATGGAACAAAATTTATCCCTCAACAAGGTTAAAGGGGAATTCATCTGTAATCCCACATCATATCAAAGACTTGTTGGGAGATTAATATACTTGACCATCACAAGGCCAGACTTGTGTATGTTGTGCACATACTCAGTCAATATATGGATAAACCACGTCAACCACATTTAGAGGCAGCTCAACGAGTGCTACGATATGTCAAGAACACACCAGGGCAAGGTCTCTTTTTCTTAGCAACTAGTTCATTACAACTAAATGTTTTTAGTGATGCAGATTAGGCAAAATGCACAGATACATGACGATCAACCACAAGATATTGTATGTTTCTTGGAAACTCGCTAATTTCTTGGAAGACTAAGAAACAAAATACGGTATCACGATCAAGTGTAGAAGCAGAATACCGCTCTATGGCAGCAACATGTTGCGAAGTAACCTGATTATGATACATTTTGGATGATTTGGGTATCAAATACTCTCAACCAACCAAGTTGTATTGTGACAATCAAGCAGCCCTTCACATTGCATCAAATCCAGTGTTTCATGAGCGAACCAAACACATAACCATCTAGTAAGAGAAAAGATTCAAGCTGGAATGATCAAAACTTATCATATCTCTACATTAGAGCAACCAGCAGATATATTTACCAAATCCTTGAGTTTTCCACAGTTCTCGAGCTTACTTAACAAGTTAGGAATAATTAACATATATTCCAACTTGAGGGGGAATGTTAAAAAACTTGAGATCCAATTGGTGACAACCAACACACCAGTTGGAAGCAACCACCAACAGCTTGGTGAGGAAGAATAGGTTGTCCAAGAACATGCCTCTCCATAATTGTGTTTGTTTTTAATTATTACAATTTTGCTTTTCTTTTGTATAAATAGGTTGTAAACATTCTTTTATTCATCATCAATAAAACTATTTATTACATAGTTTGAGGTAAAATGAACACTGATGTAGGAAACGAAAAGCAATTCAAGTTGTTCAATACCTAACAGCTCGCCCATATCGTGTTCCACCTAAACCAGGAACGAAATGGAACTTTGAAATAGACACAACTCGCCCCACCTTGCGTTCAAACTTGCGATGGACTTCGAGCAATGGAATCGACGATGAGGTTGCTTTCCAATGAAGGCGAGCCACCTATTTCCAGCAAAGGACAAAATTCTACTCTAGCACGCGAGCAAAGAAAAAGGAAATTGTGTAATTACTCACTTAGAAGAACTAAAAACATACTTCTAAAAAAAAAATTGGTCACCGTTCATGAAAAAAAACTGAGACTAAGTTACTAAAATAATTTAGGTTATGTTTATTTCATGATTATTTAATAATCATGATTATAAGTTTATTTATTTTTAAATAAATTTTGTGATTTAACTTATAGTCATAATGATCGATAAAAATTGAAATTATATACATTATGTTTACAGATTTTATTGGACCGTGATCAAAACCTTAAGATTTCGGTTTTAAAAAAAATTGTTACCAAATTTACAATATTAAATATCACTATTGCATTAGACATCGTACTATAATGCATTTCCCTTATATTTGCATGTTCTTATAGGTTTTCTTTTTCTTTTAAGTTGATACGTGTGATGAAATTTGATGCAGCAATGAGAGAGGATCTAATCACTTACAATATTATTCCTCTAATTATAACAAATGCTATTGTGTCAATACCCGAGGTTAACTATTACACAATTTTATGTTACAAATTCATATGTAACATGCTTGTTTTATAACCTAAGATGTTATGAACAGATTCAAGCATCTGCATCTAGTTTGATGTACTTTGGGGCTTTACCACAACTGCCTGCATATTTTCCCCTTCCTTCTACGCGAAATGCTGACATGCTTGACTTTTTGCAATTTATTTTTGGATTTCAGGTGTGTTTTCTTCACATATGTAAATTTAATCTTATTTACATTTACCAAAACTATAGAAAAAAAAAAAATTCTCCAATCCATTTGTTTTTCTTCTACATCCCACAAACACTTTAATTTATTGAAAATAATCATAATATTCTCATGGGCATTCCTAACCTACTTTACGAATAATACGAGAAAAGATGATAAGGCATAGTATTGGCTTATTGGAAACCAAGAGGTCCGAGGTTTGAGTTTACCCACACCCCTCAAATTGAGATGGTTTGAAAGTGAGTGCTTTGATGTATACATTCTCTAAGCTTGAAAAAATCTAAATATCTTAGTTATTATTTTATCTCTACTAAAAAATAAACTAAATCTTTTATTAATTACTACAAGTATTAACTGATTTAAAAGTTAATATATTTATGACAATCAATAAAAAAATAAGTATTTTTTAGGAGATATAACCCCTTTATACATATAAAAATACTCAATCTCATTAAGACTTAAGAAGAATGCTTTGATGTATACCTTTCCTAATCCTCTTGGAAAAGTCTAAGCATCTCTGTTATTATCTTATCTCCATTCAAATATAAACTAAATATTGCTTTAATTATGCGAGTACTATCTGATTTAAAAGTTAATACATTTATGACAATAATAAAAAATAAGTATTTTGATGGGTACAACTCTATCTGTACATATAAAACTACTCAATCCCATTCAGACTTAAGGAGTAAGGATGTCTTTATTGTGGATCAAAAGAGCCAAATATTAGTGTTTGAAAAATGAAAGAGGCATGAAAAGGAAAATCTACCCCCAAGTTTTTGGTATCTAATTTTTAACCATTTCTCCAAAGTAAGTCAGACATTAGAAACAAGGTCATCATGCCCTTGAGTGAGAGTTTTCCAAGGACATGTGAGTGTCACCCTTGTGCTTTTAGTGCCTCAGTCAATATAAATGTAGTGTAAATTATTTATAATTAAAAAAAGTAAAAACGGTAAAATTCTACAGTTATACTAGTCATTGAGTTTACATAATTATGAGATTATTTGCCAGGTATCTTTAAGATTCGGACATCAAGTGTAAATAGTTTCTAAAGTTTGGTCCAAAATATGTGTACAAAACATTTTGTGGTTTGTGGTGGGCTCTGTACTGTTGTAAAGATCCTCCATCATTTTATGCAATTAAATTCCTGCTAAAACTTTTGATAGTACAATTTTGGAGCTGTCTAACACTCACTGATTCTTGATGTAGAAAGACAATGTTTCTAATCAGCGTGAATATATTGTTCACCTCCTTGCCAATGAGCAGTCTAGCTACGTCCGCTAGAAGAAATAGAACCAGTATGTCTCATATCTTCCCTGGATTGATAAAGTGATTGTATTCCTATTAAAGTCTCAATTCAATCCAGAAACGTTCATAAAAATTCAATCCAAAAACGTTCATAAAACCATATGAACTCATAATTTAAATGCAGCGGAAACAAAATTGGATTGAAAGCATACCTCCTGCCATTGATCAAATTTCAGCACTTACACGAGAATTCCAATGGATTTTTTGTTTGATGCTTTCACTGGTTTCTCACACTTATTCTCTGTGTATTGATGGTGTATCTGAATTGTTATGCAGTTAATAGTGAGAGGACCCGATACTTTATTAAGATTCTTCCATCAAGAACCTCGTTCGGTTTCGGAACCGGCGTACGGTTCTGACGAAACCAAACCGTCACCACGGTTCACTTAACGTTGCACCACTCTGATTTACATTCTCCCACTTGGTGCAAACGTTAAGCGAAATTCTCTTGAGTAACAAAACACATGAATCATAGCGATAGGTCCTCTAAGAGCGAGTATTATCTTCCATGTATTACAATGTATTTAGTTTCTCAAGTACTATACTTTATGTGGTAACTAAACTTAATGAATAAATCTTATATTTATTCTTAGTCTAATATAAATTTTCTCAAATAAATTAAGGTGCACATGAATATGAGAAAATATCACAATATATAAGAGTTTTATTAATTAATTGTATATATACATTTACAAAGTGGAACCAATTCCCATTTTCTCTACATGATCCTTGAATTTCATTGGTGGCATGCCTTTAGTCAAAGGATCAGCAATCATCAACTCAGTGCTTACGTGCTCAATGACCACTTTCTTTTCCTTAACACGTTCTCTTATGGCCAAGTATTTAATGTCGATGTGCTTACTATGACTACCACTTTTGTTGTTCTTAGCCATAAATATAGCAGTTGAGTTGTCATAGTATAATCTTAATGGCCTAGAAATAGAGTTAACTACTCTAAGCCCGAAAATGAAACTCTTTAACCATACACCATGCGATGTGGCCTCAAAACATGATACGAACTCGGCCTCCATAGTGGAAGTAGCAGTTAAGGACTGTTTCGCACTCCTCCAAGACACAGCTCCACCGGCAAGCATGAAAATGTAACCAGATGTTGATTTTTGTGAATCAATACAGCCAACAAAGTCCACATCGAAGTAGCCAATTATTTCCAGTTCATCGGTTCGTCTATACATGAGCATATAATCCTTGGTTCCATGTAGGTACCCCATCACTTTCTTTGCAACTTTCCTATGGTCAACACCTGGATTACTCTAATATCTCCCTAGCATCCCAACAATAAATGCAATATCAGGTCTGGTGCAGACTTGAGCATACATCAGGCTTCTAACAACTGAAGCATATGGAATGGTTTTCATCTGTTCTCTTTCAAAATCATTCTTTGGGCATTGGTCCAAATTGAACTTATCACCCTTCACAATGGGAGCAACACTTGGTGAACAATCATTCATTCGAAATCTCTCTAAAACTTTATTGATATAGGTTTTCTGAGATAAACCCAAGACACCTCGAAGTCTATCTCTATGGATCTTAATGCCAATGACATAAGATGCCTCACCCATATCCTTCATGTCAAAATTTTTAGAGAGGAATTGTTTTACCTCATGTAGCAAATCCCTATCATTGGCTGCAAGCAAAATATCATCCACATATAGCACCAAAAAACAAATCTTACTCCCACTAACCTTCTGGTATATACATTGATCCATGACGTTCTCTTCAAAACCAAATGAAGTGATGACATTATGGAATTTCAAATACCATTGACGGGAAGCTTGTTTTAATACATATATGGATTTATTAAGCTTACAAACCAAATGCTAACCATCACTAGAGAAGAATCCTTCAGGTTGTTTCATATAAACCTCTTCCTCTAGGTTACCATTAAGGAAAGCCGTTTTCACATCCATTTGTTGCAAATCCAAATCAAAATGGGCAACCAATTCCATGACCACATGAAGTGAATCTTTCTTAGATACAAGAGAAAATGTCTCCATGTAGTCGATTCCTTCCCTTTGAGTGAATCATTTGGCAACGAGTCTTGCCTTATGTCTCTCAATGTTGCCTTGTGAGTCTTTCTTTGTTTTGAAGACCCATTTACATCCAATGGCTTTCACACCATCAGGCAAGTTGACGAGATCCCAGGCTCGGTTAGACGCCATAGAATCCATCTCTTCTTTCATGGCATTGTACCATAAGTTCGAAACCTCATAACTCATGGCCTGTGAAAACGTCTCAGGATCATTTTTGGCTCCAATATTATAGTCACATTCTTGTAGATACACAACATAATCATTAGGAATCGTTGATTTCCTTACTCTAGTAGATCTTCTTAATGTTGCATCAACATTCTCCTCAGGAGCATGATCATGTTGTTCATCTGGTTGTTCAACAGTTGTAGGCATCTGTTGAACTTTAACCTATACTGTATCAGGATCAACAGCTTGTGGTACTTCCAAGTCTGGTTCTTCAACACGCGTTTGTACTCGAGGCGTGTTGTTAACAATAACGATCAGTCCATTACTTGAAGTGGCATATTGAGCATCTGAATGATCTTTCTCAGAACCAATGCCTTGGGATCGATCGCTCCCACTAATCAAGTAATTCTCAAGAAATTTTGCATTTCTTGATTCCACAAACCTAGTGTTGTGAGATGGACAGTAAAATCTATAACCTTTAGACCGTTCAACATATCTAATGAAATACCCACTAATAGTCCTTAGGTCCAGCTTCTTCTCTTGTGGATTATAAATCCTCACTTTAGACGGGCATCCCCAAACACGCATATGTTGCAAACTTGGTTTCCAACTTTTCCATAATTCAAATGGCATCTTTGAGACAACCTTGGTTGGAACTCGGTTTAATATATACACAGTCGTCTTTAAAGCTTCAATCCACAAGGATTTAGGAAGATTGGAGTTGCTAAGCATACTCCTCACCATATCCAATAGTGTTCGGTTTCTCCTTTCTACTACACCATTCTGGTCTGGTGAACCAGGCATAGTGTATTGGGCAACTATCCCATGTTCTTGAAGAAACTTAGCAAACGGACCATGTGCTTGTCCATTCTCAGTGTATATACCATAATATTCACCACCTCTATCTGATCTCACGATCTTTATTTGCTTTCCACATTGTTTCTCTACTTCAACCTTAAAGCTTTTGAAGGCATCCAATGCTTCGCTCTTATTATGAAGCATATAGAGATACATATATCGAGAAAAATCATCAATAAAGGTGATAAAATATTTCTGACCTTGAATGTCCATGTCTGGACAACATATATCCATATGTATGATTTCTAATATGTTTGAACTCCTATTGGAACCTTTCTTTGACTTGTTAGTCTGCTTTCCCTTAATGCAGTCCACACATGTCTCAAAATCAGTAAAATCTAGAGTACTAAGTACCCCATCTTTCACTAATATTTTAATTCTTTCTATGGAGATATGTCCTAATCTCCTATGCCATAACGTAGAAGAGTCATCGTCAATAATACACCTCTATCTGATCTCACGATCTTTATTTGCTTTCCATATTGTTTCTCTACCTCAACCTTAAAGCTTTTGAAGGCATCCAATTCTTCGCTCTTATTATGAAGCATATAGAGATACATATATCGAGAAAAATCATCAATAAAGGTGATAAAATATTTCTGACCTTGAATTTCCATGTCTGGACAACATATATCTGTATGTATGATTTCTAATATGTTTGAACTCCTATTGGAACCTTTCTTTGACTTGTTAGTCTGCTTTCCCTTAATACAGTCCACATATGTCTCAAAATCAGTAAAATCTAGAGTACTAAGTACCCCATCTTTCACTAATCTTTTAATTCTTTCTATGGAGATATGTCCTAATCTCCTATGCCATAACGTAGAAGAGTCATCGTCAATAATACACCTTTTAGTGCCAGCTTGAACATGCATAGCGTTATGAGTGGCATTATTTCGTAAATTAATGCAGTAAAGACCATCAGACAAAATAACATTCCTAACATAATCAGATTTATTAAATAAACTGAAAGATGTTTCTATAAAGTGAAAGGAATAACCATAAGGTACAAGTCTTGAAATTGAAATCAAGTTTCTAGAGAAACTTGGAACATAAAAGGTCTTTTCTAATTTTAAAATAAAACCACTACTTAAAATCAAATTGCATGTCCCTACAGCCTCCACATGTGAGCCCATCTTGTTACCGGATAAGATGTATTGCTCACTTCCCACTGGCTTCCTTAGATTTTGCATACCCTGTAAGGAGTTTGCAACATGGATTATAGATCCAGAATCAATCCACCAGGTGTTAATATTAACATTAACCATATTAGATTCATAACAAACAAACGAGGTTGGATTACCTTTATTCTCAAGCCATTTCTGGAATCTGATACAATCCTTCTTCATGTGTCCTTTCTTTTTACAAAAGAAACACTTGGATTCTTTCTTAATATCAGCGTGAGGTGGAATTATCCCCTTTCCTTTATGCTTGTATTGAGATTTTCCTTTCTGGTACGTTGTAGCCAACATTGCATTGTCACCAAATTCCATAACAAGCCTACCTTCCTCTTGAACACACATGGTCATTAGTTCGTTGATTGACCATTTATCCTTATGTGTATTGTACGAGATTTTGAATGGCCCGTACTAATGTGGGAGAGTGTTAAGGATATAGTGCACCAGGAAGGATTCCAACATCTCAACCTCGAGATGCTTAAGTTGAGCCACAATGTCCCTCATTTGCATAATGTGCTCACGCACACCTTTCACACTGGTGAGTCTTAAAAAAGAGAACTTCGTAATAAGGGTGTTTGCTAAAGCCTTATCTGAAGTGACGAATTGATCATCAATGGCCTTTAGCAAGTCTTGAACATTGGTATGCTGATCAACGGAACCACGAATACCAGCAAAGATTTTAGTCTTAATAAACATCATGCTAAGGCGATTAGATCGTTCCCATTGTTCATAAAGCATGATATTCTCTGGAGTACTAGTTTGAGTAATTTTAGGTGGTTCATTTTTCCTAATAGCATAATCAATATTCATCCACCCTAATTGAAGGAGAATTCTTTCCTTCCATATTTTATAATTATCCTCTTTCAGATCGGGAATATCACAACGGATATCAGAGAAATTTACAGGTTGAGAAGCTGCAATTAAAGATTATATGCTTATTAAAGTTTGAGGCCTAAATTATAATCATTCTTTACCAATGTAAATCATGAATAATATGAATCTAGCGACATAAAACTTATCTGTGGGCTAAAGTTTTAATTCAATTAAATTCATTCTAACTTTACGACAAAACTATCAAATTATGTTCCTTTTCCTAATCCCTATGGGTAAATTAGAAAATATAATTTGATATTATATCCTAATTAATCACACAAAAATATAATAAAAATTCATGTGGGATAAGATCTATTATATCACATATGATTAATTACAATTAATATTTATTTTCTAAATGTGATCCTAAATAAACTTTATTATAGTTTTAATTAATTAAAGATGTTGTGGCTACTCCCTAATTAATTAAACTATATGAATCACTTAAATATTAATTAAATCCTTATGTTCAATTATTGCATAAAACCATAAGCAATATTAATTTAATTTCAAATGTGCAAATATTATTTATCTTAAATTGTATATATGATAATAAATTATACAAGCAAAAATTAAATAATATAAGCACTAATTAAATCCATAAGAGCCATTAAAAATTAATTTCATTATGCATAAATTATTTAACTCAATTTTATATGTATAATTAATTATAAAATTTATACATATAAATACCCAAAACAAATAATTTAAGCATAATGTATTTAAATAAAATTTTAATGTGCCCAAAAATTATTGAAATAAATATAACATGTATAATAAATATTATACATATGATAAACATAAATTAAAATTATATTCATAATTATTTTATATATATATATATATATATTTATTTTGTTTTAATAAAATTAAATATCTAATATATATATATAATATTACACGTTGTATAATACATAATGTGTTGTAGCCTGTTGGTCTGGTTCTTGAATTCTCTGTCTTGATACCAAGGTTCAAGTCCTACACAATCCAAATGTTTGATTTTTTTTAATAAAACTTCATCTTCAACCTTCAGTCGGGTCAACTTGATCCGGTTTGACCTTAACGGATACCCGGTCGTATCTTTCTATTTCGGTAACGAAATCCAGCGTTATTTTTATCAAAATTCTCATAATTCGATTTTCGAGTGATTCATGATCTTAATTTTAAGTAAAAAACTTCATTTTAAATAAAAAGATAATTAATGAAGGAAATAAATACCCACTGCAAATTGGATTTATTTTCTTCATTGTTTTTCAAGTTTAATTTTACAGAATCATTCAAAAATCAATATTGAAACACTTTATAATTTCCATATGCATCAAAAACAATCAATATAAAAAACCCAAAATTTTAGTTCTCGTGAAACAACATAACAAAACAGAGTTGTTTTCAAATGACTCTGATACCAAATGTTAAAGTCTCAATTCAATCCAAAAACGTTCATAAAACCA
Source organism: Hippophae tibetana (assembly GCA_037013495.1). Lineage (NCBI taxonomy): Eukaryota > Viridiplantae > Streptophyta > Magnoliopsida > Rosales > Elaeagnaceae > Hippophae > Hippophae tibetana. The sequence continues at coordinate 25,949,997 of CM072805.1, read as the reverse complement.
TATGAACTCATAATTTAAATGTAGCGGAAACAAAATTGGATTGAAAACATACCTCCTGCCATTGATCAAATTTCAGCACTTACACGGAAATTTCAATGGATTTTCTGTTTGATGCTTTCACTCGTTTTTTACACTTATTCTCTGTGTATTGATGGTGTATCTGAATTGTTATGCAGTTAATAGTGAGAGGACCCGATACTTTATTAAGGTTTTTCCATCAAGAATCTCGTTCGGTTTCGGAACCGACGTACGATTCCGACGAAACCGAAACGTCACCACGGTTCACTTAACGTTGCCCCATTCTGATTTACAATTCACTAAAAGCGGTTTTATAGAGACACATAAACACCTTCGAAAATTACATAAATTAATATCTCTAAAATTTATAACAAAAAAATAATAATTTATAACGTTGAACGGTTATTAATAATCATAGTTTTATTTATGTGATCATAAGTTTTAAGTGGTGCTATTCTTATTGTTATCAACTTGTTTATGTTTTCAACCTTATTCACGAGTCATCTAAGATTCTTTTTCCCAGAATTCTGTGAAATTTTTGATTTAGCAACAATTAAATTATATTTGTTAAGGTAGTATGACGTTGATATCTGCCATTTCATTTTACAAAGCTCCCTTATGTTTTCGGTGCTCATCCTTTTCTTATTATTTTCTGATGTACTACTTAGAAATTGGATGGAGCTGCAATTCATAATGTATTCCTGAAGTCTCTGGAGAATTATATCAAGTGGTGCAACCACTTGCGTATTCAGCCAGCTTGGAGCTAGTATGGATATATATAAATCATTTTTTTTAAATAGGATTAATAGATTTTTTTTTATGACTGAACAATAATAGTAGTTGCAAAATTATCATTAAATTTTAAATTATTACAAAATTTCTATTAAACTTCTGATGTTATAAAAGTATAATGGTTGTTAAATTTGCCAAAAATCTAACGGAAAGTTTTTAACGGTGTTGTTACTTATCAAAGTTTTTCCGTTAATATTTGACAAATTTTAAAGGAATTTGTTAGTAGTTTTGTAATGGTTTATAGTTTGATTTACTTTCGTAAATCATAACTCAGTTGTTAAAAAAAAATCTATTTATCCTTTTTAATATGTACATATGTCTTAAGTATTTTCCCTTTTTCTTAAATTTTTTTGACAGGCTTCCTTGTTGCATGCTTGTATTTTATAGTATATGTATTAATGACTTAATATAATGTCTTATGGATGATTTGATGGTTTTCAGTCTTGAGGCCGTTAGCGAGGAAAAGAAATTACTCTTTGTTTCCTTGTACTTTCTGATTTGGGGTGAAGCAACCAATATCATGTCGTGGCTGCGCTAAGTGGCAGAAACTATCTACCTAACTTGGATTTTGGTTTGTAATTTCTTGCTTCACTTCAGTTTTATGTCCCCCCGTGCCACGCAGCGTCGCCCAACCCCGCCCCGCCCGAAGAGAGGCAATTTCATTAACACTGCAGCAAAATCACAAACCAAAACACCACCTTCTTGCACTAGCCATAACTTAGAATAAACACATAACAATCATTGTATATAGATTGCTTTTCCAAACCTAAATCTAGTTCTACATACTAAAACATTATCTAATGTCCGTGGAAGAACTACCAAACCAAGCACATCACTCTTACGATAAACCCAAAAGTTCATTCAGACAAGGAAGATTGTAGTCTTAACTTTTAATGGAAAGATCTTATCACCATAACAAGCCAAAAAAGAAAACAGAAATACCATCAATCAAGCTAACTCAATACAAAACAATCTAAACCATACACCTATCTCCTTACCTAATCTATTTATTTTCTTCTTCCCACCAACCATGAGTTGTATCCTTATCAATTCAGATCATCATCATAGAAGCTTACATGAGCTGGACTTCAAATGAGCTAGAATATTTCAAAGAGTTTGTTTTTGATTTCTTTGGGCTTGTAAACAAGTTTACAAACCAACACTCCTTCTTAAACTTGTTTTATGATGCCGAGCAAATTTCTCAATCTGACAAAGTATTCTTGCTTGAGCGGTTTAGTGAAGATGTCGGCAATTTGATCTTGTGATTTTACATACTCGAGTTGTACATCCTTTCTTGTGATGCACTCCCTGGTGTAATGATATCGAGTATCTAGTATCTATGTGTTTACTTTGATCATGGAAAACAAGATTTTTGGCTAAGGCAATGGTTGACTTGTTGTCAACACAAATTTTGGTTGGCTCTTCTTGTGTCATACTTAGCTCATTTAACAAGTTTCTCAGTCAAATTGCATGACAAACACATGAGCTAACTGCTACATATTCTGTTTCACAGCTAGACAAGGTGACAATCAGTTGCTTTTTCGACATCCATGTAAAAGCAATATCTCCCATAAAAACACAAATCCGAAAGTGCTTTTTCGATCGTCTATATCTCTACCAAAATCGTTATCATTATATCCAAAAAGTTTGTAATCATTAGAAGTCGAATAGAACAAGATAAAATTAATTGTACCTTTTAGATAGCATAGGATTCTTTTTACAGCTTTGAAATGGGTGATTATCAGTTTCTCCATATAGCGGCTAATCAATCCAACAACATACAGGATGGCAGGCCTTATGCACGTGAGATAACGCAGACTTCCAACTAAAATTTTGAAAAATGTTGGATCCACACTTTCACCACCTTCATACTTGGATAGTTTGATTCCACATTCCATTGATGTGTTGATCGACTTGCAATCGTTCATCTTGAACTTCTTTAGTATCTCCCTTGCATAAATTTCTTGAGAGATGAAGATGCCTTCTTCCTTTTGCTTCACTTCAATTCCAAGGTAGTATACCATTAACCCGATATCTATCATTTTGAACTCTCGGGTCATCACCTTCTTAAAATCTTCAAATAGCTTCAAATTACTTCCGGTGAAGATGAGATCATCTACATATAGACAAAAGATTAGAATATCATCATCTTCAATCTTGACGTAGAAGGAATGTTCATAGGGACACTTAGTGAAGTTGTTCTCTATAAAGTACTTATCAATGCGGTTATTCCATGCTCTTGGTGCTTGCTTTAACCCATAAAAAGCTTTCTTTAACTTTAACACCTTGTCATTGTGACCTTTTATTTCATAGCTTGATGGTTGCTTAATGTATACTTCTTCTTCAAGGACTCTGTTTAGAAAAACAGATTTTACATCCATTTGATGTATCTTCCACTTATTTTGAGCTACCAAAGAAATTATTAGTCTTATGGCTTCTAATCGAGAAATAGGAGCAAATATCTCATCATAGTCAATTCTAGCCTTTTGACTATATTCTTTTGCTACTAGCCTCATCTTGTGCCTTTCAATCTCTCCCTTAGCATTCCTCTTTGTCTTGTACAACCATTTGACACATATTGCCTTATGCCCTTTGGGAAGTGATACCGGTTCCCATGTGTCGTTCTTCTCAATTGCATTGATTTCTTCGTCCATCGTATCTCTCCACTTCTTCTCTTGTACATCTTCTTGAAAGCTCACTTGTTCACAATCAACAAAGAGACATAATAAGGTAAGATTATCTTTTCGTTTTGTTACCTCATAAAGATCTTGGAGATTTCTTATACGTGTCACGACTCTTTCACTTCCACTCGAAGATGATGAAGATGACGGTCTTCATAAGTGGTTAGTATTGGTGAAGTAGGTGGATTCGTTGGATCTTGTTGAATTTCTATAGGTTGGTAACTCATTGTTTGCTCATCTTCTTTAAACTGAGGAAAGAAATTGAAGTTATCTACATGAGAGTTAAAATCCCATTCTTCTTCTTCGTCGAATACCACATCTCCTTCTTCGTTCTCCTCTCATCCTGGACATGAACATGAGTTATACTTCCAAAGACTCTTAGATGGGAAATACCAGGCTTTCTTCCACTCCATGCCTCTTGTGGTGTCTTTCCCCATACACTTATTGGAGATCGGTTTGACAAGTAAACTGCACATGCTATTGTTTCTGTCCAAAACTCTTTGCGTAGTTTCTTGCTTTTAAGCATGCTTCGTGCCATGTTGAGGATTGTTCGGTTCTTTCTTTCAGCTACACCATTCTATTGGGGAGATCTCGGTACTGTTAAAGATATATGAATTCCATTTGCTTCACAAAACTCTTGAAACTCCTTGGATGTAAATTCTTCACCTCGGTCTGATCTCATGGCTTTGATTTTCTACCGCTTTCTCTCTCCATTGTAGCTTTGAACCTTTTGAATACTTCAAAAACTTCTGATTTCTATTTCAAGAAATATACCCAAGTTTTTTCTTGAAAAATCATCAATAAAAAGAAGAAAATAGTTACTATTATCGAGAAAGCTAGGCTTGATTGGTCCACACACATCAGTATGGATTAGTTCAAGTGGCTTTTTGGCTCTTGAGTCTGACACATTTGGAAAGATTTTTTCTGAATTACTTCCCGAGTAGACACCCTTCACAAAGTTGATCAGGATGGTTAATGCAAGGTAGTCCTTTCACCATTTTCCTTCTTTGACAGCAACTTCAATCCTCCAAAATTAAGATACCCGAATCAAAGATGCCATAGCCACGATGCATCTTTGTAACAGGCTTTCAGACACTTTGCAATGTCATTTTGTATATTGATTAAGAACATTCTATTCTTTGACATCAACATGTTAGCAATGAGGTTATTCTTACCATCTTTTATAGAAAGATTATAATCCTTCATATGAATATCATAACCTTTCTCTAACAATTGTCCTAAACTTAAGATGTTACTTTTCATATTTGGGACATAGTAAACATTGGAAATAAATTGATGTCGTCCATCTTTCAAACGAATAAGAATGTTACCTCTTCCTTTCACTGCTACGTTAGAATCATCTCCAAATGAGACATTTCCACTTACTGACTCATCTAATTCTATGAACATGTCTTTCCTTCCACACATATGGTTTCTTGCACCACTATCAAGATACCAGGCATTTGGTTGACTACCAATACCCTTCTTTCGTGCTAGAAAAAGAGTTTCTTTCTCATCGGTCTTCTCCTCGATGTAGTTGATTTTCTCATCTACTCTATTGTTGGGAGCTCTACATTCTGAAGCATAGTGTTCAAATTTCTAAGAATTATAGCATTGAACTTGAGATTTGCCATACCTTGAGTTCATATTGCCTCTTCCACGACTTTGTGTTGAGCTTTCTGCTCTCTCAAAGTTGTTGGAATTGTTGTTATAATTCCAACCTCGTCCACGACCGTGGCTTCCATCTCGTCCACGGCCTCTACCTCTACCTGATCCATTTTGGTTTCTATCATTGCTTTGGCTTTCATGCTTATCCTTGAATTGCATCTTGAAGAGTTGCTCAGTAATCCCTTGCTTCTTCTTATGATTTTCTTCAAAGGCTTGTAATGACCCATTGAGTTCATCAATGGTCATTTCTTCCAAATCTTTTGTTTCCTCAATCGTCACGACGATGTGTTCAAATTTTGAATCTAATGAACGAAGTATCTTTTCCATTATTCTGACATCTTCCAACATCTCACCATTTTTTTAATTGATTATAAACTACTGCGACTCTCGAGAAATAGTCAAAAATAGATTCGGAAGCTTTCATATGTAGAGATTCAAACTCACCTCTTAATGTTTGGAGATGAACCTTCTTCACTTTCTCAGCTCATTTAAAAGAAATTTGAAGTTTATTTCATGGTGCTTTGGAAGATGTTGCATATGAAATCTTCTATCATTTAAGGCTTGATAGATAAGAAAGAGGGCTTTCTTGTCTCACTTTCTCAAATCCTTAAAAGATTCTTTTTGCACTTATGTTAGAGTAGTTTCATCGTCTGGCTCACTTAAACCTTTCTCTATAACTTCTTATACATCATGTGCACCCAAAAGAGCCTTTATCTTGATATTTCAATTATCATAGTTGTCGTTGTTGATTGTCGGGACTTAAAACGATGACATGCCTCCACTTGACATAAATCTCAATATAGTGAGAATTTGCAAATTCTGATCGCACAAATGGATTGAGAACGTCAAAAAACCTTAAGAGGAACTCTGGGAAAAATTGAAAATTTTCAATCAACGATCAAAGTCAACTTTTTTGGTCAACGAACTTGGTGGCTCGGTCAAACAGCTTGGTCAACTCGGCTGACTCGGTAAGTTAACTGACTTTCTAGTAGAACTTTTTGGAGGATCGTGATGGCGCGTTCGAACTCTGATCCGGATGATTCTCCTAGCGTCAGATTTATCTCGTCAAGAGCTTCGATTTGATATACAATAGTGTATATTTATATTTCCAACTACAACTCGAATACCATTTTGTTGAAATATTATGGATCAAAACTCTAAAAAATTAAGAACACTCAAGAACAATTTTACAGAAACACTCAGAAACTCTCAAACTTTTGTTTCTGATTTCTTTAACTTGATTATTACATTTCTATTGAGAAGTATTTATAGAAACAATTAATAAATCTAAGCCATACAATATAAACTTACCAAAATAATCTAAATCATACATCTATCTCCTTACCTAACCCATTTATTTTCTTCTTCCCACCAACCATGAGTTATATCCTTATCAAACCAAATCATCACCATATAAGCTTCCATGAGTTGGACTTCAAATGGGCTAGAATATTTCAAAGAGTTTGTTTTTGATTTCTTTGGGCTTTTAAACAAGTTTACAAACCAACACAAGATAGATTATAAAATAAAAACAAAAAATTAAAAAAAAAATACAAATAGAATGTGCTGCAATCCCAACCTTAAGGATCAAAATTCATTTAAAATCATCATCATTGTCTTCTTTACTGGTCTCCTCCATTAAGGATACTCCCAGGAACTTAAATCAAGAGACATAAATTTGAAGTCTACTAGTAAATACTAGGGATGAGTTTTACTTTTAAAGATACTCAGAAGAGAAATGGGTGACGACGGAGAGGAATTGTGGTAGATGGGATACGACGAAAGGGACTACGGTAGAAGGGCGACCGTCGGAGGGGATTGCAGACAGATAGGGGATGGGTGGATGAAAGGAGGAGAGAAGGGTGGGGCGGTTAGAAGAGGAAATGGGCTGGTAGGGTTGTTAGGGTTTGTAAATTTTTAAAGATAAGGTAGAGAATTTTAAAAATGAGAGAAAATTCCTAGCAAAGTTATTTGAGATACAATTTTATGTTCTTTATATTATCATATTTTACCGTGCTTGTCCAATCTAATAATTGTTTTATCCCCTCATATCAGAATATGTAAAAAAAATAAAAGCAATAAAAATCTGTAAAAAATTCAATTTTAGAAAGTCACTCATCTATGAGAATTCACAGGAAGCTGCAAACAATGATAAACGACGAGCACCTCATTGGCGCAATTATGATGATTTCAATGACTATTTTTGGTAAGTTTTCTGTGATAGTATGACCTTTGTTGTTGATGTTTTGAAGACTAACGAATTCCATTCAGGTCTCTTCGTTGTTTTGAGCTCAGCTGGCCATGGCGCAAAAGTTCATCTTTTTTTTCAAAAGCCAAAACCTAGGGCAAAGGTTCTTTACTTTCTACCACATTGGTTATAGCTATTTTTCTTTTTGTTTACGAACAAGTGTGTTGTTTTTAAATCTGGTGGATGAAATTTGCACCTTTTCTATTCCAAAAGTAAGGTGACAAAGTTGTAAATTATTTGATATGTGAACAATATCTTATATATAGGTTAGTTTATTTGTGAGAATATTTATGTTTAACTATCAAGGTTCTCCTGTATAATATATTTCGCAAGACTTTTTGTACTCAATGATACCCGTTTATGGTTTTTGTTAACTTGTAACACGATATTGATTCATGTTGTATATTAACACTATGTGTGACTGTATTATTGCTTCAACATAGGCAAAAATAGACAACAATTCATTTTTGAACTCTTTGTAGGAGTTTTCTATTGAGGGTAAATCAGTCACTCAACAAAGAGAAAAAAATTGATGACTCATTACAACACCTTACCACAACCTCACATGTGCAGCAAACAAATTAATTTGTTAGAAAAAAGAAAAAATGAGTGCAATGTATTCACTAATGACAAAATGAAATGTTAGTTTGTTATAAAAAGCCTTGAGATTCAAGTTTGCAAATGAATATAACATAGGAATTTTTAATCTCCCAATTTCTTATGTGACTTATAACCGAATATCAATATAATTATTACGAATATTATTTTTACAATAGCAAATTATAAAATACAAAAATAAATGACAACTATTCCTCAAATCAAAACTCAACAATTACGAAAATATGTAAGAAAATAACATAGGAATTTTTAATCTCCCAATTTCTTACGTGAATCACTAAAAAAATTCCAAAATAATTACCAACTAATTACATAATCATACTTTCATGTCAATTAAATTGCACACTACTCATTAAGATCATCACTTATTCACTACATATAGAAAAATCATACATCTTTATCTAAAATTTATACATGTTATTTAATTAAGATAAATAATTAAATCATTCTCCTAAATTTGTTTAATTGTCTCTATAGATCAATTGTTGACTAAACAATTAATTACATAAAACTCAGATTAAATAATATAACTTAATTGAAATCAAAATTAGGGTAAAATATTAGATGTCTAGATTAATAATAAGATTTTATTAAAAATTGGATTTATAAGACCACTAGACTAATAAATTAGTTGAACATAATTAAGTTCATAAAACTCAAATTTTTTATATAGAAAGACATAAAAATTAAAAAAGTAAAAAAAAATAGATATACTCAATCTCTTGATTTGTAGTATTAATATTCTCTTGAATTCTTTATAAAATCGTGTCTTCTTTAATCTTCTCTCGAACTTTTATTCTTTTCTCTCCTCAACAGTTATAGGTTTTGTTATTCTTAATTGTGTTTGATTTTTGCCTCATTAGAGTTAATTAATAAGATAAATGATCTTATAAGGGTCATTGGATCATCTCTTAAACGATCCAACGGTTGAGATTAAGATCAGGATGAGAATCTATATCTAAATCTTGCCCAACTATTTTCACACATTGTGGCCTAGTTTGTTGCACACCGAGACATAAGGTCCTCGGATCACCAATTATCATATGTGCATCGCGGCACCATTTTATGCCAGTCGCAGCCTAACCTTCCTTGATTTCAGCATATAAGTGTGTGTCGCGATATAGTAACTGACCTATTACGACATGGATTTTTTTCTTGTTTTTGACTCATTTTCACGCACTTTTTATTGTTCTACCAACATTGAAACAATTAAATACAAATTAAGTATTTTCATGAGATGTGCATAAAACAAGACAAATAAGTAGTTTTGAAGTGGCTACATAACTCTACTTTCATAAAGTTGTCACAATCCCAAGTTTAAATTTGTGCTTGCCATAAAAAAAAAGTCAAATCTAACTAGCTAAAATGATATGGTAACACATTGATAAACACATATCAATTAATACATACATGTTCAACAACAAACTCTCCCCTTGAAAATTGAACAATTCTATGACAAAGATGTTCACATATTCATCAATCGATATTCCATTAATACAAAGATATGTAAGATTTTTGACGAATTGATTTGTTTGTATTGCACATGATGTCATTTAATGCATTCGTGAGATCAACTTATATGAGCATGCTAATCAACTAAGTCTTATAACAAGTTTTATAAGTCTATTTTTCACAACTTTTTCCACTAATATAAATACATATTTAGCTAAAGATCAAAATGGCTTTGCATGCTTGTAATGTAAGGCTTAGGTAGAAGCAAATAAATGAAGACATTTAGGTTTTTTCATACCTTAGCTTTCTTTTTATTCATTATGCAATGCTTTTCTACAATTGACCTTTCGATTAATGTTCTAGTGCACATTATTTTATTATTTTTCATTGTTTTATTCCACATCATTTTTATAACTTCATAACACCCCAACTTATATTTAATTTTATTCTTTACTTTTTTTTAGAAGGGTAATTATGTTATGAGTTTTTTTTTTTTTTGTAAAAAATTGGGTGTATTATATTTTACCTCACTTTATAGCATAATATATGATTGCCTTTTTTTCATTCAAGCTAAACGTATAAGGATAAAGGTAATATTTATTAGTTAGGCTTAAAATGTGGTTTAAAGATATGAGTGGTTCTTAATTAGGCTAAAGGGATGATCAAATAGATTCTAAAACATAGTAGACTTCATCGACTAGCATAACCCACTTCAAATTTTCTCTCAATAAGAACACCAAAATCTATCATGAGGATATGCACAGAATGAATCAATTCGATAAAAACTAAAATGTGTACGCATATGAATATGAAAAAGTGAAATGAAAGAAAACTCCCTTAGTCTTGACACACTACATTTTGTCGTTGAAACTACTTAATTTTGTTGTACCATTGTGTTGTCTCTTTTAGGAGAACATAAAATCGACAAGTATACACGGTCACAAGTAATAATATGATAAGTAAAATATCGTTCCCACGGAGATTTGTTACTAGTGTTCGTTAATTACTAAAATTATTTCAACCTAATTTTATCCAAACAGTCGATAGTTTGATGCAGTTTGACTAACTAATTTTTATAACAGTTTGTAAGAAAATTCTAGGATTGTAGTTTCACCAAATTAATCCACTTGAATCATTTTATTTTCTCTTGATTTATGTTCTCGTATTTTAAGTTGTTAACCAAAAACTCATAATTTATCCATATATCTCTTCTGAGCTTCATATAGACACATCTCGTTAAAATAATTCACTATATTCCTATAAGAATTAAATTCAACCATATTTATTAAGTTCTAAGTTCTCAAATAGATACATGTACAATAAAGGTATATTCATATCCCTTATATATATATATATATATATATATATATGTTATTTTATCACGAGCAATACACAAAAATGCATTTTATAAGTTTATTTAAGTGTCACAGATCAATTAATTAATCTTTCAATAATTAAAAGCATTAAGCACAGATAAAAAAACAACTTAAAACTGTTCCCTAAATCATTCAAAAATAATTAATTCAAGTTTAATAATTTAAGCTACACTGCAACCCTAGAACAAATAAATTAGTTCATAACAGAAATTAAAATTACAATACAACTATAATCAGACATTTCAGAGAAATAAAATTTAAAAGAAAAAGATTAGGAGAAACTCTTTCACGATTTCTCAATGAAAAATAAATTTCTTTCCTTTTCTTCTTCTTCGCTCTCTTCTTTCTCTCTATTTCCTAAGAAAATAATAACATCAAAATGTTAAAGAAAGGTTCTTGCGTGTTGTAGAGAACATGTAGAGAGAAACTAAAAATTGAAGTGAAAATGGAAAAATGAAAACTAAAAAACTAAAACAAAACAAAAAACTCCCTCAAGTCTTTCCTCACGTCTCCAAATATACTACCACTAAACAATTATTTTATTTTTTTTAATAAAAATACTAGTATGGGACAGAATATATGGAGAATAATAAAAGCCAAACACGTGTGGACTAGAAGAGTGCGTCATTTCTTGTGTTTTAATTTCACAAAATGTATGCCACGTGTCGCCATGTGATTGGCTGAAAGATTAAGGAAACACGTGGTAGTTTCGTATTCGGTGGAATGCGATGGTGCACGCTGCTTCGATGAACCATGCCGCACGGGATATAAGCACGTTGCTCGGTGTGAGACAACTTGATTCCACTCGTGTACGAATCTAGACCGTTCAAAGTTGATCCAACGGTGAGCGAAGAGATACGCCTCGGGAGAATATTCTGCACAACCGACACGTGGGTCCTACTCTACGAGTCGTGCAGCGTGCATCCAAAAAACCCGCGTCCAATCGCTTTTTTCGTGTTTACATTACACACGCTTGATTGTGACCATTGATTTCTTGATCGTACGGTGTGTGTCGCGCGTGAATAATGGCGCAAGTGGCCTCCTTCTCTTGCGCAGAAAATTCAACTTTCCTTAATTGAATTTTGACCCTCAAATTTAATTCAAATTAACTTCTAATCTTTTGATATTTGCAATTTCACCCACTTTTAATTCAAATTATATTTTCAACTTTTATTAATTGCAATTAAGTCCTTTTTTATTTAAATTCATTAATTTTCTTAAAAATATATTTATTAAAAAACTAATAGTAAATATTAATTTAATTAATTAAAAATTAACTAAAAATGTAAAGAATATAGCAATTATAATTAATAAAATAGATAAAAATAACCATATAAAATATAGTTATCACATTGTCCTCCACATTTATACATCAATAAAATAAATAACGATAAGTAAAATAACATTAGATTGTCTCCCAACAAGTGTCATGTTTAACGTTCTTCGCTAGACGATCATTCTAACTACTATGAAGCATCCACCAAGGTTATCCCAGATGTTCCATTTGGTAATTGGTCTCCATAATAGTGGTTCATTCTGTGTCCATTAACTATAAACCATTCTTTGGTTTTATTCTCTAATTCAATGGCTCCATAGCTGGTTGGCTTAGTGACGGTGAATAGACCTTATCATCTGCTCTTGAGTTTTTTTGGAAATAGTTTGCCTCTTAATTTATACAGTAATACTTTCTTCTATCTTGGTGCAAAAATACAATGTACAATTTTCTTATCATGTCATCTTTTTATAAAGCTTAACATTCTTAAGTATTTCACCATAATTCATCTAACTCATTTATTTACGGCATTCTTTTCTCACCAACTGTATATATGGGAATATTCAACTGTTTCAATGCCTAATGTGCTTCGTGTTCCAATTCCATCGATATGTGACATGTTTTTTCATATACTAGCGACGATTTGTATAATTTTAACATAATCTATCATTTTTTAATTTTAATTTTAATTTATTTTTATTGATTTTAAATTTTATTATTATTATTTAAATTTTATTACAGATTTTAAGAAAATGAAAATTTATTGAATAAATACACACTAAGATTTGGTGAAACAAAAGGAAAGTTAAAATAATATATATATATATATATATATATAATAAAAGAGAGAAAGGCGTTGGAAAAATAAAAGAAACTAAAAGCGACGGCGCTGAAACTAGGGTAAATGGTTGTTTATATATATATGAGATCAAGGGAAACTGCATAGAAGAGAAGGGGGAACTCGGAGAGAAACAGAGAGGTGGCGAAGGAAAACAAAAGAATTAAAAGAAAGAGAGAGAGAGGCACCGCAAAAAAATTGAAACAAAAAGAGAAAGGAACAAGGGTAGCGTAGAATTGGAAATATGAGAAAAAAGGAAAAAGCAGGGAAGAAACAGAACGCTGGAAAAGCAAATTCTTTTTTTTTTCAATTCATTTTCCTTTTAATTCTTTTAGTAAAAATTATGATGAATTTATTTATGTTAAATTTAATTTTTAATATAAATTAATTTTTCTTTATTCTAAGAAAGAGATATAATCTTATTCTGAATTATGCTTGATTTTTTATGTTATTTTAAATTATTTTTCTTCGTGTTTTTATTTATTTATTCTAAGTTTATTGTTTCTAATTAACTGATTATTAATTAAATAATATTAATATTATGATTTACTATCGAAAAAGGATTTATAGGATATATTTAAAATATTATTTCAGCGTATGTAAATATAAAGATTAAAAGACTTATATAAACCTTTGTAATTTTAAAATCATTAATCTTAATGTTTTCTTTCTTTATTAAATTTCATACTTTATGTAAATTAATGAACAAGAATTTTCTAATTTACTTTCAAAATAAGTTTTTTAATGTTTTTGGAGATTGCTAACAAATAGAAATAATTAAATTCAATTAGCTAGATAAGTAAAGCATAGTGAAGAAATTAGGTCAAATTGATTTCTTAAAAGTTTTCTTCTCATTAATTTGAGTTTCAAATATCATCTTTTTTCTCTTTTGTCTATTTTCTTTAAATTGATTTTAGTTTAAATTTCAATTACAATAACCTCTGTGACTTATCTAAATAAAATTGAAATTATCAGAATTTTGTTATATGTTAAAAATAAGTTACTAATCATTGAGGACGATACTTTTCTTATCATTTTACTATAAAACTACGATATTCTATACTTGTAATTTTACACAAATCAAAATTTTGGCATCGTTGTCGAGGATTGATTTCTTCTTATTTTTACTAATATTGATACAAAGTAATATTGGTTTTAATTTAGAATTTTATTTTATTTCATTTATATATTTTTATTTTTCTCTAGGTGTGTTTTTGACGTTGGATGCGCTATGCTATAACTCAAAATATTATTTATTTTGATCTAGAGATTGAAAGAACCTTTAAATCACGAAGAAAGAAAAAAGTACTAGTTATGACTGAAGGAGAATATAATATACAGTCACGCAGCTTGAATGATTATGTAAGGCCAATTGTGAAATTACTCAAGTATAAGTGATGAGTGCTTAAAAAGCACTAAAATTACCATGATTTAATGTACTTTAATTGATTAAATATATTTATATTTGTATAATTTTATCATATTTTTATATAAATTTATATTTTTGAAATTAAGGGTATTTTTATTGTTTTTTAGGTATTTTTGTTTAAAAATAACTTAAAAACTCGAATAAAAATAATAGAAATTATTCACATAACAAATATGTTGAGAAAAAGGAAAAGATTGAACAAAATAGGTCAAAACGTCAAAATTTTGAGAGATATGATTTTTTTCGTTATCTATAAAAGGATCATATCCCTCATTGTAAAAATCATCCCTCAAAATCACTTTTCTCTCTCTCTCTTTGTCTCTTTCTAGTTTTTAGTTTTTTTTAGTTTTAAAGTTCCTCTCTTTTTTAGAAGATCTAGTTATGTTTTTATAGATTTCTATTTTTTGATTCAATAAACGGAAATATAAATCCATTTGCAGGTTTACAACAACAAAATTAGCATCAAAGTTCTGTAAGGATTGTTTTGAGTTATAATTTCAAAATAAATCATTTATAGTTATTTTTTATACTTTATTCTTATATGTCATGTTTAATTTGTCTATGATTAAATTTAACATAACTATCTATTTGTAAATATGATATAATAATTACGTTGTCATGCTTTAAAAATATTAAATAGGTAAAACATTTCTATAAAATAAATTAATTTTATTTTTATTCAAGATTTTATATTAAGGATGTTAGAGAGAAATATATTATTTTTCATTACAAACTTAAATATGAAAATTATATTTTAAGGTTTAATTATCCTCTCTGGTTTAAAGTAGTGTTATTTTATTTGTTGGCATAATCGTCCGGTAAATAGAGTGAAACTCTATTTTAAAAGTTTTTATAAAAACTATTATTCGAAAATGTATTGACAATATAATTTCAATAATGACTTTAAAACTTGTAGTTAGTACTCGGATAATTAAATTCTTAGTTTAATTTGGAAATCTTGAATAAAGTTTAAAATGTCGAACCCCACCAAATGTGGTATTTAAATAATTCATTTTCAATATCTTAGGAAAAAAAGAATTAATTTAATTAACTAAATTAATTATCAACCCCCCATGGGTGTTAATTGATTTGTTTAATTAATAAAGAATATCTAATCCCACCAAATGTTGTATTCATATAAAAAAGAATCAATAAATATCAATTTATATTTTTAATAACCTAAATAATATGAACAAATATAATTAATTTAATTATTATATCCACAAATACTCAACTATTATGAATGATAAAAATTTGCATAATTGCTTATTGAATCATATCTATGTTTATTTTTTTGTTATTAGATTAGGAAACATAAAAATCAAAATATCATGATAGGATGTTTAGGATTTAATTTCATATTTAAAAGTTTGAATAATAAATTAAAAACCACATATATTCCTTCCTTAGATCGACCTTATGAGTATACTTATCGTTTTCTATAAAATGATTTGTGCACTTGTGAGAGTTTTACAAATATAATACCAAGTATCTAGCAAGATCGTATTGCTAACCCAATTTCAGTCTTGTGTTATTCATCAGTAAGATGCCAGCCATTAATTCCAATAATTTTGAGCTCAAACTGGCGTTGATTAACATGGTGCAACAAGCCCAATTTAGCGGATCGCCACTTGATAATCTCAATATTCATTTGGTGATGTTTTAGGAAATTTGTGACACTATAAAAATGAATGGTATTACTGAAGAAACCATTATATTGAGATTTTTTTCCTTTTTCATTGAGGGACAAGGCCAGAAGTTAGCTACAATCTCTATAACCAAGAAGCATCACTAGTTGGCAGGATATGACCGAAAATTTTCTTGCTAAATTCTTTTCACCTGTAAAAACAACCCAACTCATAAGTGAGATTGGTCAATTTAGGATTAATGATTTTGAGACACTCTATAAAGCATTGGAAAGATATAAATAAATGATTTGGTGTTGCCCTCGGCATGGATTGTCAGATTGGTTGGAAATTCAGATGTTCTATAATGGGTTAAATGGGAAAACTAGAACCATAATTGATGTTGCTTCTATTGTCTCAAATAATTATCATTGCCCAGCTGAAAGATCTATGATTGAGAAAGTTGTTGGGATTCATGAATTGGAGTCGTTTGTTGCCCTTTCAACTCAAGTAGTTTTTTTTATCTCATGAGATTTCAGCATTAACAATCCAAAGAATACCACAAAGTGCAGAATATGTTGTAGATTTAAGAATGATAGTTATATTGAATGAATCAAGTCAATAACAGGTTCAATACATCAATAATCGGAACTATAATTATTGTGGTAATCCTATGCCAAATTACTACTATCCAGGGTTTCAAAATTATGAGAATTATTCTTATGGAAACACAAATAATGTGTTCCAACCTCCTCTAGGAATTAATAGTGAACCAAGCGAGAAAAATATGTTACTCAAGGATACTAAAACAAGGTTTAAAAAGAGTGATTCATGGTTGGAAACATTGAGACTCGTTGTAGCAATATGAGAGCCACTATGAAAAATCTTAAAGTGTAAATTGGGAAACTAACCATGACCATCAATGATCAACAAAGAGAAACTTTTCCGAGCAATATAGAAATGAATCCAAAGGAATAATGCAAGGTCATTACACTTAGGAGTGGAAGAGAACTTGAGAGGTTACCATCAAAGGAAATCAAGTCCACCCCTATAGCTCCAAACAATGACTAAAGCAATAATAAAGTAGAAGAAAAGGAGATTTTTGATGATACATTAAGAGAGACTGACATGCCTTCATCAATTTCATTTCTTGAAAATCCTGATATTCTCTCTACTCCACTTTCTTATCTTTAACGCTTTCAAAAACAAAAATTAAATGCGCAATTTTCTAAGTTTTTGGATAATTTTAAAAAACTTCACATAAATATTCCTTTTGTAGATGCCTTGGAATAGATGCCAATTTATGCCAAATTATTAAAGGACATCATGTCCAAGAAGAGAAAGTTAGAGGAGTTTGAAATAGTGAAGCTTTCTGAAGAATGTAGTGCCATTTTTCAAAAGAAATTACCTCAAAAATTAAAAGATCTGGGGAGTTTCACTTTGCCTTGTACTATTGGAAATTCATTTTTTTATAAAGTTTTAAGTGATCTTAATGCTACCATTAATCTTATGCCACTGTCTATTTATAGGAAATTGAGACTTAGAGAGATGAAACAATCAATCATTTCTTTGTAACTAGCAGACCGATCCATCAAGTATCCATATGTAATCATAGAAAATGTATTGGTAAAGGTGGATAAATTTATTTTTCTTACTGACTTTGTGATGTTAGATATGGATAAAGACCAAGATGTCCCACTAATTCTTGGCCGACCATTCTTGGCTAAGGGAAGGGCTTTAATGGATGTTCAAAAGGGTGAGTTAACATTGAAAGTGAACAAGAAAAAGGTTACATTCAACATATACAAAGCTATGATATTTCCAGAAGATCCAAGCACTTTTTTCAGGTACATATCATTGAAAAATGTGAAGTATAAGCCTTTCTAGAAGATATGTTGGCCGATCACCTAGAATGATGTATCATCACTTTATCTTACACTTATGATTTTAATAACTCTACTATTTATGAATTTGGTTTACCTTTTATTTTTGAAGAATTTCTCAACTATGTATTTGCCTTTGAAGCATTGTAACATGTTACGTCATGTAGCAAAGAAGTGGATAGGCTAGAGCCGATGCTAGCAAAGACAGATTTTGTATCTCTACCAAAAAAGTGCAACAAACTATAACTCTAAAGTTGAAGCAATTGCTTGAGAATCTTCGTTATGCGTTCTTCGGTGATAATTACACTTTTCCAATGATTATTGTGGCATCACTTACACCCGAAGAAGAGAAAAAAGTTACTATATGTGTTAAGGGAGTATAGAACAGCCTTGGGATGGACTATCTCTAACATAAAAGATATAAGTCCATCCATTTCATACACAAGATTCTAATGGAGGAACTTTACAAATCATCAATTGAGCCCCTGATGAGTGCTCAAAAAGCACTAAAATAACCATGATTTTATGCACATTAATTGATTAAAAATATATATATTTATATGTTTTATCATATATTTATATAAATTTGTCTTTTTCGGAATCACGGGTATTTTTATTGTTTTTCAGGTATTTTGGCTTAAAAATGCAACTTAAAGACTCAAAGAGAAATATTGGAAGCAATACATCACAAATATATTAATAAATACATGGGGAAAGGTCAACAAATATGGAAAAATTGGACAAAATGGGTCAAAAAGGACAGAAATGTCAAAAAGGAGAAAATCGCGCCACCGCGCCGCCCAACCGCCGCGCCCCAGCGCCCAACTCCGCCCCAAGCTGCGCGCGGTACTGTTCATCCATGCAGCACTGCGCGCGCGGGTACTGTTCATTCGCGCAGCACTACACGTTTCGCCTCATTTTTCACGTGCAGCAGCCCCATGACATCATGCTGACGTCATCAATGACCTCAGCATTTCCATTACGCGTTTGTACATTTTTTTACTCATTTTTTCTCTCCATCCTCACCTATAAATACCCCCCTTCCCTTCACTTCAAAATACACCTTCAAAACCTCCAAATACATTCTTTTCTCTCTTTCTTTCTCTCTTTTCTTAGATTCTTAGTTTTTCTTATGTTTTCTTAATTTTTAGCTTTTCTTAGTTAATTTCTCTCAGTTTTAGAGTTCTTCCCTTTTTTTTGGGAAGAACTGGTTATGTTTATGTAATTTTTTAGCTCTTTGATTCAATAAATGGGAGTGCAAATTCCGCTTGAAGTTTTTCCAGCAACGGGAATAGCGTCGAAGTTCTGTAAGGATTTTATTTTCTTTACAGTTATTTTTATGCTTTATTCTTACATGTTATATTTAATTTGTCTGTGGTTAAATTTAACTGTGCTGGCTATTTAGTAAACATGATGTAATAATAACGTTGTTATGCTTGCGAAATGTTAAAAAGGTAAAAATCTCTAAAATTAATTGATTTTATTTTTATTCATGATTTTATATTAAGAATGTTAGAGAGAAATATATTATTTTTCATTACAAACTTAAACCTGAAAATTAGATTTTAAGGTTTAGTTATCCGGTCTGATTTAGAGTAGTGCTCTTTTATTTGATGGTACAATCGCCCGGTAGTTAGAGTGAAGCTCTATTTCAAAAGTTTTTATAAGAATTATTATCTTAAAATGTATTGACGACATGTTTTCAGTTGTAGTTTTAAAACTTGAAAGTTGGTACTCGGATAACTAAATTCTTAGGTTTAATTTGGACACCTTGAATAAAGTTTAAACTGTCTAACCCCACCAAAGGTGGCATTTAAATGGTTCATTTTCAATCTCTTAGAAAAAGGAATTAATTTAATTAGGCAAATTAGTTATCAACCCCACCCATAGGTGTTAATTGATTTGTTTAGTTAACAAAGAATATCTAACCCCACCAAAGGAGGTATTCATACAAAAAAGGGAGAATCAATAAATATCAATTCATATCTTTAATAACCTAGATAATATGAGCAAGCATAATTAACTTAGTTATTATATCCATAAATTCTCCGCCATTATAAATAATAAAATTTGCATAAATGTTTATTGAATCTATGTTTATTTTTATGTAAGTAGATTAAAAAAACACAAAACCCCAAAATATCGTGACAGGATGTTTAGGATTTAATTTCGTTTTTAAAAGTTTGAATAATAAATTAAAAACCACACACATTCCTTCTTTAGATCGACCTTGGGAGTATACTTATCATTTTCTACGAATTGATTCGTACACTTACGAGAGTTTTATAAATATTAAAACCAAAGTATTGGCAAGAATCGACAATGTCGGTTTTCGCTCATCAAGTTTTTGGCACCGTTGCCGGGGAAGGAATAGCGGTTTTTAAATTATTTATCAAAATTTTAAAAACATTTTTGTTCTGTAAATAATTGTGATTTTTTTTGTTTTAGTAAAAATAATAATAATCAAATTTCAAATTTCATAAGAAATAAAAAAAAGAATTTTTTTTTTTTTAATTGTAAAATAATTTAGAAATTTGAAATTTGAAGTAAAAAATTTTACCGTTCATGAATAGTAAAAAAACATTTAAAAAAACAAAAATTTTAAGTTAAAAATAAATAAATAAAATTTATAGTATAAATAGTAAAATAAAATTACCATTCATGAATAGTAAAAAATATATATATATATTTAAAAAAATTAAAAATTTAAAAATTTAAAAATTTTAAGATAAAAATAAATAAATAATATAGTGTAGATAGTAAAATAAAATTACCGTTCATGAATAGTAAAAAAAAATTTAAAAAAAATTAAAAAAAAATTGAAATTAAAAACTTTAAAAATTTAAATATAGTGTAAATAGTAAAATAAAATTACCATGAATAGTAAAAAAAAATTTAAAAAAAAAATTTAAAAAAATAAAGCTTACCTTTTAATTTTCATTTAATTTTTATTTTTATTTAAAATCTTAATTTTATTTTTGTTAAATAAAAAAAATAAATAAAAAAAATAAAAAAAATTTTTTGCTTTTACCTTTCTCTATTTTTTTTTAATTTTATTTTACCTTTTTCAATTTTTATTTTTATTTTTATTTTATTTTATTTTATTCTATTTTATCTTATTTTATTTTGTTTTGTTTTTCTTTCTTTTCTTTAACTATTTTTTTTCTCTCTTAATTTTTATTTACCTTAATTAACTTAGATTTTTTATTAACTTAATTAACTTAACTTTTTAATTAACTTAGATTTTTTTAACTTAACTAACTTAGATTTTTAACTTAGCTTTTTAATTAACTTAACTTAATTAACTTAGATTTTCTTTTACTTAATTAACTTAAATTTTTACTTAATATAACTTAATTAACTTAACTTTAATAACATGAAAAGTAAAGATCTAAGGGAGTTTTGTCTAGGAGACTAGTTCTTGGAAGCCTTTGTGCCACTAGTCTTTCCTGGGAACGTTGCTCTGTCTAGAAGGATGGTATTTAAGGAGCCTTTGCCCCGCCATTCTTTCCTGGGAGCACTCTTGGTTAATACTGATTATGTTATTTTAATTTAAAAAAAAATTCTGAAACTATCTCCAAAATTTTAAAGTTTTAATTACAATCTCAAGAGTTAGTTTCTTTGTTTGATCTAGGTACAATTGTGTTTTGATGCCTTACTTATTTGATTTGCACCTAGATGTGGGTTATCTAAAACCCTCAAGCATGCCCCTAATTTTTGGTACAGAAAAATTTAAAAATCAATAGGGCATGTTTGAAACAATATAGGTAGACAACCTTGTCTTACTTGTAGGTTTGATTGACTCAATGATGAGGGGACATTGAGTTTACTTAAGAGGCAATCCCCAAGTTATGTCTTGTTAAGACGTTAAACTAAGCGCTGGATGGGAGGCAACCCATCATTTTAGGTAATTTTCTGTTATTTATTTACTTAATTTTAGTGTAGTTTAATAATTTTTAAATTGTTAAAACTAAAAATATTTGTTGAGATGTTACAAGTTCACAGCGATCTGTCTGTATACACTTTAATGATGAATATAATGAATGCACCTGCATTTCTCCATTACTACTTACACATTCTCAAGAAATAGGTAATCTTTCTTCTCTTTTCTCTTTATCTTTAATTTACAGTTGTTACATTGAGAACAATGTAAGTTCTAGGTTGGGGGTGGTGAAAAGTTACCATGCTTAATTAGAAAAAAAAAGATTTAACAATTTAAAAATTATTTTTAAAAAAAAAATTATTTCACAAAAATTTATAATTTCTTTAAATCAAATTTAAGTAAATAGTTAAGTCTTTTGTACTGTTAGATTAATTTTTGAAAACATATCATGAAATATTTTGTAATTGTTTTTGATAATTAGTTAGTTTTTGTCATAACTAGTATTTCTTGATAGAATCTGGAAATTATATTAAACCCAAAATCGGTGTTTATGAATTTTTTTAGTGGAGACTACCCTTGTGAGATATAATTTGAGCCTAATTTCTTTTATTCATACTGCAATATATATTTTTTCTACTCCAAACACATTTCTTATTTATTCAAATTTTTAGATGATCTCTATAGGTATTAGCATTGAATGTATGAATTTTTTCTCATCTTAAATAGAGTATCATATATATATTTTTATTATTTTTGCTTAGATTAAATGATTTGAGTAGAAATTGATAGTATATGCTTATATCTCATTTATGCATGACTGCTACAAAAACAAAAAGACATATCTGGGGTTACCTAAACCAAGATCAAACAGAAAAGCCACAAAATTAACCACTCACCAAAATCCAAAAAAAAAATGTACAATCTGTACATGGGTTGACTCTCTAAAAATATACATATATTGAAAAAAAAAATATCTTCAAAAAAAAATAGAGAGATAAAAAATATATATATATAGTATCATATACATACTATGACCCACATTGCCTACAAAGTTGCGAGTAAAGGCTAAATACAAAAGAAAGATATAGGAAGTAATTCCCTAAAAAGTCATTGCAATTTCTTCATTTGTAAAAAGCATATATCTTGAAATTATTTCTTAATTAGTTTGATTTATGCATGAAAATAATTTTTATATATGATATCTTTATAATTTATACATTCGATTCCTTTCATGAGATCAATGTTAAAATAACACTTTGAGCCTTTTATTTTTTATACATATGCGAACATATTAGTTCATTTCTATACATCAACTCTTTCGCATATAAATTAGTATGAGTGTTTGAACCCATAGGATTCAGTGTTTTGAGAGTATTGACTTGTGAGGAATAGAGTCGAAGCGAATTCTGATTCATGACACTGAAATTGGGTAAAATTAAATTGATACATTTTTGATATGAAATATGAAAATGATTTTCGACTAATTATTATAATAAAATCATGATTGTTTAAAGAGATTAAAATAACTTATGCTTGAGATTTTAATTATGAACTTAAAAGAGATTAAAAAGTATGAGACATTTTTGTGATATGTTGTTTTCTTTTATTCTTAAATTAATTTTTGATTTTGTTGTAATTTTAGTTTTTGATTTGATTGTTTTTATTGTTTCTTTTGATTTTTATATTTAGTGCAATGTTTGTGGGTATCATTACTGAAAACCCTCACGAGACTCAAACTCGTCCACTAGGGCAACCTAGGGGTTTAAAGGTTTGTTGCATAGGCTAAATGCAACCGTTTCAATCCACGAAAGTGATTTAGGATAATTTAATTTTTAGTTTTTATCGCTTCTCTTGCTAAGGGACTAGCAAGAAGCTGGTTGGGGGTTGTGATGAGTGCTCAAAAAACACTAAAATAACCATGATTTTATGCACATTAATTGATTAAAAATATATATATTTATTTGTTTTATCATATATTTATATAAATTTGTCTTTTTCGAAATCACGGGTATTTTTATTGTTTTTCAGGTATTTTGGCTTAAAAATGCAACTTAAAGACTCAAAGAGGAATACTGGAAGCAATACATCACAAATATATTAATAAATAAATGGGGAAAGGTAAACAAATATGGAAAAATTGGACAAAATGGGTCAAAAAAGAGAAAATCGCGCCGCCGCAACGCCCAGCCGCCGCGCCCCAGCGCCCAGCTCCACCCCAAGCTACGCGCGCGGTACTGTTCATCCATGCAGCACTGCGCGCGCGGGTACTGTTCATTCGCGCAGCACTACCCGTTTCGCCCCATTTTTCACGTGCAATAGCCCCATGACATCATGCTGACGTCATCAATGACCTCAGCATTTCCATTACGCATTTTTACATTTTTTTACTCATTTTTTCTCTCCATCCTCACCTATAAATACCCCATCTTCCCTTCACTTCAAAACACACCTTCAAAACCTCCAAATACATTCTTTTCTCTCTTTCTTTCTCTATTTTCTTAGATTTTTAGTTTTTCTTATGTTTTCTTAGTTTTTAGCTTTTCTTAGTTAATTTCTCTTAGATTTAGAGTTCTTCCCTTTTTGGGAAGAACTAGTTATGTTTTTGTAATATTTTAGCTCTTTGATTCAATAAATGGGAGTGCAAATTCCGCTTGGAGTTTTTCCAGCAACGGGAATAGCGTCGAAGTTCTGTAAGGATTTTATTTTCTTTACAGTTATTTTTTATGCTTTATTCTTACATGTTATATTTAATTTGTCTGTGATTAAATTTAACTGTGCTGGCTGTTTATAATCATGATGTAATAATAACGTTGTTATGCTTGCGAAATATTAAATAGGTAAAAATCTCTAAAATGAATTGATTTTATTTTTATTCATGATTTTATATTAAGAATGTTAGAGAGAAATATATTATTTTTCATTACAAACTTAAACCTGAAAATTAGATTTTAAGGTTTAGTTATCCGGTCTGATTTAGAGTAGTGCTCTTTTATTTGATGGTACAATCGCCCGGTAGTTAGAGTGAAGCTCTATTTCAAAAGTTTTTATAAGAATTATTATCTGAAAATGTATTGACGACATGTTTTCAGTAGTGGTTTTAAAACTTGAAAGTTAGTACTCGGATAACTAAATTCTTAGGTTTAATTTGGACACCTTGAATAAAGTTTAAACTGTCTAACCCCACCAAAGGTGGCATTTAAATGGTTCATTTTCAATCTCTTAGAAAAAGGAATTAATTTAATTAGGCAAATTAGTTATCAACCTCACCCATAGGTGTTAATTGATTTGTTTAGTTAACAAAGAATATCTAACCCCACCAAAGGTGGTATTCATACAAAAAAGGGAGAATCAATAAATATCAATTCATATCTTTAATAACCTAGATAATATGAGCAAGCATAATTAACTTAGTTATTACATCCATAAATACTCCGCCATTATAAATGATAAAATTTGCATAAATGTTTATTGAATCTATGTTCATTTTTATGTAAGTAGATTAAAAAAACACAAAACCCCAAAATATCGTGACAGGATGTTTAGGATTTAATTTCGTTTTTAAAAGTTTGAATAATAAATTAAAAACCACACACATTCCTTCCTTAGATCGACCTTGGGAGTATACTTATCATTTTCTACGAAATGATTCGTACACTTGCGAGAGTTTTATAAATATTAAAACCAAAGTATTGGCAAGAATCGACGATGTCAGTTTTCGCTCATCAGCCCCAAAGAAGATTAAATCCATCAATGAAGGAGATTGTGAGAGCTGAAATTTTGAAGCTCTTTAATGCTAGAATTATTTATGTTATTTCGAACAATTCATTGGTAAGTCCAGTGCGGATTGTACCAAAAAAGGGTGGAATAACGGTGGTAAAAAATGACAATAATGAGCTTATTCTTACAAGAATAGTCACGAGTTGGCATGTATATATGGATTATTGCAAGTTTAACAAGGTCACAAGGAAGAATCATTTTTAACTTCCATTCATTGATCAAATCTTAGATGGTTATATGGGGTATAACCAGATTGCCATAGCCTTCAAAGATCAAGAGAAAACTACATTCACATGTCTCTATGGAACATTTGCTTTTATAAGGATGCCCTTTGGATTGTGCAATGCCCTAGCAACATTTCAATATTGCATTATGACTATCTTTTCTTATATAGTGGAAGATATAATGGACATTTTCATGAATGACTTTTTGATTTTTGGTACATCTTTTGATCATTGTTTGCATAATTTAGCTCTTGTTTTGTAGAGATGTGAAGATAAAAACATTGTCCTAAACTAGGAGAAATGCAACTTCATGGTTTAAGAAGGAATCATACTTGGCCATAAAGTGTCATCTAAATAAATTGAGTTTGATCGAGCTAAAATTGTAACCATAAAAAACTACCACTCCAAAGAATTTGAAGAGAATCATAAGCTTTTGGGGACATGTGGGATTTTATAGAAGATTTATAAAGGATTTTTCTAAACTCTCTACACTGTTATGTAATCTTCTTAAAAAAATTCTGCATTTACTTTGATGATATTTGTATGCAGGCCTTTAATGAAATCAAGGAGAAACTGATTTCAACACCAGTAAGGATTGTACTTGATTGGAGTCAACATTTTTAAAGTAATGAGTTATGTAAGTGACTTTGCAATTGGAGTAGTGTTAGGGCAAAAATGAGACAAACTATTTAAGGCCATATACTATGCAAGTCGGACATTGAATGAAGCTCAATTGAATTATACAACAACTGAGAAGGAGATGCTTGTTGTGGTATTTTCTTGTGACAAATTTTGGTCTTACCTCATTGGTACAAAGGTGATAATGCTCACTAATCATGCAATACTTTATTATTTGTTTTGAAAGAAGGATGTTAAGCCTAGGATGATTCATTGGATCCTTCTTCTTCAAGAATTTGATTTAGAAGTTTGAGATAAGAAAGGAAGAGAAAATTCAATTGTTGACCATCTCTCTCGATTGTAGCAAGAGGAAGTAAAACCAGATTTAGTAAATCAAGAAGCATTCTCTAATGAGCAGTTATTTTCATGTGAAATCAAGCTTCCTTGGTATGTTAATATTGTAAATTACCTAACTTGTAGGGTATTACCATCATATCATACTTACCACAACCGTAAGAAGTTTTTGCATGATGTGAAATATTATCTTTGGGATAAGCCTTTTTCTTTTCAAAAGATGTCATTATCAAATCATTTGAAGATGTATGCCTAAAGAGGAGATGCAATCCACTCTCTATCATTTCCATTCCTCAACATATGGAAGACATTTTGGAGTAACACGAATAGTAGCTAAGGTACTTCAAAGTGGTTTCTTTTGGACCTCTATTTTTTGTGATAATTATAATTTGGTGAAAACTTGTTATTGGTGCCAACGTATGGGAAAACTTTCAAGACGTTAGGAGCTACCATCAAAAAATATCTTTGAGGTTGAGTTATTTAATGTTTGAGGAATTGATTTTATGGGCTTTTTTCCTTCCTCTTTTGGTTTTGTTTATATCTTGTTAGTAGTTAATTATGTGTAAAAACGGGTGGAGGCAATTACTACAACAACAAATGATGCAAAGGTAGTACTCAAATTTCTACATAAAAACATATTCACAAGATTTTGCAATCCATAAGCTATTATTAGTGATGAAAAGACCTATTTTTTTAACAAGTTGTTCGATAAACTTCTCTCTAAATATGGTATGAAGGACAAGATAGCACTTGCCTACCATCCTTAAACTAATGGACAAGCTAAAATTTCAAATAAAAAAATCAAGAATATCCTTGAGAAGATATTCAACACCAATAGAAAGGATTTGGCAACGAAGCTTGATGATTCTTTGTAGGCATATTGTACAGCTTTTAAAATACTTAATAGGATGTCTCCTTATCGATAGTATTTGGAAAAGAATTCCATCTCCCTATTGAGTTATAGCATAAATCTTATTGGTTTGTAAAGAAGTTTAATTTTGATTTGAAGGCAATAGAGGAAAAGCGACTTCTTCAATTGAATGAGATGGATGAGTTTTAGAATGATGCTTATGAAAAATGTAAAGATTTACAAAGAATGGACAAAGAAGTGGCATGACAAATAGATTCTTAGGCATGAGTTTGCTCTAGGACAATAGGTTTTTCTCTTCAATTGACGACTAAAACTCTTCCTGAGTAAGTTAAGATCAAGATGGACAGGTTCTTATACAATTGATAAATTTTCCTCTTCTAAAGCAATAGACTTGAAGGACAAGGCAAGGCATATATTCAGAGTTAACAGTCAAATATTGAAGCATTATTATGAAGAACAAGTGGAGATGAATTATGCATTTACTCCTCTTCAAAATCTTAATTGATGAAGATTGAAAAGTTTAGTTGTAGACTATAAAACAATCACTTATGAGAGGTAGCCTATAAAACTTTATTTTGTTATTTTATTTTATTTTATTATTATCTATTTGAATAATTTAGAATTTGATACAGGTTCATTTTGTATTAACAAAAAGCTGAAAATTACAAACTAATGCGGATCCACCATAAAACTAGGGAAGTTCCTTTCATTTCTTTTATCTGTCTCACTTTTGAATTACAATGAGGACATTGTTTGATTTAAGTTTGGGGGTGTAAACTCCTATAATCTTGAGATATTGGAGTTTCTTATCAAGCATGTATTTAAGTATGATTGAATTCACTATAACTTTGAAATTTGTGGATGAGGATGGTTTTGAGAAAAAAATTCAAAATCTATTATTATGTTAGTTAGAGTTTTTTGGGTACTTTGATTTAAATATTTTTCCTTGAAAGTAATTAAGCATGTAATTAATTTTTCTTTACTCTATTTTGCCTATGAAGAAAATGAGTTGAATTAACTGGGTTAAGAAAGTTCAATCTTGTTTTGCTCTACAATCTGTTGATGGATCCTTGAGGCAAATTCCTAATTGGTGCCAAATATCATACAACATATAGTACAATTGATCACACTCAAAATAACATTGTACTCATAGAAACATTGATTACTAAGTCTATCTATACACAACTTATCACTTTGCTTACCTGTTCCATACCAGTAAATAAGAATAGGCATTTTAACTACGGGTTCAAATATTCGTGGTTATTGATGAGTGCTCAAAAAGCACTAAAATAACTATGATTTTATACACATTAATTGATCAAAAATATATATATTTATATGTTTTATCATATATTTATATAAATTTGTCTTTTTCAGAATCACAGGTATTTTTATTGTTTTTCAGGTATTTTGGCTTAAAAACGCAACTTAAAGACTTAAAGAGGAATACTTGAAGCAATACATCACAAATATATCAATAAATAAATGGGGAAAGGTCAACAAACATGGAAAAATTGGACAAAATGGGTCAAAAAGGTCAAAAATGTCAAAAAGGAGAAAATCGCGCCCAGCTGCCCAGCCGCACGCCCCAACGCCCACGCCCGCGTGCACCAGCCTTCCAATCCGCGCGCGCCCCAGCGCGCGGCTACTGTTCGCGCGCGCGCCGACGCCTTTTTGCCCCATTTTTCACGTGCAGCCGCCCCATGACGTCATGCTGACATCATCAATGACCTCAGCATTTCCATTACGCGTTTTAACATTTTTTTACTCATTTTTTCTCTCCATCCTCACCTATAAATACCTCCTTTCCCTTCACTTCAAAACACACTTCTCTCTTCTTTCTTTCTCTCATTTCTTAGTTTTTAAGCTTTTCTTAGTTTTTAAGCTTTTCTTAGTTTCTTTCTTAGTTTTTAAGCTTTTCTTGGTTTCTCTCTTAGTTTTTAGTTAAATTCTCTTAGTTTTAGAGTTCTTCTCTTTTTGAGAGGAACTTGTAATGTTTTTGTAATTTATTAGCTTTTTGATTCAATAAATGGGAGTGTAAATTTCGCTTGGAGGTTTTCCAGCAACGGGAATAGCGTTGAAGTTCTGTAAGGATTTTATTTTCTTTACAGTTATTTTTATGCTTTATTCTTACATGTTATATTTAATTTTTCTGTGATTAAATTTAACTGTGCTGGCTGTTTATAAACATGATGTAATAATAACGTTGTTATGCTTGCGAAATATTAAATAGGTAAAAATTTCTAAAATGAATTGATTTTATTTTTATTCAAGATTTTATATTAAGAATGTTAGAGAGAAATATATTATTTTTCATTACAAACTTAAATCTGAAAATTAGATTTTAAGGTTTAGTTATCCGGTCTAATTTAGAGTAGTGCTCTCTTATTTGTTGGTACAATCGCCCGGTAGTTAGAGTGAAACTCTATTTCAAAAGTTTTTATAAGAATTATTATGTGAAAATGTATTGACAACATGTTTTCAATAGTGTTTTTAAAACTTGAAAGTTAGTACTCGGATAATTAAATTCTTATGTTTAATTTGGACACCTTGAATAAAGTTTAAACTCTCTAACCCCACCAAAGGTGGCATTTAAATGGTTCATTTTCAAATCTCTTAGAAAAAGGAATTAATTTAATTAACCAAATTAGTTATCAACCTCACCTATAGGTGTTAATTGATTTGTTTAGTTAACAAAGAATATCTAACCCCACCAAATGTGGTATTTATATATAAAAAAAAAAGAATCAATAAAATATCAATTTATATCTTTAATAACCTAGATAATATGAGCAAGCATAATTAATTTAGTTATTATATCCATAAATACTCCACTAATATAAATGATAAAATTTGCATAAATATTTATTGAATCTGTATCTATGTTTATTTTTAGATAAATATTTATTGAATTTGTATCTATGTTCATTTTTATGTTATTAGATTATATTTATTAATCTGTATATATGTTTATTTTTATGTTATTAGATTAGGAACACAAAAACCAAACTATCGTGACAGGATGTTTAGGATTTAATTTCGTTTTTAAAAGTTTGAATAATAAATTAAAAATCACATACAATACTTCCTTAGATCGACCTTGGGAGTATACTTATCATTTTCTACGAAATGATTCGTGCACTTACGAGAGTTTTATAAATATTAAAACCAAAGTATTGGTAAGAATCGGCGATGTCGGTTTTCGTTCATCAAGTTTATGGCGCCGTTGCCGGGGAAGGAATAGCGGTTTTTAAATTATTTATCAAAATTTAAAAAACATTTTTGTGCTGTAAATAATTGTGATTTTTTTTGTTTTAATAAAAAAAATAATAATCAAATTTCAAATTTCATAAGAAATAAAAAAAATAAAAAAATAAAAAAATAAAAAAATAAAAAATAATTTTTTTTTTAATTTTAAATAATTTAGAAATTTGAAATTTGAAGTAAAAAAATTTACCGTTCATGAATAGTAAAAAAAACAAAAATTTTAAGTTAAAAATAAATAAATAAAATTTATAATGTAAATAGTAAAATAAAATTACCGTTCATGAATAGTAAAAAAAATCAAAAATTTTAAGTTAAAAATAAATAAATAAAATTTATAGCGTAGATAGTAAAATAAAATTACCGTTGATGAATAGTAAAAAAATCAAAAATTTTAAGTTAAAAATAAATAAATAAAATTTATAGCGTAGATAGTAAAATAAAATTACCGTTGATGAATAGTAAAAAAAATTAAGTTAAAAATAAATAAATAAAACATTACTTGAATTTATACCTAATTAACTAAATAGCATGAAAAGTAAAAAATCTAAGGGAGTTCTGTCTAGGAGACTAGTTCTTAGAAGCCTTTGTGCCACTAGTCTTTCCTCGGAACGTTGTTCTGGCTAGGAGAATGGTTTTTAAGGAGCCGTTGCACCACCATTCTTTCCTGGGAGCACTCTTGGTTAATACTGATTATTTAATTTAAACAAATAAAAAAAATTAACTAGTTTTGTTTAGTGTTTTGTATTAAATACCATGTAAATTTTCTCTAAATTTTTTATTTTGTTGACAGAAGTTTTAAATTTACGTTTACAATAGTCTATGCGTGGTAGAAGATCCTTAGGAAACCCCCTTACATCATATGTAAATAATATTCATAAATTTAAACAAGTGTCAACAACACTGGATTCCACCCATCAACCTGTTTTTGAGCCAAACATAGAACCAAGTCTTAATCCTTTACTAGAACCGAAAGAAATGGAAGAAAACCAACATGTTAGGGAAACCACTATGAAGGAGTTTGCAAGACCGGTGATTGGCACGGCAACTGCCACTATCCAGTTGGGTGAGGCTGCTCGGAATTATGACCTAAAAAATATTCATTTTTCTATGCTTCCTTCCTTTTATGGGCTACCTAATGAAGATTCTCTTTCCTTCATGAGAGATTTCTATGCTACGGTCCAAACATTCCCCCTCAGTATTCTAAACGAGGATCAACTTAGAATGAGATGTTTCCCCTACACCTTAAAGGATAAGGCCAAAGCTTGGTTGATGTCACTTCCCCCAGGTTCTCTGATGACATGGGGGAACATTTACAATAAATTCATGGGAAAATTCTATTCCCACCAAAAAACATCAGAGTTGAGAGAAAAGATTGCTACTTTCTCTCAGATGGAAGGAGAACCATTCCATGAAGCTTGGGATAGGTTCAAAATGTTTCTCACTCAATGTCCCCATCATAGCTTTCCCCTGCAGTTGCAGAACCAATTCTTTTACGATGGACTTACACAACAATGTCAGTTCATTGTCGACAACGCTGCAGGAGGAGCAATAGGAGAAAAGACTGCCTCAGAGACGTATAACCTCTTTGAGATGTTGGGTGCTAATTCCCAACAGAAAAGCTCCCGAGTGAGAAAAGCTGGAGTTCATGAAATCGACTCCAGTAATGAAGTTCAACAACAACTTGTTCAACTGACCAAGCAAGTTGCCCTTCTCACTACACAAACCAACACCAATAATGAACAATATGGTTTGTATAGCAACATGGGACATGGTACTGAAGCCTGTCTATATCAAGGAGAAACAACAACTGGACCTGAACAGGTTAATGTGTTAGGAGCATATCAACAAAGACCAAGGTTTGACCCCAATTCAAATACCTATAATCCTGGGTGGAGAAATCATCCAAATTTCTCCTGGAGGCAAAACAACCCTCCTTTCACTCAAAGCTCAAACCAGCCATGCCAGCAACTCCACCCACCTCTTCCAAGAAGCATTCCCAATAAACTAACCCTGGAGGACAACTTGAATTCTTTTATTCAAGTTTGTAGGGATAACCAATCTAAAACCAATCAACGGTTGGACTCTGTGGAAGCTTCTATCAAAAAGGTGGAAGTTCAAGTAGAACAGTTAGTTGAACATTTGCAAAAACAAAGCAAAGACTAATTTGATAGTCAAATGAATTCAATGAAGAGGAGACATTGAGTTTTTCATTTTGCAATCTCCAAGCAACGTCTTACTAGAAGACGATAAATTTTAGTCCTACATGGGAGGTCACCCATTATTGTATTTTCCTTTGTTTTAGTTTTATTTTGCGTGTAATAAAATTCAAATGAAATAAATTCGTTTGTTTCAAAAATTGTGTCCATTCGTTAAAATTAAAAAAAAACAAAAATTTACGTTCCTTGCACCTTTTTGCTTTAAGCCTTTACGTTTTATCAAGTTATAAATATTTCTTAGAGATATCTACTATTGTTTCTTAAGAGAAAAATGTTGATACACAATAGGAGGAGGATCATTTTCAACTACAAACAACCATGGGAGATGCTGAAGATAGGCGGAAAAAGATGAAAGACTATACAATGACAATCATTGGCAATGTAACTTCCGGCATCCAATTACAAGAGGCTGCAAGGAATTATGAATTGAAAAAGATTCATTATTCTTTGTTGCCTTCCTTTTACGGTATCCCTAATGAAGACCCTTTGCATTTCATTCGAGAATTCTATGCTATTGTCCAAACCTTTCCACTACATGAAATTAATGAAGATCAACTTAGGATGAGGTGTTTTCCTTACACCCTCAAAGATAAAGCTTGGTCATGGTTCATTACTCTACAGTCAGGTTCTCTTAAAACATGGGAGGCAGTCTATGAAATTTTTATGGGTAGGTTCTATTCCTATCAAAAGACTGTTGATCTAAGAACAAAGATAGCAACATTTTCTCAAATGTATGAAGAGCCCTTTCATGAAGCTTGGGAACGATTCAAACTCCTTTTCATTCAATGTCAAAATCATAGCTTTCCATTACAGCTACAAAACCAATTCTTTTATGATGGATTGACACTACAGAGTCAATACATGGTTGACAATGCTGCTGGAGGTGCTGTAGGAGAAAAGACCGTAGAGGAAACCTATAATCTTTATGAGCTATTGGGTTCTAATTCCCAACAAAGTTGTGGTAGAAGGAAATCAAGGGTCAATGAAGTTGGCTCTGATAATGAGATAACCTTGCAACTTGCTGAATTGACTAAACAAGTGCAACTTCTCACTACCCACCAAATTTCAAATCAAGAGGTGTGTGAAGTGTGTTGTTCAATTGGGCATGGTACTCATAATTGCTCAAATACTTGTGATTCTAGTGTCGATGCCATAGAGGAAGTCCAATCTTTTCAAAGGTATCATCCAAACACCTATAATCACCCAGCCTACACCCAATATCCAACACTAAGGTCGGATAACAACCACCCTTACCCACCAAGCCAATCTTTTAAGCCAACCTTAGAAGATAGCTTGAATGCTTTTATTCAAGTTAGTCGTGACAACCAATTGATGACTAATCAAAGGTTGAACACCATGGAGGCTTCGGTTAAAAGGATTGAATCTAAAGTTGGGCAACTGGCTGAACAAATGCAAAAGAAAGAACCAGGAAAGTTGCCCAGTCAACCAGAACAAGCAAAGGATGTAAGAACCCTTCGAAATGGTAAGATAGTCAATACCAGTTTACCTGAAATCTCTAACAATCTACCTTGTAGTTCAGGTAACAAAGAAGGCGATATTCTAATCTCGCAAAAAGGAGAAACAAGTGTTAAACTTAACAAGCCTTCTGAAAAACTCATTGGGGGGTCATCTGACACCCCCAAAATTCAAAAGACAACAGAACCACACCAGATGCAAGTACCTTTTCCCCACCGGTTAAAAGAATCCAAACAAGATAAGCAATTCTATGATCTTTTTAATATGCTCTCTAAAGTAAATATCAATTTACCATTATTAGAAGTGATCATGAATGTGCCCTCATATGCCAAGTTTTTCAAAGAGTTGAACACTAGAAAAGGAGGTATGAACTGAATGAACGAGTAGTAGTATCAGAAATTTCTAGCGCTGTACTTCAGCACAAACTACCCCCTAAGTTGAAAGACCCTGGAAGTTTTATTATAAACATAACTATGGGGGATAGGAAGGTTGCTAAAGCAAGCTTGATTTAGGTGCTAGTATAAATTTGATGCCCTACTCTATATTCTTACAGCTCAATCTAGGGGATTTAAAACCCACAACTATGTCCCTTCAACTTGCAGATAGATCTCTTAAATATCCAGAGGGAATAGTTGAGGATGTGTTGGTACAGGTAGACAAACTGATAATACCTGTTAACTTTGTGGTTCTTGATATGCAAGAAAATCCAGCATTGGACAGAGAGCACACAATATTGCTTGGTAGACCATTTATGGCAACTACTAAAACTATTATTGATGTCCAAGATGGAAATTTGACAATGACAGTCTTAGGAGAGACTGTTCATTTTAAAGTTTTTGATTCTTCACCTTTTCCTTCTATTTCTGCCATCGATGAAATATTCGATGTTGACCCTTTGGATAATCTTGTCCAAAACACCTTTTTCCAAACCAGAATAGAAGACAAGCTTGAAACTGTTCTTACACTTGAAAAGGTCGAAGAAGATTTAGATGAGGAAATTAAGGGGTACCTTAAACAACTAAACAATGAAGAAGTAATGACAAAATCTAGTACACTTTTAAATCTACCCAGTTCTTCATCTAGTAAAGAGGCCAATCCACCTGAACTTGAACTCAAAGACTTACCTTAGCACTTAAAATATGTGTTTTTGGGAGAAGGAGAAACTTATCCAGTGATAATTTCTTCAACCATGACCAAACCACAAGAAAAGGAACTCATCAAAGTGCTTAAATAGTTTAAGAAATCTATAGGTTGGAGTATAGGGGATATAAGAGGCATTAGTCCAACAATGTGTATGCACAAGATCAACTTGGAGGATGGTGCTAAACCTGTACGAGAGGCCCAAAGAAGACTAAACCCAAATATGCAAGAGGTGGTTAAAAAATAAATTTTTAAATTATTAGAAGAAGGGATTATCTATCCTATTGCGGATAGTAAGTGGGTTAGTCTAGTGCATGTGGTACCAAAGAAATCTGGGATAACAGTTGTTAAAAATGACAAAAGTGAATTATTTCCCACTAGAATAATCACTGGATGGAGAATGTGTATAGATTTTAGGAAACTAAATTTATATACGAAAAAGGATCACTTTCCTCTTCCATTCATTGATCAAATGTTGGAAAGATTAGCTGGGCACGAATTTTACTGTTTTTTGGATGGATTGTCTGGATATTATCAAGTACCCATAGCACCAGAAGATCAGGAAAAGACCACATTTACATGTCTTTTTGGGACATTTGCTTTTCGCAGAATGCCATTTGGGTTATGCAATGCCCTTGCCACTTTCCAGAGATGCATGATATCTATTTTCTCGGACATGGTGGAAAACTTCATTGAGATTTTCATGGACGATTTCTCTGTCTTTGGGAACTCATTTGATGATTGCTTACATAAATTGACTTTGATTTTAGAAAGATGCATTGAATGCAATCTCACCCTTCGTTGGGAGAAAAGTCATTTTATGGTTCAACAAGGGATAGTTTTAGGACATATAATTTCAAACAAGGGTATTGAAGTTAATAAGGAAAAAGTTGAATTGATATCCAAACTACCTCCCCCTACATCTGTGAAGGGGATAAGAAGCTTCTTAGGACATGTAGGATTTTACAGACGATTTATTAAAGATTTCTCTAAAATAAGTCGTCCCTTATGTAACTTGCTATCCAAAGATGCTTATTTGATTTCAACAATGACTGCCTTATTTCCTTTAATACCTTGAAAGATAAACTAACATCTACCCCTGTTATTATGGCACCAAACTGGTCTTTACCTTTTGAAATAATGTGTGACGCTTCTGATTATGCTATAGGAGCAGTCCTGGGACAAAGAGTGGATAAGCGTTTGCATGTCATCTACTATGCTAGCAAAACACTCAACGATGCCCAAATAAATTATACCACCACTGAAAAGGAATTCTTGGCTATAGTGTTTTCTTTAGACAAATTCTGGTCTTATTTAGTAGGATCTAAAGTGATTGTGCATTCTGATCATGCTGCTTTAAGATACCTATTAAGTAAACCAAATGTCAAGCCAAGATTAATCAGGTAGGTCTTACTCTTACAAGAATTTGACCTAGAAATCAAGGATAAGAAAGGCAGTGAAAACTTAGTAGCTGACCATTTGTCTAGGTTGATTTCTGACTTCAATTCTCTTAAAGATGAGAGTAATGAAGATATAGTTGAAACCTTTCCTGATGAACAGTTATTTTTCATAGGTCCGAACCCATGGTATGCTGATATTGTAAACTATCTTGCCACTGGTGTTTTGTGACCTAACACTTCATATCAGGACAAGAAAAGGTTTTTTAAAACTATTAAGGACTATTTCTGGGATGACCCTTATTTATACAAGATTGGTCAAGATCAAGTCATCCGGAGATGTGTACCTGAAGAAGAACATAAGAGCATTCTAACTTTTTGTCATGAACTTCATTGTGGGGGTCATTTTGGTGGTGAAAAGACAGCCCGTAAGGTATTACAGTCTGGATTCTTTTGGCCCACTCTTTTTAAAGATGCTCATATGTTTTGTGCACAATGTGATAGATGTCAAAGAACAGGAAACATAAGCAAAAGAGATGAAATGTCTTTGACATCTAATTTAGTTGTTGAACTCTTTGATGTATGGGGGATTGACTTTATGGGTCCTTTTCCTCCATCTAATGGTTTTCAATATATTTTGGTTGTTGTGGATTATGTATCCAAGTGGGTAGAAGCTATCCCCACCAAAACCAATGATGCTAATGTTGTTGTAAAATTCTTGAAAGATTTAATATTCAGCAGGTTCGGAATGCCTAGAGCTATAATAAGTGATGGAGGTAGCCATTTTTGTAACAAACTCTTTGATGGAGTACTAAACAAGTACAAAATCACACATAAAGTAGCTACTCCATATCATCCTCAAACTTCCGGTTTAGTGGAAGTAAGTAATAGGCAAATTAAGGGAATATTGGAACGCACTGTGCGTCCTTCAAGGAAGGATTGGGCATTTAAGTTAAATAATGTCTTATGGGCATACCGCACCGCTTACAAAACACCTATTGGGATGAGCCCTTACCGGTTAATCTTTGGGAAAGCGTGCCACCTTCCAGTTGAACTTGAACACAAGGCTTACTGGGCAATTAAAGAGTTAAACATGGATTTAGATAAAGCAGGTGAAAAACGATTACTCCAGCTTCATGAGTTGGAAGAAATTAGGAATGAAGCCTATGACAATGCCAAATTATACAAAGAGCGTACTAAGCGCTATCATGACAAGAGGCTAGTTCCTAAGACTCTTCACCATGGAATGAAAGTTCTTTTATTTAACTCTCGTTTGAGATTGTTTCCAGGAAAGCTGAGATCAAGATGGGATAGACCATTCAAAATAGTTCAGGTATTTGAACATGCAGTAGTAGAACTATTGGACTCCAAGACACAAAAAACGTGCAAAGTCAATGGCCATCGTGTCAAGCCTTATTTAGAAGAACCAAACAACATTGTTGAAATGGATTGCATTTGGTTGAGTAACCCTTAGCACCAAAAAGATACGTCTTGCTAAGACGTTAAACTAAGCACTGGATGGGAGGCAACCCATCATTTTAGGTAATTTTTTGTTATTTGTTTTATTTACATAATTTTATTGTTTATTTTAGTTTAATTATATGTGAATAATTTTTAAAATTGTTAAAACTAAAAATATTAGTTGAGATGTTAGAAGTTTACAACGATCTGTCTGTATACACTTTAATAATAAATATGATGGATGCACCTCCATTTCTCCATTACTACTTGCACATTCTCAGGAAATAGGTAATCTTTCTTCTCTTTTCTCTTTAATTTACAGTTGTTACATTGAGGACAATGTAAGTTCTAGGTTGGGGGTGGTGAAAAGTTACCATGCTTAATTAGAAAAAAAAAGATTTAACAATTTAAAAATTAAAAAAAAAATTCACACAAAAATTTATCATTTCTTTAAATCAAATTTAAGTAAATAGTTAAGTCTTTTATACTGTTAGATTAATTTTTGAAAACATATCATGAAATATTTTGTAATTATTTTTGATAATTAGTTAGTTTTTGTCATAACTAGTATTTCTTGATAAAATGTGGAAATTATATTAAACCCAAAATCGGTATCTATGAATTTTTTTTAGTGGAGACTACTTTTGTGAGATATAATTTGAGCCTAATTTCTTTTATTCAGAGTGAAATATATATTTTTTCTACTCCAAACACATTTCTTATCTATTCAAATTTTTAGATGATCTCTATAGGTATTAGCATTGAATGTATGAAGAGGTCAACATGTCTCATCGAAAAGGTTTTGTTCATCCATATTTTCCTAACTATGTATGCAAGATAAAAAAAAGTTATCTATAGACTTAAACAAGCTCCAAGAACTTGGTTTGAAGCACTTACTCTGGCTCTACTAGCTATGGAATTTCTATAATCAAAGGTTGACTTGTCTTTCTTTTATCAAATGTCCTCTACTATTATTGGCTAACAACTTATTTATGTTGATGACATCGTCATCA
The DNA here is from genome assembly GCA_037013495.1 of Hippophae tibetana. NCBI lineage: Eukaryota > Viridiplantae > Streptophyta > Magnoliopsida > Rosales > Elaeagnaceae > Hippophae > Hippophae tibetana. The sequence continues at coordinate 25,910,399 of CM072805.1, read as the reverse complement.
CTAGGAGCCATAAAAATAAAGTACATGCACTAATTTAAACTCTCAACAAGCAGTTTACATCAAAGTATCTTTGTTTATTTTCTTATTTTTTAGGAATTAAAGTTTATTATCTCTCTAATGATGTCACAAGGAAAATAAATTCATCACGTCTTGGTTAAAACAAGTATAAAAATAGCCAAGGAAATTGTTACATTATACAGAAGCCTTATTAGTGCCTTGCAATATGTGACCATCACATGATCATACATTTCTTACTCAATAAATAAAATTAGCCAATTCACTAGCAAACCTCTCCAATCACATTGGAATGCTTTGAAATATGTTCTTAGATACCTCCAAGTAATATCTAGCTATAGATTAATGCTCAAAAAATCAAATCATCTACAATTGCATGGTTTTTATGACGTTGATTGGGCATCATTGCCTGATGAAAGAGAATCAAGGCATGGCCTCTCAATCATCGACAGAGGTAAAATATGAACCTTTAATAGGTATAACAACTAAAATTATCTAGATTCAATCACTCTTATCAAAATTGCAACTAACTATTCCATCACTTTCATTTGTATGGTGTGATAACCTTAATGCCATGTCATTAGCTACCAACCACATACATCATGCATGCACAAAACATATGAAACTCAATTGACATTTTGTTAGGGAACGTGTTCTTACTCATAAATTATTAGTTCAACATATTCCCTCCACAAAACAACCTACAAATGTGCTTTTCAAACTCTTATCTATATCTCAGTTTTTATCTTTAAGACTCAAAATCAATGTGTTTGTTTTACCACTAAATTTTATGGGGATATCAAAGGTAAATTAGTTACTATACAAAGAAAACAAATTTATGACTCATTGCAACACCTCACCACTAACTCACATGTGTAGCAAACAAGTTTGTTAAAAAAGAATGAGTACAATATATTCCCTAATGACAAAATGGAATATTAGTTAGTTACAAAATCCTTGAGCATCAAGTTTACAAATGAATATAAATACATGTATATGTGAATACAATGTTTAATGATAATTAGTATCATCTTAAATATCTTTCTTTTTCTCTACAATAACTTCCTCAATTCCCTTCTTCTCAACTTTATTTTCATTTCACCATGAATCCTTCATTTTCCTTTAATCTATAAGTTTCATATCTGATTTGATAAAAATGAATTGATTAATTAATCCATACAAAGAGTACCCTCTATATATACAAGGGTACTCAATGGGAAGATAACAATCTATTACATGTGTAGTGCTAACATTACAGGTGTACCCTCTATAGGTCAAATTCTAACTGTATAATCTTATATAGTTCCTAGGCTGCACATATAACATTATAGGTCTAACCACTTTTAAGTCTATAACCATCTATAGTTTATTACATATAATAACACAATCTTCTATATTCATTACTATCACCCCTTAAGGTTTGTTTCCAAAATCAAACTATCTAACATGGAAATTACTTTTTCCTCATGCAAAAAATGCAAAATATTGTGCTAGATTTCCTTGTAGAATTTTCTCCTCTTCAAATCTTATGTGTCCAAGTGATCACTGTATTTTATATAGTTATTTTCATCTATTTTATTAATTATAATTGCTATGTTCTTCATATTTCTAGTTAATTTTAGTTTAATAAATTAGTATTTACTGTTTTTTATATTTTAAGAAAATTAAATAATTTGTATCGAAAACTTAATTAATTTAAAATTTATGTCTAAAAATATAATTTCAAATAATAAAGTTCTTAATTACAATTTATAAAAGTCAAAAATATAATTTAAATTAAAATTGGGCTTAATTTTAATTATTAAAAGTTTAAAAATTTAATTTAAATTAAAAAGAGCATAATTGTAAATAAAGAAAGTTGAAAATGTAATTTGAATTAAATTTTTGTGTCAAAATGCAATTAATTAAAGTTTATTTGTCTGCACAGGTGAGAAGAATCCATGCGCCATACACCACGCACGAAACGTAAACCGTCCGATCAACGAAGAAATGCCTACGATGCGTGTGTCCCTATCACACCCGACCAACTTGCGTGGGTGCAGATTATGTCTTTCACACAGCTCGGTGCCTGAGTGGGGCCCACCTGACGTGCAGGCCGGCATGCAGATGGGACCCACGTGTCTGATGCGTTCAGCCGTTGTCCCCTCACGTTGTGCGCGTCTCTGTTCCCGTGCGATCGATCCACATGCGCCTGGTTATTCTATGAATCACAAGCTGTCACATGTCACACTTTATGTTTCATCCAATCATGTGCTGACACGTGGCATGTTACGATGAGCGTGAAAGCGTAGGATCACGCCTGTGTTGCAACCGTTGTCTCCCGTGCGATAATCTATCGTGCGCCTGTTTCCCACAGCTAGGGGTGTCCATGGTCCGGTTCGGTCTGGTTTTTCCTAAAAAAAAAATTAACCGAACCGGACCGTTTGACTTATAAAACCGTTCGGTCCGGTTTTATTCCCGTTTTGGTTCGATTTTTTTATAATTTAATGAAGAATAATGTAAAAATTTTAATATATTATTAAACCGGTCCGGTCCAGTTTGAACGGTTTAAAATTAATACAAACTGGACCGGACCGTTTGATTAGTAAAACCGTTCAGTTTGGTCCAGTCTGGTCCAATTTTACGATTTAGTCCGGTCCGGTTCAGTTTGTGGACACCCCTACCCGCAGCTAATGAAATCATGCCACGTGTCCCACTATTTATTTAATGAATCAGGCGCTGACACGTGTCATGCACTTTGAATTAAAAATCAGAAACGACTCTCCTTTGTCTCACGCGTAGATTAAAATAAAAATTTCGATATCGAATATCGATACGCATGTGTTTTATTTTTAGATACAAATTTTTACGCGTTTATTAAAAATAAAATGTAATATTTTAGATGTATTTTTTTAGCTATAAATGAGGGATATTAAGATAGAGTTAAAAAGTTTTTGGGGTGTTTTAGTTTTTGAGATTTTTTGTATTGTTCGGTTTTGGAGTGTAGAACACGCAGAAGTCATTTTTTGGCTTTTGTTGTGTTTTGCGTGTGCCAAATATTTGTGCTAAGAGATGTTTTAATTTTCTGTTTTCTTCATCTCATTTTTTTGAAACTGTTGTAATTTTTATTTTAATTTTATGAAGTAATTTAATTTTTCTAGGGTTGCATTTGATCTAAATTTATGAAGCTTTTATTTTAGTTATTTTTGAACGATTTATAAGACGTTTGAGTTGTTTATTATATTTTGTGCTTAATGCTTTTGATTATTTACGAATTTTATCAAATAATCTGTGGCACATAAATAAACTTGGAAGAGGCATTTTTATATATATTGCTCATAGATAGAATAACATGTATGATGAAGGATAAGAATATACCCTAATTGTATGTGTGGCCATTTGAGAACTTAGAACGTAATAAATCTCGGTGAATATAATTCTCATAGGAGTATAGGGAATTAATTTATCGAGGTGTGTTTACACGGAGCTCGGAAGAGATGTATGAATAAAATTAGAAGTTTTCGGTTGACAAATTGAATGTACTAAAAAAATATAAATTAAAAGAAAATAACATGATTTGAGTTGATTAATTTGGTGAAAAATTGCAATCCTAGATTTCTTTTATTTTGTTTTTAAACTCTTTTCTTAAATTTGTTACAATCAACGATCGTTTTAGATAAAATCAGAGAGAGATGACTTTACTTTCTGTTCGATCGTTTTATTTTGTGACCGTGTATGCTTGCACGTTTTATGTTCTCCAAAAGAGATAACAACAAGTATAAGTATTCCTCTATGAGTAAAAAACTTTGTAATTAAGACGACGATGGATAATTAGATCTTATATTCATAGACGTAACAAAACTCCTATAATATGTGCCTAATCTTCTGACATGATGACTTTACTTTCTGATTGTGATTTCCAATGGTTGCCAAATGATTTGCTATTGTCTTCACTTTAGTGAAATATTGCTCAATACTCATATTATCTTATCTCACTTGTTATAGTTATGATCATATTATCTTATCTCACTTGTTATAGTTATGATCTAAGTTTCATTTTTCTTCCTCGAGAGTTAAAATTGAATGAAGACTCCAGAATTAACCACATTTGACAAGTTGGGATATAATTTGATCAAGTTACTTGATAAAGCATCTAAGTGCTCACAGAGATATAGATCCAACTCATAAGTAAATTGAAAGTTCTAAAACAAACCTAATAAGTCTAGAGAGGTGAATAATTATTTTTAGTTTTATAATTATAATTTTGTAACCTAATCACAATGACCAAAATATTAATTGCGTATCAAAAGTAAATATAGAAATAGGCAAATGACACACGAGATTTTTAGGTGTATCACTAAATATTTCTAGATCCCAATGCCAAAAGCATAAGCAAAAAAAATACAATATGTGCACCGACCACACCTTTGTAACTCCAAATACATGGATTTTTTATAGTCCCTTATACTCCAACTGCCCCATGAATTGGTTATTCCTAAACGCGTTATAAAGCCAAGGTCACAATCATGATTTAAGAGAAAAACCACCGATCTACTATTTCATTTAATATTTTCACTATGAAAATCAAACGTACAAGTACAAACTCAGTCTTATACTACAATTCTTAGAATATTGTACCAATGTACCTTACTTATGAGCACCTACTTTGTTTTTACATTTTTCAAGACTAGCGTGAGCCGTACCCAGACCAATGTTCTAATTTACTTCTCACCAATGTTCTAATTAACTTCTAATCAATCAAACACATTCACAGATCAATTTGCAAACAAAGTTAGTACAAAAATAAAAGTACATGTGTGTGTTCTATAATGGATTTAAAATAAATAATCATAACTAGATTATTCAAAAAATATATCAAAGAAATCAAATCAACCAATAACTTCTAGAGCAAAAAGATTACACATAATTTTAATAAAAATAACTTATTTAAAATTTAATAATTAAATCAAATAATCATAATAACACATAAAATGAACTCCTAGAGCAAAAAGATTACACATAATTTTAATAAAAATAACTTATTTAAAATTTAATAATTAAATCAAATAATCATAATAATACAAAATTATTTTATCAAAACATACAAAAACCTAATATATTACTAACATTAACTGATAGAAAATTTCAAGTTAATTCATACCGCAATATCAATAATCTCATTTTCTTATAAATCAACTTATTTCACTATAAGTATGATTACCTTAATTGAATATGTGGCCTCTGATTGTTAAATACACTACTACAAAAATGGGTATTTAAGTCGATACGTAAAGTCGATTTTTTTCCAAAAACCGACTTTAAATTGGTTTAAAGTCGGTTCGGTATAAAATCGATGCTATCTACATAAGACGTAGCGTCGGTTGATGTGTTGAACCGATGCTATGTGTGGACGTAGCGTCGGTTCTAGGTGTTAACCGACGCTACGCTACGTGAATAGCTGATGAGTGCTCAAAAAGCACTAAAATTACCATGATTTTATGCACATTAATTGATTAAAAATATATATATTTATATGTTTTATCATATATTTATATAAATTTGTCTTTTTCAGAATCACGGGTATTTTTATTGTTTTTCAGGTATTTTGGCTTAAAAACGTAATTTAAAGACTCAAAGAGGAATACTTGAAGCAATACATCACAAATATATTAATAAATAAATGGGGAAAGGTCAACAAATATAGAAAAATTGGACAAAATGGGTCAAAAATGTCAAAAAGGAGAACATCGCGCCCAGCCGCCCGTTTCGACGCCCGTTTCGCCCCATTTTTCACGTGCAGCCGCCCCATAACGTCATGCTGACGTCATCAATGACCTCAGCATTTCCATTACGCATTTTTACATTTTTTTAATATTTTTTACTCATTTTTTCTCTTCATCCTCACCTATAAATACTCTCATTCCGTTCACTTCAAAACACACCTTCAAAACACACTTTTCTCTTCTTTCTTTCTCTCTTTTCTTAGATTTTTAGTTTTTTTTAGTTTTTCTTAGTTTTTAGCTTTTCTTAGTTAATTTCTCTTAGTTTTAGAGTTCTTCCCTTTTTGGGAAGAACTAGTTATGTTTATGTAATTTATTAGCTTTTTTATTCAATAAATGAGAGTGCAAATTCCGCTTGGAGGTTTTCCAGCAACGGGAATAGCGTCGAAGTTCTGTAAGGATTTTATTTTCTTTGCAGTTATTTTTTATGCTTTATTCTTACATGTTATATTTAATTTGTCTATGATTAAATTTAACTGTGCTGGTTGTTTAGTAAACATGATGTAATAATGACGTTGTTATGCTTGTGAAATATTAAATAGGTGAAAATCTCTAAAATGAATTGATTTTGTTTTTATTCAAGATTTTATATTAAGAATGTTAGAGAGAAATATATTATTTTTCATTACAAACTTAAACCTGAAAATTAGATTTTAAGGTTTAGTTATCCGGTCTGATTTAGAGTAATGCTCTTTTATTTGATGGTACAATCGCCCGGTAGTTAGAATGAAGCTCTATTTCAAAAGTTTTTATAAGAATTATTATCTGAAAATGTATTAACGACATGTTTTCGGTAGTAGTTTTACAACTTGAAAGCTAGTACTCGGATAACTAAATTCTTACGTTTAAAAATAACTAAATAATAATTTCACTAAAAATTAAATAAATATTTTAGTAATAAAAATAATTTTAAATATTATAAATATGTATAATTTAATATATGAGTATAATATTAAGCATGATAATCATAAAAAATATACAGAAAAGTATAATTTTATTTGACTTTACTTAATAAATTTGATTAAAATTTTTTAAAGATATGTTTATCAGAAAATATTTTATCGGTAAAAATAATCTATATTTATATACTTTACACAAATTGTTTCGTTGATTCCATATGGAATAGGCAGGATTTATATTCATTTTAGTACTACCATCAACAGTGAGAAAATGTGGAGGAATTGGTGTCGGTGGATCAAGAATCGAGTCCATGTCATAAGCTATAACATAACTAATAATTAATCTCTCCAAATATGAAAATTTTGTGCTTTTAACTTCATTGAAACTGCATGACTATTTGGAAGAGAAGAAATAACAGAAACCATTGTACTACTTCTTTGAGAAACCACTGGCAAGATAGATGTCAAAATGTAGGTAGATCCTCGTGTTCAACCATTAACCAAGATTAAAGGTTCTCTAGGATTTTAAAGGCTACGTGATCGTACACAAATGAATATGTAAATAAACGTATTATAATAAATAATATAATAAAAAAATATCGTTTATATAGAAATTATGTTATTAAAAACTCGTTTTTAAAACTAAAAAATAAAATTACATTTTTTTTGTATTTTTATGTTTTAAACAAATAAAATTAAAAAAACTAAAAATAAATAACAATAACTAATTAAATTAAATTTAATAGTTAAGAAAATATATAAGAAAATATCTAAGAATATTTAATACTCATAATTTTTTAAACACGTGAATCACTAAAAATTCTCTAATATAATTATCATTTAATTAAATGATAAATTGAATCTAATTTAACATGTATTCATCTTTAAAGTAAATTACACATTGTATTGTAATTAACATGATTACAATCTCGTATCAATAAAATTGCATAATATTCATTAAATTCATCAATTATGGATCATATAAATAAAAATCATATATTTTTAACTAGAAACTATGCATGTTATTTAATAAAGATAAATAATTAAATAATTCTCTTAAATCTATTTAATTTTGCCTCTATAAGTCAATTGATATTCAAACAATTAATATCATAAAAATCATATTAAATAATATAATTGAATTAAAATCATAATTGGGGTAAAATATTACATCGTCACATGGTGAAAATTGGGTTTATAAGACTCATAGATTAATAAATTAACTAGACATAATTTTGTTCATAAAATTCATATTTTTCATTAAAAAAATACATAAAAATTGATAAAGAAATAAGAAGAGGTAGAAATACAATCAATCTCTTGAATTACCGTATCAATTTTTTCTTGAATTTCTACCAAAATTATCTCCTTTTAAGTTTTTTTGTATTTTTCTCTCTTTTTAGCTCCAAAATCTAATAAAAATATATTAATTTCGACTTATTAAGATTATAGGGCAATTAGAAGGTTAAATTAAGCTCAGGTGTAATCTGGACTGTCAAATTAGTTTCAGATTAAGGGCTAAGATAAAAAATAAAAAAAATAAACAACACTAACCAATAAGAGAGCAACACGTGACACACTGAATTTTATGGGCTAATCAAAGCATGATGCGTGGCACGGGAGAGGTCTTGGTTAAAGCAAGTTGAATTATCGATACGTGGCACGACATGATTAGCGGTTACGAATAACGTGGCGCATGGGTGGAAAGAATGGACGAATTAGATGATGTCGCATGATGAGCATGTTGATCGTGCGATGAACTAGGAATGAACGTGATTCTAACATGTGGCATGTCTCTATGTCACTCTATACACGTTGTTTTTCATGATTGTCCTTCCTTTCTTGCGTGTGGCTCATATGACTTGCTCTATCAACTCCATTGTTTGTGTGATAGTCACGTGACAACTTTTAATTAGTCTTTGCATTAAAAATTATAAAAATAATATTTTTACTTATTTTTTTATAAAGTTATTATTTTAATATTTTTTATCCCAAAATATTATTTATTATGTAAAACAAACAAATATTAAAGAAAAAAGTATAATAATAACTCTATTTTAATAGATTCATCGTTGCAAAGTTTAAAGATTAAGAATTATCAAGAAATTTGTTTGATAAAATTTACTGGATTTGCTAACTTGTTTATAGGATACCCATGCATGTATATATACTTAGAAGGAAGATAACATCATAACAACCTATTACACTTATCATGTTACTACAGGTTAAGGTCTAACTGCCAACTCCAATATTTTTCCTAAGCTACACACATAACATATAGTTCTAAAAATTTATACGTCAATAATCATCTATAGTTTCTACAGTATTACATGTAACAATCCAATCTTCTAAGCCTATAATCATCTATAGTTTCTATAGTGTTATAAATATATTATAAAAAGTGAGGTTAACTTAACAAAAGATATTATTTGATTCATTTTTTGAAGTGTTATGTTATAAATTCTCTGCTTTTTAAAAATGTATACTTTTATTCAAATTCCAGTTACCAAATAATTTTTTTCATGTAACTTTTTAAAGAATATTCTGAGAGTTTTGGAGTTGATGAAAAATATCTTCTTTTTTTCTCGAACCAACAAATCTTTTTTGTTTCCGTATTTAATAAATATAAAGCCACAGACCATTACCTTTGTCAGTGTGAAAGCCTGCTCTAGATTTTTTTTTCTTTTTCCAAACTCGAGAGTTGTTCTATGTGTACCTATTATTAAGCTCTAGTATTTTTTTTTTACCTTATTTTTTTCCCATTAGGTCATATGGAAAAACTTTTGTACCCCTTGAAATTAGAGATGTTACGAGTGTGTATTGTTTTTTATATAAATATCTTTAAAATGAATTATAAAATCTGTATTTAAAATCATTTAAAAATAATTTTTTATCCGTAATTAACTGTTTAGAATGATTAATAAAAAAAATTGTTTTTCTAAATTTTTTTAAAATTTTCTTAATAAATTCTAATTATTAGTTAATATATAAATTAATTTAATAAATATATAAATTAATTTAACAAATATAATTAATTTTAAATACCTACGATTACGTTTATAAATATAATTGTATCTATTTTTTTTGTTCGATTTTTATCCATAATTTTTTTTACAGATTCTTACTTCAAATGAACCGTACTTTTACTTTAATAGGGTTAATTGTTTGCTTCATGATTGTTAATTTGGTTAGGGTGAAATTTTTGATAGGAAATGAATTCTGACGTGATAAACACAAACAGATTAAAATTTATTGTTGATTATTTTATAAAATTAATTTTTTTATTATTCGTTCCTATTATAAATATTGCATCAATGTTTTACTATATTAATTATGTAAATAAAAACATGATGCGAATCTAATACGCAAACACAACAAAAGACCACACAAAACGAGTGTGACTCTCTCATTTGCTATTTTATGTTTCTAGATAATTTAGTATATAGCGCATTGTTCGAAACTTAATGCCTTGATAAATGTGCTTAGGAGAATAGCTTTATCTTGTTTTGAGCTCAATATAGGTAATATGATCTGCTTTGAATCCCATATAGTATTTAAAAGTTAGTGCTTTTAATTTGACCTTACACTTATTTTGAAATTTCCATTTTTACATATAATTTTCTTAGCCGAGAAAGATTGAGAAGAAAATATTATTATTTTCAAATATTCTAAAGAATTATAATCTTCCCAAAAACTAACATTTAATTGGCTAAAGAAATCTTTTATATAACATCAAGTTATGAAGTAGCAAATGTTTATGAGTGCTTTAGCAAACAAAACAACAAAAGAAACATATAAATAATTTTTTTTGAAAAGTGACAACAATGTTCATTTTCTACCTAAACATATAAACTAGATGATATTATTATCATCCTATATATTAATTATTAGATGTAATTTAATACATAATCATGATAAATAATGAGTGATCATAATCAACATAATGAATCATGGGTCAATCAAATAAGTACTAAGTTATAGATAAACTCACATATTAAATAATCCTTACAAATAAATAAATAATGATAATTATCCTCTAATTTTCTAAAAAATAATTACAAAGATAATCAAGATGTTATAACAAACCAATCTACATGTAATAAAGAATATACATCATGTTATTTCTAATCCTTATATATATTCATTATTGTATATATACACACACGTGAGTTCTCAAAACATCTAACTTAGATTTTATATCAAAATTGAGAATAATAACTGAAAAACACTATATTTCATATTCATCATAGGATCTTGATTTCTTATACGTTTTATAAATTTCAAAAAAGTCATCATCATGTTGGTGATTCGATGAATTAACGAGTTTTTCTCTCTTATAATATAAGAAGAAGAATATGATGTTAACAAAAATTAACAACATTTATTATAAGTGATACTAATTAAGGAAAAAATTCCTTTAAATTGATAATCCTAACAAATTATGAAATGTGGACAAAGTAGATAATGTAATAATAGTATATATACTAGAGAAATATTATATTAATTTGTACTCATACCTTTTGTATCATGTTATATGTTAGTATTATTTTGTAAATTAAAAATAATAATTTATTTTTTTAGACAATCTTGATACATGACACAACATAACAAATATAAATGTAAAAATAAGTATAAATTTATGTATATAGTGGCATTCTTTGTATACTTAATGAAGTTGATGTGCATATTTAATAATGTAACTCAATTACAAAAATGTGTATTTTATAGCTTCTATAATATGAAATACTCTTGTGATAAATATTGATTAGTAAAATTAGTTTGATCTCAAATATATATCTCATGTGTCTATCATACCTTTCCGTGAAATTATAGAAGGAAAGTCTTGGAAAATAGATAAAAAATTATAATGTCAATAATCTAGAATAATCTAGAATAATATTGAGAGCTGATTATTCAAGTAAGATTTTTTAATTGAATAATATTTACATATATTGTGTGTTTGCCGAAAATTTAATAGCAAATGACAATTATTACATACACATTCAAATATAAATAGACTATAATCATATCTTTTAAATGCTCATTTAAGACATATATTATTACAATGTAAAATAATTCATACTAGACAAATCACAATTAGCATAAAAATAGTAATGATAGATAAAGTCATTTTGAAACCTGGAAATTAGTTTATGTATGTAACCTAAAGTATGCCAACATAAAAATTATATATGAAAAAGTTTTGTATGATATTTTAGTTTTATGTAAATATTCAAATTAGTACCAAAATTATATAAAGGTAATTTATTAGTATCTTAATTTATAAGGTGTACATAAGTGATCTTTTTTTTATAAAACTTTACTATCACAAAGATATCATAAATATCCTAAAACTTAAAGGAAGATAAAGCTAACGAAATTGAATAGTAATCTTTTATACATAAAAATGATAAAAATAATAGAAAATCAAGAAAGTATGAAATAAGAAAATAATAAAAATATAAACACAATACATATTATAATGTTTCTAACAAAAAATAATAATTAGTAAAAAATGAATAAATACAAAAAAAAGATTAAATGTTAAAGAATGAGATGTATTTAAAAATTCATTATTCTCAAGAATAAAGAAAATATTTTCAATAAAATATATAGTTTATTATGTAATAGTAATAAATAAATGAATATTAATATTATAGATACAAAATAAATGTATATCATTAATTGACAAAGAAATCATTACAGATAAAAGTACATTTTAAAGAATAAATTGATACATCAAGAAGTTAAAGAGAGTTCACATATCTAAAACAAGAAGTTAATCTAAACAAAGCATTAGTCCATAATGTAATATTATGAAGAAAATGATATCATTACTTTTCCAATAATGTTCAAAAATAAACTATAGAATTAGATTTTGATGAAAGCCTAATAGGCATTATAAAAAAATAATAACAATAATGACAACTTTAATTATTTTAGCAAAATAACTGGATATAATATACGTGTCAAACCGCAAGTCCTTACATGACATAAATAAAACACAAAAAGAACTCCTAAAACCAACAAAAAAATATGGTTATAATAAGAAATTACAACAAGACATACATAAAAAATTTACAGAATTAAGAAGAGATATAAATAACATACACAAATATAATGAAATCATAGGTTATAAATTTGATCTATTTGTAAAATTAAAAGAAGAACCACCTAGGAGATCATATGCATTGATACATATGAATTAGAAAAGAAAGAATGAAGAAAAACTCAAAGATAAAAAGAATCCTAATTTAATGTAATATAGAAAAAAAAATTAGAAGAATAATTTATGAACCTCGAGTATAAGGACATAGAAAATTTATTCAATTTGTTAATCCTAACAAAAGAAGAATTAATAAGATATTATGATGAAAAATTGTGTGCAAACAAAGAAAAAGATAATGTGATAAGAATCAGTTTTACTGATTCTAAACCATAAAATATGATCCAAAAAATCATATGACATCAATTTCATTACCAGTTCCTTATCAAGAAGGAATATTTAACCTACATACAAAAAATAGACAAAGGTCAGAAAAATCTAGTTTTTCTTATTGAAGAAAACAACAACACAAATTGAAAGAATGATTATATTGAAGAACTAGAAGTAATATCCCACCAGAATTCAAATTTCATGAAAATTATTTATCTTACCTTTTTAAATTTAAATTGTATAAGACTTAGAAAAAAAGTTTTAAATGAATAGTGTAGTGGTATGAGCGTAATCATACCAATAACATAATCAAACTCATCAACTTATAGAGTCTAAATAGCTCATAAACTAATAGAAAATGTTAAGATTTGGTCTACAAATCTAACAAAATAATAACATTTATAAATGCAAAAGAATTCTCCCACAGATAGAAAATATTTAAATATTATAGTAAATAAAATATACAATGAATATATTAGAGAAGATAAAAGAAAACATATCTTTGAATTTAGTGAAAATGAAGTTGAGAAAACCAAATGATATTTAATAAATATGAAAATATGCAAAATGTATTTTATATATTTCTTTATTTGTGAATATGAAATATATTATCATAAGTTACCACCCTTTATGCAAAAAACTTATAAAAAAATACAATTTCATAAATTACCTGAAGCATTACATAAAAACATAAAGAATCATAAGATAAAAAGAAATAGAGAAACAATACTAGATACCTAACGAAGAAGAATTAGAAGTCCTAAAACTTGAATAATCATTAAATATCAAGAAATACATAAATATAAAATCTTTTATAATAGAAGAGATTTTAGAATACTAGAAAATATAGATGTCACAAAAAATCTTACAAGTAAAAGTATAAAAAATATAAAAATACAAAACATTCAAAAGATATAAATTTAGAAAATAGAATTTTCAAAAATATAATAGAAAGTGTAACAAATAACCTTATAGGAAAAAGGTATAAGTCATCTATTAAAAATAATCATTCCCCATAAGGGAAAAAAATGTAGATGTTAGATCTGCAATAAAGAATGACATTATGCTAATGAATTTCCTAATAGGTTTCAACATAAAAAAAAAATTTCACATAAAGCAAAAATCTTAGAAGAAGTTTTTAAGATTGAATTAGAATCAATAAAAAAATTGGATATAGATGATACTTATAGTATTTATCTATTAGAAGAAATTGAGAAGGAAATAACTAATTCAGAATATGAATACTCTTCATTAGAAGATGAATGATTTTTATATTATTGCAAATCCAATCAATACTTATATTAAGATATGATTAAAATTTAAAGGTTACATAAATTATCATTTATATGCATATATAGATATAAGAACTAGTATGTGTGTAGCTAATAAGTATGTATTCTTAGAAGAACTCTCATAACATGCATAAAAAGATTTAATTATAAGAATTGCTAACAATACTACAATAAATATTAATAAAATCTTAAAAGATACATATATAATAATAAGAAGAGAGAAATGTCATAGTCCTACCATATATCAACAAGAAATATGAGTTAACTTATTAATAAAAAAAATTAAAACTTATATCAACCTTTTATATAATATTTAGACAAAATAAGTCTAACAACACTATATGGTAAAACCATTTATGTGTCAAAAATAAGAAAACAATTAGATGTATCAAGCCTAACTTTTATGCAATAACATAAAAGTCAAAAACGTGGTGAAATAAACACAAAGCATCAACAAAAACCTTATTTTAGAAAATATTTTATTAGATATAGAAGAGAAAACAAAACCCTTTTTTAATAAAATTCAGAAAGATAAAACCTTAATAGGTATTAGAAAATTATTAAAAATAATAAGCTTAGAAAATATTTTAGATCCAAATATAAATAAATCTAAAATGATTGCTAACATAAAACTAAGAGACCTTAACATAGTCAATAGAGTAAAACCTATTATTTATACCCCATAAGACATGGTTGGGTTTGAAAAACAATTTCAAAAACTTTTGGAACTAAAAGTCATAATAACAAGTAATTCACCACACCCTAACTCAATATTCTTAGTTAAAAAATAAGAGAAAAAATAGAATGTTGATAAACTTTAAAGCATTAAATAAATAAATCATTGATGATGAATACTTTATTCCAAAAAAAGAAGAATTATTATCATTAATACAAGGAGATAATTTTTTGTTATGTTTTGATTGTAAAAGTGGATTTTGACAAAAAAGATTGGATGAAGAATTTCAAAAACTAGTGGCATTTAGTTACCCTTAGTGACAATTTCAATGGAATGCTATATCATTTGGAATAAAATAAGCTGTAAGTATTTTTCAAAGTTATATGGACAATATCATTAAGAAATTACAAATTATTTATTGTGCTTACATAAATGATATTTTGATTTTCAATAATGAATTAAATAAATATTATTCGGATATTATTAACATTCTATAAGAATATATAAAATAGTGCATTGTACTTTCAAAGAAGAAATTAGTAATTGTTCCTCAAAAAAATAAGTATTTAGAGTTAGAAATTGAAGATGAAAACCATAATCCATAACTTTATGTACTAAATAACATTCAAGGAATTTTTTTAGTAAATTAAAATATAAAAATCAATTATAAGATTATTAAGATATTTAACATATGTTAAAGAATATATCAATAAACCTAAAGAAATACGAAAACTTTTACAAACAAAGTTGAAAAAATATTATGTTTGGATGGATAAAAGAAGATACTTTGCACATGAATAAGATAAAAGCATTGATAAAAATTTTATCAACTTTATACCAATAAGGTTTGTATGATAAAATGATACAATAATGAAAATGAATACTTAGCTATCAAAAAAACTATTACAAAATTTACAATATATGTAATAAGTTATAGATTCATGGTCAAAACTTATAACAAGAATTTTGATTATTTTTTAATGACTAATAATGTAGATAATTATAAGCAAAGAACATTAGTCATCAGGCAATAGTGGTTTAACCACTAAATTTTGATCTCAAACATCTTCTAGGAAATAAGAATAGTTTAGCAAATATCCTTGCAAGAGAATTAACACTTTAACTATTTTTGTTCTTCTAGGAATGGAGCAAATTGATATCAAGATCAAGATAAAAGAGACAATAATCCTATAGGAATAACTTGAGACTTTTTACCTAGATAAGTCTTTTTTAGAGACAGAAATTAAACAGGAAGAACCTAACAGTTCAAAACGATCATTAGAGTTCAAAAAATCTAAAGAGGAATCCTCATTAGAGATTCATTATAAGGAAGGTAAAACTTTTGAAAATAAATACAAAATGAGAAGGAGGAACTTAAGGACTCAAAAGAGAGCAACATCTCTAAAAAGAAAAGGCTCAATTGGGTTTAAAAAGTTAAAAAAGAAGACCATAAAAAGACTTATGTAGTCTATAATGGTCCAAAACCAGAAATTTAGAACAACTGGCCCAAAGCAAACAAAGTTATTATTAGATTTAGTAAAATAATTCATAGAACTTTCACCAATAGAATGAAAGCTGAAAGTAGTTATGTCAACTACAGAGTACCAAAACTAATAACTCTAGAATATATAATTAAAAATTACTCTGCACTATTATATGCAACAATGACCATTGCCATAAAACAGGTTGAAGACCTTAGGAAAGATAGTACGACCACTAGTACTATTCAAGAAAACATCTCATATAGAGACAGTAAAATAGTGCGACCATCGATATTATTTAGGAAAACATCCCCCAGAAAATACATTAGTCATTGAATATAAAAAAGACTAATATAGAAATTTAAGTAAACAATAATGGTTGAGTCTTTATAACTTAGCCAAAAAATATAACTAAGAACATATTAAAGATATAAATTTTACGCCACAGAAAAAGAATTTCTTGTAAGTAGTAAATTTAATATTCTCAAATGAGGAGA
Source organism: Hippophae tibetana (assembly GCA_037013495.1). NCBI lineage: Eukaryota > Viridiplantae > Streptophyta > Magnoliopsida > Rosales > Elaeagnaceae > Hippophae > Hippophae tibetana. The sequence goes on along the minus strand of CM072805.1, from coordinate 25,893,344 downwards.
TCCATTTTTTTATAATGCTTTCCATGCATATTTAATTAAGAACATATATCTAGGAATTAATTTAAATAAATTATATTATTTTTCTAAAATTTGAAGAAGGCTATTAAGAACTTCAGAAAGAATATCATAGTAGATGACAAGCCTGTCTCTCAGATTTTTCAATTCACATATAGATTAGAATGAAGAAATTTGTTTTAGTCCTTATAATTTTATCAAATTAGGGATTTTTAGCATTTATAGGGAAGTCACAAAACCAATGGCACTTTCAGAAAAATAATTTAATATTGATGAATTATGTATTCTAAGATGACATATGTTAAGTCAAATTTACCATGAATTTAAAAAATTGATATTTTTTTTGAAATCAAAGTAAATTACTCAGCTAGTAAGGGAGTAATCACTTTTCATAGCAATATTTCTCTCATTGAAGAAGAATGCAAGAAAATCAGTAAGTTTAAAGCAAATTTCAACGGTAATAACCTGAAAATTTGTTAAGAAAAATGAGATGTGTTTTATTTTTACTCCAAAAAATCACTAAATATCACAAATGCATTTATTGTATTAAAGATCAAGAAAATGAAAATATCCATTGTTTACATCCTCAAAAGGACTATTGGTAGAAAATGATAAAGAATAATAAAAATATAGAATCAACATCTTAAGTCGTCAATTATGTCAAGGAAATGAAAGACTTAGATTCAAAAACCAAGAATAGAAAGTTAGGTGAATTATTAAAGTATGTGTCAAATAGTGATTTTTTACTATTGTAAATTATGATTCTTTATCCTATAAAAACCCTTATTTCAATTAGTTGGACATAGTTTTGGCAACAAGAATCTCTTTACTCAAAAATATTCATCTAACAATTACGAGTGGCTAAGAATCTCTTCAAGATTCTTAATTGAATTTTAGAATTATAATAATTATTAATATTATGAATAAAATGGATTACAATCACTCTCTTTCTATTTTCTAGTAAGTTTAATTTAGATACTATACTATGTATGGATGTAAAGGCCTCATCATTATCATAAGAATATTAATGTTTGAGTAAAACTGAGGTATAACAGGTATAACAAAAGAAAACGAACGATGGAAGGAAAGATGTGGTGAATCTATTAAATTCAAGTATGATAATTATAATTCTAAATGAATTAAAGATCTTGAATAATTATATATTTATTTATAATATTTATAAAACTGACAAATAAGAAAATGAATACAAAGAAATTAATTACAAGTCTCTATGATAAACACAAGAAAATTATAAAAATAAACTTAAAGATTTACTTTTAAATAATAATCTGTAAGAAGTAACAATTAGCTTTATAAATCAACTAGTCACAATTTTAGTTCCAGAGTAGTAGAAAGAAAAAAATACATCTTTGATATAAAGTTAACATCGTTAACTAGTCAGGAATATAAATGAATATATGTTAAATGTCAGAAGCATCAATGATATTTTCACTTCTATAAATGTTTATTTTAAACTAAATTGTATTATTTTTCAAAAGAAACTTTTACTACTTTTGTGTGCATTTTCTAAAGATAAGGTATCACTTAGTATCCAATCCCAAAATTATATATACATGTGCACAGTGACATAACCAATAAGGTATCACTTAATATCGAACCCCAAAATTATATATATGTGTGCACAGTGACATAACCAACATGTAAGATTTAGGGGTCAAGTTAAATAATTCACTACTACAATAAGGGGTATAAAAGTCGGTTTTTAACCGACTTTAAACAAATTTAAAGTCGGTTGTATGAACCGACTTTAAATTCAGAGACTTAAATTGTAAAGTCGGTTCATGGCATGAACCGACTCTACACGTAGCGTCGGTTCATGGCATGAACTGACTTTACAGGTAGAGTCGGTTCACGGCATGAACCGACTCTACATTTTATTTGTATTAATTTTTAATTTTATTTTTCGTATAATAGTATATATAAATAACATAAAAACACTAAAATATAAATAATAATACTGAATAATTAACAATATAAATATATTTAATGACTTAATAATTAAATTTATTACAAAATCAAATAATGCATATAAATAACTTCAATTACAAATAAAATAATGTCGTCAAATTATGCCATCGAGTAAGCTTGGTTGGCGTAGAATCTTGATTGGCCTTCACAAGCATTATGGGAAAAAAAGGCTGATCCATATAACAAATATTCTCCTACATACATCAACACGTAAAACATATATCAAAAAAGTAGTATAAACTTCATACGTACGAATGAAGAAATTAAATCATTATTGAGATTAGCACGTACAACGACATTCGATGAACTCATATTAGCATTATTAATCATTTGTCTATATATGAAGTTATCTAGAATCTCTACTACTATTTTTTAATGCTATATATAATGAACTCTAAATATGAAATCAATTGCATGTAACTTCGATTTCTTGGCTAAGCTTGTGTGAGTTTTGGTGCCCTTAAACATATGGAACACGTTCATATGCACCAAAACTCATACAAACCAAGAAACAAATCGGACCGACATACGTACACCTGATTTGTACATTTAGAACTCATTATATATCATTAAAAATACTAGCAGAGATTCCAGATAAATTCATATTTATAAACAATGCATTCCCCTAAATACATGAGCATATATATGATTAATCATCATCAACCAAGTGATTTCAGACACAAGAATAGATATAGAAGGCCAAATCATTAAAAAATTTACTGTTATGTTGTCATATGCTATTCAAGATCATCAGAATCTTCTTCTGATTCTTCTTGCGATGATATAATTTGAACCATGTGTTCTGCCCATTCCTCTCGTAAATCATCAAAAATTTGCTGGTCATAACCCGTCTTGTTCCAACCGAAGAACTACATGTATTCAAAATCAAAATAAGAATATGATTTCATTAATTTACAAAAACAAACTCAAATATGTTAAAACTTGTATGTATATGGGTAAAATATATTACCACATCATCAATTGGAATTTTGATATTTGTGATGATTTCACTCATAAACTTCATGACATAATAACCACACATGACTCCATTATTTTGTTGTGGAACCTACAAAAAAAAGTGCATGTATACATGAATTTTCATATTCGAACATCCTTATTATTTAATTGTAAAATTAATAAAATTATTAATATTGAATTGTACATACCATAACTTTTGTCCATTTAAGCTTATGGGATTTTTTAAGGACAATGCCCCTAGACTTGTTCCATAACTTCCATGCCCTGTCAAGATATAAAACGATTAGTTTTTATTAAATATTACAAAAAATAATAGAAAAAACTAATATGTAACTAAATATAACTCTTACATTTCAACAACTGCTTTTGTATCTTTACTCGGTTCTATGGAAGCTGAGTCACAGTACCAAGCATGATTATTGAACATATCAATGATTACCAACATCCAATGATCTTGGCCTTGTTCAAACCTTAATGGCCAAGGGATTATCAACTTTTGATTTCTGCTAAGCGTTAATGCTCTATCACATAATTGTTTAGCTCTGATGCTAACATCCTTCTCTTGATATTGATTAACATATGAAGAATCATAGAACATTGCTAAATGTGATGAGTGATTATGTTGAAGTCGATAATAGCAAGCCCTATATATGTATATATATAATTAGATAATATAAATATAATGTTCTGCATAAATAAAAGAAAACTAACTAGATTGAGGACTCACCTTGTCCACACTTGAATTATACTTAAATCGATCATTTGATATTCAAATATTTGCAACAAGCACTCGATCGATATATAAGTTTGGCCGATGTCTACACCAGAAATTTCAATAGGAAGTGGCACAGTCCATCCATCATTTATGCTAGATGCCCTCCCAACAATAGTCATCAAACTGCCAAGATTTCTACTGAATTGTAACGCATAAGTATGACTATACTTTTTCCAAGGCTTCTTCTTGAATGACTTGGTGCACGAGGATTGACCACTAGTCATAGATTTAGCACGAGATACTTGCTTGGTATCTCTTAAATGTGATGCATTTAAGAGTTCTGGTATAATAGACTACCAAAAAAGTATCATATATGTATTTTTAGTAACAATATAAGATCACATTAAATAATAGTAGTAAACAAGTGTTATTTTTTAAGTTAAAAAATGGTACCATGTCAAAATTTAGAACAACTTGAATCGACAGCCAAGCCACATACTGTCCAACCGCCTCTTGGACTGTGGTAGCATCAGAAGGCACAGGTAGTGGACAATCATGAAACAATGATTGATCAATTACTATTCGCCAATGATTAGGCAAATATTGATTATGAATCATCCGATCATCACTCAATTGTTGTACCGTTCCAATAGCAACATAGTCCGTTGACGAAGGATGTTTCAACAAACATTTCATATTCTGTAAAAAATTTAAGTGTTATATATAAAAAATAAAACATATAATAAGAATTTAAAAATTAAAATCTTACCACATATGATTCATCAAATAGAGGAGGACTCTCATATGGGGTAGCTATTGGATGTACATTCTCACCAATATGTTCATCTTGGCTTGATTTATGGTAAGAATGTACAGATTGCATTGGAGAAAATGAACCACTACTTGATTGCATGTGCATTCCTGACATATAATGAGGACCAATAGGATGGCTATATCCCATACTGGATGTAGTTTGAGCACAATGAGATTGGGTGGATGGCATGCCTGGCATGGATGGTGGCATGTCTGGCATGGATGGTGGCATGCTTGGCATGGATTGTGGCATGCCTGGAATGGAAGGTGGTATGCCTGGCATGGATGGTTGCATGCTTGGCCAATATGGCATGCCCTGGTTGTAGCATGATGCCATGGCTGACAATTGTTGTGATTGATGTTCTTTTAGAGTGGCAATCTCACTCATCACGGAGGCCTTAAAGGAGTTGAATTCTTCTTCAATTTTAGTGTATTTCTCCTTACTTACCGTCTGAGGCTTATGTTTTGGAATTTTAAAATACTCCAAAGCACCATCATATTGGCTACCTCCCCTAAAAGAATATCAATCACAACACATGTCAGGCATGACATCATTCTACAAGCAGGGCATGCCATATTGGTCAAGCATGCAACCATCCATGCCAGTCATGCCACCATCCATGCCAGACATGCCACCATCCATGCCAGCCATGCCAGTATGGTATATAGTCATCCTATCGATCCTCCCTATATGTCAGGAATGCATATGCAATCAAGTAGTGATTCATTTTCTCCAATTTAATATGTGTATTCTTACCATCAATCAAACCACGATGAACATTTTGGTAAGAATGTACATCCAATAGTTACCCCATATGGGAGTACTTCTCTATTTGATGAATCATATGTGGTAAGATTTTAATTTTCTGGTATATATAATCTATTATTTTTATTTCTTATTATATGTTTTATTTTTATCTATAACACTTAAATTTTTCTACAGAATATGAAATGTTTGTTGAAACATCATTTGTCAACTGAATTTGTTGCTATTAGAACGGTATAACAATTGAGCGATGATCAGATGATTTATAATCAATATTTGCCTAATCATTGGCGAATAGTAATTGATCAATCATTGCTTCATGATTGTCTACTACATTTTCCTTCTGATTGCTACCACAATCCAAGAGGTGGTTGGACAATATGCGACTTGGTCGTCGATTCAAGTTGTTCTAAATTTTGACGTGTACTATTTTTTAACTTAAAAGATAACACTTGTTTACTACTATTATTTTATTATATCTTTTATTGTTACTAACATACATAATGTGTTTTTTTAGTCTATTATACCAGAAATCTTAAATGTAGCACATTTAAGAGATACAAAACAAGTATCTCGTGCTAAATCTATGTCTAGTGGCTAATCATCGCACACAAAGTCATTCAATAAGAAGCCTTGAAAAAATTATAGTTATAATTATGTTTTAAACTTTAGCAAAAATCATGGCACTTTGATGACTATTGTTGGAAGGGCATCTAGCATAAATGATGGATGGACCGTGCCAATTCCTATAGAAATTTTTGGTGTAGACCTCTGCCAAACTTATATATCAATTAAGTGCATATTGCAACTATTTATATATAAAATGATCGATTTAAGTATAATTCAAGTGTGGACAAGGTGAGTCCCCAATGTATTTATTTTTCTTTCATTTATGTATAACATATATAATTATATTTATATTATCTAATTAATTATATATATAAATATCTTTTATATAGGGCGTGTTATTATTGACTTCAACATAATCACTCATCACATTTAACAATGTTCTATGATTCTTCATATGTCAATCAATATCAATAGAAGGATGTTAGCATTAGAGCTAAACAATTATGTGATATGGCATTAACGTTTAACATAACTCAAAAGTTTATAATCCCTTGGCCATTAAGGTTTGAACAAGGCCAAGATTATTGGATGTTGGTAATCATTGATCTGTTTAATAATCATGCTTGTTACTGTGACTCAACTTTCATAGAACTGAGTAAAGATACAAAAACAGTTGTTAAAATGTAAGAGTTATAGTTAGATATTAGTTTCTTCTATTATTTTTTGTAATATTCAATAAAAACTAACTGTTTTAAACCTTGATAGGACATGAAAGTTGTGGAATAAGTTTAAGGACATTGCCCTTAAAAAATCTCATAAGTTTATATGGATAAAAGTTATGATATATACAATCATTAATTTTATTAATTTTACAATTGAATAATAAAGATGTTTGAATATGAAAAATCATGTACACTTATTTTTTTTAGGTTCCACAACAAAATAATGGAGTCATGTGTGGTTATTATGTCATAAAGTTTATGAGCAAAATCATCACAAATATCAAAATTTCAATTGATGATGTGGTAATATCTTTTACCTATATACAAAAAAGTTTTTAACATATTTGAGTTATTTTTGTAAATACATGAAATTACATTCTTATTTTGATTTTAAATACACGTAGTTCTTTGGTTGGAACAAGACGGGCTACGACTACCAATTTTTTGATGATTTACGAGAGGAATGGGCAGAACACATGGTTCAAATTATATCATCACACGAAGAATCAAGAGAAGATTCTGATGATCTTGAATAGCATATGACAACATAACGGTAAATTTTTTAATGATTTAATTTCTTTATTCCTGTGTTTGAAGTCTCTTGTTTGATGTATGGTTATGTGCTAATGTATTTAGGGGAATGCATTGTTTTATGGACCTATTTTGGCCCAAACTTCATCTCATCTCTCTTGCCTACTTTCCTTATGACAACATCATGGTATCACTTTATTAATCATTTGTCTATAAATATGAAGATATCTGAAATCTTTGCTAGTATTTTTAATGATATAATGAGTTCTAAATATGAAATCAAGTGTAACTCTGATTTATTACTTGGCTTGTATGAGTTTTGGTGCCCTTAAACGTATTGAACAATTTTGTAATACGTTCATGGGCACCAAAACTCATACAAGCCAAGTAACAATATGAGTTACACTTGACTTCATATTAGAACTCATTATAACATTAAAAATACTAGTAGAGATTCTAGATAACTTCATATTTATAGACAAATGATCAATAAAGTGCTAATATGAGTTCGAAAGGTTATATATCACTCGGATGTTGGTGTGGTAATATTTATAATGATTTAATTTATCCATTCGTATGTCTCTGAAGTTTAGACTGCTTGTTTGATGAATGTTTACGTGCTCATATATGTGGAGAAGTAAATTGTTATATGGATCAACTGTTTTTTGTCCAGTTTTTTTGTCACAATGCTATTGATTCTAAGCCAAACAAGCTTGCTTGTACAATACAATTACACTTTAATGATATTATTTTATTTGTAATTTAAGTTAATTATATATATTATATATACATTATTTGTTTTTGTAATAAATTTAATTATCAAGTAATTAATTATATTTAAATTTTTAATTATTTGTATTATTATTTATATTTTGATTTTTTATGTTATATATATTGAATATTAAATAGAGGGTGGAGTAAAAAATGAGAATAAAAAAAATTCATAAAATGTAAAGTCTTTAACTAACTTTAAAACCCATTGTATTGAACCGATTTTAAAACCTATTTTTATAGTAGCGAAAAATGGCTATTATAAGTTTTCATTCTTAATCTTTAATTTTATTAAAGTTGATATTAATTTTTAAATAAATATAATTTAACAATATATGTAGATTTAATTATAAAAATTATTCATTAATTTAAATTTTTATTTTAAATAATTTTATTTAAATATTAATATAATCTGTTACTGAGGATATATATATATATATATATATATATATATATATAAACGATTTCGATTTATTTGCATGTTACTTAACAGAATGGATTATTTTTACAGAAAAGAAAAAAAACATTAAAGTAGAGATGTAAATTATTAATACTAATCAAATAATATATTATATTAAAAAAATATTATAAAAAAATTATATTTACTTAAAAAAAACAAATTCTGTACGCACAAAGCCGTGGGCTCACTTTCCAGCCCCACTTATTACTTTATGAGTCATGACAAGAAAAAAGGGATCAAAACAAAATAAACATACCGACAAAACTACCCCATTATTCTTTATTCTATCCTATCACACATAACATAAATTTTACGTAATGACGTAATTGTCCTTCTAATATAATGTTAATTATACTTTAACATAATCACATATTTATAGTTACATTAAGCTTGTGACATATTTTAAAGTTTTTAAAAATATAGTTTTAATTTTTAAATATTTTATCACAAAACATATTATAATTAATATTAGTATAAATATATATGAAAATTTATATATATTTAATATATTTTTATATATTTTCATGATTTGCATGTGGTGTGTTGAATATAGAATTTAATAAATTTAATAGAATTTTAAAATCATGGGATTCATTTTATTTTAAAACAACTTTATAAAAATTGAAGTATATTAAATTATATTTTTATATATTTAAAATTGTAATGTATTAAAAAAATTATCGATTTTAATTTTTACAAAAACTTGTGTATTTTTTTTATAAACTTTGATAAACCTTTTAAATAGCATACAAAAATATAGACTTATATTCACTCCAACCCGCAAGTTTATAAAGATTTGTACAAGCGACCAATCTTTCTTTTATTTCCCACGTTATTTATTATTAATTTAATTATTGTAAATATAAAATAAAAAAATTCATCAAATAAAATCAACGATACACTAAATTTTAATGGAATCCATAGTTTTTATGATTCCATAAAAAATCTTAAAAATTTCTCTCTTTGAAAATTATAATTATTAAATTTTAGTATAATCTACCAGAATTTTTATAAGTTCAAAAATAATCTTTAAAATTTATAAAAATTATAATTGAATATATTTTTTAATGAAAAAATATTGTTAGATAAATTAAAAACTTAAATATATTAATTTTTAGATAATATATTAAAATTTCATTAAATTTTAAAAATAAAATATTAGAAGTTTGTGAAGATAATTAATATCATATTTTTAATGAATTTTTATTGTTTTATTTTTTAAATTTAACTAATATTTAATATAATATTTACGACACAATAAATATCTATTAATTTTAGAAAATGAGACAAATTACAAGTATTTAACAATTTTAAAAAGTTTGGTTAAAATGACCATCATTTGACGTGGCATCTTAATTTTAAGGGAAAAATAATAAAAGCCTTTAATATTAAGAAGTTTGTATTTTTTAAGTTATTTTTTAATCATTTAATTTTTAAAAAAATAATTATATTTTTTATCATTGGGTCATTAAAATGTAATAAAATACAAGTTATTAATACGATTAAAAATAAAATTTAGTAAAAAATTATTAATAAAAAAAAATTTAAATCATATTTTTTATTTTTAAATAAAAATAATAAAATATTAAAATAAATTTTTGATAATAACTAAATATTAAAATAATTTGTTTGTGAAATTTATTTCGTCTTAACTATCATTTTATTATTATTAAAGATAGAGTTTTAATCATTGAAAAGAATAATATTTTAATAAAATTATTATTAAAATAATATTATTTATTTTTATTGGTTATTTTTCTTAAAATTGAGGAACTAAACAATATTTTAAAAAAAAATTGAGTAACTAAATAAACACTAAAATTTAATAAAAGGGTTTTTATTAACCATTTTCTCTAATTTTAAAAAACATCTCTTAGCTTTACTATTTGTTATATAATAGTGTCAAAGAAGTCTTTCGAATTAAATTTTAATATGTATATAGTCTATTGTCTTAAAATAATATGTTCTAGTTTCTTAAATTTGAAAAAAATGATATAATTAAGGAAAATTTAGAAATTTGAGTAACCAAATACACACTAAAATGTGTTTTATCACCTTATTAAAATCGGTTTAAAATTCAATCATTTAATAATAATAAAATAATAGTTAATATAAATTTTTTTAAAAATATTACTTTTAATATAATTAATACAAAACGCATTAATTAACACTATTTTTTTTTACTATAATATCATATACATAACACGTACAGAACTTCGTAGGGTTGCGAAATACATTACATGACTAGAGAAAGCTATTAAATAAAGTATAAATATTTTAGCATATTAAAAAAAATTAAAAAGGAGGAGCACGTGACCCTAGTTCCGTCTTAAAATATCACAAGTAGAAATGTTGCGTTACATTAGCAGAGAAATTAGTTCGCATCCTTATAGTGTAAATTTACTAAAACAGCAAGCTTCTAAGCGACCAAACCTTTACACGCGGCAGTTTTATCCTTAAAAAAATCTAGAGGGATCATATAAAAATAAATAAAAATAAATAAATAATTTTGATGGGCATGGCCCCGTTGGTCTATTTTTGGTTGTTATAACAAATGGAGTTAACGTGTTGCACAAGAAGAAATGCATAATTGTAAAATTGAATTTATAGAAATATATTTAATAATAAAATAATATGCAAGTAATTATAAAACTTTACGGTACATATTCTTGATAGTTACCTTTTTATTCTCTACGGCTATTTTTCATATGCATATTGGTATTTTTATTTTTATTTTAGTATTTTTTACTCATATTTTAATTAAAATATATTAAATATCTCTATTTAAATTATTATATAAATTTTAATACTTTTATGATATCTTAATTTTTTTAAATTATTATCAAATTTGATAAAAATAAATATAAATAATAAAAATAAAAATATTTGGTACGTAATATGTTGTAATTGATAATATGAATTAAAAAAAATAGCAAAACAATAATAGTTTCCAACCCCATGATGTGGAGTAATATTCTGAAGAAACTTTTCATTTGAGGGTAATTGCGTCTTTACTTTATTTCGAAAAGTGGTTCTCTTTTGCCGCTTCCCTAACATTAGATCTTCACGAATCTTTACCACTCGAATGTTCTGTCTAATATGCCCTTGCCTTTTGCTCTCCAATCTCCATGTTGAAGTCGAAATCAGCTTTAATTCCTATTTAATAGAAGGGCATATCCCGAAACACCCTTTTCGTCCCGAACATTAAATGATCAATCGGGAATAGATTTTATCTAATCAATATTTTGTAAATATTTATTCTCTTTTTATTATTTAAAAAAATTCATATTTTAATAAAAATTAAAGAAAACTGTGTAACCTCGTGCTAAAAAGCGATCAAGATAAATAACATTATTCTTTCCTTAACTAATATTTATTATATAATTTTATTAAAAAAATTCACATCATACGTTTTATATTAAATGTTTATAAGTAGGCTAAAATTTAACCTTTTAATATTAAAATTTATTTATTATTATTATATTATTATCTCTATTATTTTAAATTTGATAACAATAATTACACAAATATTTTTATTATTTTCACAATAAAAATATAATATTTATATTATTAATTAAAAAAAATATCAATCAAATCTCTTATATTAAAACTTAACGTAAATTTACTATCTTAGATTCTAAATTGTGTTTTTTTAATTTATATATTTGATAAAGAGAATAATTAATGTTATATTATATTATTTTTCATGTAAAGTAAAAATTAATATAACTTTTTTACATTAAAATTATTAATAATCTTTAATAAAAATATTTGTTACTAATCACAATTTTTATTTTAATATTTAATTAATTTTATTTTTTAAAAAATAAAAATAATATTTTAAATCATTTTTATCAAAATATTATTATTATTATTAAATTAAATTTTACCCTTATTTATATTAAAGAACCATATTTTAATATTAAATTATAAACTAAAAAATATATTTTATAAACGAGAAATTAAGCCATATTAGTTTTAAAATTTAGGAGCTTTACAGAAAAAGGTGACTATAGCAAAATTAAACCTATTTAAATTTACTGGTGTTCTTTAAATAATTTTGAGGCTTTTTACCTCTCTCAATAGAAAATGGATCTTCGGTTTCATATTTTCCATTACCTTTACGTCCCACCACTTAGATATTGACAACTCAGCTAAAGATAAAATAAACACTGACGGAGAGAAAACGTTTTCAAAACAGCCGTTTATTTGTTTTTTGTTTTATAGACAAAATAGTAACTTTTCAAGCTAAACCTTTGCCAACGAGTAGCTTAAAGTTTCAGCAGCAATCTTTCAGTCTCTCTCTACTCACTCTAGCTCTCTTCTCCTGCTTCATCTTCTTCTCATTATCTCTCCTAGGGTTTCTGAATCTACTGTCTGAAGTTCATTTCATGCTCTTTCATTTTCTTATTTCATGGTTTTATGTACGTAGCTTAACAGTGGTACACTTTTATGTTCTCTTATCTGTTCTTGCTCTGCAGATGTTTGATGTGATTAGAAAGCATAGCTGTACAATATCTGCTTGTAATTATTTTTCTTTGGTTGATTCTATATCTTCTTTTTGGAATTTTAAGGTTATGATTTACAAAACAGTTAGGGTTCTATGTTTTTGAACTCGTTTTTTTGCTATTTTTTTTGCTAGAAGAAGAGAGTGTCCAAGCTCTGAGATTTAGGTTTGAGTTGGGGTAAAATGTCGTCCAGAGGGGGTTCTAGTCAGACGCCCCCACCGCAGAAGCGGATCACGAGGACTCTGACTGCTGGCAACCTAGGGGAGTCAATTTTTGACAGTGAGGTTGTGCCGTCATCGCTTGTTGAGATTGCGCCGATTCTTCGTGTTGCAAATGAGGTTGAATCCAGCAATCCTAGAGTTGCTTATCTATGTAAGTTCTTGTTACAAATTATGTGCAGATTTTTAATATTGTTTTTAATGTAATACTTCTTGGGCTATATACTTATTTTTGACGTTGTTGACTCCTTGGTATATCAGTTTGACTATGATTTTAATTGTTATTCCATCTATTGTATAATTGTAATTTTCTTTGTTAGTGTTATTATACCAGAGTTGTGATAGTATTTTTCAGTACAAAACCATAGTAGAAAGTACAATCTACATAAGGCCTTCTACACTACGTTTGTTCTTTTAGTACTTTCCCTTACTAAACAAGTACGCTGCTGTCTTTTTTGCTGGTGTCTTTGTTTTCACAGTTGGGCATGCGTTATCTCTGTGTTTGCCGTGCTATCTTGTGCTTTTATGGATTCTGTAAATACTCTGCTTTTAAAATGGTACACTATGGGCATGCGTTATCTCTGTGTTTGCCGTGCTATCTTGTGCTTTTATGGTTTCTGTAAATACTCTGCTTTTAAAATGGTACACTGTAGTCAATTGAACGACACCCCTTTGATGTATTAGTTGATTAAGTTGTACATGGAGTATTATTGACATTATGTCACTGCAGTGCTGTACTGTTTTATCATGGGCATGGAGCTAGAGTCTAGGGATGGGTGGTGGTGATTGTCTTGCACTGATTTCGGATAGTTTTGATAATTACCGTCAGTTATGAGCCAGTAGCCGTTTAGCCTGATTCTTATTTTTCAATTTTTATTCAAAAATACACTGTTTAAAAAAAATTAAAAACTTAACATAATATTTAATCTACTAAAAGATTTAGAATATTCACTTTATTTTCCATTTTATAGCTATCATGTGTCTTATAAAATAAAAATGTGTAATAATAAAGAAAATTATATATAATTATTCAAAGTGTTGTGCTTTTAGTATTAATAGTATCTTTTTCTACGTAATTATATATATATATATATATATTATATATATATAAATAATATTAATATATGTTTGGTTATTAACCATGTTTTTGGAATTTCAATAACCATTCCTACCATGGTTTAATTAGTTTTGGAAAAAAAGGTCGGATTTTTGTAGATAACTGCGGTTTTGGTTATCGTGGATAAAATGCACATCCCTAAGTCAAATGTAGAATGTTTTAAAGAATTAGTTGCTGAAACTGCTTTCAGTTTCTAAAATGATGTTGTAGGTCTGTAATTTAATTGGGTGAACCCATAGCCCTGTTGTCAATAATGCGGGCTTCTATCATGAACTGACTTGTTATGATTTTGCAGTCTTTTCCAACTGACGTGTCATTTGTTAACATCTCTTTCCTTTTATATAATATGCAGTTTTCTGTCTAATTAAAGGAAAGGGTAATGATAAATTGATAACCAATAAATTATTAGTGGCCCTTACAAACATAGGTAATTAGCATAGGTGTTAAACTCCTGTTTGTTATATGGCTTGAACATTGATATAAAGGAACTTTAATTGAAAGCAGGTTGATTCTTCCCACTCACCTCTTTCATCTCTATATAACTTTTTTTTCTCTAAATTATCCTCAAACAAAATGACTTATAGTACATTAAATCTAAAGATTAATACTATATTTACTCAAACTAACCGTCGCATTCCAATCACAGATCTGGCTTTTATTTTTTCCTTCATCCATTGCATATATTCTCTTCTTTTTCCATTCTACTTTTTGTTTTTAAGCATCTCTTAACCATTTATTCTGGTAGATATAAACAATTGGGACCATTCTATCAGGATTCTTGCATAAAAAATGCACATATTTAACAACATCAACCATTTAAAACTGTAACATCAACCATTGAAGGTCACAGAAAGAGGGAATTGGAATTGTGTATGTTTAAAATTTCAAAATCCTTTTTTTGGGGTTATGAAAAGAATGCTATGGGTTAATATACTACAAAGTTTTCTTCTTTTCTTTCCAAATATTTTAAGACATTGTTGTTTGTGTTCATCTTTTTTTCCTGTGCAAACGAATATATTTTGCATACTAATTTGTCTTTTGCGGCAAAAATGGAAAAAACATCTCCAATTGTTGTTGCTTTTGTTCTTCCAACTCTTATCTTTTGTATATACAACCACAATGGTAATTTTTCGAAGCTTCAGAGAGCAAAAACTGAGAAAGGAATATAAAGGTCTGTGCACAATAGTGTGGCTGTTGCTTAAGTATATTCATGAGAGTTTGAGATTTCTAGGATTAGTGCCACAGTTTCATGTTTGCACCTGAATAGTGCTCAAGAAAAACTGTTGAAATCCCAAAAATGTGAAATATAAGATCACCCACATTTTTGGGATTTCAACAAAAACATAGCTAGTTACTATTGGAAATTTGTATGGTATAATAAGGGGCATGAGAAGAACCATACTTGAAAGTATCCTGTTGTTCATACTTGCAGAAAAATAAAGAAGGGACAAACATAGATTTAGTTTATGATTGAATGAAAAGAAATTTAATAACGTTATTGAACAATTACACGAAAAACATCATTCTATGCATGAAATGTTTGAGAGACCTTTGATATATGTTTTGAGTCCAATTTCTTGAAAGTATCCTGTTGTTCATACTTGCAGAAAAATAAAGAAGGGACAAACATAGATTTAGTTTATGATTGAATTAAAAGAAATTTAATAACTTTATTAAAAAATTACAGGAACATCATTCTATACATGAAATTTTTGAGAGACCTTTGATATATGTTTTGAGTCCAATTTCTTAAAAGTATCCTTTTATTCATACTTGTAGAAAAATAAAGAAGGAATTAACATAAATGTAATGTGTAAATGATTGAACGAAAAGAAATTTAACAAAGTTATTAAACAATTACAGGAAAAACATCATTCTATACATGAGATCTTTGAGAGACCTTTGGTATATGTAGCTATAATACTCTTGAAAGTATCCTGTTGTTCATAGTTGTAGAAAAATCAAGGAACTAATATAAAATTTAATGTGTATACTATTGAACTAAAATAAATTTAACAAAGTTCATAAAATTTAACACATGATCCTTTGGTATATGTAGTCTATATCACTCTTGAAAGTATCTCGATGTTCATAATTGTAGAAAAATAATGAACTAACATAAATTTAATGTGTATTATTGAACTAAAAGAAATTTAACAAAATTATTAAACAATTTCAGGAAAAACATCATTCTATACATGAAATGTTCGAGAGACCTTTGCTATGTGTAGTCTATACATGATAGAAGGTTTAGGTTTAGCATATGGATATTTAACATTAGCATTATTTATAATCTATGCATTTCTTTTCATAGTAAACACTTGATGGTTCTTTAGTAGTTCTCTATCTTGTTTATTTTCTCTTGGAATGTGTCATCCTTTTCATTTTTACTCCCTTCTGTACCGTTTTCTTTCGTTCTTGAACTGATTTTACTTTGTCATTTCTTAAAACAAGATCTCCCTTATAAATATTTGATTCTTTACTTCTTAAAGATCTGATGTTAGATTCTTTCAATTTTGTAAACAAGCTATTTTTCTGAATATTTGATTTTTCAATGATGTGTTGATTATCCTTTGTTGTAGGCCGATTTTATGCCTTTGAGAAAGCTCATAGGTTGGATCCCAATTCAAGTGGGCGTGGTGTTCGTCAGTTTAAAACTGCTCTTCTTCAGCGTCTTGAAAGGGTAAGAATGTTTTGGGGTTTTAATATGTCTTTAATAACATTAAATTATGCAATGGCCTTTATTGAATAACTTTTGACCATTATCTTTAAGGAAAATGATCCAACACTTATGGGGAGGGTCAAAAAAAGTGATGCACGTGAAATGCAAAGTTTCTATCAACACTACTACAAAAAATACATCCAAGCTTTGCAAAATGCTGCAGATAAGGCTGATCGGTAGGTTTTTGTTTGGGATGTTTGGTGTTTTATAATTTTAGATGATATATTTTCAAGTTTTTCTTGCTCCTTTTCATTATTTTCTTACAAAAGTTAATTTATTGCAGTGCACAACTGACCAAGGCATATCAGACTGCTAATGTTCTCTTTGAAGTTTTAAAGGCTGTTAATATGACACAATCTATGGAAGTTGATCGTGAGGTACCGATTGATCTTCCCAACCGGTTTGTGTTCAAGTAGTTATACTCATAGGTCGTGTTTAGATCACAAAATGGAAAGGCAAGGATAATGATGTTAACAAAGGGAATTGAATTGAAAGAAAACAATAACTAAACAATAAAACCAAAATGAGGGTAAAATTTAAAGCATTTTTTATTATAAAAATGGAGTAAATTTTTTTTGGGGGGGTGGAATTACTGCTTTCCAAATGAAGAGAAGTGTGAGGAGATAAAAAAATAGAATAATAGAAATAAGTAAATATAGCATTTAAAGGTATTTCTTGGGTGGAATGAATTTTCTTGCTAGTGGAGGAGTGCATTCATTCCTTTCCATATTGTATATCAAACAAAACAAAAAGTGTACTCAATAGTCAAAATACTTTTCCATTATTATTCCATTACTGTCGACTAAACATAACCAAACATCACCTTAAGTTTCAAAAGCTCTTATTAGTTTGGCTGCTATTATATTTCTTGTACATCTCATCATTAAGCTAATCATGTTTGGCTCTTCAGATTTTGAAAGCACAAGATGAAGTTGCAGAAAAAACACAGATCTATGTCCCCTACAATATCCTTCCTCTTGATACTGATAGTGCAAATCAAGCCATTATGAGATATCCTGAGGTATGTTTAAATAGTTCAGTAGTATTATTTTGATAACCTTGGAAAGTTTATTATCTTCTTGTTTTTAGAGGATGGTATGAAATGATCTAATATTTTGCAGATTCAAGCTGCTGTTTTTGCTTTGCGTAACACTAGAGGTCTACCTTTTCCCAAGGACTATAAAAAAAAATTAGATGAAGACATCTTAGACTGGCTTCAAGCAATGTTTGGGTTTCAGGTAATGTATTTTATAATTTATTTATGAGCTATAGCTTTCCTTGCTATTGCTTTCAATTTGTTTTGGCTTTCTAGGGGAGCTTGTTGCATTATATTAAACAGAGCACATTTAATGACTGATATCAAATTTACAGAAAGATAATGTGGCGAATCAAAGGGAGCACCTAATTTTATTGCTTGCAAATGTTCATATTCGACAGTTTCCCAAGCCTGATCAACAACCCAAGGTTTATTGTTTGTTTATATTATTATTTACCAATTGATGAATCTTGTTTAGTCTGTTTTGTAAAAGGTATATAATAGAAGATCCATGTTTTTTTGCACAAATTCATTATTCTTCATCATTGTTATTATCCTTGTCCTGGGCTACACGTGGCTCTGTTGAGATGACTTTGACCATCTTCTTTTGCTGATTTTCAAATCATTTTCATCATTCTGCTGATGATTAACTGAACCTCTTTTGGTGTCCGCATATATATACCAGCATAAAACAAATGTGATTCTGGTCTGGAGCTCCTAATGTGGATGTTATCTTCCCCAAAGCAAACCAACATGGCTTAATTTTAAAAGCTTAAGCAACATACTTGGTTCCTAACTCTAATTTGCTTCATACGTAGTTCCCAAACTTTTTCGCAATATTTAGTCTCCAAACTTTCAAAATATCACACTTAAGTCCTACTTTTGCAATTAAAATCTAGGATTCACTAATATGTTTGTCACATTTCTAATTAACACCTAATAACACTCGTGTCTTAATTTGACTATGTAATTATGTTAATTAGCTTACGTGGTAAACATAAATCTCAGACTAAATCATGTGAGAAAGAAGTTTAGGGACCCGTATGTTAAAGGGGTCATATTTTAGGGATCAACTATGTAGTTAAGGCTGTTTTAAATGACTTCAAATCACATGTACAACTTTTGGTGTTTACTTTATGTGCCACCAAATAGATGGCAAACACATGAACAAAAGGACCGGTCCAACTTTTTAGTCACTATTTCCCACTTGTTTGCCACATATTGGTGGCACACCAAAAGTGGGCAGCACATGAAAAGTAAACTTTTTTAAAATGTAGAACTGAAGTGTTTTCAGTTTTGCCATTACCAAGTTTTCAATTGGACTCCCATTATTTTTAATATATTGCAAAGTCTCTTTTATTTGTATGTGAAATGCCTGAAACATGCCTTTTCTATTTCGTCAGTTGGATGATCGTGCCCTTACAGAGGTGATGAAAAAGCTTTTCAAGAATTACAAAAAATGGTGCAAGTACTTGGGCCGGAAAAGTAGCCTTTGGTGAGACTTATTACATGAATTATTGAATTTATTTTTTTACATAGACTGGTAGGTAGTAAGTAGTAACACTCACCTGACTTAAAATGTGCTTCTGCTATTATCTTCCACTAGTGTCTTTTTTTTTTGGTTCAAGGAAGAAAGTGAACAATAGAAACAGAGAAGAAAAATAAATCTTAATTCCAGATTATGCTCTTTTATTTATTTACATTTTTTTAATACTTAACTGTAGGTTACCAACCATACAGCAAGAAGTTCAACAGCGCAAACTTCTTTACATGGGCCTGTATCTTTTAATATGGGGGGAGGCTGCAAATTTGAGATTCATGCCAGAGTGCCTCTGTTATGTTTATCATCATGTATGCATCTAATGTTTCCCATCTTGCCCATTTCTTCATGAAAAACACTGCTTATTAAATTATGATCATGTTTGGTTTGCAAAATGAAAATGTAATGGGAATGGTAATGGCAATATGAATTGAATTAAATGGAAATAATATTATTATTACTATGTTTGAGTAGTAGAATTGCAAAATTATATAAATTATAAATGAAGCAAAAATAACGATATGATTGTAAAATTATAAATGAAATAAAATTAAAAAATAGATTTTTTTACTTCTAAATGAGTAAATATGCTGAAAATAATAAATGATAATACAAATATGCGAAAAAATAGACCATTATTACTTATTCTCGAGGGGTGTTGGAGGAATGAGTTCTCCTGTTTTTGTTGAAATGATTTCCATTTTTTTTCCAAATTAATTATCAAACCAAACACCTCAGTAGTAGTATTCTTTCTCATTATCATTCATGGTACTGTCAACCAAACATAACTTATATGTCCTTTTAATATTCAAATTAGCTTTTTTTTATCATAGGTTTATGTTGCTTCGAAAGTATGAAAACTAAAGTTGGATCAATTTATTTGGCTGTGCAACCTTGGATATAAGCATACATTGAAACCATCTATGTAGTTTTACGTTTCTATGTTTTTATTTAGGTTGGTCTCTGAGAAAAAAATGAAATATAACTTGGAGTAAACTAGTTCTGTCTTGTACTGATGGAATACTTATATGATAAGCGAAAGGGGGACCTAATAATGAAAGATTTCTAATTTGCAAGTTATAGACTTATGGTCACCATGTTGCTTACTCTGTTGCTTGCTTACAGTCAGCATGCAGTCCCTTTTGTTCAGCCATTGATCTTGACTATTGTGTTGATAGTATTGCATCATAATTCAATCTTCTGATTGGTGTAGCCATTGATGGTGGCAGTGATCTTGGTTGAGATTAACTCTAGCTAGAGAAGCTTGGCAATTTTATAGTGTCAAATTAATTGAGTTACAAAACAGTGTTTTGTTATGTAAGTTCAGCTATAGAACTTTGCATGTTTGTAGTTTTTATGGTTCTCTCTGTGGGATATACAGATTTAGGCATTCAAGATTCATTTTAGCTTTTAACATAGTCATCAATTCAGAGTCATTGTTCCTAGGCTTTTTCAGTATTTCATTTTTGGCGTCGAAGATTTGCTGTCACTGTGATTATTTTAGTGACTATGGGACATGATTGTTCTCTCACTGCTTATGTTTCTTCTCGTAGATGGCATTTGAATTGTATGGTATGTTGGCTGGAAATGTGAGCCCCACAACTGGGGAGAATATAAAGCCAGCGTATGGAGGTGAAGACGAAGCTTTCTTAAGGAAAGTTGTCACTCCTATATATGAAGTGATTGCAAAGGTTCTGCTTTCATTTTCTCCTGGTGTTTCAATATATTTGGCCCTTGCATTTGCTGAGTCACCTTTTGAATTTGCTTGTGACAGGAAGCGGAAAGAAGCAAACGAGGAAAATCAAAGCATTCACAATGGAGAAATTATGATGATTTGAATGAGTACTTCTGGTATGGGACGTTTAATAGCTCATATATTTTTCTTCACTGTTCAAGTTTCTCTTATTAATGTATTGAAATTTTAGGTCCATTGATTGTTTCCGGTTGGGTTGGCCAATGCGAGCTGATGCTGATTTCTTTTGTCTGCCTGAAAAACAAGGGGATGTGGTGAGCAACATTTTTGTATTTTCCTTTTAACTGCTCTAATACTTCATTGATTGTGGAAATGCCATTCCTTTTCAATTATATATTCTATTGAGTTTGGTGTGCATACAATATGCATATTCTTTTAAAGTGATTCTTGTTATTTTGGACTTCTTAATAATTAGCTTATAATTGTAGAAAAAGGCAAATTCCCATCATAGACTGAAGTTTACACAAAATTCATGTTTGATTTTGCTGTATTTCACTATATGGCACTTCAAACTCAGTTGCACAACGTGTAAGTAAGTTACACAATCATGTATATTAGTTATAGGATAGGTACCTGAGTTAAAGCTATATTGTGAAATACGTTAAACTCAAACTATACTGTGAGTTTTGTGTAAACTCTAGGGTATATGAAGAGATTTTGGTGTAAAAAAAATGGGTACCTAAATTGGTTAGGTACAAAATGGCAGTTCTCTTTAATTTTTTTAATAGGAAATATAAACGTTTCATTGAATTAAAAGAGTGTACAGAGTGGACTAAAGTTCCAACTAAAGATGCTAGTACATACAACTTAAAAGAAACAAAATAGATGCATCAAT
This sequence comes from Hippophae tibetana, assembly GCA_037013495.1. NCBI lineage: Eukaryota > Viridiplantae > Streptophyta > Magnoliopsida > Rosales > Elaeagnaceae > Hippophae > Hippophae tibetana. Next base: position 25,871,285 of record CM072805.1, on the reverse strand, counting down.
AAGCCAAACAACATTTATAAAGGTTAGAATATTGCCTTAAATCCTTCAAAAAGTGTTGTAGATGCCCACAAGGCAGCCATGTGACCTATCCTCTTCCATATAATCTCTCTCTCTCTCTCTCTCTCTCTCATATCATCAAAGACCCTTGTATGACTGCACTTCTCCAGATTAAGTTTTGTGGAGTCCATAAGTATACCACCAGGAAAGGTTAACCGAATAGATGGTGAAACTATGATACTTATAAAGACTACTTTACACATTCATTAGCAATTTGGTGCTCTATCATTTTATATTCTAACACTCCCTATCAAGTGTAAGCTACTTTGTGGTTGCATTTCCACTTTTATTATTATTCTGCAGAGCGGGTTCTTGTCTCCTTTGCAAGGGTCATTATCTTGGATTCAGTGACTTGTCTTCTCTTGCAAGGCCCATATACTTGGGTATTTAATTTTTTAATGGGGCCCACATGTTCTATCCCAAGGATCATGTGTTTTTTACCACATTAAATTTTGTAGGATCCACAAGGAACATGGTTGCCACTTCAAAAGGTTAAACCATTAATGGTTGGTGTGCCACTCCAACCTCCATGATAACTTTCTTAAATATCCAAAAGTCACCAAAGTCTATTTTGATCAGGTTTGAAACTGAATTAGGTATAACTGAGCCACTTTGCTACCTAGTCCATAAGCCTACAACCCACACTCCATGAATGAATGAAATGATGTCTTCCCACTCCTTAACTTATGCAACACTGTCCCCATGGATTTGTCCGCAATTTATGCTATATGTGATATTCAATCACGTGTATGATTTGAGGTTGGTGATTCTGTATATTGGTTAGTTAGACGAACTGTGTTTATACTATTTTACGATAGGTGTCTGGTAAGTGAATTAGTGTTACCCTAAGTAATAAATGATTGATGGCCACTTGGTGTGTGTTTGCTACTTTTTTCTAGTCATTTTGAAAGTTGTTCTCTGAATGGAATGGGCCATGACTTAGCTAAACATGGTGTTCAGGATAACAAGTCCACTAACAGGTGGGACCGCTGGGTTGGAAAAGTTAACTTTGTTGAGATACGATCATTTTGGCATATTTTTAGAAGCTTTGACCGAATGTGGAGTTTCTTTATTCTCTGTTTACAGGTATCAAGATTTTCTTTTGTAAAATCATTTGTTTTTGTATGCATACTTCTACAATACATGCTGAGATTGGATCATTTTGTTCAGGCTATGATCATTGTTGCTTGGAATGGCAATGGAGAACCCAGTTCAATATTTTCTTCCGATGTTTTCAAGAAAGTTTTAAGCGTTTTTATAACTGCAGCTATATTGAAGCTGGGGCAAGGTAGGAAGGCTTTGTTAGCCTTTTCTGCCGGATCATTTGTGTTATTTCCATTTTAATAAAATTGAAGCTTCTACTTCTTGCTGAAAAGCTAAAACTAAATGGGAAGCAAGGCATGACCTACTTCACATTTGCCTGTTCTGAAATATTAAGTAAACATTGCCAACTCAGTAATTATAGTCTGTGGATTTCAGTGACATATGAGAAATGGGCTGATTTATTGGCAAACCAAATCCCTAATAAGATAACTAACTAACAGCTGAATTTCAAAAGAGTGAAGGGCGCTAGGGGTCATGCAACTTACACTACTGAAGCTCATAAGTCCTGTAGCTTTTTAGCACACATAGGTCTATTGTTTTTATAGAATTAACACTTAAGTCATATATTGACATCAACTGATGAATTGGGCTAGATATGTCATTTGTTGGTCATGTGATCAAACTTGTGAGGATATTTTTGGAATAACAATTTTATTGGGGTTATTAGGGTTGCTATCAAGTTATATGAAATTATACATGGAAAGTAAATGACCAGAAATATCCTCACAAATTTGGTCACATAACCAGCACGTGATAGAATATGATCCAAGTTCTACCAACGGTCAAATTAGGACTTTAATGTTAATTTTATGAAAATAACAAAACCTACATGGTACGCTAAAAAACTATAGGACTTATGCGTTTCAATCGTGTAAGCTATAGGACCCTAATGCCCACCCTAATGCCCTTCACCCATTTCAAAATATGAAAACAAGGTATAATTTCTTGATATATAATTACCCTTATTAAAATTCCCACAACATTTATACCATAATTATTCTACTTCTTTGTATTGCATCAATCTATTTTAGAAACTACAACTCCATTGTTTGGCCTGTGTTTTAACATTGTGAGGTTAGTATAACTGGGCTCAATTTCAAAGCCAAAAGAATTCTCCTCCCTCTGGGGACCCTTAATGGCAGTTCTGCTCTAACCATTACAATGGTTTTATAAATGGATTGCCATTATCCCTTTTACCAACTACAATTAATTCACGAATCGTTTTAAATTGTGCAGCTTTCCTTGATGTCATTCTGAGCTGGAAAGCTCAGAGGAGTATGTCATTTCATGTTAAATTAAGATATATTTTGAAGGTTGTTTCGGCTGCTTCATGGGTAATAATTTTACCTGTTACTTATGCTTATACATGGGAAAATCCTCCTGGTTTTGCTCAAACTATCAAGAGTTGGTTCGGCAATAATTCAAGTTCGCCATCATTATTTATTTTGGCTGTTGTTATCTATTTGTCGCCCAATATGCTGGCTGCTGTGTTGTTCCTTTTCCCATTCATTCGACGGTTCCTTGAAAGATCAAACTATAGAATTGTGATGCTTATGATGTGGTGGTCACAGGTAGAGTATATTCATCATGTATTTTAATTTATTTGCCTCGTGTAACATATGCTCACTATAATGAGTTTCTGATGATTTTGCAGCCTCGTCTCTATGTTGGCCGCGGAATGCATGAGAGTGCATTCTCTCTTTTCAAGTAATAACTGAATTTTGAAAGATGAACATACCACTTCTTAATGCTTGTTTTGTTATTCTTTATACACGTTGCATGATTTTTCTGTTCAAAATGTGCAGGTACACCATGTTTTGGGTTCTTCTTATATTCACAAAGTTGGCTTTTAGTTACTATATTGAGGTATTTCTTCTAATGGCTTTTTTGGTCTTTGCTTATAATTAGTGCTTGTAAGTAAATGACAAGTTGATAAATGGAACATTGTGGTATAGGGAGGCAAATATGGTATACGTTCAGGACTTTTTGAATCACATATTTGGCAGTAGTTAAAAAAAATCACAATAAAGTGGAACAAAGTAACATTTATTTCTTACTGATTTTCGCTTATTAATGTCTATTAAATTGATCTGTTGCATGTGGCTGCCATTTTTTGTTGCTAGATAAAGCCTCTGGTTGATCCAACAAAAGCTATAATGAAAGTGCATATATCTAAATACCAGTGGCACGAGTTCTTTCCCCGAGGTATGGAAAGTAAATTTTTGAATGTGTTTTGTTTCTCCAAAAGTTGTGACATTTTGATATTTTATGTTTTCTTTTGTTCTAATTTTTTTTATCTTATGCAGCAAAGAATAATCTTGGCGTTGTTATTGCACTTTGGGCTCCGATTGTATTTGTATGTCCTATCGTTTGATTGCATAATGAATGTTCTTTTTGTTTATCCTTACACTTTCTGACTTATAACAAGAATCTTCATGCAGGTGTACTTTATGGATACCCAAATTTGGTATGCCATATTCTCCACATTATTTGGAGGCATTTATGGAGCATTCCGCCGCCTAGGAGAGGTTAATAGATCAATTATTTCTCCTGAGCATTTTTTCCTGTGCATTTTGGTTCTTTACTGATTTCATTTGTGATCATTCCTCATTAATGGTGTAAAATAAAATAATATTTTGAAGTTCAACACGGTTGCTCTGACCAGTGATGGAACTTAGTTTGATTCCCGTTAGTATATAAAAAGAGTATCTCATAATGATTAAGAAAGATATTGTTTGTAAGTAGTATGAGACGGTGGTTAATTTTTTAGAATTGGATGAGTCATGCTGGTTGTGTACTATCAAAATGTACAATTCCCAAACACAATACCTACCTTTAGTATGTTAACATAGCATTGGAATTTTCCATATTAATGGTTAAAAGATCAATATTGGTGGCATTATAGTGCTTATTGTTCCTTGAAATGGTTTCAGATTCGAACATTAGGAATGCTAAGATCCCGTTTTCAATCAATTCCTGGTGCTTTCAACGCCAGACTGATTCCATTGGAAAAGAGTGAGCCAAAGAAAAAAGGAATAAAGGCTACCTTTTCTCGCAAGTTTGCTGAGGTCATTTTAATTCAATTTGTAGAATTTTCTACTCCAGATGCTCATTCCATGAATGAAACAATGATTATTCGGATCTTGACTTGAGTCATATTTATTTGCATCTCTTTGTAGATCCCTTCTAACAAAGAGAAAGAGGCAGCAAGATTTGCTCAGTTATGGAACAAAATCATCACAAGTTTTAGAGATGAAGATCTTATAAGTAATAGGTAATCCAATTGGTACATAGATATGCATGTGATTCTTCAGTGATTCATTGTCTGGGGAATCTGTATTATGGATGCATTTCTTATTGTTATAATCCATCCCCTCTATTGTGGATGCAATTATTCTTGTTTCTTTGCTGAGATTGTTATAATTTTCAGGGAGATGGACCTTTTACTTGTTCCATATTGGTCTGACCGAGACTTGGACCTTATACAGTGGCCTCCATTTTTACTCGCCAGCAAGGTCTATACTGATTTTTTAGTTTTCATCAAAAGTCTAATCCATACAGTGCAATAATTCATCTTATTTCTGTGAACTTTTAGATTCCAATTGCCCTAGACATGGCTAAGGACAGCAATGGAAAGGATAAAGAACTCAAGAAGAGAATTGATAATGACAGCTATATGTCCTGTGCTGTTCGCGAATGCTATGCTTCATTCAGGAATATTATTAAGTTCCTAGTTCAAGGGGGCCGCGAAAAACAGTAAGTTTGTGTGACTGTGTGGAGTCCTAGAGGAGTCTTTAAGTTAACAATTCAAATAATTTATTTTTTGATAATCCTTGGACATACTTGTGATTATATTTCAGGGTTATAGATATGTTATTTTCTGAGATTGACAAACATATAGAAGCTGATGATCTGGTTAAGGAATTCAAGATGAGTGCTCTTCCTAGCCTCTATGAGCATTTTGTTAGTCTTATCAGTTATTTGGTGAGTTCTAAAACTTTCTGTGTAAAAATATTTCTGGTTCTCTAAGGTTTGATAATGTTCCTAACCTGGTCAGCTTGAAAAATGCAGTTAGGTAATAAGCCAGAGGACAGGGATCAAGTTGTAATTCTCTTCCAGGACATGCTGGAGGTTGTAACAAGAGATATTATGATGGAGGATAATATATCCAAGTGTGTTTTATCATGATTTAGTTGCCTTTTTAAATTCCTTCAGACTCCATCTTTTTGCTTATGATTCTCTATTACGATTTATCTCTAGTTTGTTAGATTCTATCCATGGTGGATCTGGTCATGAGGGGATGACCTCCCTAGATCAGCATCATCAGTTATTTGCATCTGCTGGAGCTATCAAGTTCCCTATTACTCCAGTAACAGAAGCTTGGAAGGAAAAGGTTTGCCACCTGATTGAGAGATGTCATGCTGAAAATTTTGATCTGTCTTATTCCTAAAATCTTTACATAACATACAGATCAAACGGCTATATCTGTTGCTTAAAACTAAGGAATCTGCCATGGATGTACCATCCAATTTAGAAGCTAGAAGGCGTATATCTTTTTTCTCAAATTCATTGTTTATGGACATGCCTGATGCACCTAAAGTTCGAAATATGCTTTCTTTCTCGTAAGTTTTATTTATTTATTTTTAGTTCTCTTTCTAGCTCTTTCTTCTAATTTATTTAAAGCTTTATTTATTACTAATTTCTGAGTTCAACTGTACAAGTATGAAATGGAGACTATATCACATAAATTTTAGCTAGTTAAATGCTGTTTTTTCTTTGTTCCTTGTCATCTGTTACTGATTTATTAACTGTTTTATAGTGTCTTAACTCCGTACTATGAAGAGGATGTTCTATTCTCCTTGGGTAACTTGGAAGTGCCAAATGAGGATGGTGTTTCAATACTCTTCTACTTGCAAAAAATTTTCCCAGGTTTAATATTCAGTATTATGTCCTGCACACTGAATTACAAACATGGTTCTAAACTTTTCTCCATTCTACACTTTGGTCACCTTTACTTCCTCTCCTCCCTGGGCGCCCGCCCTCTTCCCCCTCCACTTTCCCCCCTTCAAAAAAAATTTATTCAGTCCTTTACTTTTTAATTTTCATGCATTTACTTGAAATCGGACTTCAACAATCAGTCAAAAGTGTGTGGTTAAGTGTTCATCAGGTGATTAAATTAACCCAATTTAAAGTTCTTAGTTTTATTTTATTTTCTGATTTTTAAGTACTCAAACCCAATATAAAAAAATATTGTTAAACTAATCCCTATATTATTTGGTGTGGACGAAGGTGATAAAATGAAGTTTGATTCCTTTTCTGAAAACAAAAGAAGCTGAAGGAATTAGTTTAATAATTATTTTTAATAACATTTTATTCTGTTTGGGCATATGAAAAATCATAAAATAAAATAAAATTAGGAACATGGTTTAAATTTGGTTAATTTATCCACCACGGGATGAACATTTAACCTATTTTGACTCTTAAAGTTCAATTTTGAGCTGATGAAAATTAGAAAGTATTGGGTGAGCTAAAGTGTAGCATGAGGAAAAGATTAGGGATTAATTGTGTTCTTCAACCTCGTTTTATTAATCTTTGTAATGGTACTGAATTGGCTGAGATGACATCTAGATGAATGGAACAACTTCCTTGAGCGAGTCAAATGCAACAATGAAGAGGAACTGAAAGGATCTGATGAATTGGAAGAGGAGCTTCGACTCTGGGCATCATTTAGGGGGCAGACATTAACGAGAACTGGTACTCCATTCATTTTGTTGTCTTTGTATCGTTTGACTTTCTGTGGTGGTACCTCTTATTTATTTTTCTTCTCAATTTGCTAAAATTTATTTACAACATACAGTGAGAGGTATGATGTACTACAGAAAAGCTTTGGAGCTTCAAGCTTTTCTTGATATGGCCAAAGATGAGGGTACATGTTCTTTCTCAAGAAAATTGCTATTATTTGCATCATATCCATTTCTGATGTAATTTCTGCTGAATATATTTTCTGATCTCTACACTCATTCCGCTTGCTATTTGAGATTTTTTGCTACTTTTAACTGGTCGAATATCCCTTTGTCAGATTTAATGGAGGGCTATAAGGCAGTAGAGTTGAATTCAGAGGATCAGTCAAAAGTGGAAAGGTCTCTTTGGGCCCAATGTCAAGCAGTAGCTGACATGAAATTCACTTATGTGGTATCATGCCAACTCTATGGTAGTCACAAGCGATCTGGTAATATTCGTGCGCATGATGTTCTAAGGCTTATGGCTACGTAAGTGCCGAACCAAATATTATTGAGCTAATGATGGTGTAAATTTTACTGATCGGTATGTTTCAATGAGGCAGATATCCATCATTACGCGTTGCCTATATGGATGAGGTTGAAGAACCTAGTAAAGACAGATCAAAGAAGATCCAGAAAGTTTATTATTCTACTCTAGTAAAGGCTGCTTTGCCTAAGTCTATTGATTCGTCTGAACCAGTGCAAAACCTTGACCAGGTACCACACACTTACTCAGATCTTAGATGTTGACTTTGCAACCTTTTTACATCACCTAATGCCATTTTGTTGTTTGTATTAAAATGTCTCTGTAACTTGTTTGACTTGATTTCCAAACCAAAATTGGTTCAGCAATCTTTGTTAAGTGAGGTGAGGTGAGTGATAAAAATAACTTGGTGACAAAAACTTCATAAAATGTCTTCCTTTTCTCCGTCCTTTTGACTGATGATATTCTTGTTTGATCCTATTCATGATACTCCTACTGAAGCCAAAGTATTTTCTAGTTTTCTGGTCTACTTTTACTAACATGTGTATAACTGTTAGTTGAAGCCATGATTGGAAGTTTATATTGTTTCCTTTGCATTTCTCAAGTCTAATGAAATAATGGTAATCTATATTACTTCAACTCGGAACTTTGCCCCTTTGTATTAGTGTGATACATCACCAACACTGTTAAGGAAAACAAGTCTGATGCACATCACCAACATCGGACTCAAATGTCGACTCTATTGTGGAGGAGGAGAAAGAAGAAGATGAAGACAACAACATTGACGAGGGACAGGAGTGGACAATATTTACAGAACATAAAGAAGGAAAAGCAGTAGCCTGAAAGATAAGCCGCTGTGAAATTTGTCTAGGAAGAGGAAAGAAAGTTGGGGCATCCCTTGAAAGCTACTTGGAGTACTATGTGCTTTTCAAATACAATTTTGGGCTGGGATTCTGGAGGCATTATCTATTGGTTTTCAAAACGAATGATTCTAAATAAGCGCACATTCTGCTAATTTAACCCACTTTTAAAGTTCTAATTTTTTTAAAAATTATTAGATGAGCCCATGAATATTCCTAAAGTTCCCCTAAACCCCTAATAAAAGTGAGAATGTGTTTTTATTATAAAATGCTACAGAGTGGATCAGTAATCCACTTATAAAAAGAGACCAAACTATAGGTAATAACAACTATAATCTCCATCCAAAACCGAACTAGGGTAAACAAGCTTATCAATTAAAACTGATGAGAATACCCTTGCCTTTGAAGGCTTTCTCACTATCATTGAAAATTCTCTTATTCCTTTCCATTGATAATGCCAAAAGGATTGCTCCCACCCTACAGTTCCACAATACCCTTGCCTTTGAAAGGCTTTCTGCTCCGCCCATAAGAGTGAAAGATTTCTAGAAATAAAGATTGATAAGATCTTGGAATAACCGACTGTATTTCCATATTGTTCTATAGCTTTAACCAAAGAAGATAGGCAACTAGACAATGTAAAAATAAATTATCAATGTTTTTCGAGTTGTTCTTTTGTAGCATGCACCAATTAGGAGAAATCAATACTTAGAAAGCTTTATTTGAATTTGATCATTTGTGTTCACCTTTTCAAGACCAATCAACCACTTCAAAAAATTGACTTTAATTGGAATTGGAAAAGTCCACATAGAAGCATATTGATTGAAAAGTTGTCTGTTGGAATCATCAATTACAAAGCATACACCGATTAGGAGAGAATAAAACTTGGAAAGCTTTAGTTGAATTTGTGCATTTGTGTTCACTTTCTCAAGTCTAATCAACCACTTCAAAAATTTGACTCGACTTAGAATTGGGCAAGTCCACACAGAAGCATAGTGATTGAAAATTTCTCCATTGGAATCATCCATAACAAACACAAAATAAGACTTCAAAGAAAAATATTTAGATGGATCTGCAATCCACATCCATTTATCATTACTATTAGCTCTTAGGTTGATTGTTTCCAACTATGGCATTATATTTGAAAATTCTTCTACTTTCCAATCATTCAAGTTCCTTGTAAACATGAAATTTCATCATTCAAGTGTGTGCAACATGCTAATAGGAGTATTCTTTTTCAAACATAATCTATAGAGGTTTGGATATCATGTTGAAAGAGAATCGTTTTCCAATCAAAGATTATCTCAAAAATGAATTTTATTTATTGTACTATTTATCTCAAATTGGAAAAGAATAGATCCTAATCTTTACAAATGGACTTCCAAGGAGTACAACGCTCTTGGTGTGAACCACAATTTGACTCTCCTTATGCCATAGAGAAGAACTTTTCTCGAAAGAGAATCTCCAAAGTCACTTTCCTAATAAAGCGTTCTTTCTTTTGATGATGTTACCAATACCTAGTCCTTTTTTCTTCGGCCTTTGAACCATCAATCAACTGATCAAGTCTCTTTCTCCCTTCACTAGTACCTTCACATAAAAAATCTCATTATTTTCTATAATATTTTTGCGACTCCCACTAGTATTTTGAAGATTGATAAATAGTAAGTTGGATGACTAGACAAAACAAAAATTATCAAAGTCAGTTGTCTGCGTCTAGAGAAACAAAGCCCCTTTATATCTTATCAATTTTCTTTCAAATCTTTCAATAATCAGTGATCAGGATTCGACTAATCTTGGAGGTAATCCTAAGAATTTCAATGGTCAAGATCCAACTTATGGGTTTTGAATATGGTTTGTAAGTGGATCACTTGTCTACTTTTTACCATCGTAATTATTACATAATTAATTAATATATTGTTTCTTATAAAAAATGGTGTATTGATATATTAGCTTTGTAGCCCTATGTATTGATATATTGACATGATGGTGCTAAGGATCGTTTTCTTTGTGTGTATGTAGAAGACGCAATTCTGTTGGCTCAATTTTTGACTATGACATGGGATGATCATGATTTAGATGGTTTTCACTTTACCCAGACTCCATAGAAACAAAAGTATACAAGCAACTTAAGAGATTAAGAGTAAACCGCAGGTGCTTGTATTGTTTTAACACCACAGAATGTGTGAAATCCCATGCTCGGCCACGAATTGTAGTATGTGTGAAAATTTGATTTGACTTGAAGTATAGTTTTTTTATGAAATTAGACTACAACATGACCAACTAGGGTTCCATTTCTTTTGATCTGAGACAATAAACTCAGGTATTGATAAGAGTTACAAGAAACCACTTTTTGGGTTTCACAAATCAGAGTGCAAGTGATGCAGCGCTTAAGGGAAGGAGAATGGAGAGGAAGAGCAAAGGTCAAGAACATACAGAACTTAGGGTTTTGAATTGTGATTGATAATTTCATACACTTTAAATTGGGATAGGAGAACCAAAATAATAGGGGAGAAGCTAAATAAAATTTCATTAGTCAACCAAGATTTCTGGATACGATAGAAAAGGTGCCTATTTATAGGCAGCTTAAAAATCTTATTTTATTAATGAACTTAAATCAAATAACAAAATAAGCCTAAAACAGTGATTAATCATAAAGAAATCCTAAAATATCTTAAATTCTTAAAATAACATTGATACTAATGCTCCTAACATGCATCAGTTAGGGTAATGGTTTCTTCTTTTGTCGTGCATTGAATCTAGTTTCATTTCAAAGCGAATGTTATTTGAAAGGAAAATGGCAAAGGGCCCTACTCCACTCACCTGTCAAAAACTCCTTGGCCCTCCAAGTTATCTCATTCCCCTATCTAACTCGCTACACCTAAGTATTTTTGCATCCCCATTGAGGATGAATGTACTTTATTTGGTAAATAGTGTTACTTCCTATCTGAGAGGCTGAAACTTGGAACCTGATTGTGGTTGTGGTAAATTATTTATGATTGGCTTAACTATACAGTTGGTAACTAAACTTTGTTTGATTCTATACTTTGGTTCCTCTACTTTATTTTTGTAATATTATGTCCATTATCATTTCAAAATTTAACACATTTAGTCAAAATTTAAAGGTAAGGGACTAAATGTATTAAAATTGAAAGTTGAGGATTAATAATGCAAAAAAAAAAAAAGGTTTTTCAACATCTAATTCTTTATGTTACAGTGTAATTTCAGTCTAATTTCTAAATTTAGACAAATTGTGAAATTTGAAAAGATAATGGATGTAATATTATGAAAACAAAGTTGAGGGACTAAAGTGTAGAATCCAACAAAGTTTAGGGATCAATTGGGTAGTTAAGCCTTTATAATTACATGTTAGTTGATTCTATAACATGTGGCTGCATTATACTATTCTCCTCTGTAAATATAATTGTCCTTGTGCAGGTGATCTACCGAATAAAGCTTCCTGGAAATGCTGTCTTGGGTGAAGGAAAGCCAGAAAATCAGAATCATGCCATTATTTTTACTCGTGGAGAAGGCTTGCAAACAATAGATATGAATCAGGTAAACAATTTTTTTTATTGAACACAAGTCAGGTGAACAATCAATCTGATTGCTAGAAGTGATCTGGTAGCATTTTGTTTGTTAATTTGTCTTGTTCTTATAGGATAACTATATGGAAGAAGCTTTAAAGATGAGGAACTTGCTCCAAGAATTTCTGAAAAAGCATGATGGTGTAAGGCTTCCTACTATTCTTGGAATGAGGGAGCATATATTTACTGGAAGGTTGGTGTCACGGGGTTGATGTAAATAAAAGTTAGTAGTTTGATACTGGGAAAAAAAATACTACTTATTCGCCATTTTGTGTCGGGGGATGCTTGAGATAGAGCCAAATTGTGTTCCTTATAGTTTTTTCTCCTTTGTGCAGTGTTTCTTCCCTAGCTTGGTTCATGTCAAACCAAGAGACCAGTTTTGTGACTATTGGTCAGAGATTGTTGGCTAATCCCCTTAGGTAAGTTGCAATATTTCATATTTATTTCAAGTACATTAGTAAACAGAATTCCATAATTGCAAAGAATGGTTAGTTTGCAATGCCAACAGTTTATTTCAATTTTTCCAGTTTTGGATATCCTTTAGCTTCAAGGGAATTTTTTAATACATGGCTGCAGCACATAATTTCCAACTTAAATTGCATAGATGGGCTGGAAAACTACAGTGATTTGCATGATTAACAGACTGTAGCTTGAAAAATTATTTTTAACATCAAGTTAATTAATGTTCTGATGCTAATATTTATTAGCTGCCCCATACAAAACTTTTTGTATACCACTCAAGAGAGGGCTCTGTATTTATCAAACAGGTTTCTGCATTCTATTTGCAACGAGCATTAATTATTGTATTGTTAGGTATAATTTGTGCCATAATACATGATCACTGAGTTTATATGGTGTAGATTTTAGCATGAATCAGGCTTCAATTCCACATATTTAATCACTCATAGTTTGGAATGTTTACAAGACAGCACTGGCTTATGCATCTGCAACCAAAAGAAAATTTGAGTTGCATCTGTTGAAGTACTCGTATTTTAATAGCTTTGGGGTTTGGGATATATGAACTTGCTAGGACGAAGTGGAGACTCAATTAGGTGGTTAAATAAGTTATAGTATTTTGAGTTACTATGAGTTTATTGGACAGAATTTTAAACATCATATCGATTTTGTAGTATATCTAGTAGTATATCCTTCAACAGAATGCACTTTTGTTTGGCTCTGATTAGCTTCCTTCCTCCTGTTGTTTCTGGATATCGATGCAACTCCCTGCTCTACATCTAGGGTCCGGTTCCACTATGGTCACCCTGATGTGTTCGATAGACTCTTTCATCTTACTAGAGGTGGTATCAGTAAAGCTTCCAAGGTGATCAATCTGAGTGAAGACATATTTGCTGGTATGAGCATTTTATGAAATTGTGAAGCTTGCACTTTTTTTTTTTTTTTTTGATTGTGTAATTATTTACTAACATGTTTCCTTGGTGTGATGCTGCAGGGTTTAATTCTACACTTCGTGAAGGCAGTGTAACTCATCATGAATACATACAAGTAGGGAAAGGTAGGGATGTGGGTCTTAATCAGATTTCTATGTTTGAAGCAAAAATAGCCAATGGAAATGGAGAGCAGACATTGAGTCGAGATATATATAGACTTGGGCACCGTTTCGACTTTTTCAGAATGCTGTCATGTTACTTCACCACAGTTGGTTTCTACTTCAGTACTCTGGTATATTTCAAAATTCTTTTGGCCAATCATTTATATTCAGGGTTATGTTTAATAGTTTGATATACTAAACATGGTGTTGATTCATTTTGCAGATAACTGTGCTTACTGTATATGTGTTTCTTTATGGTCGTCTGTACCTTGTTCTCAGTGGACTTGAAGAAGGTTTGAATACTCAACCGGCAATCAGAGACAACAAGCCTCTTCAAGTGGCTCTTGCCTCTCAATCTTTTGTTCAGATAGGATTTTTAATGGCCTTGCCTATGCTGATGGAAATTGGTTTGGAAAAAGGTTTCAGAACAGCTTTAAGTGAGTTTATATTGATGCAATTGCAACTTGCTCCAGTATTCTTCACATTCTCGCTTGGAACAAAGACCCACTACTATGGAAGGACACTACTTCATGGTGGTGCAAAATATAGATCCACTGGTCGAGGTTTTGTTGTGTTCCATGCGAAGTTTGCTGACAATTACAGACTCTATTCCCGTAGCCACTTTGTTAAGGGTATTGAGCTCATGATATTACTGCTCGTCTACCAGATATTTGGTCAGTCTTATAGAAGTGCTGTAGCCTATGTTTTGATCACTATATCTATGTGGTTTATGGTTAGCACCTGGCTTTTTGCTCCTTTTCTTTTCAATCCTTCTGGTTTTGAGTGGCAAAAGATTGTTGATGATTGGACTGATTGGCAAAAGTGGATAAGTAATCAAGGAGGTATAGGTGTTCCTCCAGAAAAAAGTTGGGAATCATGGTGGGAGGAGGAACAAGAGCATCTCCATGACTCTGGGAAGCGTGGAATCATAGTTGAGATATTGTTATCTATAAGATTTTTCATCTATCAGTATGGACTTGTATATCACTTGACAATAGCAAAGAAGTCCAAAAGTTTCCTGGTAAGCCCTGGCCTTATTTTTTCTTAATCAGCGCTCTCTTTTACTTGGAATGTCAAGTTAACCGTTAACAATCTTTGGTTTTTACTTTGCACAGGTGTATGGCATCTCGTGGCTGGTGATCTTTTTAATATTGTTTGTGATGAAGGTGAATGGTTAAATTCCTCCAACTTGAACCATTGCTAGAAATTACTTATCCCTTTGTTTAATTTTTTTAGAATGTATCATGGTTCTTGATTATATGTTATGCTGTTCATTTTACCCCGTCCTACCTTTTGTTAAATAATCTGGATATTTAATTTTCATCTGTTTAAGAGCATAGCCTGAGCCTTTAATTTCTTGTTTCTTATAATGGCAAAAGAGAGATTCAGTTGCATTTACCTAATCATCGAATATCTTTAGGGAAATGTTCAATGATGGACAAATAAATCCAGCCATTGCTTATCGTATCTGTCTTGATTTCAAAGAATTTAGTGCTACTTCTATGAATCAAATAGTTTTATTTGATTCATGGAAGTGTGCCAGTCATGTTTCTGAAAATAATATTTCCTTTTTCAGACTGTATCTGTTGGGAGACGAACATTCAGTGCGAATTTCCAACTTGTGTTCCGCTTGATCAAGGGATTGATATTCCTAACATTTGTAGCCATTCTGGTTACTTTGATTGCGCTACCTCATATGACACTGCAGGACATTATTGTATGCATTCTTGCTTTCATGCCGACTGGTTGGGGGATGCTTTTGGTAAGTGAATACGACCACAATATATCATTTGAATTTGGATCATCTTAGACCATCGGACTGATTAGAATAGATAAACCAAGGGAGAAGCAACTTTTTGAAATGTGCTTTTCTTTGGTATAGTGAACTCAATGTAATTGAAGTGTGTCTAATTGAATTCACTCATTTATGACCTGTTTTGTAACTAATTCTGTTTTCAATTTCTAGTTTTTAAAGTTTTGTAACTAATTCTGCTTTCAATTTCTAGTTTTTAAACCTAAGTTTTCAAGATAAATATTGTTTGGCAATTAATTTCATTTTCAAGTTCAAAATCAAGCACTATTTTTGAAACTTGAAAAAAAGTTTTGATGGTTATTTCAAGTTTACTTTTATTTCGAAAGAAGAAAACTTTTTACCAAGAGTTTTTTATCCCTCCCTCTTTCTCTCAATAAATTAGAAAATAGAAAACTAGTTTCAAACACAAAGATATAGAACTCATATGAGCCCTTGGTGTTCGAACCATGTACCTTGATTTCTTCCAATATTTGGTTTTGGGCAACAGCAAACGTGGTTTCTCATTTTCCTAAAGTACAGAATCAAATTTGAACTTTTTGACAGCAAATGGAAGTAGATTCATTCTCTTTTCATATATGAAGAGATCCTTTTTAATATATTTTGGTATCCTCTTGTTTTCCAGATTGCACAGGCCTGCAAGCCTTTCATTCAGAGGGCTGGGTTTTGGGGTTCTGTTCGCACTCTTGCTCGTGGCTACGAGATTGTCATGGGTCTCCTGCTGTTCACTCCAGTAGCATTTTTGGCCTGGTTTCCATTTGTTTCCGAATTCCAAACCCGTATGCTCTTCAACCAAGCATTCAGTAGAGGTTTACAGATTTCACGTATTCTTGGCGGGCAAAGGAAGGATCGATCATCTCGCCACAAAGAGTGAGATTTTACTGACAGGAGGGACAATATTTAGGCAAATTTCTTGATTATTCCGATATACTTGGCAGAGTTTTGTGTATCAAAATCTTGTTACTGCCTGATATATGTTGTAAATTATGAATGATGGTGGGTGGGCTTCAGCTTTGTTAGGTTACATTTTATCTCTGAATAGCTAGTAGGCACCAACTTTTCCCAATATAAGTGAGAATTTGCTTTTCCAATTTTCACCTTAGCCTCTTTGCAAATGCCACTTCCACCACATCAGATTTCTTTATTGTACGGCATTGATAGGATTATTTCACTAATGAACGGGTGCAATTTTCAGTCGTTAACATTGGAGTATGAACTCAAAATTTCAAGATTCGAAATATTACAAAATTGGCATATTTTCCCCAAAATATCATGAATTTTCATCCATACTCGACAATGAAGGCAACTTAATATAGCCTTGACTCAATGAAGAGGAAGTCGATTTCTCTCAACCTTAATCTTTCTCATGAAGTCCATTCCATCTATGTTTCAACTAGGGGTGTCAGTATGTGCGGGTTAGTTTGAGTTTGACTATTGTTAGTTTAGTTTAAATTGATAGTTCGAATTAAGTCAGTTTGTTTAAATTAACATGAATAGTTAACTATATGATTTTTTTAGTTGATTAGTCTATCATAAAAAAATACATTAATAATATCCTATTATATTATTAATCAAATAATAATATTTAAAATATTATATATTATATTTTAAAATTTATTAATTTTAAATCATAATATTATTCTCAATAATTTAACTTAATTTAATTTAATTCAAATTTAATTAGATAAATTATCATCCCTTTGTGAAATCCATTCCATCAATATTTTTACTAGGCAACGTCTATTTCATTTGACTTTCATCTTGACCAATAATAGTCAATGGCCTCTATATGGTCGGTAACTAATGTTAGATGATAATCACTTAACATCTCAAAGTTTGAAGTGATGACATAAACTTCATCTATTATTTTGGGAAAAATAGTATGTTTAGGAGGATTGTCTTTTCTATAATATGTTTTTAACACTTAAAGTTAGATGTATTATTAAATATAATATTAGTTAATAATTGTTAACATTTCGTCCACGTTTTATTTAATTTTTTACATTATTGAAATATTATTTAAAAATTATAAAATAAAAAAAACATTTATTTATTTATTATATTTTTTATAATTAAAAACAAAAGTATATAATAAATGAAGAAATACATAACAAATTAAAAATTATTAAAAAATAATCTTATATTAACGATTTATTTCCTTAGTGAATCATATTATCTTTGTTAATGTTTTAAAAAATATTTATTATTTTGATGTATTATATAATTTTTTATCTCTAATTATTAACATTTATAAATTAACAAATCAATTAATCTAGCGGTGAAAAATAAATTTTATCTATAATGACTAATGAAATATTAAAAAAGAGTTATATACTACATAATTAAAAAAATTAATTTTCATTAAATAAATAAACTACATATTTATATAATTTTTGTTTGAATTGGAGTTCCCTAATCTCGGGATATTCACGTGGGGTCAAAGATTTTGGCATTGATGCTCCGCATCGATCTATGTCCATAGTGTAGTAGCTCGTTTCTTAATAAGGTAACTAAGGGCTAGATATCATATTCGAGAGCCACGAAAAACGAAAAAAATGTGTACAACTTGGCCACAAACATTGATCTCATAAGTGCCAAGAGGCTCACACAAAATTCCAAACCCTGCTAGTTGTGGAAGGTAAAATGGGCATCTTTTGATGTTTAAATCTGTTTAAAATCCACAGTGTTCACACATAAAATGGTTTATCTGGGCGGGTTCACAGTTCCTCATTGTGTAACCCATTCTTTTCTTTCTTCTTTAGCCTCGAACTTGTGACCTAACCCTTAAGTACCTTAGGTTTATAAAAGTTGGTACCAATTCAAGGTTGTGGAAGGGTGAAAGGAATGGGTTACACAGTCAAAAATTATGAACCCGCCAAAATAAACTCTTCAATGTGTGAATAATGTGCATTTCAATGAGGTTTAAACAATGTTTTATAAAATATGATAATTATAATTTACCCAAGTCAATTATCCATTAGCATTAATTTTTTTATGATTTATTTTCAACATTTTTAAACTTTTATAAATTAATTTAATTTTTTAATTTTATTATTAATTATAGTATTGAAGTTATTTTTCTTTTGTCATTACATTTGGAGCTATATGTGACTAAATTTAATTAACGTTCATATTTAAATAAATCTACAATCATTTCTAAATGATTGTAGATTTATTTAAATAAAATCCAATTAAACATTATTAAATTTAGAATGATAAACTTAATTTTTTAATAAAAATATATAAATTAGATAAAAACGATGTTATTTTTTGGTACAAGTTTTTAATGAAGCATTATTTTTATTTTTATTTTTATTTTCAAAAAGTAAAAGTTAAAAACTTTACTACATGTGATCATATGGAATAATCAATAAAAAATTTATTTATTATATATATTTCAATTTTATTTTTCTAATTTATAAGTACATGTATATATATTTTTTTAATTTATGTGTATATATTTATTTATTAGAAAAAAATAAAAATAATATTTTATTAATTTAACATATAATTTATTATTTATTGTTAAAAATTAAATAAATTAAAATTTTATTTTTAACATCTTTAAGATATTATAACAATATCATTAAATATTCATTATATTTAACTGTTTAACTGTTTGGACAAGTATGTAACGTACTATGTATAGCCCACATAATAAGCCCAAGTTTATCTTAATGCTTCTGGCCCAAAGGCCTTTTTGCAACATAAACAATCATATATTCCTGTTATTAATTCAGATAAAATATCACACTAACTCTCCCAACATCCCACCATGCCGGTAATGTTGCCGTCCCAAGACTAACATCTATCAAAATTTAATAGCATCTTTTATATTATTAAAATGTAAAGAATATTTGCCAAAAAAATGCAAACTTCAAAGGTATTACCTTTGTTTTCCCGTTATGTGGTAGTATTTTCGAAAAAAATGCAAACTTTTGATATATTAAAATATGTTATTTTTGAAAGAAAAGTATATTTTATAGTGTACTTTGTTATATAACTTGTTTGTCATTAAGCTTTCTCCAACTGTGCACTATAGAAATGTTATCTTTCGTTATATCTTTATTTTTAATATAAATAAATATACGTGAAATTGATTTGTGATTTAGGTATTATAATTTTAAATTTTTATTATCTTAAACCCGATTCAAGTTATATTAATTTAATATTTTATTTATTTAATAAGAAAATAGATTTTAGTGTTTTTTTAGAAATAATAATAAAAATGAATAAATATATGTACCTTCAATGTAAATGAGAACAAAAATGAAAAGAAATCCTGTACAAAAACGCAAGACGTTAAAGCATTAAAAGGAAACCATGTACAAATAAAGCAAGACGTTAAAGCACTGAACATACGAGGACATCCCCTCTTTTGAGTCTCTGTAGAAAAGCCCACACATACCTATTATAAAATTGCAATACATGCGAGAATAACGGGGAAATAAAAAAGCTATTAGTGTCAACAATCATATTAAAGTATGATAAAATGTGATGTATCCGAAATTCAGAACTAGATCAAACTCAGTGTAACCATAAACAATAAATAATATTTATTGATAAATGATAGTTCATTATAAAAAAAATAAAAAATAAAAACAATGTATACCTGTGAGGATTAACAAATAAAAGTATTCTCTTTACAGATTTATACCAGCTGGATTTTATAAAGAAAATTTCAAGTTTTGTTTGATCTAAAGATATTTTAAATTTTATTAATTAGATAATTTTAAAGTTTTATAAGTCGATTTAAAAAAAAAGCATCTATATTAGAGATAATATCATATTTGATAAGTCATCTATAATTATAAAATTATTGATTAAGTGTTAACGATATAATTGTGTGATATAAAACTAAAAGAGATTATTGGGGTGGGTTAAAATTTTCTAATTCCATAAATTTGTTCTAGTATATATTTTTTTAACATTTTTGAATATAAAATAAGAAATATAATTTATTGTATTATAATAAAATTGTTATTATTATATATAATTAAATAAAAATAAAATAATTAATATATCTGTTATATAATATATAATTTTATTTAATATTAAATAGTTTATAACACAAAGTTTGATATATCCTTATCTCCGCGTGAAAAATATGATGTTTTTGGACTAAATTGATCCCTTTAAAAATTTGTCATGGCTCTGCCCCACGTTGATTACTAGAAACCACCCAAATTTGAATCACTAATATTCTGTTACGGAGAAATCAGTATATGTCACACGTACCATGTCCACAGGTCGAATTGGGAAGTGGAAATTTTTAGCCAAAACAAACGTTACAAGAATTAGCTTCAATTTTTTTCCTTGTAATTAATTAGCTTCAATCATAAAGGGAAATTTAATTTACTAGTTATCCAAACTTTCATGTATTTAGCCGCGTATATTACAGATTTAAAGCTCCATACAGAAGTCATAAATAAATTTGTTTTTCTCAATTTGCACATACATAGTAGATTCTTATTAACAAATTACACAAATTTTTCGATAAATTACATTTATGAGAAA
The DNA here is from genome assembly GCA_037013495.1 of Hippophae tibetana. Taxonomy (NCBI): domain Eukaryota; kingdom Viridiplantae; phylum Streptophyta; class Magnoliopsida; order Rosales; family Elaeagnaceae; genus Hippophae; species Hippophae tibetana. The sequence continues at coordinate 25,850,543 of CM072805.1, read as the reverse complement.
TCAAGATATACAAAATTACACACAAATTTGATAACGAAATTCGGTCAATATTACTTACGTCTCTGAACCTGTTCCAGATTTTTTTACTGAAAGTAGAAAAATTATACAAGGTGTTTACAATACTCATAACTCAATTATCCTAAAAAAATTACTCTCAATTTTTTCTCACAAAATTTTTTCTCTCAATTAGAATGAACACTTCATTGATTAATTCGTTACAATTACACATCTATTTATAGAAAAATTCACTCTTTGAATTACTCCTTAATTAATTAATGGTTCTTTGAATTAAGTTCCTTGTTTTGCTCCTTAAATTAACGACATTTATAGCAATCTCCCACTTGAAGACTGATTTCAATCTGTCTTCATACCTCAATCAATGCAGCAACTTTTTTAGTCTTGTTACTCTAGCAGACCAACTGAAGTTGAACACAACTTCAATTTGTCAATAGTCACCACCTTTGTCAACATATCTATTGGATTTTTACTTCTTTGAATCTTCTCTAGTATTAATACATCATCTTCCAATAGGGATCTTATGAAGTGATAACGAAGTCCAATATGCTTGGCTCTAGAATGAAATGCTGAATTTTTCGCCAAGTGTATTGCATTTTAACTATCACTATTTAGAACATTCTTCTCTTGTTTGAATCCCAACTCAGTTAACAAACCTTAAAGTCATATCATCTCTTTACTAGCTTCAGTCACTCTTATATACTCAGCCTCCTATAGTAGATAGAGTGACAATTTTCTATATTTGTGACATCCAACTAATAGTTGTATTTTCAACAGTAAATATATAACCGGTGGTGCTTTTTCGGTGATCAACTTCACCTCCAAAGTCTGCATCTACGTAGCCTTGTACTTTTAATTCTCCTCAAAATCTATTTGACTACTTCCTAATGAGTTTTCCCTGGGTTTGACATAAATTTGCTAACAACTCCTACTACATGACCAATGTTTGGTCTCGTACAGACCATTGCGTACATCAAACTTCCAATGGATGAGGCATAAGAAACCTTAGCCATAAATTCTCTTTCTTCCTCTGTCTAAGGGGACTGATCCTTGGATATACGAAAATGACTTGTCAAGGGTGTGCTAATTGGCTTGGCGTCATATATGTTAAATCTCTACAAACACGATTGATGTACTCTACTTGAGATAACTACAAGGATCATTTCTTCTTATTTTTTGTGATTTGCATTCCAATAATCTTATTTGGTGGACCCAAGTCTTTCATGTCAAACTCCTTTGACAATTGCTGCTTCGTCCTTTTAATATCATCCATATACGAATCTGTCACTAACATATCATCAACATAAAGTAGTAAAATGATATAACTGGACCTATATCTCTTGAAGTAGCAACAATGGTCAGCATTGCACTTCTGGAAACCTTCCTTGTGCATGAAGCTGTCAAAATTTCTGTACCATTGTCTCGAGGATTGTTTCAGACCATAAAAACTCTTCTTAAGTTTGCACATCATGTTTTTCTTCCCTCTTTCTAAGAAACCTTCTGGTTGGTACATGTATATCTCTTCATCTAAATCTCTATGAAGGAATGCAATCTTCACATCCAACTATTAAAGATGAAGATCTTCAGTGACTACAATACTCAACACTGATTTGATAGTATTGAGCTTCACAACGGGAGCAAAAATGTTAGTGTAGTCAACTCCTTACTTTTGTTGAAACCCTTTGACAACTAGACGTGCTTTGTATCTCTTGGAACCATCATGCTTCTATTTCACCTGGTACACCCATTTGTTGTGAAGTGCCTTCTTTCTCATAGGTAACTCAGCTAGTTCCAATGTTTGGTTAGAGATGAGAGATTTCATTTCTTATTTCATGGCAAGCTCCCACTTGCTGGAATCTCGAGTCTGACAAGCTTCATCATAGCATTCAGGCTCCCCTCCATTAATCATCAACATATAGTTCATGGATCTCCTGTTAGGCATATGAGGTTGAGAAGACCTTCTCAATATAGGAGCTAGAGTATGAGGTTGTGATTTTTCGGACTGCTACGTATTGCTCTGTCCAACAAGTTCCTCTGGCTGAGGACTTGTTACAATTGGTTCCGTTGCAGAACTATCTAGGACATCATTTGCATATTCAAATAGTGACTCAATCTGCTCTGAGTCATTGGCGTCTATTTTATACATGTCCTTATACATCACCATTTCATTGAAAATCATATATGTACTACAAATCACTTTCTTGTTTTCGTCATCCCAAATGCGGTATCCCAAATGCGGTATCCAAACTCATCCTCACCATAACTGATAAATGTGCATTTCTTGGATTTGGGATCAAGCTTATTCCTACCTTGATCACTGATATGTACAAATGCTACACAACCGAAAACTTTTAGATGTGATAGTTTCATCTCTTTTTCACTCCATGCCTCCTTTGGTATTCTATGCTCCAATAGAACAGATGAACCTCGATTGATTAAATAAGTTGTCATGTTGACTACTTCTGCCCAGAACTGCTTCGGTAGACCTGATTGTATACGAATTCTTTTGGCTCTTTTTGTCAACGTTTGGTTTATACGCTCAACTACACCATTGTGTTGAGTCGTGCCTGGAACAGTTCTTTCCATTCTGATCTCGTGCTCATAGCAAAAAATTTTGAATCTAGTGTCTTCATATTCACCACCATTATCGGTTCTGAGTTTTTTGATCTCTAAACCCGTCTCATTTTCCACCATAGCTTTCCATCTTCTAAAAGCCTCAAATACTTCAGACTTATGCTTTAGAAAGTAAACTCATACCTTTCGAGAGTGATCATCGATGATAGTCACGACGTAGTGTTTCCCACCAATGGATGAGACGGTTGTTAGTCCCTAAACATCAAAGTGAATAAGCTTTATCCTTTCCTTCTTTGGGGTTCTGCCACTTGTCTAAAAGCTGACTCTCTTTTGCTTTCCAAGTATGTAGTCTTCGCACATGTCTATCTTCGGAGATTGTAGACTTAGAAGTTTTCCTTTTGAGTGCATAATCTTCATCCCCTTCTCACTCATGTGGCCTAATTTCTAGTGCCACAAATTTGGTGTTTCATTGCCTGCTACAACTGCAATTGAACAACGTGCCACTGTTGCCATGTAAAGAGTGTCACTCTTCTTGCCTCGAGCAACTATCATTGCGCCCTTTGAAATCTTCCAATCATTACCATGGAAGATTGTAGTGTAGCCTTCACTAGCCAATTGCCCTACTAACATACTTCAGCTCCCAAGCAGACTCATTCAACTTAATCTTCACTACACCTTTGCCAATAATAACACATGGTTGATTATCACCAATATATACTGTTCCAAGGTTTTTAGGGACATTTCTCGAAGAATTCTATTTGTGAAGTAGCATTGAACGATGCTCCAAAGTCTAACACCCAAGATTCTTCCTTGCTCTCCCAAGAGCATATCAATGCATCATCTCCTTCTAAGGTGGAAGTAACATTTGCCTTTGCCTTCACTTGTGTTGTACTTCGGTGCACTCTTGTACTGATTTTTGTAGTGCCTAGTTCTCCCATAATTCTAGCACTCGATAGTCTTTGAGCTATGAGAATTATTAGGATTCTTGGATTTGGACCTTCTGTCCTTTGATTTACCTCGGTAGTCTATTCTGCCACGTCCATTTCCTCTGGTCAAATTTCTTCTTCTCTGACTTTGTATGCAAAAATAAAGAGGTTGATGATTCACCTAACTCTCTACATCAGATCTCTTCATTGAGAACCAGATCACAAATATCACAAAAATTCAACTTATTGCTTCCTGACGAGCTACTCACAACTATGACAGTAGCATTCCAGCTTTCTGGTAAAGAAGACAAAAGTATCAATGCTAGTACTTCTTCATCGAATTCAATTTCAACTAAACTCAACTCGGTTGTGACTGTGTTGAGTTCATTGAGATGTTGAGCTATCGATGCACCTTTCGTCATCTACAAATTGAACAAATGCCTCATAAAGTGCACTTTGTTTGAGGCAAATGGCTTCTCATATATATTAGAGAGAGTTATCATAAGACTTGTCATGGTCTTTTCTGTTGTTATGTTGAAAACAACATTACAGGATAACGTCAATCGAATAACTTTGAGGGCTTGTCTGTCTAGAAGATTCCAATCTTCTTCCTTCATAGCCTCTGGTTTCTTCCTTGAAAGAGGTTGATATAAATTTCTTTGATACAGATAATTCTCTATTTGTATTTTTCAAAACCCAAAATATGTGCCATCGAATTTCTCAAGTTTCACCTTTCTTTCATTTGCGGCCATTGTTCCCGCTCAAATCTGACTTCCTTCAGATCGTTTTTGACTATTTCTGCAAGTCATGTGTATTAGAACACCTCCGTCAATAAATAAATATCGTCGACATAATTTTTACTATTCACGTGAATAGTAACATTGCAAGAAATTGACAAAAAATACCACCAAAAGATCTGATACCAGTTGTTGAAAAATTACGCAAATTTCTGATAAACCAGATTTATGAGAAAGCAAGATAGACAAAATAACACACAAATTTGATAACGTAGTTCGACCAATCTTGCTTACGTCTCCGAACGTGGTGTAGATCTTTTTACTGAAAGTGGAGAAATTATACAAGGTGTTTACAACACTCACAATTCAAAACTCAATTACAGTCAAAAAAATTACTCTCAATTTTCTCTCAATTGGAATGAACACTTGTTGATTAATTCAATTACACATCTATTTATATGAAAATTAACTCCTTAAATTAATGGTACTTTGAATTAAAATTCTTGGTTTACTCCTTAAATTAATAAGTTTTATAGCAATCTCCAACAATTCTAACTTCTTTTTCAAAGATTTTCTCTTGAGTTAACATTAGTCTAGAAATAGTTACTACCATTATTGAGTTTATCTCGACCACTTGCAAGTTCGTATGGAGTTCTAAGAAAATAAATATATGAATTTAATTCTAATAAAGCTTTGTCAAGAACTTTGTAATTGATAGTTATTTGCCACCATAAAGATCATTGTAACATTTATTTTATATATGTGCTTAATTTTATTGGAATATTGCATCTTGTATTAATCTATTATTTAGTAAAAAAGTTTTTTTTAATCATTTTCTTATTAAAAAACAAAATAATACTTATAATATCACTTAAAACTTGTTAACATAAAAATAAGAATTTTATTTCTAGTTCATTTATTTTTATTACAAAAAATTCACAACACATTTTTTACACTGAACCCTATCTAATATATTTTTGTCAAGATAAATCCTGATTAATTAAACATGTTCAATGTTTAAATATGATCAGTTATATTATACTTAATATTATTAAGTGTTATTTTTGTTATAAATTTCAAAAATGTTTTATGATTCTTAGTAAAAAAAAGTTCAATTCTTATTTGAGAAATTTAAGAGACATCTCACGTTAATTTAAAAGGAATAAAATTATATTAAAAATTGATAAAAATTATCAATTTTTCTTTCATATATCTACTCTCAAATAACCAATTTATACTAGATTTGATAGGCTTAATGAAACCTTACAATGAAGGTTCATTAGAGGTTATCAAACTCCCTAAACATTTTTCCTACAAAAGGTTTAATAAAGTCTACCAAATCTTATAAAGGAGGTACGATAAGCCTTACCAAAGCTTCTCTTAAATTGTAGAAAAAATAAGATCATTCTTATTCTTGAGAATTTTTTATTCAATTTTTTTGATGCTTCTTTTCCTCTCATATTTGATATATATATATATATATATATATATATATATATTTTATTTAGAGTATTAGAAATTATTAATCTAATTATTATAGCATGTGTATAAGTGTTGCGTGAGAAGAGTTGTGAAAGACAAATGTTGAAAAGAGAGAGAAAAAGAGGAATGTATTATGATTTTAGGAAGAAAGTTTTTGATGATAAGTTTTATTTGTGTTGATGTGGAGCAAAACCTAGTTAATTTTATTTATATTTCAACTGATTTTATAATGTTTTAAAATACTAGTAAAAAAGGTATATATTAAGAAATTATCTTCTCATTTCGGTAAAAAAGCAAATATAAAAAAATCCGCGTTTTCTTCTCCGCGTTGTATACACAAAGAATTAGAATACCTTTTAGCTTCGCCATGCCCTGAGTAGTCACGCGACTGGCTATAACCCTTCGATATTCGAGAAAATTTCTGCTCCTTTTCCTTTCTCTGTCAAATAAAAATAAAATAAAATTTGTCAAGGCCCTAACAAATCCATTTCGATTCCCTTTACCCTAATTTCATTCTCTCTTCAACACCGACGACACTGCTCAAGAATTCTCCAATATTGCAGCTCGGTATGCTCACTGTTGACGCCATTAACTAAGCCTATATAGTCTCCACAGCTCACTCCCTGCTTTCTCGCCGTTCTCGTTTCTCTTCAATCCATTTTCTTCTTCTTCTGTTACATGTAAGGTACTAATTTTCTGGTTCTCAATTTTGGGTAATTTGCTGGTCGTTTGAAATTATTTATCTGCTTCGATCTGTTTCTCAATTATTGCATATCAATCAAAGCCTCTCTCAGTTTCATTTAAATTAATGTTATATCTGGGTCATCACCTTTTAGTTTCTGATTTTCTGTTTGGTTTTGTTCCAAGAATCAATCTGAGAAAATAACTGCCTGCATACATGCATTTAGCCGAGATGGTTCAACTTCTACCAAGATTAATGATCGGCTAAGCTAACAGAATACTTAGCCACTTTACGAGCAGTCTTATTACAAGTTCTAGGTCTAAACCGAAGAGGAAAAAAAATTATCTGTGAATAAAAAATCAACTTCCCTCCTACCATTTTGTGTAGCCACTGGATCTTGGCCTCACCAGCTCGTGGATTTTGGGCCTTAAATAGCATGTACATGTTTGTACATAATCGAATTGGCCTTAAAATAGCATGTACATATATTATATGCATTGCATATAATGTACGTATTGCACATTCATTTCTGTACACAGTGTATATAAACTAGAAATGTATGTATATAAACTAGATATGTATTTATATACATGCCATGTACAAATTAATATGCTATTTTGGAACTAATTTGATTATGGACAATATATGAATGCTATTTTGTGGCTTCAAATCCAAGGTCCCTTTATAGTTGTGCAAAATAACACTGAGGTAGCACAATTCAATGAGTGAGCATGTGCACATTTCTCTCTGTTTTCTTCCATATTTATGAATTATTGTAGCTTGATCTGCTCATCTTGTTCCATGACTTATTGTTTCCACACAAATCCTGTTCATTGATGTTGCATCTTCTTTTGTTTTGATCAGTTGTATCACTTGTGGAAGTGACATTTGTGATTGGTTTTATTCGCACGTTGCGGCCATTTTCATTCTATTGGTGGTTCATGATTTTCTTTGTGGTTTTCTTATCCATGGAATCTAGTTGGCAATAATCCTATTTGTATGTCTCGTAATATTTGTTAACTTTTATTTCTAGAAAATGTCTGGAGTTGAGGATCTCTGGGAAAGATTAGTTCGAGCTGTACTAAGGAGGGAAAGGACTGGGACTGATGCATATGGGCGTCCTGTTGGTGGTATTGCTGGAAATGTTCCGTCTTCACTTGCAAACAATAGGGATATAGATGAAATTTTACGAGCTGCGGATGAAATCCAAGATGAAGATCCAAATATCTCTAGAATTTGTATGTTACTTATTTTTCTTCTTCCTTTTATATTTAACCTGCATTCCAACTCTATAATCCTTTGGGTGGAATTGTTATGGTTTCCTCTTTGTCTCTATCTCTCTCCCTAAAAAATTGTTTCCACCTTACTTTTAAGACTAACAATTTTAATGGCTTTTATTGAATATGGGTTATTTAAATTGTAATGCATTTCAGTGAGCTTTTATGTTTGCATACATAATATTTGGTAGCAAATGAATATTTATTATCATTTTAAGCCTATTTTTTCCTTTATGATTGGCCTTCAATTTCTGGAAATCTGAACTTTTCTTTGTATTGATCTTTTCTTTTGGGTCAATTTACTTGTTATAATTTTTCTTTTCCAATCATTTCTCATGTTTTTCTTTTTCTCCAAGTCATTAATGCATGTCTGTTCATTGAGTTTTTGTAGCTTTAGTTGTTCATTGAGTTTTTGTAGCTTTAGTTATTGATCTTTCTAGCTTCATCGTACATCTCGAAGTCTAACTACTGCAAGATGTAAAATGCCACATGTTCATTTATGCTTCTTAATAACTAATCTCTTGTTGCACATCTTAGTTTTGGCTAAACAACTTACATGGTATCCAAATTTTGACTCATTTAACACGTAAGTACCTGATCTTTTGTTTTTTAACACAAATATACCCATACTTTTTTTGAAGCCTCAACTCGAGGCAAGCCTCAAGGTGAGCCTCGTAATAGGCTTTTACAATAATGTTATTATTGTGCAAATAGTCAAAAAGATAAGCCATTTGGCGTTTAACTCTCTATTTATAAATGAACTGTTATCGTGTTTAGAGTTGGGTATTTTGTGTTAAGGAGGAGTTAATGTACGCATAGTTTGGGTACAATAGAAGTTGTTGTTTATCCCTTATTTTTGGTACGATGTTGTGTGCATCCAAATCGAATTCAAGGTTAGTATAGTTTGCTACTGCTGACTTTTTGGTATACTTGCAGTATGTGAGCATGCTTATTCTGTGGCACAAAATCTGGACCCTAATAGTGAAGGAAGAGGAGTTTTACAATTCAAGACTGGATTGATGTCAGTAATAAAGGTACACATTTAGTCCAAAATGGGTGAAATTTTGTTACCATCTCTTTCAAATTATTTTGGTTGAGTTGTTTAATGCAAAAATATGCATGCATCTATTGTTATGCATGTCTGAGTGTATCTGGACTACAAGTTGCTGGTGCAACTAAATTAACTGTAAGACTTTGAGATTACGGAAAATTTCATTACACCTTTGTCTGATTATTTTAGTTTAATATTTATGTACTTTTCTATCTGGTTTGAGTGTACTTTCAGCAAAAGCTGGCTAAGAGGGAGGGTGGTACCATAGACCGAAGCCAGGACATAGCTCGCTTGCAAGAGTTCTACAAACTGTACCGACAAAATAATGATGTGGAGAAGTTACGTGAAGAAGAAATGAAATTAAGGGATTCTGGTGTTTTTAGTGGAAACTTGGGCGAGTATGTTTTATCCAGTGCCAAGATTCAACTAATCATGCTTATCAGTTTTTATTTATATTTATAATGTAGCATGCGTATGAAGTTTTATTCTTTTCTTGTTATGTTTTTGTTATTTTCTTCTTCTCACTTTAGTTTTATTTTTTAAGGTTGTAAAATTGTTAATTAATGGTGTATGGGTTGTGCCTTTTTGTATTTTAAATTGTTTTATAGTTAATTTTTCTTTCTAGGCTTTGCAATTGAACTTTTCTGGTTACTGAATTCAGATTGGAAAGAAACAGAGTGAAGAGGAAGAGGGTTTTTGCTACTCTAAAAGTTTTAGGCAACGTTTTGGAGCAGTTGACTCCAGAAATTCCTGATGAGGTCAGATTCTTCATCTTTTTATTTAATTCTTGAAGGACAATAAATCGACATAATCACTTGTATCTTATCTCTGTTATCATTTCAATGTTGTTATTTTATGCTTTAGCTGTCATGATTGTTGCATTTTTGCTGTTATCATGACTCTTTATTATGGTCGTTTTCAGAATTATTTGTTTTCAACCTTTTCATCAATATAATTTCAATAAGGATTATTTTCTTCATGTATGGAAAAGAATATTGTTAACATTGCATGTAGACCAAGTTCAGCATCAAACATGGAACTGAAGTCAGACTGAAGGATGTTTCTAATAATGTAAAACATTACAGCATTATATACATATCTGGTTTTTTACTTTAGCTGAAGTAATGCAGTTCTGGAATGCTGAGGGAAAGCTTGATAATTGACATTGTATATCCATGACTTTTCAAATGTTGGTGACTAAATTGTAAGACAAAAAGTTAAGGGACTTAAGTGTAGAATTGCTAAAGGACAGAGACCATAAGTGTTGTTCAACCTATTTTATTATCCTGTAAATATGTTTTTCAGTTGCCATTGCACTGTCATACTATAATGCAGTTACCTCTTTATATTTGCATGTTTTTATAGTTCTATTTTTCTTTTCAGTTGAAACGGGCGATGGAATCTGATGCAGCAATGATAGATGATCTAATCACTTACAATATTATTCCTCTCGATGCTCTTAGCATAACAAATGCTATTGTGTCGTTGACTGAGGTTAACTACTGCACTTTTTTATGTTACAAGTTCATATGCACCATGCTTATTTAAACCTAAGGTGTTATGGACAGGTTCAAGCATCTGTATCTGCATTGATGTACTTTGGGGGTTTACCACAACTGCCTGCAGATTTTCCCATTCCTTCTACGCGGAATGCTGACATGCTTGATTTTCTGCATTATGTTTTTGGATTTCAGGTGTGTTTTCTTCACTGATGTAAATAAGTTTAATTTTATTTACATTTACCCAAATTAAGGAAAAATAGATTTCTCTATAGCCATTTGTCTTTCTTCTGTCATCCATAAACACTCTAACTTATTGATAATAATCATAAAACTCCCATGGGCATTCCTAGCCTACTTTTTTGATGAAGAGAACCATCTAGCAGTTTAGAAATATAGTGCCAGAAAAGATGGTAAGTATTGGGAACCAAGAGGTTCGAGGTTTGAGTTTCCCCACACCCCTCAGATTAGGTGGTTTGAAAGTGAGTGCTTAGAAATCTACCTTCCCTAATCCCCTTACGACTCAAGTAGTAATGATGTCTTTATTGTGAACCAAAAGAGACAGATAGTGCAAAAATATTTGTGTTTGAAAAATGAAAGAGGCATGAAAAGTCAAATCTCCCCACCGAGTTCTTCTTGGAATCTAACACTTAACCATTTCCTCAAAGTAAGTGTGATAGTAGAATCAAGGTCATCATACCCTTGACCGAGTTTTCCAAGAACACGTGGGTGTCACCTTTGTGCTTCTTGCGCCCCAATCAAAACAAATTTATTGTTAATTATTAAAAAAACTGTAAAGTTCTACAGTTATACTAAAAGAATTGAGGTTATATAAGTATGAGATTGTTTGCTCAGTATTTTTAAGATTTGGACATCTAAGTTTAACAGTCCCCCATACACATACACACATGAGACTGAGGTGATAAGTTTTATAATTAGTTTCTAAAGTTTGGTCCAAAATATGCGTGCAAAACATTTTGGGGTGGGCTCTGTTGTAATGATCCTATTATTTAATACAATTGCATTCCTGCTTAAAATTTTGAAAGTACAATTTTGGAGCTATTTGTTATAGTTTTATCATTGAGATTCTGGATTTGATAATACAATTTTGATGTCTAACACTCACTGATTCTTGATGTCAGAAAGACAATGTTTCTAATCAGCGCGAACATATTGTTCACCTTCTTGCCAATGAGCAGTCTCAGCTTCGCTCCCTTGAAGAAACAGAACCAGTATGTCTTCTATTTTTCCCTTCCTGATGGATTGATATTGTTTTTGTGTGCCCTTATTTTAGTTGATTAAGTGCACGTCTGGATGCACTACTCTAAAATGTGATTTTTATTGTAGTTGATTAAGTGTTTTCTACTAGAAGTGGTTTTATAGAGATAGTTACACGTTTGGCAAAAAATCATTCGAAGCACTTGTAACCATTTGGCAACAAGATTATAAAATTGCTCGTATTTGTTGTAATTGCTAAAAGAACCCTAATATCATTGCCAATGGTGTGTTAAAAATAGAAAAAAGGAAAATTGATGGAATTTTATAAAAATAATTAATGCTATAAGTAGGTCTATAATAATTTAAGTTTTTTTTAAGGATCTCTGTTCTGGAAACTTGTTTTACTAGTTCAAACATATTCATACATCATTAAGATTCTTTTTCCCAGAAATTTTTTGTTTTAAATTTAATAACAACAATTACATTATCTTCATCAATGTAGTAAGACGTTGACGTTGATATCTGCTATTTCATTTCTCTCTCTTATGTTTCCGGTGCCTATGTTTTTTCTATTATTTTCTGATGTACTACCTAGAAATTGGATGAAGCTGCAGTTCAGAATGTATTCCAGAAGTCTCTTGAGAATTATGTCAAGTGGTGTGACTACTTGTGTATTCAGCCAGTTTGGAGCAAGTATGGAAATTTAAATCTTTTTTAATATGTCCATATGTCTAAGTGTTTTCCCTTAATTTTTTTAACAGGTTTCCTTGTTACATGTTTGTATTTTAATTAGCATATGTGATAAGGACTTGATATAATATCTTATGGATGATTTGATGGTTTTCAGTTTTGCGGCCATGAGCAAGGAAAATAAATTACTCTTTGTTTCCTTGTACTTTCTGATTTGGGGTGAAGCAGCCAATATCAGATACCTTCCTGAATGTTTGTGCTACATATTTCATCATGTAAGTCACATTAGCAAAATCATGGTGAAATTTGTAGGACATGTTTAACGCACACTCTTTCTGTCTCTGATGGCTGGCCAAACAAATGTACAAGGTGACTAGCAATCCACTTACAAAAAGAAGCAACAAGCTATACCAAATAATAACTATATATTCTATCCATTCCAACGCTCCAATACCTAACTAAAAAGTACAAGCTCTCCAATTAAAATGAGAAACTGAGAATAATCTTTCATTTCTTTAGAAGCCGATGCTTGTAAGGGGGCCAAAAACAAAGCTTTCTTTCACAAAATAATGTTATCAATTCTCACTATCATAAAAAATTCTCCTATTTCTCTCTCTCCGTACGAGCAAAGAATTGCTCCCTGCTCACATTTCCATAACAGCTTTTCTTACTATTTCTCCAATACGTATAGAAGGAGGGTGTGGGAATTTGATATCATCAAAATTTGCATTTTAGTTTGTTTTGTAGATGTGAAATCTTGATATGATGTCTGAATTTGTTTTGAGAAAAACTTCATCCTGTTCTTGTCATTTTGAAATGACTTATTTTTTTCCATCTAATGCATGAATTCTCATATTTTGAACCTTAAATTTTATGTCCAGATGGCAAGGGAAATGGGTGAAATTTTAAGGCAGCAGATTGCACAACCAGCCAATAGTTGCAAATTTGAGAATGGAGTCTCATTCCTTGATCAAGTTATCTTTCCTGTGTATGATGTGGTGGCTGCGGTATGTGGCAGAAACTATCTACTTGGATTTAGATTCATAATTTCTTGCTTTACTTCATTTTTATGTTCTTTAGATTACCATATTTTACTGTGCTTGTCCAATCTTATCTTATCCCATCATATCAAAAAAATTGAAAAAAAAAATTGTAACAAAAATCTGCAATTTAATTCAGTTTTAGAAAGTCACTCATCTATGAGAATTCACAGGAAGCTGCAAACAATGATAATGGGCGAGCACCTCATTCAGCATGGCGCAATTATGATGATTTCAATGAGTACTTTTGGTAAGCTTTCTGTGATAGCATGACCTTTGTGGTTGATGTTGATGTCTTAAAGACTTAATAAATTCCTTTCAGGTCTCTTCATTGTTTTGACCTCAGCTGGCCATGGCGCAAAAGTTCATCCTTTTTTCAAAAGCCAAAATCTAGGGCAAAGGTTCTATACTTTCTAAAATATTGATTAGAGTTATTTTTCTTTTTGTTTTTGAACAGTATGTTGGTTTTATGTCTGGTGGATCTGCACCTTCTCTATTCCAAAAGAATGTTGACAAAGCTGTAAACTATTTGATTTGTGAATAATATCTTATAGATTAGTTTATTTGAGAATATAATATTTATGTTTAATTATCAAGGCTCCCTAGTATTAATACAATTTGCAAGACTATTTGTGCTCCAATGATACCCGTTTATGATTTTTTTAAATTGTAAAATGATATTGATTCATATTGTGGTTAACCGTGTGTGTGACTGCTATTTTAAACAGTAGTTTAATTTTTTGTCTGATCTACTCTTTCTTCAACTGAGGCAAAGATATTTTTGGATTGATTATTGACAAAATTTCTTAAATATTAAATAAAATTAAGATTTTTTTTACTACTTGAAATACATTCTTGTGGTTCATTTCTGTATTTTTTTAATTTTTGGTTCTATCTTGTGAATCTATATTGATAACTTTGTGCCTTACAGAATATATTTGAACCTCGAAGAAGTAAACGTCAAGGGAAAACATCATTTGTGGAGCACCGTACTTTTCTTCATCTTTATCATAGTTTCCATCGTCTATGGATCTTCCTAGCAATGATGTTCCAGGTCTGTGTGTCTGTGGTGAAACTTTAAACTTTTTCTATACTGGAGCTCTTTAATTAAAAGAAGGAAAAGTATGGGGATGTAGGACTTTAAACTTTTTCTATACTGGAGCTCTTTAATTAAAAGAAGGAAAAGTATGGGGATGTAGGATCAGCATCTTTATCTCACATGTAATGAGGCAACATAATTAAATGGACATACTATTCTTAAGGAAAAATAACTCCTCACCAATCAAAAAGCATTTATCCCAAATCTACAATGCATACAACATCCAATAGAGTATAAGTCATACTTCAAATTTTTAAGTAGCTATCGACATAAGTAGAAGGAAGGCACTCTAACGCTCCTCATCAAGTTAGAGCATAAATATCAAACATTTTCAACTTGAATTGCGAGGCATGGAAATATTCCAATAATAAAGAATCTTATTATAAGGCATTAGTTATAGAACTCAAATTTTATGAGTTCGAAAGGATAACCCCTTTAATTAGGCATAAACATATAATCGAATAATCTTCAATCAATGAAATAGTAGCCTCAACTAGTGCATAACCTACAAAGCAGCAACAAAGAAACACTTAAATATATTAGACCATATAGCAACAATAGAGGCAAGAAATCCAACTACCAAACTATAGAAGAACAAACAACCACATCATAGAAGGCAGCAAAGGCCAAGTGCTAAATAGTAGGCGATGGCATGATGACTCCCTTGCCATCTGCAATTGATGTTAGTCACAAAAGATAACCAACACAAATCCATAGAGAACAAACCCATGACAACAATAGAACGAAAGGCATGTCCCGACAACCAAAGGTCCGGTCTATAACATGCTAAGATAATCAAAACTAGATCATTGAAGCACTTCAAATTTGTAGGTTGGAGAGGACCCAAACCCACTCGGTTCACATGATTCAAATACCCAACAAATTAAAGTACATGGAAATAAAAACCTTTGCTCAATAATATAAATTTATTCATATATTAATCCAATTGAGAATAAATTCAAAAAATGACCAAATATTTCAGCCCAATGCAGATTTGATGGACCTAAAAAAACACCAATAAATCCAAAGAACACCTAGGCCAAATAGAAAAAAAACCATATCACTTTTAGAAGATCCTCGTCACGAAGAGCTAGAAAAACCATGATTAAAGATCATGTTATCACTCCTAGACAGCATATCAAAGTTGCTGACATAAAAGTAGAGAAATCTTGACGTTCAAGGAAGAAAAAAATCGCAAAGTTGCGAACTTTCACTACCACCACAAGTGTTGAGCTCCACTGTCGACTCTTCGTCATCGGCCACAAGCATTAAGGTTCCACAGGTGCAGAGCAAAGAGGAAGGGTCCAATTGCTAGAGACACCAGAACACCAAAATGGGAACTACGATGGATGCTGACTTATGAAATGTGAAGAACACGAGCAAGCAACAATTGGTGGGTGGATGTTTCTTTGATGATGTCGGCGATTGCGTTAAGGATTTAACATTGGCATCTAGGCTTACGATGTTTGGCGGAAGTAGTAGCGTAGGTTGGGTCCTTGGAGAGATGAAGATGGTGGCTGTAGATTAGGATGATAGCTATTGAGTTCCTAAGGAAACCACCCCCCACCCCTTTCTCGTGACTTATTAATAATTAGAGAGATAAAAAACAAATCTTTAGGGTTTATAAAATGGAAAAAAAGTGTTCAAGATTGAACATGACTTTGATACCAAGAAGAAATATGAAATAGGTTATGTGGAAGCGAATATTAAGGAATAGAAATAAGCTGAGTGGAGAACTAGAAAATTAAAGAAATATATTTTAATTCTTATTCATTCATAATAATAAGTGATTACATTTATATTTATAGATATAATAAAATTGAAACCCTAACCCTAATAGAATTCTTAATACTCCTAAGCTAATAACGAAACATAATAATAATAATAATTTAATATTCTAATACTAATATAGATTCCTACACTAATAAATTCAATATCTCATTTTCCAATTTAATTCAGAGGTGCAATTTATTGAAATTATTATCTCCTATTATAGATAAAATAATTCAAAGGAAGTTTTAAAATTATGGCTTTTTTAATTTTTGGTGTCACAAATATTCTTCTTCCAACCAACCTTGGCCGTCCCATTATGATATCATTTTTTTTTCTTCTTTCAGCCTGATATCTTATTCTATTGTGATTAAAATCCCCCACCCCCAATTTTTTTTTTGCAGGGACTCACCATCATTGCATTTAATGATGAAAAACTCAATGCAAAGACCCTTAGGAAGGTTCTCAGTCTTGGTCCAACATTTGTCATAATGAAGTTTTTTGAGAGTATGTCTTTACACTCAACTTCTGACATTTTAATACAGGCAGCTGATATAATCCAGGCAACTTTTTTAATACATATATATTACTATACATATTTGTTGAGTGGGTTGGAAGTAATACTATTTCTTTGAGTAGGTGTCCTGGATGTTATCATGATG
This sequence comes from Hippophae tibetana, assembly GCA_037013495.1. Taxonomy (NCBI): domain Eukaryota; kingdom Viridiplantae; phylum Streptophyta; class Magnoliopsida; order Rosales; family Elaeagnaceae; genus Hippophae; species Hippophae tibetana. The sequence goes on along the minus strand of CM072805.1, from coordinate 25,833,821 downwards.
TATGGAGCATATTCCACAACTCGGCGGCTAGCTATTGCTCGTATTTTTCTTCGTTATCTTTGGTTTAGCATCACTTCAGTTGTCATAACTTTTCTATATGTGTATGTGTTCAAGCACTTATCAAATTTGGTTCTGTACCTTGAGATTTTGGTCATTTATTTTTGCAACTCAAAGTTAACATCCTTTCTTCCGTGTATAATTCAGGAAAGCGCTTCAAGAAGAGAGTAAACCAAATGGAAACTCTGTTATTTTCAGATTGTATGTGATTGTCATAGGCATATATGCTGGTATCCAATTTTTTATAAGCTTCTTCATGCGAATACCTGCCTGCCACCAATTAACTAATCAATGTGATCGGTGGCCATTGATGCGCTTTTTCAAATGGATGCGTCAGGTTCTTGTGCTATCTTGTTTCCATTTTATGCCTTGCCTTCTGGATGTCATCATGTTTGACATCATTGGTTGATCTACAATTTTTTGATCCACTTTCATTGTTTCCCGCATTTATTTTTGAAGGAGCGATACTATGTTGGACGTGGCATGTATGAGAGGACTACTGATTTTATCAAGTAATTTGTCAAGTTCTTTACATTTTAAGATTTTTTCATTGTATATATCTATCATATATATGTATACAGTAACAACCATCTCAGATGATAGCCAAAGTATTTTAGTATTTGTTGACTATACCTTTTCCCTTCCTCTGTTTGATGATTGGTAAACTTGTATTATGTTGGTAGTTGTCATTTAAAGCAAGAAGTCTGTTTTTTTTTTTAAATTTTCAAATGGTTTCTGCTTATGCAGGTATTTGTTTTTTTGGCTTGTCGTTTTGACTGGAAAGTTTTCATTTGCATATTTTCTCCAGGTGAGTTATGATTAATATCCTTATCTGGCAGTAACTTTGATTTGCTAATATGTCAATTTTGTCTTCAGATCAGGCCCTTGGTGAAACCTACAAGAGCAATTGTGAATGAGGATAATTTGGAGTATTCTTGGCATGATTTTGTATCTAAGAGTAAGTGACCAATCTACTCGATTATGGCCTTTTGAGCTATTTAACAATTTCTCTCTTTTGTTTTGTTGTATTCTAATCCCGGATTTTTTTAATTTTATTTTTACTGTCATTATCTTAATATGTTCAATGCAGTTAAAGCCATTGTCTTTGATTTTTCTGTTAATTTAACGCTTTTCAAATACAATTTTTTTCTTTTTGTTTGGGTGATTTCTTTTTGGGGGTGGTTAAGATCTAAATTAAGATATGTACATGACAAATGTTTTCTAACTACTGTTGCTCTGTAATATTTTATGTAATTACTCTTTATTAACTAGCTGATAATTCCATACTTTTGAACAATGTTTTATGGAGAATAGTTTTCTAGCTTTCTGCAATTTTAGGTCTCAATCTTTTTCCTCTTAATCAAGCTCTGCCTATTTAATCTCTTGTCTCTAATTACAGATAACCACAATGCTCTTGCTGTTGTTAGTTTATGGGCTCCAGTTGTATCTGTAAGTTGGAAATTTTTGCTATTTTTTCCGTAGGCAAGATATATTCTATCATATTTATCTATCAATTTTCTTCGGTTTAAAATTGTTCTTTGAAATTTTTTGGAGTGTTAGAATATATAAATGAATTTTTAGCCCATCTCCTATCAACTTAAATTTTTGGGAGACCAATAACTACTAACATGGTATCAAAATAGGAGGTCCTTCAAACACTACAATCCCCAATTATTGAATTTCAAGTGTTGGGACTACAAGGTGTATAAGCCCACATTTGTGGGGAAGTGTTAGGATATATAAGTGAATTGTTGGCCCATCTCTAGCAACTTAAGATTTTGGGAGGATTGATGACAAACGACTTATAACATGGAATTCGGATTTCATAAGCAGTATAATATTATGGACTATGTGACACCTTTTCTCATGATGTAGTAGGTCAAAGAAAAACATATAATATAGAGTAATAAAATTAGAGAAAAAAAATGGGAAAAGGAGAAAGAAAAAGAACTTTTTTTCTTGGCTAAAATGCATAGCTCTCTGAAGTCTGAACTACATTGCATGCTACTTGGACATATTGAAATGGTTTTTCTTTCTAATTCTCAGAAAGCACAGTTCAACTGTTGTCATGTAGTTTTGGATCTTGGTTAGTAATTAGGTTAAAAGAAAGTAGATTTTTAGTCTATTTATGAGCTTCATATCTGTTGTATCACATGCCTTAAGCTGAGTAGTGATACCAATGAAAGATAGAACAGTAGATGTTGCTATCATTGTTTTTCCCTTAGCTAATTACTTGAAGGGCTTCTCAATCCTCAACTTCCATTATTTTATAGTTAACTGTTTCTGCTTATTATATTTTTCTATTATGCAGATTTATCTCTTGGATATCTTTGTGTTTTACACACTTGTATCTGCTGTTTGGGGATTCTTGCTTGGGGCAAGGGATCGCCTGGGAGAGGTGAGAAATGTCTTTTGTTTTAATGAGGGAGTGGCAATTTGGGCCACCAAACATTATACAATTTTTTTTTGGTTAGAATTGGTTGCTAGCATGGTACTTCTAACTATCTAATCATTGTAAATAATAGCTTGAGTAAAAATGATTTAAAATTTTGAGTTAAAAAATGTGAATTTGACATGATTAACATGGTTAATTTGACACTTGCATGACACAGATTGAAACCCTTGGTTGTTATCTATTTCTATGTTTGTCCTTTACATAACACGAAGACCTTTACTTAAACATCTTTTATAGCGTTAAATTTTCTGTTGATGAAACACATTGTTTTATGGACATGTTTAATTATGATGAGCCATTTTCATTGACCAATGCTTTCAACCTTCTCTTTTATTATAACCTTCAGATTAGATCACTGGAAGCATTTCAGAATCTTTTTGAGGAGTTCCCTGGTGCTTTTGTGAAGACTCTTCATGTACCTCTTCCTAATAGGTTTGACCCCCACTCTTTTTTGGTTGTGTGCGTGCATATGTTCCTTTATATAGTATTTGTTTTTTTTTGAAGACATTGAAGCTTGAGTTCTTGGACGACCAATCACTTGTTTGTGTGGTCTCTTTATTGTGCAAGTGGCTTCTTTTTTTCTCATTCCCTGCAGTTTCCATCTAAGTACAATTCTATTTTCTCTCTTCTTTTGCAGGACTTCTCATGGCTCTTCAAATGAGGTGTGTTGTACAAGAGAAGTACTTTTCTTTTGGTTGATATTCTTTCTTTCCTTTGTACATGAAAGAACCAATACAAATTCAAACCAAATACAAAACCAGAATCCTTTGGCCTTCAATTCTTCAGAAGTAGACCAATACTTTAAAGTGAAAGTGCAACAGAAATGATGAAGAGCATAAATGATTGTTAGGCCTACCTCTCATAAGCTTGAGCTTTTGGGAGAATTGGTGCCTAACACTACTATAATTTCCATGGTCTCGTCACTTTTAAATTTAAATCCAGACAACCAAATTAAGGCAATAACTGCTAATCTGGGCAACCACCAATCTGAAAGTTTACAATTTGGCCATAAAGTTATTGCAAATAAGGGTAACAAAAGAATTCTTTGCCCAAAAAAAGAGAGAAAGTATGAGGAATTAACTAAATAAGGGTTTCCAAAATAAGGTTTCCTATATCGCTCTACCAGTTGAAAAGAAATATGTCCTTGTCATGGATTCTATCTAGCTTGAGTTTTTGAATAAATATAAATTAGTATTACCAAAAATAATTGATTATTCACCTTAAGAATCTTGAACGGACTATATTATGTTGTTCGAATTAAGCATGTTATGTACTCTGCTGGTGTCTGATGATTGGATGTGGTTTACTCCTTGTATCCATTTTGTTTAATCTAAATCATGTTTCAGCTTATAAGTTTTGGAAAACTGATGAAGCTTTCTATTTGAAGGTAATGGAGAAGAAAAAAGTTGATGCTTCTCGGTTCTCTCCCTTTTGGAATGAAATTATAAGAAAGTTAAGAGAAGAAGATTATGTCACTAACTTGTGAGTATTGGCAAAATTTATATTTTCAGTGGGTTATTTTTAAGTTGCAGGGTTCACTTTATTTGTTGTTGATTTCTCAGAGGAAGGCACTAATATGTATCCATTTTTACATTGTCACAGGGAAATGGAATTGCTTGCAATGCCTAAAAACTTTGTAACTCTTCCTTTGGTTCAATGGCCCCTTTTCCTTCTTGCTAGCAAGGTTGCTGTTTGTTTTAACTATGTTAAATATACCTTTGTTTTCTTTTATTGCAATCAACATTTTTTTAAATACATGTTTTTATTAAAATATTACGGATAAATATTTTCTTCTGTGTGATGGACCGGGCATTTAAGAAATGTAATTCATTTAGTTCTTTGCTCGTGTAGATATTTCTTGCCAAGGACATTGCTGCTGAGAATAGAGATTCACAAGATGAACTTTGGGAAAGAATATCAAGGGATGACTTCATGAAATATGCTGTTCAGGAGTGCTACCATGCCATTAAGCTCATCTTGACAGAGATATTAGATAGTGAAGGACGGATGTGGTAATTATCTTATAAAAGAGTAGAAAACAATCATGCTTCTATTATTTTGCTTGAACCTAATATGCTATTATTTTGTTGTTTTTTTGGTACTGAGAATGATGATAACTTTTGGGAGAGTTTTATTCTTGGCTTCAATATGACATCGGTTTTGGTTTCAAAAGAGTTGAAGGATTATTATTAGTTTCTTATAATTTTGGAGCACATATGTTTGAAGTAAAGGGGGTTGCAGTTTTCTTGAATATTGTTAGACTGTGGTGTAGTTCGATGTTATGTTTTTTAGTGGATAGGCCACTATATATACTCATTTATATATTTATATAATAGGATTTTTTTTTATAGAAAACATAATTTTGTTGTTTTTCAGGGTCGAAAGGGTTTATGCAGATATCCAGGATAGCATAGCTAAGAGGAGTATTCATGTTGATTTTCAACTAAATAAGCTGACGCTTGTGATATCAAGAGTAACTGCATTGATGGGAATTTTGGTTTGTATCAATTCAGCATATAATTTTTTAATCATTAATGGGCAATCATAGTTTCTCAGTGTTAGTATTGTGACTGACAAAACATTTGTTTAATTAGCTGTTGCATGCATGTGATTCCTAATTCAAAATGGAATTGCTGTCCAAGGTTTTTCTGTCGTGATGTTGTCTATAATTGCTACCGTATGGCAGATTTAGTTAGACACATCCTAACATTGGTATTGGGTTTTTTGAGGCAATTGTACATTTTCCTGGTTACGGCAACTACTATCTCTTTTAATTGTAGAATGGAAGCTGGGTATTGTAGTACAGAACTTTGTATCATTACAGGATTGCTTTGGTGTGGGCTTCAGCATGTATTTCACTTTTGTATAGTTATACTATGCTCATTGAAGTTCTCATATTTTTAGGATGCTGAACAAATATAACTTGGACCCTAAATTGTTCTAGAGGGATTTTCCTATTTGCTTGAAATATCCATTTATTTTGTATATTGATGTCCAATTTCCTCTTTCTCCTTCCTTTTTTTAATAACTATGTTAGGTTATCAAACCATTAATTTATTTATCTATCTCTCTCTCTCTCTCTCTTCCTGAGATTAGCCAGTAACTTTATCATTTTCAATGTATGGATGCTCAATTTGGATGTCTTTGTTGGGGAAATTAATGTCCAACCATACATCTTCGTTGGCACTTAAATGCTGAAATGCCCTCCTTTTCTGGATATAATAGTTGCTTGTTGTGGAGCTTTAATCCTGTTGATGGGTACTTAGTAGAATCAAAGATATTTTCTTGTCATTTTTTCCTTTTTTTACCAAGCATTTGTACGTCAGATGTATCTTTTCAAGTATCAAAGTCTAGAAAACAGGCTGACTCAAAAAGATCTTGTGATTGTACTTGTAAACTTGCAGAAAGAGGTGGAAACGCCAGAACTGAAGAAAGGTGCGGTTAAGGCTGTTCAAGATCTCTACGATGTCATTTGTCATGATGTACTTAATGTTAATATGAGGTCTGTCAAAACTTCTACATAGTTCATATTTTGATGAATACTTATTTACTTTCTAGCCATAATTCTGCCTGCTTTTCTAGGGAAAATTATGCAACATGGAATTTGTTGTCAAAAGCAAGGACAGAAGGTCGTTTGTTTGCAACACTAAAGTGGCCCAAAGATATTGAATTGGTATATTCAAATAGCTTTTAGTAGTTTTTTATCCATTTATCTTATTCACAATAAGATTAGTAATCATTGAAGATGCACAGAGGACACAGGTAAAAAGATTGCATTCATTGTTAACCATCAAAGATTCGGCTTCAAATATTCCAATGAATCTGGAGGCCAGACGTAGGCTGCAATTCTTCACAAATTCTCTTTCCATGGAGATGCCTGTAGCAAAGCCGGTTCGGGAAATGTTATCTTTCAGGTATATATATATTTTGCAATCGATTACTATTCATATTTGCATATGATTAATATTTGTTCATATTCTCACCATTTTTTTTATTTTTTTCTAATGCAGTGTTTTCACGCCATATTATTCCGAGGTTGTTCTTTATAGCATGAATGAACTTCTGAAGAAAAACGAGGATGGAATATCAATATTGTTTTACCTCCAAAAGATATACCCAGGCATACCCTTACTTCCATTCTATGTGATATTATTGGTTGTTTCTCTTTTGTACTTTATGTTGTTATATAATTCCTTGCATGACTTCTTCATGTAACAAAAAGTGTTTTATCCTTTTTCTAGAACAGTTTTGAAAGGTCAAGGAAGGTGTTCATTCTGTGTATGATTTGTTCGTGTCTTCATTGCCCTGATAAAACTTGCATAACCTTTTTTTTTATACCCTGTCATATAATTGACATTAGCAATGCAAAATCTTACAGGTCATGGTTCAAAATTCATTACATCATTTAATTTGAACTCCTTGAAATTTCTTGCTTAGATAATCCATAATAAGCTATAGAACTGACAACCTGAACTGGTACCGAGAATGCAAATACTTCTAGTTTTTTGTTTCATTGTACAAAAAATGCAACAATCATATATGGTCACTATTGATGGTAAACAGTTGATACTGACCTAAGAATGCTGCTGCCCTTGTTCCAAAATATAAAAGGGAGTTATTTGCCCATTTCTTATGTCATTAATTTCATCATTATTTTGATTTCAGATGAGTGGAAGAATTTTCTTGCTCGAATTGGCCGTGATGAAAACACACATGAATCCGAACTTTCTGATAGCCCTAATGATATCCTGGAACTTCGTTTTTGGGCCTCTTACCGGGGCCAAACATTGGCCAGGACTGGTAATGTTCTCTTCCTGCAATGTTTGTATTTTATTTTTCAGTTTTGTTGGTTTCTTCTTAGATCATATCTTATATATGCTAGCTTTAGTTTTTATGATTGTCCCAATATACTGTTTTTGAAATGTTCGACATCTTTGCTATCATTATTCGTTTTTTAATTTTCCATTTTCAGTTTGCAAGGTCTTCTAAATTCAAATTCTCAATATGTTATGTTAGAATTAAAATCATCACCTTAAATAGGGAGATTGATGTTAGGATTAATGGCTCAAATTATTCTTCTTCATCCTTAACACTAGTGTTAAGGGTTGCTTCCATATGTTTAAAAGGTTTCCAGAAATAAAGATTACAAAATTCTAGAGTTGCTCAATGTATTCCAATATTGGTTGATAAGTTTGATCAAAGAAGATATGCAATTGGATAATGTAAAAATAAATGATCGATATCTTTCGAGGTCTTGCAAAACACATACTAATTAGGAGAAAAACATAACTTGAAAAGCCTTAATTGAATTCGATTATTTTTGTTCACCTTCCTATGACTAATCAACCAGTTTAAAAAATTAACTTTGTTTGGAATTGGGCAAGTCCACATAGATGCAAATTGATCGAAAATCCATTGAAATCATCCACAGGAAACTCAAAATAAGATTTACGAGCAAAATATCCAGATGGATTCGCAATCCACATCTTTCTATCATTGTTACTGGTTCTTATGTTGACTCTTTATAGCTTTGACATTAAACTCGGAAAATTTTCAACTTCTCAATTATTCACATTTCTTCTAAACATGAAATTTTATCATTCGGGTGAATGCAACTTGCTACTAGGAGTATTATTTTCCAAACATAACCTATAGAGGCTTAGATAATCGTTTTCCAATCAAAGATCCTCCCAATTTTTTTTAATTATCTAAAGCTCCTACTATATATCTCAAATCATATCTCAAATCAGAAAAGAATAAATCCTAGTATTTACAAATTGGCTTCCAAAGAGTACAACGCTCTTTGTGCGAACCACAATCCTAGTCTCAACCATTTTCCTTTAACCTATATATACTTTTTATAACCCTATGTCGTAGAGAACCTTCCTTTGAAGGGAAACTCTAAAGCCACTATTCTAATAAAGCCTTGTTTTTTTTCATGATGTTACCAATACCTATTCCCTTTTTTACATCAACCTTTGAACCATTGCTCAATTTATCAAGTGACTCTTCCTCCCTTTATTAGCACCTTCTCATAGATAATCTCATTATTTTCTCTAATCTTTTTGCAACTCCCATTGGTATTTTGAAGATTGATGAATAGTAAGTTGGGAGACTAGACGAAACAAAACTTATTAGTCACTCATCTCCCTTTAGAGAAAAAAACCCTTTTCTATCCTGCCAATCTTCTTTCAAATCTTTCAATAAATGATAAATGATGACTAGGACTAGATTGATATTGAATTACCTCCTAGAGGTAAGCCCAAGTATTTTAAAGGCTAAGTTCCAACTTCACAACCCAAGAAATTTGCTAAAGTTGTTACTTTGCCTTCTGCACAATTGATAGCCAAAATACAATTTTTGGATAGATTTATCTTGAAGTGTGACACATGACAAAACAACTCATCCCTTTCACCAAAATTAAAAATTTATCTTCATTGCCTAAGGAAAAGAAGATAGTATCATTTGCAAATTGAAGTTGAGAAACTTAAACACTATCTTTTCTTACACTTACACAATCTATCAAGTTAAATCTCTTTTCTCTTTCCATCAATTTGCTCGACCCATTAACTACCAAAAACGAAAAGAAATGAAGAAAGTGGATCTCTTTGGTTGAACTCTTTTGATGCTCTAAAGAGCTCTTTTGATCTACCATTAATAATTATAGTAAAATTCATGGAATTCAAGCAACCCTTATCCACATTCTCTATATTTTTTCAAATCTTGTCTTCCATTACAAAATCTAAAAAATCCCAATCAACATAATCATAAGCTTGTTCAAAATTGATCTTGAATATCAGAGCTTTTGCAATACTTCTCCTTCTCCTGTACTCCACAACCTTATTCGCTACTAGAACATCTAAATTTTATCTTTTACAAAAGTTGTCTGTTCATCTAGAATAGTTGACTCAAATGCATCTCTAAGCCTTAAAATTAAAACCTTGCCAATGATATTGTATAAACTAGTAATTAAGCTTATTACTCAAACTCCTTAACTCTTAAGGCATTATTTTTTTCGGAATTACGCAAACAAAAATAGCATTAGATTTTTTTTCCTCAACTATTCCATCATTAAATTATTCACAAAATATCTCCCATAACTCCTCTTTAACCATTTCCCAATAGTTACGAAAGAAAGCAAAGTTAAACCTATAAGGACTCAGAGCCTTTAACGTGATGATTTATTGCATAGAAAATTCCAAAAAGGGGTAGTGTTGTAGTAATTTAGAGTTTTTATGTGATTGTGTGATATGTAGGAGGGTGCCTACTATGTGTTAGTTTGGTTCTGCACTAAAACGAAACAAAACAATGAAGTTGATTGTTAAAAATTATTAGGAACCGATTTGATAAAATAAAAGCTAATGGTTGTCAAGTTGTATTTTTATTTTTTTAATAATAAAATACCATTGCATTAAATTTATGTTTTAAATATTGATTATTTTTAGGACCTAGGAGTATTTTTAATTTTTTTTCCAAAATAATAAATCAACAAAAAAATGCATAAAGAAGTGTTTTATTTAAACATGAAATTCTAAATAACATAGAAACTAAAATAAAAAAATAACTATTTAATTTCATATTAATTAAGCTTATAATACATGCATAAAGAAGTGCATAATTTAAACAATATTCATTTAATAAATAAATATTAATATGACTTGCATGATGTCTCCAAGTCTAATCTATTTAATTATCTGGTAATTAAAATAAAAATAAATTTATGAAAGAAATACCAATACTTTTAATTTTTTTTGAATGTTTATTTAATAAAATTTTAAAAATAAAGAAAAATAATATTACCATGTGTAAACTTTACAAACTTCCACCGAATTATATTTATATAAATCTACTATCAAACTTTTGAAGTGTCAAAATTTACCATTGAAATATAAGTTGTAACAATATATCATTTTCGTTAAAAAAATTGACAGGTCTTAATGTGGAATAAAACAAATGTAATCCATTTATACAAATCTACTAATGAATTTATATAAGTTGTAACGATCTACCACTAAGCTTTACCCATTAATACCCTCACCATTAATCCACTTAATACAACTCATTGATAAAAACAAAGATTTTTAATTGCTCTAATTACTCTTTCTCTCACCTTGGAACTACAAACTTATCTAGGTTCTACGACTCAAATTAATGCTTGAATTCTTCTTTTAACCCCCATTTGTGTAATCAATTCATCCTAAGAAGCCATATTTTGAAGGAATTGTATTGAATTTATCTAGATAGATTCATCTTTTGAAAATTGCTCTTTTATTTACCATAAATCTCTTCATTTCTTCAACTCCAATGAGATTTTTCAAAACCCTAAAAGATGTTCCTACCAATTCTTGTCCTGAATCTTCTTCTACACATTTTCAATAGAGTAGTGATTCCTTCATGAGTTGAAACAAAAGCATTATCTGAATTCTCAGTTAATTTCATTAAACACCTTGTTGATTTTTTCCTAAACTTTCCTCACATTTCAAAACTCGAATCAATGGTGCCATAATTCCAGGTTCAATAAAAATATCCTTATAGGTATCAAACCCATAGATCAAAAAGACCAATTTTCGCGTGAGAGATCATGGGTTAAGAGTAATTGAGGGGGATCTGTACCACCAAACTTTAAGTTGTATTGAATGGATTGATTGTAAGGGTATAGATGAATAAAGTTTGGTGGTAGATTGTTACAACTTATATAAGTTCGGTGGTAAGTTTATATTAATGGGTTGCATGTGACCTATTCAATGTTAATTTTTTAGCATAAATAGTAGATTATTAGTTTGGTGGTTGATTTTAACACTTCAAAAAGTTTGATAGTTGATTTATATAAATGGGTAAAGTTCAGTGGTAGATTGTAAAGTTTGTCCTATTACTAATGGGTTAGATCGGTTCCTATGTCATTTTCAATATAAGAACCAATCCAACCCATCTTGATTGATTTTGGACCAATTCAACCCAAAAGGAGAAAAACAAACAATGTGGGTTAGATTGGTATGAGTTAAATGGGTTGGTTTAGTTTAGGTAAATTTTGAGCACGACCAGTGATATGTGTTTCCAAGTCTCATATTGTTAAATATGGTGCCGCAAAACAAAGAATGTTCTTGGTAATTTTTGGTTTTAATTGTTTTGCGTTTTTTGTGTGGGAGATTTTGGATGTAATGGGGTTGTAAGGTTTGAGTATTAGTTTGGTTCATAATATTATTTTTGGAATACATGTGTATTGCGTCAAGATTCTTGTATTAGTGGATTTATTTGTGACTTTAGATGTGAACTAGACTAATTTCTTGAACCACATTAATTTTGATGTTTTTGATTTCATGTTGATTTTTCACTTTCACGTTTAATTTTGTTTGTTTTTGGTATGTTTTTTTGTGCTTCTTGACACCTGGAAAATGGACGTCAATGTAAATATGGTCGTAAGTAAAGGTCGAACTTGCTAACAATTCTATTTCTAATTAATAGTTTGTGAGTGAGTTAAGTAAAGTTAGTAAAAGAGGGTTTTGGTTGAGTGAAGAAAATTAAAATAACATAAAACAATAGAGGTAAATTGTACAAGAATGATGAGAGATATGTGATCATGAGAATATTATTACCATTGGCTTACAATTCAATTAATAATGTCATGAATCAAAATTAATTTCTTAAGTTATAAGTGATTTTCATAATTTAAAATTCTTAAATTTTTAACTTTAGCTTTAGAAATGTAAATCCACTTAAAACTTTCTATATTTTCTTACTGTGTAGTTGATTAATAATATAATTATTAGTCTACCTAAATCTTTACTAGAATTATACTTATTAGATTTAATTCATTCATTGCATTAAAGTTTAACCTAAAAATTCAATCTTACATATAATAAAAGCTACAAGGTGCTACTTTGAAAAGAACATTAGCAATTACATACTAATATTTTAAACTAGTAATAAACATATCCATGCAATAAATTAATTATATACCCTAATTCATAACACATATAGTTTGGACATTCAAATATGAAATTGAACACATTAAGAATGAATAATTGAAATTAAAATAGTTCATGAATTTAAATTAATTAAAACATAATCTAGGGGTTGAATTACCCCAATCAAATTATTAAATTAACTAGACATAGATTTTACAAGAATCAACATTATTTCTATAGGAAACCATAAAGAAAAGGATTAAGAAAGCTTATGAAAAGTAGAGGATGAATCCAATTTAACCCTAATCTTCAATCTCTTCAAAATCTTCTCTAAAAGTTGCCCTTGGTGTGCTCTTTTATCTTTCTTACTCCTTGTATCAATTGTCTATATTTTAATGGCCTAATAGGTTGTTTTTATAGAGTATTTCTCGAGCATAATTCAAATAGGATTCTATTTTGCTTAATCTAATGACTAGGATTAGAAATTGGCGATGAAAAGCATTTGTGCTTGTTGATTGGACATTTTGATCGATCGAGACCTTAGCTATCTCGATTTAACCTTATCGATTTTCAACCCTTGATCGATTGATTGAATTCCTTTTGATCGGTGGTGGAGGAGCCTTTTCAAACACTAAGGTAATAAAACCAAAGGTCAAGGAACTATGCTATTATGGCTTAGACCTGAAAATTGTATTGAAAATTCCTTCTCTGAGAAGAAGATTACAGCGAAAACAAAAGTTCTTTCGTAACTCATGCATTCCCTCTACCTAATAACAGAAAGTAATTACACAAGACTGTAGTTTTGTATACCAATGGATCCTTAACCAAGCCATGTAAAAACGAAATTAAAGGCATAAACAACGTAAGCATATTAAAAAACGTAAATAATTCTGAAGCCCCTACATCAATCGATCTATCAATGATGGCCATTCATCATTTTTTCATCCATATAAAAACGAAATTAAAGGCATAAACAACATAGGCATATTAAAAATGACAAAGTTATAAAACGATAGTAGAAAATGACTCTTAAGCCCCTGCGTCAATTAATCTAACAACGATAGCCATTCATTAGTTTGTCTCGACATGTGTCAAATTGGTTGAGTTTGTTAATCCATATTTTCAATTAGAGTGTCATTTTGATTGAAGCTTAATCAATTGAGTGTCTTTTTTTTGGCTCCAAATGCACATTTTTGCCTCTTTTTGCACATTTCTTCCCTGAACTCCTCTATAATACAAAATAAACACATAAAAATGCATAAGGAACAATAATTTATTGTAAATATGTGGGAATTGATGCACAAATATGTATAAAATGATACCGACCACTTCCACTAACCCAACAATTGATTATTAGCTTAAGTGGTCAGACAACTAGTTATATTGGAAACAAAAATGGGTTATATGGCATTGGGTTGGATTTCCAAGTAAACGATCATTCATTGTGTAGAAGCTAGAAATCCATGGTGTATATTTTTTAAGTCCAGGTTAAATGGTCTTCATCCGGATAAAGTACAATTTATCTCGAAGGATAATGAGGATTGTGTTATTTTTGGAAATATGTGGGTGTCATTTTTGTCCATACCCAGGCAAAAAAGGTGGTTGATTTTGTGGAGTTATTGCTGATTAAGTTCCTTGGATGGAAAAGGTTGGAAGAACTTTGAAAATATTAAGGAAGACTAACTTTCTTTGGGATAAGTTATGTTTCTAGGCTCTTTATGGGCCATGCTTATTATCAGATTTGGAGCAGTTATATGGTGCATCAATACTAAAAGAAAGGGGACTGGTACCAAAAGACGTCTAGAGATTCTAGACGTTCGTATACTTTTATACAGATAGTTTAGTCCTTGTGGGCTTTCTGTGTATTCACTGTGTTTGTTTGGCATGTTTGGTTTTATGTTAAAGTGAAGTGAGAGCTTACTCTTCGGTTGTGAACAGCTTGTTCAATTGTTATTTTCTTTTTATGAATTTCTATGAATAACATTTCTATACATTACTTTGTTTTCTGCGTATGTATATGCTTTTTCAAAATATTGATGAGCCTTTTGTTAATTATTGAATTGTTTGGGACTTGCAGTTCGTGGGATGATGTACTACAGGAAGGCTCTCATGCTTCAGGCTTATGTGGAGAGAATAAATTCTAGAGGTTTGGATCTTTTTACTTGTAATATTATATTATTATCTTTTATTGTCAGTCATCTCACCATTGAGTAGTTATTTCAGATGTAGAGGCTGCAGTTTCTAATGATGATGTAACCGATACTCAGGGTTATGAATTGTCTCCAGAAGCACGTGCTCTGGCTGACATGAAGTTTACATATGTAGTTACATGCCAAATATATGGAAAACAAAAGGAGGAGCAAAAGCCTGAGGCTGCTGACATTGCATTGCTTATGCAGAGGTATAATTTTTGGATCATTATTATTTTTTACTTGTAGTGTTTAGTCATGTACTGGATCTAGGAGAGTGCCTGTGCCTATAATAGTTAAAGTGCTGGTGGTATTATATTTAATCATCCTTCATGCGTCTGATTTTATTATTTTTATTTTATTGTTAGAAATGAAGCACTTCGTGTTGCTTTTATTGATGACGTTGAAACTCTTAAGGATGGTAGAGTACACCGAGAATTCTATTCAAAGCTTGTTAAAGCTGATATCAGTGGGAAGGACAAGGTACAATCATCTTTCAATTTTGGATTTATTATTCATGGCACTCATTGAAACTTGCTTTCTTTCTGAATTGATTTTTTAATCGAAATGGCTTATGTTGCGAGGTCCAAACATGGGAAAACTTTCTTAATGGCTTCATAGCATTTCTTGGCTAGCAAGTGGATGGGATTAGTGGTCAAATTTATATAATAATTTTTGCTAAGCATAGGGGTGTTTTTCCAAATTCTGAAGTTGCTTTTTTGTGCAATAATATAATGACGGCTTTCGTTAGGAGGGTGTTGGTGGAAGAAGTAAAAGTCATATGGGAAATTGGGAGATGGTACAAAGATCAAAGAAATAGGGGCTTAGGCATTGGAAATATCACTGCGATAACACAAGGCTGCTAGGCAAGTGATTTTGTGGTTGGGGAAAACTCTTTTCGCACAAAGTTATTAGAAGTAATTATGAGTTGAATGAGAATGGGTGAAATGCAGATTGTGATTTGAAAGGTGGTGTACGTATTTCTTCGATAGCAATTGCTAATGAATTCAATTTTCCTTTTGTAATTTGAGTTACTAGGTGGAGGAATGGAGTTAGAATTCGATTTTGAGAAGATTCTTGGTGGATTGAGGTTTTTCAACAAGATATCAAGGTTGTATAGTCTGTTTTGATATTTTAAAAAAGAGTGCCCCATTAAGCATGCTGTCTTTTCCAGAGGGTTGGAATTACATACGTGGAAGAAACTTAAATGATTGGAAAGTTAGCTTGATGCCAAGATTGGAAGAATTAACTATCGGAGTCAAATCTTAATAGTAGTGACAAGAATATGGGTTATTGAATCGTATAGAAGTTTCTTATGTAAATCTTACTTTGAGCTTGTGGATATTTCTATTATATAAGATTTTGATCACTATGTTTGTGTGAAAGTGCCCTACTTCAAGTAACGTCAAAGTGTTGAATTGACTAATTGTTCTTGGTATGGTTAAAACAATTGATCGAATGCAATCAAATTTTAAATTTTTCTAAGATTTGTTTTCACTTAATTGTTGTGTGCTTTGCAAGAGAAGTTAAGAAGACATTGAAAATTTATTTTCTACCTTGCTCAATTGTGCAGTCTTTGGTTTAAGCTACTAAGTAACATGGTTATACAATGGACCATTTCATGATTATGCAAATCTTTGTTGCTAGAAAAGTTTCACAGGCATGGTAAGGAAATGAAGGTTAAGAAAGCTATAATATTGTGAGATTGGAGCAGTTCTTTTGGTTTTATTGATTTAGAGAAATAGTAGAATTTTCGAGGGTACCGAGAATGATAACAATATTGAAAGTTTTACTTTGGGTCTGAATATTGGTTTCATAAGAGTTTAAAGATTATTATTGGTTTCCATAATTGGGAGCTTGTATAGCCTAAGTAGGGGATGTGTTTTGTAAATAATATGCTGTCTTATAGTTAAGATATATATTTTTTAGTGGATTGTTGTTACACGTTTTGTATTTTTGTAACTATTTATATCTATAAATTATGCTTATTAAAAAAATACTGTTGAATGCGCATGCTCATGGATCATTAAAAGTATTTTGTATTGTTGTTTAATGTAGATGCTCGCCATTCTTCATGTATTTAACATTTCGATCTATTTGTTCTTTTAAATAAATTGTAGCTAATAGATGAAAAATAAACAATTTAATGTTGCCACAGTGATGATGTTGGATACAATTAGAAAATAATTCGAATCCTATGTTTTAGAATTTTATTCTTACCGTGTCGTTATTAGATTAGGATTTATTATTGAATTAGGATATGATTTATGAAACTTTGCGTTCTAATTCAATTAGGATAGTATTTTACTTATAAATAGGTTTATTTGTATAATATATTATAATTTTGGACTTTTTATTGATTTTTATTATGAATAACTATTGATAAATTTGTTGTCCAATTTCACATCACTTCTTCTAACGTGCGTTTAACTTAAGTTGCATTTTATATGTATGACTTCATTGATGTCGTATTTTTCTTGAGTTTTTTATTTTATTTTATTTCTATTTATTCTTTTGCAGGAAATCTACTCCATAAAATTGCCGGGCGATCCAAAAATTGGTGAAGGAAAACCTGAGAACCAAAACCATGCAATTATATTCACTCGGGGAAATGCAGTTCAAACAATTGACATGAATCAGGTAACCTCTATATGTTTTTGTTCTGTGTGCTAATTTGCCACATGATTTTACTTGTTGGTTTTGAAATATGCTGCCAGATTTTGATGTTGTTTTGTTGTCCTTTGTAAAATAAATTAGTCACATAATTGTTTGTTGGGGTAAATGATTGGAATTTTTTTTTATAATGGAATGCTATATGTATTCGCCAACTTGCTAAACTCTTTTCCAAATCATATAAAGTCAAGTCATATGCTTTTAGTTAGTATTCTTATCGTTTAGAATCTATAAAGTTAGGGCACTTTCTTTAGGCATGTGCTTTTTTATATATTATTGGGATATTATGACTTAATTAAACTGAAACATGTAAAATATAGAAAGCTTTATGAGGAGAATTTCTAAAATCCCTAGTCTAAAAAGGCCACTATGAAGATTTTCTTTGGGACTTCTCGTTGTAATTTATTGGCGTCATTGAGGATTAAATGGGTTCGAAGAATAATGTATAATTTTATCCTTCTTTCAATTCAGATGAAACTTAAAAAAGATGGACATGAAAGTAAAATCCGTGTCATACAAAGTTAGTTTGAAAGGTTGTGTTCAACCATTCCCTTTTTATTAATATATAGTGTAGAAATTTTCTTCTCTTTTCCTATCAAAGTATAGACAATATATAACTTTTGAAAGCAAATTTCGGTACTTATGATTCTATTTCTGACATTCTGGTTGTAGGGTGCCCTCCATGGATTGTACTTTTGATTATATGTTAATAGTTTTTGAAGATGTTGTTCTAACCCACCTATGTCCTCAAATTATTACAATTCTAGCAACACGTGAATCAACAAAATTACACCCATGGAACCTGTTTAACTATATGCCTTGCATGTTTTTAGATTCATAAAAACTTGTTAACTTCTAAATTCTGAATATTGTTTGAGGTGTTATTTTTTCACATTGTTTGGAGCCAATCTTTTGGTAAACTGAGGGTGAGGATATTTGTTTTCATATCAGATAGCATTATTTATATCTGTTCTTGCTGTATACATTTTTTTTAAATGTACTCAGGATAACTATTTTGAGGAAGCCTTGAAAATGAGAAATCTGCTTGAAGAATTCCGTCGCGACCATGGTATTCGTCCTCCAACAATTCTTGGTGTTAGGGAACATGTATTTACTGGAAGGTACCTCTACATTCAATTCTCTCTTTGACTTCTGCAGCGTAATAACACTTTGGATATAACATATGTGATTGCTATATGTAGTGTCTCTTCTCTAGCCTCATTCATGTCCAATCAAGAATCAAGCTTTGTTACTCTTGGTCAGCGTGTTCTAGCGAATCCTTTGAAGTAAGTACACATTAAGCATGCTTTGATCTCATAAGCACATTCCATCTCTAGATGCTTGAAACTGACATTGTTAAAATTGCCCAGGACCCGTATGCATTATGGCCATCCAGATGTTTTTGATAGAGTTTTTCACATAACTAGAGGTGGTATCAGTAAAGCTTCTCGTGTTATCAACATTAGTGAAGATATTTTTGCAGGTGCTATTTTTTATCCTGCTAAAATACTGATTTTTGTCTTCTATTTAATACAATGAATGTTAGGAGGGAGTTTAAATTTACACCTTTAGATGCAAATGCAATGGTAGTGATGAGAGAATCCTTTATCCTTGTCACACAGAGCTAATTATTTCACTGGTGTTGTTCCTCTCTTCTCTGTATCATATTATCCACAAATTAGATTGTCGTTGAATTGATTTAGAGAAATTATAGAGAGATCTCGAATTTTACTTGTAAACATCCCGCTAATTATGCAACATTTAAAAATATAATCAAATGATAAATTTATCCTCGTATATTAAAACTAAAAAAAGACATCCCACTAAACAAAATAAAGAAGACATCGCACCCTCGTACTAAAAAAACCATATCTTCTTAAAAACCTAATACATCCCACTCTTCTTCCCTCATCTCAACTTACGAATACATCTTTACCTCCACTTCCATCACCAACCACACAAACCTAAATATTAGAATATTAAAAATGGAACAAGTATATATCAAAGATGTGAAAAAAGAAGAAATATTCAAAGAAGATCAAGCCAAAAATCATTGGAACAAATATATTTTTTTTGCAAATTGCGCAGAGGTTCGGTAACCCCTACCGAATTTATGATAAATGTTCAGTAGCCCCAACTGAACCTAATAAAGATGATTGATAGCCCCAACCGAACCTAACAAGGTTGTTCGGTAGTCCTAACCGAACCTTTCTTCTATTAGATTTGGTAACCCCTATTGAACCTTCACAGTATCATCTTCTTCCTCCCCTCGCGATTTTAATAGACGGAACACCCAAACACCATTTCTTTACAATTTTTATGTAACCACAATCCATTTTTGGTAGTGACTGGCTGTGTGTGCCGTGGCTCTTTTTTGTTTTTTTTTTGGGGTGGGGGTTGCATGTAGTGAGGGATGTACTCTGAAAATTTTGGTAGAATAGGTGAGAGATGGGTTAATTTTAGGTACTTTTCATTGATATGTAAATTTTAGTGTATTTAGTGGAATGTCTGGGAGTAAATTGTTGGGATTTCTCCAGAATTACTCATTGATTTATCTAACTTTATTCTTTTTCATAAACTTTTGGTTTTTTGGATGTCAGGATTCAATTCAACCTTACGCCAGGGAAATATTACTCATCATGAGTACATTCAGGTTTTTTTTTACCTGTTCATTTCTTGAGTAACAGGGAATAGGATGTCAATTTCAAAAATCTTTACAGGTTGGCAAGGGACGAGATGTTGGGCTCAATCAGATTGCTCTTTTTGAAGGGAAAGTAGCTGGTGGCAATGGCGAACAACTTCTCAGTCGTGATGTGTACAGGCTTGGTCAGCTGTTTGATTTCTTTAGAATGATGTCATTTTACTTTACGACAGTTGGCTACTACTTTTGTACCATGGTATGATTTTTTTTAATCGTATTCAGATTTTATTTTGGCCTTTTTGGTTACTTGGATGAAGTTCCAAATGGGTGACCGAATATGTACAGTATAATATTAATTGAAATGACATTTATACATTTTTATGTTGAAGTCAATATGTCAACACGTTTTATTGAAAGAAGTACAGCCAATTGAATTAAAAAAATATTGATGTATTTCAAATTTACGGATCTATTTGTAATTCCATGTGACTCGAGGGCTCGTAATGGCTTCATGTAACCTAGTTTACATCTGTAGTTGATATGAAACTTTTGAGCTGACAATAATTTCTTATTATATATATATATTATCATCCTTGAGTATCATTGCACTTTGAAGAATGGTACCAATTGGTGAAGAAGCCTATTTTAATCTGAAGAAGGTATTTCCTCGGAAATTGGTTGAACAACCATGATTCAAACCAAAAATTTCAATCACAGCTTTCCAAAACCTATTTTGTACCCTTTGGCACTATCTATTTCGCTACCCATTCTGTTACAACAGAAAGCCAAATCAGACTAAAAGAAAAAAATAACAAACTCTTTAGCCAGCTAGAGAAACGATAAACATAAAACAAAAATGACATCTTAAAGCTGAAAACGACACATCCCTGATGTGCTGGTTTATGCTTCTCTATCTACTTTGCCGAGGGAATAATCTGTAGATTGTTTAAATCATAATAATGTGCTGTTTTATTTTGTAAATTTCATACTTAATATGATACACTTTTATTTACTTTATATTTTCCCCTATTCCTGATTTGTACTCCCAAGCTATGAGTAGAGATTTTTCAAACTGATGTATGATTGGTTTTTTTTTTGGGTGCAATAAAGCTGCATGTATTGTATGGAAGCTTCTTGCTGTGCCTATTGCTGATATGCTACTTGGTTTTGTTTTGATGACTTATTTATTAATACTTGTGCAGTTGACAGTGCTGACAGTATACATTTTTCTCTATGGGAAAACATATTTGGTAAGTTGGACTTGCACGCTTTTTCGGCATCTAGTTTTCCTTTTCCATTTCCGGGTGAATTTTAGTACATTTAATCTTTCTGTTCTATGACAAGAAGTTTTTTTGTTATATACTGTTGCTAGAGAAGTACAAGCTGCATGCCTGAACTAATGCTTTTCCCTCCTTGTTTTAATAGTCTTGTTTCTAACCTGTGTACTTCTGTTGGAGGGGCATGTCTCTTTTCTGTCTCTTTGGCACACAGTCTCAGGCTCTATGCATGTGTCTGCATGCTTGTGTTTGATTAACCTGAGTTGTTTGTTATTGTGTTTGAAATGTCTCTTTGTTTCAGGCATTATCAGGAATTGGTGAAACACTTCAAGTAAGAGCTAAAATTACAGAGAACACCGCACTTGAGGCTGCTCTTAACACACAGTTCCTCTTTCAAATTGGTATCTTCACTGCTGTGCCGATGGTATTGGGATTTATTTTGGAACATGGTTTCCTCAGGGTAAGCTCGGCCTGATTAACAACAATCACATTCACATTTTGTATTTCAAACCTTTTGGTAGAATTTTTTCCTTTGTTTTTTGTCAGTGTTATAAATTCTCCAATTTTCAGCCTTTTCCAATCAAGCCTGTGAACTTTATGCTGAAGGCCTACAAGTTGTTTTCAGTTGAATTTTGCAGGAACATATAACTTTGGTGTATATTTAGAAATATAAAAAATTGTAACCTATAGTGTGTCATCTATGAAAGATATGATAAATTGGTGTGATATGTAGACTCAAACCTTTGTCAGATAACCGTAGAATAACCTTAGAGTGTATGCTCTTTTTATGGTGATGGAAACGGGACAATTTTAGGGGAGATTATCTAAATTGTCAAGGATGAATGCCCTTCCTGAACCATAGAATCCGCAAGGAGGATAATCACATGGCTTTGGATGTACTGATGTCTGACATAAGGTGGACGAAGATGACCATTAAATCAAGTCCAAATAGTTGAAGGGTAGTAATGATCTACTAATTATGACTAAAGTGTATAAAAGTTCATTAACTTTTGGGTGTAACACTACAAAGTTCACTAATTATTAAAAAGTACACCAAAATTTCAAAACTTAAAAAATGTCAGATTTGGAGCACACGAACACACATGTGCATATTTTTTTGAGTTATGTGTTTCATGTGCTCCATTCCTGACATTTTTTTAAGTTTTAGACTTCTGGTTTACTTTTTAATAATTAGTGGACTTTTAGTATCCTATCCAAAAGTTAGTGGACTTTTCTACACTTTGGTCATAGTTAGTGGACCATTGCTACCCTTTCTCTTACATTTTGTATGCACACTTACATGAGTAAATTCCCTGCACAGTTTGCTATTCGTATTGATGTGAATTGGAGACTTACATTGCATGTATTATAGAGGGTTTTGAGAGTATAAATTAGTGAAAATATTTAGAAACTCTTGGAAGAAAAATCTAATGTAACTTATCTGATGGGGAAAAAAATGTCGCAACTGATATTTTATCTTTTCAGCCTGGTATGCAACTAAACTTGTTTTCATTTGTGATGTAGTTTCATAAAAGAACATATTTATCTGTCAGTTTTTAGGTATATTATACCAGGAAAGCATCAATCAATACATTGGTGTGTAATGTACAATCTGGTATCATATTTAATCTTAAAACACCCCTTTGGGGTACATGTATTTTTACCTCCAAATGAATCTTCTATTTTACATTCCCAAGTTTTGTGTTTCATAAAGCAAATTTGTTGTTGTTACCTATTGACTTTCTTTTTAATTTTGCTGCAGGCTGTTATTAGTTTTGTCACAATGCAGCTGCAGCTTTGTTCTGTCTTCTTTACATTCTCTCTGGGTACACGAACCCACTATTTTGGCCGAACTATTCTTCATGGTGGTGCAAGGGTATATTTCTTTCAAGCTTTATCTGCTGTTTTTTCTTGATTAATTGTTCTCATGCTGGGTGACATTTAAATTCGTGCTTATTTGCCTACAGTATCAAGCAACTGGTAGGGGATTTGTGGTCAAACATATAAAATTTTCTGAGAATTACAGGCTTTACTCCCGCAGCCACTTTGTCAAAGGGTTTGCATCTCTCTCTCTCTCTCTTTCTTCTCCCCCAAAACCATTTAAAAAAAGAAAAAAAAGTAACGGTTTTGACTTTTGGGGATGCGTCTTTTCATTTTTGATGGATGGGATATGTTTTTATTTGGTGTAATGCTGAATGTTCTTATAGGAGTATGAAATGAACGATTGGAAATAAACAAAATTGGTTAAATTTGGCTCATTTTTTTTTTTTCAGTCTTGTCTAACATAATGATGAATTTTCAATTGCCTTAAAACTGATGCAGTTTCTCGTTTTCACCTTTGCGGCTCACGTATACTCTATGAATTAATCAATCTATTCTATAACCACCATGCAGATTTGAAGTTGTGCTTTTGTTGGTAGTGTACCTTGCATATGGATATTACAGTGGTACTTCTTTGGCCTACATTCTTCTTACTATGAGCAGTTGGTTTATGGCTATTTCCTGGCTCTTTGCCCCCACTTTATTCAATCCTTCTGGGTTTGAGTGGCAAAAGTAAGTGTTATTTCATTCACGTCTTTGAATTTTAGTGCCAATGTGTACCTCTACACAACTAATGTTTGATTTTTTCTTTACAGAACAGTTGAGGATTTCCGTGATTGGACAAATTGGCTTCTTTATAGAGGTGGAATTGGTGTCAAGGGAGCAGAAAGTTGGGAAGCTTGGTGGGAAGAAGAATTGGTATAACTTTTTCATCCTAAATCATTTTATAGACATAACCAGCCAGATGTTTATTTTCTGTTAAGGACTTCATCTTTGCATGTACTGTTACCTATTAGTTAATCTTTTTTTTTTCACAATCATTATATGTAAATTCATAATATCTGCAGTTCCTTTTCATGGGCTCCTGAGAACTAGTTTATCTTCTAATAAAAACTCATGCCCTTTTTTGTGTAGCAAAACAGTAAGAGAAGTTGGGTGTTGGGGACTTCACTTTCGCCAACTAAATTCTATGGAAAATAATTTTTTATCAAATGAATGTTCCTTGACATAATATAGAGTATAGTTTCCTTTCTAATACACTGGCACTTAATACACCTAAACTATTGGAATTTATTTTTCTATCTTGGATATCTTGATTGCAAGTTGTAACATGAGTGTAAAAGAGAATTATGTCCCTCTCTCTCCCCCTTCCTCCCTCCAGATTCTCTTTTTTTTTGTTTCTTAAATTTACTTGGGTTATATGTTCTGATAACTGCTGTTTTACCTTTTTCATTTTCTTGTCATTTCATTTCTACACCCGTTTTTCATATAAGATTCTACCTGCAGGCACATATTCGGACATTTGGAGGGAGGATTGCTGAAACTATTTTGAGTCTCAGGTTTTTTATCTTTCAATATGGTATTATCTACAAGCTAAAGGTGCAAGGAACAAATAAATCATTGGCGGTAAGGGACTCTTGTATATCAGTTAAATGGTACTTTATTTTTTTCATTTTGCATTTAGCTGACCTTTTTCAACAGTTACCTGTTATTGACTGTATCCTTATGTCTCACCAAATATCTATTCCATCTTTTCTAACATTTGTTTCTTTTCTTTAACACGGTGAAAACAGAGGGTTCTTAATCATTACACTCCTAATCACCTCAGTTTATAGTGCAATACCAGGGTTAAACTCTAAGGAGTTAAAATACTAAAAATGCCCCTAGGACATAATATTTCTTAGAAAAAAGAAACATGTGTTCACAGTTTCGTTCTATAGCTTGCCGGGAAGATAATATTTCTGTTTGTTATCTCTTTTAACATGTCTTTGATGATGAAGAAAAAGGGTTTTTTATTTTATTATTATTATTATTATTAATTTTTTGGTAGTGAGATATAAAAGAATTACATTACTTGGAGGGTTCTCAGTTGTCATCTGTACTGATTCCATTATGTTCATTATCTTGTAACAATGATTGGGAATTTCTGTAGGTATATGGCTTCTCATGGATTGTGCTAGCAGGTCTGATAGTTCTTTTCAAGGTGCAAAACCTGACTTCAAAACACCTGATAATGTAATTGCGCTTGCAGTGGGTTTTAAATTATGATTTGAATTTCATTTTTTGGTTTATAGGTATTTTCCTTCAGCCAGAAAGTGTCGGTCAATTTCCAGCTCCTGTTGCGCTTCATCCAAGGCATTTCCTTTGTGGCGGCTCTTGTTGGTCTTGCAATTGCAGTTATACTTACAGATTTGGATGTTTCAGACATATTTGCTTGTATCTTAGCATTTATTCCCACTGGATGGGGAATTCTTTCTGTGAGTTTGCTCTTCTATAATTGATTTTGTTTGATATTTTACAAATTTTTAAGCATAAAAAAAGGACTGATGCTCGTCAGTATCAAGATTTCATATTTAGGAGTTGGAAATCATCTCTAATTCCAATGTCGTAGTTGCTATACATCCTTTACAAAATCCTTCATGAGTAGCACTTTGTCGCAAAAAATGCATCTGAAGATTTAGTAATCTTTTAAGTCATTATGCAAATACACATTAGACTATAAGTACATACTTTAATCTATTTTAGCAAGTGTATTGGTTAACTTGGATCTTCTTTCTGAAAGAAATTAAGAAAAAGTGTTACTTTTGTAACTATGGATGCCTCAATGAAGACGCTGCTTTAGGTCTTTTGTAACATGTCAAAGTGATAATTGCATAAATTTTACTAATAGAGTTTAGATGCTTGTATTTACGTATGTTGATACACTTACAAATTTTGAATCTTCATACTCGACTGATAAGGTTAAACTGCCAAATAATCTCCAGATTGCTGCAGCATGGAAACCATTGATGAAGAAGTTGCGATTATGGAAATCTGTTCGCTCCATTGCCCGCTTATATGATGCTGGTATGGGGATGCTAGTATTCATTCCCATTGCTTTGCTTTCATGGTTCCCATTTGTGTCGACATTCCAAACACGACTCATGTTCAACCAAGCTTTCAGCCGTGGTTTGGAAATCTCCTTGATCCTTGCTGGAAACAATCCCAATACTGGAATATGATGACATTATCTGATATTTGTAAGTCACATGCATCTTCATGTTGACAAATTTTGTCTATTGTTCCTAGCGACAGTTTCCCCCCATAATTTGTAGTGTCTTGTCTTCAGATTCGTGATTGCTATCTTAATCGCTTTGTTAATAGTATTGTATCATTGTTTCCATTCACTTCACGTCTTTTTCTGTGAGCATTTTAGAATATTCTGATTGTACTTTTTACGTCGGAGTAATTGCCTTACTGTATAATAATATTCACTCCAACATGTTTCCACTAGTATCTTATTTTATAGTAACACTGAGTGTAAAATTGTGAGCTTTGTTCGAGCTAGTTTTGCTCTGAAAATAAACCATTTATGTAATGTCTACAAAATTATGTAATATATTTTCTGTACATTTTACAAAATAATAATCTTAAAACATAAAATTGTTCTAATTTAATAATATATATAATTTAAAACATTCATTCCAAAATTTATTTCTGGTTTGATGTAACATTTAAAGATTTTTCTTATAAATTAGTATAAATTTTATGTATATCTTTCAAAATTGTGTAAAAGTTTTGTAAAGCTTATAGATTTACATCTAATAAAATAATCTAGAATATTAAAATATTCATAACAAGTAATATTTTTAATTTGAGAACTTCATATTGAACTCACTTTGTAAAATGTCCAAAAATATGAAATAATTTGTGAATTGTAGAGTTTATATATACTTTTCAAATGTAAAAATAGTACATAATTTGTACAAAATTATATGCATTATATAGAAACTTAAAATAAATATAAAAAAAATGTAATATTCAATGGCATGGATTTAGTTGTCTTCAATATTTTAGGAGAAAAGGGGTTACTTTTCCATTTTCATTTTCGTCAATAGGTTTCTGTCCATATATCTCAAGCGTTTGAAATAATTTTATATCGACGTATTTATTTAAAATAAAGTCAGAGTATGATTTGAAAAGGAAGATTTTTTTTTGTTAAAATAATTACAACTCATACATTCATATCTGAAATTCGAACTTAAATTTTTAAAATGTTTAAATGTATTATATGTTATTTAGTCAACACTCGTTGGTGACAAATTTTTTTTTTTTTTTAATTTGAGCGGTTTCCAATTTAGGCTAAAAAATATAGTACATTTTCAAATAAATAAAATTTAATTTACAAAAAAATAACTTTTGATTTCCCTTTCAATAATTTGGCAATAATGTTTTTTAACCATTTTCGCTAAAAAATAGAAATAAAGACTTTAGTATGTAATAATTTGTTACCTAAATTTTAATGATATAGCTGTAATTTTGTTTTTACCTTTTTTACGTATACTTTTAACTTTTGAAAAATGTCGAAGATAATATTCAATTTTAATGAAAGTAACATGAGTTTCAATTATGTGATATATTTAAAATTTGAGAAAAACAAGATAAAATTAATCTCTTTTATTTTTAATTTTAAAACTCATACATTCATATCTAAAATTCGAACTTAAATTTTTAAAATGTTTAAATATATTATATGTTATTTAGTCAACACTCGTTGGTGACAAAAAATATTTTTTTTAATTTGACGGTTGCAAATTTAGGCTAAAAAATATAGTACATTTTCAAATAAATAAAATTTAATTTACAAAAAAATAACTTTTGATTTCCCTTTCAATAATTTGGCAATAATTTTTTTTAACCATTTTAGCTAAAAAATAGAAATAAAAACTTTAGTACGTAATAATTTGGGACCTAAATTTTAATGATATATTTGTAATTTGCTTTTACCATTTTTACATATACTTTTAACTTTTGAAAAATGCCGAAGATAATATTCAATTTTAATGAAAGTAACATGAGTGTCAATTATGTGATATATTTAAAATTTGAAAAAAATAAGATAAAATTAATCTCTTTTATTTTTAATTTTAAATAATGAATAATATTAAAATGAAAAAATAAAAATAAAAAATACTATTTTTTATTTTATTCTAATATTATAAATACATATAAATTTTGCATAAAATTAGAAAAAATTATACTTATATGCTTAGCATAACAAAATTTAAGTGAACATTGCATGAGTTTATACCACGCATATAAAAATTAATCACAAACTTGATATGAGGTTGATATTTTGTTTAAAAGTTATTTTAAATGATTTAGGAAATAAATTAGGAGATAAAATATATACCGTAAAAAAGGCTTATAAGATATCATATCTCTTTATAAAATTACATATTAGTACCAAAATTATATAAAAATATTTAATTAGTATCTTACTTTATAAAGAAGTATATTATTAGTCTTTTTTTATCATGTCATCAAAAAATGTTAAAAAAATGTGAAATGAAATGCAAGTAAGAATTAACAAGGGCAAAATAATAAATTTACCATTTAAAAAAATTTCTTCTTGTGTTAGATATGTTATTTTAGATACTAGTAGTGATATATTGACACAATGTATTATACAATTTATTAGGTCATTATATATTAACTGTTAAAATTTTAAAAAAATCTCTCTCAACTCACTTATAAATCTCAAAGTTGAGATATAATGCTATAAAATTGATACATAATGGTATAATAAATTATAGCTATTGATCTTATTTCTTGTATAATATGTCAAATCTCAATATATTTAAGGTAATAATATTTTCACATTATTATCACAATGAAAGCATATAAAATGTCAATTTTTATAACATTCCATCCTTAATAGAGAAGTAAAATTTTAACTAAGTTTATTTTTTAAGTATTATTATGATTTTATCCTAAGTGTATTTATTAACATTTTAGATTAAATGTATATTATTTATTTATTTAATTAGTATGAGATGTAAATATTTTTCTTGAGATGACACATGTACTTAGTAACTAATAAAAAAAAGATAAGGAACATAAAGTTACATGTATTTCTCTTAAATTCTTCTTATCCTCAAACATTAGTGCCAGAAGCTAGATACGAAATATGTAGACAAAAAGAAGAAGAAGAAGATAAATAGAGAGTGAAAAAGAAAGAAAGAAGAAGTGGAAATAGAGATTCTAATTGGTATAACAAGGTAACTGTTTTTTCATAAACTTGAAATGGAAACTGAGAAATCTTCATCAGTTAAACTTTAGTATATAACTCATTGGAAATGCATGGATGTCTATTTTAAAATGCATTTTACGTTTTGGCATGTTGACAATTAAAGATAACGTCATACATATTTATGTATTTTCAATGGAAATTGTGCTAAAAATCATGATTTGGATCAATGATATTTTGGTGATTCAAAATAGTTCTACTGATTTTAATTAGTTGTACTATATCTTATTTAAAATCTTAAAATGTTTAATTTATGTATTATTTTAAAGAATTAAATTTGAATATTTTCATGAAAAGTTATATCAACTAATGTGATGATATGTCAAAGTTATTTTAAAACTATTTATAATGAGATGATACAAACTAAAAAATTTCAGATTTTAAAACAACTTTGATGATCCCTAATGGACATATTGTTAGAAGCCTATTTTTTTCAAGGTCGCGTGTGACACTTAGGTACCTAAATGTTAAGTAATCCTAGCTAGCAAGCAACCCAAATAGGTATTTAAGGTATTGAAGGTGAAGAAGAGGAACACTTAGAAAAATATGGTAAAGTAATTTGTATTGAAATTATGGAGAAAATATTACAAGACTTGTTGGTTTGTTATTTGGTTCTTGGATATGTCACAAATAAAATGTATAGACCTATTTGTAGGCATTCACCACCTCAATTAATGGTTAGGATTTGTATTTGTGTCACTCATCTAAATATGATTTAGAATTCTCTTATGAAATATCTTTAGTAAATAATACTAGTAAATATCCTAAGTTTTTCTAAAAAATAAGTGAATTTTCAAGATAATATTTGGATATTTTAATGGGAGATTCTAAATACTTATCAAATTGGGTTTTCTTAAATTGTTAAGCTTATGAGTATATATGTCAGACCCAATTGATTTTTAGCCCATATATCAATAGGTGATGACATTCTCCCTCACCTAAGTTTGCAATGCTCTCATTGCGTTTTACTCCTTGAAACGTTAAATATGGTCTTGAAAATTTCATAATGTATCTTCATGCTTCAATGATGCTTCAATTTTAGGTAATCATTTCCATTTAAAAAAGTATTTCATGTAATTGGAAACTCCTTGCCTTCATATATTTCTTTCAGTTAATATGCATTATACATCATTGTAGAAAGAAGTTACCACAATTGTAGTGCCCTTTTTGATTCTTCATGGGTTGGGTCCTCCATGTCTTCATAGTGTGGTTTTAAGAGACTCATATGAAAGACCGATGAATCTTGAGCGAGGAAGCTAGGCTTTATAAGAAACCTTTCCCACATTCTTTATGATAGGAAAGACCCTTCGTATCACCGCACCAACCTCTTGTGTACTTTTTTAAGCGACTTGAATTATTGGGGAAAAAGATTTACCATAACTATGTCACATTCATTAAAGACAACCTTTCTTCTCTTTTTATCAACAAACTTTGTCATCTTCTTAGTGGTATGCTCTTGTAATTTTGGCTTGCTTATGCCATGCCTTAGTAAACTTGAATGCTCCAAAGCTCTTCCCTTCATAAATTGTTGCTAAGGTTTGAGTAATCATGGTTTGTCGTCCAATGAAAATTTCAAATGGAATTTTTACTTGTTGACTCACTTCTTTGTAGATTATATAAGAATTTTGCCACATCAAGAAGTTTGGCTCAATTATGTTGATTTACACTCACATAATGCCTTAAGTAAAGTTCTAGTAAGACATTAACAAGTTCGGTTTTCCCATCACTTTATGCATGAAATTTTTTCAAAAAATTTAAACTTGACCCAACCAACTTGAATAACTTGATACAAAATTTTCCAGTGAAGCGTTGGTCTCGATCACTTAATATACTATTAGGAATCCCCTGACACTTTATTAAGTGTTATATGAATAGACGAGTGTCTTCTTTTATAGTACAATCTATTGGGGCATGAATGAATATAGTATACTCATTAAACCGATCTACCACCATTATAATGCTTATATATCCTTCGGATTTTGGCAAAGCATAGATAAAATTCTATGGATACACTTTCCCAGATGCCCTTAGGAATGTGCAATGGTTCAATTGGCCCTTTTCATACTCGTTGTTCTACCTTGTCTTGTTAACAAACAAGGAAAGTCTTCACATAAGACCCAACAACATCTCTCATATATGGCCAATAATATACTCATTCAAGCAAGACAAGAGTTCTATTACCTGTCAGGTGTCTCGTCCACATAGAGTGATGACATTTTTTGATTAACTTCTTTCTCAAGTTCTACCATCTAGGAATGTCAAGGTGATCTTCTTTAGTATATAGTAGGCCATCAGTAACCCAAAATCTCCTTGTTTTTCTTTCATTGATTAAGGTTACGAGGTTCTTAGCAAGAATTTCTTGTATCAATCCTTCCTTGATTATTTCCAATAGTGAGCTTTCAGGCTTGTTCATGTTGGGAAGTTTAGCTTTTTGACTTAATGCATCAGCAACTACATTTTCTTTACTAGGCTTATACTCGAGCTTGTAATCAAATTTGGCTAATAAATCTTGCCATCTCGCTTGCTTAAGGGAAAACTTATTTTGAGTTTGGAAGTTACAAGTGGTAATATTATCGATCTTGATTGTGAAATTGTAAGCCCAACAAGTAATGTTGTCATACCTTTAGGTAATGGATGATAATAATCATCTATTTTTCTTTCATTGTATATTTTCTCTCTATGTCATTAAGCTTCTAACTTTCGTATGCTATACAGTGGCCTTCTTGCATCATTATTCCTCCTATCGCAAAGTCAGATGTGTCAATGTGTAACTCATATGGCTAGGTAGGATCAACTAAGTATAACATAGGTTACTTAATTATGGAATTCTTCAACTCTTCAAATTCCTCTTGACGACAAGATATGTGTGGAATTTTTTTTATTAAAGTGTAAAAAGTGGCAGGAGCTTTAGTGAGGCCAAATGGCATAATAAGAATCCAACTTTGTAAAGTATCATGCCTTGTCATGTTGATCAAATAAGTTAGCAATGAGAGGGATAGGGTACTTGTTCTTGATGGTCATCCTTTTTTTCTTTTGAAAGAGTACAAGAGCTCCATTAAGGGTTTTAGATGGGTGTATGTACTCAACTTCAAGCTACTCTTTAAATTGTCTCTTAAGTTCCTCCAACTCAAGTGGTGCCATTCGATATGGACTTATGGCAGGTAGCTTTACTCTAGGTTCCAATTCAATCTTATGATCCACCTTCCTTCTAGGTAGGAGTTTCTTGGGCAATTCATTTGGCATGACATTGATGCTTGCAAATAGTATCAAGTTTTTAGTGCTATTATCGATCTACCTAATAATGATGTCAAAAACTTGATATGCCAAAATTAATCGTACAAATTTTATATGATTTATAAATAGCTCGCAAGTACACAATCACTTATAGAAAATGATAAGTATACTTATGAGGTCGGTCAAAAGAGAAATCATATGGTTTTTAATGATTTAAAAAGTTCTCAAAAATGAAAATAAAACCTAAATATTCTATCACAAAATTTGGATTTGAAAATTGATGATTCTATGAAAATAGAGTTATTAGTACACTTTTTTGCTTAATATTTTATCATTTTATTCAATAAGTAGTATCTTTGGGGTTAAAAATATTAAAATATGAAGTTTCTAGTAAAAATTAGTGAAAATATATTTTTTGGGAATTCTTTTTAAATTTTTATGGATTTGTTATGAATATTTTACTATATGACCGATTGGAAGGCACCACGTAGATACCATGCAAGCAAAGGAGCTTACTAGCATCGCCACATGGATTCCATGCAAGCAAATATGGTAAATTGAGATGCACCACATTGATGAGTGCTCAAAAAACACTAAAATTACCATGATTTTATGCATATTAATTGATTAAAAAAATATATATTTATATGATTTTATCATATATTTATATAAATCTATCTTTTCACAATCACGGGTATTTTTATTATTTTTCAGGTATTTTTGCTTTAAAAAGTAACTTAAAGACTCAAAGAAAAATACCGGAGGCAATATATCACAAATATATTCATAAATTAAATGAGGAAAAGTAAAAAAAAGATCGAAAAATTGGACAAAATGGGTCAAAAGGGTCAAAAATGAGGAAATTACGCAAGTAGTTGCCCAACCGTGTCGTGCCAGCATCTGCTCCAGCCACGCCCAGTAATGCACGCGCTGTGCCAGCCTCTGCGCCCAGTCCGCGCACGCCTGCTCCCCATTCCGTAGCGTCCCTACTCCAGTCTGCGCACGCCGTTGCGCTCATCTGCCCCAATCCGCGTGCGCCACCGCACCCAACGCCAGCATGACATCAACAATGATGTCATCATTCACTACTCCGCATTTTCACCATTTTTAATTATTTTTTCATCCACTTTTTCTTCCTCTCCACACCTATAAATACCCTTATTCTCTTCATAACTTAACACATCTTCTCTTCTCTTTCTCTCCATTTCTTAGTTTTTAGTTTTTCTTAGTTTTAGAGTTCTTCTCTTTTTGAGAAGAATTAATTATGTTTTTTGTAATTTAATTGCTTTTTGATTCAATAAATAGAAGTGAAAATTCCGTTTGGAGGTTTTCTGACAATAGAAATAACATCAAAATACTGTAAGGATTTTATTTTCTTTACAGTTACTTTTTATGCTTTATTCTTACATGTTATATTTAATTTGTCTGTGATTAAATTTAACTTTGCTGACTTTTTGTAAACATGATATAATAATAACGTTGTTATTCTTGTGAAATATTAAATAGGTAAAAATCTCTGAAATGAATTGATTTTATTTTTATTCAAGATTTTGTATTAAGAATGTTAGAGAGAAATATATTATTTTTCATTACAAACTTAAATCTGAAAATTAGATTTTAAGGCTTAGTTATCCGGTCTGATTTAGAGTAGTGCTCTTTTATTTGTTAGTGTAATCGTCCGGTAGTTAGACTGAAGCTCTATTTCAAATTTTTTTATAAGAATTATTATATGAAAATGTATTGACAACATGTTTTCAGTAGTGGTTTTAAAACTTGAAAGTTAGTACTTGGATAACTAAATTCTTAGGTTTAATTTGGACACCTTGAATAAAGTTTAAACTGTCTAACCCCACCAAAGGTGGCAGTTAAATGATTCATTTTCAATCTCTTAGAAAAAAAAGAATTAATTTAATTAACCATATTAGTTATCAACCCCACCCATAGGTGTTAATTGATTTTTTTAGTTAACAAAGAATATCTAACCGCACCAAAGGTGGTATTCATATAAAAATAGAGAATCAATAAATATCAATTTATATCTTTAGTAACCTAAATAATATGAGCAATCATAATTAACGTAGTTATTATATCCATAAATACTCCACTATTATAAATGATAAAATTTACATCAATATTTATTGAATCTGTATCTATGTTTATTTTTATGTTATTAGATTAGAAACACAAAAACTCAAATATGGTGACAGGATGTTTAGGATTTAATTTTGTTTTTAAAAGTTTGAATAATAACTTAAAAACCACATATATTCCTTCCTTAGATCGACCTTGGGAGTATACTTATCATTTTCTATGAAATGATTCGTGCACTTGCGAGAATTTTATAAATATAAAACCAAAGTATTGGTAAGATCGGGAATGCCGGTTTTGCTCATCACACATATACTAGGTAATGAGGCCTTGCCACGTGTTAGTATGGCATTCATTCCGAGTTTCATCGCATTATCAACGGGTATGCCATATGTCATCACATGATTCATATATCTATTCCCCATAGACACCACACAATCCATATCTGTGAATCACAGCACACCAAGTGACGCTGACTTAGTGCGCATTGATCACCACTGGTCAACTCTACCACGTGTTGTGCATTAATTGGTCCCATCTTTCTTCCTTGCCACATGTTGCATTCCTATTAGTAAGTGCTGTTAACTTTTCATTTGTTCATTTCATCCCTTGATCTGAAGCTGATCTAATTATCTAGATTTCATTTGAGTCTAATTTAACCCCTAATTGCCCCAAAACTCTAATGAGTCAAAAATTAC
The DNA here is from genome assembly GCA_037013495.1 of Hippophae tibetana. Lineage (NCBI taxonomy): Eukaryota > Viridiplantae > Streptophyta > Magnoliopsida > Rosales > Elaeagnaceae > Hippophae > Hippophae tibetana. The sequence continues at coordinate 25,798,494 of CM072805.1, read as the reverse complement.
TTGTTTCTTTATCAATTTTTATGTCTTTCTTTATGAAAAATATGAGATTTATGAACCTAATTTTTATATGTGATGATCTAATATTTTATCTCAATTATGATTTCAATTTAATTATATTATTTAATTTATGTTATCAATTGTTTGACTAATAATTAATATATAAAGACAATTAAATAGATTTGAGAGAATTATTTAATTATTCTTTTTTGATTAATTAACATGCATAGTTTTTAGGCATAGTTCCATAATTGATGAACTTAATAAGTAATATGTAATTTAATTGACATTATAGTGTGATTTGGTTAATTACTTTATAATATGTTGTTTACTTGAGAGAAGAATACATTATATGTTATATTCAATTGATCATATAATTGATTGATAATTGTATTAGGAAATTTTAGTGATTCACATGCATGTTTAAAAAATTGGGGGATTAAGTATTTCTAGATAGTTTCTCGTATATCTTCTTAGCTAATAATTCTTAATTAATTCATTACTACTATTTATTTTTCATTCTTTTAATTTTTCTTTCTAAAAACACAAAAAAACAATTAATTTTTATTTTTTAGTTTTCAAAATTAGTTTATCGTTACATAATCTTCGTGAAAATGATCATTTCTTATCGTTATATTGTTTGTTGTAATACGCATACTTGCGTATTCATTGCATACAATTCGTATTAATCAAAAATCTAAACTAATAACATAAAAATAAAGATTAATTTAATAAAATAAATTGACAATTAAACATTTATCACACATTAGAGGATTTTAGGTTATTAAAAATATGAATTAAGATTTGACTACTCATTTTTATAAGAAATTATCCAAAGACAAGGATAAATCTCGTTATTCCTAAAAACTAACTTTTACATTTTAAATCTATTATAAAAAAATATGTCATTAATATATTTTTCAATAATAAAGGTGTAAGAGTTAATCTAAATCATATTCAAATAATTAGATCATAAATATAACTCTCATTTTTATTATGAAAAATATTTCATCAATACATTTTTCTTTTACAAACTTTGTTTTATTCTTGATAAAGAAATAAAACTTAAATTCATTTTATAAAAATGATTAATCTACTTTAATATTTCATAGGCGTAACAACATTACTAATATCTCATATTATTTATAGTCAGACATGCATATTTAAGTAAATAATCAATAAATTAAACATAACATGTAAAATAATACATAAAGATAATCTGAAAAAAATACATTTAAATATACTTTAATAGAATCTGAGTATTGTTTATGTTTTAGGAAAATAATCAAACAAAATTGCTAAAATCATTTATTGAATTGAAACTAAAATTATTGCATAAACTAAAATTGATCAACTCTCACATAAGATAAGAATTTGAAATTACTAATGCTAAAGAGCAACATTTTCCTCCACCAAGGTAGTCTTGATCATGTTCTTCTTAGTAGCACCCTTGGCTATGATCTTATTAAAATCTTCAGTTGCAAACTCCCACACAATCAGGCTCTGATACCAACTATCCTACACCTACTTTCTTCATGGCTATGTGCAACACTTAGCTACTCAAATGCTAAATAAACCTAACTAGAAAGCAACCCAAGTAGGTATTTAAGATGGTGAAGGTGAATAATAGGAACACTTAGGAAAATATAGTGAAGAAATTTGTGTTGAAAGCATGGAGAAAATATCATAAGGCTTGTTGGTTTGTTGTTTGGTTCTTGAATGTGTCACAAATGAAGTGTCTAAAACTATTTATAAGCATTTACCTTCTAAATTAATGGTTTGGATTTGAACATGTGTCACTCATCTAAAAATGATCTAAAAGTCTCTAATGAAAAATCTTTAATAAATAATATTAACAAATAAGTTATTCTAGAAATTAGGTGAATTTTTAAAATAATATCTAGATATTTTAATGGAATATTCTAGATACTTATCAAATTGGGTTTTCTTAAATTGTCAAGCTCATCGGTATATATCTTTGATCCAATTCATTTTTAGCCCATATCAATGCGTAGTGATAATATCTTACCTTTTTAGAAATTTTGGAACTTCGAGTTTTGGGTATTTTGACATAATTTAATTTTGATATTTTTCACCTAGAGTTATATATGTTTGAATGAAAAAACTATTTTTTGTGATCTCAAAACATTTCACCTATGTTCTTGGCTAAAAGGTTGAGTTGAATCTTTGTATTTCAGTGATATTTTTAAATATTTTTGGACGTATTTTACTTATAAGTTTAAAAAAATTCAAAGTATGTCCTTTTGATTAGGGAGTAGAAGCGTAAGAATATTAAAGCTAGAAGTAACACTTTGATTTCTATCTAAATATCAAATACGATATCGAGTTATATGTTAATAACCCATACTTTAAAAATTATAGTGTACCATTCAATTTTAGATTAACCAAACTAGCTATGGTTTTGTTCTTGTATTTGACATAAGTATGATCCTATAGAATGGAATGGTTCAATAGACTATACAAAACAATTAGATAAACAACGATGATATAGTACTATGAATGGATATTTAGTATTTTAAAAGTTCTTGTTTCATGTTAATGCATTTTATGTGTGTGTGCATGATGCACAAATTTTGTATTTAATAAATAACTCGTAAGTACACAAATCATATATAATAAAATATGAGTAAACTCCCAATATCGATGTAAAGATAAACTACGTGATTTTAAATAATTTATTAGATTTCTTAAAAATAATTACAAAAATAAAACCTAAATATTCTATCATAATGAATTTATTTTGAAAATCCTAATCTAATAATAAAATAATTAAAAATATCTAAATACAAATTTGATTCAAACAAATCAAGGCATATATGAATTTAATACTTAGTGAAGAATTTATAGAAATATTTAGCTAATTGATCATACTTGCTTAGAATTAATTGAGTTATTAAAAATATAACTCACATTATTCCACTTAACAACATACAAAACTCAACATGCCGGCGTAATTCATCACAAATAATGGGTGTCTTTGTACACATATTTTTTCGACACGACACACTTCACTTTTCTTAAAAATTGCATTGTACACATTAAAAACTAGTTGATTTTTCATGTAAGGTTTAAATGCCTTATTCGTTTAAGCTCATAGGGTACAAATTAAGTACTTTAAATGTTGTTTTTCATGTGTTGAAAAATTTATACATTTTGAAACTAAAAACACCTAAAATAAAACAAAATATATTCATGATTCCGAACTGGTAGATTTAAATAAATAATGATATAAAATTCTATAACCAAATCTATTTATTATAATTAACCACAATAAAATTACAAAATATGTGTTTTTCAAAGACTTATTAGTGCATTAAACCATGTTATGGAAATATATTTTCATTTTTGTCACTTGAATCGACAACATTAGCATAAGAAAAATATGTTTTACTATCTTTACCTATTTTAAATGAAAGTTTACAAAGTGACATTGAGTTATCTTTTCTAAAGTTTTGATAGCATCATTAAAGAATATAATATATATTAGTTTCCAGGCACTTTCAGTATAATAACGTCATGAGAATATATTTTATTTTTATTATCAGGACCAGTCAGCTAAAAGTAAAAATAAATTTATAAGAAATTTCAACTTGAGATTAAATCAGTTTTATTATATTTGTTTTTATACAAGCTTGAAAATTCAATAAATATTTTTGAAATGTCACAGTTTTCTCCTTCAATATTTATTAATAGTTGGCTCTACTCAACACTCACAATATTCAGTTGGACTTGTATGACATCATGACTAACAAATTTGATCTAGTTCAGTTCAATATGATATCTATTAGTTCAGTGAAGTCAGTACACATGACATATCATTAGAGCCAATTGAGCCATTATAATGGCTATATTTTCCACATGTGTATTTGAAAACATGTGCTAGTGCTAACCATATCCTCATGTGCGACTAGAGTTTTAGGTGCTCTTAGCATAACAAATTCAAATTACATTTCTAATTGTTATACTTTTTATTTGCATATTTATAATATCACATTATTATATTCTAGAGATTAGACATACATTATTTTCATCACAATGTTATTATGTTGTAACTTATAAGATAATATGTTATTATATTTTAAATATCATAAATAAATCATTTTTATCATAATGTTATTTCATGATAACTCATGAGATAGTACATTATTATATAGTAAAGATGAGACAAAGCTCATTTTCATCATAATGTTTTTTTCTTGTAACTCTTAAGGTAATACATTAATATATTCTAAAGATTAAAGACATCATTTTTATCAACATGTTATTTCATAATAAGTTATAAGAATTTCATTTACAATTGTCAAGCTTGCAATTACATATATTTATAAAAATCATTCACTCAATGAGCTTTTAAGCTCATTTCTTCATTTGTACATTTTGGATAATTTGATTTCTTTACCTTTTTGTAAAGTAAATTTTGGTTTGTGTGTATGTGAATTAGTAACCAAGGCAAAAAATCCTTTTGATTTGGTATATACAATGTATATCACAATATATAGTCATGTTGATGGACATAAGTTACTATATAGTTGTGTAAAAGATTATGATGTTTGTAAGTCTATGAAAAGTATTATATGAAAATTCTTGTCATTTTATTACATGATGATTAGTATCAATTTTTAGGGAAACTTTGTCGATAAATTTTGTAGAAATTTATCCAGTTGTAATTTGAACACAACCTAGAATTAGTCAAGAAATAAGTTAGTTAATTCTTATATGATCTTCGAGGCACATCCTGATGAGAATGATAGGTCGTTACATATTCCTAGTAGACCCATTACAAAAGAAAAGAGAAAATATTCAAGGATGTGCTAAATGAGCTTATTTAGGCACTAAATTATGATCAAAGAGTAACCCAAATAGATTACAAGGCATGAAGGGAGCTAGTCAAATGAAATCAAAGGAATTCTAGAAATCAAAGGTGCATAGCGACATAATAAATAGTTTGTCGTGGCCTGGTGATCTCTGTAAGAATTGAGAATTCACAGTGGCATACGCGACGTGGTATAGAATATAGTGTGCCATGGCCCTGATGATTTTGATATCAAAGTCTCGGCTCATCGTTCATTTGTACCGCGATATAGAAATGTAGGAGCCACAAGTTGCGTATTTTTCAATGACTTTTCCCCAACCACATGATCATTTCTAATGGCTATAATGTATATTCTCCTATTAAGGTTAACTTGAATCCTATATAAATCTATGGCACCTTCAGTCTAAGGATAGATTACATCACATTTTCATCAACTTGATTTTAATATCAAATTGAGAGCTCAATGCTCTATGTTCCTTTATAATACAACTTATCAAAGGACTAACAAACCTCTGTGGCATTCTATCATCTTGCATTTTGGTGAGTCATTTTATTAAGGTAAATACTATAATTTGTCTATTAGTTTTTCTAGGTTTAATTTCAATTTCGTGTTAGGTCTTTGGTCGTGTCTCTTATTGTTCTCAAACCAATATATAGTATTTATGGGTTATAAGGTCCATGTTCACATGTTTTTATCATTTGGTTTCAAAGATTTAGATTCTAATTTTCAGATTCCTATCTTTTATTTTTTATTTTTTATTTTTTAATCTTTATTATTGCATTTAATATTCCTATACATTAAAAAATTAAAATTAGTATCTTCATATGTTTTTGATTCTATCTATTTCACTTTAGTAATTTTCTACCATTTATGTTTTAAATTTTATATCGTAACTTTCAGAATTTATGTCATAATATTTTGTGAGTTTTTGCAATTTTTGTGCTAGTTTTACATCAAAAAATTACAAAAATATGATTCTTGATTACTATTAATTTATGGAAAATTTCTATGTTGTTTTTGTATCAAAATTTTAAAATAGTGTATCGTAATTTCTATGCTCATTCCTGATATTTTCTATGTTATTCTCTAATAAAAAAAATTCAAATTTGATTCCTAATTTTTTGTGCCAATTTCTAAAATTATTTGTTATATTTTCATATCGTTTATAGCGTATATATTTCATAGCATAAAATTTCTAAATTCTTATTATAAATTTATAGCGTGTGTTTATATATATATATATATATATATATATATATATATTATCAATTTTTATCAAGATTTTTATTCCAAAATATTTACTCTATTATTATTATTATTCATTTGTTTTCTAAATTTCCTATGATCCATCAATATCCTTGTATTTGTTTGCTCCCTCTCGTTTCAAATCATATTTATCATCGAGTTTGTTTCTTTGTGTTTTGACTCGATTGGATATGGCAAAGTAAACTTGGTGATATCAAATTCTACAATTGTTTGAAATACCTAAACAATTTGGTTTGCTTAGGAGCTAAGAGTACTTAGAAATCAATTGAAGGTTAAACACAAGTGGTAGGTGAGAGAAAATTAATTACTCTTATTATTAATATTTTTTTTACTAGTTGTATCACAATGTCTCTTAAAAACATATAAACTAATCTTGAAGAAAGACAAGATGTTACATTCATGATGAGGGCTTTAGAACAATCCACTGAAATGATGAATACAACGATGGTCAATATGAATAAGAGAATGGATAGATAAGAAGCTAACATAGCCACCTCACAACAAGGAGCTCGACATAGGGTTAAAAATGTTAGGAGGCTAGATAGGCGAGCTTATGAAGAGGAAGAGCTTGAAGATGAAAATTGGGAAAATAATGAAGATTTTGAAGAAGAAGATGAACGAGTACCTAAAGAAGGTATAAACAATACAGGTTGTATGTGGAGACCATCACCTAGGCTACAAGATAGAGTTTATAGAAATTTGGGTTGTATTAAAAAATGCCATCATTTTAAGGAAAGAATGGTCCAGAGTTGTACCTAGAATGGAAGAAAAAGATGGAGCACATCTTTAAGCACCACAACTACTCTGAAGAGAAGAAGGTAAAACTTGAAGTAATAGATTTTACTGATTATACACTAAAATGGTGGGTTAAATTAGTGAATAATGGAAGAATAAATTGTGAAATACTTATTGATAATTGGGAGGATATAAAGGCCATTATAAGAAAATATTTATCCTTTATAAGAAAAAGATTTGTTCATAATTATTACTTTAGGGAATTACACCATAAATTATAAAGGCTTAATCAGGGATTTAAGTCAGTAGATGAATGATACAAAAAAAATAGAAGTGGTGATGATGGGCCAATCTAAAGGAAGATAGGGAAGCCACAATGGCTAGGTTTTTGAGTGGATTGAATTCAAACATTTCCAACATTGTGGAACTTTACCATTATGTAGAGTTGGAAGATATGATCCACATGGCAATTAAAGTGGAAATACAACTAAGAAAAAGAAGTATCCAAGCATTGCCACCAAAGTCAAGTCCTACCACATCAAAATTGAATCCTATTATACCTTGGAAATTAAACTGGAAAAAAGATGAAGGATCAAGTTCCAAGCCTAAACCTGAGCCATTTAAAGCCAAAGATGTCGAAAAAGGTACAATTGAAACCCAACCCGTAACTGTGTTATTAAGTGTTTTCATTGTCTTGGCAGGGTCATATAACCTCTTAATGTCTAAACAAAAAAACAATAATCATGCGGGAAGATGGAGAGGTGGGAACTAATGATGTAAGTGAAGATGAATAAATTCCACCATTAGAGGATTCTAGTGATAAATAAATAAGTGTTGTGGATGTAGAAGCCCTTATTATAAGGAGGTATTTAAGTGTTCAAATTAAGGAGGATGACATGAAACAACATAGAGAATATTTATCATGCAAAGTGCCATGTAAACAACAAGGTGTCCAATGTCATTATTGACAAGTGGGGTTATACTTATGTTGCTAGTACTACCCTAGTTAAGAAGCTAGGATTGCCTATGATCAAACATCATTGACCTTACAAGTTACAATGGTTGAATGATAGTGGGGAAGTAAAGGTGAATAGGCAAGTGCTAGTATATTTTTCCATTGAAAAGTATAAAAATGAAGTGTTATATGATGTGGTTCCAATGCAAGTAGGGCATATCTTATTAGGTAGGCCACGTCAATATGATCAAAGTATTGTTACACATGATGGGTATCAAAACAAGTACTCTTTCATGAAAGATGGAAAAGATGTCACACTTGTACCATTTACTCCTAAACAATTCTATAAAGACTAATTGAAAATAAAGAAAGAAATAGAAAAGAGTGAACAAGAGAGAGAGAAAGAAGTGACAAAAAAGAAAATAGTGGAAAAGAAAAAGAAAGAGATAACAGAAAGAGAAAAGAAAAGAATGAAAAATAATGTGACTTTCTATGTTAAGGCAAGTGAGGTCAAAAGAGCTATTTTTGCTTAACAACCCATACTTGTACTTTTAAGGCAAATTTTTATACTAACACTCTTAATTCTTCTTTGTCTAAGGTTATCATTTCTTTGTTGCAGGAATTTGATGTTGTATTTTCAGCAGAGCTTCTTGATAGTGTATCACCAATTAAAAGGATTGAACACCAAGTTGATTTCATTCTAGGGGCATCTCTTTCAAACCGACCAGCCTATAGAACCAAACTAGAAGATACAAAATAGATTTAAATATAGGTTGAGGAATACTTGACCATAGATCAAGTAAGTGAAATCTTAAGCCCATGTACAATTCCAATGCTTCTTGTACCTAAGAAGTATAGATCAAGTTGAATGTGTATTGAGTACCGAGCCATTAAAAACACCATGGTTTATATGAATGGTTAGTCATGCCCTTTGGATTAACCAATGCATCTAGTACTTTTATGAGGCTTATTAATCATGTTTTACTTCATTCATTGGAAAATTTGTGGTTGTCAACTTTGATGATATTCTCGTTTAAAGTAAAAATTTAGAAGAGCATGTTTTACATTTATGATCTATACTTGAGGTATTAAGGAAAGAAAAACTATAAGTTAATCTGAAAAAGTGATGTTTTTGTGTGGAAAGGCTTATTTTTCTTAGATATGTTGTTAGTTCTAAAGGAATAAAGATAGATGAAGAAAATGTGAAGGCAATTAGGGAATGACACATACTTAAGTTTGTGGCTGAGGTAAGAATTTTTCTTGGTTTGGCTAGTTTTTATCGTTGGTTCGTTAAAGATTTTAGTACAATAATTGTACTATTAACTAAAGTTGTTAAAAAGATTGTTGGGTTTCAATGGGACGAGGAACAAGAAAATTCTTTTAACATGATACCTATTTTAGCTTTGCCTAATTTTTCAATAATATTTGAGGTTGAATGTGATGCCTCAACTACATGTATAAGAGCGTTTTGATGCAAGATTGGAGGCCTATTGCCTATTTCAATGAGAAACTCAACAGAGTAGGTCTTAATTACCAAACATATGACAAAGAGCTATATGCCTTGGTAAGGACTCTTGATACATGGCAACACTACCTATGGCCTAAAGAATTTATCATTAACACGGATCATGAATCCTTGAAACACTTGAGAAGTCAAGGTAAGCTGAATCACAGACATACCAAATGGATGGAGTTTGTTGAGACATTCTCTTATGTGATTCACTACGAAAGAGGTAAGGAAGACATATTAGCTTACACATTATCACAAAAGTGTGCTCTAATTTCTAAATTAAATTATAGGTTGTTAGGATTTGAATATATTAAGGAAATGTATGTCAATGATATTGATTTTTCTTCTGTTTATAATGTATATGAAAAGTTTACCTTTGGTAAGTTTTATAAATCAAGTAGGTATTTATTTAAGGAAAAATAATTGTATATACTCAATTTTTTTATGCGTGAAATTTTAGTAAAGGAGGCCCATATGGGAGTGTTAATGTGATATTTTGGTGTGTTAAATACTTTAGACACTTTGCATAAGCATTTCTATTGGCCAAAGATGAGGTAGGATGTAAAAAGAATATGTTCTAGATGTATTACATATAGGCAACCTATACCTAAAGTCCTACCTCAAGGAATGTATACACCCTTGCATGTACCTAGTACACCTTGGATAGATATTTTCATGGATTTCATTTTAAGACTGTCAAAATCAAAGAAAGGTAAGAACCCCATTTTTATGGTTATAGATAGATTTTCTAAAATGACATGCTTCATAACATATCATAAAACTAATGATGCCACACATATAGCAGAGTTCTTATTTAAGGAAATTGTCCGACCAAATGGAGTACCAAAAAATATTGTATCTGATAAGGATGTTAAATTTCTTAGATGCTTTTGGAAAACTCTACGGGTTAAGTTGGGGACTAAACTTTTATTTTCTACCATATGTCACCCTTAAACTGATGGTCATATTGAGGTAGTTAATAGAACATTGTCTACTTTATCAAGGGTTGTAATTCAAAAGACAGAAAAATTTAGAGAATTGTTTGGCTTTTGTTGAATTTGCTTATAATAGGAGTATGCATTTGACCATTGATTATTCACCATTTGAAATTATTTATGGTTTTAATCCACTCATTCTATGGATTTGTTACCTTTATCTATTTTAGAAAGAACTAATTTAGATGGTAATAGGAAAACTGAAATGGTGAAAAAACTCCATGAAACCATTCATGAACAAATTGAAAAGAAGGACAAGAAATATGCTCCAAAGCTAGCAAAGGAAGATGACGAGTCATTTTTGAACCCAATGATTGGGTTTGGGTGCATATGAGGAAAAAACGATTTCATGAAAAATGAAGGTCCAGGTTGCAACCCAGAAGAGTGACCCATTTCAAGTGCTTGAACGGATTAATGACAATGCTTACAAACTAGATCTTCTAAATTAGTATAATGTTAGCATTACCTTTAATGTTTTTTTATCTTTCTTCTTTTGATTAAAAAGATGACGATTTGAGATCGAATCCTTTTGAAGAGAGGGGAATGATAGGAATGATGGGTCGTTATAGATTTCAAGTGGACCCATTATAATAGCAAAGACAAAGAAACTCAATCAGGCACTAAATGGGCTTATTTAGGTACTAAATCATGATCAAAGAGTGGAAGGACGGTCCCAATGGAGTACAAGGTATGAAGGAAGTCGGTCAATGAAATCAAAAGAATTATAGAAATCGAAGGTAAGTGTCGTCACAATAAATATTTCATCATAGCGAGGTGATCTTAGTAAGAATTAGGAATTCACACAGTGGCATGCACGCTGCAACATAGAATATTGAGCGCCACGGCACAAAAAATTCTGATATATAAGCCAAATCTCGTCATTCATCCATGTTACGACATGAAAATGCAGGAGCAACATCCTGTGTATTTTTCAGTGACTTTTTCCCCTAACCACACGATGAGATCCAATGGTTGTAACATTTATTTTCCTATTAGGGTTTGCTTGAATCATAAACAAATGTACGCTGCAATCACTATAAGGACAAATTACATCATATTTTTATCAAATTGATTTTAATATCAAATTGAAAGCTTAATACTCCATTATTTTTATGAACCAACCTATTAAGGGATTATCAAATCTTTGTGACTTTGTGGTATCCTATTATCTTACATTTTGGTGAATAATATATATTTTGTCAATTTAAGTGTTATAATATATATATTAGTTTTTATGTGATCGATTTCAATTCTATCTTGATTTTTTGATAGTATCTTATAAGTCTCAAATCAAAATATCGCGTTTGTGAGTTATAAATCAGTGTTTATAAATTTGCATCACGTTCTTTGCTTTCTTGATAATTTTACTTATTTATTTATTAGGTCTTAGTGTCAATATAATTAAATAATTATTATCAATAAATTATTTTTATAATAATAATAATTTAAATTATAATAATATCATATTTTATATTATATATTTTTTAAAAATTAAAGGCATTTATAAATAAAATTAATGGTAAGGTACGTTCACAATTCCATCAATTATGATGCATGTGACAATAATTTTAAAAAATAAGAAATGAATTTAAAAAATATATATAATTTTCTATTTTTAACCGAATATTGGAGTAAATCGTAACCAATATAGGAATCGGCTAGAAAAAAGAACATAAAAGTAATATAGGAATCTGAATAACACATGGCGGCAGCGATTATTTAATACAAGCCGTTCGATATCTGAATTCAGATCTACCGTCCATCTGATGTCATCTCTATCTATAAAAGGCCTCTGAGGACCTCGAAAGCATTCACGAAAACGGAAGTACAGAAAACTAGATTCGTCTCCTTCGTGTGTGCTTTGGTGATTTCTACAAGAAGGTTAAAAATTGCAAAACAATTCTCTTTTTCGACCTGATAAATCTGAAAAAAAATCAAGCGAAAGATACTTTTTAACAATAGAGATCAAGATCGATAACTGAATTTGGGATTCGATTTAGTGATTTGTTTTCTAATTTTCTCGTATTAGGGTTTGCGACGTTCGATCCAACCAACTGACTCGAGTTGGTTTGTTTGGAGAGAGAGACGGGTTTTTCGGATTTGCAATTTAACATTCGGCAATATAAAATATGAACGATCAATCTCAGATGATGAATCAAGCGAAGATGATGGCTATGAGTCAGGCACAGGTCATGAACCAGCCACAGATGATGAGCCAGCCTCAGATAATCGGACAGATGACTCAGTCTTCTCAAGCTCAAATGATGAACCAATCTCAAGCCATGGCCGCTCAGCACCAACAGTCTCAGTTGATGATGATGACGACCCAGACCCAGCCACCACCAATGTTGAACAGAAACTACAAAGTGTGGCCACAGCAACAATATCAACTGCCTCCTTTGGATCCCAAAAAGTTTCAGAAACCTAATTTTGTGCCCCAAAAGCAATCGAATCCTGGACGAAACAACAATTGGAGAGGTAAGAATGTTACCGACAAGCGAAAAGACCCTAGAAGAATGGACAAGCTCATGCCCAATGTTCAGACCACTGGTGGAGGAGGGTACAATCCTCCAACACTAAATGAATTGCAGTATCAGAATCGCTTAAAGGCTAGGAAGTTCTATCCAAAGAAGAAGTTTAATAATAGGTTTGCTCCTTATGCTCCAAGAAACACTACTTCTTATTGGATAAGAGCAAAAAAGTCTGGGGGTATTGCATCGATGGTCTCACCGTGCCCAGTTACCCCGGCGGTGCTTCCGACACCTATATTCTCGCCGTCCAGGGAAGTGTTGGGTGATATGGCGAAAGAGGAGTGGGGCGTTGATGGATATGGATCGATGAAAGGGCTAATTAGGCTTAGGTCTCCAGGACATGAGGATGATGAGGAAGAGGAAGGTGGTGGTGGATCAAGCGAGAGTGATGTTGAGGAGCATGTCGAGGTGGAGAGGAGGTTGGACCATGATTTGAGCAGGTTTGAGATGATTTATCCCAATTACAGTGGAGTAGAGTACAACAATGTGCTGGAAAACAGAGTGGATGATCAGGACTCACATATAGCTCAATTAGAAGAAGAGAATTTGACATTGAAGGAGAGGCTTTTCTTGATGGAGAGAGAATTAGGGGATTTGAGGCGAAGGTTGCAGTTTCTAGAAAGGCATAACCAAGTTGGAGAGGAGCTTCATGAGGAAGTTGTAGAGAACGAGTCTGATAATGAAAGTGATGGAGAGTCAGATGCTCAAACTATGTTTATGGGTTGTAAAAACAATGATGATCTGGTTGAATATATGTCTGAAAATAGAGAAAACATAATTGTTGGTGATAATGCTAAGGAGGAAGAACATGATGGCTTTGGTACTTTGGAGAATACGATTAAGAATGTTATTATGGAAGATGATGTTGAACTTCCTGTAATGACTCCTAAGGATACTGAAGTTAAGTATGAAGAAACAAGAAACGAACTTGTATCCAGTGAGGCTTTTGTGCAGAAGGGCGAGAAGATTAATAGGCTAGAATGCAGTGAAATGATAACAATTACAAAAAGGAATGACGAAACAAAGAATGAACCCATTATGGATGAAGAAGAAGAAGCAAGAAAGGATTGTTCAAATGATGAAAATGCTAAAAATAAGATCTTCCATGATGCAGAGATTGCAGAAAAGAACGAGAGAATGGAGGTTGCATGAAGAACGTTGGTGGTGGTGATTAATGTGCTCCGCATTTAATGTAAGTCACTCTTGTGAACAGATAAACCTAAATTCGACTTTCAGTTGAGCATTCTGCAACTTCTGGATGTTTGCTACTGTGTAGATGTGGATCGTAGTTTTCTTCTTTTCTTACACTTGTGAACAGATAAACCTAAATTCGACTTTCAGTTGAGCATTCTGCAACTTCTGGATGTTTGCGACTGTGTAGATGTGGATCGTAGTTTTCTTCTTTTCTTATACTTTAGTTCTCTGTAGTCTGACGAATTAAGAGATGAAGAACTGACTTTTGTTTTATTGGCTGTTGTATTCTGGCTCAACAAATAAACGTGGGATATATCTTAGATTCTTAGGTTCTATCTTGCCCTTTTCTTTTTTTTCTCTCTCTCTCTCTCTCTCTCTCTCTCTATATATATATATATATATATATATATATCATTTTCTCTTGTTGTGGGGTTGGGTAGGAGATAGTAGAGAGAGTTTAGGTGTATGGCTCATTGTGTCAAAGACTTAAATATGTGTTTTTGCATTTTATGGATATGTAATTAACCCGTGAAGTTGTAAGATGAATCTAATTACTATATTTTGCAAATTTTTCTTCTTCTTTATTCCTTTTTTTCTTTAACTTCACTCTCTCTTTGTTATAATTGTTAATGTAGTAGTTATGAAATATATTGGTTAAATGCTGTGCGAGGTTAAGTTCATTTCAATTATTCATTTTTGTATGGTTACGAACCACTGTTTTCTGGCTTGAATGGTGTGTACCCTTTTGTTATTATTTATATGTATCATGCATCAGTACATATGGTTTTTGGTAATTGACAGCATATATTTTGATGCTGCTTGTCTATTTTCTCTAGTCTGGTTGATGATCTAAACAAAAGGAGCTTTCTCTGTTCAGCATGAAGTTTAGAATGGTAAGTGCTCAGTTCTATTTACGGTTTCAGGTCTGGTTTTACAGTTTTAATAGCCAGATGAAGCTTTATGATTGTTTGGCTGTTGGTGATAACTCATGCTTTTTAGTTAACAAGTGCTCAACATACTTTAAAACCCAAAGAAAAAGTGCTCGACATACTTGCTACTTGGTCCCTTTCTTTGAAATACATGTGTATCTCTTAACTTCTCTCCTTAAACTATCTCTTCTTTTTTAACTTAATTTGGGTTTGTTGAGATGTGGCTTTGGGCTATACATGGTATCCTTGCTTTGGTATTCAGTGTTACACTAATGCACATGTTTTATTTTTAAAATTTGACCGAGTCTCCAAACTTTTATTGTTTTTCTATATGCTGAGGAGGAGTCCAAATGAGATTTTTGAGATCGTCAACATTGCTTCAAGACGCTCAAGTGTGTGCGCTTGCAATCTTGTCAAGAGAGGTTGACAAGAACCGTGTACAGCCAAAGAATGGAAAAAGTACACTGTCCAACAGAAGAGGCAAGTGTATTGCGACCAAAAATATAGGTAAGTGTATTAGTGGTCATTGGTCGTTGGCTGGAGACATATTCCTAATTTGATGACTGAGCTTTGTTTGTTATTAGTACGGTGTTTCATGTCAGGTACTCTCCACAACCTTAACCATGTGAAGGTAAAAGCTGAAGTTTGCTAAGTGTGCCAATATTATTATCACTCTTTTTTTTTTCTCTTTTTTCCCCCCAATCAAGAACTCATCATAAGAGATCAATGTTGTACAATGGTTGGGAGGCGATTGGCCCAAAACTTGAAGGCTGTGAGTTCTTGTATGGCTATTTTTCACTAGTTGAGCTGGTTGAATTAGCTTTCTTGTATTGTTCACCTTCATCTAATTATGTCTTTTCATAATATTTATACAAAGCAGTACCACAAAGCACTTTGTGGACTGAGGAAAGATGGTTGTGCAGCCTTAGGAGGGAATATTTATGCTTCCATCCCGTAGGTACAAATTGCTTCGAGGAAAAGCAAGAGTTTTCTATACTTTGTTTAAACCCATACTTCGGTTAATAAATAAAAAAAACCCTTATTCTTTGGATTAAAAAATTTTACGGACTTTTATCAGGTAAAGAACCAATTCTCTAATCGCTTTTTGATACACCATTTTTGGTAATGTTTGTTATCTCCTTCCGAAAATGGAAGTTTTGTTTCTTCTTTCAACAATTATATTCGTTGTAATCCTAGTTAAGTATTAGGAAAAAAATAATTCCTAGTTAAGGAAATTAAACTTGCCAAATCTTATTCCTTCTATATAATTTACCAGTTTTACTCAAAAGCAAGAAACGACCAATTACAGATTAATACTATCGTGTATTTCATTTTTCATTTGAAGAATGAGAAAATTACCTTAGCTATCCACTTTTTTAAGTCTTGACAACTTTTTTTCTTTCTTTCTATATGTTACCCACAGATTTAATAATCAATCATGTGTTACAATCATGTGATGCCATGCAACTCTAGTTTCAATTTTTATTGCTTTTTTACATGTATTTTACGAGTGCCGACTGTTCTTTTCTGGTTTATATATTGTCATTTTGTTTTACTAAAAGGTTTATTGCACTACTATCGCCTGCAGCCATGCAACTCTAGTTTCAATTTTTATTATTTTTTACATATATTTTATGAATGCCGTTCTTTTCTAGTTTATATATTGTCGTTTTGTTTTACTGAGGTTCATTTCACTGTTATCGCCCGTAATTCAAAAATATTATGGGATAACGGCATATTAAAAACAAATCAATTTTGTCCATTAAGAAAGCTACATGAAAATGTCTCTAAATTCACGGTTTCACTTTCAAGTGGTTTGTTTAAGTGCTAAAAACAAAAATAATACCCTTAAAGTTGGTATTTACAAAAATATTATAATTTATTTCTATCTTATATATTTTTCCTATTTAAAAAAGTTTAATATCATTTTATTTTAGATGATGTTTAATTCAATATTGTTTAAACTGAATTAAAATCATTCAGATTCATTTAATATTAAATGTTATTCAATCGAGTTCGTTTAATATTATTAAGGTATTATTTTTATTTTAAAGGGATTTTCTTTTTTCTCTTAATACATGTTACATATTATAGTATATAATTAATTCTTTCATAATTACGTGTGAGGTAGCTCATTTTAGAACAAGAATAATTTTATTGTGACCTCAGTGATTCTCAACTTCTCATCGCCATATCTGCATGTTGTATGTAATTATTGTAAGAACATTAATATCATATTCCAAAAGCCACCAGCGACTAATGGTGCATCATCCATATTAACATCACAAGTGTTGGTACCAGATTTCCCGCCAATTACACTGACTATCAGGACAATTGAGTGGTGGTTTTCTTTGAACAGGTTGCTCCAACCTCGACAGTAATTCACTTTTTAAGCTTTTAGATTAGTTAGGGATTGAGGGTTAGGGTTAAAATTAGAATGAGCAATGGATTTTTTGTCTTCAAAGAATGGCTCAAATGGAAGAAATCTTTTGGTTCGTATAAATATGCTCCTTCCTTTCTTTTAAATTCGGAAAAGATAAAAAAAAAACTTTACGTTTTCATATGACCTTTCACTCTTGGCTCCCTTAAAAAAAGTTTTTCTTAAGTTAATAAACAAAACATATGTACATATTTAAAAAAAAAAATTGTGTACAATGCATTGCCTCCTAAGTAGTACATAAGCTGACAACATCAAAATAACAGGTGTATTAAGCAAAACTGAAATTTTAACTTAATAATATGTATCAATTGATTACAACATTTCAAAGAGCACACATGTATAGAAACTAATATGACCATAATGACAAGAAACGCTGAAGGTAAAGTGATTGGCAAAGAGTAGTGCATACGTTAGAATGTAACCAAAAGAATTTAATCTTCATATTCAGTTTCTTCATCATCGTCTTCATTGTTTTCCACATATCTCCAGCCATCTTCAACATTCTCACGATCCTCCTCTGTTTCTTCACTATCTTCTTCCTCATAAAATTCTTCTTTGACTGGCCATGGTTTTTTCACGACATTCATCACAGCAGGAGATGCAATAGAAGCTTTTCGAGCAATTTTTGGAGGCGGCAATTTAATATTTGGCTTTGGCTTGTTTTGTTTCTGGTTAGATTGACTTTTTCCATTCACACACTTTTCGCCATAGGCATCTTGATCACTGGCTTCATCCATCTCATTATCAGCAGTAGTTGGGGCATTTTCAGCATTATCATCAGACATATGACCAGGATGCTCTCTCCTCAAATGTAGTTTAAGCTTGTATTCATGGATGTAAGCCTTGTCACACCCTTCATAAGGACAAGCATATGGGCGATCAGAGGATGCAGAACCATAAGCCCCGGCAGTAGCCTTGACAGCTTTGGCTGGCTTATTATCCGGAGGTGGGGCATACTTTGTTCCCTCAACTGCTGTACTCTGCATATCAACATTGGTTTCGTGAAAAAAATATCCTTGTGGTTAAAAGGAACACAAAATAAGTTTTCACATGTAATATACAACACGTACTTCTCCAGACTCTCCACATCAAAGAAACATAAATTGGTCCAAAACTTGAAGTTGGAACTGTCATGCAATTAAAAGATTCAAACTGTGGAAAAGAATTATTTCCAAGATGTGTCTGTTTACCGAATTCATCAATAACCTGAACCAACTAAAATTTTGGGAAAAACCATTCAACACTACGTGAAGAAAAACAAATTTTTTAGCCCTCTTTTACTTGTTTAGGCTATTGTTATGTACTTGGTTCTTTCTTTTATTATGGTTTTCAGTTTTTCATGTAGTTGAGTGGAGGATTAGCAATCCATTCTTTTTATGTTTTTCCCTTTATTTAATAACTAAAAAAAATTTCATTATGGTTTACATGGATGCTGGAAATGAGATTCACACTAGTCTTCACAACGCATTCACCATATGCCAAGTCAACATAATAGGAACTTTTAGCAATAAATAAAAGCTATTTTCCCAATGTCAGTCGGAAAGGGCCAAAAAATGCACTTATTAGTCAGATCCAATAGGAAACCAATAATTGCAAAACTATTTATTTTACAGAAAAAGGATAGAAGCAGATTGAATATTTCTACCAAATCAACCACACATACTTTTGGAACTCGAGATTTATGTTACCTATTCGGGAAAATATGCAGAGACTTTTAAAAGCACGACGGTTACATCATTAAAGAGAGGCTTGGGATGTGTTTCTCCCACTCAAAACTATAGAAAGTTGCCCACAAATGAATTATGATACTTGTGGCCGGTATATTCAAACTAGCAAATTTTCCGTAAAACAACTGATATCATGAGTCAAATAAACCAAAGGATTGTTGCCAAAATAAATAATAAATAAATCAAAGAATGGATAACGACCTTTTCATGATGAGATGCAATGTGATTCTTTAGCTTGTATTCATGTGCATATCTCTTTCCACATTCTGGATAAGGGCAAATATGATAGTTTTCTTGTGAATGTGTTTTCATGTGCGACCTTAGATTGAAATCCAAGGAGAATGCCTGCATATAACATATTCAAAATGAATCGGAAATAACATATATTATATAAGTACAAACAGTCAAACTCACAAGTCACAAATTAAGAGGAAACTTGAAACCAAATAAACTCAAGATAATCTCAAGTGCTCTGGAAAGGTTAATATTCTCATAAAGATCAACTATAGGAAATTTAATGCTCAAGATTGTCTTAGGTGCTCTGGAAAGGAAACTGTGCTCACAGAGATCAATAAAATCATATATTAATTATGCATTTTCAATTCTTTAGCTTGTATTCATGTGCATATCTCTTTCCACATTCTGGATAAGGGCAAATATGATAGTTTTCTTGTGAATGTGTTTTCATGTGCGACCTTAGATTGAAATCCAAGGAGAATGCCTGCATATAACATATTCAAAATGAATCGGAAATAACATATATTATATAAGTACAAACAGTCAAACTCACAAGTCACAAATTAAGAGGAAACTTGAAACCAAATAAACTCAAGATAATCTCAAGTGCTCTGGAAAGGTTAATATTCTCATAAAGATCAACTATAGGAAATTTAATGCTCAAGATTGTCTTAGGTGCTCTGGAAAGGAAACTGTGCTCACAGAGATCAATAAAATCATATATTAATTATGCATTTTCATTGCCATATAAAGATTGGACCGCATAAAGCCAAATAAACCATTGCATATGCCAAATAGAGAAACAGGTCATAGGATATACAGCAGACATCAAAAGCATGAATAAAACATGTATTGCTAAATAACCAGTTCAGAAGAAAGCAAAGGAAGAATGGTAAACAGTATATCACCTTACCACAGCCTTCATGAGGACATACAAAATCTCTTTCTCCTGTATGAATGAGAAAGTGTCTTTTCAACTTCGAACTATCCAAAAATTTCTGCAAGGGAGAAAATTACTTTTAACACTAAAAATTTAAGGCTGAAAAGTAAGAGAGATAAGAAAAAAATAGACATGAACAAAATAAACAATAATGAATGACAAAGTTGAGAATAAAAGTTTGTCTGCATCTAATTTGTCTAGTACAACATGAAAAGAGTAGACATTATACCTTTCCACATCCCTCATAATGACAAATATATTGTCTCTCCCCATGAATGTGGGAGTGCTTCCTCAAAGAACCTGCATCAATAAAGGTCTTTCCACAGCCTTCATAGCTACAAAGAAAAAGTACTTCAGTAGTTGGTTCTGGTTCTGGCTCTGGCACCTCTGGCTCCTTTGCTTTCTCCTTCAGTGCCTTCAATGTGTCCACTGGTGAAAACAGAGAAGAATATGAGTGAACACAAAAACATTCATTTTTTTATCAACTTCAACATCATTCAAACTGTGCAAACACAAGGCCATGCTATCATGTCAGCCCCAAGTGGTGCTACAAGCCTCAACTAAAATTGATGTACTGAAAAACATAAGCTAAGAGAACTCTTTGAAAGAATAACCAAAACATTATTGGCAAGGAAAATTAAATTTTTAATTTGTAAAATAGATACAAAATTGTCAACAAAAAAAAACTCTGCTGGTATTAGTTCCGTCAATCTTTACAGCATCCAACAGACATAAATAGGAAACTAAATCATATCATTGCATGCACACAATGACAGAAAAGGCAAAGAGATTAAAAATAATGAATATTTTAGACATACAGTAACCTTCTAAAACCTATTCGTATAAAAACCTTTGAAACAACAAAAAAGAGAAGTTGGTAAGTAGGGGTGACAATTTGTGTCATAGTTTGATTGATTGAATCGAACCCAAATCGAAAAACCTGAATCGAACCCAAATCGAAAAACCTGAATCAAACATGAATTGAATTAAATTCGAGTCAAATTTGAACCAGCTCAAATAGTTCGAAAAAAATTGCATTGGGTTCGAGCCAACCAATTAGCCCAAAATCAAATTAAAAATGTTGTGATTTTATGATATATATCTAAAATATTTTTGATGATATTATGACTTGAAATTGCTAAAATATGAAATATAGTATCAATTGTTTTGATTCTTAATGTTTGAATGATGATGTAAAAGGATATTGTTAATACGTGTTTTTTTTGTGATTGATTAGTTGTAACATTATTTTTCTCATTTTTTTTATTTCATAAAATGATATTTGTACTAATGAACTTTAATATTATTAAAAATATTTTTTAATTTAAAACAAATCCAATTAACTAAAAATATATATAATTAATAATTTGGGTTATTTTGGAATAGTTTGGACCAACCTGTTTGTATTTAGTTTGGGTTCAGACTCACCTTTGTTGACTTGAATTAAATTCTATTTGAGTTAGGGTTGGACCAATTTTGACTGGATTAATTTGGGCCAATTCAAACTGGTTCAGTTTGCACAAATTACCACTCCTATTGGTAAGCAAGTATAAGCCAATGAAGATGTTAAAAATATTCACTTTTCACATGACACATCAGACATGGTTTCTACTTTCTAACGTGTGCTTGATCCATCCATGACATGATTTCTTGATAGAAAATGCTTGGTGCAAATCAAACTCAAACTGTCATGTCAAAGAAAGACAGCAAGATGTACCTGTCACCCACTTCAAGAGAAAGCACTTCCCACCTGTTGCAACAACATCTTGGGGAACCCTAATGAAACAATGGATGAATCATTAACATGAGTAATGCAGTGGTTACCAGCTATTTCCTAGTCTTAAACACTTTGGCAGATCCTTACAGCTCTTTCAAATGAATCAGTATGTCGCTAACTAATTGTGGAGGCAGAAAACAGACAAAATCATAAAGTTTAAACATTAGTGCATTTTCTAAGTCGCTACCTCCTTCAATATCCTGACATCTAAGCTATGTAATGCATAGAGATTAATCATCAGGCAATTTAACTTTCAATGAACTTAAGGAAATCCGGGACCAACAAGTATATTCAGTTCAATAAAGCTTTGAAGGACATACTAAAGTATACCAAATTGCGGTACTTATAATAATTTTCGATTCCATTCCTAAAAAAACTTATTTTACTACATTACCAAATTAAGGTAGTAATAACCTGCAAACACAAGGTAAATAATAATAATAATAATCCAGTTCTTCATGAGATGAACTTTCTCAAGAGCCAAACAAATATAGTAATTGAACCCTAGAAAGTAGAAAACATAAAAAATAACTACAGTCTACAACTGTGACAAAGATGTAGTAAAAATACAAAGAACCAAATATAAAAAAGATAAGAAAACTATAATTACCATTCTTTGCACCATTTTAAGGCCGGAATCTTGGATTTGACAAAGGGACGCCTGTCGAAAAGATTGTGATTGAATTGGTTCTCCATCGATTTCTTCTTCGAACAAACTGAGCCAACTAACCTTCTGAGCTTTTAGCATAAGGTTAGGGATTTAAGGTTTGATTAAAATTAGGGCTAGCAACTGATTTAGGCATTGGAAGTGTTGGAGCGGTAAGAGAGCTGAGCTTTGATTTACTGTTCATGCCGGATTAGTCTGCATTGTATTTTTTTTCGCGGACCTGCGGCTGACCGGTCTATTACGATCATTGCCATTTAACGATTTTGGCTTAATTACAATTTTTTTAAAAATTATTATTATTTGTAAAATAATATATCTTATTTTTATATCAATAAACATTGTCATTTTTGCTCTAATAATAATGATTATCGCTCTTGAAATAAGATTAGCCTAAATCTATACATAATAACAAAAGTCACACTCCTATCTATTATTATTTAATTTGAGGGTAACAATTTTGGTTAAGAAAAAAATTAAAAAAATTAAGTAGTTAAAATTTATAATAATAAAAATAATATTTAAAGATAAATGAACAAAGTTAAACATTAAATAATTATAACTTAAATGAACTTTAACCGAACAATATGAATGTGAAAAAAATTAAAAAAATTAAGTAGTTAAAATTTATAATAATAAAAATAATATTTAAAAATAAATGAACAAAGTTAAACATATTATTTTTATTAATATAAATTTTAAAGAGGTATTATAAATATTATTTTACTTAATTATTATTTAAAAAGAATAAATTATGTTTTTAATTTTTAAAACATTGTCAAGAGCACGATAAAGAAACTACTAATTGTTGAAAGAAATATTCGTCAAAAACATTATTTTGATTCGTTGAGCTCAGTCATGGAGATGAAAATTTACATTTACTTGGCTAGACTTTATATACAAATTAGTAATGTCGATTCAATCATAATAAATATTTTGTTTAACCAAAAAAATCATTATAGCTCTCTGGTTAAACGTAGTTTGTCATTTTGGATGTCTTCTATTTGCCAATTTATCTATCGAGTTTCGATAGACGATTATGCTGATTGTGATCTTTCATTCTCGACTTTCGCCCTCCATGGCAGTCATACAGGAAAACAAAGTAGAGAAAAGCTTTAATTGAATAAGAAATCTTGAATTATATAAAAACACATTGAAAATTTCAAACGTTTAACCAGCGTACAAAGTTCAAGTGATCAACAGGAGGGAGGTGCTTCAGAGCCCTTTTGAAGCTTCAGTTCAAAAATTTCCATTAAATTGCAACTGTGAGCAAATACACTGTACAATCGAAATTATACTAGCGAAGTGCATTCTGTATCTAACCTGAAAGAGTAAGAGTACGCATGACAAAACCGCTCAAGGCAGTAACCGTGATGCCAAAATAAAAATCAGGCAATGACGAAAATCTCAACATTTCTAGATGCAAAGAGAGGTATGTATGAGAGCCAAAAGGCTAGGCCAACGTTAGCAAGGGTCTTCCCAGAAAAAAAAAAGGTAAGTTTGGGCAGATGCGGGTGAAGTAAAGAGATTATTAGGTTGCTCTGAAGGATTCCTGCCGTCTAAGAGGTATGCCCTCAGGGTCTACAAAGCCATCCATTTCTGAATGCTTAGATAGTCGACCTGTAAATAGATTGACAAGATTATTAAACACAAACTGAAAATGTAATGAATAATTATTTTCAAACACAATCAGGAATTAGGATGATGTAAGTTTGAAATGCTAGTTGAAAGGCAGAGCTGAGCAGAGGTGGTCCATAACATGGAGAGAAAAAAAAGTACCATCTGCCATATCTTTTGTTTTGTGAAGAAGAAATGTTCCTGAGAGGATGGTAACAAACCCGCACATCTCTGTCACGACCAGGGTAGGACTTTGCCTATCCCAATCCTGAAAGAGAATAAAAAACGACAGTAAGATTTGAACATAATCCACGGACATTTCAATATCAGGGTATACAACAATGTGTAAAGAAACAAAGAAAATCGTTCATCAAAATAAATCACTTCGTGTATACTGCATATATGGCTTAACCGGCATGAAATAGTTATCTCATTGCTCAGTCAAAATTAAGAAAAATAGAAAAACGATAAATAAACCAGAACAATTATCATGCAATAGAGAGAAGTAGGAGTGGTAATTGACATGCCTTTGGAACAATTATATCCAACAAAACCCAGTTCTGATATCAGTAAAGGAAGACAATAGACAATTGCTAATTCTTCCAGGACCCATTTTCAAAAATAAGAATTTCCAATGTGTTGTCTTTTAATTCCCTACGAGATACAATTAAACTCTAGCATTATCTAGCGCTCACTACCAGGTAGTAAACACGAGCATGTACAAGGGAAAAAATACGGTAACTTGCAACATGTTTTTGCAGTGACTATCAAATTAAATTTTAAGTCATTTCACAGATAGCGTTTAGTTTATTGGTTACGAATGAGACCATGAGGAACAGTTTTCTGTTTTTTATAAAATATAAGTCACCCGGAATTCCCAAGAAACGATATTCTTGTATGATAAGCTTCTCAGAAAATAGTAATGAAAATTAATATTTAAGAATGCACATAGATTATTATGTAGAAGGAAACAAGAATACCTTAAACATTATTACACTTGCCAAAATAGTTAGTGATGTGAACATGACATAGTATATTGGAGACACAACAGCCGTATTGTAAGTATCAAGTGCCTGCATATAACGGCAAATAGGATATTAAGGAAGCCATCAAATAATGGCAGCCATTCATTTAAAAAGAAAAACAGAAGACATAAAAAGTGGAAAATTAGTAGCCAAATGTTTACAACTTTACACGCATGCATGAGAATGTGTATATCTTATAGTCATGCAACTGCATATGAGAGCACTGTTTTTAGTAACAAAAAAAAACATTACCACTTCAGAAAGGAGCTCATGCAAATAATTCAATAATTAGAAACCCATCCAACACAAAAGGTCAATATTCTATGAAATGATAATTTACATGCATTGACTTTTCTTATTTGTGAAAAGAAAGTATAATCTTTTTCTACATAAAACAAAGGTTACACGCCCCTCTTTATCTTTATATAGATGATAATGCTCATCTATTTTAGAGATATTTACCACTAATTTAGGAAAGAAATAAAAATTACCTAAAACTGAAAAAAATTATATCTACAGATTTGGTAACAGATTACCAAATCTCCTAAAATCATGGGATAAGGATAAAGCTGATTTGATAGTTGTAAATCTTCTAGAAATCAGCCCCTAATATTACTAACAAGTTCTAATCTAAAATCTTTTCTATAATTCTACGGTCTCCCTCAAGTTGGCAATAAATGTTAATTAAACTCAACTTGGAACTCAGATCATCAAATACCTTTCTCGGTAGAGCCTTGGTAAGGATGTTTGTTGTCTGCATACATGTAGGTACGTACAACATCTTGATTATTCCTTCCTCTATCTTCTCCTTTATGAAATGTCGATCAATTTTTACGTGTTTTGTTCTATCACGATGAACTGGATTTTTGACAATTCTGATTGTTGATTGATTATCACAGAACATTTTCATAAGTTTTTCATCTGAAATTTTTAATTCCTTTAGCACCCTTTTTAACCAAATTTCCTCACAAATATCGTGTCATCGCCCGGAATTCAGCTTCTACACTACTTTTTGACACCACTGACTGCTTCTTACTTTTCCAAGTGACGAGATTTCCCCACACGAAAGTACAATATCCTGAAATTGATCTTCGGTCTTGTATTGATCCTGGTCAATCTGCATCACTGAACACTTCCATATCTTTTCTTTGATTCTTCTCAAAAAATAATCCTCTACCTGGTGTTAGTTTCAGGTATCGTAGGATTCTATACACAACTTCAATGTGTTCTTCATTTGGATTGTTCATGAATTGACTTACCATACTAACAGTAAATCCAATGTCTGGTCGTGTGTGAGATAGGTATATTACTTTACCTACTAACCTTTGGTATCTTCCTTTGTTCACGGGTGCACAATTTTCCTTAGCTCTCAGCTTGATAGTTTGATCCATAGGAGTATCTGTCAGCTTACATCTGTGCATTCCAGTCTCCTTTAGGAGATCTAGGACATATTTTCTTTGTGAGACAGAGATTCCCTTTCTTGACCTTGCAATCTCCATGCCTAGGAAATATTTAAGATTCCCAAGGTCCTTGATTTCAAATTCTTCTGCTAGTAAATTTTTGATAGTGCAGATTTCTCTTCATAGTTTCCTATTAGGATTATGTCATCCACATACACTACGAGGACAGCAAGTTTTCCTGCAGAAGAGTGTTTAACAAATAGTGTATGGTTCGTCTAACATTGAGAGTAGCCATGTTTCTACACTACCTTTGTGAATCTTTCAAACCAAGTTCTTGGAGATTGCTTGAGCCCATATAGAGATCTCCTCAGTTTACAAACCTTGTTGCATGTAGTTTGTGATTCAAAACCGGGAGGAATTTCCATGTACACTTCTTTAGTTAGGTCCCCATTTAGAAAGGCATTCTTGACATCTAGTTGGTGGAGACATCAGTCAAGGTTTGCAGCCAAGGATAGCAAAATCCGAACTGTGTTTAACTTGGCTATAGGAGCAAATGTCTCCTCATAATCGATTCCATATGATTGGGTGAATCCCTTTGCAACCAATTGTGCCTTGAATCGATTAATACTCTCATCTTCATTATATTTCATTGTGAAGATCCATTTGCAACCTACTGGGCATTTCCTGGTTGGTAATTCAAAAATTTCTCAAGTTCTATTTTTCTCTAGTGCATTAATTTCCTCATACACTATTGCTTTCCATTCTGGTGAGCCGAAAACTTCTTGTATATTATTAGGAACTTGGATGTTGTCGAGATTGGCAACAAAAGCTTTGAACTTTGGTAACAATCCTTCATATGACACAAATGTGTATATTGGATGTTTTGTGTATGATCTTACCCATTTTCTCACAACTATAGGAAAACCATTGTCATCATTAGTTTCGGGATTAGTGTTACCTGGTAGATCTTCACTTGGTCTAGGACTTGAGTCAGACTCTTGGGTTTGTTCAAGAGATGCTTGTTGTTCCATCTCCTTTTGGCTATTTCTCCTCCTTGAGTAGATAATCAATTCATCATTCGTTATTGATTGAATAGTGTCTAGATTTTGAGGTATATTATTGGCTTGATCTTGAGTGGTAGGTTCTAGAAAATAAGACTCAAGGGAGAGATTTTGAGAATTTTGAGAAGGAAGTGAGTCACGATTTAGTGATGGACAAATTTAGTCAAAATGAGGTGATTCTTCAATATCACAAAGTTGATATTTTAGGACAAAATTAGTCTCCCCCGAATATCAGATTTGGGGAAATAAGGTTGTTGCTCAATGAAGGTGACATCCATGGAGTGAAGGATTTTTTTAGTGACCGGTGAATAAAATTTATATCCCTTTTGAGTTGGAGAGTACCCAAGAAAAATACATTTATGAGCTCTAGGATCAAGTTTGTCCCGGTGTTGTTAATGGACATGAACAAAAGTTGAACACTCGAAAACTTTGAATGGAATGGCAGAGATGAGACGAGTAGTGGGAAAAAACTGAAGGAGGAATTGACTGGGAGCCTGGAAGTTAAGAATCCGAGATGGCATCTATTTATGAGGTATGTAGCAATAAAGATGGCTTCACCCCAGAAATATTTTGGTACATGGGTAGAGTACATAAGAGACCGAGCCACATCAAGAAGATGCCAGTTTTTTTCTCTTGGCAATACCATTCTGCTGAGGAGTGTTAACACAGGAACTTTGGTGAACAATACCATGACTCATGAGGTAAGCATTAAGGCTGGAATTGAAATAATCTTTGGCATTATCAGTTTTCAGAACTTGAATTTTTGCTTGGAATTGTGTCATTGTGTTGAAGTTTTTGAATATCTGGTTTGCCTCGGATTTTTCTTTCATGAGGAATACCCATGTGAGTCTAGTATGATCATCAATAAATGAGATGAACCAACGAGAACCAATAACATTTTTTATCCTATAAGGACCCCATATATCACTATGAATCATAGAAAAGGGTTGAGATGCTTTGTAAAGTCTGTTAGGGTAAGAATTTTGAATATGTTTAGAGAATTGACAGATCTCACATTGAAATTCATTTGGATTTTTATTATGGAATAATGAAGGAAACAACTTCTTAAGATACAAGAAATTTGGATGACCTAACCTATAGTGCCATAACATAATTGCACTATCATTATTAGACTGACTCACATACAAAGAGCTATTGAACACTGAACAATCTGATTGATGAATTGATCCTTGAGAAGGATCATTAACCTCTAGAAGATAGAGTCATGAACACATCTTAGCACTACCAATCGTCTTCCCCGAGTCCAAGACCTGAAATTCACACAAATTTGAGCCAAATTTAGTAACATAGTTGAGATCCTGTGTGAGTTTACTAATGGACAGTAAATTGCAATTTAACTTTGGAACAAGTAGAACGGAATCAAGAGTGATATTCTCTGAAATTTGAACCGAGCATGTACCATCCACCTTTGAGAGTGACCCATCAGCTATTCGCACAGTTAAATTTTTATAGCATGGGGTGTAAGTTGAAAACAACTTCTCATCTCCAGTCATATGATCAGAGGCTCCTGAGTCTATAATTCATAGTCTGAGCTTCTCCCTGTTAGCATTTAGAACACTTAAAAAATTACCTTTTTGTGCGAGGGATCCGATACCCATCATAGTGGGAGCTGGTGCAGGCAAGGATTGGCTGAACATTTTTTGCAAGATCTTTATCTGTTCCTTGCAGAAAGGAGTTGGTTTGGGTGAAGGTTGTTCATCCGTGGAAGCAAGGTTGCCTCGTCCTTCTTTGTCATTGGCAAATCGAGAAGGCCTCCAGTCTGCTAGTTTGTCGTGAATTTTCCAGCAATTGTCCTTGGTATGACTAGGACGTCGACAATGATCTCACCATGGTCGCCCTTTCTTTGGTCTGTGATCGTTATTGTTGGATGAATTCCCTCTCACCACAAGTGCCGAACTCTCAGGATTTGTCACAGAATTTTGATATCCTACCATGATCTTTTTTCAACTTTTCTCTCTCCGAACTTATAAGAAAGCTTCTCGGATATTTGGTAGTGGTTTGGATCCTAAAATTCTTCCTCGTACTTCATCAAGGTTCTTACTTAATCCAATCAGGAATTTGTATATTCTTTTTCGTTCAATTATTTGTCTTTACCTGATAGCATCATTTGAACAGCTCCAATTATGCTCTTCATACGAGTCTAGTTGTTGACGATACTGATTGAGAGTGTTGAAGTATTGAGTCACTATTAGTTCTTCTTGGCAGAAGTCATGAAAAACACTTTCCACCTCGAATAATTATGATGTATTCTCATTGTTAGAATATATTTCCTTGGTAGCATCCCAAATCTCCTTTGTTGTTCCATAGAGAAGAAAGTTTTCACCAATATCATTTGTCATGGAATTAATGAGCCATGACATGACCATATTATTTTCGGCATTCCAGACTTTGAACTTTTCATCCGTCTTGTTTGGTTTGGCAGCATTTTCGGTGAGATAATCAGCTTTGACTTTTTCACATATGAACATCATTACGGAATGGGACTATTGGAGGTAGTTGTTCCCATTCAGTTTGTGTCCTGTAATGAGCATGAGATTATTATCACTGTTAGAAGCCATGGCTTCCTAATTGGAGGTGGTTTGGGAAACAATAGCTCTTGAATCACGTTTCCCGTATATGGTCATATGAGAGAATTGGGATTCAAAGATTGCTCATACCATCTTGTTTGTAAAAAGAAAGAATAATCTTTTTCTACATTAAACAAAAGTTACACGCCCCTCTTTATATAGATGATAATGCTCATCTATTTTAGAGATATTTACTACTAATTTAGGAAGGAAATCAAAACTACCTAAAACTGAAAAAATTATATCTACAAATTTGGTAACAGATTACCAAATCTCCTAAATTCATGGGGTAAGGATAAAGTTGATCGGATAGCTGTAAATCTCCTAGAAATCAGCCCCTAATATTGCTAACAGATTCTAATCTAAAGATCTTCTCTATAATTCTACAACTTTCTTTCACATTAAAGTCTCGTGACTCCAATTTATCCAAGGAGTTATGCATGAACAGCCATGGTTACAATATGTCATCTCAGACCATAATATCAATGCATAAAAGGAACGAGGAAGAAAGAAAACGTCACAAATACAAGAAAAATAATTACCTTGTTCAAATAATTCATTTGGGTAAGAACACATGTTATCACAACTAAAGTGAACGCCCAAGTTTCAGGATATACAAGCTGATTAGTTCCTGAAAATGTCAACTTCAAAGCAATTCCAAGAGCTTTGACACTCATGACCTGTCAAAAGACACCCTTAACATAAAAATACTTAGAAAAGTGATGACATTGCAAACTCATTTCTAGAAGTTAATTTAAACTAATACAGATACATACCGATAAAGAACCTACAAGAGAACAAACTCCAATGTAGACCATAATATGTGTCTGGCCATACAGCGGAATATAGTGGAATACAAGTATAAACACGACAATTATGACCAGAGCTGCATACAAGAGAAAAGCTGCAAAACAGAATAACAATGTTTCAGCTTCCATTTGTGAAAGAGTATAAAGTAACTTAGCATGAATTGTTATATGTAAAGATCAGTTACGTAGGCACAACATTCTTACCCGGCTCCATAGCAAGATCCCAAACTTGCTTCACAGATTCAATCTCACGTTCTTGAGGAGCATGTAAAACAATTGTTGTTGAACCCACAACACATAGAACACAGCCAACCATTCCAAAAATATGTAGCTTCTCCCGCAAAATAATGTCTGCAAGTACAGCACTGCATAATAATGTGAAACGATCAGGAATGTGCACAACATAATATCACTAATTTTGTGTATCATACATCAACCATGCCTGATGATAATGCTGAGAGCACCAAGAGGAGTTACTAGTATGGCCGGAGCAAATGCATAGGCCGCAAAATTAGCAATTTCTCCAACAATCACTGTGAGAACAGTAAAAAAATCATAATTCTGTTCTTCACCCAATACTATAATCAAAGACAGTAAGCAACCCAACATGAGCTTAACAATTAAATACATATTGTATAGCTTCAAAGTACAAGAAAATGTACTATCATCGTGAACTATATTGCAATTATAATAGTTATTTGCTTGTCGCATTGGTTTCAGAGAATAAATGAGGAGCCCAGTTCAATTAAGTGGTATAAATCGTTGCGCTCAGTAACAACTAATTGGAAATGAATGCAGATTAACATAATACAACACAGAACTCACTTGTTATCATGCCCACCCACCAAAGTGGTTCATACAAATACGAATATCCTCCAACTCCTGCAAGAAGAATCGTTGAGATCAGCTTTCTTACTATGGGGAGTAATAATTTGTCATGTGATGGCTATCTTTGAAAAAAAAATCCACAAAAAAAAAGAAGTGGCATGAAGTAGAATCAGGAATAAGGCATCAAACAACTAAAGAAACACAAAAGATCATCCGATGCAACTAACTTTCCAGTATGTCAAAGGCAAGAGGAATAATTGTTCATATAAGCCTGGCTGTCACATTTTCAAGAATAAAATCAGATTCTCTCATTTCTGATTTTCCCTTGACCAAGATAAATTGTGAAATAAAAATGAAACAAATAGAAACTTAAAGCATGATCGCCCCCCAAAAAGTTGGGGATTTCATCAAATCAATCTCAACATTACTAATTTATAACACATAACTCCCTTATCAACATTTGATTCATATCTCATTTCCATCTGCTTCATACTAAATTTCACAATAAAAGCTAAAACATTTAATGGCTTCATTCGTAATGATCAAAACAAAATGCTCATATTATCGTTAACAATTGAATACCTGCTCTGATTCCAGAAGCTCCCGCCTTCTTTAACCCCTTCTTCTTAACAATGAAGCTAGCACCAATGAAGACACTCGAAGACAGAGCTAGAATCAAGCCCTTAATGTTATCAGAAGACATGCCCTTGTATGAATTTATTATGATCGAATCTTGAGTCGCCATGGTCGTATATAAGAGGGGCGGAAACCCTAGCTTCCTCCGACCAGATTATACTATTATGACCTCATCGCTACTGCCATTAGTGGATGCCAAAAGCCAAAAGTTACGTGATTCGGTCTCAACCTGGACTGAGTTTAGAAAACAAATTGGATCTTCAATCTCGTAGTAGATACTAGGAGAGAAAATTAAGTGGAGAAATTGAAGAAGCTTCTCGGCGGTTCGATTTGGTGGTTACCGGTACAGCTGTGAGCTTTATTGGATCGCAAAGCAAATAGAGGAGAGATATAGACACGAGTGAAACTCAGTTGGGTCTTTAATTGGTTTTACCATAACAAGGACTCTAACTCCGACTCGGGTTATGTTGATAAGTGTACTCCAACTCCAACCTCAACCTCAATCTCTCTACTTTATCCTTTTTCTCCTATTTAACTTTTCTTTCTACTTCCATGTTTTCTTCTGCTGTAGACTTCGTTGGGAAATCAAAGAAAATAGCAACATTATCCCCAAAAAAAAAAAAAAATAATATATTTTTATATTTTTATAATTAAAAAATATATATTATTATTTTATATTAAACGTAATTTAATAACATACATTTAAATTAAGTTATAATAATTTCAATATATTTAATTTTAAATAATTATTCAATTAAATTCTATATATTATTATTATTTTAATTTTTCAAATTCATTCTTTATAATTTATTTTTACGTGTTAAATTATATATTTTATTGCACTGTTATAAATGAAATTATATTTTTAATATAAAATCTTGATATTCAAAATATAAATAATTGTTATAACAATGTTGACATTTTGTTATGTTTGGTAAGATAAATTTGAAAATTTAAGAGTGCTTGAGTTCATGACATATAAAAGACATCAAATGATTAAATTATTAAAGTGAAGTGACAATGTTTATCTTGAGAAGCCAAGTACTCTTTTTTCATGTTAAGATATTTTCAAAACTAATGTAGATGTAGCTTGTGATGAATATTCTAATCACACTGGTATTGGTATTTTGACCAAATATAATCAAAGTTATTTCCAATTTTCCAAAGCTTTAAAAATCCTTGAGTCAATTTTAGTTGTAGAATTATTGACATTAAGAGAGATATCAAAATTGATATGTAAGAAAAATATGTCGAATATAATCATAAAGAGCAACTCTCTTATACTTACTCAAAAAATTAAATAAGTGTGAATAATATTTGTGAAGGAGGTTTCATCATCCATGATATTTGTTGAAATCTAAATGAGTTACCTTCTTGTATAGTTCACTTTCGTCATAAAAATGAGAATATGACTACTTATACACTAGGTAAGTAAGTAAAATTATACCTTAGAGAGCAATTTATTATTATTTTTTATTGTTTTGACTATCTTCGATAAGTAATAGACATATATAATAATTTGTTATTATTATTGTTTAGGATGATGCAAATTTCCAAAGAGATAATATAGAAAAAAATCAAAGTAATTGATTAAATATATGGATCTTTCAGGGAGCCCATGCATATATATAGATTATTACATGAACAGATGTCAATTACATAGAGTAGACACATACAAGTATTAGGAAAGATAGAAAGGGATAAAAAGAATATGTTTGCAAGTCGAAGTCGACTATCCCAGGGCACGGACTAGTGGTCGACCCCATAGATATGTAAGGTGGCTCAAGATGTCTTCTGAACTCGGGCTATCTTCTAGACTCGGGTTGTCTTCTGGGCTAATCTATGCATCCAAACATCAAGTCTTCCTACTTTTTCATCTCGAGATCGGGGTTGAGGTGAAAGAGTAAAACTTGAGCAAAGAATTTGAACCATTTAGCTCCCCTAATAAATGTGTGTTAGTCAATTGAAAAGAGAAAAATACGGGTCTCTATATAAGAAGGTGCCTGGGCTGATCCTTTTCACCATTTCCTACACAACATACAAAAAATAAGAAAGAAAAATTGGTCGTATCAGCTTGAGTCATTAAAAGTTTTTCAATTTAGTGGTAAGAATTCATCTCAGACTATAGCTTGTTTGCTCTAGTTTTTAAAGTACGAGCCTCAACAGTCTAACACTTTTCTACTTTCTTTTCAGATCAATTTTTAAAGAATCACTTCATTTCATTTTCAAACTCGACCCCAGGTAATCCCTTCTTCTCATACCTTACCCTTATTTTTTATGTTTTGTGTCTTTTTACAGATAATGTGCAAAGAAGATACCTCAGGCTCGAGCTCTTAGGAAAGCCCTCAATACCCCAACGCTAGTGATTACTCAAGGTCTTCTAGGTCGGACTCGCCCAACCCGATGAGTCAATATTTGCCTCAGCCCTTCAATTCCATCATTCACCCTTATGCCACTTCAACCATTAGGTTGAGCATACCGCATACTCAAATATTAATGGCTAAGACATGGAGGAAGAAAATAAGGAACATAGGGTATGAGGAATTTATAGGTCATACCAAGGGTTGGTCGGCCAAAATCAAGACCAGTGGCCTAACATCCTAGGATGGGGAGAGGTTGAGGAAAACCTACAACATCCCTTCCTCGATTCAAATAATAATTCCACCGGAGAGGGCCTATGACAGTGACTAACCTACATCTAAATGGACGGTCTTTCATGAGAAGGCGTTATGGTTAGGGGTAAGGATCCCCTTATACCCTATAATAAGGAGATTTTTGGTTAGAACTTAACTTACGCTAGAAAAATTGATGCCTAATGGGTGGAGGTATCTACTCTACCTAATCTTGATATGTTAGGAACTCGGGGTGGATTTAGAGAATCCTAAGTTTAATAAAGCTTATGTCCTTAATCAAAACCCCACAGACTCGATAAGGGTATACATATTTGTGAAGCATGACCAGGGTATAAATGTGACCCTTCTTGTGAATGATAAAAATTGGAAGGAATACATTTTTTATGTCTCAGGTCGGTGGGAATCCCTTACTAGCAACACAAGACTGATAAGGAGTATTTGGAACAACACCTCATGATAAGGAATATGTGTTCCTTCATCACGATCGTGAGTCTAGATGCAAAGAAATGTCCGGTTGATATCCAGAACTATCTCCCTGAAAAAATCCCATGGAGACATTTGCTAAACACCACGTGTTTTGTTGCATATAATTTTATGAGACATGGTTCGGTGGAGCCCATCTTAGGATTATTTTATTACTACGGGTTGATGATACATGGTTCATTGGAGTCCCCCTTAGGATTATTCGTAAACTGTGAGCTTCTCCTAGGTACCAAACCCTTTTCCATAGACTTTGGGGGACGGTTTAAGGTGGTTGTTGATGATGGTGAACTAGCCTTGAGACTTCAACTCTCTTTTTTATGGCATGACCTAATAAAAAGAACATCTTTTCGCTTTTTTTTGTAGGTCCTATATAGTTTACTGTCGTCCAAATCTTGTCTCGTTTATAAAGTAAGGTCGTTTCCTTAGGGGCGAGTTCTCATAAGGGTACACATTTTGTTCCTAGGAAGGACTCCTCTAAAGGCAAGAAGATGAGTAAATCCTATGGTTAGAAAGGTCATCATATGCCCTCTAAAAAGAAGAAGAACGTGACTATAGATGAGCTCGCAGTCAGTCTAGAGCCATTGAATGTTATCCACGTGTCAAGAGCAACATGGTACTCCATCTCTCTACTCAACCTGGCCACCATATACGGGATTCAAAGAAAGGAAAAGGCATCCTTAATGATCTTACCACCAACGTGGATGGGATAGCTCTATATCAGGCCTTAGCACCATAGCAGCTTTATCATTACTTGAGCCATCTTCCTATTGAAATACAAGAGAAGAAGCTCGAGGCCATCTATGAGGATACGGGTTCTGATGATGTCATTTGTCACCATCTATATCACGTATGTTACCTTGCATTCTATGTTAATGATGATTTTTTTACAAGTTTGACCTTGCGACATATTTGTTTGACTTCATACCATTTTTTTGTTTCAGTTATAGTTGCTATACGATTTTGACAAGGCTCAAAGTATAGGGTGTTTAAAGAATGAGCTAGTATAGTATAAATAGGGCCATGTGTCTACTCAGTCCTAGTATGTTGCACTACTAACAAGGGCAAACAAGTGGGAAGGTAAGGCCATTAATAAAGAGAAAAAATTGAATAAGGCCATTAATAAAGAAAAAAATTTGAATAAGGCCGCTACCGAGCTGAATGAGTATG
This sequence comes from Hippophae tibetana, assembly GCA_037013495.1. Taxonomy (NCBI): domain Eukaryota; kingdom Viridiplantae; phylum Streptophyta; class Magnoliopsida; order Rosales; family Elaeagnaceae; genus Hippophae; species Hippophae tibetana. Next base: position 25,761,515 of record CM072805.1, on the reverse strand, counting down.
CCAAGCGCCTCACTGAGCTCAAGGAGGCTCAAAGGCAAGTTGAGGGTGAGATCGATGAGGCCTAGAAAATAGCCTAGGCTACAATTGATGAGGCCCATAAGGCAAAGGATGAGCTTGATGTCATGACCAACCAGTTCAATTCGAGCATAGAGAAAATGTGTATGAGTTGTCCATGGAATCCTTTATGAGAAAGGCTAAGAAGAAGGACCTGGGTGAGTACTATTATCATATTCTAAATATCACGATCATTCCTCCATATATGCCTACTCCTTTTCAAGAGAAGGGATAAGAGGTGGAGTTTGTCTTTAGTGAAAGTAAGGATGGGCTTAAGGCGATAGGTGTAGGGAAGACACAAAGATCATTAATTTTTTTAGGCCTAATTATATTTTTCCCTTTTTAAGCTCGACATCACTTTTGTTTATGTGGTCGCGGCCTCAAACTTTGTAATCTAAACTTTTTTAAATAAAAATCAATTTTATTAACGAAAAGTTAATTTGTTTGAATCATTGTATATTTATGATGTTGACCTACCCACCTATAAAAAGAGGTTAAGGATACTTGTTTAATCGGTAGAATATAAGTTTTTGCTAATTCCTCCATCTTTTTTGGTTGATCTTTATGTATTCTGACCAAACTAATAGACGTTTAGTTTAATCTTTGAGATTGGAAAATGTAGGCTTAAAAGCGAGGTTAGAGAACTAAAAGCTGATGTGCTCAAACTTGAGGGCAAGTTAAGTCCCTTTGAGAAGAACAAGTGTGAGCTCACTTTTTATAAATAGTAGTTAATCTAAACTCAATCTTGAGAAAGAAGGACCCTGACTAAAATGGCCACTCTTATAGATAGGAAATCCTATTGGGTTAATTTATATGTGAAGCAATCTGAAAAAGTCTTCCTCAAGGTGATGGAGGTCACTAAAGAATTGGAACATGAAATGCTAGTGATGAGGTTTGTTCATCCTCAAGTGATGACCCATGCATAGAAGAAAATCATCAAGATATAAGCCAAGTTATTTCCTCTAGTGGAAGAAACTAATGATCTAGACACTAGTCGTGTGTCCAAGAATTTACTTGATGAGCAAAAGTTGGCATCGCCGATCCTACCAATACTTTGGTTTTATATTTATAAAACTCTCGCAAGTGCACGAATCATTTTGTAGAAAATGATAAGTATACTCCCAAGGTCGATCTAAGGAAGGAATATATGTGGTTTTTAATTTATTATTCAAACTTTTAAAAACGAAATTAAATCTTAAACATTCTGTCACGATATTTTGGGTTTTTGTGTTTTTAATCTAACAACATAAGAATAAAAATAGATACAGATTCAATAAACATTTATGCAAATTTTATCATTATAATAATGAAGTATTTGTGGATATAATAACTAAGTTAATTATATTTGCTCATATTATTTAAGTTATTAAAAATATAAATTGATATTTATTGATTATCTCTTTTTATATGAATATCACCTTCAGTGGGGTTAGATATTCTTTGTTCACTAAACAAATCAATTAACACTTATGTGTGGGGTTGATAATTAATTTGGTTAATTAAATTAATTCATTTTTCTAAGAGACTGAAAATGAACCATTTAAATCCCACTTTTGGTGGGGTTAGACTAAACTTTATTCAAAATGTCCAAATTAAACCTAAGAATTTAATTATCTGAGTACTAACTTTCAAGTTTTAAAACCACTACTGAAAACATGTTGTCAATACATTTTCAGATAATAATTCTTATAAAAACTTTTGAAATAGAGCTTCACTCTAACTACTAGGCGATTGTACCAACAAATAAAAGAGCAACACTCTAAATCAGACCGGATAACTAAACCTTAAAATCTAATTTTCAGATTAAGTTTGCAATGAAAAAATATATATTTCTCTCTAACATTCTTAATATATAAAATCTTGAATAAAAACAAAATCAATTCATTTTATAGATTTTTACCTATTTAATATTTTGCAAGTATAACAATGTTATTATTATATCATGTTTGCAAATAGTTAACAAAGTTAAATTTAATCACAGACAAATTAAATATAACATATAAGAATAAATTATAAAAAATAACTATAAAAATAATAAAATCTTTACAATACTTTGATGTTATTCCTGTTGCTAGAAAACCTCCAAACGGAATTTTCATTTCCATTTATTGAATCAAAAAGAAAATAAATTACAAAAACATAATTAGTAATTCTCAAAAAGAGAAAAATCTAAAACTAAGAAAAACTAAAAACTAAGAAATGGGAAGAAAGAAAGAGAGAAGAAGATGTTTTTGAAGTGTGTTTTTGTGTGTAGAGAATGAGGGTATTTATAGGTGAGGAGAGGAAAAAAAAGTGGGTGGAAAAATGATTAAAAATGGAGGAAACACGTAGTAGGTGATGATGATGTCAGTTAACGTCATAATAGGTGGGGCACGAGTGGCGCACACGGAATGGAGCATAGGCGCGCACGGACTGGGTGCAGATGGGTGTAGGCACGCATAGAATGGGGCAGGGGCACATAGAGGCGTACATGGATTGGGCGTTGATGGGCGTGTGGTAAGCGTAGGATAGAGCAAAGGCGCGCACGAACCAGGCACAGATAGGCACATGCGGGTTTGGACTGGGAGATACGTGCACGTTGGCTGGCGTTGTTGGGCGAATGCGTGCGCGATTTCATCCTTTTTGACATTTTTCACCCTTTTGTCCAATTTTTCCATCTTTTTGTGACTTTTCCTCATTTATTTTATGAATATATTTGTGATGTATTACCTCGAGTATTTTTTTGAGTCTTTAAGTTACTTTTTTAAGTGAAAATACCTGAAAAACAATAAAAATACTCATGATTCTGAAAAGACAGATTTATATAGAAATATGATAAAATCATATAAATATATATATCTTTTTAATCAATTAAAGTGAATAAAATCATGGTAATTTTAGTGTTTTTTGAGCACTCATCAGTGCTCAAACTCGAAGGCAAGTTAAGTCTCTTTGAGGAGAACAAGTGTGAGCTCACTTTTTATAAATAGTAGTTAATCTAAACTCAATCTCGAGAAAGGAGGACCTTGACTAAAATGGCCACTCTTATAGATAGGAAATCCTATTGGGTTAATTTCTATATGAAGCAATCTGAAAAAGTCTTCCTCAAGGTGATAGAGGTCATTGAAGAATTGGAACATGCAATGCTAGCGATGAGGTATGTTCATCCTGAAGTGGTAACCCATGCATAGGAAGAAAATCATCGAGATTCAGGCCAAGTTGTTGCCTCTAGTGGAAGAAACTGATGATCTAGACACTAGTCGTGTGTCCAAGCATTTAAAGAATTTTTAACCCTATGAGGGGTCAAGCTTTGTATTAATAGGTTTTTCAAAATATTTGTAATTTCAGAAAATAAAAATATTCTTGATGTCATGCACTTGTGATACTCGAACATTGTATATTTTTTATTAGGGCACAAAACCTATAATTATCGGGGCATTTTACTTGGTTATTAACCAAGGTGATCGGCTTGTGGTGTAAAACAGTGGGAGAGGAAGTTTTACCTAGTTCCTAACTGAGGTGTTCATCTCTCTCTTAAATGCTAGAGCACCGACCCAGTCCCTAATTGAGGTGGAAAACTTGTGACATTTGCAAGTGTTAGGGCGCTCTACCTGGTTTCTGAACGAGATGATCAACCCATGTTGTAAAATGGTGAGAGATAGTTGTATTTGGTTCATGATTGAGATTCTCATCTCTCCCATCAATGCTAGAACATTGACCTTATTCCTGATCAAGGTGGATAACTTATGACTTTTGCAAGTGTTAGGGCACGCTACCTGGTTCTTAATTGAGTTGATCAAGTTGTGACGTAAAACGGTGGAAGGGAGAGTTCTACTTGGTTCTTAACCGAGGTGTTCATCTCTCCCTTCAATGCCAGAGCATCGACCTAATTCCTAACAAAGGTGGACAACTCATGATTTTGCAAATGTCAAAATGCTCTACTTGGTTCTTAACCGATGTGATCAACCCATGACATAAAACGGTGGGAGAGGGAGTTCTACCTGGTTCCTAATCCAGATTCTCATCTCTCCCTTCAATGTCAGAGCACTGACCTGGTTTCTAACCGAGGTTAACAACTTGTTACATTTACAAGTTTCAGGATGCTCTACCTAGTTTTTAACCAAGGTGATCAACATGTGACATAAAATAGTAAGAGAATGAGTTCTACCTAGTTCCTGACCGAGGTGTTCATCTCTCCTTTCAATGCCAGAGTGCTAACTTGGTTCCTGATCGAGGTGGACAACTCATAACTTTTGCAAGTGTTAGGACACTCTACCTGGCTCTTAACTGAAGTGATCAACCCATAAAGTAAAATAATGGAAGACTTTTGAGAAAGAACCATTTGTTGAGGTGGGTCATTCCATAGATATGCATGTGATGATGGTACATGAAAGTGGTAAATTAATATACATTACAAGTAGTATTTCAAGTTTCTAGCATTCCAACTTATGTCATCCTTAATTCCTTCAATGCTTTTCAATAAGTAGGCCCATCTTGGAGTGGTCTGGGTTATCTGATAAGGTCCTTCCCAATTTGAACTCATTTTACTAGCCCTTCATTCCCTCTTATTAGAGAAGACCCATTAGAGAACCCAATCACCAGTGGAAAATACTTTGAAATACATAACCTTGTCGTAATAATCTGTTACTTTTCTTTTTTGCTCGATTATCCTCCTCAATGCTTCATCCTTTTTTTTCTTTGGTGAGGGTCAAGTCAATTACTATACTCGCCTTATCTGCTCTTATATAATATTGACCTAGCAATAGGTATTACAACTTCAATATCATAGACTAGGGGAAAAATGGGTCTCATTAGTGCTACCTCGAGGGCTAGTTCTAACAGCCCATAATGTTCTGGGTAGCTCTTCAACCCATCTTCCTTTTGCCTTCTCCAATATTTTTCTTCAGTATATTGATTATTAATTCATTGAAAGATTCTACTTAACCATTTGCTTGGGGATAATATGGCATTAAGAGGCACATCTGAATGTTATACTTGACGATGAACTCTTTGATTTTATGACCTATAAATCATCTCCTGTTATTGGTAACGATTTCTTTGGATAGACTGAATTGAAAAATTATAGACTTACAGATAAATCATATCACCTCATTTTCCCATATTCTTCCTAGAGATTCATCTTTAACCCATTTCAAAAAGTAGTCAGTGGCCACAGGAAAATGCTTCTTTTGGTCCTTAGTTAAGGGTAGGGATCCCACTATGTCAATCCCTCACTTGTAAAAAACCAAAGGTTCACCACCATTTTTATGGCGTTTAGAGAAGTGTATGACACAGGTGTGAATATTTGACACTAATCACATTTCTGTGTGTATTTTGTACAATCTGCCATAATAGTGGGTCAATAGTAACTGTGTCTCATAATTTGTTGTGACAAACTCATTCAACCTGAATGAGAGTCATACTCTTCTTCATATGCTTCAAACACCAATATTTCAACTCTTTCCTTGGTAATGCACAAGAGCCTGGGTCCGAGCCTGGTTCTTTTGTATAGCCTACCTACTTTAATGATGTATTTTCTTGCCTTGGCCTCATTTTCTTTTACTTGTTTACGATCCTTGGGTAGGTCATCTTTTTCTAGGAAGTTATAAATCGGGGTGCACTATGAGTTGGTGGGGGCATCCATACAACCAACTATTCTTTCGACCTCTTCTAAACTCATTTCTGTCAAGATTGTAACTGATACTACTTGGGTGAGGTTTTCCTCTCGTACTGATGCTAGTATGGCCAAGGCATCGATGTGACCATTCTCATTTTCAACTATTTGTTTGATCTCACACCTAGAAAAATTTGAGCATTCTCATTTCAATCTCTCTAGATACCCATTCATCTTTCCATCCTTAGATTCAAATGTCCCCAAGAATTGGTTGGCCACTAGTCTGTAATTTCTATGTATGGTGATCTTATCTGCTTCTAATTTTTTTGATGTCATGACCCCAAATATAATCGCCTCATATTCTGTAACATTATTATTTTCTTGGAAATCAAGCCTAACCGCATATTAGAAGCAATTGTTGTTGTGGTCATTTATCCCATACTGTTAAAGTTGTCTGCTTCATCAACAAATACTTACCAGGTTGACCTATATCTTTGATCCACCGCACATATTTCTTTTTGCACCTTATTATTGATGATTTCTATTGTCTCACTAAACTTGATTACAAACTCAACTACTCATTGTCCTTTGATGGTTGTTCTAGCCATATATTTGATGTCACATTCTCTCAATTATGTGGCTATTTGTGCCAACCTACCTACTATTTTTGGTCTCGTTAGTATACTTTTCAATGGTTTGGAAGGTAAGTACTACCACCGTGTGCGAGCCAAAGTAATATTTGAGCTTTTGTGCATCTTTTTTTAGCATTTGTTAGGATTTAAGTAACATAGTAAATAGGGTGCTGAAGCTTGCCTCTTTTGGCTAAGAGTATGTCACTGCAAGTTTGGGGGGCCACTACCAAGTATAAATAAAGTGTCTTTATTGGTAGAGGCATAACGAAGATAGTGAGGTTACTCAAGTATCTTTTGATTTCTTCGAAGGTTTTGTCGTAATCCTTATCCCAAAAGATTGACGAGTTCTTTCTCAGTATCTTGAATAATGGCAAACATTTATCCATACATTTAGAGATAAATCCATTTATTGCCATTATTCTTCCATTCAGCTGTTGGGCTCCCTTTAGGTTGGTAGATGGCTTCATATTCACCAAAGCTTATATCTTTTTTGGTTTAGCCTCAATCCCTCAGGCTAATACAAGATACTCTAAGAATATGTCTATAGTAACACCAAAGATACATTTTTTGGGGTTAAGTATCATAACATATACCTTTTTGGATTATTGTAAATATATTTTATACGCCTTTAATGTGGTCCAGAGTTTGAGGTAATTTTACTACCATGTCATCTACATAAGCCTCAAGGTTCCTCCTTAATTGATCTACAAACATTTTTTTAACGAGACGTTGATATGTAACGACCACATTGTTTAGTCCAAATGGAATCCTTATATAATAGAAGGTCATCTCTTCCGTGATAAAAGATGTTTTTTCTTCTTCTTCGGGATGCATACTGATCTGGTGGTACCCAGAATATACGTCTAAGAAGCTCATCAACCCAAAACCAACATAAGAATCTACCAATTGATCAATACTTGGAAAATTCCGTGATAAAAGATGTTTTTTCTTCTTCTTCGGGATGCATACTGATCTGGTGGTACCCAGAATATACGTCTAAGAAGCTCATCAACCCAAAACCAACATAAGAATCTACCAATTGATCAATACTTGGAAAATGGAAGCAATCTTTGGGACATTCTTCATTTAGATCTGTAAACGTTACACATATATAGGGTGACCCACATGCCTTTTTTACCAACACCACATTTGAAAACCATAGAGGATAACTTACCTCTCTTATAACCCCAACGTCCCTAAAGAAGGTGACTTGATACTTGATCACCTCATTTTTTACCCTCAAGATTATTTTTTCTTTGCTAAATAGGTCTAGCCTCTAGATTGACATTTAGTTTGTGCGTTATTACTTTTGGTTCAATTCTAGGTATATCTGTCAGATTCCATGTGAAGATGTCTTAGTTTGTTTTGAGGAAATGTGAGAGTTGCTCCTCTACCTCTTCCGTCAAATCCCTACTTACTTTCAAGGGGTGTTTTTCACCTTTGTCTCCTATTGGCATATCTTGCATCATATTTAGATTGACATACCTTGCTAAACCTTTTTGCCCAACCTCCTTTGAGGGAGACCTTTTTGTGATTTCTACTTAAGGGTGAACTCTTTCATGGTAGCATTATAGCAGCTCCTAACTTTTTTTGGTCTCCCTTTATCTCTCATGGGCCCTCGTCAGTGGGGAACTTGATTAACTAATGAAAGGTGTATGAAATTACCCTCATTCTGTGTATCTATAACCTACCTAAGATGGCGTTGTATTATGCTGGAACATCAATGACTACGAAATTGATAATCATTATCATACCTTTTGCCATGACAGGCACCATCATCGTTCCTATTGCATAGGTGCTACTGTTGTTAAACCCTACTAGGGGGAGTTCCGCCTTAACAATATCAAACTCATTCACTCTTAGGGCCCTGGTAGTGGACATGAAAAAGGAGATCCACTCAGCTCCTTGTGTTAATCATTATTCGGCAGATATTGCAAGGCCATGTCCTCAAAGTGATCACTACGGGATCCTCGTGATGGGATAAGGGCTTATCCTTTTCATTGAAAATGATTTCTGAGGTTAGTCTTGCCTTATTTAAGGTGTACACATTAGGGGCATTGTGTAGTTCTCTAACAAAACTTTTACGTGAGTTATTCATGGTCCTATTGATCTCAGGTCCTCCATGTATGGTATGTATAGTCCTTATGTTGGGCTCATTATGGTACTCTCTTCCATTGCTCGATAGGTTTGCTAACTTTGGTGCCAATTGCCTGTTTTGCTAGCTTTCTTTTTCACCGTTTCCTCCTATGAGGTTCTTCAAATATCCCCTAGCTAACAACTTTTTTATCTCCTTTTTGAGATGTTTGCAATCTCTTGTTTCGTGACCCACACTTTATGGAAGGTACAACATTTAGATGTGTCCCTAAGCGAGGATTTCATATTTGGGGTCCATCTAACGTTTGGTCCATCTTTCATTCATAATACAGTCTGGGCTAGATCCACCCTCAAAGGTGGCCCTCTAAAAAAAGATAGTGACCTTCCCCAAGGTCCCTTATTCCTCGACCATTGTCCATCTCCCTTGTTGTTTGGTGCAAAATGTTTACTTAAGCTACTCTCATTGCTTTGATTTGTCTTATTTGGGCTTATCCTTCTCTTTTCTTTTTCAGGTATGGCCTTCATAGCAATTCAATGGCTCTCAACTAGGCCTAACTCTCTTTCAAGGTTAACAAATTTTCTTGCCCCTCTGTACATTTCCTCTAATATACAAGGAATTGTTTTGGTTTATTCCATGAACAAGTTAGAAACTTTTGAGATACCATGTTTGAAGGCTTCTATAGAAATAAAGCTAGGATATTTAGAGATTTCTAACTTATTCATCACTAGGTCTTACTGAGCTAGAAAAGAGGTTCCTTTTGACTTCATGCTCAATCTGGTTAGGTTCAGGCTAGACGCACCCCGGTCTATTTTGTCGATCGAGTTAGTAGCTCGATCATTAGTGGATCTTCCTCCTGATTGGGAATGCAACAACCTATTTTTCCCTTCTGGTTTCCTCGTTCTTAACTCGAGAAGTTGGTGAGCTAATTCTTGGTGGAAGTTAGACTTTGTTCTAGTCACATTATGGATCGACGAGACATTTCCCTGTGTCACCGTTGCTTCCTCGTTAGCTAGTCTCAATTATCCATCAGCACGAGTTCCTACTATGGTGAGATGGCACAAGTGATTTTTAGTTCTAGGTTAGCTTGTGAAGAGAACACGTTTGATTTCTCAAGTCTCTCTAAAAGCTTGGAGTGAATCCTAAGAAATATGAAGTCAGAGACTTAAGCTCGATCTAAGAATCTAAGTCCCACGGTGGGTGCCAAAATGTTTAGGATAGTCTGAATTTTCAAAGAGAACATTTAGAATGAAATCAAAGTAAATGGTTGAATGTGTGGATCTCTCAGGGAATCCATGCATATATATAGTCTTACATAAATAGATGTCAATTACATAGAGTAGACACATGTAAGTATCAAGAAAGATAAAAAAAAAAGGATAAAATAAATATATTTATAGGTCAGGATTGACTATCCCAAAGTTCAAACCGGTATTCGACCCCATAGATATATAAGGTAACTCAAGGTGTCTTTTGGGCTAATATATGTGTCCAAACAATTATAATACTTATTATAAATAAAATGCATGTTTATTTACAAAAAATAAAGAATTGTTAAACATTACTCATATCTAATCTCGTTTACACCTACGTATCTATTTTTTTTAATTATTTACTTTTCATTGTTCATTATTTAATTTTAAAAAAATACGTAAAATAATATTTATAAAACTTATTACAAAAAAAACATTTCATAAATAATACTAAATATGATCCAATTCAACTATCATTTAATATGCAATATATATATATATATAAACTAAACGTAATAGATATTATTTTTATGATTATAAATTTTAATAGTGTTATTTTTGTTATATTTTATATTGTTTGGGATAAGCATCAGTGATTTTATAGATTATTGGTTTATTTTACAAGTCAATTCTATTTTGGTGGTTTTGAAAAAACTAAAACTTTGGTAGACATATAAAATCCCAAAAATAACCTTTGAGATGATCTACAATATTGACTTGAGTGCACTTGATTTGACAATTTTAGATCTATAATTTTTTTTATCAAAAATAAATTTATAAAACATAACCTAGAGTTAAGAAGAGTTCTTACTATGATATATATTTTCTATATGTTATTATTTAGAAAATTTTAATTTTATTAAAAATTAAAGTTGCAAAGGAAATACTTTAAAATATATATCATACCTTAAATCACTATGTAGTGAAAAATGACAATAAAGATTGTCCAAATGATTGGAAATTAGAAACATAACAAATAAAATTCCTTAGAGTTCCTAAGAAAAAATTATTAAAACATATTTATCTCTTCCTCTCAAAAAGAAAAAAAACATTATTTTATATATACATAATCAAGTTTAGAGATTAAAATTTATGAATATTACAACATATTAAGTAATATATATATATATATATAATATTATAAGTATAATAAAATTATATTTTTATCGATTTTATAAAATAAAAATATAATTATATTAGTCTTTTAAATTTTAAGAAGTACAGGATCAATCAGATAAAAAAAATATAAATTCCATTAATTCTTAAATTTGATCGATTAAGTGATTTTTGAAAAAAAAAATATGCCTACCTAATTCCTGTGTAACTCATCTGCATATGCTCTAATTAAGTATTGATCAATTTAATGTATAAATATTAATTTTAACAAATATTGATTTATCTTTTAAAATACAAACGACCAACATCATTCATATGATAATTGATATAAAAAATTTATTTATTTTTTTGTGTTATTTATTTATAATAATAATAAATAATAAGATATTTAAAAATATAAAAATTATTGAATAAATTTCTTGTTTATTGTATCATATTTATATCATATTGTTATGTTGTGATGTAAAAAATTGATTTATTTAGAAATTTCAATTTTAATTTTCTTTTTGTGTAAGTTATTATAAATATAAAAAAAATTCTTATAACAACAAGGTAGTGATATTAGGAGTAGGGTGGATTTCGAGGGATAATATCTCAAATGTATATGAAGTTTAACGTATATTTACTTATATTTTTAAAGTTTATAAAATATCTAAAATATCCCTAAATTTTATGGTTAATATTATTAGTATTTTTAAAATTTAATGGTGTTAATTTTTTCATTCATTACTATTTATATTCATATCCCTTGGCTCTGATACCATTTTGGGGTATTTCTATCATCAAGGACTGTTATTACCTTAATAAGTAATATGTTTTGAATGCACATTATTTTGTCTTATTTGTAATATATAAACATGTTTTTCCTGTGTACATACAATGTACTTGTAATCTTCAAAGAAGTAGCATCTAAATATTAAGTTGTTGAATTCATCTTTTTTTATTCTTACATATTTTTTACTAAAATAGTCTATTAATGTCCTTGAAACAAGATGGTCTATGATGTTTGTGATAACTTTAATATAATTTATATAGATGTCTAACAAGGTGTTAAATCTTTTAAAAATTTTAAAACAAGTTTCATAATTCTCATCTTTAAAATATTCATTTAAAGCTAAGAGATAGCCTTTATCAAATTTTTCTAATAGAATTAGATTTTTATTTTTAATTTCTTTATAATTAGTTGTTTATTTCTGAAATTAAAAAAAGTTTTCATCTTCTTGTTTATGAGTATTATAATTTGATGTAAGCAAATATTTAAACATTCAATATTATTAACTGGCTTAAATTTATAATTATTATACTTGAATTTAATAGGTCCACCATGGTCTTCACTTCTATTTGTCTCCTTTTGTTACACCTGTTATGGCTCAACTTTGCTCAAACCTCAATACTCTCTTGGTAATGGTAAGACTTCTGCATGTGAACATAGATGATGTCCAATATTTGACTTACAAGGCAATAGTAACATAACTCTATTTTATTCATAAGATAATAATTATTAAAACTTAAGGCCAATTAAGAACCTTGAAGGGATTCTTAACCGCTCATAATTACTGGGTATAATATTACTAGTCTTGGGATTTCTAGATAGAGAGGATTTATATGCTAGAGTTTGTGTGTTTATTCAGAGTTAAGTGCTCTTAGTTGTTATTTTATGTTTTAAAATGAGAATAAGGGTTTCTTTTATAGCACAAGGAATCCATGTTTACAAGACTAAAATTTCTATTTTACCCCTACTTTAATAGTTTGTCTGATTTTTACTTTAAATGGTAGCCACTGCTTTTTTCCTTGGCACATACTGTCGAATAAGATGTAGGGTCTACATTTTTATTTTCTTTATCGTCTTTTGTCGACAGTTTCTTTCTTTATTCTTCTTTGCCGTTTTCTATCGACAATTCTTTTGATGACATTGATGATGACACATCTTTGTCTTCTCGATTTTTGATTCAGTGAATGCATCTGTGATCTTTGGTGGATTTTCTAACATAGAAGCAGAATATCTTCTTTGGAAATGTTTTCACCATCTTCTTCTAAAAGAGTCATGCTACTATGAAAAATGATGATAACTTTATTAGTTGAATAATGTATCTTTATCTCAATAGAATTGTCAATCTATCTGAGTTCATAGTAAATTTGGCCTAACATTTGACCTTTTAGTAAACAAAGTTCTTCTGTGTTGAATTTATTTTCTAAAAATGTCCTTGGTTTGGGAACTTTTTTGTTTGTATTGAAAATCTCTATCTTGATGAAGTGGTAGAGACCATCATTCCTCATTCCAGTCCATTAGTAAACTGAAAAATGTTTCCTAGGTATATATTCTCTATTAGTTCTACATGGAAAGCTTTATAAATAAATATTGGATCAACATCTTTCAAGATATTAAATTTACTTCATGCAAAAAATTCCTTATTTGTGGTGTAGAACTTTATATCTTCAATATATTTCTGAGTAAATTTCCTAGCCAAGTTATAGAGATTCAACCATTATGGTTTGGTAAGGTTTCTATATTGGTTATTTTCATCTTCAATAATTGGTGAATTTCTCAGAGATGTCTTCTTGAATGACACTGAATGTCTTACTGTTTGTGATGTCTTTGGGAGAGATGTTTCCCTAAATATCACTGAAACCTTGCTATTTTTCCTAGATTTTTCAATCTCTTTAGGACTGTTGGTTGTTGTTGTAATGTTGCAAAATAATTTCTTACCATCTCTTTTGGAGTTATTAGTTTTGGTGTTTTACAATTGGCGTAACTGCCTTCAACTTCTATTCTATTGGTGAAGGCTCTTTAAGTTAATCCACTAATTCCTAGAATATATTTACTAGCTTCTGTCCAATTGTTATAAATTCCTGATTTTGGGTCATTATAGACCATACAAACTTTTTTTCTATTCTTCATTTTCTACCTCGTCTGCCCAATTGAGTTTTTGGTATTAGAAATTTTATTTTCTTTTGAACTGTTAGGTTCTTTCTTTTCATTTTGAATTCTTTCTTTAAAATTTTCATCATTTTTAGATTGAATCTTTTCCTCTTTTGAGTTTTTGGACTCTAAGAATTATTTTGAACAATTAAATTATTCATGTTTATTTCCTACCTCCATAAGAGATTTCTCAAGGTATAATAACTCGAGTTATTCTTGTAGGATTTTTACCTCATTTTCCTTTATCTTGATGTCAAGATGTTCCATTCCTAAAATCATAAAAATAATTAAAAGTGCTAATTTTCTAGTAAAAGCATCTGCTAGGCTATTCTTATGTCCTGTAAGATGTTCAACATCAAAATTATAATGGTTGAACTATTTTTTTCCACCTAATTAATCTTCCTTGTTTGTAATCATCTACAATATTAGTTCTTAAGAAATATCCAAAATTCTTGTTATCTGTTCTAATAATGAATCTAGAACTTATAACATATATTGTAAATTTCTTAATGACTTTTTTAACAACTAAATATATTTTTTCATTATTGTGGTAATTTAATTCTGGACCTTGGAAAGATCCTGATATATATCTACAAAGATATTTATCTTTGTCATCTACTTTTGCTTTAAGAACTATTCCTTACTATTATTGTGAAGCATATGTTTCTACAAATTCGATATATGCTTCTATGTATGTCAAGTATCCTAAAAATCATAATAACTGTAATTGATTTTTGTCTTTTAATTCACTAGGAAAACCTTAAATATTATTTAATATATGAGGTTGTAGATCATGTTTCCATCTTCAATTTCTAATCCTAAATACTTAATTTTATGTTGATCAAATATTACTTTCTTTTCTGAGAGTACAATGCCTTATTTCCTACATTATTGTAAGATATTAATAATATCCAAATAGTATTTATTTAATTCATTATTGAAAACTAAAATATCATCTATGTAAACACAATTTTTTTTTGTAATTTCTTAAATAGGTTATCCATATACTTTTAAAAATGCCTAGAACTTGTTTCAATCCAAATTGTACAACTTTTCATTAGAATTGTATTTGAGGGCAACTAAATATCGTTAATTTTTGAGATTCTTCATCCAATCTTAATTACTAAAATTCGTTGTTGTAATCAAAACTTGAGAAGTATTTCTTTCATTTTATTAATGATGATAATTCTTCTTTCTTCATAATGAAGTATCCATCATCAATGGTTTCTTTATTCAATGCTTTAAAATTTATTACCATTATATTTTTTCCTCTTCTTTTCAACTAAATGCTAGACTATAATGAGATGAATTACTTGGTTTTATGACTTTCAATTCCAAAAGTTCTTAAATTTGTTTTTCAAATTCAATCCTTTCTTTTAGAGTATAAATCATTGGTTTTACTCTTATGACCTTGTTAGGGTCTCTTAATTTTATGTTGATAGTTGTCTTAGATTTATTTATTTTTTGATCCAAAGGATTTTTGAACTGATTGTTTTCAATAGTATTTTGATGTCTGTTAGGGATTTGTCTTTCTGTATTTTATTGAAAAAAAAAAAGTTTTGTTTTTCTTCTATATCTAATGAAATATTTTCTAAATAAGAGTTTTGTTGCTTTATCTCACCACGTTTTCGCTTTTTATGTTATTGTATAAAAGTTGGGTTTGATACAACTAAAGATTTTCTTATTTTTGATACATGGATGGTATCACAATCTAATATTGTTAGACTTATTTTGTCTAAATATTGTGTAAAAAGTTGATATAAGTTTAGAAAATTATTTTCTATTAATAAATAAAGTCTTGTTTTATGTTGATATATAGTATGAATGTGAAAATTTTCTACTCCTATCATTATGTATGTATCTTTTAAAACCTTATTAAGATTTATTGTAGTATTATTAGTAATTTTATAATTAAATCTTTTGGTGCTTGTTTCCAACGTTCTTCTTGAAATACATATTTACTTGCTAAACACATACTAGCTCATGTATCTATATATGTATATAAATGATAATTGTCATAGCTTTTAAATTTTAGTCCTACTTTAATGTAGGTACTATTTGGATTTGTAATACTATACAATTCATTCATCTTCTAATGAAAAATAGACATAATTTGAGTGTTCATATTCAGAGTCAGTTATTTCTTCCAATAGATAAATACTAGTAATATTATCTATATCAGATTCCTCAATTTATTGTAATTCCATTTTGAAAGCTTTCTCTAAGATTTTTACTTTTTGTAGAAATTTATTTTTAAATTTTTTCACATGTTGAAGTCTGCTTGGACATTTGTTGGCATAATATTCTTCTTCATTACAGATCCAACATCTGAATTTTTTTCTTTCTAGAAGGAAAAAAATTCTTATTCTTATTTTTAGGAGGTTTATACCTCTTTCTTCTAAAATATATTTTCTTACAGGTTTTTCTATTAACTTTTTTTTATATTTTTGGAAATCTTGTTTTTTGAATTTATATCTTTTAATTTTTTTTATATTTTTATTTTTGTTTATAAGGTTTTATATTACATCCATATTTTTTTGGTATTCTAAAATCTCTTGTATCATAACACATTTTATCATTTCTTCTTATTTGTTTATATTCCTTTCTTTGTTGACATTTACTAATTATCCAACTTTTAAAGTTCTTATTCTTTCTCCTAAGGTATCCGATATAGTTTTCTATTTCTTTATTCCCAACTTTCCTTTAAGGTTTTATATAGTGTTCCAGAAATTTTTTAGAAAAAAAACATTTATTTATAAGTTGTTTGTATAGAGAATGGTAATTTATGGTAATACATTTCATATTCACAAATTTCCATATTTGTTAAATGTCATTTAGCTTCATTAATTTCATTTTCATTGGATTGAATGATAATTCTTCATTTATCTTCTCCAATAAAGCATTCTCTTGCATTAATAAATATTGTCAGTGTGTTAAATTTGAAAACCAATTTTAACATTTTCTATCATTTTATGAGCTAATAATACCCTATAAATTGAAAAGGTTTGTTTGTATAATTTGAAAGGTTTGTGTGAGCATACTCATACCATAAGCTCATTCATCTAAGACTTTCTTCCTATCTCTTATATAGTATAAATCTAAAAGATTTGGCCTATAATTATCACGGAGTTTGAATTATGGTGGGATACTTCATTTAGTTACCCAATGCAATCCTTCTTTTATTTTGGGTGATTGTCTTCTTCTATTTGTAGCACTAGGTTCCTCTGTCCTCTATCTATTTTTCTCCTCTATGCAGGTCAGATGTTCCTTCTTGATAAGATCTAGTAATGAAATTGGTTTCATATGACCTTTTGGGGCCATAATTTCTTCTTCAAAATAAGTTCTACTAATTATTGTCATATACTCTTCTTCTTTGTTTGTACAAAGTTTTTCATTATAATGTTATTATAATTCTTCATTAGTTAATGTTAATAAACTAACTAATTTTTCTATATCCCTATTTTCACAGTTCATGAATTCTTTCTCTAATTCTTTTCTCTATTCCATCAAATTGAAATTATATCTTTTTTTAATCAAATTGTTCATCATTTTTTCTTTTCTCATTTTTAGGAATCAGAACATCTGATCTCTTAAGTGATTCTTCTTTTATTCATTCGAAGGGATCAAATTTATGACCTATAATTTCATTATTTCTATGTATGTTATATATATATATATATATATATAATTCTCTAAATTTCATGTGCATGTTTTGTTGTAATTTATTATAATCATATATCTTTATTTCTTTTAATAATTCTTCTTGTATTTTAATTATATCCTATAGGTATTTTATATTTGATTCTTGAGTTAAATCAATTTCCTCTGTTAAAAGTTTTAAGGTTTTAAATAATGTTGTTTGATTTTTTGCTAAGCCTAGTACACTTCCATTTACTTCTAACTATATATTTTTAAATTTTTCTCTAAACATCATTATTTTTCTAATATAACATTATGAACTAATACCTTCATTATTTTGACTTCATTTTTTAGTTTTTTAACTTCTTCCTAGTTAGAGGTTTTTTCTTCCTCTTCAAAGTAAATCTTGACATATTATTGTTTTTGATAACATTACTTTTTCTCCCTATTATCAAGGGTTTTTATTTGATATCTAAATGACATTCCTCTTGTACCTCAAAATCTGTTAGTATTTTTGGTTTTATTATTTGACCAAGTTTCTTAAATTTTTTGTCTATTTCTATAAATTTATTTTGTTCATATATTGAACTATTATGATTATTTATTAAAGAATATACTACTAGATAATGTATTGAAAATAAATGATTGCATTCTTTCATTAAATCTACTCTTTCAAATTGACAAGCTAGGTTTAATACTTAATTTAGTTTTTATCATGGATATTAATAGCAAACATGAGGTATGTTGTAAATTTTAACTTTTTGTATCCTAAGTTATCATGTATCATTCCTAATAAAACATCTTTTATATTTATTATTATGTTATCTAGTAATGTTATTTTATTGGTATATCTATTCATTTTCTAAAATGAGTTTTTATTAATATTTGAATTCCTCCTAAATGAATGTATCTAATTTTTTTTAATATTTTTGGTGAATTTTGGATAACTTATTTAATATAGTTTCTTTATCAATTAATAATATATTATACATTATTTTTGCATATGTTATATTAATACTCATTTATTTATTACTTATTCTATAATAAATTATGTGTTTTATAGAGAATCATTTTCTTAGAGATGAAAATGATGAATCTTTAAATCCATCTCTTTTTTTAAGATTTTTTTTTTGAATTTTTACATATTTTTTTTTACTTATTACTATTTCTTGCGAAAAATATCCTAAGATATCTTCCGATTCTATTTCTATTATTCTGAGTTTATTATTTCCTTTTTCATTTTAGAAATATTACTATTTATTTCTGTTAGATTTAACTTCCGCCTAAGAGATATTTTTGAGTTTTTTGAAACTTTATAAATATTTTTGAATTTTTTGAAGTTTTAGAAATATTTTTAAAAATACTTCAAAATTTGGGGATATTTTTACAATAATCCAAGATTCTAATCATTTCAAGAAAAGATGAGATGAAAATGAAAACTACTAAACCAAATTATCAAATTAAAAACTATATAATAATTTATTATTTTTTATCAGTAATATTGCTTTCTTTTATATCAAATATTAGATATTTATTTTTTAAAAAAATTACATTAATTTTAAATTTTATTTATATATACTAATAAGTCATCACATATTTTAAAATTATAAATAATTTATTGAATTACAATTCAAAATAAGTGAATAAAAAAATAGAAGAACAAATTGATTGTTCGCCACTTCGCCTCTTTGTTCTTTTAACTTTTAATCTCTAAGTAATCTATATCTATTTGAGAAATACACAACTTAATACAGTAGACATTTTTTTTAAAATTCAAGGTACTTAAAATTCTTTTAGATATTTTTTTGCTAAAATATTTTTATATTTTAAAATAATTATATATTGAATTTAAAAAGAAATATAATTTTTATTTTTTTGAAAAATATTTAGATTAAAAAATTTAAATAAAAAAGTATTATATTGAGAGGTGTATTTTTTTAGTAGATGCATTATATTAAAAAAATTATTCAAATGTTATATACATTTTCAAAATTTAAGATTTGAATTTGAAATATTTTTTTATTTATTTTCTACGTGTATTTATAATTTTTGTTAAAGATAATTTAGAATAATTACTTTTTAATTAATTTTAAAATATATATTTTATAATAAATTTACTTTGAAAATTAATTTAAAAATTCAAAAAAAAATTATTTTTTAATTTTAAATATATTATAATAATTTGTAAAATGAAAAATGAAAAAGAATTGTAATAATCCAATTATAAGACAAGCAATTTCAATTTTTTTAATATAATTATATTTTTTTTAATAACTAGATCACACTAATATTTGAAACTCGTTAAGCAATAAATACATTTATGAGTATAATTTATTTATTTATTTTTTACTGAATAATATTGTTTGGTATTAATTAAATATATAATGAACATACGATTTAAGATATGTAGGTACCCCGATATGGTATAAAAGGTAATATGATTGACTTAACGATGACCTAAACTCAAGAAGTTGGTAAAATGCATAACACACTCTACAAAATATCTCGTTATCCAAATGCGAGATTCTAAATGTCAAGATATGATGAAATTACGAAATGTTGACATGATCGTGGTCTTCCTTCTCCGTGAACGACTTGAAGAAAGTTACATAGGAACCTAACATGATCTATATGTGACGACCCTTCTTATATGCAACGACCTCATTATGTAACACATATAGCGATATGCTTTTTGTTTAAATTAGTTCGCATACCATTTTATCATATGTAAATGGTATACCCAGGTCGCTTATGCATACCCTGACATGTATATAAGATGTTATACATATATATACCTCTTAAATGAAGAGAATATAAGATCCAATTCAATTGTTCAATTTACTATTTCTCACTACAAATCACTAAAATCTTGCACTTGAAATTCTCTCCAAACAATTGATACTGTTTATGGGAACTCAAATCTTTCTAGTCCATAGTTGGCATTTGAGACCTTATCATATACTAAGAGAATTAACTTGTGTTTTGATTTGCATGCCTTCAAATAGATTGTCCATCCATGGTCAATGAACATACAGTCAACCCTGTTCTATTAGCTCAAGAATTCAACCTTAATGATAAGGAGCCTCATTCCTCGCCCTTCAGGTCGTTGTCAAATCACGATTTAGTAACTGCTTCAGCTAGCGAGGATCAGGTTTTGACTCTTCGCAATATGGACCCATCCACGCAAGTAACACGACCTTTAGACACTTCCCCATGCTACAGTTCAGATAACCGTCCTTACGAAGGAGATGTGATGATAAAAGGACTTCAAAAATAGATAACATAACTGCAACAACCTTCATAGAATGTCAAGAGGATAACAACAAGTTAAGATCCTGATTAGAACAAAACGTATGTTCAGACACAAGGAGTTCCTTTTATACACCACGTAATCCTCGGAATAGGCCTATTGTCCTTACTCTTTGTCATTTTAGGTCGTTTGGTTTGTAACAATCCCGAGAGAATACGACCTGATCTAGAAGATACATTTTTTGTTGGGTCTTCTTTTGAAGACCTATCCATTTTTTCCTTTGTAAGACATTAAAAAAAGGAGATAAAAGATGAAGAATTATCAAGGGGTAAGGATATAACAACGACCTAATTTCTAGTATACATCATTATATAAACGAGTTGAAATTCTTACAAAGTAACTTTTAAACGATCTTATCAAAGAATAATACGACTTATGATTAACCAACGGGTTGAAATTCTCTAAAGGTAAATTTACTAAGTTAAAATAGGTAAAGGTAAGAGTAAATTCCTCCACTATTTATAAAAGAAAAGCTAGAAGATGAAAGATCTTAACTAAAATAAAATTAATTAAAAATATATTATTTTGCAATTAAACGACCTCGCAATTAGAATTTATATCATTTGAGTGATCGTTATATATCTAAATGCGTTGAATCTATTAACGATGATTACTTAAAATGAAATAGGCGACCATATATTATTCTCTTTAACTTCTCAAAATCAAGAGAATAAGAGAGTTAATATTTGGTATTAAATATGCAACAAACATATAACCTAAGTTGTGTAGGTATCTCGCTATGATATAGCGAGGTAATAGGACTGACTTAACGATAGCTTAGGCCCAAGGAGTTGGTAAAGCGTATAACCAAATCGACAGAATATCTCGTTTTCCAAATATGAGGTCCTAAATATAAAGATCTGATGAAATTACGAAATGTCAACGTGATCATAGTCCTCCTTCTCCTTGAACGACCTGAAGAAAGTTACTTAGAAACCTAGTGCGACCTATATGTGACGACCTTTCTTATATGCAACGATCTCATTATATAACACATATAACGATTTGTTTTTTGTTTAAATTAATTTGTATGTCATTTTATAACATGTAAATGGTATACCCAAG
This sequence comes from Hippophae tibetana, assembly GCA_037013495.1. Classification (NCBI taxonomy): domain Eukaryota; kingdom Viridiplantae; phylum Streptophyta; class Magnoliopsida; order Rosales; family Elaeagnaceae; genus Hippophae; species Hippophae tibetana. Next base: position 25,739,841 of record CM072805.1, on the reverse strand, counting down.
TCGCTTATACACACCCTGTTATATATATAGGCCCTTTAAATAAGGAAAATACAATATCCAATTTAGTTATTCAATTTACTATTTCTGTTACAATAAAAATTTACATTTGAATTCTCTCCCACAAGTATAATTTTTTAATAAAAGAAATAGTAGATCTTATCTTTATAAAAAAATTTAATAAAAGAAATAGTAGATCTTATCTTTATAAAAGTATAGGAAAAGAGAAAGGAAACGAAGAGTATTTATTATTCTTTTGGTCGTTTTCTATGTTTTGATTTTCTATCAACTCCAGCGAAGCCTAATCCAGGCTTTTGGGAGTTCCGAGGTCATTGACCCATCAAAAACAGTTGTATTTCTAGCTGATTTTTTTTTAAAATCAATTGCGAAATTCAGACTCAAACAAAATCACAGGTAATCAATCTTGTTGTTAATTTTTAGGTTTTTCTTTTTCGAGTTTTGATTATTCGTTCAAGTGTTGGTTTTCGGCTGCTTGGAAAATTCTAGATTAGATTTGGGTACACAATCCGTCTTGATTCAGTGAAATTTGAACTTAATGATATATGCAAGTTCATTACGATGAAACAATTGAATTTAACTGAGCTTGTTGGTTGCATTAAATTCTCTTCAATTGGGGCAATTTTATGGTTTAAAAAAACTTTGGGGGAATTTTGTCCTTTAGTTTCTTTTGTCTTATATAATGTGAAATTTTAAATTTTTGGTTCATTATTTTACTTTTTCCCTACTATCATGAGAAATGATTCAAAATTGGACTATCCCGTATTAATTTACCCATGCGTCGATATTCGTAGTTTTTTTTATATTCAAATTATAATTTGGATTTTATCTGTTTAATTTATGGAGTTGTGGAATCGGAGCTGATTTACTATGAATTTTTATGTTTCCAGTCATTGGTGTTCTGTCAATTCCTGAAAATGCTCTCATTGTTAGACGTATAACCATCAACAGGATTATGATCTTACTGGTAGTAGTTCATTATCGATTATTTGATGTTACACGGGTCTTTAGTGCTGTTTGCAGGAATTTCTGTAGTTACTTGGGATCTGCGATTGAATTTCTGGGGGCATTTGAAGCTTTCATTTAGATTGAATTAGGTTATGATAGTGTTTCTGATGCAGTAGCTATAGTTTTGTTGGGAGTCACAAAAATGTACAGGCCTGTGGTCACAGCGGCAACTACAACACAAGGTGGAACACCAACCGATAATGTTGATTATGTCGTCAATTTGGATCAAATTCCCCGGTGGAGTGATACTGAGTCCAGGTCTTTATTGGAATATGAGAGTGAAGATACTTCCTTTTCTAATTCATATTTTGCTGATCCATTGACATCTCAATCTGAGGCAGAGGGTGGTGGAAGTGGTTTTATTTCTAGCTTTCCTGTGGATCATGAAATTAACTCAAAGATATATCTATGAAGAGGGGACCTGTGGAATCTTGAAGTGGATGCTGTTGTGAACTCTAGAAACGAGGTTAGCCTTAGATGCCTGATTTTAATAAGACAACAGACCTTTTTTTAATCTTGGGAATAAAAACCCAGCTTTCATTGTAATAACTGAAATGAATGTTTGGATATCTCGTTTCATTATCTGACTTTGGAACATAGAAATGATTTGAAGTGGAGGTTAGGACTTGACCTGAAATACACCAGAAACCATAGATGTAATTATTTTCACATGTTTCACTTCATTTTTCACCTTTGACAACTCATATCTTCTATCCTCATTAGTGTTGGCTGTAACCATATACTTCACGTTCAACTGATTTGAAGAATTTGGAGTAAGAAAATGTTCCTTCTTTTACCTTACATGCACGAAACTTGCAGGGATAAATGTTTTTTTATTAATGTTGCTTAGAATGAGAAACTCTAGACTGTACTTGTGATTCTGAATAAAGAGTTAAGAGAATTATCGTGAATTTCCTTATATCATCAGCTATTAGAATCTGGATGCCCTTCCCCCTTTGTGATTATAAAGCAGCAGTGACAGATAAATTTCTGGTTAACAAGTGGCTGCCATCTTGGAACCAAATGATCCATACAAAGCATTTTCAATACAATGAAAAGTCTATTTGAGTTTTCAACCTAACACATTCTTAGGAAAATAAAGTTGCTTTTAGAAAATGTCGTGAAGCATCCGTGGATCATCTCATTGACAGATGCAATGCGTTAATAATATATTATAACCATGAAATGGTTTTCAATTGGATTGTAACAGAACTTGGATGAAGCACACAGCAGCTGGAGCTGGTCTAGCTGAAGAATGTGCAACATTGGTATGCTAATATTTTAAAAAATTCTATTCGTATTTTCATTGAATTTTTTTTTTGGTCATTAATTATACCATATAACAGTTAAATGATTTTCCAAGGTATGGGTAATGAGATTTATAGTTTGACATGGCATGAGATTAAAACAGTTTTATAATGTTAATGTGAAAGTTTTAAGTTAGTGTACTACATGAAATTGTCCCTGCTGTAAATTTTTCTTTTATGTTGAAAATGGATTAATATCAAAAGTTACCTATTCTTTTAATCTCACTTGTCGATAGGGTGGATGTCGAATAGGGATGGAAAAGGTTACTAAGGCATATGAACTTCCTGCCAGGTGTGTATTTTGATTCCATATATGTGAGATGTAAACGTTTATTCACTATGAAACTGAACTCTTGTCATCTTGGAATCTTATCTGCAATTCTGCACCTTTTGTAATGTGTTAATAGCATTGTTCTTTGTGGTGTTAAATGTTAATGAATTACTTGATACCTTTGAAGTTTGGATCACAAACATGTTAATAATCTTAATCAAAATAATAATAATTACCAAGGTATTCACATTACATTTTCTTTTGTTGTCTAAGTAATCTTAAATGTCTGTACAATGGTCCTATTTTCTTGAGTATTTTTCAGGAGGGTTATCCATACAGTTGGCCCCAAATATGCAATAAAATACCACACTGCTGCAGAGAATGCTCTGAGTCGTTGCTACCAATCTTGCCTTGAACTCCTTAATAATAATGGGTTACAAAGGTCTCTTTGTAGCTACTGCTGTATTAATTTCTCCTGTAATTTTATAATTAAATTAATGTTTCAATAACTAGTGAAACTTTGGAGCTTACTTTTTGCTGGATTCAAGTGCAGCATTGCTATGGGGTGCATTTATACAGAGGCTAAAAACTACCCACGTGAACCAGCTGCCCATGTTGCTATAAGTGAGCTAGTCTCTTGCTGCTTATAGTTAACTTTGTTTTCTTCTTTTATTAATTTTTAAGTTCCCCAATGGACTATCAAGTACTTCAGAGTTCAGGCATGGTTTGGCATTTCATAGGAATCTAGTGTCTTTCAGAAATTTATTTACAAATTTATTATGAATGCCACAGGATATAAATGAGAGCCGCAAAGCAAAATTAAGAAATAAATAAACTGCTATTCTTACCAGAGAAGTATGGAGAAGTACCAGTTCTCCTTGAGGTAGTTAAAAACCCAGTCCCAAGTATTGAATGGCCTAAAAATAGTATGAAGTAAAACCTATGATTCTGTAAAATGGTGTCTATTTTTGCAGTTCTAAAGTAGATTCCATGTATATATATAATTATTATTGTCATGTATATTTTGATTAAATAATGGTCGACACATTTTTAATTAGCTGCTGATAATTTTCTTTATTACAAAGTTAATCACTCTTATACTATTCCTTGTTCTCTCATTCATGTGTTCTCTTTCCAGGGACCGTGCGGAGGTTTCTTGATAAGCAGAAAGATATTATTACAGCTGTTGTTTTTTGTACTACTACCTCATCAGATACGGAAATATATAAAAGGTCCAATACAGCCTTCTCTTTTTATGCAGGGTTCATGTTTTCCATTGATAATTAATGACTTTTGCCAATACTTAATTGCTCTATTGATATATCTTGAAGATCAATTGTCCCTTCCTCTTTATTCTATGCAGATTGCTTCCACTTTACTTTCCTCGAGATAAGCATGAGGAGGAGGTTGCTACTTCAAAACTACCTGCAAATGTAGGAGATGAAAACGGTGAGACAATTATAGATGAACGTAAAATCAGGATAAAGTCATTGCCAAAGAAGGTAAATTCTAAGCCTCCCAAGGTATCATGACAAAGATTTGAGTGTACTTGATCAAATTTACAGTTTGTTATATAATTACTGGTTGATTCATTTCTTAAATTTAGATGAATAGATTATCAAGTAGCTATTTTCGATTTGGCTCATAAGATTTCATTTTAGCAGTATTTCTTCCTAGTTAACTATTTTGTACCAATCTGAATTGTTATTTACTCTTTGCAATTTGTATAAATGTCCTTTGAAATTTGAGTATCAAGATGGGTGGTCATTTTAGTCTTGTAACTATGTGATTTATACACTTTAGTCATGTAACATTTTAGGTGAACTTTATTAGTTTTGTAATTTAAAAATATGATCAATTAAGTCAAAATTTTCAAAATTTGTGATTTTTTTTAAAGGTTGGGAATTATATATTTTATTAATAAAAAAATTAAAAAAAAGGAAGGGAAGAAAGAAACCCTCCTCCTCCATCTCTCTTTTTTTCTATCTCCCTCTCTCTTTACTCTTTCTCTTTCCCTTTCTCTTTCTCTTTTTCCCTTCTCTAGTCATTATTTTATTAATAATTAAAAAATAAAATTGAGAGAGAAATAGTGAGTAAGAGAGAGAGTGAGTGAAAGGGAGAGAGAGAGGTGAGTTGGAGAGAGAGAAAGGAAGAGGAAGAGAGAGAAAGAGTAGAGAGAAGGAGAGAGAAAGAGGGGAAGGGTTCTTTTTTCCCTTCTTTCTTTTTTCAAATATTTTTTTATTAATAAAATATATAATTCCCATTTTACCCTTGAAAAAATCTTAATATTTGAAAATTTTGACTAATTGATAATACTTTTAAATTATAGGACTAATAGAACTTACCTGAAAAGTTATAGAACTAAAATGTATAAATCATATAGTTATAAGACGAGGACCCAATATCCACGCATGAGGCTAATCTTAAAAAGTTATATGACAACGTAAAATCCAAGATAAAGGGGAGAGAAGAGGATTGGTAAATAATTGTCCATAAATCTTGCTCTCATCTCCTGGTTTCAAAAAAGGTCTTCTTTTGGACTACATGCATAAGATGGGAAACACTTGATCTTTAGGAATCAAAAAGTATTCTATAAAAAATATAGTTAGATGGGAAGTCTAAACTTATACAACATTCTTACACAATGGTCTCAATTTTAAAAGATTCGTACAACCAGTTTAAGTATGAATTAGGATTTAAGTGGTATATGTTACGTTTTTTTTTCCTCCTTTTCCAGTTTTCCTTGAGAAATGGAAATTAGATAAATAGATAACCAATTGCAATTTCGTCAATTCATCAATCTTTTAATGTCAAATTCATTGCTTCTTTACCTGCATGTCTTGTGTTTTTCTATTATTCCTTTTGTAAAGGGTTAATTGACCTTGTCGAATGACTTATAGGAATTCATCGTATTTGGATTCACTTTTGGATCCTGCTTTTATGTCTTTAATAAAAGATAAAGATGAGAGACAAGGAGCAATGGGAGAAAACTGCTCAAGTACAGAGTGGATGGAATTGTGCTAAACTCCTTGGATATGGTGACCTTGGGACACCCCTATTATTGATGAGTGCTCAAAAAATACTAAAATTATCATGATTTTATGCACGTTAATTGATTAAATATATATATATATATATATATATGATTTTATCATATATTTATATAAATCTGTCTTTTCGGAATCATGTTTATTTTTATTATTATTTAGGTATTTTGGCTTAAAAAAGTAACTTAAAGACTAAAAAAAAAAATACTGTAGGCAATACATCACAAATATATTCATAAATTAAATGAGGAAAAGTCAACAAAGATGAAAAAATTGGATAAAATTGATAAAAAATGGTGAAATCGCGCACGCAACTGCCCCAGCAGCGTCGGCCAACGCACGCAGCTGCCAACCAGCGCCGAGCGCGCCACAATGCCTAACCGCGTGCCGCAACGCCCAACCGCGCTGAGCAACGTGCGTGCATCGCCCGAACCACGCCGAAGCCGTGTGCACGCCTGTACCTAGTCCGCGCGAGCCTCTGCTCCATTCCGTTGGGCGCGCTCGGCGTTGCGGCACGCGGTTAGGCATTGTGGCGCTAGTTGGCGGCTGCATGCGTGATTTCACACTTTTTGATCTATTTTATCCAATTTTTCCATCTTTGTTGACTTTTTCTCATTTAATTTATAAATATATTTGTGATGTATTGCTTCCAGTATATTTTTTTGAGTCTTTAAGTTATTTTTTTAAGCGAAAATACCTAAAAAACAATAAAAATACATGTGATTCTGAAAAGACAGATTTATATAAATATATGATAAGATCATATAAATATAGATATTTTTAATCAAATTAACGTGCATAAAATTATGGTAATTTTTGAGCACTCATCAATTATCTGCTGCCGAAGAGTACTCACTTCATTCAAGATACTAAGGCAAACTCTCTTAATCTTTCTGAAATTGCAGAGATGAAAATTGTGTAAGTTCATCTTGTTCTTGAGATGTAAAGGCCTATTTTAGATGTTAATTCTTTTGCAAACCTTCCAAAGTCATTTCTTTCAAATCAATGTATTTCTCCACACCAAAGTCATGCATTTAGTCAATTTGGGGGCAGTTGGGGTGTTTTCAGCCTGTATCCTGATGAATAAACACACACTTTTGTGTCAGGTATACTATTAATGAGTAGCAAACGTGATAGAAGATGGAAATAGATAATTGCACTGCCCGTTTATTTGTATAAATGTAGTTGCCTGGCATATACCTTTGCTGAGTGATTTCTTGAAATCTCAAAAGTCGAACGGCTCGGCATTTTTTTTAATATATAGCAGCTTGCAAGTTACCCGAGGCTCTTTATTCTTTTGGATTATAAAATGTATTAGAATGTGCTAGTCTTAAGTTTTTATGGTCTTGGACTTCTATTACATCATAAACATGTCTTTCCGTTCTCTATTTCAGTTACCGATGTGGTGTTGACAGTGAGGGTCATCCTGTAATGGTTGTAGTGGGAGCACATTTTCTACTGCGATGTCTTGATTTAGAGCAATTTGTTTTTTATGTGGTCAAGGTAGTAAGAGCTTACTATGTATCTTTGGTTGAATTTTTCTGCTTATTGTTGGCGTATGCAGTCTGCTTTTATCCTCTTTATTATATGATCTTATTAATAACTCTTTCAGGAATTTGAGCCCTTGATACAGAAGCCTTATACTGTAGTATATCTTCACTCTGCAGCATCTTTACGGCTGTAAGTATGTTCGACTCTCTGTATATCTCAGAACCTCTCTTATATCTACAAATTATGGCTTGCATGGATTTGGGTCCATCATAAATTCTCATGAATTAGGTGATATATTTCAGGAATCGTTGTAACTGCTTTCTGAATTACAAATATGATTCTGTCGTATCAGAACAAATTAGAAGGCAAAACTCAAAACATGTAAAAATTTAGAAAGGTTTGAAAAGCTGTATGCTTATTTCGTTTTGTTGGTGGATCGATATATAAAATATGCTTGATCTTTAAGCTTCCCATATTTTTTCTATCATCAAAGTTGTACATATTCTTTTGAGATGGAGATAAATGGAAGATATAGAGATTTTGATGGTGTCATCTTCCACATAAGACTCTGATGAGAAGCTAAGCAAATTTTGGGCCTAGAAAAATGTTACAAATTTTGTATAAATATGTATTGGTTTAAGACTTAAAATTGGAGCCAAGGTTAGATACCTCTACTAATATATCTGCTCAACCTCTCGCGTTTGTTAAAGGGATTATTTCTTAGTTTCTTCTCAGTGTCATCTTCTACATGTCTTGTGCAAACCTACTAGAAGACTTGTGCAAGAGAAAATACTAGCCTTGCATTAGGAATATGTGATAAGAATTTTATGAACTCCCAACTATAGCACTGGTCAGTGTATTGAATTGAAGTATTTTGGTGGGTTTAACTTTTAAATACTTTATGATGGATAATAATGGCCAACTTATTTGGCTTGGTCTTCTTATTAAACAACCCATTTGAAAGTAATACTCTTTCGCTCAATTTTGTATAACAGTCGGCCAGACCTTGGGTGAATGAAAAGATTACAGCAGATACTTGCTCGTAAACACCAGTGCAATCTGCATGTACGAACCACCCTTTTCCTACTCCAATTTCTCTCCCTTTCAATTAGTATTCAGCAACAATAAATCTCCATTCATGCTTCTGATCTTTACTAGTGTCTTTTGTAGGCAATATATGTCCTCCACCCAAGTTTAGGATTGAAAGCTGCTATATTTTCTCTGCAAATGCCTGTGGATAATACAGTGAGTCTATTCTTTTCATAATTGGTGAATTTCTGGAAACCGATTTTCTCTAATCTTCTCTTTTGAAATATCTAGTATATTATCTGTAGGTATGGAAGAAAGTGGTCTATGTAGATCGACTCCTGCAGCTTTTTAGATATGTTCTTCGGGAGCAGTTGACCATCCCTGACTTCGTGTTTCAGTTGAGTATTGTTATGATGTTATCCTTATACCTTTCAGGCATCACATATGTTCATGCTCTTGACTAATAAATAGAAACAATAATTTGGTTTTGGTAAATTGGCACCTTTAATTTCGTATTAAAGAAAAAGGAAGCTCTTAAAACGATGCTCTAAAAAAGTTTCTGTTTTCACATGTGAGGTGTTCTCATGTCAAAGTGTTTTTAGATCAAACGATACTTAGTGTGGTTCGAACTTGTGACTTGAAATAGAAAAGAGTGAGTATTACTGTTTGACCACGAACTACTGAATTATGAACAGAATTCTCATGTAGGAGGGCTTAAATGAATAGCAATCCTTAAAATCCTTTCCAGTACTGCTACACTTTGCTTAAACTTTTGCCATTGCCCATGTTGGCAACCGATTTATGGTTCTGATGTTTTAAATGCGGTTATGCAGGCATGATTTAGAAGTGAACGGAGGGAAGGGTCTTATTGTGGATCCCAGAACTAAATATGTGTACCATCGGCCATAACAGTGCTTTTATTAATTGGGGGTAGATCAGTTCCTTCCATTGTGATTGTTTCATTCCCTTTTTCTCGTTTTATTTTTTTAGGTTGGTTGGCACTTGGCCACTTAGGGTTTAGCTCTGTATGTTAATATTGTAGAAATTTTAGTCTCTTTATTTTTTTTGAGCTGTAAATTCATTTTTTTTTCGCTGGTGCAATCGCTATTCTGTTGCCTTCGTAATAATGGCACAAGTGTTAATGTATCTCGTAATATTGTCTGAATTATAGGAAACAAAATAAAAGGAAATAACTAAAAATTAAAGTGCATGTATGATAATGATTTTTATTTGTTATTTATAATTTTTGATTAAATAATTTTGTGATTTTTGATTATTTTTATAAAAATAATCACTAATGTGTTTGATAACAATTTTTAATGGAAAAATTTAAATTATTGGTATTGATTTTTGTTTTTTTGTTAAAAAAAATTAATAAATGTTTTTGTCATCATTTAAAAGTTTAAGTTTTTGATCATTTTCGTTCAATATTTATACATACAAAATTTATAAGAGTGCATTTATTTTTAAAAAATGTTTAGTGAAAATTGAAAAAAAATCATAAATTAGAAATTCATTTAAAAAAAATTATTTTAAAGATTCATGAATCATTTTATATTTTTGTAGTGATTTTTTAAAAATATGAAAAATAAAATAAAAAATCGTTATTAAATATACTCGATTAACAAATTAGTTGAAAAAATCAAAAATTAAAAATTAAAATTATTATTCAACGTATCTTTCAAAGTAAGCGTCTAATAGTCTAATGGTATATTTATAGTAGTATAAGGAAAATTTCGGATTCGATATTTGTAAAGTATGTATGTTAAAAATAATAAACAAAAGAAAGAAGAAAAAGAAGATGAGAGTTAGCCTATAAAAATGTGTAGTCCAATGCTTATCAAGCCGAGTACTTTACCCCATTTCTTCGAGCTCATATGTACAAAAATTGAGAAGAAAATATCATGCGTCACTCAATTTTAAACTGCAAATTGAGATTCACACAAAATGTAAAAAATAAAAGCCATTATTACAGCATAAAACAACACCATTAATGATGAGACCTTCAACCCAAGACACCACAAAAGAGCTTACAAGAAAACTGACAAATGGGTAGATATCCAACCAAATTTTGCACAAGACAGAGACAAAAGAGGGTCAGATAGAACTACTCCTTAGAGCAGATCCAAAAAAACCCATAAAGAGGGTACTCAAAGCTCAAGCAAAGGCAGCAGAAAAAACCTTAGGAAATGGGTGAGAGGCACACCTAGCAGGAGCAAAAAACCCGTATTACATTGACTTTTTAATAAAATGTAGAGTAACCACGTAGAAGCTAGATCCTTTAATATAATAATAATAATAATAATAATAATAATAATAATAATAATAATAATAATAATAATAATAATAATAATAATAATAATAATAATAATAATAATAATAATAATAATAATAATAATAAAGCAGTATCAATTTCTAAATTAAATTAAAATAGCATTTTGTATAAAAAAATAAAATTAAAAATAGTGTTCCATTACAGAAAGTCACTCTCAATTACACTTTTTTTTACTTGTTTAATTCTTCAAAAAACACATAAAATTAACTTTCTTTTAAAAAATCTGAAAAAATATGATAACAAACGGGGATGTTGAACTTATAGAGCTCAAGTGCCGAAATGCATTACTCATCAGTAGTGAAACAACTGCACCGATGGGGTAACATGCTTTGATACCATGTTAAACTTAGGCCTAACTCCATCTCAAAACTCACGTTATGAGATGGAGAACTGCCCTTGTTTATATGCGTAGCGTGAGCGCGATCCCTAATCGATGTAAAATTTTAACACTCCTACTCACATTAGCAAGGGTCCATCCCCTTGAGACCGACGGGGATGTTGAGGTTATGGAGCCCAACTGCACCGACGGAATAACCTGTTCTGATACCATGTTAAATTTGGGTCTAATTTCATCTCAAAACCCAAGTTATGAGAAGGAGAACTACCCTTATTTATATGCGCAGCGTGCTCGCTATCCCCATTCGATGTGGGATTTTAACACTTCCACTCACATCGAAAAAGGGTCTATCCACTTGAGACCGATGTGAATGTTGAGTTTATAAAGCCCAAGTGGTGGAATGCATCACTCACCAGTGGCGAAACAACTGTACCGATCAGATAACCTGCTCTGATACCATGTTAAATTTGGACCTAACTCTATCTCAAAATCCAAGTTATGAGATAGACGACTGCCCTTGTTTATATACGTAACGTGTGCACGATCCCCAATTAACGTGAGACTTTAACATGTAATGAGAATGTTATTATCACTCTTAATAGAATTAATCCAAATATCATCCAACTTTAGTAAGCATTTTGCACATATGCAACTTTCAATTTTTTTTATCACTCAGAGTTCAGTTGCGACTTACAGTATTGTTAGTGAAAAGTAAGAGAAAGAATAAGCTAAATGGGCGCTTAGTAATTATTTAATTTAACAATCTTTTTTAAATAGATTTTTAGATCATATATATTAGTTTGATTAAATTTAAAAGTTGAAACAAGTATGTACATTACAACGGTTATATTGTAGAGTAACCTGTTTATTTATTTAAAAAAATTATCAATCTTAGGTAGCGTTTGGTTCGCATAATGGAATCAGAATGAGAATGAAATGGAATGGAAAGAAAACAATGTTGTTTGGTTTGACCACTAGAATCAAGCTCAGAATCAGAATTACAGTGTTTGGTTTGCCACTGGAATGGAATGAAAAAAGTTGTAAATTACCTTAATACCCTTACATTCAGTAAAATTCAAATAATGTTATTTAATTACTATTTTTTCGTCAGACAAAATACATTATTGAAATCATTATTTTTCTAAGTAATTATTACTTAATTAAAAAGAAATATATTATTAAAATTATTATTTTTCTAAATAGGGTTTATGGTTTTGAGGTTTGAGATTTGGGATTTAGGGTTTAGAGATTTAGGATTTGGGGTTTAGAGTTTAGGGTTATATTTGTGGGTTAAGGTTTAGGGTTAAAATTATTATTTTTCTAAAAAGGGTTTAGGGTTTTAGAATTTGGGATTTTAGATTTAGGGTTTTAGGATTTGGAATTTGGGGTTTAGGGTTTAGGGTTTAGGGTTTAAGATTTAGGGATTTGAGGTTTAGGAGTTTAGGGTTTGGGAATTTTGGGTTTAGGATTTTAGGTTTTAGGGTTTTGGGATTTAGGATTTGGGGTTTAGGTGGCTTTTGGTTCGTGGAATGGAATGAAAAGGGAACAATGTTGTTTGGTTTGACAACTGGAATTAAGCTCGAAATCAAGATTACAATGTTTGGTTTTCCACTGGAATGGAATGAAAATAGTTATAAATTACCTTAATACCCCTACATTCAGTAAAGTTTAAATAATGTCATTTAATTACTATTTTTTCGTTAGACAAAATACATTATTTAAATCATTATTTTTCTAAATAATTATTACTTAATTAAAAAGAAATATATTATTAAAATTATTATTTTTCTAAATAGGGTTTAAGATTTTGAGATTTAGGATTTAGGATTTGGGGTTTAGGGTTTTAGGACTTGGAATTTGGGGTTTAGGGTTTGGGGATTTAGTGTTTAGGGTTTAGGGATTTAGGGTTTAGGGTTTAGGGATTTGGGGTTTAGGGTTTAGGGTTTTTGAGTTTAGGGTTTTGGATTTTGAGTTTAGGGTTTTGGGATTTTGAGTTTAGGGTTTAAGGTTTTAGGATTTAGATTTAGGGTTTTAGGATTTGAGATTTGAGTTTAGGGTTATATTTGGGGTGAGAATAAAATTGAAAAAAAAATATTAGATGAGAATGAAATCATGATTTCTAAAGGGGGAGAATGAAGTAATCGATTCCATTCTATTCCCCCATTCCGCTCAACCAAACACACAAAATGGAAGGAATCAATTCTGATTCATTTTCATTCCGTCCAACCAAACATCACCTTAGTAATGATTCAAGGAGTAACAGTTTAACCAGCATTTTTTTACTCTGTGAGTACCTAATGGATAATTTTTAGGAGTAACGGAATAGATAAGGACAAAGTTGAAATATAAAATATATGGTGAAGATTATTATTATATCAAACAATACATTTTTTTTAAAGATAATCATTTATTTTATGTGTGAAAAGTAAAGTCTAGATTCAAACATTTAAATAAGTATATTACAGTATTATCAATTGAATTATCAAAATGTGTGTATTATGCAATCTTATTGTGTTATTTTGACAATTTATTTTAATGATTGTATTATGTTTATTATTAGGGTCATATTTTTAATTGAAATTTTTAATAAAGTTTTAAAATACATTAGTATTAAATTAAAGAAATTGAAACAACATTTTTAAACTGTTTAGATATACTTAATTAAGATATTATAAAGAAATCTAAAAATTTGAATGTATTTTAAAAATTATTTATTTTAATGGATTTTAATAACTTACATAAAATTTTATTTTATTATTTTATTCTTAACATTCTCTACATCCTTTATCATTAGTTAGGTTAATATCAATATAAATCTATAAAAATTATTTGGAATAAATTCTAACACAATACTTTAATAAAACTCCTAGAATCTTTAAAAGTTCTTATAAAAATTTATAACTTATAGGTGACGTTTGATTCGTGGAATGAAATCGGAATCAGAATGAAATGGAATGAAAATGAAACAATGTTGTTTGGTTTGACCATTAAAATCAAGCTCGGAATCAGGATTATAGTGTTTGGTTTGTCACTAGAATGAAATGAAAAAAAAAACTATAAATTACCTTAATACCCTATATTCAGTAAAGTTCAAATAATATCATTTAATTACTATTTTTTCACCAGACAAAATAAATTATTGAAATAATTATTTTTCTAAATAATTATTAATTAATTAAAAATAAATATATTATTAAAATTATTATTTTTCTAAATAGGGTTTAGGGTTTTGAGGTTTGAGATTTGGGATTTAGGATTTGGGGTTTATGGTTATATTTGTGTGTTAAGGTTTAGGGTTAAAATTATTATTTTTCTAAAAAGTGTTTAGGGTTTTAGAATTTGAGGTTTAGGGATTTAGGTTTTAGGTTTTAGGTTTTAAGGTTTAGGATTTAGGGTTTAGGGATTTGGGATTTGGGATTTGGGATTTGGGATTTGGGATTTGGGATTTGGGATTTGGGATTAGGATTTAGGGTTTTAGGATTTGGATTTAGGGTTTTGGGTTTAGAGATTTGAGATTTTAGTTTAGTGTTATATTTGAGTTGAGGGTAAAATTGGTAAAAAAAGTTTAGATGAGAATGAAATGATGATTCTTAAAGGGGGAGAATGAATTGTGATTCCTTCTCCTTTAGTAATCGATTTCATTCTGATACCATTCTGCCCAACCAAACACACAAAATGTAAGGAATTAATTCTTATTTCTTTCCGTTCATTCCAACCAAACATCACCATAAAGTTTATAAAATTATTAATTAAATAAACCCTCTAATCTTAAAATAAAAATAATTCCAATGATAAAAAAATCCAACATCAAAAGGATTAGAAATTCTAAATATATTCTTAGATTTTATCTTATATCTTATTTAATATCTTTAATATATGTTTATGTATTAAAACATTTAACTCCTAATTAAATTATAAATTATTTTATTTAAAGTTAATTTAATAGACTCATAATTATTATAAATAATTATCGTTATTATAAATAAATATGTTTTTTTTTTTATAATTTTAATCATTATTTAAATTTATTAAAAATAAATAAAATGTTTGATATATTAAATTAAGATAAAGATAATATAAACTTACAAAATTAATAAATTATAGTCTCCCAATTAATAACTCGGGACATACAAGAGAATGGAAATACATCATACAAAATATAATTAACTGCAATATAGTTATAAGAATATCTCACGAATGGGAATGCATTACCACCGAAATACCCGATTTACCCACTCCGTAGTCCACGTTGCAGACGATAACAACCACCCTTTAGCCTTTGTGGCTGGAACTTGGAAGGAATGGTCTCAATCTCAAAGGCTCGATCGAAGCCATTACCACTTTCATCCACACAAAATTTCAAGTCTCACCACCAGACAATTCTTGTGGATTGAGTCTCAGAACCAACCCGGTGGGATCAGCTCTCGAAGTCTCAATTTCGCATTCTGCCTCCGGCAGCTCTCCGATGACCTCTCTGCTCCTTACTTTCTTTCACGAATTAATCAAATCATCCTATTCGTATTAATCTATAATTAAATTATATTTCGTTTGAATTCCGAGAAATTCTACAAGGAAAAATAGTAATAGTACTATCTTTAGAGACGGTCCATTGTTTTCTTGCTAGGGGTTTGTTTTTATTGCCTAATTGCAACGATGGCTCAAAGTCTATCACTAAGCACTCTATCAACCTCCCATAGCAGCGGGGTATGTGGGTTATGGAGGAAACATTTCAAGATAGTGAGGAAAACCCAGATGGTTTCTGGAACTGAAAGAAATTTCATTTGGCATCAGTGCGTTCAAAGCTCGTTCTTGAATGGTCACCTCAATATATTAAGACGGCGTAATATGAGGGTTAAAGCTGGATGGCTTTTTAACAAGGGTGACCAAGGATTGGATGCTAGCTCTGAGCGAAGTGAGAGTGCTAATGAGGGTATTTTGATCTTCTTCTTTCAGCTGGACCTTGCCACTCGTGTGCAGGTTGGGTTCGATTTATTTTTTCGCTTCTTATTAATTGTTATACATAGCAAAGTTCAATTTTTGTAATCTAACCGCCTTTTGATTTATGTTTTTGTTCTTTACTTGTTTTTTTGGCAGTATGCTTTGAACTTGGAACAATATGATATCGCGCAACAGTTGAGAAACAAGCTAACTGAGGTTAGATCTCTTATTTCAGTCATAATTTATGAGCATAACAGCAGATGAATTGGGAAGTATTAATTTTATTTTATTTTTAAATTCACTCTTGGTCTAGTAGACTTAATAGGTCTAATGCTCAATAACATACACTGCAAAAGAACCTTTAATCTTTCCAATATAATTGCAACTTGCCTAGGTCTATATCAGAATGTTTTGCACTAAACAAAATTGTGGATGTCCCAGCCCTCCTATGATGTTGAACTCCAACAGAGGAATATGAGCCATATTGATAGGATACCTTAGTTTGCTATACAAGTGTCTTTTTTCAAGGTTGCCTTTGAATAGGATTCTAGTACATTGACCTTTTGGAATGCTTTTATAGTTTGAATAAGTGGTCACAATATGGTGATGAATAAGGTTAAAGTTCAATGATGTAAATGCATATATAGTGAATGTTATATTCTGTAGGTTGAAGAAGAGGTCATGAGACAGCAAGAAGCAAAAAGGGGATCATCTTCAAAGAATGAAGCCCAAGATAAGGCTTTAAGTATTATACGTCTTAGGTGAGTCCAGCTTTTTGGTGTTCTCTCATCTCATAAGGGCATTCTCTTTGTGTTTTTTCTTTTAAATATATATATTAGATTCTCCTGTTTGTTCTAATTTGCAAGCTGATTTACAGGGTCCACTTGAATTGAGTAATGTCACTGTTCTTTTTCTTTTTGTTGTTGCAGAGCAGATCTGCAGAATTCTATTGAGAGGGAGAATTATGCTTGGGCAGCAAAACTGCGGGATGAAATTTCAATTCTGGAGGCAGAATCCCTTGCTGCATCTGTAAAAGCTTTGGCATATGAAAATGCTCAATATTCATTTCGTCTAGGGCAAAAAGTGAGACATAAAGTTTTTGGTATGTTATCCAATTTCCTCCATTTAACTTCAGTCAACTCAGCCGCAATTATTAGAATATTTTTTATAAGGATATTTTAGTCATTTATTCTTTTTGCTTATATTTCTTTTATTTCTCTATTTTTTATATTGTGTTTTCGCATCACTTTTTTACAAGAGAACCTATCCCTTTCTTCTTCTTTACATTTCTTTGCTATTTCTTTTTGTATTTGAGTAATTCACGTGGTATCAGATCTTTGATTATGGAAGATATTTTTTATCTCTTCAAGAACAAGGATAAAATTTGAGGGTTCAAGATTCACTTTTGATTCAACTTCTTCACTTTGTTCTTTGGCTTCAATCAAAAAATTTTAGGGTGTATTTGAAATTTTTGGAAAACGTAGGGGTATATTTGAAATTTTAGGAAGGTTCAGGGTGATATTTGAAATTTATGGAACATATAGGAGTATATTTGAAATTTCAAAAAAAATCAGGGGTATATCTGTAATTTCTGGAAAACTCAGGAGTATATTTATAATTTTTAGAATTTTGGGCACTGATTGTTTTTGCAATGGTTAGTAATAGAGATGACTTGCTATAGTCCATTAACGTGAGATTAGAGGCAAAAAATTATTAATATTAGAGTTATGTGATGAAGAACTTTTTAAAAGGCAAAAAGATGGGTTATGTTTCTGAAACTGAGTAAACTTACAAGTGATAAAACAAAATATGAAAAACTATTAGATAATTGGGAAGTTGATAATTCAAAAATTATCACTTGGATAAACAATTCTGTTGAACACTCAATAGGTACTCAATTGGCAAAGTATGAAACTGCAAAAGAGGTTTGGAAACATTTGGCAAGATTGTATTCACAATCTAACTTTGCAAAACAATATCAGTTAGAACATGATATTTGAGCTCTTGAGCAAAAAGGCATGAGTATTCAAGAGTTCTATTCTGTTATGATAGATCTTTGGGATCAGTTGGCTCTTACAGAATCAGAAGAACTACATGGTCTTTGTGGCTCCATCTTGCATCGTAACCTGCTTCCATCTGTCAATTCGGTAGTTAGTGAACTCATGGCTGATGAGATACGCCTTAAGTCTCAGACAGGAAAAGGAATTCTTTCGGTGCCTAATTCATCAGTTTTTGTAGTTCCTTCTACACCTCCTGCTCATTATGAAAACAAGTCTCATTCAAGGGTTGAGATTGATAAATGTAGTTTTTGCAAGCAAAAAGGACATTGGAAGGCTCAATGCCCTAAGCTATTGAATAAAATACCACAAAAGGCATCACTTCAGGTCTCCATGGTTTGGAAGTTATTTTCAACCACGATCATATCGTCCTCCACAAGTTAACACTGCAGCAGTTGTACCACCATCTGATTCTTTTGGACTCGGAACCTCATCCTCAAATCCCACATTTGTAGCTCTTTCTGAACAATTTTAGAAGTTTCTTTCTACACCATCACATGTTATGTCTACTTTCTCCTCTAGCTCTTCAGGTATGTCATCATCTACATGAATTTTAGATTCTGGAGCTTTACATCATGTCTTCTGATTTGAAATCCTTTATTTCTTTATGTCCTGCATCCTCTATATCTGTCATGACTGCTGATGGTACTCCTCTGCCATTAGAAGGAGTTGGTTTTGTTGACACACCTCATTTGTCACTTTCTAATGTTTACCACATTCCTAAGCTTACATTGAATCTTGTTTCTGTTAGTCAATTGTGTGATTCTGGTTATTCAATGTTATTTTCTTCTACCTCTTGTTATGTACAGGATCCGCAGTCTCAGAAGTTGATTGGGACAGGTCATAGGCGGGGTGGATTATATGTTTTGGACGAGCTGAGATTACCAATATTTGCAGCTCCTACTGTTGACTTGTCTTCATTTCGTCGGTCTCTTTCATCCTCTAGTTTTTATTTATGACATTCTCGTCTTGGTCATGTATCATCTTCCCGTTTAAGATTCTTAGCTTCTACGAGTGTCTTAGGAAATTTGCAAACTCATGATATTTCTGATTGTAGTGGTTGTAAACTTGCAAAATTTTCCGCTTTGCCTTTTCATCGAAGTACTTCTTGTTCTATTGCACCATTTGATTTGGTACACTCAGATGTGTGGGAACCTTCTCCTATTGCTACAAAAGGGGGATCTCGATATTATGTTTCTTTTATTGATGACCACACTCGTTTTTGTTGGATTTATCTTATGAAATGTTGTTCTGACTTCTTTGGCATTTATAGTAACTTTTGAGCTCTTGTAAAAACTCAAAATTCTGTAGTTATTAAGTGTTTTAGATGTGATTTGGGTGGTGAATATACTTCCAATAAATTCTGTGATCTACTTGCTTTAGATGGAACTATTTGCCAAACTTCTTGTACAGATACTCTTGAGGAAAATGGTGTGACTGAAAGAAAACATGGACACATTGTTGAAACTGTTCGCTCTCTTTTGTTGTCATCTTCAGTTCCTAGTGAGTTTTGGGGAGAAGCAATTCTTACTACAGTCAACCTCATCAATAAGATCCCTTCGTCTCATACTTTAGGTTTTTCACCTTTTGAAAAATTATATGGATATGCTCCTGATTATTCTTCTTTGAGAGTCTTTGGTTCTACTTGCTTTGTCCTTCTTCCTCATGTAGAGCGTACTGAATTGTTATCCCGCTCTACCATTTGTGTTTCTTGGTTATGATGAAGGGCAAAAAGGATATCGTTGTTTTGATCCGGTGTCACGAAAACTATATTGTTCTCGTCATGTTGTGTTTCTTGAGCACATACCTTTCTTTTCTATTCCTGCTACTACTCACAACTTGACCAAGTCTAATATCATTCATATTGATCCTTTCTCTAACCATACAGATAGTTTATCTCCATATGTCCCTTCCACTACAGACTCTGACTCATCTATTGCCCCTATAGTCCCTTTTCCTCTTCATTATTCTCGCAGGGTTTGCATTGTTAGTTTTGGAGATACTGGTACCTTGCATTATGGAGTTTTTAATAATCCCATTCCTCTTGCAATAGCCCAAACTCCACATGAGATTGTGGATTCTACTTCTCGTTATCCTCAGCGTACTCGTAAGTCTACTCACCTTCCATATTTTGTTTACTCTTGTTATTCCGGTTCATTTTCTTCCTTTTTAGCATCTATCCATTGTCTCTTTAAACCCTTATCCTATAAAGAGACAATTTTTGACCCCCTTTGGCAGCATGCTATGATTGAGGAACTTTCTGCTTTGCAAAAAAATGGTACTTGGGATTTGATACTTTTATCTTCTGGTAAAAGTACAATTGGTTCTCGTTGGGTATATAAATCAAGACTAAGTCTGATGGGTCTAGTGAGCGCTACAAAGCTAGATTGGTAGCAAATGGGTTCTCTCAGTAGTATGGTATGAATTATGAGGAGACTTTTGCTCATGTTGTAAAAATGACTACTGTTCGTACTCTTATTGCAGTTGTATCTGTTCGTCAGTAGCATATATCTCAGATGGATGTTAAGAATGGTGATTTGCATGAAGAAGTTTACATGATTCCCCCGTCTGGTGTTTCTCATAAGCATGGTGAAGTTTACAAGCTTAAGAAAGCTCTATATGGTCTCAAACAGGCACCTCGAGCTTGGTTTGAGAAGTTTTCTAATGTTATTATTTCGCTTGGATTTTCCTCCAGTGACTCGATTCTTTTTGTCAAGTGCACCACTACTGGTCGTATTTTGCTTTCTCTATATGTTGATGATATGATTATTACTGGTGATGATATTGATGGAATTGCAGTATTAAAGTCAGAATTAACTCATCAGTTTGAAATGAAGGATTTGGGCCCTTTACGGTACTTTCTGGGTATTGAAGTTGCATTCTCTCCAAAAGGTTATCTTCTCTCTCAATCTAAGTACACTGTTGATATTATTGAGCGTGCTTGTCTTACTGATATCAGAACTGTTGATTCTCCTTGTGAACTTAACGTTCAGTATTCTCCTTCAGATGGTAATCCTTTGTCAAATCCTACCTTATATCGTACTATTGTTGGCAGTTTGGTCTACCTCACTATCACTCGTCCAGATATTGCATATGTTGTTCATATTGTAAGTCAGTTTGTTGCTTCTCCTACTGCCGTTCATTGGACAGCTGTTTTTTGTATTTTGCAGTATCTTCGGGGTACCACTTTTCATAGTCTTTTACTTCCATTCGCTTCTTCATTGGAACTATGTGCATATTCTGATGCTGATCATGGTCGTGATTCCACAAGTCGCAAGTCTATTACTGGGGGATTCTTATTTCGTGGAAAAACAAGAAACAAACAGTTGTCTCTCAATCTTCTACTAAAGTAGAGTATCGTGCTATGGCATCTACTACCCAAGAGATTGTTTGGTTACGTTGGTTATTTGTCGATATGAGCGTTTTCCTTTCTTCTCCCACTCCTATGTATTGTGATAACAAAAGTGCTATTCAGATTACTCACAACTCAGTCTTCCATGAACGGATTAAGCATATCGAAATTGATTGTCATTTTACTCGTCATCACCTCAAGAATGGCACCATTACGTTGCCTTTTGTTTCTTCATCCTTGCAGTTTGTCGACTTTTTTACTAAGTCGCATTCTATTTCACGTTTTCGTTTTCTAGTTAGCAAACTCTCGATGCTTCTTGCAGCTGCATCGTGAGTTTGAGAGGGGAGGGTATTAGAATATTTATTATAAGGGTATTTTAGTCTTTCTCTTTTTGCTTATATTTTCTTTACTTCTCTATTTTCTATATTGTGTTTTCGCATCTCTTCTTTTACAAGAGAACCTATCCCTTTCCTCTTCTTCTTTGCATTTCTTTGTTATTTTTTTTATATTTGAGTAATTCACAGCAATTTCAGTGTTTACTTGAAACAATCTTTGCAGTTTTCATCCATGAGCTTGATTCTTACAATTATGGAACAGTGGGATTGGGTTCCTTTCTTGTTCTGTTTTAAAAAGTTTCCATATTTTTTCCCTTTTTTGGTGAAAGTGATTATATGTACCCATAAAATAACAAAAATTCAATTTTTCCCACATATTTATTAAAAAGATGTGTGTTTAATGGGCGTACGTGGAAAACGTTATGTTTATTTTAGTTTATGGGGTATATAAGGGATAATTATCACAAATATCCTTGAGGTTTTGTGTTTTTTTAAAATTATCCTTGAGTTTTATTTAATATAAAAAATGTTCACAAACGTTGTCAGCGTTATATCTCCGTTTAACATTAGGGGTAAAATGGTAATTTCACCCCTATACATATATCACTCCCGTGGGAAAAAAAAATCAAAAATACTCCTGAGGTTTTCAATATCTTCAGTAATACTCTTAATGTTTAAAAAAACTACAATACCCTTGAGGTTTAAAGTATATTCAAAAATGCCCTTATTATTTAACATAAGCATAAAAAAGTTGTGAAAAATTACATCAATATTAGAAAAATTCTTTTCTAGAGGCCTATATAGCTTTTTGAATATTACCGTTGATAATATTATCGCAAATACCCTTGATGTTTTGTTTTTCTTTAAAAATATCTATGCTATAATAATTAATTTAACTTTATCAAAAAATATCTCTGTTATAATAATTAATTTAACTTCATCAAAAATGTTCCTACTATACTCCTACTTCTCAATAACACGATATAAAATATTTTCCAAAAATATGTAACTTGATATTGTGTGCTTTGTTAACTTAATTTATGTTCAGGGGTATTTTTGGAAAATATTTTATATCGTATTATTGAGAAGTAGATATATTTTTGATGAAGATAAATTAAATATTATAGCAAGGGTATTTTTGATGAAGTTAAATTAATTATTATAATAGGGGTATTTTTGATGAAGTTAAATTAATTATTATAGCAGAGGTATTTTTTATAAAGTTAAATTAATTATTATAGCATGAGTATTTTTAAAGAAAAGAAAAACTTGAAGGATATTTTCGATAATATTTTGAACGGTAATATTTAAAAAACTATATAGATAGGGGTAGAAAATACTTTTTAGATATTGATGTGATTTTTTACGTTTTTTTTATGCTTCTGTTAAATAATAAGGACATTTTTGAAGTTATCTTAAACCTCAGGAATATTGTAGTTTTTTTTTTAAACGTTAAGGGCATTTCTAAAGATATTGAAAACCTTTGGGGTATTTTTGATTTTTTTCCCGATATATAAGTCAATTATACTTTATTTTGTTCTCAGAGAGTGAGAGCTCATGTAATGTTTTCAGGCTATCGAGCTGTGGTTTGTGGAATGGATCCAGTGTGCTGTGAATCAAGTTCATGGATGGAAACTGCACAGGTGGAAAAATTGTCTCGGGGTTCCAGTCAACCTTTTTATCAGGTAATTAAATAAAAGACGTGGATACTTGCTGCTTTGTCTATTAGAGGTTCCACAGAGGCCTGAACATTACAATCTAAGATACCTTGTTCGATTACCAGACCCCAAAAGTTCACCCTTTCTCTCGTAGACATTGTCCAATCTGCAACTTTGATTACAAAATTTAGTTGCAAGAGTATTCTGCCAGCTGAAGGAATACTGGCTCTATTATATCAATCAAGAAAGAAAAAGATAAAATTTTCCACAGATGGTTCTTATATTTCTTTCCAATTTTTGTCTTTTGTTTTTCACTTCCAGGTTTTGGTTGATGTACATGGAGATCCAAATCTTCTGGTGGCATATAGTAATATTCAACTCTTTTCTCTATTCCTTGACAGGCTTAGTTCCTTCTCCCATGTTGTAAAGTTCCTTTTTGCATATTAATAGCAATGAAACAATGTTTATGAAGTCTTAAAGATTAGTTATGAACGTGTGGATTATGTATTTTATTCTGTTGGATCCTTTCTCTTTTTCTCTCTTTCTCTCTGAGTTTTTGTTGGTTGCATAATGCCATGAAACATGTGA
The DNA here is from genome assembly GCA_037013495.1 of Hippophae tibetana. Taxonomy (NCBI): domain Eukaryota; kingdom Viridiplantae; phylum Streptophyta; class Magnoliopsida; order Rosales; family Elaeagnaceae; genus Hippophae; species Hippophae tibetana. The sequence goes on along the minus strand of CM072805.1, from coordinate 25,716,073 downwards.
AATTGTGCTTTGCAGTTGCAGAGGAAAATCTGTTAGCCCCCGAGAAGCCAGACAAGGTGAATAGAATTACCCCACTTTCCTAGCTCTCTGGATCAACAGAGTTATTCTCAAAGAATATCAAGAATATTTTATGGGTCAATCTTATGTATATTGTTTTTTGTTTTTCTGCAGGGTCGTTTAGATCATCCTTATCTTTCCTTTTTATTCTATGGGATGGATGCAGCTGGCGATTATATCCCAATCAAGCAATTACGGGAGAAGTACAATAAGCCCCGGCATGAAATACCCATTGATCCACAAGATGAGGGGCACAACGATGCTTAAGAAATCAATCTTTTATACAGTCTTCATTGCATTGAAGGTAGAAGTGGATCTTTTCATCTCAAATAAAAGCTACAGTAACTCCAATTCTCCAAGTGTGGCTTATAGGGTTTTTTCTGTTGATGGACAATCTCCAGAGGCTAATATAATCCAGAGTGTTTTTTATGCAGGAGTTTTCTTAAATCAGAAGGCATATCCATTGAACATCCTAAGAGAAGAGTGCTTTGTACATTACAGTGATTCAAGTAGAGCGCTTTGGTATTGCTCTGTTACTTTAGTTTTAATCTTTCTTTTCTTTTCTTTTTTTCTCTTCCTGGAATAGTTGATCATAATCAGATGGCCGTACTGTTGAGGATCCGATACAGAAAGTTATAGAGGGACCGAAATCAAGAATGCGCCTGAAATATATGTTTGTACCTTGGCAGAATAGAATAGGATCAATCTGCGTACTATAATCGTGATGAAATGGTTATAAATTTTATTCTGCATGATATCTATATCGTGGCATTTTTCTCGTATCTCAAATCCGAGTTAATATTGTTCAACATAATCCAAGTGTTTTACCAAGTTTTTTAGAGGGGTAGAACTGCCATTTTTTAATGCAGGTGGCAAATAAGATTGAACAATGCTATGCACCACCACTCGCAATGCACGATTAGGACATCATTAGTTCATGTAATAGTGACCCATGCTGCAAACTTATAAACCAATCTCAACCAGTAGTGTTGAAGCTGTAGCACTGTACTAGTCTTGCCAATCCACTAAGATTGCTTTGGGTGCATAAATTACCCTTCATTAAAATATTTATTCATTTTCTTAGGACACTATAAAATATATCTTTAGTTACGATATAATAAAAATGAGTATGTTTTTTTTTATTAAGAGAATTAAGAATGAAAATTTATGTACGAAGAGGACATATGTTATGCTATTAAACTTTTTATTTATGTAGGAAAAAAATATTATGGTACCTACTAAGTTCCATTGGTGCTTTTTCCCCTATTGAATACACTTACAACATTATAGGCTGCGTTTAAAACATAATCTGAATAGGTGTAAATACCCAGAGAGGTCAAGAATCATTGTCGGATTTGTGTAGCAGTAAGGTTTAAAAAAAGGGACGACCAAGTACACTATTGTGTGCCATGCTCCTGTACGGCTTTTGGTATTTTGAACATTTTTTTTTTATCAAAGGTATGCCACATGGATCATATATATAGTAAATTTTACAAGTACATTGTGATAATTTAAGTAAAAAATCAATATTGTAATTACATCTATTAGGCTCAATTAATATTGTAATTATATCTATTAGGCTCAGTTCGATAACATAATGGTTAAGTAATTATTACTTAATTTCACGGGTTTTTGTCTATAATAGACCTCTCCTATTCACTAGTTTAGAAATAGGTTTATTTATATTTTAGTTTAAAAATAGGCTCGTTATGACCCATTCAACAATCAACAGGTCATTTTTTTTTTGTCTTTTTCCAGCTTTCCATCCAACTCTATTTTTCTCTCTTTCTTTAATCATCATTTTTTTCATCTTCTTATTTTCTAAAAAAAACAAAAATAAAATATTCTCTTCCACCAACTTTTAATAAATAACAATTTATATTTATATAATAAAAATATATTTATAACAAATAACTTATCAAAATTTTATAAAATTTTAAATTATTAAAAACTTTACTAAAATAAATTATTTAAGATTAAAGAAATTTAAAAATAGATTACATTATAACACATATCTTTAATATTATTATAATTTTAATTATTATTAAGATAACAAATATTTATTAATAATAATTTAATTTAGGTATTAAAATATAATTTATTATATTAATAATAAAAATAATTATAATAATATTATATTAGATAATATTTTCACACAAATTTTGTGATATAATGTTCTATGTTTGTATTGTATATTGTAAAAAGTTGGAGAGAGAGAGACTTCGCAATTTTTTAATAATTTAATTTTTTTATGAATATTATTTTTTATATCATAATTATAATTAATATTATAATTATTTATTAAATATAATTATAATTATTTTTATTATTAATATAATAAATTATATAAATTATATTTTAATACTTAAATTAAATTATTATTAATAAATATTTGTTATCTTAATAATAATTAAAATTATAATAATATTAAAGATATGTGTTATAATGTAATCTATTTTTAAATTTCTTTAATCTTAAATAATTTATTTTAGTAAAGTTTTTAATAATTTAAAATTTTATAAAATTTTGATAAGTTATTTGTTATAAATATATTTTTATTATATAAATATAAATTATTATTTATTAAAAGTTGGTGGAAGAGAATATTTTGTTTTTGTTTTTTTAGAAAATAAGAAGACGAAAAAAATAGTGATTAGAGAAAGAGAGAAAATAGAGTTGGATGGAAAGGTGTAAAAAGACAAAAAAAAAATGACCTGATGATTGTTGAATAGGTCATAAGGAGCCTATTTTTAAACTATTGAATAAGAGATGCCCAGACAAAAACCCTAATTTCACCCTTGTTTTCAAAGGATTTCAATTTAATATTCATGTTTATCAAAATGTTCTAATATCATAAATTTTCAAAGTGTTTCAATTTAATAACCTTGTTAATCAAAATATTCTAACATTATAATTTTGAACAGTAAAATCAATTGAATTGGAGATTTTATCACTAATTTTACACGTGATACCTAAATAAAGGACATTTTTGTTAAATTAACATTGCGGTAATATGAAAGTGATTATTCTCGCTTTCTCTGTGTGCACTATATAACCGACAAAGGATAGAAAAGTTAGCATTTTTTTCTCTAGGTATCAGTTCATTTATATCTTTTCCTCCTCTCTTCTGTATGTTGTTTTATGTTTTGTTTGGATCGGTTATGGAAGAATTCAACTTTAACTTAGGGGTGAGAAGGATGTGGCATATTGCTTTTGTGACAAACCTGCAAAAATGACTTAGTCATGGACTTCAAAAAATCTTGTTAGACGTTTCTATGTATGTGCATAGATGAGCTTATTGTTTTATTTGCATAAATGTTTGAATTTTATGTGCTCTATTTTTAACCTCTTATATGCTTTGTTTTTCAATTTTTTTTGTTAATAATAACAACAACCATGATAATAATTGAGCTTACAGATAAAAGGGACATGGGTATGATTTCTTTAGATGGTATGATTATGCAACACCTGAAAGATATGTTGTGGTTATTAATGGTTTGTTAAAAAGAGTTAGGATACATAATGAAGAGTTAATGGGACATGACATGTCAAGAAGATAACGAGACAAAATCAAGAGTGTAAAAGACTAAAAAATGGAATAGGTTTTTGCCAATGTATTTTATGCTTTGTTGAAAATGTATCACTAAAAATTGGGAAATTATCTAACATCTTGTAAATTACATTTATTCTTCAATTTTTATTATAACATGTTTTGATTTTAATGAATTAAGTTATTGGTGATTTCTTTAACGACTTATAACAATCATTTGTAAATTGTTTTCATAATTGTCTCACATAACAAACTTTTTTAAATTACATTTTGGCATCAAATAGAGTATACAATTAGTGTTACTTTAATAATTTATAAAAAAACTACGTAATAGCTGTGTTATTAACTTGTTTATGCATACAACACAAAACTCCTACTATAATTTAAGTGAGACATGTTTATATAGCACAAAAACGCATAATAATTCCATTTGCAGAAAAGATTCCTAATTATTAGTTTATGCACCACAAAACTACATTTGTTTAAACTATTTTTTATTGCACAAAAATGCATAATTACATAAATTATTTATGTATAATAATTATATTATTATGTAGTATAGTTTCTGCATAATAATTCCATAATTATAATATGTTTATGCAGCACAAAATTACATAATAATTAACCCGATTTCAAAATATAAAATTGTACAATTACATAAATTATTTATGCATTACATTTTCTGCATAATAATAACATGTTTATGCTTCACAAAATTGCATAATAATATGTTTTTAAAATAAAAAACTGCACAATTACATAAATTTTTCATGCATCATAGTTTATGTATAATAATTACATAATTATAATTTTTTTATGCATCACAATTTTTGTATAATAATTTATAAGATAAAATTGCGTAAAATGTAGCTTACATAATAAGTTCCCAAGCAGTTTAACCTACATTAGTTTACAAGTTTAATAAGTTACAATTTAAAATAAATAATATTGTTCAAAATAATCAAAGAATCCTAGCAATTTCAGCTCAAAATAAATATGTACCTCAATAGTTTTAGCACTATAAGAGTATCTCCATCATATAGTTTTTGAAGACTTATTTGGACTAATAACTGTTTTATGATTAGTTAAAATCCTAATAACTCTTTTTTTGATCATTTTATCAACCTTATGACTTTGGATTTTAACTCAAAATGAACTTCAAATAATCCATCTCTATTATGCTCTGAAATGTAATCTTTTGCATAATTGTTTTTAACAAGGAAAATATTATATATGTTTTCCCAATTTCATGTTTTCATCTTTTTAATTGAATCTCTTCTAAATGTCCACTAATATCTTATTAGTTTCCTAATATTTTCTAACATAGTAAAAATTGGCACACACTTAACACTTACAATCTGCCTATTAAAAGACTCACAATTGTTATTTGTTTGCATTCCTATTAAACTATGAACCCTACAAAATAAAAAAAACAAAAAAAAAACAAGTAAGAGTCATTAAATGTATGCAAGATAACCATGAAATGTAGAGCAAAAAACAAGACAAAAGTAGCACAAACATGAAAAAAAAACTTTACAACATTTATATTTATATTTATTAACTGACCAGTCATAAGAATCCACACTAGTAGTACTTAAATCATCCATGCCAATCTTTATCAAATTGCACCTCAGTTGTAGCCCTTGTCACCCTACTAAAGTGTTCAATAAGAGAAATTTTTGGACTTCTTCTAGCTTTTGTAAAATCTCTAGAATATGTCAATAACAATATCTGTGCTCTGTTAGAGGAATGGACATTTTCTGGAATTCAATAATTCTTGGATGCTCATAAAAAATCATTGTATATTTTCTTCCATCTTGAATTTCTAAGTCATTCTTCAGGTTTTTTTTGTAAACAAAAGCTATTTATCCTTTCTCTTACCTTCAACTATAACATATGCTATTAGATAGATGTCATTATTGACATATGTACCAATAATAGAAAGAAGTATGCCTTTGTGTAGACTTATGAGAAAACTTCCATCTAACCTTATAAATATTCTACATCTTTTTAAAAATCTATCTTTGATTGCATCAAAACAAATGTAAATTCTTTGAAATCTAAGCAAACAAAATTAAAAGCATTTAAACATAAGTCATATAGAGTAATATTTCTAAAAAATAATAAAATTTAAGTAAAACATTGTGTGTAAATACCTTTCAACCATCATCTCCTTTGAATTTCAATACTTTTGCTATTGTGTTTGGATTTGTTCTCTTCAATTCATTTACATAATCATACAATATATCATATTGGTCCTCCTATGATCTATAAATCATTTTTTTTGCCTTCAATTTAGCCTTTTTCACTTGGTTTTATGTAATATCAATGTGATATTTCTCTCTTACTTTTTGTTGAACAATTTTCCACTTCATTTCTAAGTTCTCTTTGAATATTTGTAAAAAATCCTCAACTTACTGACTATTTACAAAAAACATTCATGTCATAAATCCTTACACATGTATGCATATCCTCTTTATGACATATTGTGACTATAAATATAATCATGTCATGTTGTCTTGTAGCTTCCATTTTCCATTTACAGTTTGAAGAATCACAAATAACCTTAAACTTGCCTACCAAATTCTTTCTCTTTAATAATTTCCTACCATCCCTAATTTCATAATAAGTACAAGCCTTCCTAATAAATTCCATGTTAGAAAATACCATACCAAACTCAATTGTGTCCACCTTCAAATCATGTATAAACCAAATCTTGTTGCATTTTACTTCATAGTCAATGCAACTTCTTCATTACCTTCATCAACGTTACTTTCAACATCATTTTTATAATCAGTTGAAACAATATCCAATCTTTCTTTAACAACTCTTTCATACTCACAATCCACAACATCATTTTTATAATCAGTTGAAACAATATCCAATCTTTCTTTAACAAATCTTTCATACTCATAATCCATTTGAACATCGGTATCATGCAAACCTCCATAATCAATATCCACCTCATTAGATCTTTTTATCTGTTTCATCTTAAAAAATAATATACCCTTCCACTATCTTTTACTATTGCAAGGATAAATTTCATCTACTTTTTTTGTAACTGGCTTTATTGATAACCTCATACAACCCTATATCATTGTTCACATCAGGAGTTCTTTAAAAGAAATCTCGCTTTCTTATAGTCTAAATCAAATTTCAAACATAACATTTTAATTTTCCACATTGACATCCTTTCAATGTTACAATTATCCCAATAATCAACAGTATCCTTATGTAATGTCTACTTTCATTTTATATCACAAAATTCCCACTCATATGAACCTTCATTATGAATAGTCACTCAATATATCTGTACAACAATAAAAAAAATGGAATCCCTTCATCTTTAAGCTAGTTCTGTTAGACTTATTTTATATGTTTAAACTCTATTTATTGCTAACCTACTAAGTGACAAAATTATAAATAATTTCAATTACACTAACAAACAAAAAATGTAGAAAAGTCACATAGCAAATAGAGTACACACACAAATATCATGAAACTTGGAAAAACCCCACCCTTTTTATGAGCACTCTAATCCAAAACTTTATATTTTTAAACTCACAAAACACACACCATATAAAAAAAACGAAAGAATCCAAACATTGCTCTTTGGCCACCCATTTCACAACAAAAATTCAAAACATTCATTAAAGCATAGAGAAAGGAATTACCATATGTAACCACTTTTCCATCTCTGTCTCGTAGAGAAAACTCATTCAAGCCATCCCTATCCATTTTTTTGTGTCACTTAAGTCTCAATCGATCGCTTTTTCTAAGATTCCTCTTTAATATTTGCGTTCTTCAAACCAAATGAGAACCCAAACCCCTAACCCCTTTTCAATTAAAACACTAGCCATTCACTTACCCTAACCTTTTGCAATTTTTTAATGAGTTTGGTTGTTAACTTTTTCTTCTCTTTATTAATTTTTTGGCTATGGATTTTTTTTTCTTTGTTAAATTTTCTTGTAAAATGTTATTATTTTATTAATAAAATTATAATCATCATTAAATCATTACTACCAATCTATTAAGTTGAAAAAAAACCCTTCAATTGTGAATTACATGCAAATACTAGAATTCTTGACGAACAAAAGTATTAAATTTAAATCCTTTAAAAATAAGGGTAAAATTGGATACTATTAGGGTTCTTGATCTTATTAGGCTTAGGATCATTGTTTCTATATTTGGTTATATTGCTCAAAACATTGCATCTTCTACCAATATTAGAGTTGATAATTTCTAAATATTTTACGAATTTTGGATTCAATCTCAGATATTTGGTCACAATCAGAAACTTGAACTTGATCCCTATTCTCATGTTCGTAATAGAAAAAATAATTTTACTCGATTAAAAGTATCATTTGATAATAATTTAGATTCTACGTTGCTTTCTTCTTAAAAAATGATTAAAAGGATATCAATACTTGAATTTGAATACTATAATAAAATATTTTAATAACATGTATTATAAGAAATACCAATACACTAATATGGATACATCTAGCATTCCAAACTCCTTATGGACACTAGAAAATATAAAAAGAATGTAATTGGGAAGAAAAAGAAAGGAAAACAAAATTACCTAATGTCATCTCATCGAGAGGGTGAGAATTTTTGATATAATGTAATGTGTCCATAAGATAAACCCAAAAAATAAAAAATTATAGTCTATAAGCATTGTAAGCTCATTCAATTCTAAAAGATACTTCTTCCTTTCATTATTTACAATGAATATGTAATTTATCCTTTATTCCTAACAACATGTTAATTTTTAGATAAAAAAATGCTAATTAAATTAAAAGGTGATTGTAAAGATCTTATATTTATTATAAAAGTAATATTTAAGTTATATATTTGTTTTTTATAATTTTTTAGTTCTATTGTTATGAAAAAGTGACTGCATAAGGATAAATAACTTTTATGTTTTTATTTATTTTTGTTTTATTTTTTTTCAATTATAGTTTATTTAAATTATAACAGTTTCTATCTAACATAATTAAAAAATTATATTTATTCTTATGCGATCGCTCTTTTATAATAATAAGATTAAATTATTATAAACAATAAATATAGAATTAAAATGTCATTTTTATAATAAGTAAATAATATTATGGATATTTTTTCTAAAAATAATACCTCATCATCAATTTTCATATTTAAAGTGTAATTAATTTGAAATTTAATAGACAAAATTGTTTACACGTGTAAAGATTAAAAAATAAAAATGAAGATAAAGAATAGATTTTAGAACATACCAATAACTAATGAATAATGATGTAGCTTACTAGTAAGGATTTTATGATTCAAGATATGTAATTCACTTTACCATTTAGAAAATGTGAGATTTAATTCTTAATTATAGTTATTTAAATAGTGTAATTATATATATATTAGTACACATGATATGTTTATACCAAGCCCTTCAAGCCCAATTAATATGCATAATTTATAGATTCGTAAATATTATGATATTCAAAACAAAGATTGAAATATAATTAGTTAAGTCTATTTTAAAAATTAATAACCAAGTCGAACAGAACCTTTAAATTAATTTGAATTAGGTTGCCTAGGTTAACTTTTACGAGTGTTTTTTTTTTCATCATAAAACTTTATTTTTACTTTTAATAGCTAAATAGTTGTTGTACTTAATGTTTAAAATATTGATTAAAAAGAACTTGTTTCTTTCTTCAAATAATAGATTAACAAATACCATGTATTATAATTATATACTCAAAATAGATCATAAATTAAAATAATAATTTATTATTTAATTTTACGTTAATTAAGTATAAATTAGGTGTATAAAAAGATGTTTAATATAAACACTAATAATGTGGTTAAATAAATACTAGTAATTTATATGTGTTTCTATCCTGTCTTCAAATCATATCCAATGAGTCTATCTACTAATTAAAAAAATAATTATGAGACAAAAACCAATACTTTAATATTTTGAATGTTTATTTAATAAAATTATAATAAAAAATTAGGTTGTTTTATTATCATAATAAATTTTGCTAATATTATAATAATATTTTTATTTTTAAAAATAAATTTTAATTATTTTGATAATAATATTTTATGTTTTGAAAATACCAATACCCTTTAAACGAGAGAAAATAATATTAGATAGTGTGGATGAGATTTTCAATATAAGAACCGAACCGGTCATTCTTGAATCGACTTCAAAAATTCTGTAACTAATTAAAAATAAAAATAAAAAGGAAGAAGAAGAAGAAGAGGAGGAGAAAAACCGAATGATTGGTTTAAATGAGCTAAATTTTCAATAGTCCTTGTTAAATTAGCAAATTTTTCAACGGCTACTTCCATCGTTTTTGAAGGTTGATCGAGCAGGATCGATGCTCTTCAGTCTTCTCACTTTCTCTTGGTTTGGACTTTGGACTTTAGACTCCGGAGAAAGTTTTACATCGACCGAGGTATAAATTAGATAGCGACTAGGAAAAAAAGAAACAAAAATACTCAACTTCATGTAAAGCATAATATTAAAAAACAGAGAGAACATAATTAACATAAAACTTTTTGAGTCCTTTGCTACTGCCTAATGTTTGCCAGATTCATTTGAAATTGACCTTTTCAATTATATCTTGATAAGCAAAGACAATGATCCTCTACATGCCCTTATTCAGGTCCTGCACCACTTTAAGAAGACTTGTTCAACTCCATGCTCATCTCATCGTCTATGGCCTCCACAAAGACCCACTTGCCTCAACTAAGCTCATTGAATCTTATTCCCAAATGGGTTCCATTCAATCTTCAAGACAAGTCTTTGAAACTTTCCAAACCTCAGATTTTTTCATGTGGGGTGTATTACTTAAGTGCTACGTGTGGAACCGACTCTTTGAAGAAGCCATTACATTGTACCATGAAATGCTAAATTGTGGGATTCACATCAACAGGTTTATTTTTCCGTCCGTTCTTAGAGCTTTTTCTGGTTTTGGTGATCAGCGTTGTAGTGAGAAGATCCATGGGAGGATAATCAAATGCGGGTTTGATAAGGATGCTATTGTGGGAACGTCACTGCTTGGTATCTACGGGGAAATGGGCTGCTTAATTAATGCTCAGAAGGTGTTTGATGCATTGCCTATGAAAGATGTTGTTTCCTGGAGTTCCCTTATTGAATGTTTTGTAGAGCATGGTGAGGCAAATCAAGGGTTGGAGATGTTTCGTTGTATGGTCTCTCATGGTTTTGAGCCAGATTTAATCACAATGCTAAGTGTTGCTGAAGCTTGTGGTGATTTGGGGTTCTTAAGTTCAGCAAAATCTGTCCATGGTTTTGTTATGAGAAAAAGAATGGAATTTGAAACTTCGTTACTTAGTTCTTTAATTGTGATGTACGGTAAATGTGCTGACTTGCTTAGTGCTGAAAAGATATTTCGAGATGTTGCTCATCCACCTGCTGCTTCTTGGACTGCATTGATTTCCTGTTACAATCAAAAGCGTTACTTCAGAGAAGCATTAGACATTTTTAAGGAGATGCAGCTGTGCAAAGTGGAACCAAATTTGGTTACTGTGATGGGCGTTCTGTATTCGTGTGCTAGTTTAGGCTTGCTCAAAGAAGGGAAATCAGTTTATTGCTTTGCTATTAGAAAAGCTCTGGACCCTAATCTTGAGTTTCTGGGACAAACATTATTAGATTTCTATTCTGGATGTGGAAAACTGAATGAGTATGAAAAGATTCTTCATACAAATGGAGAGGGAAACATTGTGCTATGGAATATGCTCATTGCCTTTTATGCACAGAAGGGGTTACTGAGAGAGGCATTAGTATTATTCAGTAAGATGCAGACAAAAGGGATGATGCCGGACTCATTTTGCCTCGCAAGTTCGCTATCTGCTTGCGGAAGTTGGGGACTGTTAAAGCTTGGAGACCAGATAAATTGTCATATTTTCAAAAGAGGTTATTTCGATGATTTCGTCACCAATTCTTTAATTGACATGTACTGCAAATGTGGTTCTACAGATTCAGCATGCATGATATTTGATAAGCTTGAACATAGAAGTGTTGTTGCATGGAATTCTATGATGTTTGGTCTTTTACAGAATGGTTATTCAGTTGAGGCAATCAGGCTCTTTGATCAAATGTACCTCAATGGTCTCAAGATGGATGAAGTGACGTTCTTGAGTATTATCCAAGCTTGTTCCCAATTAGGTTATCTAGAAAAGGGAAAATGGGCTCACCACAAGCTCATTATCTATGGTGTGGACAAAGATATCTATCTTGATACAGCTCTTACGGACATGTATGCCAAATGCGGTGACCTTCAAGCAGCCCGAAGAATTTTTGATAATATGTTAGAAAGGAGCATTGTCTCATGGAGTGTCATGATTGCTGTTTATGGCATGCATGGAGATATAGGTGCTGCCAAATCACTCTTCAATCAAATGTTAGAATTCGGAATCAAACCAAATGATGTTACTTTCATGAATATTCTATCAGCTTGCAGTCATTCAGGATCAGTAGAAGAAGGGAAATCATACTTCAGTTCAATGAGAGATCTTGGCATTGAGCCAAGCAATGAACATTTTGCTTGTATAATTGACCTTCTGAGTCGAGCTGGTGATCTCAATGGTGCATATCAAATTATCAAATCAATGCCACCTCCTGTAGACGCTAGTATCTGGGGTGCTCTGATTAATGGCTGTAGAATCCACCAGAGGACGGACATGTTTGAAAGCATTCAAAGAGACATTGCAGATATCTGTACAGATGATGCAGGATACTACACTTTAATATCCAATATATATGCAGAAGAGGAGAATTGGGATGAATTTAGAAAGGTGAGAATAAAGATGAAAGGTGTAGGTGTGAACAAGGTCCCTGGTTACAGCTCAATTGAGATTGATAAACAAACTTGCAGATTTGGAGCTGGAGATACTCCCAATCCACAAATGAGAGAAATTTTACTACTTTTTGGGAAAGTTTTAGAGTCTGGATTTTGAACAAATTGCAAGGAAATAAAATAGTTAGTCTCCAGAGTCCATATCGATATATTCTTTGCGCAAAATAATGGATCGAGACACAGATTGAAGCCCATAAATACTTTTTAAACAATCAACATCATTATGTGTTGGTGTGTGTTGTAGTGCATGCTGCAACAATGGCATACACCAATGCTCAGTGGAGCAAAACATGGAGCAAATAATAATATTAGTGGAGCCATAAAACATGGATGTGCAGGAATTATGGTTATTGTTTAATTTTCGTTTTCATTGTATACATATAGTTAAACTCTTGTATAGAAACTAGAACAGAAATAATAATGAAATATACATGATAATTATCAAAGAAACACAATATTTGTCATGGTATCAGAGCAAGTTATTGCTGATTAATGGAATTACCTACTTATTTCTGTTTTTTGTTGATTTCTGATTCTGATTCTGGTGTAGCTGCTGATTTATGTTTTTTTGTTGATTGCTGATTGTGGTTGGTGATCTCTGAATCTGATTTCTGGGGTGTTCATTTTGATTTTTGGGTTGGCCATTTCTAATCTCTCGACACTGGTTCGATTTAGGTGGTTGTTCTGACTTACTCACCGGTTCCACCATCAGTTTCTTTTCTGGAAAAGAAACAGAACACAACGATAAACGGCGTTGAGGTCGCGTTCTGTGTATCTGCGGTTGGAGTCACAGATTGTTCGCAGTCTCTCTACGTAGTCGTGGGCAACCGCACCGGTTTCCTGCCTCCGTGAAACTTGAAACGCAGCAACATATATTTTGTGTTTTGTCTCCGTGCGTGTGGCTGGTTGGAGCCGTAGGTCTATCTGCAGTTGTGGGTAACCATACTGTTCTTCTAAGCTCAGACAAGCTTGGAACGAGAAGGAACTGCACATAGGCTGCGTGAAGAAGGAGTTGATGTGAAACCACGCAGAAGAAGCTGCGTTGAGGAACGCAGAAGAAGTTGGTTGAGGAACGCAGAAGAAGCTGCGCTCATTTGTAAAAAAAAATTTAGGGTTACGAATTTTTCTATATATAGTGTACGAACGAAGTGTAAAAAATGGAAGGAAAAAAAATTTAGATTTCATGACGAAATTTAGAGATTTAACCACCAATTTCATATTGGAAGATTTGACGACGAAAATGATGGAAGTTCTAACTAGAGTTCAGACCGTCTCACAGCCTCCGCTAACTAAAGCGTCGACTGTCCCCATTAGTATCAAGTTGGGAGGATCCAACTATGTCTTGTGGTCCCAGGTGGTGGAGATGTATATCTCTGGCAAAGACAAACTGGGATATATTAATGGAGAATTTCCTCAACCTGCTGAAACCGACCCCTCATTCAGGAGATGACTCACTGAAAATGTCATTGTTAAAAGATGGTTGATCATTCGATGGACGCCTCCTTGATTGCAAATTTTATCTGATTCCTAACTGCGAAACAAGTTTGGGATTCTGCTGCTACCACCTACTATGATGGGACATACACATCTTAAGTGTATGATCTTCGCCGTCGAGTTACTCGTATGAAGCAGGCGGGTGGATTCATTGAAAAATACTACAATGACCTTCAAGGGTTGTGGTTAGAAATTGATTTCCGTCGTCCTAATCTAATGGAGTGTGCGAATGACATACAAAAATACAACTCCATCGTACAAGAAGATCAAGTGTATACCTTCCTTGATGGACTTGATGACAGACTCGACAAAACTCGAAGTGATGTGCTTCAAATCAAACCATTCCCTACGGTGGAACAAGCCTATGAATTCATTCGTAGGGAAGAAGTCCGGCAGACCGTGATGATCACGGGTATAGATACGACACTCGAAGCAGTTATGACTTTTAAAGGGGTCAAAGGACACCATAATCTGATGCCACCAAAAACAGGAACCTCTTTGGGTAGCAAGAAATCCACGGGAAATCCACCATCTCTTGACATGAAATGTGGCCATTGCGGAAACTCTAAACACACCCGTGAAAACTGCTTCAAACTCCACGGGTATCCAGAATGGTGGAATGATCTTCAAGCACGGAAGAAACGGGACACCACTGGGCGAGCCGCTGTGGCTACCAATAATGCCTCACTATCCCTTACTCATCAGGCCGAATCTTCCCAAGATCCAGGTATTTCAAGTAAAGCATTTCACATCTCTACTCGTAATGATAATGAGGATTGGATTCTGGACTCTAGAGCTACATATCACATGACATTTGACCCAAAAGATCTCTCCAATACAACCCAGCCAAGACGGAGCCGTGTTGCCAATGCCAATGGAGTCACTTATCCAGTTACAGGAGCTGGAGTGACCTTATCTCCTTCATTATCATTATCTAATACTTTACTTGTACCCTTTCTTTCAAACCGACTAATGTCTGTAAGTCAGGTCATTTTAGATCTTAACTGTGTAGTATTGATGTATTCTACTTTTTGCCTTCTACAGGATATTCTCACCAAGGAGATCATTGGGCGTGGTACTAGGAGAGGAGGACTATATTATGTGGATGACCTCAGTTCAGGAAGAGCCAATCACATGCAAAACACTGTTGGTAACAAGGAACGACAGATTTGGGCATCCATCATTCGGATATTTAAAGCACCTACTCCCCAGTTTATTTTTAAATATCACACATTCAGATTTCAAATGTGATACTTGTATCCTAGCAAAAAGTCATAGGGCGTCTTATCCTATGAGCATGAATAAAAGTATGACTCCTTTTGCTTTGATACATTCTGATGTTTGGGGACCTTCCCCGGTCATCGTTGGTTTGTTATTTTTGTTGATGATTGTACACGAATGACATGGCTTTACCTTCTCAAACATAAAGATGAAGTATTTTCTACATTTCACCTGTTTCACACCATGGTCCAGACACAATTTTCTGAAAAAATTAAGATACTTAGGTCTGATAATGGAGGGGAGTATGTTAATCAACAATTTCGAACATACTTGGACAACCATGGTATTCTCCATGAAACCTCGTGTTCACAAACCCCACAACAGAATGGGACTACAGAGAGAAAGAATCGGCATATTTTGGAAATGGCTCGGGCCTTACTAATCGGTGCACATATGCCTAATAAATACTGGAGTGATGCTGTTACTACAACTGTGTATCTACTGAATCGTATGCCCACAAAAACCTTACAATTTCAGACTCTATTAAAGGTGCTATCTGATCATCTTCCCTTGCCTACTATTTTGATGCTTCCGCCCCGAATTTTTGGATGTGTTGCTTTTGTCCACCTCCATAAAAATCAAGAACTAAGTTGGATCCATGTGCTGTCCGATGTGTATTCTTGGGGTATGGCGTACAAAAAAAGGGTTACCGATGCTATGATCCAATTGCTAAAAGAACCTATATTACCATGGATGTCACTTTCCTCGAATCAGAATGTTTTTTCCCATCACCGGTATCCAATTACACTCTTCAGGAGGAGAGTTATGGTGAAGAACGAAATTGGCTTGATGTTGAAATATTAGACACTAGTCCAACATACTCGGATCGTGCTAATAATATGGAGGAGCCAGTATCTAGACCCGAGCTTGAACTTCCAAGAACTGAAGCTGAAGTAGTAATTGAATCTCCAGAAGATGAAGTGGTTGATGTACCCTTCCACTCTCTAGTACCCAGTGATCCTCCTGCTGAGAATACTTCTGAGGTAAGCTATCCTATCACACCTTTACAAACTAATGCTATAGATACATTTGTTGGTTATGTTTTACCTTTCAAACACAATCGAGTCAAACCTTCAAATCGATACTCCCCAAAAAGAGAAGAACGAAAATCCAAGTATCCAATAGCAAATTATGTATCTACTCAAAGGTTATCAGAACCTATCAGGGCATTTGCACAAATACTCTCCTCGTGTCAAATTCCAAGTAGCATTGAAGAAGTCTTATCTGATCCAAAACGGGCTTAAGCTATAAAAGAGGAATTTGAGACATTGTAGAAGAATAACACATGGATGTTAAGCGAGTTGCCTCAAGGGAGGAAGATGGTAGGATGCAAGTGGATTTTCTCCATTAAGTATAAAGCAGATGGGTTAGTTGATCGATACAAGGCGAGGCTTGTAGCAAAAGGATATACACAGAAACACGAGATAAATTATCAAGAAACCTTCTCACCTGTGGCTAAACTAAAAACCGTTAGTCTTATTATCTCTTACGGCAAATTTAGATTGGCCATTGCACCAACTTGACGTAAAAAATGCCTTCCTTCATGGTGATCTTGAAGAAGAGATTTACATGGATATCCCACCAGGATATACTGTTACATCAGGAAAAGAAACTGCATGTAGATTACAACGAGTATTGTATGGACTAAAACAATCACTTCGAGCATGGTTTGGTAGGTTGAGTTCAACAATGAAGAAATATGGGTTCCAACAAAGCAACTCTGATCATACTCTTTTCCTAAAACATCGATTAGGGAAGATAACAACCCTTATAGTCTATGTAGACGACATGATCATTACAGGGGATGATAAAGAAGAAATCTCTAAGCTTCAAGAACAACTGTCAAATGAGTTTGAAATGAAGAATTTGGGAGGGCTCAAATACTTCTTAGGTATTGAGATAACAAGATCAAAACAAGGCATATGTCTTTCCCAAATCAAGAACAACTGTCAAATGAGTTTGAAATGAAGAATTTGGGAGGGCTCAAATACTTCTTAGGTATTGAGATAACAAGATCAAAACAAGGCATATGTCTTTCCCAAAAGAAATATACTCTGGACCTATTGGCAGAGGCAGGACTACTAGATTGTAAACCTGTCGATATTCCATTGGTTCAAAATCATAAACTCGGAGAATATGTGGACCAAGTACCAGCAGATAAACAGAGATATCAACGGTTAGTAGGTAAACTCATATATTTATCTCATACTCGACCTGATATTGCTTATGCTGTGAGTGTCGTGATTCAGTTCATGCACTGCCCAAGTGAAGACCATATGGATGCGGTAATGCGAATACTTCGTTATTTAAAATCCTCCCCTGGGAAAGGACTTATGTTTTCAAAGAATGGTCAATTAGAAGTCCTTGGATATACAGATTCAGACTGGGCAGAGAATATAAAGGATAGGAAATCTACTGCTGGGTACTTTACTTTTGTGGGGGGTAATCTTGTTACATGGAGAAGCAAGAAGCAAAAGGTAGTTGCCTTATCTAGTGCTGAAGCTGAATTTCGAGGAATGGTCAAAGGAATATGTGAGCTCCTTTAGTTGAAAAAACTTCTAACTGAGATTAGTGTTGCTCCTAACTCTGAAATGAACTTATTTTGTGATAACAAAGCAACCATTGTCATCTCTCACAATCCAGTTCAACATGATCGCACGAAGCACGTTGAAGTGGATCGTAACTTCATCAAACAGAATCTTGAAGAAAAGATTATTAAGCTTCCATTTGTTAAATCAGAAGATCAATTGACTGATATACTTACAAAATCTGTGTCTGTAAGGAACTTTTACAACTCATTTGACAAGTTGAGCATAAGAGACATATATGCACCAACTTGAGGGGGAGTGTTAGTGTGTGTTGTGGTGCATGCTTCAACAGTGGCATACACCAATGCTCAGTAGAGCAAAACATAGAGCAAATAATAATATTAGTGGAGCCATAAAACATGAATGTGCAG
This sequence comes from Hippophae tibetana, assembly GCA_037013495.1. NCBI lineage: Eukaryota > Viridiplantae > Streptophyta > Magnoliopsida > Rosales > Elaeagnaceae > Hippophae > Hippophae tibetana. Next base: position 25,697,868 of record CM072805.1, on the reverse strand, counting down.
GAATTATGGTTATTGTTTTCGTTTTCATTGTATACATATAGTTAAACTCTTGTATAGAAACCAGAACAGAAATAATAATGAAATATACATGATAATTATCAGAGAAACACAATATTTGTCATTATGAAGACAACAAAAATTTATGTTAGATGGACTCAATTTGGTTTAATTATCATGAATGGGAATTCCCTTTCGTATTGGAGAGAATGTCGTAGCATCAGATAATATAGCAGTTGGATAGGAACAAATCAAGCTATTTATGCAAGTCCATGTATAAGCCAACGAGTCCAAATGGTTTGGTAAATAATATAATTCAAAAATTCATTTTCAAACACACTACAATGAATTTTATGTGTCATCCATTGTCAATATATTTGTACAAAATTTTATCTCATATTTGTTGGTATATTTTGAAGCATAATTTAAGGTTCTCCTGTAGAAAGGTCTCTCAAGTAATGCTCACATGAAGTGCAGTTCTATTGATTCAAACCAATTGACTTTTTGTACATTGCTTCCTTTCAGCTCAAGAAAGCACCACCATAAACTTCCTCAGGTTCCATAACAAGGATATTACTACTATGGACTTATGAAAGAAAGATCATAAGCACGAGTCTAGTGCTTCTGAGTTCTGACTATCACCTTCACTGTTGTCACGTTATTCATATCTATCTGGCACTTGTTCCGATACATGATCTCAAGTTATCAGCGTACACTTTATAGAATTTTGTTCCTGCTACTTGTCATCTCATCTTATCTTAATGATGCTCTAAGCCAAACCATGCACCTAACCTACACATGCCATCTTTACAGGCGACATGGTGTTTATAATATTTGTCTCTACCATGCTACAGCCAAGGGATTTTCTGAATCCTCTATGCTTCATCAACTCTTTCAGCTGATCAACTTGGCCCCATCTTCCATTTAAACGGTACAGATTATACATAAGCACATAGTAAGAGGCCTTATCAGGACCCAGCTCCAGCATTTTCCTGATTGCAGTTTCTCCAAGATCAAACCTTGAATAGAGTTCACATCCATGGAGAAAAGCACCAAACAAACTGACATCTGGTACAACTGGCATTTTCTCGATAAATGCTAAGGCTTCATCAAGCAAACCAGCACGAGCCAATAGATCAACCATACATACATAATGCTTCATGGAAGGTATGAATTTATATTCAAGATGCATTGAATTGAAATACCTCCATCCCTCCTCAACCATTCCTGCATGGCTACAAGCTGATAGAATTGTTGTGAAGATAACTTCATTGGGCTTCATATCTTCCTTCAACATTTCACTGAAAAGTCCAAGGGACCTCCAGCTAACCCCGTTCAACCCATAACCACCCATCATCGCACTCCATGTGATAATGTTCTTCTCTCCCATTCCATCAAAAATCATTCGGGCAGATTGAGCATCACCACATTTGGCATATAAATTTAGAAATGCAGTACCAACAATGATATTAGATGTCAACAAGCCTTCCTTTAATGAGAGAGCATGAAGAGACGAGCCAACATGTAAAGCACCTAGAGAAATACAACCTGAGAGAACACTGACTATTGTGATTGCATCAGGTGAGAATGACTGTGATCTCATTTGATGTAATAATTGGAATGCTTCATATGCACGCCCATTTCGGGAGTAGCCAGAAATCATAGAATTCCAGCTAATCACATCCTTCTCCATGATTCTCTCAAAAACACACTGGGCATCACTAGTCAAATGGCATTTTGCATACATGTCCACGAGAGCATTTCTGACAATGGAGTCTTCCAAGCAGAGTTTTATCCCAAGACCATGTACTGACCTCCCTAAATTCAAATTACCCTTCTTTGCACAAGAAGAAAGGACACTTGCTATGGTAATTGAATTGGGTAAGAATTCAACCCCATTCTTATCAATAAACAATTTCAATGCCTCATCAGCAGAACCAACCTGTGAGTAGCCAGCAATCATTGCCGTCCATGAAACAAGATCAACGGAAGAAAGCTCATTAAATACAGAACAAGCATACCTAATGTCTCCACATTTAACATACATGTCAAGTATAGATGTGCCCAATATTGAATTGAGCTTATAACCATTCTTAATGACATACCCATGAAAATATTTTCCCTGATGTAAAGCCCCTAACTTTGTACACGCTGTGACTACGCTTCCTATAGTTAATTCATTGCCTTCAAGCAACCCTTTTCTCATCCGATTATACAAAATCAAACCTTCTTCGGCACAGTCATTTTGCACGTATCCTACAATCATTGAAGTCCAAGAAACCACGTTATTATCCAGAATTTCATCGAACAACACTCGAGAATAGCCAATGAATCCACACTTTGCATACAAATCCACCAAACCCGTCAGCACAAAACTATCAGGACCACCCATCTTCTCAACCTGGCAATGCAGTTTCCTCCCTTCATTTATATCCCGCAATTCACAACAAGCCTTCAATACAACTGACCAAACAACATTGTCATTTTCTTTAAAGCACATTCTAATACGGTTGTGAAAATCCAAAACCTCAGAGTATAAATCATTCAGAAAATAACACCTAAGCATTACTTTAAGAGTACAAAAATCTGGGTTTGGAATTTGATCGAACATTAACCGGGCATAATGGACATGCCCAAAAGAACCATAAGAACTTACCAATTTACTGCTGGAAAGTGGATCACGAATTAATCCTGTTAGGATAAGCAAGGCGTGGATTCTCTTGAGAGAAATGATGTTTCTGCAGAAACCCAGAAGAAAAAAAACTGGATTTGAAGACATGGACTGCATAGTAGCTTTGGTTTCAGAAAGTTCAGGCGGTTCAAATTTTGGTGTTTCATAGTTTGAACAAGTGAGATTTCCACATTGAATTGAGCGTATCTTGATGTTGAGCATGTGTCTGCGTAAACTGGGGACGAGTTTCCTCATTGTTCACTTTTGCTTCCATTTTCTGTCATTTGAGTGCGTAAATGCAATAAACTCGAGAATAAAGGCTCTCACGCCATTAAAATAGAGGACAAATGCGGCATTGCAAAACTATCTATTGTAGTTGATTTTTTTTTTTTGTCCATAAATTTAAAAAATTACACCACCAATGATGATTTTATTCTACCGTATTTTTATATATCAATTTTTTTTATATTTATACATATTTTATTATTATATCGAGTTAAAATATAATTTTATAATTATTGAAAAAATATTAATTTTTTATATTATTTGAGATTTTTATATAATAGTTGAATTAACTTATAAAGAAAGTTATGTATTTAGTAAACTATTACAGTTTATCCCATGGCATCTTATCTATCTTGTGACAGGTGGTGCACGTTAATTTTTATCTCTATCAGAATATTATTAATCTTTAAGTATATACATATTTAATTTTTATTTTTTATAAATAAAAAATAACACCCCAAAATAAGAGATCATCAAAATTAACAAAATCAAGATAGCAACTACAACAAGAAATAAGAGAGAAAAGAGTAACGGTAATTTTTGGAAGAAATTTTGAAAATATTCATAAGCTTTTTTACTATTCTTCTATTTAGTTTTATTATGATTATAAGGTTGATTCTTATATTATTTTTTTAGTTTAATAATATAATTTTAATCAATTCTAAACTTTATATTATAATTTAATTAATGTAATTTTAATAATTTTAATTTTAATTCTTGATTTATGATTTGTTTGATTATGTGTAAGAATTAAAATGATTAATTAATTTATTATATAATATTATTTATATATAGTCTAAGATATTAGTATATAATCGTTAATATTCTTATTCAAGATGTAAGTTAGTTAATAAACATACATTGAATTAATTATACGATAAGAAAAAATGAGAAATTTTAAGCAGATTTTAACTTCTAAAGTTAAAATTAAGAATTCAAGAATAATATTTAGAATTTAAAAAATTAATTTATATTCATGATATAATTAATTAAATTATGAGATAATAGTGATTACAATCACATGATAACACATTTATCATAATTTTTCTACAACTTATTTTATTGCCTTATTTTATTTTATTTAAAAATAACAAAAATCTCTATTTTATTAATTTTAATTAACTTATTAACAAATTAGTAATTTAAAGTATATATTGTTATCAATCATCGTTGGTATAATAATATTTTTTCATAAATTTACTTTTCACATATATTTGGGCATTCTAAATCATGTCAATAAGTTCAACGAGTCAATTTTTTTTAAATTGAATTTGAAAACGGTTAAACATAAATAATTATTAAAGCATTTTTAATAATGAAAAAAAAACAAAAAGTTCAAATTTGAACTTGTAGTATCACTTTTAAAAAAAATAATAGACTAATTTTTACAAAAAAAAAAAAACTAATTTAAGTGCTCAATTTTAAGAAGATAGTAAATTTCTATGGTCACCTGCCTTTAAAATAAAGGATTGGCTATCTATAGGTTTTCGTACTTTTTTTTAGAATGACATCTACTTATTTTCGTGACATTAAATCCAATAATTATTAAAACGTGATTACACGCAAATAAATAATCATTTTTATCTTATTTTTTTATTTAATATTTTATTCAATTTTTTTAATTTTAATTCATTCAAGTTACAACATTTCTATTTATGTAGTTAAAAATAAAAAAAATTAATTTTGTTATTATGCATATACTTTTTAATAGCAATAGAATTCTACTCTTATAAAAAATAAATACAATAATTAAATATCATTTTTCAATAAATAAAAAACTTTGAGAATATTTTTCTTTAAAATAAATAAAAACTTCACATTGTATAATTTGTTTTTCTTATATTAGTTTGGTTTGGTTACAAAATTTCAAAAAATCAACCCAAGATTGCTTGGTAATACAATCCAACTTATAATAACTTTATAATGTTTTTATTTTTATTTTATATATCATTATTGTTTTATTGCTAATTTATATATTAAAATTTTATCAAAAAATTCCAAAAACAGATAATGTTAGTATTTGTTTTTTTTTTCTTTTAATTACATATAAGTTATGTTAGTATTCATTTAATTATTATTTAAATTAAATAATCATTTATATATGTAATATATGTTTAAATTGAAGTAGAATTAAATAATAAATTTTTATTTTTTATTTCTTATCTATTTAGATTTTATAATTACTTACATAATGTTTTGTGCATTTGTTGTTTTAAAAAAATCAAAATCATTTTAATTCTAAACTTAATCAAAATTTTAAAATATAAATTTAATATAATAATTATTTAATTATTTAAAATATTGAATGATACAAAAAAATTAATATACTCTAATCGATTTCAATCTAAAGTATTTAAGTTAAATTATTTTATAATTTTATAATAACCAACTTTTTTAGTTTGGTTTATGAATTAATTGTTTGACGTTGATGGATAACAATCTTATTATTACTATTTATTTCATTAATATTACCTAATATTTTAGAGGAAAATTTCAGTTAAGATTTTTAGATAAAATTTTAGTGTATTTAGTTACTTAGATTTAAAAAATATTTTATAATTCTTTAATTTTAAAAAATGAGTTAATTAAAAATAAATAATATTTTTTTAATTATTTTTTAATTAAAATATTATTCTTTTGACTAAAACATAGATCTTTAATAAAGGTAAAATGATAAGTAATGCAATTTTTTTATATATAATATTAATTTTAATATTCGTTTGTTACCATTTTTTATTTTTTTAAAATTACAAATATGAATTTAAATAATTTGTTTGAATATTATTATTGTTAATTTTTTAAAATAATTTTATAATAATTTTATTTCTATTAATATTAATGGTTCATATTTTAATCATTTAATAGTAAAAATATATATTTTAATAATAAAAATATTTATCAATATTAACCCATTTTCTCCGAACTAATAGATTAAAAAACACATTTTGAAATTTAAGATACTAAATAATACTAATTTTATAATCTCAAGATGCTTCTACTATCTTTATTTTTAAAAAAATAAACACAAATAGGAAAATATTATTAATATTTAGTTGTGAAATACATATTTATGTCCAAAACCTATTCGGACAATCCAAGAAAGTAATAAGTTGTTCTGAGTAACTAAATTTAACCCAAATTGTTAAAGTGGATGAGTAAATTAGGATAAAATATTAATAAGATTCTTAAATTAATTCATTAATTTTCATATTTTATAATATCTTATGTAATTAATTTTTTATGAGATAATAGGATAATAAAATCACTTGAAATATTTTATTATTTTAAATGAATTTAAATATTATAAGTAAAAATTTAAAAATAATAAAAAATATGATAAATAATTATTTATATTATGAGTTTATTTAAAAATGATAAAATATTATTAAAAATATAATTTAAACGACATAATATTTATATAATATTATACATAGAATCTATTATAAATACCTAAACAATAGGTAGTATGAAATAAAATAGTTAACGTGATATTAAAATGTGGCTGGTAATCCATCGTGTATATTACATACGTCGCAGGGTATTTTCGACCCTCTATTCTATTATACACTAAAGTTTCTATTATTTTATACCAAAATTTTTACTCTTTTTTAATAAAAAAGATATATTAAATTTTTGCTCCTTTTTAATCCATATGATGAAAGAGAATAAAAAAGATATATTTTTTATAATATATATTTAATGGAGTTAACGAGAAAGACAATTGGTAGTGTCCAAAGAATCTTAAAAAAAAAAATTGACATTTTTTGGGTTGGATTTTGAGTGCGACAATACTCAAAGGCGAACCTAAGAGAGTGACTGTTTAATCTGTTTGTTTAATTGAGATGGTGCTACGTACCCACCATCCAAACTCACCAAATCTTCATCTCTCTACCTTTTTCAGTCGCTCTATCTGTTTGCTTCACCTAAAGAAAGATCTTCATCTCTCTTCCTTACTCAATCCTACATGTGCTTCCTTTCGCAATAGTATATCGCTCACTATATATAAAAGTTCTAGCTAGCTATTTATATAATTGTTCTGCAACTCAACTTGAGTAAGCTTTGGCAACCCAAATAAGCCCCTTGGGAATCCAACCGTTAAGAAAGTGCTCATCCTTTCGAATTCGGCTCAATGACTCACACTTCCCCGACGACTTTGAAATCATCTCGAACAAAAAATTTCCCAAAGTAATGAGAGTCTGAAGCATGTTTGCAGAAACATGTCAAGAGGAATAGTGCTCCTTAACTTATTAATGTTATAAAAGGTTATTTTAATTATTGAGTCCTTTTTTTTTTTTTTTTAAGTGAGCCAAGATATAAGAATAGAGGCGGTCTAGATGTAAGTTTCAAACTTTATTTAAAAAATCTTAAAAATATTAATAAAAACAACTATTAACCTAATACATAATTAAGTATGGGAATAAAAATGAAACACAAAAATTAACTTAAATTTTAAATTTTAAAAATACTAAAATATTAATAAAAGAAATTATTAATCAAATAAATAATTAAGTTTGGAAATAAATAACGATAAAAAATACAAATTAAATCACATTGGTTGCAAATCTATTGCTAAAATGACAATTTAAAATTGTCAAAAGCATCCAAAATGATGGATGAATAGTCCAGAACAACAATATTTGAGCAATTTAAATAAAAATATCGTAAAATTAATTAAAAAGAAAAAGAAATAAAAATAATCAAATAGAGGATAAAATATTATTTGTAATATTATAACTTAATGATTGTCAAAATTTGTAGTAACGGAGGCAAAAGAAATCAAGTAAATTAATAAAAGGAAAATGAAGAATATACAAATAATAACCCTTATATTGTTCTTAATGTGATTGATATTATCATTTTTTTTCTGTTTTTCTTATCTATGATTTTCTATATTTTTTTAATTCTTAATAAAATCAGGTCAAGATTTCAATCAACATAAAAACCTTAAAGGTAAATCTCAAAACAAAGAGGCGCAAGCTTTTGAACTTTTTTTTCAAGCCTTGTACTGAGGCAAGCCTCTTAATAACCTTTTATAACAATTGTGTTAATTTTGTCATATTTAAAAAATTGGTGATAAAAATTGATAAACATATAAAAATTGGTGGTATGTTTATAGATTTGCCCATTCTTTTTTTTTAAAAAAATTTTGAAATAAAAAAAATGTTACTTATAACATAGTTACAGTGACTTTCTTAAGTAACAAATAGTAATAAAGGTTAATTTTATCGTAATACATTTTTCATAAATATGAAGACTTTAAAACACATTTTAAACAAAACGACTAAACAAACTTTTAATTCTAAGCAAAGAGACTTACACAACAATTTTTCTTATATATTATTTTAATACATCCTTTTCTTTTAAGCTTATTTTTATTAATTTTCTATTAATATATTAAGATGTATATTGTATCGAATGATATTGCTTATTACGTCGTTTAACTTGGCATACATTTTAAAAGTTTTTATTTTTAAAGGTTTATTGATTACGTAGTATTACAACCAATAATTTAAATAAATATTTCAAACATTTTAATTTTTGGCAAAAAAAATTACTTAATTTTTTTATAATTTTATGATTAATTAATCGTTTTATTAATCAAAATATATATCACAAATATTACAAATATTAAAATATATGTATTAAATAATTTAAAATATAAATAATTGATTGATTTAATTTATATGTTTTATAACTTAACTACATAATCCATTGTTTTTATTAATTATTTTTTAATTTTCGGCATAAACACCTCAAAATTTGTGTAAAATTTACCTTTAATCCCTTGAGTATACGTGTGTATTACATATTTTAGATCCTATTTAAATAAGTTTATGGAAATCAATTTCACTTTAGTTTAAATAATACTTAAATGTCTTATCATGGGTTTATTTGAAGCAAGCTAAATTAAATGGAAAACAATAAGACAGCAAATCCACCAGGTTTTGCTATTGTGAGTATTGGTATAATCATGGATTCTTGGCCATACAGATTTAGCCAAAAACAACTTTCTAGGTTTTAAAACTTGGAAAAGGACACAAGACGCACTTAAAAACCCACTTTAACCACAACACCTCAAGAAGACAGCAGACCATGTGGGTATCTGTTTTTTGTTTGTCAATGGATGGTCCTCACAATCATAAATGTGAATTAATATGTTTGGTTCAACAATTTACAACTAGACACCAGATATTCTCACTGGATTAAGCATGGTTGGTATTTGACAAAGAGAAAAGCTATAATACTCTTTATTTCATCCAAGTTATCATATATTTTTTCTATAAAATTCTAACTCACATAACAGCAATTGTGACTCAAACCCTAACATGTCCAAATAAGCACTGTCATTAAGCAACAACTAGTTGGCCCAAATATCAGATTCTTGGGAGGTTTTCATTTCTTCCTTTATGTTGAATATAAGGAAGAAGGAAAAAAAAAAGGTTAATAATATTTTCAAACCAAGATTCTTTTTAACCATACCTAAAAAGAGCGGAAAAAAGCAATGATGTTGCTGTGGAAGTATAACCAACATTAGTTAAGATCAAACATGTCTTCAGACACAAGATTAGATAAAGATTATGCATTTTAGCTCATTATTAGCGTACTCTTTTGGAATTTGCATATATGTTAACTAATGTTCTCACTTATCTACCATCTGATCACAATGAGGCTTTCTTTTGAGATGGTTTTCAATCAGATTAAACAAATATATTGAACTCTATATTTGATCAAGGTACACACCTAAATCCCCAAGAACAATGGAATAAAATATGCACTTGAAGGAAGAGTCTTATCTATCTTGGAATAAATCATGCATCATTATTATGAACAATACACAACAGATTATAACAACCCCAAAGACAGAAAACCAAAACAACCCACCCCTGTTTCGGCCAAGAAATTAACTCTGGGTGATTCTCATGGTTTAAAACCACCTGTCACCCAAAGAAACAGTGACAACTCTCTTTACCCTCTATAAACTCGTGGATTAATTAATAAATCATAGCCTCATCCTGGAATTAGGTTAAAGGAATGGATACATGATTACCTGCGGGATACCTTTGCCTACGTGGCCTTCTTGTGGTTTTTCCCCACCCAGTTAGGCTTTTATCATCCAATCCCACCTCCAGATTGTTAAGCTGTTGCATCAGTGACGTGGAAGCTGGACTTGTGGCCATAGGAGGAGACTGGGTAACTACGGATCTTCGTCTCCCCCTATTAGTGGACTTTCTCCTTGCCAATCGTGAATGCCATGAATGACCTGTTGCCTGCATCAATTCTCCAAATGTCTGAAGATCTTCTGTTACTTCGTGCCTTGACAAAGAAACTAAGCCCGGAAGAATGTCCCTCTGGAAATCCCTCCGTTGCCTCCCCCTTTTGGCAGAACCCCTTCGGGGCCGATTTGATAACAAAGTGGCTCCCGTTTCTTCGAATTTCAAGTTATCTGGAATGAAAGGCTTAGGCATGTAATCTTCTTCTTTGGTCTCTGTCAGTTTCAAAGTCATAGATTCAAAGGAATCAGACCCTTCTGAAGAATGCTCCTGATTATCCTCACCATTTTTGCCTTTCGCAACAGTATCAAACCTGCTCTCAAAATCATCCGCACATGAGGAAACTATCTCCACAAACCATGTGAGTGGGTCTACCAAAGAAGATTCTTTTGAAAGAGTCACAGGTGGATTGCAGGTTGTTTGATCCATAAGACTATTGCAACCAAATAACGAGATAGCAACTATAGCCTCCGCTGCTTTCAACATCAGTTCATCTTGTTGGAGTCCAGATTCTTCTCGTGGTGATGCTAAAGGTGTTTCGTTTTGCTTTACTAAAGATGCTTCTCCAGCAATCATATCATCATCATCAGTCTCATGAACAATGGGGACCTCTAAATCAATCTCTATTGTATTCCTCACACTAGTGTTTGGAGAAGAAGGTTTCAATGATGCTTCATCATCACTTAAATGTGAGTTTAAATCAATACAGTGTCTGAAACTAACATTTCTGGCTTCCTTACCCTTCTCTACAACCTCCAAATCTGTTGCATCCACACTAACCAAGTCAGGAAATGAAGGCCCGCAAGGCAAGTTAATGTCCAGTAATCTACTTCTGCTATCTTCTGGTTTACTTTCTGAAGAATGAAGAGGGGAAACAGGAGAGCCACGGGAAGATGACTTGCTCTTTGATAAGTCGGGCTTTTCAAAGATAGGAAATCCAAGGAGCTTCTTGTTAATTTGGAAGTGACATGGTTCAATCCTAACCTCAGGATCATTAGCACTTGAAGCTGGTTTTATATTTGAAGATAGAAGTTGCCCAGGATCCTTTGTAATTTCACTTTTGTTTGATGGTTGGTTCCCAGAGAATTCCACGATTGTCATCTCAGTGTTTTTCGAATGTATCTCCATATTGGCAGCTTCATTCTTACATACAGGCTTAGATCTAAGCCAAGGCAAAACTGCAATGTGGTCCTCATGCTTTTGTTCTCTCCCAATGCTTTCAAGATCTAACACAGGAATCTCTTGCTTTGATAATTTGTTGGAAAATGACATATTCAAGTTCATAACTTTTGCGGGATTCATGTCACTAGAAGTTGAATCGTTGCAGTACTTTGCAGAGCCATGACTAACCAAGTGCTCAGGGACTCGATTGTTTTCATTGCTGCAGCTCATATGATCATTGCCAACCGGAGGGAAGCAAACTGCTAGCTCTTTAGACACTGATGACAATCCATGGTAGAACCCATTTCGGTTTTGCATTTCATTTCCATAAACTGAATTAGACCTGGCACCGCAATTTAGATACCACCTATCTCCGAAGATCCCATTGCTTTGGCCTGATGTCTGGTAACTCTTACTCGATGTGGCAGTTGAATTGAAACCTGGTTGTGTCTGAATTGATACCGACTTCTGGCTTAAGCTACCAGTAGGATTTTCCCATAATGAAACAGAGTGAGACAAAGACTTGCTAAAATCAGAGGTAGTAGGTTTTGCACATGGGCTGGATGCATAAGAAGCCGAAATAGACCCAAGATGCTTGCTATTAGCAAAATCATGAGTTCTTTCAAAAATCTCGACACCACTTGAAAGTGTCCCATCTTTCCATAAAAAAACATTGTTTCTATCATTTAGATAAGTAGATGGTTCATGAAGCTCGCTTAAAGAAAATTGTGTTGATTGGACTTGTATTGGCAACTTTTCTGGTTGGAAACTTCGGGCAGCAGTATTCAGATTGCTTCTACTTTGTCCTGTATTAATATATTAGCAGCTAGGTGAAATACCTATTTGAATGGAGCAATTGAAAATACAAGAAATGATTCCCATCACGAAACACTTTTCTTTTAGTAAATAAATGGTCATTTAAATTCATGACAGGCATTCAATGCTTAGAAACCAAGTCTATAGTGTTAGAAGCCTATGACTAGTCTGCAGATTCATTGACAAGCATGAGCAATGCAATTATCATAAAACAGAACATGCTCCTTTTTTAGGACTCGTATCTCTGTCTATTATTTTTCAAATATCTTTTGTCCTACTTATTCTACGTGCTATTCAATATATATATATAAAGATAAGTTCAATGCTGACGCGCTGTCACGCGCCGGCGCGTGGAATTTGACAGAAAGTCGCGGTGGCGCGTGTGGCCCACTCGCGGCTCGTCTGGTGACTGGACTTTGGGGTTTGGTCGGTCGGCGGCTGTTCTCCCCCCCTGTGCCGGCGGTGAGACGTGTGGAAATTTTGACAGAAAGTCGCGGTGGCGCGTGTGGCCCACTCGCGGCTCGTATGGTGGCCGGACGGCGGGGTTTGGCTGGCCTGCGGCTGTTCTTCCTCCCTGTGACGGCGGTGAGAAAAAATGTGCACTCCAAAAGGGTGTTCCGAGTTGGAACTCAAAAATGCACCAAATCCTAATTTGTGTTTACCCAAAATCTGCCCCCAATTTGAACGGGAAATTTTTTTTTCTCAAATTTTGTAACCCAAATGCTCTGATACCATGTAATCTCAGAATTCTCTCTTATTATTATCATTCAAAGACACTACCTATTTATATACAAAGATAGAGACAATCTTAGGTGACATACACCTAATACACCACTAAGATACCTAATACACAACTCACACCACTAAGACACCTAGTGTTAGGCACCTAATACACATACTCATAAATCATTTTTAACACTATAAAACAGGAACATTATCAAAGCTGAGAAATTGAAAGAAACCAACTTCAAGGAAACTTTGTAGAACTTAAAATAAATAACATCATACCTGCTTCAAATACATGAGAAAACCACCCTCTTCCACCTCCATTGTTCTCCATAAATACTTTGTTTTGAGTGCTATTGTTGCATCCATTATGTGATGAGAGTGATGTCTCCTTTGTCAAAGATGGGAGCTGTGAGTTCGGCTTAGCAGACAAATTAGATACTTGAGTTTTCCCATTACAAGAGTTAAGATCTTTATATGCAGAACGGTTTCTTTCTTTGGTTTCTTCGAACTGAGCAGGCTCATTCAAGTCAGCCAAAACATTTATACTCCTTGAACACGTATCAGATACCACAGCTTTTGTTTTGCAGCCACTATTTTTAACATCACCAAGAAAGAACTTTGTCTCGCTTTGAGAAGTGTTTCTACGGTTGCTGTCTAGGAATTTACTTGAAATAGTACGTAGCTTATCATCACTTAACTGGTCCCCTTCTTCAATATCAATGTACTCATCAGCTGGAAGTCGAAGATCAATTATTTTTCTCCTGACTTTCGTGGGTCTTGACTCTAGCACTTCAAGATCCTTTGAGCTACCCCCATTTTTTGATAGATAACGGCCAGTTTGTGAGCCATTCACTTTGATGAAATTCAAAGGGGAACTAATGTTTTCAGCACCTGGAACAGGAGCCCTAGCACAAAAAGAGTTAGCAAAAGGGAAATGGTGGCCATGCCATTTCCGAGCATCTTCAGGTGTCATTTGAGATGCTAAAGGGCTTGATGACAATAGTGTCCCCGTAGGAACCCGGTTTCTGCATAGATCTTTCCCTCCAATTTCATCCATCAACTCTTTTTGAATTCTGTAAAGGCGGTGGAGTTCATACACCTAAATTACAATAGAAATTCACATTCATCAACTTTATATATTAAGGTGTTAAGAGCTCAATGCTCGAGCATTGTCACTTTTAGTATAGAAACTCATATGATGGTGACCGCATAGGTCCTATAGTTATTTAAAAAGTGGCAAATAAGTCTCATACTAATTTTTTGGGGACAAATTAATCCTCTTATTATGAAAAAATGACCATACAGTGACAAATAATTATTTTTTATGTCTTTAATTTATATACATAATTTTTTTCTCCAATTTTTTCCTGCATTTATTCAAGTTAAAATAACCTTTTAACTAATGCAGTTGGAAAAAATTAAAAAAATAGGACTAAAAAATATGAATAAACTATAACAAAAGATTAGTATACAACCTAAGTGTCATTTTAATAACTATAGGACCCGGACAATATTTTCCCCTCGATATAAATAGATAAAAATGCAAAGTATTACAAGGTTAAAGAGATGACTTGGACTGCATAAAACTGAAAGAAACTTGAGAACAAGATTACCTGATTTTTGAATATGGCCTCATGCTCAAGCATTTTCTGCTTAACTGCATCCTTATCATACCCCGGATAAGAACCAGCACTAGCCCTCTGCAAGACACCACTGTAATATTGCCCATTTGTCAAGGTTCTATCACCATAATAGAAGGGCCAGGTACAACTGTTAGAATCCTCATTAAGATCCCTCATTGAGTAATACTCTGGCAAGTAACTTTTAGCCTGCACTTTCGTTCCCATTCCTGCCATCAGTGAAGAAACATGGAAAGTGTGAACTACCAATGATATTAATTGAAGAAACGATCAAACATAAAAAGGTAATGAATACTACTTCTGTGTACATCATTCTATACAGCATAATTTTTTATCCAGCTTATATGATTGAAGATGTAAAAGATATTTATATACACAGCATACAAACACACAAGAAATGTTCTTCATTAACTATCCAAAAAACACACATAAGATTGGTTGTTCCTACAAAGCTTCCATGATTTTGATCAATTCCATTATATTTATGGCCAATTCACAATTCTAAAAAAGTGTAGGATAAAATGTAAGGTTATCTGAATCTGTAAAGAATGTCCAATCAATGGCTAGTTGCCTAAAATTTTCGGCGCCTGACAGACAAAAAATAAATCATATTCATGTCATATTTTTTTGCTCAGTTTCAGCTACATTTACTACACACTGTTCAGAAAGATTCAATAAATTTCCTCCGAGCATCGGAAGTAGAAAAATTCTTAAATTACAGACAAAAAGACAATATAATCTACTTGACCAGTAGTATAATATCATTTAGACAGCCATTCAAGGAAAAAACACAAAACCCAGTTTTAAACAATTGTGTTAAGAACAAGGGCACTTAAGTTATAGTTTTACCTTTATAGCACATATATACACCCACGCACAAACACACATATTAAAAATGCAGAACATAAACTTGCTTCCAGATATTACACAAAAACTACAACTTCCATCTCGGAACAAAAAATCAAATCAATAGAAGCAAAATCTACATCCTTGGGAAAGTCATTAACTTTAGAAACAATTCCATATCAACAAATGCACAATGACAATTTACTAGGTTGATAAACTTACTTTTTAAATAAACCGCTTGAAAGTTTAAACAAATGTAAAAGCATTTCTACACTATGTTACTCGGCACCGACAATAGTAAATTTACAGATACATGTCCGGGTGTCAAACACATTTATTTTTCTTAATTTTTTTTTTTTTTTGTAAATTTCTACCAAATTGGAGTATCCTAGTACCTATACCCGTGTCCATGTCATATCACTTAGACACTAGTTTAGGAAAGAGTCCTTTCTCGACCTTTTTCCTATTAAATAGGAACAACAATTATGGGAAACAAGACAATCAGGTTTGAAGCTGTTAGATTTGATGATGTTAGCACTTAGCATTTGATTTCCACACAGCAGTGTCAATTTAATACCAGAAAATTACCATGAATATTGACAAACTTAATTACAGTCTTTGGAAGTAAGTTGATCAAAGCAAACCAAAATGAAACAAATCCCAGCTAAAATAGAGATTTATCACAAATATAAAACAGATTACGAAGATAAGCCATATCCTCATAATCGGGAACGAATTCCTCTCCCCCTCCTTTCCCTACTAGGATACTCACACGGTGTATGAAGATAAGAACACCTAAATAAGAAAGAAAGTGGATAGAACAGATCTCACCCAATTACATTGTAAACTAACAAATATTAGCAGATACGAGAAAAACAGAATTTACGATAAAAACATACGGAAATCATCCTCAAATTCCAACAACCCACGAACCAATTGGAAAAACAAAGAAATAAGACAAATTATAGCTGTGATAACAAAACTAATGCATAAGCTATAAACCCAAACCTTTAAGCCGCAAAGCCCAACAGATTATTGAAATGAAATTAAAATAAAATAAATTAAAACTTGATAATACGTTTACACAATAAACCAATTAAAAGGGTAAGAATTTACCTTAGACCAACATCCTCCAATCACCCGACTTGAAATACAATACAGAATCATACAGCCACAATATTCTAAGATGAAAACTCCAGATTTCTCAGTCTCACTACGAGGAACAAAAGCAGATAAAAATTACATAAATCCATAATTATACAAGAAACAATGAAGTGGGTAATTTTTGAAACATCATGGGAAGAGCTTAGATCGTCGTCAGGTTGAAGAAAAAGTGAAGATTTCGATCTGCTGGGCCTCTTTCTCTCTCTCAAAGAAAGGGAAGAGCAGAACTTTAAGAGAGAGAAATAGTTTTATTTTAATTTTTAATTTTTCCCAAACTGAGAGAGATATCCCAGATAAGAAATCTTCACACAAACAAGCGACCTTCTAAGAACAGTGACATGAAATTTGTCAACATCCGGTCTCTTTTTATTCTCTGCTTTTTCTTCACTTCTCTCTCATACAAAATAATTTTTTTTTCATAATTTAAAATCAATTTCGAGGTTTTTGAGGTAATGAAATGAACAGTAATTATTTATTATCCCATTGGAATGATGTTGTTTACTACAAACTATTAATTTTAAAATTACAGATCATATTACCACAATATTAATTATTATAATCATAAAAATATTTTATTAATAATTATTCTATCTAACAATAATAATATTAATATTAAAAATAAAATAAATATTTTATATTTTATATTTTTTTTGAAAATATTAAAAATTATTATACCAATATTATTATAATTTTAAAATATAATAATTATTATATATATATATTAAAAAGATATATTTACACTAAATAAAAAATAAGTAATTCCACAAATGATCGATATTTCAAAAGTAATGATTTCTCAGGAAACGGGCATTCCTAGATTCTCTCCACCTTCTTTGATAATATTAAAATATTTATTTATATTTAATAATATTTACATTTTAATTTTTTATTATTAATAAATTTTTTATTATAATAATAATTTACATTTTAACAACATCAATAATTTAATACCTCGGAATCCTAGATTCCAAATAAAAAACCACAAAATAAAAAAACAACAGATTATTGCTTTAATAAATATCTACGACGCCCGCATTAGTGCAACAGCAAACGTGGTGCCATAAATTGAGATATAAAGTTTGTTTTATCGTCTTATTTCATATCAAATTTAATATTTTTAATTATCTTATTTTATTTAAACTTATCATCTTATTTAAATACTATTTTATCATATAATGTATAATCCTAATTAAGTTATAATTTTAATGTGCATTGCTTTAAATATAGATTTCATTTTTTATTAAATTTTTACATAATAAATAATTATATTTTATATTTATTATTATTATTATTCCTTTTACTTAAGATTAAATTATTACCATAATCATTTTTGTTGGTGGTAAGAAAAATTTAATATTATATCTAAATTGATAAAAGCACCCTTTTATATTTAATACCAATTACAAATAATTTTTAAAATACTTTTTTTAATTTTTAAAATTAATACTAAATATAATATATAACAAAAAAATATAATATAATAATAACCTCATTTTTTACTTATCTCAATTAAATCTATTTAAACACATAAAATATTTGAATCATTATTATTATATTATCATCCAATTCTATTAAAAATTAAGTAAAGAAATAATATAATAATTTCTTAAAATTAATGAGTTGTATTATAAACTAATATGAAATAATGTCTAAATTTATTTATTTTAATTACTAACTTGCCACCCTAAAAAAGTTAGCATTTACTATTAATTATAAATTCATGTTATATAAATATAAAAAAAGAATAAAATTAACAAACCCTCAATTACATTTTTGATTCCATTCACAAATATATATATATATATATAAAATCAAATACACATAAATTATATATATATATATATATATAATTTAATTATAATATATTATCTATTAAAATTATTTTCTTAAGAATGAAATAACTTTTTTTATTTTTAAAATTATTTTATTATAATCACTGTGAATATATAATGTGTACAAATTTTTCCCAACATATCCTGCACCGTATATTCCTCTTTAAGCTAGTTTTCTTTAATTAATTTTGGTTTGTTTTTAACAATCCAAACACAATAATTTAATGTTAATCTGCAAATTAGAGTTTGAAATGCTATTTCCAAATTTCCATGTCAAAAAGTGGTTAATTGGTCAATTTATCAGACAAAATGTGGGTCCCGTTTATTACTGTGGCAAGGATGAGGTATCTTGATTGAAAGTTTAGGTCCTTTTGGTCTGAGTTTTGAATGGCCATTAAACCCATGCGGTTTTTGCGTATTTACAAATAGAAATTATACAGTAATTCATGTACTCTCAGTTAATAATACTAAAAATAAATTTGAATTTATACAAATATTATGTAAATTTTAAAAGATATTTGTACTAAAATAAATTATATTTTTTGGCTATTAATTTTATTATTTTTCACATTTTAATTTTTTATTAAAATTAATTTTAATCTAAATTTAAAGAAAATAAATAAATTTTTAACATGTTAATTTTAATTATTATATTATATTATAGTTTATTTAAATTTTAAATTAAATTAAATATATTAAATATAAAGAATAAGCAGATAAAGCAAACTAATATTAAAAATGATGAGGTCAATAGACCAAAAGTATAGTTTATAATTTCCTCCGATCAAAAGTGGGATTTAACCTTCTGTTGGCTTTTGATTGGCTGATACTATGCAGATTTCCTAATAATAATTCCACTTTATCATAGGGATAGTATTCACAATTTTTCATATATAAAATTTAAAAGAATTTTTTCTCTACTCTCTATCTTTATCATTATCATTTGAATGCAAAAATATAACAAACAAAAAATATCATATAGATTGTTTCAATTAATTTATTTATTTCACTTAATTTTTTAATTTTAAAAAAATATATTAATATATATATATATATATTATTTTAATATTACTTAAAAAATAATATTTTAATAAAAAATTCATTAAAATAATATATTTTGTCATTAATTAATCTATTTTTCTATAACAATAGAATTAAGTGATATTATTTTTAATCAAAAAAATACTAATAACTTAATATAAATAAGCACTCTCTTTAATAATTTGTATAATATATTTATTCATTGATCATATCTCTTTATTTTATTAAAGACTAATCATTTTAAAATATTAATTAGTTATACACAATATATTATTGAATAAAAGTAACTCACGTTAATATATATTATAAGCATATTATTATTTTAATTGATACATTAATCTCTTATTTGATAAAATTTAATAAATTTGATTATATTTATTAATATTATTATCACATCATTTATATTACATTCCAAATTCAACATTTCTTAACTATTTTTGTTAATAATAAATTTATCTCTTATTTATAATAACACATCATTTTTATATATTTAAATTGTGTTTATATTAAAATATTTAATTTAAAATAATTAAGAGATTTATAATGTATTTTTTAATAAATTAATAATTAAAGTGTTTATTTTAAAAAATTGAACGATTAAAAAAATATTTTTTTCTTTAAATTTACTAATCAACCAATAAAAAAAGTCAAGTAAGTCTAATTCTCCATAAAATAAGAATTTTTATTTATTTATTTTTACTTTTTAACACTATTGCTATAAAGCCTAGAAACTATGGGTTTACAAATTAGAGTTTGTTAAATGTTGATTTACAATTAGAACGAACTCATCTAATGTAAGGGTGATGACCTGCATGTTAATGTTACGTTCATTTACATCATTAACATTTGTATTTATAATTATTTTTAGTGTTTGTTTTAATTTAAAAAATTAACAACTAATTCTAATAAAAATATAATTTTTCTGGAGTATAGTTAAGCTTATTAACATTATGGAAAAACAAAAGTTAAATCGAACGGATATTATAATATATAATTCTTCTACATATTTTTTTTGTGTCTATTAGAATAAAAATAGTACCTTTAATCTCTTAAATTTGTACCACTTATATCTTATCATAATTAATATTTTACACCCGTACATATAATAAAGTTTTAAACTTTTAAACTAAGGTAAGAAAAACATAAAAGTTATATAATTATATTTATACATTCAAGTATATAAAAAAGAAAAGAAAAAAAATCTTACTGTTGTAAATTATTAAAAAGATATATTTCATTTTTTATCAAAATATTCATACATAAATCTTAACACAATAGTATTAGGTTTTACTTCTAAATAATTTTGGTAAAAAATATAATTTTTCGTAAAATATTTGCACATTATGAAAAGACTCACTCAAGATAATGTTATACTACAACAATGTTAAGTCTTTATCTTAAAACAATTTTAGTAAAAAAATGAAAAAAAAAGTTTTCTATGATCATTAACTTAATACAAATGTACATAACCATTCATTTATTACTTTAGTAAATATTACATGTGGTCTTTTTTAGAAAACTTTAATATTACAAATGCTTTTAAGGTTTCAAAATATTACAAATATCCATTTACTTAACGAAAATTAAAGTTAATGAAATTGAATATTAATTTTTTATAAAAAAAATTATAAAAATAATAAAAATAGAAATACAAAACATCTCATGATATTTTTCATAAGATATGATGATTAATAAAAAGAAATATAAAAAATCAATATTAAATCTTAAGGAGATGGATTTAATTTTTCATTATTCTTAAATATAAGGAAAAGTATTTTTAAGGAAATATATAATTTATTACATAATAAAAAATAAAAAATAAACATTGATATTACAGATAAAAAATGTATAATATATCATTAATTGATAAAAAAAATCATTATAGATAAACTATCAAAAATTCCTAAAAAACATAGAGGAAAATTAGATATATATATATATTTAAGAGAAATTTAAATATTAATAAAAGTACATTTTACAAAGGAATTGATATACTAATAAAATTAATATTCTTAGACAATAGAAAATGTACTTTATTAGGAATGATCTTTGGAAATCTAGGATACTATAAATTAAAATTCACAGCATATACTAAATTTGTCATTAATTTTTATGATAAAAATTTAGATCAAATGTTAAGTTTAGTTTATGAATTTAATAAGAAAATAAAATCATTAATTTTCAGTATATTATATAGTAGGATATTCATTAACAAACAAACATAATAATTCAATACATGAACAAAATGAATTCAAAAAAATAGACAAACTTTAATTTTATGAAATTAGATAGATAAAAAAATTAAAAAGAGTCTCATAACTTATTTTATACAACAGCTTCTTGAGTGTGCAACTTACATGATGGTTAACCATTTTCCATGTCAAAGGAATAGCAAACACTTCACCACATATCACATTGTTAGAATTCTTGATCATAAATTTGATTATTTATAGCCTTTTTTTGTCAAATATAGCTTTGATACTAAGAAGAATAAGTAATGCAGCAAGAAAAAGTAAAGTATCAAAGTTTATGTTTATAGATCCTGGCTACAAATCTTCTAACAAAGAAAGCGAAACGGTAGATCTAAAACAAGAAATTAAAGTAATTAAAACATTAGTCCATAATGTAATATTAGGAAGAAAATAATATCATTATCTCATTAATTTTTATAAATAAACAAAAAAATATAGAATTAGATCTTAATAGATGCCTAACAAGCATATCAAAAAACCAAGTAACAATAACAAAAGTTTTACTTCTTTTAGTAGGATAAATGGATATAATACAAGAATCAAACATCAAGTCCTTACAAGACATAAATGAGATACAAAAAAAAAACTCCTAAAAAAATTAGAGAATATGATTATAATAAAAAATTACAATAAAGCATACATAAGGAATTTAAAGAATTAAAAAGACATGAAAATAATATACCTAGAAATAATAAAATTATAGGTTATAAGTTCGATCTATTTATAGGATCAAAGGAAGAACCACTTAAGATATCAAATGCATTGATACCTAGAAATGAGAAAAAATCCAAAGATAAAAAAAAGCTATAATCCCAGTTTAATGAAATATAAAAAAGAATTAGAAGAACTATTTATGGACCTTGAGAATAGGGATTAGGAGTGTGCAAACAATCCAATCAATCCGATCTGATCCGTTATTTTTTTGAAGGTTTCCATCCAACCATCGGATCGGATCGGATGGAAAAAAATTTCATCTGTTAAGTTCAGATCAGATGACGGATTTCACTACGGTTCATCCGATCCGACCGAAATTAATTATATTTATTTATATTTATTAAATTAAATATATAAATATATATATTTAGGTTTTTGTCGTCGTATGTTTTCTTTCCCGCATCTTGATTAGGTTTTCCTTTCCATTTTCATCGCGTAGCTAAGTATTCTGAATTCTCTCTGGCTTGTTGCTTTCTAGTCTCCTCCCCTCTGCTTCTTTACATTTTGGAAATCTATAAATCTACTTCTTTACATTCTGAAAATCTATAAATCTACTTCTTTACATTCTGGAAATATGGAAATCTACAAATCTTCAAATCTACATTTTGAAAATCTACAAATCTGCTTCTATCTATGCTATATATTTTTGGTTAGAGGGTTCACATTTTGATAATTTAATTTGATGAGGTATGGAAAGTTTGTTCTGATTACTATGTTATATCAGTATGAAGTTGCTGCTAACATTGAGATTGATATTAGTTTACTCTTTTTTATCTTTCACGTGTATTTATGATTCTCATTATATAATGTAATCCAACTCATGCTTTTAATTTCCACTTTAGTAAAGCTTTACACATATTAATGGGGAAAAGGTTAATTTATTCTATTAAGTATTAATATGTTGGTAATTGGTCCGTGAGTTCCATAAAAAACAAAGAAAATTTGAGAACTCATTAGAGATATATAGTATTTTAATATAATTCATCAGTAGGTAACTTGTATTTTCATATCTCTTCCTTCAATTAATGTATTTTTATTTTCAGAATTCTAACGAAAAGGAAGCATTATACTGAATCTATAGAAGGAACATGATGATTTGCTTTTTATGTAACTTAGAAAAAGATATTTTAAGATTATGATTTTGCAAATAATTATTATAGAAAAATATTTTAAATATTAACGAGATAACTTATTCTTTATTTTAAAATTATATTTCATATAAAAATACTTTTTTTTTGCTTTTGGAATAATCACAATTTTCATGGTTAAAAAAATTTAGAATTTTACAACAAAACACCTTATTTTAAAAACTCTTTTGACTTATCTTCTCATGCATAGAACAGTCTCAAATTTGAAAATTAATTTCCGTTTGTGTCATAAATATTTTTTATAAATATTTCATTTCAAAGCTGTTGATAGATAATCTACGTAAAATAAAGAATTTTCAATGATTGTTTTTCATTGCTATCATTGTTTTTAAATAACATACTTTAAAATTTTTTTCTCCCTATTTTTAGATCTGTTTCATAGAAAACTTTAATGATACTACTATATTCAATATGTCTCCATTGATTTTTAAAGTTCTGTAATTTTTATGACATATATAATTAATTATATATAATGACATTAAAGTTTGTTATTTTGAATAATTTGACGCAAAAGTAAAAATGTAATCAATATGATTATATTAAGGATTTAAATCGAAGTAATAAAATTAACAGCTTGAAATATTTACTTTATCTGAAATACTAAGTAATCTGTTTGATATATATTATGTATGTTTGTAATTATCTTTTTATATGTGATTATTCAAGGTTGATATCATAATCTTGTTTATGTATGTTTGTGGTTTTTTATGATAACATTGTTTGTCTAAGTGCAGATTTTTTTCATTCATGACATTCAAAGCTTTTGATAATTCATAAGTTTATAATGAATTATGTTTTTGATTTTAAAGTAAATAGATGGTTGTTAACATCTACTGTCTTGTTTCTTGTATAATATCTATTGCTTTTGTTATTTCATTTATCTGATAACATTTTTATAACAACTGTTTTTCTACACAGTGTGTTTATTGCATTAAGTTGATTATGTCTCACTTTATCTTAGATGGAAAAAAACACCTCTACTATGGATAGTCCACTTGCAACCACCAGAAGTGCAAGCGCTACCCATGATGTTGAAAATCAATATAAGAATCCACAAAATGCTCCACCAGAAACTAAAGATTTACCATTGAATGACAAACCTGAACCTTCTATAGATAACTATGATGGAAAAGGTAAGCGAAAGTTTTCTAAACCTCCATCTTTTGCCTGGAAACATTTTGATATAGTGGGTGAATGCTTAGATCGCAAGGTGAGATGTAAATATTGTTCAAGGGAGTATGTGTATGTATCCAGCAAGTCTGGTACATCAAACTTAAATGCTCATATTACTATGCAATGTAAATTATTTCCTGGTAGATATGAGAAGAAACAAAAGACTTTAGCTTTTGAAAATGTCACAAACAATAAAGAAGGTGTACTTTTTACACACACATTTAGTATTGAGGCTTGTAGGCTTGCACTTATAGAAATGATTATAGTTGATGAATTGTCATTTAGTCATGTTGAGAATGAAGGATTTAAGAGGTATAGTAGAGTTTGGAAACCAAGGTTCCAAGTTTCTTCTCGTACCATTGTTGCACGAGATTGCTTGAGTCTTTTCTTAAAGGAAAAGGATAAATTGAAAGAAATTTTACTCTAAATTATTTCAAAGAGTTTGTTTAACCACTAACACATGGACTTCTGCTCAAAATTTGAATTATATGTGTCTCATTACTCACTTCATCGATGATAATTGGAAACTCCAAAAAAGAATCTTAAATTTTTGTGTAGTTCCTAGTCATAAAGGTGATATTCTTGGGAAAAAAATTGAGCAATGCTTGTTAGATTGGGGAATTGATAAGATATTTACTATTATTGTGTATAATGCTAGCTCAAATAATACATTAGTTTCTTACTTGCATAAAATAGTGAACAATTGGGGTGATGTAATACTAGATGGTCAACATATGCATATGAGGTGTGCAGCTCATATTCTAAATTTGGTTGTGAGAGAGGGATTGAAATAACATGATTCAAGCATAAGTAAGATAAGAGATGTTGTCAAATATGTCAAAGGATCACCTTCAAGGTTGTTAAAATTTAAGGATTGTGCGGAGTAAGAGAAGATTGATACTAATAAACTTTTATGTTTAGATGTAGTAACAAAGTGGAATTCCACCTATTTAATGTTAGAAGTTTCAATAAGATTTCAAAACGCTTTTGAGTGTTTAGAAGAAGATGATGTGATATTTAAACAAGAGTTCAACATTGGAAATGATAGTTGCAAAACTCCTGATATGTTTGATTGGTCTAATGCTCACATATTTGTGAGGTTTTTGAAAATATTTTATGATGTAACATTGAGGTTTTCTGGTTCTACATATGTTACTTCAAATTTATTTTTGGATCAAATTTACTTCATACATAACCAATTGAGTTTGTGGTGTGAAAATACAGATTTTTTGTTAGGCAAAATGACAAAAGAAATGAAAACAAAGTTTAATAAATATTGGGGAGGTGTAGTTAAGATGAATGATTTTTTATTTATTACAACTTTTCTTGATCCAAGACGTAAGGAACAAGCTTTGAAAATTTGTTTGGATCTTTTGTGTGATGAAGATGATATTATGGTTGGTCATATGATGAAAAAATTTAGACAAACTTTGAATAATATGTTTGATCAGTATTTAGTTTTGTATTATGCAAATGTCCAAGCTACATGCTCACAACCTTTAGACACAGAAGAAGTGGATAGTTGTAACATTGATTCATTTTCACTGTGGATAGACCGTTATAAAAAGCGTGTCAAAGGTGCAAAAAAGACAGACAACCAAACTAAAGTAGATAAATATTTGGATGAGACATGTGAGGATATGGATGATGAGTCTTTTAATCTTTTAGGTTGGTGTAAGGTGAACGCATCTAGATACAAGGTTCTTTCCAAGATTGCCAAAGATGTTTTAGCTACGCCTTTATCAACTGTAGCTTCTGAGTTTGCATTTTCTACGGGGGGGGGGGGGGGGGGGGAGGGTTATTGATTCTTTTAGAAGCTCATTGTCCCCAAAAACTGTCCAAGCACTTATTTGTACTCGGAACTGGATTCGATCATTACCAATAATTAACATTTGTGAGTCCCTTGATGATATTGAAGCAATTGGAATAGGTAATATTATTTTAATTTTCATTATTAATTGATATCATTTCCTTATTATTTGTGATTTAATATTCTCATCACTTTCTATTATCTTCTATTTTGTAGATATATTAGGAGGCATTAAGGATATAACCCTTGATTGAGTATGATATATTATTATTTTATTTCATATGTATTTCATATATTATTTTATATATATTTAGTTATTAATTTACTAATATTTTTTAAATTATGGCTAATAGGTGATGACACATTGAAGTTTTTTGCAATTGTTATCAAGATTCAAGACAAGATTATTTTCAAGATGGTCAATGGATGTTAAAGAGTGAAATGATTAAATTAATTTAAGTTTAGATTATAGTAAACTATCTTTTTGTTTATTATTTGAATAAATTGTTAAATTTATTAAAATGATTATTGTAATCGACATCGTTATTGACATATTGTATTATTTTTGTTTTATATAGGTTTGAACATTTTAGTCTTATTTTAACCTTTTTATTTGGTTTTTAAAGGTTTCTTTTAATTGAAATAATTTTATGTTATGATTTATGTGAAAATTTAAATTTTTTATTCAAAAATACCAAAAATATAATTAATTAAGTTTATTGGTCGGATTGATCGAATTGATCGGATTGATCGAATGCCATCCGAATAGTTTACGGATCAGATTGATCGGATGTGAAAGTTGATCGGATCGGTTGCAAATTAGGATGTTTAAATCCGATAGGATTGTCGGATAGGATCAGATGAGCATAAAATTAGCGATTTCGATCCGATGAACACCCCTAATAGGGACATAGAAAAATTAGTTAATGTGTTAACATTAACAGATAACAAACTACGAAAACAATATGATAAAAAACTTTATATAAATAAAGAAGAATATGATATGATAATAATCAATGAAAATGATTCCAAACCAGAAAATATGATCCAAAAAAATAAAAAATCAATTTCATTATTAGTTTCCTATCAAGAAGGAACATTTGACCCACATAGGAAATAAACAATAGGTAAAAGCAAGAGGAGCCTGACCTTCCTTCTATACGAAAACAATACAAAATGAAATAAGGATTGCATTAGAAAACTAGGGGTGGAATCCTTCCAAAATCCAATTAGAATGAAAATTATAGATTTGATCTTTTTAGATGTAGATTTTATAATAGACAAGAAAAAAGATTTAGATGAAAGGTCTAGTGGTATGAGTGTAATCATACAAATTTCTCCAACCAGACAATCAAACCCTTCAATTTGTAGAGTCTTAATAGCTTACAAAATGACATGAAATGTTAAAATTTGATTTATAAATTTAGCAGGATAACAACATTTACAAATGTATGAGAATTCTCCCACAGGTAGGGAATATTTAGATACCATAGTAAATGAAATATACAAGGAATTTATTGGAAAATATAAACGAAAACATATCGCTGAATCTAATAAAAATAAAATTGAGGAAGCCAATTGACATTTAACAAATATGAAAATATGTAACATGTGTTTTATATATTCATTTATTTATAAATATGAAATATATTATCACAAGTTACCATTCTCTATGCAAGAAACTTATAATGAAAAGTTTTTTTCAAAAATTACTTGAAACATTATATAAAACTATAGCAGGAGAATGAAATAAAAGAAATAGAGAAAGTATATCAAACACCTTAGTAGGCTCCCAATCATACTATACTACAAAGTCTATTCTACTTCCTTTCTCGAATAATCTTGATGGAGCTTTAGGGTGATGCTTATAAAAGTTCGAGCATGAGTGGTATTCTCCAAGTCAAAATTTTTAATCAACTCCTTGGTATACTTAGTTTGAGATAGAAAGATCTCATATTTCATCTATTTTACTTGAAATCTAAGAAAAAACTTTAGTTCACTCATTAGGCTCGTCTTAAACTTGTTCTGTATACAAGCAACAAATCTTAGATTAAGGTCATCTTTAGTAGACCCAAAAATAATATTGTCAATATAAATATGAGCATTCACAACCTCAACCTTAATTCTTGACACAAATAGAGTTTTATCCCCCATTCCTCTTAGAAAGCTTATTGAGAAGAAACATGGCATGACACTCATATCAAGCATAAAGAGCTTGATTCAGGCCATAAAGTGCTTTATTCTACCTCATCACATGATTGGGAAATTAAGGATCTTCAAATCCTTTAGGTTGTTCCATACACTTTTTCTTTAATGACTCCATTCAAAAAGGCACTCTGGTACTCTTAACATCCATTTGATATAGCTTGAAACCAAAATAGCAAGCAAGACCCAAGAGAAGTCTAATACACTCCAGGCGAGCAATTAGAGAGAAAGTTTCATCAAAATCAATACTCTCAATCTGAGTATATCCTTGGGCAACAAGACAATACTTATTTCTAGTAATAACCCCATTTTTATCTTCTTTTTTATTATATAACCAATGAGTTCCAATAACATATTTGTCTGAAGGTATGGGAACAAGATGCCAAACATAATTTCTCTTAGATTGAGTAAGTTCTTCCTATATGGAGTTGACCCAATATACGTCATGTATTCTTTTACATTTTTGGGGAGAATAGTTGAAGTGAAACACATGTATTCAAAGTCTCATGTAACTGACCTCTTGTTTAACACTTCCTTCCATATCACCAATGATATTGTTAGTAGAATGAGCCTTCTTTACCAACTTTGGAAGAGATAGGCCTTTTTGGTCACCATCTCTTTCCATCTCAGAATTTCTGGGAGGATCAACCAAAGTAATTGTAACTGTAGTCTTGAAAGTATTTGATGCTTTGTTAAGAGAGCTTCAATCATTAAATATATCACTATTATCTAACTCCATAAGTTTAGTGATATTGATGTTAAAGATCACAACATTGATGATTCCATGATATTATAAGTTATTAAGTTGTAAACTCATATGCATGAATATTGTTAAAGTATCCGATAAAGATTTTGAGATCATTCTTTTCTTTAAACTTGTCTAAGTTTTCTCTTTCTCTTAGAATGTAGCAAGTACTACCATACACACGTAGATGTTTAACATTCAATTTTTTCCATGCATGAGTTCATATAAATATTGATAGGTATTAGGCCTTAAGAAACAATGATTCAATGTATAACAAGTTGTGTTAACATCTTCAACCCAAAAGTGTTTTGCTAAGTTCTTGTTGGTCAGTATGATCCTGGCCATCTCTTGCATAACCCTATTCTTTATTTAAACTATGTTATTTTGTTGAGGAGTCTTGGGAGTAGAAAACTCATGTTGAATACCCATTTCATCACAAAATTCACTAAACTTAGAATTCTCAAATTATCTACCATGATCACTTTTGATTTTGATGATGGTACCAATGGATTCAAACTTCTCATTTTGTAATATGATACAACACTCAAGTATATCTAAAAAAATCATCAACAATAACCAAGATATACTTTCTCTCTTTGATACTGGGAGTTTGAACAAGATCTATCAAATCCATATGAAGAAGTTGGAGTGACCTTATAGTAGACAAATGTTGATTATTTTTATGTTGGATTTTGCTTTGCATTCCTAACTCATAAGGACCACACACATGCTCAAGGATAGAGGTGATAGAAGGAAAACCCTATACAATTTTAAGATTCGAAATCTTCTTTAATAATTTGTAGTTGACATGACCCAAATATTGATGCCATAATTCTTCAGCATTTAAGCTCAACCTGTTACGAACAAACTTAAGAAATGACCCTACATAGTTGCAGTTATCTTCTAACATGATGCCTCTTACTAGAGTATTAACTCTTTTATCAAGCATAATGCAATCTTTTTTCGTGACTTTGATTGTGTAATTATTGTCACAACTTGAGTTGATACTAATAAGGTTATCCTTGAGTTATTCCACAAAGAGAACATTATTTAGTTTAGGAATTCCTAGAACATTGATAAGTCTTCTTCCATAAATTAACGCTTTATTTCCATAACAAACACTGATAGAGCCATCATTCGTGAAAGTAAGTTTTATGAAGAAATATTTATTTTCAATCATGTGTCTGGAACAACCATTATCATAGTACCAACAAGAGGATGCTTGAGCCTTCAATGTCGTATGAACATATTATAATTTATATTACTATCATCAGGAAGGATACCAAGAGAAAGCTTAAAGCCTTTGAAAATCTCCATAGCTTCATTTTGTAGAGCCACAACTTTAGTGATCAAAGTGGCCAAATGGTTCAAAAATTCCTCAATATGCCTCACTAAATTCAAATCACATCATAGAGAATCTTTATGAGAGTTAGAAGGAAAAAATAGTTAAAATTGTCTAAATTAGGCAAAAGAGAAAAGCTTGGAGCATTAATCACATCATAGAATTGTAAGAAAAAGTTTTTGATCATAAACTGTAAAAGACAAGAAGTAAAAGCATTATTGAGCTTTAATAATCAAAGTAAGTATCTTTACTGGACCACATGTTACCAACTTCACGTGATTCTTTAATTTGTATCTTAAATTTGTACTATTAAATATGGAAAGTCTCAACCAATTCATGTTTTTTCAAGCAGAATGGATTCAAAAAGTATAATTTTTGAAGTATTTGAATTAATCCGAGCATGAAGCTTATCTACTTCAATATCACAATCTTCTAACAATTACTCAAGAATATCCTTTTCATCTTCTAAGGGATAAACATCTTTCTTAAGATTGCACACAACTTTAGATTTGCAAGGCAAAGATTTTAGAGGGTAATGAACTTTGAGAGCTTTGGAATCTCGATCTTGAATTATCTTTTCAAGCTCCTTAATGCGAGTAACATACTTCTCATTATCGCAAAGTAGAATTTGAAGTGACTTAATATGATTATCCAACTTCAAATTCAAGGTGTTTACTTCATTTTTATCATCCAGGGTGAGATTGAGCAATTGACTAGAGAGGTTCAAAAGCTCTTTATCCTTTTCTGTAGTATTGCATTGAATCTTTTTACGCAACTTTCTTCAACTTGAGGTTATCGTACACAAATTGGTTATAGGATTCTTGAAAGGAGAACTTATTATTTTCACTAATATTAGTCCAATAAGAGAAACTAGAATAGGTAGTCTTAGATTGAGAAGCCATAAAGGCATTTGTCTTTTCTAGAGTCAAAACACTCGTTTGATGAAAACATCTATCATATTTCTTTTCCAAGAAGTACCAAGATTCCTTAATATTTGTACAATTAGAAATTAGAAAAGAGTCCTCTCCAGTAATTGAGTTGATGAGAAGGTATAACCCTTGATAATTTAAATTGTTGAGACGAAGCTTCTCTTTGTTCCAAATATTGATCCGTTTAGGTTCAATGTCACCAATTTTAGAAATGTGCATAGGGCATATCCAACCATCCTCGATTAAGGACCAAACACCAATTTTTGTAGATCTCAAGTAGGAACATATTTGAGATATTAAGTAAAAATAACACATTCAATTGAATTGAGGTAGTCCACAGACCAAACCCTCGTATAATCCATTATAAAAGATTTAATAGAATCAAACACATAAAGAAAAAGGGAAAGGATCAATATGGGAACAATTAAGCCCATAAGGATGTACCCATTTTAATACAAATTGAAAGAGTTTGCAGTCCAGTACTTAACTAGGATAGGAGTTACATACTTCTAAAGAACTCGTCCTCATAAGCAATAGAACGTAAAAGATAACAACAGTAAATAAAGAACTCAAGTAAACATAATAGTATACACAATAGATAAATCAACCAATAGAAAAAAGTATATATAAGACTATAAAAAACATTCAAATTTGAGTTTAAACTCTAGTATGTGGCAACATACACGATTTAAACTCAAATTATACTGGCACAACAACAGAGCATACATAACACATAATATAACGAGTTAATCCACATAAAGACCCTATCTATATGGTAACATCCCCAGGTTGTTTATGGTAATCACTCGATAGTAAATAACTTACTAAGTGATAAACAATTACAACCGTGAAAGAAATAATATCACTATTACCTCTATCAGTCGGGACCTCTGTCCAAACTACCTATTGTTTCCCTTACTTGCTAATTTCTAAATTGGTTTGACACACGAACCAGAATCTCCTTCATAACCAACACCACACGATGTGATATGATTAGTAACCACAAAATAGTAACAAGAAGTGTGACTACTCAAAATCTTGAGGACCACCCTCAAACTCAAAACAACCTATCTCTTTTTACACACAATAAGGAACACAATAACTCAAATAATTTATCTTAACTTATTCTCACCATAAGATTCTCACAATTTAATAAAAATGAAATTCAAAATGATCAAAAAGTTTAGCAATGTTTCAATTGAATTTTTGAATTAAATGTACATTTAATTAGGGGCATTTCTAGAATAAACCTAATGCCTTGCAACCTTGCCATCCACCTTTCCAAGAGAAGTGACGATGGTGGTGATGAGGAACTAAAAAAATTACATTTTTTTGTTCCAAAAATTACCGAGTAATGTCCTTAAATACCTATACTGAAACTCATCCAAAGAACACCACTCATGAAATAGCCTACATACTAAACAACCAACCTCATTTTGTGTGAAAAATATGATTTTTAACACAGTATTCCTAACTATGAAAGTTGAAGGGTTTGATTCTCTGGTTGAATAAGTTTATATGATTACACTCATACCACTAGACTTTTCATCTAAAGCTTCTTTTTTGTATCTTATACAATCTAAATCTAAAATATTAAATCTATAATTTTTGTGAAGCTTGAATACTAGAGGGATACCACCCATAATTTCCCAATGTAATCCTTATTCCATTTTGGGTCGTTGTTTTCTTTTATAAGGAAAGTCAAGCTGCTCTAACTTTGCCTATTTCTTTCTTCTCTATGTGATCAGATGTTTTTTCTTGACAAGGAATTGATAATAAAATCGGTTTCTTTTTTTTGGATCATATTTTCTAATTCAGAATCATTTTCATTGATTATTGTTCTATCATCTTCCTTTTTATTTGTTCAATTTTTTTCATTACACTACCTTATTAGTTCTTCATCTGTTAATGTTAACACACTAACTAATTTTTCTATGCCCTTATTCTCAGAATCCATAAATTGTTTTTCTAATTCTTTTCTATATTCCATTAAATTAGAATTATAGCATCTTCTTTATCTTTAGATTTTTTCTCATTTATTCTTTTCTCGTTCTTATGTATCATTGCATCTAATCTCCTAAGTAATTTTTCATGTAATCCTACAAATAGATCAAACTTATAACCTATAATTTTATTATTTCTAGGTATGTTATTTTCATCACTTTTTAATTCTATAAATTCCTAATGTATGTCTTGTTGTAATTTTTTATTATAATGACATTCTTTTATTTCTTTTAAAAATTCTTTTTGTGTCTCATTTATGTCTTGTAAGGACTTGATGTTTGATTCTTGTGTTATATCTATTTCTCCTGCTAAAATAATTAAAACTTTAATTATTATTATTTGGTTTCTTGCTATGCTTGTTAGGCTTTCATTAAGATTTAATTATATATTTTGTAGTTTATTTTTGAAAATTATTGGGATAATAGTATATATTTTTTTATAATATTACGTTATGTATTAATGCTTTCATTATTTCAAATTCTTATTTTAGATCAGTGACCTCTCTTTTTTAGTTCGAAAATTCTCCTTCAGGATCTATAAACATAAGTCTTAATATATTATTTTTTCTTCTTAATATAAGAGGTTTTTTTTCTTAACATCGAGGTTCCATTAAGATGGTATCATACTCAAAGAGATTATATTATTATAAACTAATTTCTAAAAGTAAAAAATAAAAATCAATTTTTTTATTTTTAGAAAAAAAAATAACAAAACTAAAAATAAATAACAATAATTAATTAACTCAAAATTAACAGTTAAGAAGATATACGAGAAAATATCTAAGAATATTTAATCTCCTAATTTTTTAAACATGTAAATCACTAAAATACCTCCAATATAATTACTAATCAATTACATAATCAATTGAATCTAACATAACATATATTTCTCTCTCAAGTAAACTACACACCATCTAATAATTAACCTAATCACACTCTCATGTCAATTAAATTCATCAATTATGGATCACATGCATAAAATCATACATCTCTACCTAAACATTATGCATGTTATTTAATCAAGATAAATAATTAAATATTTTTCACAAATACATTTAATTGCTTCTATAGATTAATTGTTGTTCAAATAATTAATAATATAAAAATTAGATTAAATAATTAAATTTAAATCATAATTGGGATAAAATATTAGATAATCAAATGTAGAAAATTGGGTTCATAAGACCTTAGATTAATAAATTAACTATACATAATTTTGTTCACAAAACACACATTTTTCATAAAGAAAGACATAAAAATTGATAAAAAAAAATGAATATAATCAATCTCTTAAATTTTAGTATCAATCTTCTCTTGAATCTTCACCAAAATTATATTTTTTTGAATTTTTATTTATTTTTCACTCTTCTTGGCTCCAAAAACTGATAAAAAATATTTTAATTTTGGCCAATTAAAGTTGTTGGGATAATTAAGGGGTTAACCTTATGTCATTATCGGGATCAATGCGCATTGAGTTAACGCCATATGGCATGATGTAATTTTCCGTTACAAATTGTGTGGTACCCTACTTGGAAGAATGGACGAATCAGGTGACGATACGTGGCATGCCCTACATCATTCGGTACACACGACATACTTTGATTGACCTTCTTTACTTGCATGGTATCCACGTGAAAACGCACCCACATTGCGTGTTCTAATTGGTGATGCATTAAAAAATAAATGTTTTTTAAAAAAATATATATATTCACCATTTTTCACTAGAAAATTCATATTTTAGTATTTTAACCCCAAAATACTACTTATTAAATAAAAAGAACAAATATTAAAAAAAGAGTGCAATAATAACTTTATTTTCATAGAGTCATCACACCCTCAAACTTAATTATTTGCTTATTCTTAAGTATAGCCAAGTTTAACTAGATAAAATGACATGAGCGGTATATTCATAAATATATATTTATTAAAACATGCATATTTAGTGAAAACTATTCCCCTCAATAGTCATACAATTGGAATACAAGGAGATTTACATATTCATCAATCAACGCTCCATCAATACAATGATATGTAAGGTTTTTGACGAATTGATTCATGTGTGTGGGTTGCACATGATATCATCCAATGCACTCCTAAAATCAACTTATATGAGCATGCTAACCAATTCAATCTTAAAACAAGTCTCATAACGCTTTCCACTAATATAAATATACTCTTAGCTAAAGATTAATATGAGCTTTTCATTCTTATAATATAAGGCTTAGGTGGAAGTCGATAAATGAAGACAAGCTCTTTCAATACCTTAGCTTTCTTTTTATTCATCATGCATTTTTTTTAACTACAATTGAGTTTTTACTTGATATGTTAGTGCACCTTATCTTTCCAATCTTTTCATATTCTTTTATTCCACATCTTGTTTTTTGAAACTTCACAACACTACTAAATTTATTTTCAATTTTATTTCTTTTTTTATAGAGATAATTGTGTTGTGAGTTTTTTTTTCTTTTTTTATAAAATGCATTACATTTATCCTCATCCTATAGCATAATATATGATTGTATTTTCTTTTTTTTCATACAAGCTAAAGGTGCAATTTTCAATATAATGTTTATTGGTTAGACATAAAATGTGGCTTAAAGATATGAAAAGTTCTTAATTAGGCTCAAATAGGTGACCAATGGTTAGCTTAAAAGCCTCATTCGATCCAAATAAGACTTAAATCGTTTCTCTTGCTGAATACTATTTTATAATTTTTCCTTAAGGGATGATTAAATAGATTCTAAAATATGGTATAACTCACTACAAATTTTCTCTCAATAAGAACACCAAAATTAATCATGAACATATGCATAAAAATTTGAATCAATTCAATCAAAACTAGAAAGTATATCACATAATTAATGTAAGTATCATAATGATCATGTTACATTACTTATCCTAATCATGACAATAATTATATTTTTATGTTCATACTTTTCATATCAAGCATGCATGCATTTAGTTTCCATATATTTATCAATTTCTACCTAAATCATGATTAAAAACATCCTAAAATAAAATT
The DNA here is from genome assembly GCA_037013495.1 of Hippophae tibetana. Classification (NCBI taxonomy): domain Eukaryota; kingdom Viridiplantae; phylum Streptophyta; class Magnoliopsida; order Rosales; family Elaeagnaceae; genus Hippophae; species Hippophae tibetana. The sequence continues at coordinate 25,661,072 of CM072805.1, read as the reverse complement.
AAAAATTCTTAAAAATTAAAAATACTTATTAAATACTAATGTAAAAATTGAATTTTCCTCCCCTAAACTTAAATTGCACATTTTCTCCAGTATACACATATAAAAATAAAAAAGTAAAAGAAAATAAAATTTTCTTAGTCTTAGCACACCACATCTATTGTTGCAACTACTAAATCTTTTTACGTTATTGGTATCCATATTTATTCACCTACAAAACAAAAACAATAAAAAAATAAGTTAAATAACATTGAGCTGCCTTCCAACTAGAGTCACATTTAACGTCCTTTATTAGATGGTCATAGTAACTTCTAAGTTGCATCCATCTATGTTCATTTACTATTGAGTGTGCCCAAAAATAGTTTGAGTCTTGAATTGCTCAATAATACTTTATGTTCAGGTTTAAAAATGTGGTACTCGATTCTCTTATCATGTCATATTTTGTTTTGTTTTGTACTTTTTGACATTCTTATAAGTACTCCACCGTAGCTTATCTAATTCATGTATTTGCAGAATCATTTTCACGTATCTATTGGACTCCTCTGCTTGTTTACTTGATTAAGAATGAAAGATTAAAGGTGTTAGGTCTAACCATATTAGCCTTTCAATAGATGATTTGAGCTTAGATCTTATCTCAAAATTCTCCATAACTACATTAGGTATACACATGTGACTTGTAGCCTCTGAACAGTTCACATAATCAACAATATTAATCATAGATTCCATACTTTAAAAGTTAAAATAGATTTAGATATTTCTTGGTGAGTTTATTTCATTGTTTCTAACATCATGTGTAATAGCCGTAAGTATGGGCGACTCAACAAATATTTTTAAGCTATCATTATTATCATTAACATCTATCCTAAAACATTTATTTCTTGCATAGCATCCATGTGGAGACATCTTATCAGCTTATCTACTTGCATGGCGGAAATTGGTATGTTCTGATTGATCCTGTATTAAAAAAATTATAAAAAATATTTAAATTTTTTTAAAAATTCTCAAAAAAATATATATTTTTATCATTTTTTATAAAAAAAAATATATTTTAATATTTTTAATCCTAAAAGTACTACCTATTAAATAAAATGAATAAATATTAAACAGAAAAATATACTGATAATTTTATTTTTATAGAATCATCATTCATCCTGTTTTTTCATATGTTTTAATATACACCATATATTCATTTAATATAATTTATATACATTTTTATAACCTAAAAAAATGGGACATGTATGAAAAACGTGGTGTTTTAATAAAAGAAATGGTAAATTTATGTCCATAACTCATACTATGAAACGTTAACACTTTAGCAGTTCTTTTGTTTTTATTTTACCAAATATTATTTGTGGACGAAGGATTTGAATGGGCAAATTTTTGGAGAAATGCCAAAATTTTAACCTGTGCCCATTTTTTAAAAGATAATTAAAGTAATTTTTCAACCAAAAAAACACTTGTACCACCTTTCAATTTTTTTCCTACCCAGTTTTTATTTTATGTTACCAAACAATTATGTAAAAAAAATAAACTATTACAAAAGTTTCGATCAAAGAAGTATGAGTGGATTGTTTGGTACATTTTGGATTTTATTTAATGTATTTATTATTTTTATAGTATAATATTATCTTATTTTATTTAAATATTATCACATTTTATTCAAATTATAACCTTAATGAATATAATTTTAAATATATGTTGTATCATTTTTTTTATTAATTTTATATTATAAATAATTATGTATCATATTTTATATTATTTTTATATTATTACTTATCTTATTTAGATATATTAAGAAAAATAAGATATCTTAATTATTACCGTCTAATTATCTTTTTATCTCATTGAAAATTAAATAACATTATAAAATATGTTTTAAAAATTAATATAATATATCATAAATCTTACCAACATTTTATTTAAATTTATACCATCAATTAAAAATATTCTAAATTGAAGAACTTTTTAATGTAGATGAAAAGCAGGACCACTGCACAAGCTCACAAACCCAGAAAGAGTTATTATTAGTATTTACATTTACAAGAGTGGTTGGTCTCATGACATATCTCAAGGGATTCGAATGATTCCATTGTCCTTGTGATTCGGGTGCCCCTAAAGGAGCCAATTTCGTTATCAAGAGTCCTAATCAATACAGCAGACTGAGTACTCACGGAGGTTAATTTTGTACCCAGTGGCCAGACCACATCTAATATTTATCTGGTACATGCTATTTATTTTCAACGTTACTAACACGATTCCTCCTAATTTTCCCAAAAACAAATAAACCTACTTCAAGTTATATGAAATATCTTCCAAGAGCAGTAAGTGATACACGTTCTTTCTACGTGATGAATTGACATGTCATGTTTAATTAAAAAATAAAAAAATTATATAAACATAACATTTTTTAAAAGTACATATATATAAACTTAAAACAGTGTTTTTTTAATGAAAATATATGTTTTTTAAAATATTTTTATTTTAATTATAAAAAAATACTTTTTTAAATAAAAATAAAATTATATAAATAAGTGGATTATATATGTATCAAAGATATTTACAATAAATTTGAATTAGTTATATTTCACAATAAATATTAGTATATTTATGGTACATAATGTAGAAAATAATATACGGATAAACAATTTAAGAATAAAATTATTTTATTAAAATTATAAATAAATAAATATAAATATATGTATAAATTATAAATAAAAAATTTAAAGATAATAATAATTGAGACTTGTGTATCACAAAATGTCTTTAAGATAATTTTTTCATTCATCGTGAGTATTTGAGAACGACGGAAACTTATCTCACTGGATATAATGATTACATAATAATAAACTTACACTATAGTTTATTATTCTACGAATTTTCAAATGTCTAAACTCTATCGAAGGAACCTAACTCTAGATAGAAAATATACAACAAACAAAAAAAAATTCTTACCTTTCGGACGTCTTTTTTTATTCCTTTTTTTTTCTCTCTCTTCTCTATTTCCTCTTTCTTTTCTTTTTTTCTTTTTTCTTTTTTCTTTTTTCTTTTTTATTTTCCTTTACTTTCTCAACTCTGTTTCTTTTCTTTTCTCCACTATGTTTTTTTCTTTCGTTTTTTTTGTCTATCTTCTTCTTCTCTTGTCTTTACTTTATATAGAAAAAGAGAGAAGAGAAAACAAAAGCTGTAAATGAAAATCATTTAAGATAAAGCAGAAATAGAAAAAAACAGAAATGGTGAAACGAAAAAAGAATAGAAACAAAAATCATTTACAAAACTGTTTTTCTAACAACTTTTAATTCATAGTTTCTAACAATCCCCCACATGAATAAAAATTGACATAGATTTTAAACCAAATTTTGACATAAATAGAGTTCAACAGATCGAAACCTGCATAGGATAGGTAGATGTTACCTTTTAAACTTTCTTTTGTGAAAGTATATTTAGCTTATTGACTTACCAGTGTACGTAATATCCTTATACTGTTATGCCTTTTATGTAAGCGATGACATACTTTACACAAGAGGGTCTTTTGACACAATTCAATTATCACTGTTATGTTTGTTTTGGCCATTAATATATGCTTAGTTCTGTGAGAGTCTCTAAAGAATTGAGTCATATACAATTCTCTTTCAAAGTGGCCTCATTCTTCCTTCACATAGGTAATCTCTTTTCTTTAAAAGTAATTTGTAAAGAGTAATTCGTATACTCTGCTCGGTATTCTTTTCGCTGTTATGTTTGTTCTTTCTACGTGATGAATGAAAATGTCATGTTTGAATATATATATATTCAAACATGAAATTTTTAAAAAAAGGTACATATATATAAACTTAAAAAAATATTTTTTATGAAAATATATGTTTTTTAAAATATTTTTTATTTTATATGTAAGAAAAATAAAAATTATATTTTTAAAAAAAGATAAAAATAAAATCATATAAATAAGTGGATTATATATGCATCGAAAAATATTTACAATAAATTTGAATTATTTATATTTCATAACAAATATTAGTATATTCATGGTACATACTGTAAGAAATAATATATGGACAAACAATTTAAAAATAAAATTATTTTATTAAATTTATAAATATAAATATATGTATAAATTATAAATACAAAATTTAAATAATATATAATTTAAATAGAAAATAATAATAATTAAGACTTGTGTATCACACAGTGTTTTTAAGATAATTTTTTCACTTATCGTAGGTGTTTAAGAACAACGAAAATTTATCTCACTAGATATAACGATTAAACAATAATAACTTGCACCATAGTTTATTATTCCACGAACTTTCAAATGTCTAAACTCTATCGAAGAAACCTAACTCTAGATAGAAAATTTACAACATACAAAATGTCTAAACTCTTTTCTTTTTCCTTTTCTTTCTCAACTCTATTTCTTTTCTTTTCTTTTCTTTTCTCCACTCTATTTTTTTCTTTCGTTTTATCGTCTATCTTCTTCTTTCTTATATTTACTTTATATAACAGAACAGAGAAGAGAAGATAGAGGTTGTAAATGAAAATCATTCAAAGTGGCCTTATTCTTCTCTCATATAAGTGATCTCTTATCTTTAAAAGTAATTTGTAAAGAGTAACCCACATACTCTACTCGGTATTTTTTCCATAAGAATCATTAAAAGCCTTAACTTACCTTGTATCTTACGTGTATCATTGTTTTCATCATAGAAATGGACTTAAGGGTAAACCCCCACAGTGATCTCACTAAGTCTTTACAATTAGGTTTTCCCTTTGAACCTAGATCTTAGGATCTCTAGTGAAATAGGTTGGCTTTCCTTTGCAAATCCTTATTCATTCATGGGCTCCGGTCCCATTCTTCTTGATGACTTATTAACTAACTCTTGATTTAACCCTTTAGTTAAAGGATCTGTTATGTTATCCTTTGACTTCACATAGTCAATAAAGATAACCTCAATTGAGAGTAGTTTTCTAATGATATTATATCTACCACGTATATGTCGAGACCTACCATTATACATATTTATATGTGTCTTACCAATAGAAGATTGACTATTACAATGAATGCATATTGTAGGTATAGGCTTCACACACTTAGGAGTATCCTCTAAAAAATAGCGTAGCCATTTGTCTTCTTCAGCAAATTTATCCAAAGCGATGAACTCTGATTCCATCATAGATCTAGTAGTGCATCTCTGTTTAGAGGACTTCTATGAAACGACTACATCACCAAGTATGAATACATATCCACTGATAAACTTTGAGTCTTTCATGTTAGATATCCAATTTGCATTACTATATCCTTCTAATACAACTGGATATCTTGTGTAGTGCAGTCTACAGCTATATGTGTATCTTAAGTATATAAGTATTCTTGCAATACATTTTCAGTGATCAGATCCTTGATTATTATTATACTTACTTAGTTTGATTATAGTGTAAGTTATGCTTGGTCTAGTACAACTCATCAAGCACATAAGACTTTCTATTACTCTAGAATATTTTAGTTGAGACACACCCTCACTTTATTCTTAGATAGGTGTAGATTAACATCTATTGGTGTTTTCACAATTCCAGAATCACTCTTTTTGAATTTCTCAAGTATTTTGTCAACATAATGACATTGACTTAGAATGAGACCCTTTGATATCCTTGATATCTTAATTATCAGAATTACATCAGTAGGCCTCATGTCTTTCATATCAAACATTGAATTCAACATAGACTTAGTAGATTTGATCATTTGATCATTACTACCTATAATTGGTAAGTCATCAACGTAAAAACACAAGATAACATAACCATTTTCTTTGTTCTCGACATATACTCATTTGTCACTTTCATTAATTTTAAAGTCATTTGTCCTCATGGCATTATCAAACTTTTCATGTCACTATTTTGGTGCTTGTTTCAAGCCATATAAAGATTTCACCAATTTATAGACCTTTCCTTTTTGCCCTAGGCATGAAAAACCCTTAGTTATTTCATTTAGACAAACTTCATTCACTATTAATGGATTCTTGTAATTGAGGATCTTCAAAAGAATTCACAACCTCTGTATAGGTTTGATGTTCACTTTCTAGCAAGTAGGTCAAAAAATCTAAACCATAGGATATTTTTGTCCTAGCCTTCTTACTACGTCTGAGTTTAACCTCAACATTTTCTTTAGGTTCTTTATTTTGACTATCTTCATTCATAATCTCATACATTCATTTAGACAAACTTGATTCTCCTTGAGATTTATCTAGAAATACATGTTCAAAGAACGATGCATTCCTTGATTCCATTATTGTGTTCTTGTGTATGTCTGGGATCTTTGACTCATACACAATAAATTGATAAGCATTACTATTATGTTCATATCAAATAAATATGCAATTTATTATTTTTGGAACGTTTTTCACCTTCTTAGGTATAGGTACAACTACTTTAGAAAGACACCCCCACACTCGTAAATATTTATAGGAAGGTACCATTCCTTTAAATAATTCATATGGTATCTTATGTGTCTTTTTCTGGGATACCTTATTTAAAAGGTAGTTAGCTGACAAAATAACTTCCCCTTATAAGTTTTGTAGCAACCCAAAACTTAATAGCATTGCATTCATCATTTCTTTCTAAGTACGATTCTTACATTTAGCAACTCTATTTTGCTAAGGTAAATAAAGCACTGTGGTTTCATGAATAACTTTGTGTTGTGTACAAAATTCACCAAACAATGTTTTATATTCACCATTATGATCACTATGCAGTACCTTGTTTTTTTGTTGATTTGATTCTCAACTTTTGTTTTATAAAGAATAAATTTCTCTACAATTTTATTTTTTCTTTTAAGCAAATACACATAGCAATATTTTCATGTTATCATCAACAAAAGTAATAAAATACTTATTGTCACCCCTTGTTTGAAGAAATTTTAAATCACATAGATCACTATGGATTAAGTCAAGGGTTTCAGTGTTCCTTTCAATCTAATGAAACGATGACCTAGTCATTTTTTTCTAAACACAAGTCTCACACTTATGATTTGAATTTAATTGGAATGCGGGTATGTATTCTATGTTAAATAGTCTACACAATGTATAGTAATTAACATGACCTAGTCTACCATACCACAAGTTGAAAGACTTAAGAAAATAAGTAGAAGAATTAATCTTATTAATATTCTTAGCTTTTATAGTCATTACATTGAGCTTAAATAGTCCATCAGATACATATCCCTTTCTCACAAACATCCCATTTTTGGTCAATACGACCTTATAAGATTCAAACACCATCTGAAAGTCATGCTTGTTTAGCAATGAGCGAGAAACAAGATTCTTATAGATGTCTGGCACATAGAGTATATTTTTTTAATGTGAGCTCCTTCCCAGAGGTCATCTTTAGTTTAAGTTGGCCTTGGCCTTAGCCTTCAATGGCCGATGTGGAAAATTTTCTCATAAAGTGCTTATCTCCATCTTTTACTGCTTCAAAAGTAGTGAATAGCTTCTTATATTAGCATATGTGCCTCCTTGCCTCAGTATCAATCCACTATTCCTTTGGGTTTGATCTTACCAAGCTCACCTCAGAAATGACTACATATAAGTCAATATCGAAGATGTCATGAATGATGTCATCAACCATTTTGTCTCAAGATTCTTGTTTCTTTTTGGAAACTTGAAGTCTAGGGCTTTATACTCTGTCCTCTGATAGGTAAAGAAATCTCTCTGAAGCTTAACTTCTTAAAATTTGTTTCTTTAGATCGCAATTTAGATCATTTACCCAGCTTGACCTTACCCTTATTCTTATTGTGCTTAGAACTTTGACCATGTTCCATCACCTTAGTCTTGAGTGTTGATGAGATATACCTTATTTTAGAAAAAAACTCTGTTATCTTTTTTCACTTTAAATCTTATCAGCAAGTCTTTTAAATATCATTTTCTTTTCACTTGTTTAAGGTAGGCCTTGAACTCAAAGGGGGTAACTTTTCAATAATAGTTACAACTTTGAAGATTTCACTAAATATTATCCCTTCTTCTTACATCTCTATTAGAAGAGAAATATTAAAAATGGAGCAAGAAAGTATGATTAATACAATAATAAAAGTTGACAGAAATACTTTTATATTAGTATGTTAATCCTCTAAATTGTATATATATTACTATTAATTTTATAAAGTAATGCTTCTAAATTCCATTGAAAATTAAAAGTAACAACTACAAGAGTAAAAGTGCTAATATATATTGCAAGTATGAGATTACTTTACTCATTTGCATGCATTGTATTTTAAAAGGAACATGCATATTGATATATTTTAAAATATGAAATTGATGTCATATCAATATATTTTAATGTATTTTAATATTTAAATAAGAAATATACAGTCACATATATGAATTTTTTGATAGCCCAACTTATGTACACATATATAGAATATGATATGAATGTGATTTTTAATATTATACATGACATTTTAATATTTTCAGCATGTATCGTGAAAGTTTTGGGAAGAAAGATACATGTATTGAGGTCTCATGGAGGTGGTATTCTGGGATACTGGTTGCATAAAGTTGAATTCATTTGGACTACATATACATATTCTACAAATATATTCTTGTTCTCAAAATAAACAGTACATGTTGAATTCATTTGGACCATATATACATATTCTACAAATATATTATTGGAGTATGTTCATACATACATCTTAGAGTATGATTGCACAAATATTTTGGAATTGAACTATACATGTGTTTCAAAATAAACAGTACATGTATCTCAGAATTGATCAATATATTTATATATATATACACACATACAATACATACAAAAATATCACTAAAAATGTAACTAAAAGTTGAACCAATATATGTATCTCAAAATTTCATATTAGTATAGTTATGATGTAGTGTTGTAGTGTGGATACTGAGCATGAGAATTTTGACTTTAAAAGGTTTATCTAAAACTTAATTTTTTTAATTAGCTATTTTGTTTATCAACAAATTGAGACCATTTTAATTGATATAACAATTGGTCTTCTGATTTAAATGTGTGAATAAATTTGTATTGATTATATGATATTTCATATTGAGATTTTTGATTTTAAAGGTTTATCTAAAGCTTAATTTTTTTAATTGGCTATTTTGTTTATCAACAAGTTGAGACCATTCTAATTGATACAACAATTGGTCTTATAATTTAAATGTGTGAATAAATTTGTACTGATTATATGATATTTCATATTGTTATATTATTCAATTAGTTTTAAGATAATTTTTTGTAACGGTTACCTTTTATTTAAAAAAATATTTATTTAAATTTTTTTAAACATATTTAATTTTTAAAAGAAATTTTTTAAAATGTTAGATACTAAATTAAATATTTTAAAAAATTATGGATCAATAGTTAGTTTTAAGGAACAAATTTTGTTTATGTGAAAAAGTTAGGATTATATTATATTAAATTGAATTTAAATTGTTAACTTTTAAAAGGTTAGCCATCAAATTAAATATTTTAAAATATTATGGATTAAATTAAATATTCTAAAAAATTATATATCAAATTTTGATTTGAAGTAAATGTTAATACCAACGGAATACAAACTATAAATATTTCTTTTTATGTTATATAAAATTAATGTCGAGTAAAATTATATAATTTGATAATTTTATCAAATTAAAATATTGAATCAATTGATATTAAAATTTTTAAACGATGCAGGATTAATTTAGGACATTGTCCTAAAATTATTTATAAAATAACAATTTATAAGACAATGTAATTTGGTACGATAAAAATGTATACATAAAAATAATGATTAATTGATACCAACGAATAAAATCTTCTCGGACCCTATGATCTTCTATTTAAGCAAATGGGAAAAAACAAAGATTAAATTTTAATGAATTTCTATTTACTGATATCCGTCAAGCTCTTTCAAGCTTTGGAACCCCTTCGATTTTTTCATAGATCCAATCAAAAACTTATTCTACGATAATCCAAGCAACGGTAGCCGTACTGAAAGGTGCGACTAGATCACCTCCTTCAATCCTTCTATAGATGGTGATCAGACTTGTCTCCTTTTCCTCCTGCACCTTTTCTTCGAAATTCTTGCGAGAACTGAAGAAGCGGCACAGATGATGGAGGAAACAAAGCCATCAACGCTCTTGGTAAATTTGCTAGAGCTGCACCAATGAACCTCTTATTTATATGAAGACAAGTCAGAATATGAAATTGCTTTATATTTATTATTTCTAACACATAGTTCAAATTAGGAAAAAGAATATATGGACTAAAAGAGTTTAATTTGGGAATATATAAGAAGAAATTGATCAAATTAAAAAAATAAAGGATCAAAGAAATTCAACAAAAAAAAAATTAGACCAAATTACCGTAAATTTGTCCATTAAAGGCAATTAGTGATGAAATAGATGCCCAATAATTCAACAAATTTAATATTATAACTTATATAATGCATGTATCAATCTATATAAATATTTTAATTAATTATTTTTTAATAATTAATTTTATAATTAATTCAATATTTAACATTTTAAATATATCAAATTATATAAATAAAATGACTTTTTAAATATTTTTTTCCATTTTAAATATCACTTCTAATTAATATTAACAAGTCACTTCATTTCCTAAATTAACTTGGGATGACCTAGACAGTACGCACCATTTTTCAATTTGTCATGCTTAGCTCGGTTGTGCGTACTGTTTAAAACATATTACCATTCGATAAACTTTTTTATAGCACTTGTCCTAAATTTATAATAAAATTGATACGTAAATTCTATACTAATTTTTCAATATAATATAATTTTATTATTATTAAAAAAAAATTATACAAAAATTAAAATATTTTTTCCTTTTTTTAACTCCAATTATTCAAGTCTATCACAGTTCAAAAAATGAAAAAAATTAATTATATAGTATAACATAAAGTTTAATTTTAATTTATTTCGAAAAAAAAAACATATATTTATTTTTCTTATAACGTAAATGAACATATATTTTTTAACGTTCTATAAAAATAAAAATATTTTTTTTTACTGAGTAACTTAAAGGTGAAACCATATTAAATGACTGAATAATTTATCTACTGTATTGGAAAAAAAATTAGTTTTTAGATGATCATTATGCTAAATCGAATTTACAAATTATAATTATGCTAAAAATTAAAGGTATTTTGTTTTAAAAAAATCAAATGTGTACAATAATTCAAATAAATTTTTTATTCTGTTAGGTTAACGGTTAAAAGTTTAATTTACACATTTATTCTTCAACTTACGATCTAGGTTAAGACGGGAGACATTATTGAAGGTTATAAACCATTTAAGATAAAAATAAATCTTGATTTACTCCTAAATTGTGGTCCCTCGTATCCATAGTCATTCTCATCCAAATTTATAACTAGTGTAAGATTTAATTATTATTTTTTCTTTTTAAGTATAACAATTTTTTATTAATTAGTTCTATCTTCATGGACAATCAATACAGAGAATTTATAAATATATTATCGAATTATTATATTTATATCATTAAATTAATTTTTATCTTATTTTTGTCATCGATCAATAAAATTATTTTATTCATACATTTTTTTCAATTTTTATATCCACTGGGCCATTAAAAATAAAATAAAAAATCTATAAATTTCAATGTTCATCATCTTTCTCAACAGTTTTTTAACAAATAACTCTCCAATGGCATCTTATTTGGGGTTGTATCTAACCAAATTGAAAATGGGTTTGTGAATATGAGCATGTGAGTTGTATTGTGGTTGGTGGTCACGCGTTTATAGGTTAAACATTTTTGGGTTTGTTATCTATAAAGGCAAAAACGTTTCTAGGCAATTAAATACTCCTCTTTACACGACCTTTGAGTATTAAGTTTTGCTCTTGGTACTAATCATAATTGTGTAATTAGGAATTGGCATTGAAGAACCGTTGAGGAAGACAATGAACAATAAATTTTGTAGATTTTTTGAATATTTATTTTTTTATTTTTAATGAGCTAATGGATAGAAAAATTATCGAAGTGATGTGAATAAAATAATTTTATAATTCGATAATAAAAATATGATAAAAATAACTAAATAATACAAAATGTACAAATATAATTGTTGCATACAATATTACTTAATAAAACATGATAATATAATAAACAATAAATAGGGGTTTCACGAACACATACGTTGATGAAAAGAAAATCAAATAGAATCCATTGTACTCTAGCTATAGATATGAATTGATTGCCAGCCATATGTAGATTATCTTCGTGAAACTCGTTTGTACATGTATAATGTTTTAGGTTTAAGTTACTTTTGTTGCTAATTCATTTATTCTTCAAATTGAAAAGTATTTTGAAGAGTTTAAATCCATTGTTAACTAGGAATTTAACTTCTTGTTAGTTTGAAATTAGCGGTGGTTCTCCTTTTGTAATGGCTATACTAGATGTTAGTATTTTTAGTTATAATTTATTATGATTGATTAAAAAATATTGGGTTTGTTAGTCAAAATAAGAGGTGTCTAATTTAGAAGAAAATTCATGCAAGGTGGCTTCCCATATTGTTAAAGATGAAGGTGCCTAATCGTGTTTGAATGAAGAATGAGAAAATTAGATAGCCTAATTTTGGTGAATAAATAAATATTTAACATATGAAATAGGAACTTGAAGGTTATAAATATGATTTCATTTCTTCATTGTTAATCATCCTAAATAGAGAAAAACTTGTATGAGAATTTTTTGAGTGAGAGAATTTTGTGGGAAAATTCTTTTGGGCTTGTAATTGCTTTTGTCTTTTGGATGTGTGAGAAATTACTGAGAGTGTGGTTGTAACAATTTTTACACAATGAATTTTTTCTATGGTTGTCTTTGGACAACAAAAGTGGGGTTTTCTCCAATTTGGAGTTTTCACTATAATTCTTGTATTGTGTATTTTCTATTTCTTTGTTATTTGATATTCTGCTAAGGATGATATTGAGAAAGGGAATTTATGATTATACCATTTGGTCCAAATTTTCTAACAACTAGTATCAGAGCCAATTTCAAAAAAAGAAGTACAAATATCAAAAGTCAAGATTGACATTGAGAAATTTGATTGGAGAATCAATTTTGGCTTGTGGTAAGTACAAGTCAAAGATTTTTTGATCCAATACGGTTTACACAAGACGTTAAAAGGGAAACCAACCTCTGTTACCAGTACTAAGTCAGGTAAAACCGACATAAGTGATAGAGATTGAGAATATCTTGATCTAAGAGCTACAAGTGCAATTCATCTTTTTTTGGCCAAAAATATTCTTGCAAATGTGCATGGAATATCTATGGCCAAAGAACTTTGGGAAAAGCTTGAAGAATTGTATCAGGCAAAAAACGTCTCAAATTGGGTGTATCTGAAGAAGCATTTCATACTTTGCATATGAATGAAGGAACTATTATGTCTAACTATCTCAGTCTTCTCAATGGTATTATCACTGAATTAGAAACCATTGGAGTTAAACTTGATGATGAAGATATAGCTTTAAGGCTCATCTAGTCTCTTCTATCTTCTTATGAACACATAAAACCTATCTTGATTCATGGAAAGGATAAAATAATTTTTTCAGAGATTACCAGCAAGCTGTTTTCTAAAGAAAAAAGAGTGAGTAGTGGAAATAATGTTTCGCCTGAAAACTCAACATTACTAGCTGATAACCGAAAGAAAAAGAATTTCATAAAGCTCAAATATCGACGGTGATGCTAATAGTATGTCTGTTTTCGAAGACTATGGTGATGCTATTTGAAAAGAGCATGTGCATCCTTATGACATGTTGCTAATCTCCAAATATTTCCATGAAAGAGGTCTAGCAGGTTCACAAGTTTGCACATAGACATTGGCTTGATATAGATGCAAGGTGTGTCCAAGTGTGAGAGTTGCACCATAAATTTTATCAAGTTTTTTGACATGAGCCGATATAAAATTCTTAGAATTGATGATTAATTCTAAGTGGGTGTAATCTTTATGGTGGAGTATAAAAATTCTCAGTGTAGAGAATTATAACTATTGGAGTAGACAGTGTTGTAGTGGTAACTATGTTTATTTTTAATCAAGATGGAGATTGTTATGATTGATTAAAAAATATTAGGTTTGTTAGTCAAAATAGGAAGTGTTTAACCTTATTTGAATAAAGAATGAGAAAATTAGATAGCCTAATTTTGGTATATAAAGAAATGTTTGGTATATGAAATGAGAACTTGAAAGTTATAAATATGACTTCATTTCTTCATTGTTAATCATCCCAAAATAGAGAAAAAATTATATGAAAAGTTTTTGAGAAAAATTCTCTTGGGCTTGTAATTGCTTTTGTCTTTTGGGTATGTGAGAAAATTACTAGGAGTGGTTGTAATAATTTTTCACGTAGTGAATTTTTTCTCTAGTTGTCTTTTGACAACGAAAGTGATTTTTTCTCCAATTTAAAGTTTCTACTATAATTATTGTGTTGTATATTTTCTATTTCTTTATTCTTTAATATTCTACTAAGAAGGATATTGAGAGAGAAAATTTGTGATTATATAATTTGATCCAAATTTTATGACATGATTGAATAAAAGTTACTACCATATTATTTGAGTTAATGATATGTGAATAATATAGGTATTTAAAAAAAACATATTGAATAGTTGTATTGTTTAATTAGGTGGATGATACACGAGCATCTTAATTACTTCAATTAAAGAATTTTAATCTATTTATCATTTTTTTTACTATTTTAGTCATTTTATTAAAAAAATAACAACATAAAGATAAGTGATCATATCTTTCATTTCATTTTTATTTTTTTACTCATATTTTTTAACTATTAATGACATATCAATTATTTAAATTTCTTTAATATAAATAACAATGAATATAAAAATGATTAAAAAATAAAAAAATAAAAATTGATCAATTGTCTTTTTATATTTACTCTATCGTAATAAAATGATTAAATTGTTATAAAATAATGAAATTATTTAAACTAAAATACATGAATGCATTTTTATCATTTAAATCTTATGACTTGTCAACAAATGAGAGGTACTTTCAAAATAAGCACTACAAAGAGGACTAGAAATGTCATCTACGATCCCATGCCTTTTAGAAGAGTGTCTAACAGGCAAAGCACCAGAAAAAATGACCTACCTTAGGTGAAGCCTCAATCTTCCCGATTGATCTCTAGTCAAGCTTGTTGACCGAATAATTTCATATAAATTGAAATGTCAAAACATATGAATCTTGTAGCCAAATTGGTAAAAGAAAAAAATTAATAAAAAAACTCCATTGAGATAAATAGCTTATCTGATTGCACACGAGATATGATCGAAGTATTATATATCAATCAATATAGAGAATAAACCATAAATTAACTCTCACTCGAATTTTTACTTTCACGTGTGTCAACTCAACTATGGAGAGAAATAGCATATATGAGTGGTTAAATTGGAATTTGAAAAACATGATATTAAAGTTTATTTTTATTAAATAAAAAAATATTAGATTTATTATATCCAATCTTAAATTTATGATAGTAAAGTTACAAATCATATTACATAAAACACAAACCAAACCTTGATTATTTAGAGGATCAACAAGAAAAGGGCTATTTCCATCCCTACAAATAAGGATTCTAGGGATCATCCACACACAAAGCAGCCGAATCCAACTAAAATAAAAAGAACTCAATGATAAATAGTGACTCTTATATAGAAGAAAAATGATCCCAATAGTCACTTAGTTTTATTTTAACAATGCATCCGTTAGTCCAAAAATATCAATTTATTGAAAAATTTGATTAAAAAATATGTTATCTTTAAACTTTAATTCTAAAACAATAATATTCATATTTATTTATAAATCTTATATTAATATTTTACATTCATTTTATACTCTAATATATTTTGTAATTTATCCTACTTTTATTTCTATCTTTATCTTTCTTCTATTTTATTTCAATCTCCTACTTTTATCTTCTTTATTTAAAATGTATGTTAGAGTTTCTTTTTATACATTTATTGATCCAATTAAGCTCTAATATCATATAAATTTTATATAGTATATAAATAACTTGAATTATCTAATTCAAAAAGATGAGTTTAACCTCCACTTTGTATTTTATTATACTTTTAGTTTTATCATATTCTTTATTTTATTTTATTTCATCATACTATTTATAAATACTATACTAATATATTTCTTAAATAATACATGATATTTTTTTTATACACTGATATTTACAAATTAAAGTACTTGTTTTTTTCCATAATTTGGGTAAGTAAAATATTTTTTATCATTAATTGATATATACATTTAATTCACATATTATAATTTAATTATTTTTTTAGTTAGTAATAGTCTTATAATTATTTTATCATCTCCTCCTTTTAATTTTATATCAAATTAGAAATATAACATAACTTAATGTATATAATAACATAATGCATTATAATACTATTAAATAATATAGGGAGAAAGTGACTAAAAATTTAAACGATATGTACTATAAATGACTCGGTTATTCAATTGGTTTTATTTTTAATTTTTTTTAATAAAAAAATTATTTTTATTTTCTTATAACGTTAAAATATATATTTATTTACGTTATAAAAATAATAAATATTTTTTTATGAGACGTTAAAAATGAAATCCATAAAAAATCATATCATTTAATTAAAACAAACTTAAATCTAGTACTCATGATCATGATGTGGAAACATATGACTCTATGTGCCAATGTTGAAACTAAAATGTTTGCTCAAATTTTATTTTATTAAGAGGATACCCAATGCACAACTTCTTTTATATTCCTCTAATGTCATGTTAGGTGAGTTATGAAAGCATTTTATTTTGAGATGAATAAAAACATTTGCCCGAAATTACAGTTTAAAATATGCTTTATATTTTTATATGATTTAGTTTATTAAATTAATTTTATTTTTAACTCTTAAAATAATATATATTTTTAATGTAGTAAATATATGTATATATAACAAATGTGATTACATCACATAATTAAATTTATGTTTTAAATTTAAAATATCTATATATACAGCTACATTCAATAACACTTTCAAAGGGACAAGACAACTCAGGATTTTTATGCCTTTGAAAAGCAACCCCACTTGGATTGGTTTCAGCTAAATGGTTTAAGAACACAAAAAAGAAATATCGTTTTGGTCAAGTTTGATACGCTAAGTAAAAGCTAGTTTGCTAATTAAAAGGGTTCGGTCGAAAAGTGTTTCTCTTTTTTAATATCTTTTTAGATTAATAATGTTTGGTGTAATATATAAATTTATGGTTTAAAATTAAGAGAGATGAATGTGAAAAAAAAAAACAATTAAGGTTTGTTTGATGGTTAACTTAAAAATTATTCTTAATTTTTTTTAAATCATCACTAAAAAATAATGTTTTACAATTTTAAAAAACAAGTTATATGATCATTATTTTAAAAACCTATTATAAAGAACAAAATACATAAAAACATATTTTTTTTAATAATATTTGGCTAACTTGTTCTTAGAAATTATTTTTAGTATGAATTATTTTTATTTAAAATTTTACATTATACTATTTTTTTTCTCCAATAACTTTTTACCATAATTTTAAGTATTTATCAATGAATTAAAAATATAAAATAATATTCAAAATTAATAAATTATCAAAATTATACAAATTAATATAATAATATTTTTTTATAACATACCATGTCCTTTAAAATGGTATATATTTTGATAATTGGTACTATATTTTAGTTTATTATAATTGTAATATTTAATCTTTTTTGTTACAAACTAAACCTATTTAATTATGTACACTATGATTAACAATAAATAAAATATTAAATTAATATTTTAATAAGATAGTATGAATTAAATCCTCATCCTTATATATATATATATAAGTATTGTAATTATTTAAATAAAAAAATAAAAAAATAAGGATAAAATTGAAGATTATTAAAGTGATTTCAAATTAAAAATTAAAATATTATCACAATAATTTTTATTATAATTATTTAAAAATAAAAAATAGGATAAAATTGAAGATAATTAAAATGATTTCAAATTAAAAATTAAAATGATTAATAATATTTTTATATTATTTTTTGTTATTCTCACAATAAAATATATTAAATATCTATTTTATTTTAAATATTTTTAAAAAAAATTGAAAAGTATATTTTTAAATTGTGCTATTCTATTTAAAACTTATATATATAAAAAATGTTCAAAAATTAACTAATTAAAGCGAACCTAATATGTCAGAATATAAGCGTTGTTCCTATTTTTAGGAGAATTTGTTTTCAGTATTTTTTTCTCGTATTTTCCATATTTAAAAAAAAATGAAAAAACACGGATTAGATATTTTCAATATTTTGTTTTTAAATTTATATAATCTTAAAAATCATAATAAAAAAATTATGACAAAACATGTTAATTATTTTTAAAATTAATTTTTTGTTTTCGATACAGAATACAGCTTTGAATTATTTGCGAAAAGAAAGCTTTAACTTCTTATGAGTTCCCACTATGTAGTATAAGTTAGAAGGAATTTAACTCCTTTTTTTTTTTTCTTTCTTTCCTACACTTCTAATTACATTTTAATAATTAACTTGCTTAAATCTTACTATCTATTAAACCCAACAACGATGTGACAATGTATAATATTTGTAGCACTGGAAAAGTTAATAGATAAGAGTAAATTAATATATAAATACATTAAGATTTATAATGATTTAACGTGATAAGTTTGCATCCACTTCTTCCCCCTCTTTAATAAAAATGAATACTTCTTCCCCTCTTTAATAAAAATGAATTGTACTAGTACATCAATAAAGAAGAACTCTTTTAAAGTATTATCCAAGATAAGAGAAGTCACTGAAGATACCACCCAAACCTACTAACACCCAACAATAGTGTAAGATCTTTCCTCTCTCTTTTTTACCCTCCATCTCGCTGATTGGATGCATTCTCTTGGCCTAGAGACTAGAGTATATATATGTTCCCTCGTAATCCTTGTAACAAGAATACATAGTCAATTTCGATCCACAAAACGCAACCACAATGTCTTTATTTGTCATTTTGCTTAAAAATCCACCTATCTACAGATGTTTTATACATACGGGGTGTCCAATTTTCTTATAGGGTGCTCAGGCATTGGTTCAAGTCATAAAAGATGCAATTTTTACTCGTATTTCTTGGCTAGAAGAGTTTTGGTAAAAGATTTATTGCTTGGTTGGAACTGCCTAATCTACATTTTATCTTTGTACATATAAGTTGATTATGTGACACATAAACAAATTAGGATTACCATGAGTGGACGAATATAAAGTTTTAATATGTTGAAAATATTTAAGTTGTCACTTGCATGATAAAAAATGATAGAAAATATCTTATCAATAAAACCATAGTTCATAATGATACTTGTAATCAAGTTAAAAATTTGTGTTTCATTGTGTGGCTATTGAGTCAAATTCAATAACCCTCTTCTCTAATTTTTAAATTAAATCTACCCGACGTACGTTTACACACATGTAACAATAATTGTTACAACCCTATTAAACTTAGAATTAGTCTCCATTTATTTATGTTGATTTAGTCATTCCTATTGTTTAGGGAATTAGTTAAATGCTTTTCCATTATGTTCCTTGGCTTCACCACGATGATAAGAGTGGTGAAGGTGGGTTGTTTTCTTGTTTTCTTCATGTTTGTAAGTTTATAAAATCTGATTGAGCTTTCATCAAATAATAGTTTTAATCATTCTCCAAAATAGATCTCACATTTGGTATCAAAGCTTGCGAATCTGACCATCACTTGAAGCCATTGTGATCTTTCATGTAAACTGTCAAATGGTAGCTAAAGGAAGCCTCGTTCAACTAGTAATTTCACGCTTCGATGTACACTATGATCACTAGAGCATGCTCATGGAAAATTTTCTGCGCTCAAAAGAATATTAGGGGTTTGATTGAAATTGGAAACTCTGCAGCAACAGATGGGGTTGTGCTTCTTGAAGGATAACAATTGAAAGATCTAAAGGCAAAAAATTACTTGTTTCAGGCAATTGATCGCTCCATTCTAGAGATAATTTTGAACAAAGATACAACTAAAGATATATGGGATTCCCTCAAACAGAAATATCAGGGCACAACACGAGTTAAACGTGCCTAGCTCTAAGCTCTTCGAATGATTTTGAAATTCTTAACATGAAAGCGGGTGAATCCGTAAACGAGTATTTCGCTCGTACTCTCACCATTGCTAACAAAATGCGATGCTATGGAGAAAAGATGGGAGATATTACTGTCATCGAAAAGATTTTGCGATCTATGAACCCTAAATTTGATTACGTTGTTTCTTTGGACATTCATATTGAAAATGCCCAAAATCATGACAATAATAGCATTTAACCGAAGATTTTTCAAAAATTGATATGCCCATTGATCTCCCCCTTCTTCCTCTTCCCTGTCCTCGGAAATTTGCACGACCTCTTCTCTGTCCTTCAAACTGGTCGTCATGAACAATCTTCAGCGCTTGTTCTTCTACATCATGTCCATTTATGCATTGTTCATGAACAAGTAAGCTACTTTGTAGCTCAATCAAGAATGCCTCAACTAGATAAATTCACTTATTTCACACAATTCTTCTGGTCATGCCTTTTCCTCTTTACTTTCTATATTCCCATATGCAATGATGGAGATGGAGTACTTGGGATCAGCAGAATTCTAAAACTACGGAACCAACTGGTTTCACGCCGGGGGAACAACATCCGGAGCAACGACCCCAACAGTTTGGAAGATATCTTGAGAAAAGGTTTTAGCACCGGTGTATCCTATATGTACTCTAGTTTATTCGAAGTATCCCAATGGTGTAACGCCGTCGACTTTTTTGGAAAGAGGAAGAAAAGAACTTTGATCTCTTGTTTCGGAGAAATAAGTGGCTCACGAGGAATGGAAAGAAACATATTCTATTTGATCTCGAAGTCCTCATATAGCACTTCTTCCAATCCTGGATGGGGGATCACTTGCAGGAATGACATAATGCTAATCCATGTTCCACACGGCCAAGGAAGCATCGTTTTTTAATCTTCTTTGTCTTAAAATAGGTTTGATTTGCTTCACCTATGAGAATTTCTACCAATTCTTCTTTTCACAAAGTCCTCCAACTTTTCATACTTTTGGAGAACTTCCTGCTATCAAGGAGACGAAAAGCTATGTGGGGATTACTGCCTTAGCCCAGACCTATCATCATAATAAGGGTCTTGGCCTATTATGGGGTCATGATAAAACCATTTGTGCGGAATTCGTACTATTTGGGGTTTACCTCCTTGTATACACCCTGATCTTTCTTTTCTTCCCCGAGGCCGAGGAAGAGTATGCGCTAAAAATTCTACTAATTAGCGTGGAGCTCCGCGCTTTTTTACCATTCTTTAGCAGGGCAAAAAGAACTGTCCTTTTTTACTTTTGGATCAGTTCCTTTTATCAATGTATCTATATCGGCAAAACGGATGAGGCATTGATCCTTGGGGGTTTGTTTTTTACTCCTTTCTACTTACCGGCATTCAGACTCTTCTTATTGGTACGAATTGTTGTATTACCTGAGTGTGGCTTCGCCCTATTTATGCAACTAGCTTTCCTTGATGGATTGCAAAGGATTCGTACCCATCTTGGATTCTCGTTATATATATAATTATTCTCGTTATATTAATATGGGTTCCGATGGACACCATATTAATAGAGGAATACATATTATGCCCTCTCTCTGGGGCTTTAGGCATTTTCTTTTTCTTTTTAGCGAAAAGTGGTAAAGACCACCTTGTCACTTATGTCTTGTATTTCATAAATAATGTGCTGCTCTTGTATTATAATAATGATCAATACGCCCGTTATTTTTTCATTCTTAGTTTGGCTTTCTGTGCAGTTTTCGTATTAATTACTCTGGTTAAAATACTCAAGCGTGACATCTCATGCTCTCAATTTCCCTCCGAATGAAACCTTTTAGTTTATAAAGCCAGGATTTGTATGGGCTTTTTATGGAATTTTTATTTATTTATTTATTTATTTATGTATTTAAGCATTATGATTGGGAGACCATTTTGGCCCACTCTTTCATTTTGCAAGTGGCCCTCATCACTATTTAGAATCTCATTTATAACTACCTGAACGAAAAAGAAAATCTGATGCATTATAAAACATTTTTCTTTCTCTTACATTCCATGTTCCCGAAACGGAGACTCTTATTCTTTTTTCCCGGAACCAATACTTCTTTTTTAGAAACAAGGGCCACCATTTTGAATTTCCCTCTTGAGTAATAGGAAGCGAGCTAGTCCCCGAAAATGCCCGTTCGCTTGTCGTTGGGGGGGGAAAGAAGAGTGGGTATGCGGGCTTCTTTCTTTCGCTTGAGTTTTTTTGAGATCGTTGTGACCTAGTGCAAAAAAAGTGAAATCAAAATGATAGGAAAAACTGTGCTCCGAAGGTGATATTCGTTTATTTCCGTTCGAGATCCATCGTCCTCGGGAGAGAGATAAAGTAATCGGTAGGAGGCTCCCATCCCACACGGAAAACATGCAACCAACCTTTCCTCTCCTGCGCGGGCTCTTTGTCGTGAGTCCATGTTCTAATGTCCCTCGTTCTGTTCCTTATCTTTTTTGTCTAGCTCATATTCGTTTTTTACGTAGTTTAGTTTCAAGATCAGAAGGAATCTACCCACGCGGGTACTCGGGGTTCAATTCCCTGGTGATCTAAGGTGAACCGTCTTTCTTCTAATGAAGAAGATAGTGGATCGAGAAAGCGTAGGCCCTGTGCATACTCCTTTAAAAGTAAGAGCAAACATCTCTTGTCAATCGGATAGGAGCCTCCTGCCGATTAAGAAAAGGAGTTAGCCTCAAAACATGAAACCTTTATGGGAAAAGGAATGGAATCTGGCCTCTTTCGCCCTAGGTCGGGGATCGATCCCCTTTCCTTTAGCCAAGGTCAGTTGATTGGCAAGCCGACTGAGAATATATATAGGCGGTGAATTGGGGGAAAACTCTCATCCAAGGTTCCCAGAATATGGATATTGAAGAGGGAATGGTAAGACCTTACCGAGTGTGCATCATATCAAGGTGATGGGCCAGGATGCAATACTAGGTTCGAGGAAGAGACCAGTAGGTTTGGAAAGCATGTCGATCCATCCTGATTAATTTACGCTATTTTTGACTATAGAGAGGACTTAGATCGGAGAGGAGCAGCTCTTTTCTTTTTAACAGAAAGCTGTGATGAATGGGACGGAGCTGCTACACTTCAGCTGGAGCTTATGTATTGGAGCAGAGGTGGCAGTTCAGACAGCAGCAGGAGTAGGACCAGCAACTAGGGTTGTTCATAGAGCAGCCGTCTTTTCCTCTCAAGCGGAGAAGACTGATTACATGTCCGATCCGGTAGGAATGGTTCCTCTCGACAGATTAAGCTACTTACTAGAGTTCGGGTATTGAACAAACGGATGGAAACTTGCCCGATAAGAAAATTAGCCCGAGTGAAATAGTTATAGCTAAGGAGTTGCTAGATAAAGTTCCAAGTTTACGAGAAAAAAAAATGTCCAAAATAAAAAACCCTAGTTGTAGTAGACGAAGATGGTCACCTAGGATAGGTAGACAAACCTGAACCTTAGAAAGTAGCCGGCAGAGACGCTACAGGAGAACCGTCTAGGATGGCGTAAGAGACTCGATCATCTCTTTCTTCAATGTGGGTTTATGCATTTGTCTTTTGAATCGGTCAAGGGTTCAGACAGGAGATGTTTAGCCAGTACAAGCTATGTTTGTGGCACCCATCCCGACTTGGAGTGGAGTAGCCAGGAAGAGGCACCGAGGAGGGACAGAAAGAACAGAAGCTGAGAGAAGGACCATAAGGAGGACGCGCTCCGGTCTAAGGCCTTGGCTGACTTACGATCTCCGCGAAGCTCCACCTTCAAAGAGGAGCTATGTAGACATCTTTTTTTTCTTTACTTTCGTGTTTGGAGTAGATGATAATGAGGAAAACCAAGGGAACACTCTCTTACCCCCACTAACCAGCTAGTGTGCAATGACGACCGGCCCGCAAGCTACTCGATTTTCTTTTCTTAGCTGCTCTAGATTCTATTCTAGATGCTACTTACATATGAGATTTTCTTTCACAAGGGTTGAAAGCGGACAAAAAAAGTTGTTCCCATAGCGTTACGTAGGCTTAGCTTAGCCTCTTTCTCTATCTACATTTATATATGAGAATATCACCAGTGGACAGCGAACAAAAAGATGCCACACTAAGAAAGCAATCCAAGGCTCTCTCAAATCAAAAAGGCAGAAGAGGAATCGGACGCAGCCTATTCTTTGCTAACAGCCTATTAGGGATTCAAGTATAGTAAGAGGCAGGAGAAGGAGAAAGAAGGGGAATCCCCCGGTATTCGTACCAAGGCTCTCTCTCTTCCTTCCATTCTAGTTACCCAACAAAGAGTTAGATGTGCGTGAAGGTAGGGCAAGGTAATGCGGAGAATGCCACGACTCTTATATGTTTAAAATCCTTCTTAGGGAGATGTCATGTGTAACTCGTTATAAGAGTAAGGGGCGTAGCGAGAGAGAGAGATAGGTAAACTAGACAGCTAGGGGAAGAAGACAGCTTGGGGGGGAGGGGAGAGGGTATTACATGTCGAAGAATAGTATAGAAAACACCTGTTACGCCGACAATGGATAGTGCTAGCACGGAACTAGCTTATCAACGCTGTTGTTACACTAACACTAGTAAGAGTCTCTAAGACCTATAGGCCAATTAGACTGAATTAGTAAGTCTAGCGACTACTTGTGAGATATGTCCATTAACAGCTTTCCTTGCTAATGAGAGGTTTACCCTATGGTAATAAGTTATTGGATGAGCGTGTGGTAGTATGAATTCATTCCCTGCATAGGTAGGGATTGGATTGCTGGAAGATCTGTTATATGGTAGGCTTATACGATAGGTAGGAGTGTATAATCAGTCCTTGCTTTTTAGAGCTTCTCTAAGCATAAAATCGTCTGCTGCCCCCCGGATTTGATTCCTATTCTTTTTTGTATAATTCAATTCATCTGGACCTTCAAAGAAGAGTGTATTCGATTCTTCAAGTGCCACAGTTGATTCTTGAACAAGGCATTCTAGCTACCTACTGCCAAGACCGTATAAGGCGCAAAGAGCCTCTCCTACCACCTACCAGCAGCCTAATTCCCCCTCTTTCCAATCCGGTTGATTCGAGAAAGAGTAAGAGGGCATTCGTGACCAACCTAAGAGACTAATCCAAACCCCCTTCTCTCTGTTCTACGATTAAATCCCTCCTGTTCGTATAAGCTATTTGCCCCATTCCGGACACTGTAAGAACCGATTCTCTAATTCAATCAAATATTCCAAAGGCCAATGAAAGCCCACCCAATAGCAAGAAGGCTTTTTCAACGATTGGAATGCTTCCTTCCTCGATTGATGAGGCCTAAGGAGTGCCTTTTGTGCTTTGCTTGCCGCGTATCAGTTCCTTGCTTTACTTCCCCAGCTTGAAGTTTAGTTCCAAGCCTTAGGTCTGTCAGGTACTTATCAAGACCTACGATTAGCGGGATAAGCGCCTTGATGCCATACTTCCTTCAAAAATGAAGTCTATTGCTCCGCCTTGAAGTAGGTCTTTCGCTTTGGTGCTATCCTTCCCTTTGTCCCTATCCGAGGTAGGGTAACTCTTCCGAGAGCCGGCTCATAAGTGTGTTAACAACATATTGGTTATCTCTGTACTTTATATAGGTCAGTCAGTGTCCTTAGTCTAGTCCATTAAAAGTTTCTTTATAAATCCCAGAAATCGTTCCCTCCCGGCCCTACCTCTTCTGGTTAACGCCTCTCTGAAGATCTTTTTAGGGTGGGCAAAGAGGGTGAAGCCACTTTTGCAGCTCTGCCCGGTATAAAAAGTGGAACTCGAATAGTTGTCTGATAAAGGAAGGCAGTAAAGGATATTCAACAAAGTAGGCCTTACTATCTTACCTAGCTCCCAAGGTGGGAACACTTAACTCATGAAGACGTTGTGCTCGGGCCTCTCTTGGGGGAGTCTCTTCTCTCCTCCACCCCCTCCCGGTTTCCGCTCTACTGTGAAAGTCAGCGTCTTGCTTTCAACTTGTCTTTCTTAACCAGTCAGAATAGTTGCTAACAAGCGAGCCGAGCACTCCAAACAAGCTAATTGAATAAAGTGCCCAATACAAAAGCACTAACTTCACTAAAAGAAACCCTTATTTTTGGAAAGGGCGCAGTCCACTTTGATCTTTTAAATGAAAGTCTCTTCCGAGGATAATTTAGCTCTGCTCTATGGGCTTAAGGACAGGGACCGACTAAAAGAAAAGCTTGGATAAGTAAAGGTGAGAGTCTTCTTATTTCCACTTTAGTCGATCAACTCTTGAGAAAAGAGCGGCCCGGCCCCTACTGTCGATCTCTTATTCTAGTGTCTCCCCCGCCGCTGTCGACTTCTCTTTCTGTATTTTGTACTATAGTGCTATCTTCTTATCTCTTAGTTCTGGATGCCCCTCCCTTTCCCTTTGTGTCTCTCCCTAATATGGGAGGTGTGAAGTTCTCTTGTAGCTTCTTAGCTACTATGAAAGTCCTAATAGTTGCCAGCGAAAAAAAAAAAGAATTCTCATCACTTAGATAAGGGAACACACTACACTTTAGTCAACTATACGTACGTATAACTTTCATCACTTGACACTAGACAAGTAATTCAAAGTAAGTAATTCAAAAGAAAAGAAGAATAAGGGTACTAGACACTAGACATGAGTCAACCTTACAGCTCCCCTACGGGCCCTATAAAAGGTTAAACCAACAGTACATTACAGCTATCTGAATTAGAACCCCGTCGTTCTATTCTATCGGTTAAGATATGAATGAGACGGGAGAAAGATAAAAAGAGAAATTCTATTGACGGTTCCTCTTCGCTTTATGCTATGCTCTTAAAGTGAAAAGTAAGCGGTAAAAATCGACTATTGAATCGGATGATGTGGTACTTGATGTAGTTGAAGAGCCCACTTTCTCCTTATCAATCGAAAGGAGAATAGGTTCTTTCTTTTATTTTGCTTTTTAACCGTAAATACTGGCACGAATGCCCGAAGATGGAATAATTTGCTTTGCCAACATTTAATTCACGGTACAAACGAAGGTGATTTGCGAACTTTCTCTCCATTCATTGAGAAAGGGTTTACGGGCGCATCAAGACTTGGGTTTTTCGACCAAGTTTGTTATGAGGAACCCGAGCTCAAAAGCTTTTCCAGGAGAGACTTCCCTTTCTTTAGGATACCCCCAAGGTGGAAGTAACTGGTTCCTTTCCTTTTCAAGCCTAGAAAAAAAACGGGTTTTACGCCCGTGGGACACCTCACTCCTCTTTAGAGGAGGATTCACACTAGCCAAGGCCAAGGAAGACTTTTAGACTAAGGGATTTCACTCAATATTCACATTCAAAAGAGTCGGGGAAGAATTTACCCTGAGCTTTAGAGTAATATAATAAGATATCGCAATCGCAGTGAGTGCTTACGGGTCTTTCTTTCCTTTCTGGGGGAAGACAGCTTCCCTTGAAGTGAAGTTCCCCCGCTCTCGAATAAGAATTAGTAGTCGGCCTTAAGCCTAGCCTCAATAAGAGTTTGTTACAGGATCGTGTTAAAGAAGGGCGAATAGCTCAGCTTCAATGGAGGCCTTGCCCGCTCTCCGTTCTAAAATAGAGAAAGGGAATAGTGGAGCCAGGGAAGAATTCTAACCGGGGGGGTTTACTTTACTTTGTATACGACATTCTTTATTTTGTAGCTTAGAAGGCTGTACCCATCCGTGTTCTATCTATTAGATCAGAAGAATTATAGCAAGAAGACAGCACCAACCGATCTGGACTTTCTTTAAGGGGGAAACTTAGAAGCTTGACTTAAAGGCCTTCCTCAGAACTAACTATAAGGGCCTAAGAAGAGTCAGCCTGTCATAGTTTGATTGGCAGATGAGTCTTTCTATCTATTGTATTGATACCGTTGTTGCTAAATCTAAGAATATTGGGGAAGATGAAGCGGGAACACTCACTCTAACAACGGCACCAACGGAGACTGTCAAAGCGAATTTGAGTGCTAGTCCTACGGTTAGTAATTCAATTGCCAGTCCTATACCACCGGGTAGAAGACCCAGATCTCCTCAACGGGCATAGAAGCTATCTTTATTTCCGCTCTTGGTCTTACCGTTGCTTTAGCCATATCTGTTGTTAGAGTGAAATCATCTGTTGTTCCAGTAACCGGTGCTAGTGGTAGTAGGAGTTCTTGGTCAACTATCATTGGTGATGCAGAAGAGGATTGAGGGAAAAGAGGATTACACTAAAGCTAGTAAGGCAAGGTGCGTAGCGGGAATGACTAGTCCCACACCTACGGACATCAGGAATAAAATAGGTTGTTCGAGAATCTTCTTTCTTACCACCTATATGAAAGACTATTAGATTCTAAAGACTTTCGTATTCATAAACTAGACTTCTATTGGATAGTGAGAATCTTTATTGCCCTGGAAAAACTTGCACCTTCTATTGTCCACACCCTTAGCTTTTGGATAGAAGTTTGGCATCTATTTTCTTTCTATCGGATGCGGCAAGGCTTGCTTATTTTGATCGTTGGACACATCCTCTAATCGGTCCTGGAGCGTAAAGTGCTTCTGTTCTGGATATGAATAAGATTAAGAAAAGGAGTGTCAGTTCAATGGAAGGCTTTTCATATACCGTACCACGCCTAGGAAACTTCCTAATCGCCAGGAAAGAAAGTAGGAAGCCTTGAGGTAAAGGTAAAGGAAGAAGACTTCTCTCTTTAGGACCGACTAGAGGAAGCTTCTTTTTTTTTCTATAGATAAGGTAGAGCCTTACTGATGCTCTCTTCGCCTGTCAAGGGCTGGTTCTTTCATATTCGAAAGAGGTTGATCCTAAAAAGTAAAAAGAGACCGAGGCGACCATAGAACGGTTCGATCGGACCTGGGCTTTCCCTCTACTCTAACTCTATAGTTCTTCTTTCCCGTGCTATCAAGATCAGGAGAGAGGCTTTGCGCAAGAAAGAATGCCCAGTCTAACTCTGAAGTCGGGAACTAGAGGCAATGAATATTGGAAGGAGTAATGCGCTTTCTTTTTCACCTACAATTGAACTGTAAGAGAACCAATCCCATTGTCTTCGAATAGTCTTTGTATGCCTTTCCAAAGCCAGTTAAGCGATCAGACTTCGTGGACAATAGGCCTCGAGCTGGTAGTAGCGGCAAGGGAGGAGTTAATACCCGCTTAGCCCTTTTTTATGGCTTACCTTCGTACCCAATAAAGGTTTTACCCAGCCAAGTCCAACTTTCTTGTAAAAGTCTTGGCTTGCTCTTTTTCCATGTCTGTTGATGGAGGATTCTTTCCGATATAAAGACTATGCAGAAGACGATAGAGATTCCTAACAGTTAGAATCCTATTTTAGGATAGATAGCAAAGCCACCTTCGGCCCTTCGCTTAGTAAGCCCCTCTTCGAGCCTCTACTGAATTCCGTTCGCCCCGGTCCTTAGTAGCGTTGACAAAGGCATCCTTTGGATGTTGTTGTGACACTTTGGTTAGGCTCGGTTGACTTTGTCAACGACACAAGCAAGGAGTTGACAAAGGAGAACAGCCCCCCTGTTGTTGATAGAGAGCTTACCGCCCCGCCCTTTATAGTCGCTACTATTGTCATGGAAAAAGAGTTTGTTTTCTGTCAAAGAAGCATGCTTAACACAGCCTATAACGTAAAGGCATTCGAGCCGTGTCTAAACTAAATTAAGGGTAAGGGCCCGTACTCTCTCTTCTGTAGATACGTTATCCCTTCCGGCTATGGTATGGGGGAAGGGAAGTGAGATCTACAGATTGATTTGATATTAGATGAGCGGCCGTACTATGATTGTTCGGGAGACATGGCCCCATGCGCTACACACAAGAATGAATTGTTATGCGGTCGGTAAACAATTTCTGCAGGCAGCCTATCAAATCAGATCACGTATTTTTAAATATGTCGTTCCGTCATGTACATGTATTCGATCTTCCATTTTGATGTTCCTGCTCGTGCCCGGAGAGAGAATGGGCACGAATCCCCCTCTCCCCGTTCTACCGTCCAAAACATGCAGGCCGTTCTAAGTTTCGGGGTTGGGTCGGATAGGACCAGACCAAATCGGCTAAATCTGTGGAATCTGAACGGATCAGATCCAATCAGATCGGATCGTAGCTTCGAGTTCAGGTGCCGTACCGCGGCCGAACCGGAAAGGAAGGGGGCAGCGAATCTCCTGCCAAGAAGCTAAGGTTTCTTGCTAACTCTCAGCCACTTGTTAGAAGGAAGTGCAGCTTGATTGTCGGGGGGAATCAACGGGAAGGAAAAAATAAGGTAGATTATTCGATTCTATTTCCTCCTTTTGTAAGGATTGGCTTTAAGTGATAGGGGATGTAATTGGAATTCGTCTTTTCTTTGTTTGTATCACCGAGACACCTGAAGGGCTGGCCATATGTACCTCGGGATACCCGGCCCATTCAAATCAAAATAGAACGAGCACCTACGACTAAGGGGAATGGAATGTCGACTACAGGGTGATATGATCTTCTAATACGAGGGCGAGTGACTGGTCAAGTCATGAAACTTAGTCATTTTGATCAACATGGCTGCGGGTTTATGTGTTTGAACTGACTACGACCAAAGTCGCGGCTACTTCAACCAAAAAAAGGGCGACCCCCTATTCAAACCGAAAGAAGTACCTCACCTCACTTACGAAGAAATAGTTGGAGCTGGGCTCCGAACTATGAGAGTTTGCTTTTGTTTCATGTTTCTAAGAGCGGTCTGATCAAATAAGGGATCAGACCGCTCCTGGTGTTCGAACTAGTCATTAATGGTCGGCTTCATTGGTACCCTTTCGGTATGCGTTGCGAATACTTTCATTTTTAGCGTCTCATCTTCTCTAGAGAAGCGAAACTCGAACGGATAGAGTAGATGGTCCAACTACATAACTTTTTCTTTTTCATTACTTCCATGGTCGTGCCTTGTGGCATGGCAGCACCCGTACTATTGAAATGGTTCGTCAGTAGAGATGTTCCCACAGGTGCCCCTTCTTCCAATGGTACTATAATTCCTATTTCTATCCCCGCATTCCCTCTTTTTGTCTATCTACATTCCAGGAAATTCATATGCTCCATGGACGGAGCAAAAAGTGGAGTCTTGGTCAGAGCAAGCCGCCCTATTCTATTACCAAACATATTTGGGAGAAGCTCATACGAAACTCGAGCTAGAAACACCTTATTTCGTTTTGTTCCCATTCTTTATTTCCTTCTTCTCGCATCCAAGGGGAACTTCTCATATTTAGAATCTTTCTGCGGTGTGCTCCGTTTACTATTCTTTCGTACTCTCTTCTCTTTACCACGCGATAGGTCAGCGAAGCGTGAGCGGGCGTGGAGAAGGAAACACCAAACACTTTGGCCTAACGGGAATGAGCAACGACGAAATGACAAGATGAGGTGCTCCGGGCACCCCCATTTAGAAAGAAGGGTCGAAGGTTTTGGGCCTGTAGCTTTCCCAGTCCCCCCTTCGTCGAGTGGTGCTTGTGTGAGAGGTGTGCCACCAGAAATAGAGCTTGAAGCTCTCGCCTTACCAACGAGCCGACAGCTGATGGATGTTGGTCACGACTACTACCAAAAAGCTCCAATGAAGATGAATATTTCACATGGAGGAGTGTGCATCTTTATGTTGGGTGTTCTTCTGTCGTGCGACCCGGCGGCTTATGTGCGACCTATGGCCCACGCCTCCTATTTGTTCAGGGCGGGCGGCGTGAACTCTGATTCGATCCGGGTATTCAATCCCGCCGTTGAGATGCTCAGTTGACTCCTTAACCTTGATAGGAAGATGGCTTATTCAAGAATTCGTGCATAAGGGTAAGGAACTTTGGATGAACTAATGCGAATGGGTGTAAGCTTCGCTGCTCGGAAACACCTAGTGCTGACCACACTGAGAGACACGAAAGCACAGGTAACGCCAGTTGGCAAAGTGGCGTTAAGCATCCCTAGCGGTACGAAAAGAGAGGTCGTGATGATATCATCTACGTCCGTACCGCTCGTCATGGAGTAGATCCCGCATCCAACCAAGTCTTTGACCAGGGAATGGGATAATTTCCACTACCGCTGGCAGGCCAGCCGGGCCGTGAGCGCGGTGGGAACGGGCTTCCCAAAAAGCCAGCCCCCGGCCGAGGTCAGCATAGAATGAAGGGGACGGCCCTAATGTTGTGTTGGCAAAGCGGGTTGCGGGCGGAGAAGAGCGGACGTGGGGACTCGAGTCGGGGCACAACGTAACTAAGAGAGCCATTCCATTTAGGGTGAGACAGAATGGGCGGGCACGAGCGGTCTGATGTCCGAGCCAATTGTTCAGACGACGACTACTTCACTTATTAGATTAGTATTAGCCGCTTATCCCGGATGGAATAGAAAGAACGCGAAGCGCTAGCGTTATAGGATCTTTTTGGGGTTTGTGAAGAAGCAAGCTTATCCCCGCCCCGACCGCCAGCTGCTGGGTCTCCCCATCTCTCCTAAACTTCCCCCGGTCTTCGGCCTGAGCTGTATGAGGCAGAAACTCGTCCCACGTACGGTTCAGAGGTCGAGCCCTACCCCAGCAGTAATGGTGCAGCTTAGGTCAACTAACACAAAGAAGATACAGTTCTGGGGAAGGAGCGTTGTTGTTTGCGAGGTCTCGATCATTTACATGGACCCACTTCTCATTTCATTTGTGGGAATTTGATGATCTATAAACCGTCCCTAACGAACGATCGGCTCATGTTTGAGCATGATGAATCACTTCTGCCGACCTGTTGCCAATAAACTTTCCGGCCTCATATGAGAATGGAAAACTGGAGCATTTTCTGCATCGGTGGATGAGGAATCGCGAACATAATAATTTCTGGTTAACCATGTTACCAGAAAAAAGATACTTTAGAGAAACGACGAGCACGACTGAAGTGGCTATACATACAAATCCATTTACAGATCTATATGCTTCGATTGGAACTGGAAGTTCCAGAACAGGCGGCTGGTATACCACCATAATGAAACTGCCTTTTCTTTTTTTTATTTGGATAGGATTTATGTTGGCTTCGTTGGGAGGCTCACGTAGTTTATTACGTCAGCTCTAAAAGGATAAGTTGCGTTGGAATCGAAAAAGTAACATGGAGTTCATAATTGCATAAAAGGAGTCAAAGTAGTGGTTGCGGCGCGTCGAGGCACTTCTTCGACGGTCCTCGTCCGCCCGGCCTGCCGGCCCATGAATTCTTCAGAGCGGGCCGGCAGGCCGGTGAGACAGAATTGGCGGGCACTACTAACCAAGCCAAGCCTAGTTCTCGCTGATAGGCGCTGTTGCTTCCAAGCCTTGCCAACTAGAATAGTTGTGGCCATGGCGCTTTAATATCGGAAAAATGCTCCATTTCCCCCCTTTCATTAAGTACCTCTCTCTTTCCTTTTGTCGAGTGACTTCGTTCCTCCTCTTCCTGAATGTATACAGTGAGTCAAATCTGATGTACGTGCCTCTAAATCTGGCACCACATAACAATTGAATAAAAGAAGAAAATCCTGCATGCATAAAGGCGAAAGAAGTCTCTAAAAAGCTTCGTCTATTGTGACTAAGCAAGACTAATCGATTTCGAGAGAGCATCGAGTGGTTTACTTGAAGCAGCGAGTGAACGAGTGGACCGTGGCGAGTGGCCGGGATTTTTTTAGGTATCGGAAAAATAGAAATTGACTTGGAGACAACATCCGAGTCTCGCTTAGTCATGAGCGCTTACCGGGCGGACCGAGTTGGTAAAGACACACAGGTTCCGAAGGAACGAGCCGTGAAGGTAGGTTCGCGAGCAATCATCATACGAAAACAAACCAACTAAAACTTCGTTCGGTGGAACCACTCCCGCTTATTGCGGGAGATCCGGGAAGCTACCTAAATGGAAAGCCCACGCGTGCACGGGTGGTTTATAAACACGTATTATTGGGATGGGGCAGCAGGCAATGGATATCGTTCTCCCACCAGAGCCTGCTGTTGGTAGGCTTGTCCAAGTGATTGATTTGAAGCTTTGGGCATAGAGCGGAGCGAGCCCCCAGGGAGGAGTAGAGTCCAGCAACATTGAGCCCCAAAATAGAGTTTCTATTCAAATTCCTACTCAACACGGTGCCTTAAGGAGAATCTGAAGCTGGTTGCTAGCGGCCAAAGAGCAAAGCGGAGCATTCACAAAGAAATGGTGTAAGTGGCTTAAAGATAGACATTGGTATGCAGGTTCATCACTTTCTCTAAAGGTTTTTCAAGTGCAATCCTACAAGTCAAGTTTCAGCAAGTCAGATTTGGATCCCCAACGACAAAGGGCATTTTCGGGGACTAGCCCGCTTCCCGTTACTCAAGAGGGCAATTCCTCGCACATAATTAAGGGAGCCATTGAAAGGTGACTGAAACACCAAAAACGGGGACTACCCGAGCTAATGATAGAGGCAAGAACACTTTCCAGCCAAGTCTCATTAATTGATCATAACAATATCGTGGAAATGCTGCACGGACCCATATATATAGGAACAGAAACAGAATCACCTTGATACTAAACCAGATCGAGCCCAGGATCTTCTTGAAAATGGGAAGATCTAGGATAGGCGGCCAACCTCCTGGAAAGAGCGATGTGCATGGACCAGGTTAGTAGGGATGTGGTGGTATCACACCCTTCTCAAAGGAACCGTACGTGACACTCTCGCGTCATACGGCTCCGTCCCGGAATCAGGACCTCCCCTTTCCTTTGACCAACAGTCCTCGAACCAAGCGGTTTGGCCTCCACCTACATGAACCCTCCGTCGGGTGGAAATAGTTGTTGGAGCTGGTTTTCAAATTCCTTCCAGAACCGGGAGTTCTCATTTTCAATAGAGGCCTGTTTATGAGTGAGGAATTTTAGATCCCCTACCCCGGGATTTGGCGAATCCCCCAGCAATTCACTTTGACTCATAGCAGGGGAGGGGATTACAAATTTCTCCAGTCGCGAATAAAGTTCTTCAAGATGTCGATCGCTCTCTTTCTTCAGGTTTCAATATTCCCACGTAGTCCTATCTCCAGCTCTAGCATTTTTTCCTTTAGAGCTAAAAGTAGTTCCTCGGAGCACCCATCTAGATCAAGGTCAAGGAGATTTAATAATCTATCGAGTTTGGCTTGCTGTAGAGTGGAAGGCTTCAACTTCCGAAGAACGAGTCTCCCCCTTTACTTCGTGGAATAGCTGTGGGTTAGAGGGTTGCCCCTGGTCTGGGGCCACGGAAGCTTCTTGCTGCCGCTGCCTCTCCTGGTTTGGGGCCACAGAAGATACCTCCCCCGTTTGGGTACCAAACCACTCATCAAATAGCGAGCTACCCCCGCTTGATATTGAGGGTACGGGTGATGAGGCGGGAAAAGGCAGCTTTGGGCTCGAAGTAGAATCACTGTAAGGTAACATCATGTTACCTCGAGTGGGTGTGTCTTCCAGATTTATCAGAGCAAAAAGGAGTGACAAAAAGAGACCTACTTCCCACCCGACCCTTTGTAATAAAAAGGAGAGTCCTTTTCCAAGAAGAAGGGATTCCATTTTGATAAGAAGGAGATGTAAATCGAAGCCTAAAATAAACAAGCCTACGCCACTAAAAAGAAAAAAAGTAGTGAGATTGTGTTAGAAATAGAAATGCGATTTTTCATATTAGAGTGTGTATTTGCGTCTACATCATGATTTGGCCTGGTCGACCCAATCATGATATTGAAGGATGGGACCTTTTCTCGAAAAAATTGTGATTTTAGAACCACCTTTCTGGCTTGACTAAGAACCCTTTCGAGCATCTTAATCTTATTATATAATAGCTAATATTATGTACGAACTTCAAGCTGTAGGAAGCGATAGTGCTTTGAGGAGTGGAAGCTGCTCTGTTAGTGAAAGCGGTTAGTTTTAGTAGGAAAAGTAGGGCATATAAGGAGGGGGTACCCCTCCTGAAACCTGGAGCTAGAGGGGCTTTTATCTGTATGCACGAGTATTCCATGCAGTAATGTTGGTTAGGCAAAGACTGATGTATAATCTAAGGTAGCGGACGATCATGCAGACTCTTTTTCGTCTGCACCGTCTTATCCGTGAAGGGAAGCGCGCACTCTTCTTCTTAATAG
Organism: Hippophae tibetana; assembly: GCA_037013495.1. Classification (NCBI taxonomy): domain Eukaryota; kingdom Viridiplantae; phylum Streptophyta; class Magnoliopsida; order Rosales; family Elaeagnaceae; genus Hippophae; species Hippophae tibetana. The sequence continues at coordinate 25,624,930 of CM072805.1, read as the reverse complement.
TAGCCGCCCTTCCTTTGATATCTTCTGATATATTGAGAATGCAGCAGTAGTTTGCTTTCACCTCGTCATGGTGTCAGTGGTTCTGGGCTTGTGTATCCACGATTTCATATTCCATTTTTTCTACTTGCCCCCCCTGACTTGGGGTTTCCCTCGATGTCGTTGGATGAAACTGGTGGTCGGATCACCCCTTCGTACGGTAACAAATCCCACGCATATCTTCTTTGTATGTCACACCGTACGTCGCCCCGCTTAGGGTAGGGGGCAGCCTCCCCAACAGACGTAGGTTGCGTATGGGCCTCCAGTAGGACTCTGGCACCCGAACTGTAGAAATGGGTCCCGGACTAGAGGTGGTTTGATGGGTGCTCTTTAGGTTCTTAGATTTGGAATATCTAAGATACTAGTTGATTCCTTCCCTGTTGTAAGAGAGTGCTTTTAGGTGTTTTAAGACCTTTATTAAGAGCCGTCGCATTGGGGGCAATAGCTCAGTTCCAGCCTCGTCTCAGTCCGTGGTAATTTCTCTAGTAGCAGTCTCATATGGTAAATTGATTATCTTAATGCCCCTTATGCATTTGGGAGGGAGTTGCTTTTGAAGCGAAGCGAGGTAAGACGGTCCAGCCGATGCCGATCAAATCAGGTTTCTTGCAGTAGTATATATTGAAGTTCCTGTCCTTTTAGTTGACTATAAAGAAGGGTTACTCCGCCCTTTGGACACCATTAGAAAGCTGGACTATATCAAGCCAGCGAGAAAGCAAAGTTTGAAGGCTCAGTGAATTTGCTCCTTACTTAGGATTGTAATAGGAGTTCATAGTTCCATTATCCCTACGGCGGAAAAGACTTTCTGAATGGAGTAAAATAACTTGGGATCGTCGATCTCTTCCTTAAAGATTGGGATGAGTCGATGTCGGTCGATGGTGTGAAAACACTTCCTGATGTCGAATTCTAAAAACCAGCGAGAGATTCCCCACTCTTCTTTGATCTGTCTTAGGACCGAGCGGCAGCCTTGACCCGAGCGGCATTAAGAATAGCTGTTATTCTAAAGGATAACTGGCTAAGCCTAGCTCGTTTAGGTCCTGCCTGCTATTCCTACCCATTTCTCATTGGTCAACTCGGGAATCAGCTAGACCCGACTTTCTCTTTCAAATGAATTGATTCGCCATTTTATGAGCTCAGTAAGCCGGAAGCTTCACTGTGGAGGCGGGCGTGGGTACATAAAAGAAAGAAAGCCAGGTAGAAGCCAAAAATATTTCTAGGCGTGAATTATTCAATTCACAAAGTTATATAGGAAAAACACATTCTAACGAGTGTAACTTTGATGAACAATGTGACTTTCCTTTCATGCTTCGCTAGTACGTAATGAGGGTAAAAAAAAGGTTAGATAGTTGGGTTGATAGAGAGAGGTTCTATGTCCGGTATCAAGCGATAGAGAATAGCAGAATACCGATCCACTACATCTGAAGCAAAGTCGGCCTTGCCTTTTTCACTTCTCTCATCCCGGCATCCAAGGATTGAGATAGGCAGAGTTCCCGAACCCAGCAGGCTGAGTGCTATCCTTATGCCTCCGGTAATCAAAACAATTAGTCCAATCTAGCTGCAAAAGTCTTCACCTGGTTGTTCTTATCCGATAGGGCGGAAAGCTCAAACTATGGAAATGGCAGGCAACCACGTAGTTGAGGCATGGCTTTTTTCTTGCTTCGGGACCAGCTCCCTGAACCTAGCTTCGACATCTAACTTTTCCAATTGCAAAATCTAGGACTTGTAGGATTACGTATGGGAAATATTGAAACCGTCCTTTCCAGTAGTATCGTTGCTGTCTTTTTTGTAGCTTTTGTAGTTGCTGGAACTATGTGGTATGGTTCGGCAACTACCCCGATTGAATTATTTGGTCCCACTCATTATCAATGGGATCAAGGAGACTTCCAACAAGAAATATATCGAAGAGTTGGTGCTGGACTAGCCGAAAATCAAAGTCTATCTGAAGCTTGGTCTAAAATTCCTAAAAAAATAGCTTTTTATGATTACATCGGAAATAATCCGGCAAAAGGGGGATTATTCAGAGCGGGCTCAATGGATAACGGGGATGGAATCGTTGTTGGGTGGTTAGGACACCCTCTCTTTAGAGATAAAGAAGGGCGTGAACTTTTTGTACGTCGTATGCCGACTTTTTTTTGAAACATTTCCTGTTGTTTTGGTAGACGGAGACGGGATTGTTAGAGCCGATGTTCCTTTTAGAATGGCAGAATCGAAATATAGTGTCGAACAAGTAGGTGTAACTGTTGAGTTCTATGGTGGTGAACTCAATGGGGTGGGTTATAGTGATCCTGCTACTGTGAAAAAATATGCGGTGAAATTTTTGAATTAGATCGTGCTACTTTGAAATCTCATGGTGTTTTTCGTAGCAGCCCGAGGGGTTGGTTTACTTTAGGACATGCTTCATTTGCTCTGCTCTTTTTCTTCGGACACATTTGGCATGGTTCTCGAACCTTGTTCAGAGACGTTTTTGCTGGTATTGATCCAGATTTGGATGCTCAAGTGGAATTTGGAGCATTCCAAAAACTTGGAGATCCAACTACAAGAAGACAAGCAGTCTAATACAATATTGTTTTGTTATTTTGAATCTTTCGTTTTGTGATTTGATTTTGCTATAGGGTACCGGATAAACCTTGATTTGAATCGCTGCCTTTTCTTTGACTCTTGCTCTTTCTTTATCCGGATGACGATTCCTAATAAACAGGTATGGAAGTTCTAATTGTTAAACCACGATCGAATCTATGGAAGCATTGGTTTATACATTCCTCCTAGTCTCAACTCTAGGAATCATTTTTTTTGCTATCTTTTTCGAGAACCGCCTAAAGTTCCAACTAAAAAGTGAAATGCTTTTTCATTATCTCAATTGAAAGTAATGAGTCTCCCAATATAAATATTGGGAGGCTCATTACTTCAACTAGTCTCCGTGTTCCTCGAATGGATCTCTTAGTTGTTGAGAGGGTTACCCAAAAGAAGTATATAAGGCATACCCAGTAAAACTTACAAGTAAACCGGATATAAAGATGGCAACTAAGGTTGCTGTTTCCATTATTATATAGTTTCAAGACCACAATGGATCTATGATAAGATCATTTATTTACAACGGAATGGTATACAAAGTCAACATATCTCAATGAATAAGAAATAGGGTTTTATGGCTACACAAATCGTTGAGGGCGGTTCTAAATCTCGTCCAAGACAAACTATTGTAGGGAGTTTATTGAAACCATTGAATTCAGAATATGGTAAAGTAGCTCCTGGGTGGGGAACTACTCCTTTGATGGGTCTCGCAATGGCCCTTTTTGCGGTATTCCTATCTATTATTTTGGAAATTTATAATTCTTCCGGACGGAATTTCAATGAATTAGATTCATAAGAACTATTGACTCATTTTTCAATACAAAGTGAAGCAGTTAGGTCTCTTATTTTTATCCCATTCTATTTTGGTAGTTCGATCGTGGAATTTCTTTGTTTCTGTATTTCCAGAATATGAGTGTGTGACTTGTTATATTGTTATAATGGATCCTATGGATAGTACAGAAAACGAGTCTGTCATCTTGATAGAGATGGTTTTACTTTGTCGGATATTCATTTTGAGTATCTGAAGGACGAAATGTATCAAATAGAATACAAAGTATTAGAACTATGATTCATACTTAATATTCAGACCACGCGGTCGGGCTCCCATTTGTTAGATTTATAAGTTCTAAATTGAAAAAAATTTATTCTTTCAAACCCCGTTTATGCTTATTTTGATCAAAAGAAAAACTTTTGATTTTGAGTCATTATATTTATTCATTAAATGAAGTGATGATCCAAGGTTATTACTCAAGGAATTTTTGCAATTAGTTTGAAAGGGTTTTATTGAATCATCATGGTTCTAGTATGAATCTGAGGTTTTAATTGATTCACGGGGTCTTAACAAGAGAATTCCTATCAATAAGAAAGAAAATGGCAGTAAAGTAAGTCATATTACACACAACAAATAATAACAAAACAATAACGATAATAGGTAAATAGAAGATTCAAGAGGCCTATAATCATCAACATAAAGACGAATGAGCCGACTTGCTATTTTGGCATTAGAACCACAAGAAAGATCTTTCGGATTTTGATTCTTTCGTATTTTCATAAAAAAGTGAATCATAGAATTGAAAAGTTTCAAACTTTTACACATATCCGGTAGAACTAGTATTGGGGTGTTTCTGTTTGAGCCGTATGAGGTTAAATTCTCATATACGGTTCTTGGAGGGGGAGTCTTTTGGGGTTTACCTATCTCAATAAAATCTATGATTGGTTCGAAGAACGTCTTGAAATTCAGGCAATTGCAGATGATATAACTAGTAAATATGTTCCTCCCCATGTCAATATATTTTATTGTCTAGGAGGAATTACGCTTACTTGTTTTTTAGTACAAGTAGCTACAGGGTTTGCTATGACTTTTTATTACCGTCTGACCGTTACGAAGGCTTTTGCTTCTGTTCAATATATAATGACTGAAGCCAACTTTGGTTGGTTAATCCGATCAGTTCATCGGTGGTCAGCTAGTATGATGGTCCTAATGATGATTCTGCACGTATTTCGTGTGTATCTCACCGGTGGATTTAAAAAACCTCGCGAATTGACTTGCATGGGTTACAGGTGTGGTTTTAGGTGTATTGACCGCATCTTTTGGTGTAACTGGTTATTCCTTACCCTGGGACCAAATTGGTTATTGGGCAGTCAAAATTGTAACAGGTGTGCCCGAAGCTATTCCTGTAATAGGATCGCCTTTGGTAGAGTTATTGCGCGGTGTGGGACAATCTACTTTGACCCGTTTTTCTAGTTTACATACTTTTGTATTACCTCTTCTTACTGCCGTATTTATGTTAATGCACTTCCTAATGATACGTAAGCAAGGTATTTCTGGCCCGTTATAAAGAATATATAACATATTTGTAATCAATCATTTATCACTTGGGGTAGGGACAATAGTATTTCATTGCTACAAATATGGATTATTGAAAAGAATAAGACATGTATTTGGATATTTATCTAAATAAAAAAAATGTACTAGATGTCTTATTTATTTATATTATTTATTTAATACTCATTACTCATAGTTGAAGTGAATTTTCCGAAGAGAAAATGGATTATGGGAGTGTGTGACTTGAACTATTGATTAGGTCGTGCAGAATATATGTTTTTATCTGCCACATTTGAATTCATAATCAAAAATGTGTCTTTGTTCCAACCACCGCGTAAGCCCATAAGAGGCGTTTGAAGAGCATCTTTTCTATGATCAAACTCGACCATGTCGTGTATGAACAGGCTCTGTAAGATCCATTAGAAAGAATAAGCGATGTGGCATAATAAATTCTCCTCTCCTCTCCGTCTCGCACCCTTTCGGCAGATTGACGGTTTATAAGAGCCCCCTTTAGTCTCGTAAGTCCAACCCCGCAGGGTCGATAGCCACCGTCTTGAAGTGAGCTAATGACTGCCTTCTTGTCGCCGATCCACAGTACGTAGCTTTCCTACCACTAACTCATATCAAGGAAAGCTTTCCATTAGTCCTCCTCCGCTTCCTTTTTTCGGAATTTATCGGCTAAGGTCTTCTGAACACCTGTACCCCACTCAGACTGCCCCGAAATTTCAGAGTGAGTTTCTGAGGGTTACTGTACAAGGATAGGAATGGCGAGTTCTCTATAACATAGCCAATGGCCATTGGTTGATGTTGCTTTCAAAAACTAGGAGGACGAATTGGTGATCTCGATCATCACGTATGAGATTTATAATTTCAACTTTTAATCAAAAAATCGAAGTCATAAAAGACCTTGAAATACAAGACTAGCCTTCAACCGAGTACCGAGCTCGATACTACTAATGCTTGCTTTACTAAGAGCAGCACCTACCGTGGGCTTTATTGACTAAGGAGTTCTTTGACGGCACCTAAGCGGAAAGAGATAGGTTTTCTTCATCTGCCTCGGAGTCTGTAAAGAAAGAATCTCTCAATCTGCCTCGCTACCAGCACGAGATAATTTTCTAATCCACTTGCTTTCTCGCTTGACTTGAGAATTACTGGTTCAACTCGGCTTCCTAGCTATCAGAAAGAAAAGAAAGAGTTTACTATGACCCTCGGAGCTTGAGCGCTTCGCTTTCCCTGAACAAGAAGCCAACTGCCACTTGAACAAATGAGCAAGTTTAGGACGCGAGCCCAGAAGAGCGAGTGACTCTATCACAGCACCTATCGGTGATCAACTGGCATTCTATTCTCTCTGATCTCAAACTACAGCTACAAGCCTTAGTTCACAGTTCGGCTAGCATAAGCTGGAGTTGTAGTAGGTGCCTTCCCCGTGCCCGTGTACACCTAATCAGTCGGATCGAAAAAGAAAGTGTATGTTCGATATCAAAAATAGATTGTATGGTCTCTTTCTGACCGTTGTTTCGAGACTTATTGTCTCTCACGATAGTCAAACCAAACAGAGCCCTCTATAGAGCTGGAAGCCGGGGGTGCCTCGCATGTCTTCTCTACCTTTACGGGCGCTTGAGCTGTGCCTGTACGCCGACCTCCGTCTGATCAACAGCGCCTTTTTCCGTAAGCCTAGAAGTCTCCCTTTCTGGAATCAAAGGCCAGCAAACAAGACTTATAAGTCGATCTGGGGCTATGAGGGACAAAGAGAAAGAAGGAGTTGCAGCGGGGGAACTTATGGCATTCATAACCCTCTTTTTACTGTGTATGTTAGGGTATTCCCTTAGCCGGGTTTCGCTAATTAACTAAACTAAAAGAAAAGACTGCAATTAGCCTTTATGGAAGAAGAAACTAAGGAGCAAGAGCTCCCTCGTTTACCCTGTCTCCAGTCATGGTTGACTTTATGGCATATGTCTGAACTTCCGCATCCGTATTAGTGTATTTAAGGTATTCCTCTAAAAAATATTCATGGTACCCGATCCGCCCATGCTGTTGCCACTCTGGTTTACCGTTATTTCTGTTAAAAAAGAGGCGGTGTGCTAGTCTCTCCAAATCGCCCATACATATAAGGATCACTCCACTTCTATCTTTCCCCCAAGAAAAAGAGAGAGATAACCAGTCCCTTGAGCAAAAAGGCCAAGGTGACTCTCTGAATACCTCCTCCTGTTTTCGGTTGTGGCTACGGTAAAGAACGCTGGTTACGGCATGTAGTTGTCTCGACCACTTATCCAGACTCAATATCTTCGCCCTAATCAAGAAGAGAGGGGGACTCCACCTAGCCTGAAGAGGGGGGTTCCCCCGGCTACTAACAAAATATATCCGGTTACAAGTACCATGCCAAAGGCTTTCTGGTCAGGTTAGATAGAACTCAAGGATCGCCTTAAGAAGAAAAAATTCTTCCGCAGGAAAGAGATCGGGGCAATAAATCTTGTCAAGGCCTTGATCGGGACCACTAGCTTCTATCACCTTATTGAAGGAGAGGGGGCGAGGCACATCAACATTAGTTCACTCAAATGAGGCTTGGCATCAATGAAACTCTATGATCTAGGTTTTTTTATCCTCATCTCGTTTAGTCTGGGAGAGAGTCTAATTTTTTCTTTCAACCCCTTTTAAATATTATGTAGTAGTCACATCCTTTCTTCATTCTCTGTTAGATACTGGATCCACTATCTTTAATTTAGAATCTGTTTTCAATGATGCTAAAGCCTTCCCGTCACGAGCTAACTTGAGAGCTGGGTTAAGAGCAACTAAAGAAAATCCATAGAGTTGGGTAGGGGTGGGACTAAAGAGACTATTTGTTTACAACCAACCATGAACAGAATAAAGAGTCGATTCGGTAATTTAGAGTCGATCTAGTATGGCAAACTCCTCGCTGACCTTGAGCCTTTTGCCTGCTTCTGCTTCATCTGCAAATCGGATTCTTGACATTAAATCAATCATGAACGCTAAAGCCCTTTGTACCGGGGGGATCACTTTCATTCGCATCTCTTTCTTCGTTAAAGCCCTTCTCTTATGCGGGGAGGAGGAATTGAATCTTCCTATAGCGAGCTAGGTCTGGAATCTTTCCCCATAGCCCTCTTTATTCTTTATCGCCTGGTCTTTCTTTCGTATGGGACGTGGAATCTTTCTTTCCTAAATCCATTTACCTTGCTAGCCTAAGGCGAAATTGGAACCAAAAGTCAACCAAGGAAAGCAGTTAAGCCGAAACCAGTGCCATCCTCAAATAACCCAATGGCGTACGAATATCTGCTTCGAAAGGACCAAGAGAGTCTTTATTTACGCGCATCCCGAGAGAAGCAGTCGATTAATGAGCATCACATCTCATAAGGAAAGCCTTAAGGCTTGGTTGCGGGGGAGAAGGACTAAGGATTAGTCTAATGAGACCTAGAGGAGATAGAAGCTGTAGTTAGTGAGTTGCCTACCTTCGGGCTGAACTGCTGACTAACGAAATGACTTATTAAGTGAAAATTATCCTAGCAATGCTCAAAGATATCGCCTAGCGGGAAGGATTGCTGCTAGATTCTATACCTCTCCATAAAAAAAAAGAAAAAAAAATGGAAATAGTGAATCAAGATCTAGATGGATCCCTATCTTTATCTCTATCCACGGAGATACCTATCTATATGGATAGAAATCTATCTATGAATCGATCTAGACTCTCCTTTATCCGTAGAGATATGTCCCTATGAGCGACTACGCCGATCTTTATATGTTTTGGCCACGTCTGTTTCCGCTCCGAAGAAGAAGGTTTAGATCTTTCAATCTTATGTCGTGAGGGATGTGACCTATGTTAGGTCCATAAAATACCACAGCTTTTAGTGTTCTATGATTCACCTCTGAATAATGAGTAGGTAGTTCAATCCTTTTGATTCTTCTCTTCATAGTAAACTGATGGGGGGATGCGGAGCAATAGGTCGAATTACTATATAAAGAAGAGTTGTAAACTATATGACTTCTTGTTCGAGTAGGAAGATTTCGGTTTTTCTCGTTCCTTCTCTTCGATAAGAATAGGGATTTCAAATGATACAAATTCCTCTTCATTCTGTTGTGCTCAGTGAAGGAACTGCCTAAGCATACTTTTTCGGATCCAAACTTCTTTGTTCTTTCTAAGTCTTCTTCTTGCATAGAAGAACGCAACTGTTGCAAAAACTGGGATTTTAGTAGTAGGCGGCATCCCCTCTTAGTTTTGAGTAGGTGGAACCATTCTGTTTTGGTTTTTCTCCACATTCTTACCGGGTGATCCAGGAATTTGCCTATTATTTTTTAAACTGATATTTCGATATAGAAAGATCTCCTTATTTCTTCACCGCGGATTCTCGCGTCATTTTCTTGAAAAGATATTAGATCACCGTGGGAAACTTTCCAATGAGTAATGCTTACCATTCCATTATTCACACAAACCCTTCGATGACTTATCGGCTGCCTTGCTTGAGGAAGAGTTTCACAAAAATGGAGACGAACCAGAATAACGTCCGATCTTGTTTCTGGATTGAGTGGAAAAGGGATATATGAAATTCGTTCTGTTCCTCTGTGCATCTCTGTGATGGGTAAATCCCCATGAAAAAGGGGCAACTTTCGTGTAGTTTATGATTGGATGTAACTGTTAAGATTTTCTCTCGGATAAATCTTTCTCTTAATAGATCTCTTCTTGTTCCTCAATCTTCGGAGAATGCGGCATTGTATTATTGTAAATTCTCTGTTCTGAACATTTCCTGAAAGTAGATGACAAGTTTTAAATCTTAATGCAGGCATATCTCGTTGAATCAGTCTTTTTCGCCACATCGCGTATAACGGGAATCGAACCCCCTCTGCTGCTGGCGGGCGGATGGAGAATGTTCTACTTCGATCCAGCAACTTGTTAGGAGTAGGTTTTGGCTTGCCCCTTCTTATTATTAGTAAGATAGGTTTGGAACCCTTTCTCTAATAATAAGGTAAGCTTCCAAAGCTCCTTCCTTCAGCTGGTGCGCAGGAGCGCACTTCCATTTTACCCTTACAAGGGGGTGTAATGAATAGAGATCTCCCGCCAGCAGTCTTCTCTTCCTATCCCTTCACTTCGTTCGAGAGATCTGATCTCATCGGACCTCACCAGGCCGGGGTCGAAGGGGAAGGAAGGGATGGGTAGTCCAGGAACAGCAACGGGAGAGGGCTCGTAGTCCCCCCCCTCTCCCTCTTCCCCATGCCTATTTGTTCCCCCGGCCCCGGAGAGATGCGGAACTCTTTTTTTTATTTTTAGAAAAAGATGAATAGATAGGGCCATGATACATTCCGAAATATTGTCAAGGTAAATAAACTCTTTTCTTCCCCTTTTCGATACGGACCTATGTGAATGTTTTGGAATGGGGATGTTCGCCTTTTGTAACAAGTAGACCCACGATATGGACTAATAGATGTTCCTACTCTTACCCGAAAGTAAGATCTATTCATAGTTGGTCAGTCCCCCACGGCACGGCTTCTCGCTTTTCATGAATGTGTCTCCCCCTCTGCTTATGTGAGTTTGACCCGCCTTTGACTCTGCTTGCTTCTGACTCCCTATGAGCTGTTTTACGACCTTACTTTTTCGGAGGCTCGGCGGGACATGGGAGCCTCAGCTCATGCATCGGTTTACCGAAATCACCTCCGCTATCCCACTTCCTTCTCTTCAAAAAGGCGAGCAGCCCTTAAACAAAAAGGCCCTAAGAGGGCTCTTCTTTATATATTACATAATCCCTAAAGTAGGTAGCCCCGAAAGCCGAACTCAGCAACTTGTTAGGAGTAGGTTTTGGTTTGCCCCCTTTCTATGTTATTAGAAAAGGGCTTTTCTCGCTTGTTGCTTTCTTCGCATGCTTGAGCGCATTAATAGAATACATATATCAAAAGGTAGTTGAATTGCTTACTTGTTAGAGTCAGGCGAAACTTGAGTTTTCAATAACTAAAGCGCTAACGAGCAAGAAATTTCTATGTTATTAGTAAAGCGCTAACACGCAGCTCAATCCCTTGCTTTGTTCTATAGTAAGGGGCAGGATACCGGGTGCGTAGGAACGCCCAACCTATACAAGGGGTTTCTGCCTTCATTTGGTCATGCTGCTATGATGTAACGTGCAGTCGTCCCGAGGCAGCAGGATGTATGGTATAGGGCCCCTATTTTCTCTCCCTTAAAGTCCTTTATAGATTTCGAGTCGGGAATAGAGCAGTGGCTTATTCGGCGCTATATCACAATTCATTCATTCTCGAGCATAGTTGTGCACGAAACGTGGCATGGGACATCTGTCGGCGGTGGGAGTCTTACATCCGAGCGAGAGGTCAGACCAATCCCATTCATCCTAGTCTGATTCGAACGGATCTTGTTGAATGAATTGATCCATTGTTGTATGCCCTACTTCTTAGTGAATTTTTTCCTACTCCGTCGTACTTCCTTTGACTACTTCTGAGATATAGTGGAAACATTTTGTTATGGTGGAGAGTGGGGAATGAAAACACCAATGCAGCAGAGAACGACCGCATGAATCGGAATCCACTTATATTAAGTAAGACAAACGATCGAGAAAGAAAGGCTTCACGTTCTCCAAGTGGTTGATCTTAGCGTGCTAGCCGCTGCTTCATTTCGTATAGTGATAACGCTTTCTCTTTCTTAGCGTTCCGCCCCCCTTGTATAGTAAGGGGAACTCTGGTTGCGCGGCTTTCTCTTATAGGGGTCTATTTTCTCTTACTTGACTCAACTTGACCTACTTGACTCAGCGGTTAGAGTCTCGCTTTCATACGGCGAGAGTCATTGGTTCAAATCCAATAGTAGGTAAAACCGGCCGAAACCCCTGCTTTTGCGCAAGCACGGACTGGTGGCAAGGAGTAAACTAAATGACCAAAGCATCGGTTGCTTCCACTTGTGGCCTTCTTCGACCACCTTGAAACCTTAATATCAAGGAACCCCCCTCTCTTCTTCTCTTCATGTATGTGGGCTGCCTGCCCGTCCCGAATAGACGAACAAGAACAAGCTGAAGAAAGGCACGAGAGATAGAGTTGAGTATCGACTCACCTCCCCTCTTCCACAATTAGATGAAGACTAGGGGGGCCGGAAACCCCAATGGGAAACCTTTCACCGCACCACACGATTCTTTTGTGAAGCGCTCTCTCAGACGTTTCCATTCCTACCCCAGCAAACAAAGAGGTTTCAAGATACCAAGCGACCATGTGAAAGTGAACAGCCCCGAGCAAATCTTCTAGAGAGCGTACCCTTTCTCTCTTCTAAGAAAAACTAAAAATCTAAATAAAGAAAAAGAATCCAATTTAGATTCTATGGACCTCCGACCAATGAGGTGATGGCACATGCATGCGTGAACATGAACTTATAAAAAGTGGGTTCCAAACCTGGGTGGCACTATGTAACTCAATCCATTATAGGGCTATTGGTTTTTTTATTTTTAGAAGAGACTCTGAGATAGAGGGGACTTTAAGGATATTTTGCCGAGATAAGGACTTGCAAAAGTCGAGTAGTCGCAGAAGTAAGGTCTCAGACTCGCAGAAGACAAGTGAAAAGTATCTCGAGGTTTCGCCGCTTTGAAACAAGAAGTCTAAAAATTTTGCAAAAATTCAGCGTGGTTTTTCTCGGAAGGTTCCGCCAGAAAGAGTTTGGGATTAAATCGTTTGGTCTTTGGAAGTTCCCTAATTGGTTTGAGAACCTGATTGAAGAAGACCTTATTTTTGGAATACACGTAGATCTGCAGATCCAGTGTTTGAAGTTCTTATAGTTTGTTTCGATTTAGGGATTCTATAGTTCAGACAGAGACGTTGTTGAGTATGTGGCTTTACTCCAAGGTGACTCAAGTCTCGATTAAGCAGTCATTTTTCATAGTCACGGGTCCTACTTTAGCACCGTTTCACATTTGCAACTGTAGAGGGCGGTTTCTAACCTTCCAATTTTCCAGTGAGGGGACCGAAAGGTCGTGAGAGATAGCAAAAAGATGCATCCATTTCTAGGCTAATTCAGTGTCTTGTGGATGCTATCTATGAGGTAGTTAGACACGCCCCATGGGGGATCTGTTGGGTCTTTTAAAAGGACTCAATCAAAGGGTACAAACAAATGAAGGGAAAGCTTGCTGTTTTTCTGAGGTTGGGTTTTGAGATGAGAGTAGGATATACACACGTCGAAGAAATCCATTGTCTAGAGATAGTGGAGTGATCTCAAAGAGTTTTCCATTTTCATATTTCAAACTTGACTTTCTTATTCTATATAGTTTTCGAATCAAATCAAACTATATGTCTTTCTCATCTCAACAACAACAGGTCTTAGCTCTGCACATTCCTAGAAAGATTTTCTTTCTTTCAGCTAAAGATTGTTATCATCTGGTATGAGAGCCCAGGTTGTGCGGATATGGTAGCGATACAATCTTCTGGATCTATGGTTGCTGTTATGATTACTGCATTAACGCATACGATTGTCAAGCATCGCAAAATGGAACCTCTAAATGTAGATGTTTGGAAGATGAGAATGCAGTTGCTTCTCAAATAACAGGATCTTTTTTTTTTCATTCTCGAGAAAAGAGAAGCAGTGCTAATGGCTTCTTCAATCAAGTTGATGTTGTTGTAGCCAAACAACAAAAGAAAGCATATGAACAGCATCCATAGTTGTAGACAGTAAAAAAAAGTGATTCGAAGTTGTGCTAATGGTGGTCAAGGATAAGGTACTAGTTTCAGTAGGAGACATTGAGTCCGCATGAGAAATCTGGGAGACTCCACAGAGAATGATTGAGTCAGTGACAATGGTAAACATGAAGTTTCTTCGGCAACGGTTTTTCCAAGCAAGATGCAAGAGGGGACGAGCATGTCTCAGCACTTAGACAAGATGGAGAAGATTATCAAAGAATTTGTAGCAGTGAGAGTCAAAATGACTGATCGTGATCAGTGACTGGAAAGTCTGCTGAAGTCGTTTGAGTCTTTGACAACCGTGAAACTCCTCCTTTAACTATGATTGATCTGACCATTGTCTTTAGGCAGAAGCTTAAAAGAGATTTGAACAGCAGTCTGAAAAGACTAATGCTGCGCAAAAGAATATGTTTCAAAAGAATAAAAAGCACAAAGTGAGTGCAGAAGGACCTGAAAAACATAGAGTGTTGGTCCTGCAAGAAGAAAGGTCACTTTAGTTTTGAGTGCTCATAAAAGAAGGGCAAAGGGAAAAAGCCATGATGTAGAATCTAGTGGCGCAATATTACTGATGGCCTATACGGATGTGCAGAAACCAAACAATGAAGAAATATGGTTTCTTAACTCAGGCTACAACAATCACATGTGTGGTAAGAAGGAAATTTTCTTTGATTTCGATGAAACCTTCAAGGAATCAGTGAAATTAGGAAACAATTCACAAATGACAGTAATGGGGAAAAAAGTATACACATGATGGTAAATAGGATTACTCGGGTAGTGACTGAGGTATTCTATGTTCCAGAATTGAAGAATAACCTATCAAGTATTGGCACTACTGGATAAGGGAATAGCCATTCTCTTCAAATAAGGAAGATGCAAGTTATTTCATCTTATAAAGGGACTCATCATGGACACACAAATGTCAAAAAATAGGATGTTTGTTGTGATGGGACAAATTAGACCCACTCCACTACAATCTATAAAGAAGACATGTTTCAATTCCCTTATAGAAGATACAACTCGACTTTGGCATTATCGTTATGGACACCTAAGCTACAATGGTCTGAAAATTCTCCAACAAAAATGAATGGTGAATGAATTACCACTTATCAAGGATACTACAATGATGTGTGAGCACTGTATAGTAGGAAAGCAACATAGAGACCAATTTCCACAAAAAAAGCACGTAGAAGACTTCACAAATTCTTCAACTCATACATGCAGACATTTATAGACCCATCACTCCCATCTCAAACAGCATAAAAAGGTACTTACCTTTATTGATGATTATAGCTGAAAGACTTGGGTGTTCTTTCTAGTTGAAAAAATAGTAGCTCTCAGTTTTTCAAAGTTTACAAGAGTTTAGTTGAAAATGAAATTGGTATGTACATAAAATACCTTCGTACAGACAGGGGTGAGGAGTTCACATCTTTGGATTTTTTAAAATTTTGCAATAAAAATGGAATTCGTAGACAACTAACAACAACATACACACTACAAAAAAATGGTGTTGTAGAAAGAAAAAATAGAACAATCATTAACCTGGCTAGAAGTATGCTTTCAGCCAAAAGGATTCTCAAAAGTTTTTGGCCTGAAGTAGTAAATTGGACTATTCATGTTTTGAATAGAAGTCCAACACTTTCAGTAAAACATATGACTTCTAAAGAGGCATGGAATGGATCAAAACCATCAGTGGATCACTTTATCGTTTTTGGGTATGTTTCATATGCTCATATCCCAAATAAAAAAAATCAAGCTAGATGACAAAAGTTTACGTTGTGTTTTACTTGGAGTCAACGAGGAATCTAAAGCATATAGATTGTATGATCCAATCTCTAAGAAGATTTTAGTAAGCATAGATGTGGTATTTGAGGAAGATAAGAGTTGGGATTAGGATAAGAACCATAAAGAAGACACTTTAGCTAATCTAGACTGGGGAGAAGATGAACCTCATGTTACAGAAGAACATCTAGAAGGAATCAACTCAGAAAAAACTATTATTCATAGTGAAACTTCAGCAAAAGGAGAGGAACACGATGACATTTCAGAAGAAAGTTCCAATGGCTCTAATGTAGGAAGAATCAAAAAGTTTTTCCTCTGAGGAAGATGTAGCTCATTTGACTATGTTTGTAGATAGTGATCCATTATTATTCACTAATGCAATAAAAATTTCTCGATGGAGGGAAGCCATGGATACAGAAATAAAAGCTATTGAAAGAAATTATATTTGGGAATTAACGTAATTGACAAGAGGAGGAAAATTGATTGGGATAAATTGAGTCTACAAAACAAAGTTAAATGAGCTAGGGGAGGTTGACAATTACAAATCCAGGTTAGTTGCAAAAAGGGTACAGTCAGCAGTATGGCATAGACTATGCTGGGGTTTTTGCACCAGTAGCTCGACTAGACACCATTTGAGTGGTAACATCCCTTACTGCTCAGAAGAAGTGGCCTATTTATCAATTGGATGTAAAATAGGCCTTCTTACATGGTGAGTTAAGTGAGGATGTGTTTGTAGAGCAGCCACCAGGCTATGTCATTAAAGGATAAGAAAACAAAGTGTACAAGCTTAAGAAAGCTCATTATGGACTCAAACAAGCACCTCGAGCTTGGTACAATCACATAGAGAGCTACTTTATAAGTGAAGGTTTCCAGAAGTGCCCTTATGAATACACTATATTCACAAAGTTATCTACTGAAGCTACGATTCTCATAATCTATCTCTATATAGATGATCTTGTGTTTACTGGAAATGATGAGCTGATGTTTTTTGAATTCAAGAAATCTATGATGAATGAGTTTGAGATGACAGATCTTGGAAAAATGAGGTAATTTTTAGGTATCAAGGTTATACAAGGGTTAAAAGGGATCTTTATTGACCAAAGAAAATATGCTCAGGAAGCACTAAACAAATTTGAAACGGGAGACTACACTTCAGTTCACAACTCGATTGTCCATGGTTTCAAACTCACGAAGGATAAGCTAAGAGTGAAGGCAGATAACACATTATATAAATAAATTGTAGGGAGTCTTATGTACCTGACTTCTACTCGACCTGATATTATGTTCGTAGTGAATCTCATCAATAGATACATGGAATCACCTGCTGAAATTCATTTGGCAGTTGTAAAAAAGGTACTTTGATATCTAAAAGAAACTTGGATTTTGGAGTGTTTTACAAGGAGGAAGGAACACGGGGAATTGATTGCCTACACAGATAATGACTATGTTGGGGATTTTGATGACAAAAAAAGCACATCTGGTTATTTATTCATGTTAAGTTCAGGTGTGGTATCATGATCATCTAAGAAGTAACCAGTGGTTACTTTGTCCACTATTGAGGCAGAATTTATTGCAGGAGCAACTTATGCATGTCAAGTTGTTTGGTTAAGAAGGATATTAGAGGTGCTTACACATACTTAACAAGGCCCTACAAAAGTGAACTGTGACAACAGTTCAACAATTAAGCTCTTTAAGAATCCTGTGATGCACGGCCGCAACAAGCACATTGATGTGCACTTTCACTTCTTACATGAGCTCACAAGAAAAGAAGTAGTAGAAATGGTACACTGTCCTACTCAAGAACAGGTTGCAGATATCATGACTAAGCCATTAAGGCTTGACACATTTTTTCGGATGCGTGAGTTAATGAGGATGGTTTCAATTGCATATATAAACTGATTGCTTTTGCAATACAGTTTAAGGGAGGATGTTAAACTTAGAATTTTTCTCCATTTATTTATGTTGATTTAGTCATCCCTATAGGGAATTAGTTAAATGCTTTTCCATTTTTTTCCTCAGTTTCACCACGATGATAGGAGTGGTGAAGGTGGGTTATTTTTCTTGTTTTCTTCATGTTTGTAAGTCTATAAAAGCCGATTGAGCTTTCATCAAATAATAGTTTTAATCATTCTCCAAAATAGATCTCACAAACCCTTCCACATATATGAAATAAAAGCAATTGACCTATTGCTCAATGTATAAAAATAGTCAATTAATACTTACTTCATTAATCTAAATGCTTTAAAAACATCACTTTTAACTGTGTTTCTAGACAAACGAGTCCACAAGGGTTATACGTAGGTTTGCATGAAATATTCATATCTATCATCATCAAGAATGTAAACGGTTGTTCTGCATAACTACATAATGAGTGAGCCTTTTTTCAAGTTTGATTGATTTTATGTAAAGGTAATTGTAGTATCTACTTCATTAGATACACCAAAGACTTGCTAGTCACATTTAGGTTTATGATAGTAACTAATTTTGTAATATTTTCAAACTATTATCCTTTTATTTGTAAACTCAACAATTACAATATTAAAGTTCCTCTAAACATATGATGTTAGTTTTCGTTTAATAGCAAGAAGCATATGAGTAAGAGTAGGTTTAGGACTAGGGATAGATCTATGACTATTAATAGGACTTTGGGATACAGGTAAAACCTCTCCATGTAACATTGTTTCTATAGTACGTGTATGTATTTCTAAGATAACTATATAATTTCTCATCAGACATCCCATGTAAGTCCTCAATAGGGTCCATGTCGTTGAATAGAATGAAAATTATTGAACAAATACAATTATATTATTATGTCATTTTGATAAGTAGCAATCCTCAAACAGTAACCAACAAACCATAAATTAAGCAAAAATAAATGAAGTTTTGGAATTATTGCTGGCTGCTGAGGACTCAAGGTTTCATCTAGGATGGGGATCACTCTCTCCAAAACCCGAAAGAACATATGTCAAGAAGCAAAAATTGAATTAGAACGTAAGCAATTAACAGAAACCATTCCTATTTGAATTAGAATGATACATGCATACACTATGCAAAAGTGAAAACATAAAATATAAGCATTAACAGAAAGATATGATTCTTAGAACTAAATACTTTCGACATAATAAAACACCCATTTTGTCTTTAAATGTATTAACACGTTCCATAATCATAATAAGAATAATTGAAAGATAGAGATCAATACCATATATAGCTTGTGAAATACTAAAAGAAATTTCTCGACATAGTAAAGAAGACCAAACTGATCTAACATTCTTGACAGGATGACATGTCTTTTGCAAACAAACAATAGTTAAAACGTCAACTTAAATATATATATAGTTCGGAATAATGAAGCAACTACTATTCACAACAGTAGTCAACATTCCTACAGTATCAAGTGGCCGACCATTTACTATTCATTAAATAGTAATAGCATCTCCACAGTGCCATCAACCGGTTATTTAAGAAGAACAAAGTCAGAAGGGAAGGGGTTCCAATTTTATCCAAGAATTCTCTCTACTCTGATTCTGTTTTAATTTATAACCTTTTAGATTATAATTAAGTAAGTGTGTTAATTTTCAGTTTGAATATTTGTTTTAAGTTATATTTATTTTTAAGTTTTATATTTTACTTGTAATACATTATGGCCTACTAAGCCGCCTAATCTATCAATATAATATGTATGCATTGTTAAGAATGTGTTCTTAATTTAAAGTATGATTGCCTCTATTAATAACCTCCCAGATCCTAGGTAGACATTATGGTATCAGAGCCAAGGGGTTAGTTTAAATAGATTAATACATGCAGTAGTTAATATTCATTAGTATTGTTCTCTGTGTTTTTCAAAACATCCATCTCTCCTTTCAGTACTAGCTTGTACTAATACGTATAACTTAGTTGTTCACTCTAATAGAAGAGATAAGGTTGCTGCAGAAATGCATAGATCCGGGTGAAGGGTTGTAAGTCCCGCTTAAGCCGTGTGAAAGGCGTTTAGGGCATTAATACCTTATAAATACTGATGGTTTAAGCAAATTACCAATTCCATTAGGTAAGTGTTATAAGTTATAAGTATTCTTATAAGAGATGGAACAAGAACTTAAATGTTAAATACTTCATGCATTGATTATTTAAAATAATTCCATGACTCAAATTTCATGACATATACTCTGTATCTTGTTTGTAATTAATAGACTTACAATTTATTTGTTAAGAATCATATTTACCATGCCATACAAATTATATTGAGGATTAGTTTTAACCATATTTATTTACAGTTTATATTTAAATTTTTCTTCAACTTATAACATGTCACATAAAAACTATTCAGCATCATCACCTTTATTAAACAAACTTTCATCATCTTCTTCTAAGAAGTCATACATTACCAATAGTAACGAGGTTACTATTGAAAATTTTGAAAAATCAATTGATCGTTGGAAAGTTCCAAGGATCAGTAAAAATCAAATTTATCAAACAAAGTTAAAAAAATCTTTTCAAAACAGATTACATTATTAAAACTGAAGAGAGAGATCTTCAACTTTCATTACCTTTTGAATCAATCCAACTTCTTTCAAAAGAATCATTACAAAAATACTATGATTCAAAATTCAAATATGTGCATATAGGCCTAGTACAAATTGGATTAAGACCTTTAACCCGACTAGGGTTAAGTTCATCAATACTAGTAGTCTTAAGGGATGCTAGATTAATAGATTTCAAGGAATCTTTATTAAGAACGGTAGAAACAGGTTTAGGTTTAGGACCTATATCCTTTAACTGCTTTCCAAACATAGTACCATCTATTACAGATCCCCAAATATTAAAAACATTAACTCTTCAAATCCAAACTCATAATACTAATGTGTTACTAGGAACAATTACGTTAGTCTTATTATTTAGAGTGCATTATAAAATTATGACGTCCACTTGGGACATAAAAAATATTCATAACACTACTAAAGGAGAAACTTTATTATTACAGACAGACTTGTCTAGATCCAACATTACAATACCTAGACCAATTAGTTGGGATAGCGTAGTATACCCAGATAAGTGGCTACAAAAAGGAATTTTCCAACCAATATTTGAAACTCATCAACAGGAAGTGGTTGAACAACACACAGAACTTTCTGAAATAATAAAATATAAAAATGGAAATATTGAAATAGGATTCAATAGATCTTCATCAATGAGATGCTCTTCTAGTGCCTCAGATTTCTCAGCAATGGATTTACCAATCAAACAAAACCCTAGGTCATCGACATCTGATTTACTTAGGAAAACAAAACTCAAAGGAGTAGAATGCAGTACCCAGACCAGTATTCACTATTGACTCTGAGATGAGCAAATCACCTCAGTTATCACCCATATTTTCTTTATCACCAACTCAATCATTAGCACCTAGCCAAGAACCTAGGATTAATGAACTGAACGTATTAACCTTTGACCAGAACCAGGAAGAACCTTTACACCCAAGGATTCTCAAAATGGATCTATATGAGCGACACCATAAACCCATAAAATATTGGTTCTATAATACGCACTTAGAAAAATCGAGGGCAAGTTGCTATAGAAAACATGAGCGTTATATTAAAGAACATAACAATTATATAGCTTTTATAGACTGGCTAAAAATCTATAGAAGATCAAAAGGACTAGCATTTGTAGTTATCGACCAAACCAGGTATTCCTTTGTTAACAAAATCAACAAAGAAGAAGAATTAATAGATACTATTGTTGACCTTAGCCAGGAAGACATAATAGAATCATCATCGCCAGAAGTTAACCATGAACCAGTTAGCTTAATATCAATGGTCCAACAATTAGAAATATCACCAGATCACGTTGTTACCCAAACCCAGGATAACATAGATAGATCAGCATCAATAGTTAACCACAAACAGGTTAACATAGAACCATTAGTTGACCTCAAGTCAGTAGAACCTGTTGACTTAGTCAAACCATCAACGGTCTTAATAGGTAACCTACCAGTTACTATTCAGGATCCAAAAAAGGAACAGATAGTGAAACCTATAGTTCATATGGACCCAAAACTAGTCAACATTATTGTAGAACCAATAGCCATAGAATCTATAGCTATAGTTTCACAATATAAAATATTCCCTTCAATGAGTGTCTCGAATGTCACACAGGCTGACTTCGATATGCTTTTAGAAGAAGAACCAGTAGAGCCATTAGCTACAGATTTAGTAGTTTTGACTCCACAGATTAAAACCTTTTTAGAAATTAAATCTAGCGAAATCACATTAGATGACTTCGATAAGTTTTTAGAAGAAATGGATGATCTAGTTAACGAAGTTAATATGATCAAAACAAAAAAGAAGTTACCCATATGGGAAACTCCAGATGGTTCGGTTGAAGCTGAACATCCTCTATTAAGACCTATCACCATCTCTTACCAGGATATCCAGGTAGAAGCCTTTCCTCTTAAGAACCCTCAAGAGAACCAAGCATCCAACCTCAAAAACATAGTTACCCAAAATAACTATACCAACATAAGCCTAAATACTTTAGGAAAACAATTAATCAGGATAGAGAAAAATCTAAGAATAGATATTCCTTCTATCTCTTATCAAACAACAAATAGGATAGTTAAGAACCCTATCTTCAAACCTTTCCAAGTCTCCAAACCAGCCTAGGAAGAAATAACATCAAAATTTAAAAAACTTCAAAATTGGAATAATACCCTTAGGTTCCAATTAGAAGAACAATTTTCAACCAATATAGGACAAATTGTTCCTGAGTCACTAGTGACTTCAAAACCAACCCAGAAACCATTACAGGATCTTAGCATTCTTAGCAAACTAGGATCTAAAATATCATCTGAGGATAGTTCCCAAGAATCCATTTCAGAAACAATTCCTCACCTACAAAAATAAGCCTGGCAAGAACCTAGCCCAGTTAGGTATCCTCACACCATAGGAACCCAACCTAGTCAACTTGTCCAATCAAAATATAACGCGTCTTCTATCTATGTTTGGAACATTGATGGAATGACTGATCATGAGATATTAAATATCTTACATCAAATGACCATGGCGTCAAATGCTTATAAAACCCAAATTGGTACAACTGATAAAATAGTTGTTGAATTACTAATAGCTGGCTTCTCAGGCCAACTAAAAGGATGGTGGGATCACCATCTTTCAAAACAACAACAGTCAAATATTAGCAATGCAATATTAACTGATGAGTGTGGTATCCCTATAATTTCCCATCAAGGAGCTCCTATACAGGATGTAGTCTCCATTCTACTCTTTACCATATCACATCATTTTATAGGGGATCCATCCCATTTATAAGATAAAAACGATGATCTTCTTTCTAACATAAAATGTAGAAAGATGAGTGATTTTCAAAATTATAAAACTACATTCCTGTCTAGAGTTATGTTAAGAGATGACTCTATTCAACCGTTCTGGAAGGAGAAATTCCTAGCTGGACTTCCTCCACTCTTAGGTGAGAAAACCAGAAACAAAATCCGTGAAACTTATGGGAATCATATCATCCCATATGATCAACTGACTTACGGTCAACTGATCAGTTTTGCTCAAAACCAAGGTCTTCCAATTTGTCAATATTTGAAAATCCAAAAACAAATGAAATTGGAACTTAAAATGTCCAAAAGAGAAATTGGATCATTCTACAAACAGTTTGATAGTAATCTCTCTATTGAAAAAACTTGTGAGGGAACTTGCAGTAAAACTAAATCAAAACTAGAAACCATTGCCCTATTTGACACAGGGGCTGACCTTAATTGCATCATACCATCAATAGTTCCCAGAAGGTTTTATAAACCAACTGAAGAACGACTTAATTCAGCCAATAAATCTCGAATGAGTATTATTAGGAAAACTAAGGTATCTATCCAAAAAGGGTCATACCTTATCAACAGTCCATTTGTCATAGTATCTGACATAGGCTACTCGGTCATATTAGGTACTCCCTTTATGGATATCATTACCCTATATTCTGTTAAACATGACAGGATTTCTTTCAAAATAGTAAGAGAAGCCTCCAACTTCCCTTTCATCAAAGAACCAAAAACTAGAGATCTTAATCTCATCAAAACATATTCAATCTCTCCAAAAGAGATTTCTGTTCTTATAAATCATAGAGAAAAAGACCTTCTCTATCTCAAATCCAAACTTCAGTTTCATACTGTTGAGAAAGAACTTTAAATCCCAGAGATCAAAGACAAAATCTCTAAATTACAAACATCTTTTGAGAAAGAAGTTTGCTCTGAATTACCCAGTGCATTTTGGGAAAGAAAAGAACATATGGTAGATTTACCATATGAATCATCCTTCAAAGAGAAGGATATTCCTACAAAGGCAAGGCCTATTCAAATGAATGGTGACCTTGAGCAATTCTGTAGAAAAGAAATCGATGGTCTCTTATCTAAGAAACTCATAATCTAGATCACCGTGGAGTTGTGCGGCCTTCTATGTCAACAAATCTGCCGAGATTGAGAGAGGAACTCCTCGGCTAGTTATCAATTACAAACCTTTGAACCAAGCCTTAAAATGGATTAGGTACCCTATCCCGAATAAAAAAGGACTTACTTCAAAGATTGTATGCATCATCCATATTTTCAAAGTTTGATATGAAATCAGGCTTTTGGAAAATTCATGTCGAGCCTCAACATAGGTACAAAATTGCATTCACTATTCCATTTGGGCAGTTTGAGTGGAATGTTATGCC
The DNA here is from genome assembly GCA_037013495.1 of Hippophae tibetana. Lineage (NCBI taxonomy): Eukaryota > Viridiplantae > Streptophyta > Magnoliopsida > Rosales > Elaeagnaceae > Hippophae > Hippophae tibetana. Next base: position 25,600,839 of record CM072805.1, on the reverse strand, counting down.
ATTTGGGCTAAAAAATGCACCTTCTGAGTTTCAAAGGATTATGAATGATATATTCAACCCTTACTCATAATTTTGTATTGTGTACATCGATGATGTACTTGTATTTTCAAAAGATGCCAGACAACACATCAGACATCTCAAAAATTTCTTCAATATCATCAAGAGGAATGGAGTGGTTTTATTAGCCAATAAAATGACTCTTTTCCAAACAAACATTAGGTTTCTTGGACACAATGTATCCAATGGAACAGTAATTCCTATCAATAGATCCCTACAGTTTACAACTAAGTTCCCTAATAGGATTATTGACAAAACCCAGCTACAAAGATTTCTAGGTAGCTTAAATTACGTATTAAGTTTCTGCCCAAATATTAACAGGTTAGCAAAACCTTTACATAACAGGCTTAAGAAAACTCCTGAGCCTTGGACAGAAGAACATACCAAAATTATGCAAAAAATTAAAGCACAGGTTCAAAACATTCCCTGTTTACATCTTGCGGATCCTACACTCCCCAAGGTAGTAGAAACTGATGCCAGTGAGCTTGGCTATGGTGGGATTTTAAAACAAGTCCAAGATAATAATGAACAAATTATTCAGTTTGTCTCTGGCCATTACAAGAATTAAAGTAATGAGGAGGAATGTTATCTTAAATGCACCATGAGGTTTGACATATCTTCAATTATGCTTTTGAGATTTATAAAATATCAAAATTGTTCTTATATTTTAATAGTGTTAATTTTTCATCCATTATTATTTAGTTTACTATTCTTAGGCTTTGATACCAATTTTTACAAATTGATATAATTTTTAATCTGGGGTTAATATTGACCTAGTTGATGGTCTTTGTTTATCCATTGAAGGTAATAATTATCTAAAAAGTTTATTATTTTTCTATATAAATCTAATTTTTTTCTATATTCATTACAATTACATAGTATATTATGTTCTTCATTATGTTGGTTGCCGAATTATAATCTTAAATCTATTAATTGTCTTTTAAAATTAAAAATTACTCTTTTATTTTTTAAATCTAATAGTTCTAATTTATGTATTAATGATTCGATGCTCATAGAGTATTATTTTGATAAATCATATGTGTTGAATGTATATTATTTTGTCCTATTCATAACATACAAGCAGGTTTTCCTTATGTACATACAATGTATTTATAATTTTCAAAAAAAATAGTATCCAAAACATTAAGTTATTGAATTCTTCTTCCTTTATTCTCACATATTTATGATTAAAATAATCTTTTAAAGTCTTTAAAACAGGATGATCTATGATGATTGTAGTAACTTTAATATAATCTGTATAGATATCTAATAAGGTGTCAAATATTTTAAAATTTTCAAGACAAGTTTCATAATCTTCATTTTAAAAAAATTCATTTAAATGATAGAGATAACCTTTATCAAATATTTTTAATAGAATTAGATTTTTATCTTTGATTTCCATTGGAATTATTAGTTTCTTATTTCTAAAAATAATTTCTATTATCCTATTTTAACAATATTATGTCTTGTTGTAAGCAAATATTTAAACATTTAAGATTCTTAACTGACTTTAAATTTATAATTATTATACCTGAATTTGAAGAGTCCACCACGGTCTTCCCTTTTGTTCGTCTTCTTTTGTTACACCTGTTATGCCTCAGCTTTGCTCAAACCTCAATGCCCTGCTAGCAATGGTGAGCCTTCTACATCCGTACATAAATGGTGTCCAATAGTTGACTTATCAAAAAAGAGTAAATGAACTCTATTTTATTCATAAAATAATAATTATTACAACTTAAGGCCAGCTAAGAACATTGAAAGGGGTGCTTAGCCGCTCATAGTTATTGGGTATAACATTATTGGTTTTGAGATTTCTAAATAAAGGGATTTTCTATGCTAGAGTGTTTCAGAGTAGAGAGCTCTAAATTTTTGTGTTTTTTTTCGTGTGTTTTTGAAATGATAATAAGGATTCCTTTTATAGAACAAGGAATCCCTGTTTACAAAACTAAAATTATTATTTTACCCTTGCTTTAATAATTCATCTACTTTTATACTTTAAAGGATAGTCATTACTTTTTTTCTTAGCACATGCTACCGATTAAGATGTGAGGTCTACATCTTTATCTTTTTTGTTGTCTTTTGTCAATAGTTTATTTTCTTATTTTTCTTTGTCATTTTCTACCGACAGTTCTTTTGATGATGACATATCTTTATCTTCTCGGTCTTTGATGCAGAGAATGCATTTATGATATTTGGTGGCTTTTTGGCATAGAAGCACAATACATTTCTTGTTTCTTAACCAATTTTTAGGTTATTACAATTAAAATTGGTTTCATATTTGGTGATTTTTTCACCATCTTCTTCTGACAGAGTCATGCTACTGTGGCAAATGATGATGATTTTACTAGTTGAATAATTTACTTTAATCTCAGTAGAATTTTTAATCTCCTTAAGTTCATAGTAAATTTGACTTAGCATTTGACCTCTTAATACACAAAGTTCTTATGTGTTGAATTCATTTTTTGGAAGTGCCCTTAGTTTGAGAATTTCTATGTTTGTGTTGGAAATCCCTATCTTGATGAAATGGTAGGGACTGATACTTCCTTCCTCATTACAGTCCATTAATGAATTGAAAAATCTAAGATAAACAAGTTTATCACCTACTTTAATTTTTCTTCTAAAATTCTTGATTGCTCTTTTAAATTTTTTTGGGAAATAATTTAACTCACTTAAATTAATTTTTGAATATATATTTTCTATTAGTCCTGTATGAAATGATTTATACACAAATTTTGGATCAGCTCCTTCCAATATATTGAATTTACTTCCTACAGGAAATTCTTTGTTTATAGTATAGAATTTCATATCTTCAATATGTTCTTGGGTAGATTTTCTGACCAAGTTATAGAGACTCAACCATTGTGGTTTACTGAGGTTTCTATATCATTTTCGTCTTCAATGATTGGAGTGATTCTAAGAGATGTCTCTTTGAATAGTACTGAATGCTTTACTATTTTGTATGTCTCTAGAGGAGATGTTTCTCTAAATAGCACTGGAGGCCTTACTATCTTTCCAAGATTTGTCAATTTTCTTGGAGTTGTTGTTTGTTGTTATAGTGTTACAAAATAATTTCTTACTATCTCCTCTGGAGTTATTAGTTTTGGTATTTTGTAGTTAGTATAACTACCTTCAGCTTTTATTCTGTTGGTGAAGACTCTATGAGTTACTCCACTAATTCCTAGAATAAATTTGCTAGCTTCTGCCCAATTGTTATAAATTCCTGATTTTGGACCATTATAGACCACATAATTATTTTGTTTGTTCTTTTTTTTGCCTCATCTACCCAATTGAGCTTTGTGGTTTCAAAAGTTTTTTGTGAACTGTTAGGTTCTTCATTTTTTAATGAAAATTCCTCGTTTGAGCTTCTGGTCTCTATAGGTTGTTTTGAACAATTAAGTTCTTCCTGTTTCTTTCTTGTCTCCATAAGAGATTTCTCGAGATATAACAGCTCGACTTATTCTTGTAGGATTTTTATCTCCTTTTCATTTATCTTGATTTTGATATCAAGATGTTCCATTCATGAATGCATAAAAATATTTAGAGGTGATAATTCTCTTAATTTTTTGTTGACTATTGTTTTAGATTTATTTATTTTTGGGTTCAAAGGATTTTCTGAACTGATTATTTTTAATAGTTTTCTAATGTATGTTAGGGCTTTGTCTTCTTCTATTTCATTGAGAAAAGAGTTTTGTTTTTCTTCTATATCTAATGAAATATTTTTTTAAATAAGGTTTTTGTTGGTCTTATATCTCACCACATTTTCGCTTTTTATGTTGTTACATAAAGTTGGGTTTGAGATAGTTAAAGTTTTTCTTACTTTGGAGACATAGATGGTATCTCCTTATAAGGTTGTAAGACTTATTTTGTCAAAATATTGTATGAAATGTTGATATAAGCTTAAGAAATTATTTCCCATTGATATATGGTAAGAATATGAAAGTTTTCTCCTCTTATCATTAAATCAATATCTTTTAATACCTTATTGAGTTTTATTGTAATATTATTAGCAATTCTTATAATTAAATATTTTGGTGTTTTTTTACAGTTGTCTTCTAGAAATACATACCTACTAGCTACACACATACTAGCTATTGTATCTATATATGCATGTAAATGATAAATGTTATAGCCTTTAAGTTTTAGTCCAACTTTAATGTAAGTACTATTTGGATTTGTAATACTATACAAATCATTCATCTTCTGATGAAGAATATTCGTAATTTGAGTGTTCACATTCTGAGTCAATTATTTCTTCCTCAGTTTCTTCCAATAGATAGATATTATAAGTATCATCTATATCAAATTCATCGATTGGTTCTAATTCAATTTTGAAAGCTTCTTCTAATATTTTTGCTTTTTGTGGAAATTCATTTTTATGTTAAAATCTGCTTAGACATTCATTAACATAATGTCCTTCTTCATTACACATCCAACATATGCAGTTTTTTCTTTCCTGAAGAGCAATAATTCCTTTTTTCAGAAGTTTTATAATTCTTTCTTCTAAAATATCTTTTCTTGTAGTTTTCTCTATTAAATCTCTTTTTATATTTTTGGAAATTTTGTCTTCTGAATTTATATTTTTGTTTATAAGGTTTTATATTACATCCATATTTTCTTGATATTCTAAAATTTCTTGTATCACACCAAATTTTATCATTTCCTCTTATCTGTTTATATTATTTTCTTTCTTAGTATTTAATAATAATTCAATCTTTAAGGCTTCTTATTCTTTCTTCTAGAGTATCTAATATAGTGTTCCAGGTAATTTTTGAAAAAAAACATTTTTTTATAAGTTGTTTGCATAGAGGGTGGTAATTTATGATAATACATTTAATATTCACAAGTAAAAGAATTTATGTAACACATGTTACAAATTTTCATATTGTTAGATGTCATTTAGCTTCATTGGATTCAATGATAGTCCTTCATTTATCTTCTCCAATAATTTTTTTGTATATTTTAATTTATTAATGTATCCAAGTATTCTCTTCCTGTTGAAGCATTTCCTTGCATTAACAAATTTTGTTGATCTGTTAAGTTTGAAAACCAAACTTTAACATTTCTTTTCATTTTATGTGCTATAAGTACTCTATAGATTAAAGGATTTTTTTGGGTAGTTTGAGAAGTTTGTATGAGTACATCCATTCCACTAGTTCATTCATCTAAGGCTTTTTTCCTATCTCTTATACAATCTAAATCTAGAAGTTTATATTTATAATTATCATGAAGTTTGAACTCTGGTGGAATACTACCTCTAGTTTCCTAATGTAACATTTCCTCTATTTTAGTTGGTTGTCTTCTTCTATATGTGGTATCAGGTTGTTTTGTTTTTTGCCTATTTTTTTCTCCCCTATGTGGGTCAGATGTTCCTTCTTGGTAAGGTATTGGTAATGAAATTGGTTTCATATGATCTTTTGAGGTCATGTTTTTTGGTTTAGAATCGGTTTCACTGATTATTATCATAACATCCCCTTCTTTGTTAGTACAAAGTTTTTCATTATAATATTCATCTATTTCTTCATTGGTTAATGTTAATAAATTGACCAATGTTTCTATATCTTTATTTTCACGGTCCATGAATTTTCTTTCTAATTCTTTTTTATATCCCATTAAATTGGAATTATCTCTTTCTTCTTAAATTGTTCCTCATTTTTCCTATTCTCATTTTTAGGAATTAGAGAATCTGATCTCCTAAGTGAATTTTCTTTTAGTCCTTCTAAAGAATCATATTTATAACCTATTATTTCATTATTCTTATGTATGTTGTACAAATCTTTTCTTAATTTTGAAAATTCCTTATGCATATCTTGTCATAGTTTATTATAATTACATTCCTTTATTTCCTTTAGTAATTATTTTTGTATATCTATTATTTCCTATAAATATTGTGTGTTTTATTATTAGATTAAATCAATTTCCTCTATTAATAATTGTATAATTTCAAATAATGTTGTTATTCTCTCTTAAGAGAATAATTCTTAGTAATTAAGGTCAATCGAGGTGTTTTCGAGTCAATCGAGGTGACGTCTACAGTAAGACCAAGTGAGGTAGCCTTTGACGCATAGTAACCTGACGCAATAACTCTTAATTACAATGCATCTTCTCAAATGAAAGAGCAACCAAATCTTTGTTCTCTAGATCTTTAAATTCCTCTAGCCAAGGTAATGATTCCAACTCGACTAGATCTAAAAATAAAGATGTAATAAGGATTGAAGCTGTTGAAAAACACCTTCAAAACTGGAGTGTTCTTAAATACGAAATATCATTAGTCTATAATAAAGGTAGTTTTATTTTTAAATCAAATTATATCATAAAAACAGTAGGAGAGACTTTTCCTCTTATATGGGAAACTATTGATATAAACCTACTATCTTAAAGTCTAATAGACTCATATAAAGAAAAATATAATTATTTACATATTGGTTTAGTCCAAATAGTAGTAAAACCTCTTACAGGGATGGATTAAATAATTTAGTTCTCTTATGTGTACAAGACAAAAGACATAAGAAGTTCTCTTATTCTTTATGTTCTGGTCCAATCTATTTTAATTGTTTTCCAAATTTTTCAGTACACATAAAAGATGCTAATGTTCAAAGAGCCTTCAAGGTCGATATTAAAACACATGGTTTCGATATGGAAGAAGAAACCAGTAAGATAGCTCTTATTTATAGAGTATATTTTAAAGTAATGAATACTATATGTCCTGATATAAATCTAAAGTCTTTTATACAAGACAAAAGAGGTGAAACAACCTTATTTCAAACCAATATGGTAAAATCCAGACTAGTAGTACCTCAAACGGTACCTTGGGATCAGATAACTCTTCCAGAATCATGGGTTTTAACCCCCAAGACCAACCCAAAATTATTCCCAAAAATATAGAACTCAATAAAATCATTGAGTATGAAGATGGATCAGTATATATAAGTTTTCGATTACCTATACCTCTAGAATCTCAACACACAATCCATCCTTATCATCTGAGCCAATGCCTTTGGTCTTAAATAGATCCAAACCAGAATTTAAAGATGTCACTAATCTCCTTTCTGGAATTAGTAAACTAGTATATAAAATAACACATGATAACCTTATTGGCAGTACTCCTTCAAGTCTTACTCTCTCTGATATAATTTTAGAACAATCATCTCACTTTTCAAACATATTTATGATAGAAGTTAAAAAAAAATTCTTTCGATGATACGATCTTATAAATGTTTGAAGATCCTACTAATATGCAGAAGAGAAATATATTTTACTCTCTAACGAGAGATGAACAGGAAAAGTTCTACAACAAATATAAAGTGTTCTTAAAGTTCACAGAAAAAAGAACATAGAAGTTAAGCTAGACTTTTTTGACTTTATTAAAGAATACACTCCTAAAACGGAGCCAACAGAGATGTAAAACCTTGAAAAAATTCATATATAGTTCAATATCCATTCTGGTCATAAAGTCATGGCTATCCATCCACCAAAAACCACAGTTAAAATAACCTACTCTTGTTTAGCTGTTCCATACAAGTAAGGCTCAATAAACTCCAATCATCTAACCACTGATAATGTAGTAAACCAAGCTCTTGAACATACTAATTATACTAATCTGTATTTACAATCAGTTGGTGACCAGCTTACTAGAATCAAATTAGCCATTCCATCCTCTCAATCAGTAAGCATCAAACCATTAGCCAAATCTTCAAAATCATGCCTAAAAGGTGTAGTTGAACCTTCATTCTTTAAACCACTTCCAGATCTAACAGGATTCAAAAAGAATGATGATAAAGAGTTCATAAAATAATTGTATGAGCGACTCTCAAAATTGGAGTCAAAAGACAAATCTCAATCCATTAAAATGATGGAGGAACAAGACATTAATACATTGCTTGATGCTAAAGTTAAAGTAGTGCTAAAAGTATTGAATCAAGTAAATGGTGATACAAGGTTAGAAGTCAACAAATTGGTTTCCCCAATATCAGTTTATCAATCCAAACCCTTTTACCCTCGAAGATCCCCAATCGATTTACAGATCAAAGAGCCTCTACAACCAAGTCCTAGCTACAACGGCAATCAACTCCAAGAATGGAATATTGATGGTCTTTTAGATTATCAAACCATTAGAATTATTAAAGATATGTTAATATATGTTGCAGATGTTAAGTTTAATAAATCCTTTGATAAAATGGAAACTATTGTCCCGGGATTTGTTGGCCAGTTACAGGCTTGGTGGGATAACTATCTCCAACAGTCACAAAAGGATGAAATCCTCGACGCTATTAAAGAACAACCTGGTGAAAACGAAGAACCTTACAGAGTGGAAAACATAGTTAACACACTGGTCCTTACTATTTGTTTGCATTTTATGGGAACAATCAGAATGCAAATGGATCAAAGTCATGAACAATTAATAATTTTAAAATGTCCAACATTATCACATTTTAAGTGGTATAAGGATGTCTTTCTTTCCAAAGTCTTAACAAGAGATGATTGTAACAATGAGTTTTGGAAAGAAAAGTTCATTTCAGGACTTTCTACATTATTTGCGGATAAAATCCGTTCTTACTTCGTGCGAAGCATGAAGGTGTTATTCCATATGAACTCTACACATATGGAAAGCTTACAGCAAAAATATTCATCCAAGGTTTACAACTTTGCAATGATCTAAAGCTTCAAAGGCAGATGAGTAAGGAGAAACTCCAAAATAGGCAAGCCTTATGAGACTTATGTCGATAGTATGGCTATACCAATATACTCAAAGATGCTTCTCATAAGAAGACAAGTAGAAAAGAACAGCCTAAAAGGCATGCTATCAATAGATGGAAGGCACCTAGAAGAAAATGGTCTAATAGGCCTACTTACTCAAGCAAAACTAAAAGAGTTGTATTAACTAAAGTAAAAGAAGATTTTGTTTGCTACATGTTGTGTGTTTTTTAACACATAAAAACGTGCAAGTATACACGGTCACAAGTAATAATATTTGATAAGTAAGTTATCGTTCCCACGGAGATTTGTTACTACAGTTTGTCGAGTACTAAAATTATATCTCTATGATTTTATTCAAAACGATCGTTGATTCGAACAAATGTAAGAAAAGAGTTTAAAAACAAAATAAAAGAAATCTAGGATTGCAATTTTTCACCAAACTAATCAACCCAAATCATTTTATTTTCTTTTGATTTATATTTTTTTAGTACATTCAATTTGTCAACCGAAAACTTCTAATTTTATTCATACATCTCTTCCGAGCTCCGTACAAACACACCTCGTTAAATTAATTCACTATATTCCTATGAGAATTAAAATCACCGAGATTCATTACGTTTTACGTTTTCAAATGACCATACATACAATTAGGGTATATTCCTATCCTTCATCATACATGTCATTCTATTTACGAGCAATATACACACAAATGTCTCTTCCAAGTTTATTTATGTGTCACAGATCGTTTTGATAAGATTCGTAAATAATCAAAAAGCATTACACACAAAATAGAACGAACAAATCGAACGTCTTATAAATCTATAAAAAATAATTAAAATAAAAGCTTCATAAATTCAGTTCAAATGCAAGCCTAGAAAAATTATATTACTTCATAAAATTAAATTAAAAATTACAACAGATTCAGAAAAATAAGATGAAGAAGATAGAAAATTAAAACATCACTTAGAACAAATATTTGGCACATGCAAAACACAATAAAAAGCCAAAAAATGGCTTCTGCGTGTTTTGCCGTCCAAAACCGAGCAACACAAGAAAACTAAACTCTACCCAAAACTCCAAAACTTTTTAAAACTATCATCTTATCTCCTATTTATAGCTAAAAATAATACATCTAAATTATTACATTTTTTATTTTATTTTTTTATAAAAACGCGTAATAATTTTGTATCGAAAAAATAAAATCACGTGTATCGATTTTCGATATCGAAAATATTTAATTAATTCACGCGTGAGACAGGGTGCCGATTCTGCATTTTTTTAATTCATTATGCATGCCACGTGTCAACGTCTGATTCGCTGAAAGGAATTCATGCGGACACGTGGCAGCTTCTGATTGGCTACGGGAAATGGGCGCAGAGGACATCAGAGCACGGGAGACAACGGCTACACACGGGCTTGATCCTGCGCTTTCGCGCTCATCGTAACATGCCACGTGTCATTACATGATTAGCTGAAAAATAGAGTGGGACACGTGGCATTTTCTAATTCGAGGTAAGGATTCAGGCAGACACATTGCAGCTTCTGATTCACTGAAAATCCGGTTGCACGCAGAGATCAACGCACGGGATCAGAGGCGCGCGTAAGTGGGGAATAGTGATTGGACGCGTCAGACACGTGGGTCCCACTGCACGCCGGCCTGCGCGGCAGATGGGCTCCACTCGGGCGCCGAGCCGCGTGAAACAGAATCTGCACACACGCGATTTGGTCGGGCGTGATCTGGACGCGCGAATCTCAGTCGTTTCTTCTTTGATCGGACGGTCCACGTTTCGCACGTGGTTTATGGCACGTGGTTCTTCTCACCTGCGTAGAAAATTAAACTTTCTTAATTACATTTTGACCCACAAATTTATTTCAAATTACATTTTCAACTTTCTTTAATTACAGTTTAGCCCTTTTCTAATTTAAATTATATTTTTGACTTTTATAAATTGCAATTAAACACTCTTTTATTTGAAATTATATTTTTGGACACAAATTTGCAATTAAGTACGTTTTCGATACAAATTATTTAATTTTCATAAAAAAAATATAAAAAATAGTAAATACTAATTTATTCATCGAAAATTAACTAAAAACATTAAGAACATAGCAATTATAATTAATAAAATAGGTGAAAATAACTATATAAAATACAGTTATCACTACACTTGCGAACAAAAAAGTCACTACAGTTCCAATTGTAAAAAGCAAAAGAAGATAAACGAGCTTGAAATACACAAAAAGCTCAAAAGACATATTACTAAGATTCTCTTAAATGATGAATCTGATAAAGAAGAACAATATTACATTTATGAATCATCATCTCCTTCAGAAACAGAAGATACCAAGCAAGAAAATGTTGATTGTGAATGTGATTATTACAAAGCTATCATAAAAATGAATGGCTTGGACTTAAACGTCTTAACAAAAGAAAAAGACTTTGTTCTTGATACCATCGATAAAATTGATGATCCAGAAAAGAAGAAAGAAGCCTTAGCTAGATATATAGTTATAGCTAAGGAAGCACCTACCTCTTCTGAAAGAAGAGAACTGCAAGGAAAACAATGGAAGCTACAACAACATAACCAAAGATATTCCTTTAATGAAATCCTAAAAAGGATTAAAACTATTCCTGAAAATAAGGAACCTACGATTAAGGATCTTTAGAAGGAACTTAATCAAACAAAAAAAAAGATCTTAAAGATCTTAAAATTAGAATTCAAATACTCAAGCTCTATCAAGGACAATACTCTATTACTCCTTCAGAAGTAGAAGAAGAACCTGAAGAATTTACCAATCTTCTTGGTAAAATTCCCACAAGATCTAAGGTACCTAAGGAAACTGATCCTAATATCAATATTGCTAACATGCAATTTATTAATTCCATTGATAAATCATTAATCATAAATGGTCATCAATAAGGAATATATTTTTTACAATTGAGGCATTGATTGACTCAGGCGTTGATTTAAACTGTATCCGTGAAAGAATCGTCCTTACAAGGTATTTTTCCAAAACAACCCAAGTTCTTAATACTTCAAATGGGGGAAGGATGCCAATTAACTACAAATTGTCTAATACAGCAGTATGCAATAAAGGAATATGATTAGAAACTACATTTTTACTCAGTAAAGATTTATCCAAAATGGTTATCTTATGCACTCCATTTTTATTAATGCTATATCCATTTAAAGTTACAGAGGAAAGAATTATGTCCAACATCAAAGGGCATGATATATGTTTTTCATTTTCAAAAGCACCAAGCTACTTAGAAATTAATAACCTTAAAAGTAAGGTAAATGAAAAAGAAAAGTCTCTGTACTCTCTTAAAGAAGAAGTCAACTATAAAGTTATCAAAGAAAAAATAATGAAAAATAACATGTAAAAGCAAATCACAACTCTTAAAGAGAAATTTGAAAAGGAGATTGCTTAGATATTCCCACTACTTTTTGGGAACGGAAGAGACATGTAGTCACACTACCATATGAACCAGGTTTTAAAGTGTCAACAATTTCCACTAAGGTCAGGCTCATTCAAATGAATCAACGACACCTAGAGATATGTAAAAAGGAAATAAATGATCTTTTACAAAAAAAATATTAATTCAAAAAAATAATTCTCCTTGGTCATGTCCAACATTCTATGTTGAAAATGCAGCTGAGCTAGAAAAAGGTGTCATAAGATTGGTCATCAATTATAAACCCTTAAATTGGGTATTAAGATGAATTAGGTATCTAATACCTAATAAAAAAGATTTATTAAATCATCTTTATAATGCGAATCTTATCTAAATTTCACCTAAAAAGTGGTTATTGAAAAATTCAAATTGCCCTTGAAAATAGGCATAAAACTACCTTAATAGTTCCATTTGGTCACTATGAGTGGAACGTCATACCATTTTGGCTTAAAAATGCCCATCAGAATTTCAAAAAATTATGAACGAAATCTTTGATCCTTACATGGATTTCACTATTGTCTATATTGATGATGTGTTGATATTTTCAAACTCAATCCACCAACACTGGAAACATTTAGAAAAATTCGTTAAAATCATCAAAGACATAGGTCTTATTATTTCAGCAAGAAAAATTAAAAAAATTCAAATAAGTGTTCGATTTATAAGCCATAACATTGGGCAAGAGCTAATCACCCCAATAGATCGATCTATAATCTTTGTTGAAAGCTCCCTGATGAAATTAGGGATAAGAAGCAATTACAAAGGTTTTTAAGCAGCCTCAATTATTTCTCATATTTTTATAAGAATCTTGCACAAGATACCAAACCCCTTTATGATAGATTAAAGAAAAATCCACCAAAGTAGGGCCCTGCCTGTACTAAAGTTGTCCAAATAATAAAGTTAAGAGCTAAAGAGCTCCCGTGCTTATCTTTACCTTATCCTGACGCATTCAAGATCGTTGAGACTGACGCTTTAGAGATAGGGTTTAGAGGGATACTTAAGCAACAAACGGCTATAAAAGAAAACCAAGTTCGTTTCATTTTTGGCACTTGGAAACCAGCTCAGAAGAACTATTCTAAAATAAAGAAAGAAATCTTAGCCATAGTTCTCAGCATCTCTAAGTTCCAAGAATACTTGCTTAACCAAAAATTCTTATTAAGAATAGACTGCAAGTCTACTAAAGACGTTCTTGAAAAAGACGTAAAAAACCTAGCTTCTAAACAAATATTTGCTAAGTGGCAAGCTTTACTCTCTATCTTTGACTTCGATTTAGAATTTATCAAAGAAGAGTCTAACTCATTACCAGATTTTCTTACAAGGGAATACCTTCAGGGTTATGAAGAAGATAGCCAGCCAACCAACTAAGGTGGTAGAAAGCTCTAAAAGAGCTGAGAAACTCTGTAAAAGGGATGAGTTTGTTGAAGCAATAATTCGACGGTTAATAACCATCGAGAATGATGATGTCAACAAAACACCTTAACACGTAGCTTCTATATATCTAAAAGATAATTTACCATCCTTTGCCAAACACAATGGATTTTTATGAATTCATTATAAAAGAAATAGATTCCATTGATATAACTCACAACATGAGAAATAGATGCCAGATTGCATTTTCCATTCTAAAGATAAAAAGAGTTTTAACTAAAACAGACTGGAATTCTAACTTATATGTCAAAGAACGGTTTAAAGATCGATACATGCAACCAATGACTTATGATTGGTTTGATTACATGCAAGCCTGGAAGCACACTCTCTCTTATCAAAATCAGATGAAATCTCATACATGGTACATTCAGTTTAAAGCATGGAATCATTATGCATTCTATGATTTCCCTAACTGGTTCAAAAATTGGTTCTCATCATTTGGGCCAACAGATGATATTTTTCCTGCAAAGGTCATGGTTTAATGTTCTTTCTGTTTTTATATAAATTACCTTGGATAATGAAATGGAGTTATATAGTATCATACATTGATCAAATTCCATGTCTAATAAGGCGTACTTATTCACATTGGTGGAATAAAACTCTCATTGAAGAATTCAATAATTTTTATATTATTAAATTATTTTAGACTTTGAAAACTATTCCTGTCACTCGTAAAGATAAAGTCCATATGGACTCTATTATTGAAAGTTTAAAAAGTTAGGAAAATGAAGAAACATATATCTCTAACAAATTAAAGAAATTTATTGAAACCATCTCCAGTCTGTCTCTTTTTGGCTTTTAGCAGTTTCATTCTGATTCAAACATTTGTATATCTTCAATCGATGCCATAATAAATTATATTTTTTCTAGGGAATAATTTTCTTAATAAAAATGATGGATCTTTAAATCCATATATTTCTTTAAGATTAATTTTTCTTTTTGAATTTCTTAAAAAAAATTACTTATTATCATTTTTTGTAAAAACATTATAAGATGTCTTATGTTTTTATATCTATTATTTCTTGGTTTATTTTTTCTTCTTCTATTTTAGGAATATTTTTGTATTTTTTAAAACCTTAGTCACGTCCCACAACAGAATGATGCAATTCAATCTGGGCGTAAAATAATTGAGATGAGCTCTTGGTCTAGCTGGGGAAGCATGACTTACCCCACGTTTGGTTGGAGGGAATGGAATGGAATCAAAATTGATTCCGTCCATTTTGCGTGTTTGGTTGGACGGAATGGAGAGCGGAATGGAATCTGATTACTAAAAGAGAAGGAATCACAATTCCTTCTCCCACCTTTGGTAATCATTATTCCATTCCCATCTAAACTTTTTTTTTCCAATTCTACCCTCACCTAAAATATAACCTTAAATTTAAATCCCAAATTCTCAAACCCAAAATTCCAAAACCCTAAACCCAAAATTCCAAAACCCAAAACCCTAAATCCAAAATCCAAAATTTCAAAACCCTAAATCCAAATCTTAAAATCCTAAAACCTTAAACCCTAAACCTCAAATCCCTAAACCCTAAACCTTAAAACATAAATCCCCAAACCCTAAAACATAAATCCTAAATCCCTAAACCCTTAACCCTAAATCCCAAATTCCAAATCCTAAAAACCTAAATCCTAAACCCCAAATCCCAAATCCCTAAACCCTAAACCCTAAACCCTAAAACCCTAAAACCCTAAAACCCTAAACCTTAAAACATAAATCCCAAAACCCAAAACCCTAAAACATAAATCCCAAAACCCTAAACCCTAAACCCCAAATCCCTAAACCCTAAACCTTAAACCCTAAAACCCTAAACCCCAAATCTCCAAATCTCTAAACCCTAAACCCTAAACCTTAAAACATAAATCCCAAAACCCAAAACTCTAAAACATAAATCCCAAAACCCTAAACCCCAAATTCCAAATCCTAAAACCATAAACCCTAAACCTTAAACCTTAAAACCCTAAAACCCTAAACCCTAAATCCAAAATTCTAAAACCCTAAACTATTTTTAGAAAAATAAGAATTTTAACCCTAAACCTTAACCTACAAATATAACCCAAATCCTAAATCCCTAAACCCTAAATCACACATCCCAACCCTCAAAACCCTAAACCCTATTTAGAAAAATAATAATTTTAATAATATATTTATTTTTAATTAAGTAATACTTATTTAGAAAAATAATGATTTCAATAATGTATTTTGTCTGACGAAAAAATAGTAATTAAATGACATTATTTGAACTTTACAGCATGTAGGGGTATTAAGGTCATTTACAGTTTTTTTCATTCCATTCCAGTGGCAAACCAAACACTATAATCCTGATTCTGAGCTTGATTCCAGTGGTCAAACCAAACAAAATTGTTTTCTTTCCATTCCATTTCATTCCGATTCCGATTCCGATTCCATTCCACGAACCAAACGCCACCTTAGTTTACAAGTCTACTCAAACTTTTCTACCAACAAAGATATTTAAATATTTAAATAACATATTTATAAAAAAAAAGTTAGAAACAAGTGTTCTTAATTTAAATAAAAAATATTATTATTAAAATTTATAATTATAATAATAATATTTTTTATATATTTTTATTAATAAAATATTCTGATATATAATATTACATAAAATATTGTTTATTTAAAAATTATTTAATTAATTTTTTTATTATTATAAATTTATAATTCCACACTTTGGTTGTAAATAGTAAGTGACCCACAATTGGAGCCGATTTGAGACGATTAGATTGGGTGACTTTAAAGCTAATTTGAAGAAGGATCACATTATTCAGTATTTTTTATGCTTAAAGAGTAACATTCATAATTAAGTTTAAATATAAGTTTTTAAAATTTTAAAATATATAATTTGGTTCTTAAACTTTTAAAATGTTACACATAACTACATAAATTTTTAAATCCAATAATTTAATCTATAAATTTTTAAAATTTCATATATATATATTTAGATACTAAAATAAATATTTGCAAATCAAAATTTTAATATCTATATATAAAAATTTATGATTAAATTGTAAAATTTAAAAATTTAATAACCTACGTGTCATGTTTTAAAAATTTAGAAATTAATTTGTACGTTTTAAAATTTTAAAAATTTATTTATGAAATTAATTAAAAATTAAGTACCAATAATAAACTTTAACTCATTTTTAATATAACTTAAACTTGTCCACGTGTAACAATTATATGTAACTTATTTAAACATATAAAATATTTGAGATTTAAATCACATTTATGAATATGCAAATAACGTAGTTATATATATATATGTGATAAGTTATTACATAACTCACTTACATTAAGTTATTTTTTCATTTATATCTTTAATTTTATAAAACAATACCAATTAATAACATTTTTTATTAATATATTATTATTTTTTGTTAAGTGATTAAAATATTATTAATATATAAGTATTTAACAAGGATAAAAGTAAAATTTAATATGAAATTATTTAAGAAAAATTTGACAATAATAAAATTTAAACAAAACTATTTAAATATATATTTCAATTTTTAATAAAAATTAAAACTTAATAAAACATTAAAATAAAATAATGACAATTAACAAATATTAAAAATTGATATTTTGTGAGTTTTTTTCTTATTAATTATGATTTTATTATTGTTAAAGATTCATGTTTTAATCACGTTTAATCACTTACCAGAAAAATAATAATATTTTAATTAAAAAATTATTAAAATAATATAATGTAACATTAATATTTTAATAAAGTTTAAAATGTTACACATAAGTACATATATTTTTAAATCCAAAAATTTAATCAACAAATTTTTAAAATTCCATATATATATATATATATATATATATATATATATATATATATATATATCTTTGTTTAGATACTAAAATAAATATTTTCAAATCAAAATTATAATATCTATGTATAAAATTTTAAAAATTTGAGATTAAATTGTTGAATTTAAAAATTTAAGAACCTAAGTATGATATTTTAAAAGTTTGAGAACTAATTCATACGTTTTAAAAATTTAAAAACCTATTTATGAACTTAATTAAAGTTTGAGGACTAATAATAAACTTTAATCCAATTTTAATATAACTTAAACTTGTCCATAAAGAACAATTATATGTAGTTTATTTAAACATATAAAATATTTAAGATTTAAATCCCATTTATGAATATGTAAATAATATAGTTATATATATATATGATAAGTTATTACATAACTCACCTACATTAAGTTATTTCATCATTTATTTCTTTAATTTTATAAAGCAATACCAATTAATAACAATTTTTATTATTTTAATGATTTTTTATTAATATATTATTATTTTCTGTTAAGTGATTAAAATATTATTAATATATGAGTTTTTAATAATGATAAAAGTAAAATTTAATATGAAATTATTTAATAAAAAATTGACAATAATAAAATTCAAATAAAAACTATTTAAATATATATTTTAATTTTTAATAAAAAATAAAACTTAATAAAACATTAAAATAAAATAGTAACAATTAATAAATATTAAAAATAGATATTTTATGAGTTTTTTCGTAATAATTATGATTTTATTATTGTTAAAGATTCATGTTTTAATTACGTTTAATCACTTAATAGAATAATAATAATATTTTAATTAAAAAATTATTAAAATAAAATAATATTAATTAACCCTTTTCACAAAAATTAATTGAATAAATAATGTTATTTATAATCTAAAATATCATACAACATACATAACTTAATCTAATAGCTTTCTGTTGTAAAACTTAAAACTCACCTTATTAAAATGTTGTTAGGTGTTTTTGAGTGACGATATAACAAGACATGGTGATCCTACTTCTTTTTACATTGAAATAGGAATCTTCAATTGTCGGATCCGAAAAAAAGAAGCGTGTTAAGATTTGGTTTCAATAATGAAACTGTTGCACGTAAAGTTAATTTTGCAGTTAACTAATGCTATTGATTTTATGAGCCATGTAATTGCATATTCATTAAGAGTTGGCATTTTTCTTGGCTTATTAATGGTAAGAAGGATAACTCGAAGGAAGAAATTTTTAGGATAAATATGTTTTGAGTATCTAAATTTTAATTCATTTATTTAAATTAAAATAATCTATATCCAATGTAATCGAAAAATTAAAAATTAAAATGAAATTTTTTTACATTATCGTGGTTTTTTTAATAAAAATATGATTAAATTATTATAAAAAATAATTATAAGATATAAATATTATTTTTATAATAAATATAAACGTTAATAATATTTATCTCTAATTTTAACTAATTAAGTTTCATAAATAATTTAACTATTTATCTAATTTAAAAAATACATGCCTTTATACCAATAGAAAATATTAACGTTTAACCAATATTTAAATTTCAAATTCAATCATTATCCATTCTTTTAAATTATTTAAATTTTAAATTATTTAAAACATGGAGTGGTAATGGTTATTTTTTAATCTATTTTAATATCCTTAAATATAGATCAGACATTTTATTTACTTAATTGTTTATTATCTAAAAAATATTGTAGAGTTATTACTTATTATGATAAATTGTATTAAATTAATACTTTTTAAAACAGGATATCATTAAAATATTGTTTGAAAAATATGGATAAAAATATATTCAAAATAAAACCATAATATTAATGAATAGTATCAATTTTCTTTGGTATATATCACAAAAGGATATAGTAAAAATAGTTTAGAGTATGATGTATAATTTAATTTTTTGAATATGTTAAAATTAAAAAAGAAAACCAAGATATTAAAGGTAAAAAAAAGAAAAAAAGACAAAATCATAAATATAAAATGATAATAAAATTAAGAACATTTTTATAGATATATTTTTTTCATTTTATAAAAATAAAAGGGATGGAAAATTCTCTCTTGAGATGCTGTCATTTGTGTCAGGCCCGGGCCCGTTAACAAAAAAAGTGGAAAAACATAGGGAATTGAACCCGACGTGAATCGAACACGCAACCTTCTGATCTGGAGTCAGACGCGCTACCATTGCGCCACGGATCCACTTGTTGACCGATGGCTTATTTAAATATATTTATAATAAATACTGCCATATTATCAGTTTCTTCATTTGAATTACATTTGATTTTACCAAAAAGACAGAGAGGAAAAATAATGCATTTCAATTTGTTTCTCTCAAGAGCAATTGGAGCGGGAAGTTGTTTCAGCACCTGCGGGCTTTCACTCTCTCCTCTTCCTTCCAATGCTTCAGTGGACCTAATTAGGGTTTTAACTGCTTGCTAATCACTTCGCTTCAAATTTCAATTTCTCTTAACTCATAAATCGTTTTAACCTTTAAATTTTTGTTTTCATAAACAATTTTGAGGCCCTCCTCTGCTTTGAAGCCTTGAATTGGGTAGTCTCTCCGGCGTTGAAATGAGCGGAGTTCCTTTAGACTTCGAAAACCCAATCCGAGACGCCATTTCTAGTATATGTTTTGCTCCAGAATCAGATAATCTTCTTATATCTTCTTGGGACTCAGTGAGTTTTCTTTTTTCACTCTCAAGTTATTTTATTATTTTCTTGTTTCCTTTTCAACTCTATGCATTGGTTGTTTTGTACAGACTCTTCGTCTTTATGATGTGGGTAGCTCACATCTTCGATTAGAGGCTCCATCCGAAGCTGCAATTCTAGATTGTTGTTTTCAGAACGAGTCTGTGGCCTTTAGCGCTGGTTCTGATGGTTCTATTAGAAGGTTCGCCATTTTTAAAATTATTATAGAATATTTATGTCTTTTTTTTTTTTGGTTTCATACTTGAGTGTATTTTGAGTAGACTTTTACATGTTCTTGTGTGGTATCATTTATTTAGATATTCTTGAGAAGAGGTTTTGAATTTGATTATGAATGAGTTGCTTTGCTTTGAGCTTCTCTCAAGTGTTTGTCTAGACCCAGGATGTGATTGTAAGAAATTGTTATTTTTTGCTCTTTACTACCTCCTTAGCACGACCAAATAAGTTTTCATTTATGCATCCGATGCCTTTCGCTGACAATGGCTCAAGGACACTTTTTTTGGCATATAGCTTTAATAATAGGAAGCTCACAACTTAAGAAGGGAGTAGAAGGCTGATATAAGTGTAGGCGTTTCTTAGACATCTATGCTCAGATTGGGAAATACATTTAAGCTTTTGATTTTATTAGTTCGTTATCCACAAACTTATGAATTTTGAGGTTGTTTTATTTTGTAAACGCATTTGTTCTTTAAGATACTAATACTATCTATATGTGTACAGCAGTGGCCATAATTTTTTTTTTTGATTGAATGATCAAATTGAGATCATATTTAAGATTACCTAGATAGGCTGAAACAAGTATAATTGGGTAACTAGGAGAATTTTGATAAGCATGACTTTTGATGAACTGTAATCCTCATAATGTTTTGATCATTTTTGTACTGCCTAGCCTATATGTTAACATATTTTCTGCTGTTTCATAATTTTTCTTGCCTTATCATTTTTATTTGACAACTTCTAGAGGATATAGTTGCGAGATGTCCTTCAATCTGTGTACTCTGCAGAATAAACGCATTGTAAAGGCATGAAATAAACAAGCAGTCCTTTACTTCACATTGCATGTTTCTGGGTCATGAATTTTCTTATTTCTGTATGTCTGACCATCATACCGTACACATTGTCCCTTTTGGGGGGAAATTTTTAGGTATGACTTGCAGTCAGGAATTAATCATACACTTGGAAATCATGATGATATTTCAACATGCATTGGATATTCCAATGAAACATGTAAGCTATAAATGTTCATCTCCTATTGTTTTTAGATTCATTTCGCATTCTAGATGCAGCCTCTATAAATTATGGTTCTTAATTTCTGGTTTTTTCACTTTGCTAAAGATATGGGTTAACACTTAACACCACAAGATGCTTTTATGCTAGGAGATATAGTTAATATCAGTACTGCAGTTTCAACTCTCTTGTGACCTGAAAATATTTGGAGCAATTTTCAACTTTATCATATTCTTAATTTTTATTTCTTAGACTCCGAGGCCATGCATGGAGGATAACAGGTGGTTGTGAAAATAACTCTTCCTAAATGAGGGCCTAACTGAATGCTATACTGTTTTTTTCACCATAAGAAGCTTATTGTCAAAAATTATTTTCTTCAATACTTTTGTTCGAACTAGATTTACATTGAACATTTTAAATTTTTATTCTGTGGTATGCTGAAAAATAGTTGTGTAATAAAAAATTTCTTTTCCGATTGTTAAAGGCCAAGTCATCTCTGCTGGTTTCGACAAGAAGATAATTGCATGGGACATGCGTATGGGAAAGGGTCTTGCTTGCTCTGTAAAGTTAGCAAAGGAGGTAGATTCTATGTCACTTACCGGCTTCAATATACTTGTAGCAGTTGGAGA
Organism: Hippophae tibetana; assembly: GCA_037013495.1. Classification (NCBI taxonomy): domain Eukaryota; kingdom Viridiplantae; phylum Streptophyta; class Magnoliopsida; order Rosales; family Elaeagnaceae; genus Hippophae; species Hippophae tibetana. The sequence continues at coordinate 25,578,799 of CM072805.1, read as the reverse complement.
GTCGGTATATATGTATGATTTGCGTAATTTGGAAACATCGATTCAATCAATCAGATCAGATATGAATGTTCAGATCAAATGTGTTAGCTCAGCTCATTGCTCTAAAGGTAATAGTATTACTTCCACTGTTTACTTATTTTGCTTGCTTTTGGAACTGTAGCTGCAGAGTCTTAGATTGAAAACAACACTGTATTTTAAGTTAATTCTAGATGCTATTGTAAGCTTATAATTTATTTACCTAGCTGCAAGGCTGCAAGGACCAATGCATATAGACTAACATCAAATTTTAGGTTGGTTTTATGTCAAGGATTGGGAGTATTTATTGGCACCAGATCATACAATTGAAGCCCTTAATGGGTACTTTATGGAGGTTTCTGAACTCTTAAGTTATATCGTGCACAGGATTTGCATATGGTTCAGTAGATGGTCGGGTAGCAATAGAGCTCTCTATTCCATCAAGCCCAGATGGCATCCGGTAACTTTTTATATTATATGATACCAAAATTTGCTTTCCTTTTTCTTATAGACATGGTAAAGTCTTGCTGAGCTTTTTGAAGTCTGAATAAGCTGTTTAATGATAAAAAAGAATCTCTTTTGATATACTGGATTATCAATCTTGTTTGATGGAAATCATTGTTCTACTTTGGGTGTTCATAGGGGATTCTGCCCTATCCAGAAATTCAGTTGATTATATGCTATCAGCATTCGTTACACTAAATTTGAGACTTTGCAAGTAACTAAAGAAACTCTCGATTTTTATTTTCTCTAACTTACAAGGTCCGAACATACGTTTTCCTACTGCTATAGTATAACATGTACTGTTACAATATGTCTTTTTCTTTAACGAAGTACAATTTGTCTTTCATATGATGTGCTTGAGGCAGGATTTTGACTTGGAAGCTTCCTCATGTATTTTAACCAACACTACTGCAGATATGTCTTCTGGTGCTATCCAAAGAAAGTAGACAGGAGATATCGCCTAGTATCAGTGAACGACATTATATTCAACCCACAGTACGCATAGTGTAATTCAGTTAGTAGTGTAGTGGCATTGCTTGTGGAAGTTTATATTAGTTTGTTTGTTTTTATTTTAGTGTTGATGGTTCTTTCATTACGGGTGATAACGATGGCTATGTTACTGCATGGGATGCTAAAAGCCGGAGAAGGCAATATGAGGTATTATGATGGAATTTCTAATTGCCATTGTACACAAAATAATCAAATGCATTAATTGATATTTGGAGCTCTTGCTTTTAAAGTGATATTGAGTCTCATAGCTTGCATATCATAAGAATCCTTCTAGATGACCTAAAAGGATAAATTATAAGGTAGTGGCTCGTTGCTAATAAATGTAATTCCAAGCCAAGGCTATATGTAGTGACTTAAATTATTGGATAAGGATTAAGGATCTCATCCTACTCATATAGTATTGGTACTGGCCCTGTTAGACTTAAAGTGTAAGCATATAAACCGAGTTGTGCTTTTATATTGGCTGTTATGCTAAATTATGTCACTAACATGATATGTTAGTCTTGTGTTCATAACTAACAGTTTGTTAGTTAGTTAGATTTGAGTTGTATATAAACACATTAGTGCTGCATTGCTCACTAATAAGAATTAACTTTACAATTACATTTCTTCTTCTCTCTTCTCTCTCGCACACTCTCATTCGTTTCTATGGTATCAAAGCCTACTACGGTAAAATTAGTAGAGTCTCTAATGACTATAGTACCTTCTCTCATTGATTTTGGACAAACTAGTGTAGAGTTTACAACTCTCAATCGACTCTCTTTTCACTAAGAACTCCTATTAATCTCATATTTTTTGTGAAACTTGATCGCCCGAATTACCTGATTTGGCATGAACAGGTGATCTTTACAATTCTCGCATATGGATTAGATGTAATCATCAACAATTCTTGCATATGGATTAGATGTAATCATCAACAATTCTTGCATATGGATTAGATGTAATCATTAACACTTCTCGCATATGGATTAGATGTAATCATCGATCGTAGCCAGTTTCTTTCTCAATTTGTGAACAATCAGATCAATCTTGAATTTTCGCAATGAAACAAATTGAATAATGTTGTGAAATCTTGATTTTATTCATCTGTTTCACCATCGATGCATCCTCATCTTAGGCGTGGTGCATCAGCTCCTGAACTATGGAGCTCCTTAGAGAGAATTTACTCAGCTTCTTCGCATACTCATATTATGGAGCTTCGTTTGCAACTCCAAATTATGTGTAAGAATGATCTCTCAGCTGATGAATTTGTGGTGCATCTTAGGACTTTGTCAGATCATCTTTCAGTTGTTGGAAAGGCTATCTCTGATCGTGATTTGATCATGTATGCCATAGGTGGCCTTGACTCAAATTACAATGCCTTTATTTCCTACTTTATGTGATTTGATGCAGTGTCGTTTGATAAATTTCATAGTTAGTTATTGACTTATGATAGAAGACTTGAGCAACAAAATTCACAAGATGTGAATCGTCCCATTCAGGCAAATTTAGCAAAATTTGCAGGACTCATTTTCAAGAGTGATCCTAAGGCACATTCTGTGTCTCAATCTCCTAGCTCTAGTGGTGGATCTTCTTCCTCTTATATTTACAAGATTTCTTGCATCAGAATAGCACTTATTAGCCTAAGAAAGATAATGTTGGTAATAACAATAATCAATACAAGAATAAGAAGAATCATGCAAGTGTAGGTGATGGTGCTCGTGTGCAGTGTCAGATTTGTGGCAAAAATGACCATCCAACCAACAAATGCTTCAAAGTACGTGATATTCTTAAAGGAAAAAGTTTCTTTTCTCAGAGTGCACCTTATGCACATTTAGCTGATTGCTCGAACACGCAACCTACTAATGGTGATTTCGTCAATATGCTTTGGCTTTTAGATTTTGGAGCCATTCATCATTTGACAAATGATGCCAGTAATATTGTGGATGCAAGAGTCTCTTTCTTTGGATCTTATTCAATCACTATAGATAATGGTTCTTCCTTGTCTATTGCTTCCCTTGGTACCTATTCTATTAAGCTTAATCAGTCTAAATCTTTGTTAGCTTGTAATAATTTCTTGTATATTCCTAATGTTTCACTTAATCTTTTGTCTATTCAATAACTTTGTTTGGATAACAATATCATTGTTGAATTTCACTCTAATTGTGTCTTTATCAAAGATGCTTTGTGCAAAACAACTCTTACCAAAGGGAAAGCTAAGGGAGGGATTTACTCACTAAAAGGTTACATTTCTTCATCTTATTTAGTATGTAGTAGTCCTTCTGCATTTACTGTAATAAAACCACATATGTGGCACCATAGGTTAGCACATCCATCCGTGGAAGTGTTCAATAGACTTGTACAAACTTCTTTGTTGCAATGTGATAAGATTTCTTCTAGTGTTTGTTCCACTTGCAGTATAGCTAAATCTCACAAGTCAACTTTTAAACGTAAGCATACTTTTTGTGCTGCTCCTTTTGCTTTGCTTTATGTTGATTTGTGGACTTCACCAGTGGTTTCCAAAGTATTTTATGTTGATAATTGATGATTCCACTAGGTATATGTGGATTTATTTTCTAAAAACTAAAGATGAAGCACGAGTAGTATTTCTTAGTTTTCTTAATATGGATGAAAGGAATTTTTAGGCTAAGGTTCAATCTGTCCAATCTGATGGTGGTAAGTAGTTTCATTTTCTTATAAAGCTAGGCTCCATTGGCTTACAACATCATATCTCTTGCCAACACACCTTTGAAGAAAATGTTGCGGAGTAACACAATAGAAGGGTTGTTGAGGGAGGTTTAGCCTTGCTTGTTCAATCTGGTTTGTTCACTAAGTTCTATATCTATGCTTTTAGATCAGTTGTGTTTGTTCTTAACAGATTGCTTTCAAATATGTTAATAATGCTATTTCTTTCTCTTGCTTTACCATAAGCCTCCTGATGTCACTTATCTAAGGTCTTTTGGTTCATTTTGTTTTCCTTGCCTTCGTGCTTATGATAAGCACAAATTGCAACAAAGGTCCACCACATGTATACTTTTAGGCTATGCTCCACAACATAGAGAATACTTATGTCTTGACAAAGAAACTAGTAGGCTCTACACTAGTCGTCATGCAGTGTTTGATGAGTCATGTTTTCCTTGTCTTGAAAATTTGAAAAAAATTGAAAACTCCTTTGAGCTCTTTTGACATAGAACATTATGTGCGGTCTTTTAGTTTTTCCTTTTCTTCAATAGTGTCTTCACCTATCACAGATACCAAGCTCATGTCTATTTCCCTTGAAAAGTCTTTATTTGTGTCTTCTTTTGGTCATTGTTTGGAATCTGTTCCTATCTCATATACTGACACTATTTTGTCTTCTTCTCACTCCTTTGATCAATCTCCTATGCTATCTCAACCTATATCTCCATCTGCATGTGTTCCTGTGTATTTTCACCATCTGTATTTATCAGTGCTCATTCTTTGTCTTCTTCAATTTATGTTTCTAAGTCTGTCACTTCCTATGTTCCCTCTCCTTCTTTACCCACTAACAACCTACTTATACTCATCCTATGGTCACAAGGGCTCAAACTAGTTCTCTAAAACTTGAAGTTTTTCTTGCCCTTGTCTCTCTTACACAACAAGTTATTCTCTCAAGACCTTATGCCAATGCCAAGGGAATAACTAAGTAGGAAGCATCTATGTAAAAAGAATTTCAGGCCTTATTGGACAATGGCACTTGGGATTTGGTTTCTTATCCTATTGAGCATGATCCTATTGGCTGTAAGTGGGTCTTTAGATCAAAATTGCAAAGCAAAGGAGAGCTTGACAAGTACAAGGCAAGGCTCGTAGCAAAAGGGCATCATCAGGTTGAAGGAATCAATTTTTCAAAAACCTACTCTCCAGTTGTTAAATCTCAAACAATTAAATTGGTGTTGACACTTGCTTTGGCTCAAGGATGGGAATTGAAACAACTAGATGTCAACAATGCTTTTCTAATTAATGGTGAGCTTCAAGAAACTTTCTTTATCCATCAATCTCAAGGCTTCATTGACAAAGACCATCCAAGTTGGATTTGCAAGCTGAAAAAGGCACTATATGGTTGAAAATGTCTCCTAGAATTTGATATCAAAAACTTAGCTCTAGTCTCATTGATTTGGGTTTCACCATACATGACTTTTAATACTAACCACTTATGAGTGCTTGAGTAGTGTTTGAGTATTGTGGTGTCGTTTTTATGACTTTTTTGCTTATAATTATTTGAGTACGTGAATGTTTTTTCTAACATAAATTTTAACCTTTCAGATTATTCTCAATATATTATGTTCTCCATGTAATATCTTTAATTTAAATTTTACATATATTTCTTTATATTTAAAATTCACTACTCTAACCTTCTGTGGTTTTAGTTTCCTAGATGCTCAAATAGTGTGGCATCCTTATCACTCAATCAAAGGGGATGTATGCTGGCTGTTGCATCAAGCTGCACGCACCAAGAGGCTAATGAAAAGTTAGTTTATCTGTTATCATGTTTTTTTATTTTTTTATTTACATTTCAGTGTCCATTTACTAGATATTTTAGTTATTTGATGTATCTTTCTTTCTCCTTGATAGGTTACATCTTTGGTTCAATTTACATTTTAGAATAAAAAATGAGCTATATAAGTCGAGTAAACCCTAGTTAGGGCCATAGTCTTTTCATCAAAGTTTTACTAGCTGAAGTGTTCATAGCATTGTTACATTCATTATGCTTCCATTTTATGTGGATTGGGAAGGGGAAAAGAGGGAAAGAGAAAAACGGAAGAACGTACAAAAATTAAGGTACAATACTATGTCTTATTAATTAGAATTCAAAAATAAGATATATAATTTAAAATTCAAAACATAATCAAATATACTGATGGATCTAACTAGATAATTATTAACTCATTTAAATCACTAATATTGTTATTCCCATCACATTTACTTCAAGTGTTACTATCTTATTAATGTGCATTTTACTTGGAATAGTGAAGAGCTGTCTCAGATAATCATCCATGAAATCAACAATGTCCATACCAAATCAGATTGCTCTGGAAGTTCAGGCCGTAATTAACTCCGCAAAGGTTAGTTCTTATGAAGGTAATACCTCACACATCATAGAGATATCTCTTACATGTTCTTAGTTGATCTGGAGGCTTGCTGACAAGTTATCCATTATTCTTTTCACTGGACTTTTTTTGTATGATGCATGTCTTGAAGTCATATTTCAATTATGAAACCCACATTCATTATTTACAATATTTTTATACAATCTTATATTTAACCTTCAGGCGTTCACAGCAGGATTAGTCCCAAGACTCTCGACATAAATTGGGTGAGTATCTCATTATTTTTGAAAATGAACAATTTAATCTCGTTATTTTTGGGCTGTGTTTAATTGGTTCAATTTTTTTAAAAAAGAGCTAAATAAATTCAAATCGTCCTTTTCTATTTATATAAAACAAAAAAAATACATTTTAGAAATACATGATTTTTTTCTAAATATATTTTGGATGAATTTTAACCATTTTGATGTCAAATTTTGCAATTTTCAAATAGAATTGTTTTTTTTTTCTTTTTTCCCTTTGTATAATGGGAAAAAGAGATTTCAAACTTTTAATTATGAATCATTTCTTTTCTTTCCAAATTTTATTTATTTATTATAACTTCAAATCAATAGTTTAGTTTTAATGTGTTCAACAAATACATTTTTTTTTATATAACGCCTAATTTTGATGACGTATGTTAATTGGATTATTTTTATTAAATTATAGGACTCAATTAAATGAAACTTAATAATTACAATATTAAATTACATATTTTGTAATAATTATGATAATAAACGTAAGTTTTTCCCGACATAAATTAATGTTATTTACCTCTCAAAGCGTTGAACAATGGTCTCTCCCTGTCTTGTGTGTTTATCAGATAGATTGGATTCGGAATCTTAATGACTCCAATGAGTTTGATTTGTAAATTACCAATTTTGAAGACACTGATGCATTGCTTGTAAAGACAATAGTACAGATTTTTTACTCAAGGAAGGCTAGGCCTACAGAAGCTCTTTTGTTATGTAACTGAAGCCAATACAAATAGGGATTGCAATTGTATCGTTAGTAAGATTTTTAAGAATATGAAAAAATTATTAATTAATTCTAATTAAATTTTATATTCATTTTATGTTATGTTGTATTATCATGTAATGTAGAACATTATCACCCATAATTGCAACTCAACTTGCTTATGGTATTTGCACCTCGTATAGATTGTGATTGCTTTGAAGAAATCCATGGCCTAACTCCCTCCAAAAGAGCTCTCAAAGAGGAAGGGTTGCCATAGACTTATAAATGCAACAGAAACCCAATGCTTAATCGATGTGGGACTTCAACACTCCCCCTCACATCGATTTCCGACCGGGGATATGGAGCGCCTCCCCCTCACACCGACGCAGGGTCCATCCCCTACAATCGGCCGGGTATCGACCAAGACACCTGGCTTTGATACCATGAAGAAATCCATGGCCTAACTCCCTCCAAAAGAGCTCTCAAAGAGGAAGGGTTGCCATAGACTTATAAATGCAACAGAAACCCAATGCTTAATCGATGTGGGACTTCAACATGCTTTTGTGATTGATACCACTTGGCTGGCTGTTCTGTGGATCTTTTGTTTTGTGTAACATGTTTCTTTGTAAGATTATGTAATCTCCCTTTCTCACCCAAATTGTTTTCTCATTTATTTTTATTTGGTCGTGTCAACTCTAGTTAACTTGTAACATTGTCTCCAACCCTTTTTTTAATTAATTGAAGTATATGCTACCTAATTTGTAATGGAAATAAACATGAATTAAATTGAAGAAAAAAAGTTTTAAACTTTTTTTCCCTTTGTGTTTGTTAAAAAAAGTGTAGAATTAAAATAAAAATATTAATTATTTAGATGTTCTTTTAAAAATAATAATAATAATTTTATAATAAAAAATATATTAAAATTATAGATAGTTTTGTAATTATATTTTGTGGATTTGAAAAAGAATATTAATACTAAAGGATAGATAGTAGAGAAACAATTAACACAAATAATTTTTAAATTTATTGGATTTTTATTTTATTCTAATATTATGTTTTTATGAAATAATAATAATGACTTATTTACTCCATTCATTTATTTGTTAGTAATCATACCCGACATGCTCGTCCCTACACTCAGGAAATAGAGTTAACCTAACTTTAAGGATGCAACATCATTTTTTCCCTATTAATTGAGGTTGAGGCACCGTTGATTCATGTAGCATCTTCTTCTTTTGGTTCAGCATTGAGTATGAGTGCTTCTAAAATTTTAAAAACACTTTTCGAGATGATTGCCAAACCACTAAAATGCATCGACATAATTTATGGCAAAAAAAAGAACACCAAAAATGGTAGTTACTTCTATCAAAAAGAAAAAAAAAACATAATAATAAAGAAAGAAAAGTAATAGTTACAAACTGAATCTATAATGATTAGAATTACTTGGATAGTCAACATCAATTTTTCTTCTACTTTTTTTAAGTATATTTAGATTCATTCAAATGAAATGATTACAAAAAAAAATTAAATTAATTTTTTTTAAATATGTTATTCCTTAAAAACCATTTATAGTGTAGGAGCAAACTTTTTCATAGGGCTTGCCTTTTAACTCGTTGAGTTCTGCAAATTCTTTAACCTAATCTAGAAAGGAAAAAACAAGACATAATGTTAAAGTATAAATTGGCATCCCGATTAGAAAATATAATAATATAAATCTTACTTTCTTTTTGAGGTTAAACTTTTAAGATTTTATGATTTATATTGCTTATATATTATACAAATTTCACGTAATATTAGTGTTTTATTTTATTAATTAACCTCGAAAAGAAAAAAAATGTATATACTTGTTGATAGAAAAAAACAAATTACCAAAATATAAATAAAATAAGGTAAAAATATAAAGTGTTAGAATAAAAAGGAATTATAATTTTAGGGGTGTTATGTATATAAAAAAATATCATATATTAATCAATAAAGATATTAATATAATGTTTATAAGTATTACGTAACTTATCTTAGTTCTCGTAATTAACTTATTACTTTACTTATTTCTAACATAACATTTACAAATTTGATAATTCATGTTACTTATATAATATACATTATTTACATAATATCATAATTTTTATGGATCAATGCATTAAGAAAGAAAAAACTAATGGCCTTTAACACAAAAAAATAAAAATAAAAAATACATGATCTTATAAAAAGAATAAAAAATATAAATGATTTAAATATAATAGAATATAATAAAATTAGGTTTAAAATATAAAGTGTTGGTTTTGACCCATACTTTGAGGGATGTTAGTACATAAAAAGAATTTATTATATTGATTAAAAAAATATTAGTATAATATTTATAAATAATATGATACTTACCATTATTTGTGATTAACCTTTTAGAATTGTATTACTCATATTGCTAATAAACTATACAAACTTTACACATTAAAACAAAACATGTTAAAGATCACCTTTAAATGTAAATACATGAGTTAAATAACTTTTAAGGTATGTAAACTTTGATATATTTTATAAGAAGGTATCTAAATTTTGTTCTCTACATAAAAATACCAAAACTTTTATCTCATTTACACATAAGTCATTTTTTGTGATTAAATTCTACCATATCAATTAATTAGTATTAATTACCTTACAAGAATTTAAATAGTGTTAATTAACTAACATAATAGAACTTAATCATAAAAAGCCTTATGCCTAAACAACATAAAGGTCTATAACATTGTATACATAAAAAAAAAATTAGGTATTTTTGTGCAAAATAGATTAAAATTTGAATATCTTAAAAGATATTTAATCAAATATAAGTGAAGAAAAATTCACACTAAATCAAAAATTATGTGTAAATTTATTATTAAATTAAAATAATAAGAGAAGAAAAATCTAATAGAGATATGTCCCATACAAGACCCTTTCTCATTTGCTAATCAAATCCTAAAAAAATTATTATGTTTTATGAAAAAAATATAATAATAATAATAATAAATAACAAAAAAGATACTATTTTCTAACAAATATAAATAGGTAATTTATAATATATATAGCATAATTGAACATGATATAACTAACAATCATCTTCACCATGATGTTGATTGTTGTATAAGTCTAACGATATATATATATTGTTTGAGCATAGCTCCCACGTGTTAGGATATACGTATGGGGCGTTGATGATACCAACTTACTTTCTAATAAGGTACTTAAGAGTTAGGTTTCGAGTTTGAGAATTAAAGAGAACGAAAAAAACGCGTGTCAATTAAGGTTGGACCCCACACGTATATTTTGACACATGTAAGTCATGCTCAAACATTAAAAGGCATCCTTTTACCTACAATCATTATAAGGTTTGATATATCTACGAGGGGTCCTTCGAAACGTATCGCAGATTCATGCATTTTTTCACCTTTCTCACCTCTTGAACCTGGTCCTTAGTTAGCTTCAAGGAAACAAGCTCCAGATGGTACCAGCTTGCTTTCTAAAAAGGTATTCAAGGATTAGGTATCAGATTTGAGAGCTGATGAGAGGAAAATAAACTTTTATTAGTTAAGGTTTACCCACGCATATATTTTAACATGTGTGAACCATGCTCAAACACACACACACACACATATATAAACGCTTAGTAATATCCTCCTAGAAGCATTATAAGCATAATGTCGAATGTTGTATAAGTGTAAGGGTATTATGTTCCCAACGAAATAAAACACAATTAGAAAAGCATATATATATAAACCCTTAGTAATACCCTCCTAGAAGCATTATAAGCATTATATATGCTGAATGTTGTATAAGTGTAAGGGTATTATGTTCCCCAATGAAATAAAGCACACTTAAAAAAGCATATATATATGCTTAGGTAAAAGTATTTCGTTAACATCAAGTTGAACCGTTGAAGGTGAACTAGAAGAGGATACTTGTGGGGGAAAATAGTTCTTTTTATATGGTTTTTGTCCATTTTTTTACATTTAATAAAATTTAAGATTTTTTTTTGGCTAAATTTTTTAAGATGTACTCGAAATTGAATAAATTGATTGTAAGTAGTTAAAATTTATTCATGTGTTGTGGTTAAATTAAGACAAATTAAATCATATTTTTAAATTTATTTATTTTGATTGTTTTAAATGCTTATGTTGTGTTTGGTTGGAGGTAGGGGTGTCTACCGGTCCGATTTTGGGGAAAATATTTAACCGGATCAGACCATTTATATTACTAAGATCATATCGGACTGGACTGTTTGAAATGATTTTAATTAATACAGTTTGGATCGGAACGTTTTATTTATAAAACCATTCTTTTCGGTCTGGTTTTCGATTTGGTTCGGTTTTTGGACACTTTAATGAGAAATAGTGTGAAAATTTTAATATATTATTAAACGAGTTCGATCTGATTCGACTGGTTTAAAATTTAATACAAATCGGATCGAACCGTTTGAAAAACAGTTTTAATAAATAAAAACTAGACTTGACCATTTGATTTGTAAACCCGTTCGATCCGGTTTGATTCGATCCAATTTTCCGGTTTGGTCCGGTCCAGACCAGTTTATGGACACCCCTAGTTGGAGAGAATGAAAATGAATCAGAATTAATTCCTTCTATTTGTGTGTTTGGTTGAGTTGAAAAATGAGTCAAGAATGAAATCAATTTCAAAAAAAGAAGGAATCAGAATTCCTTCTCCCCCTTTTTGGAATCATGATTCCATTCACATCTCAATTTTTTTTCCAATTTTATCCCACCCCAAATATAACCCAAAATTCAAATCTTAAATCCCTAAACTCTAAACCCTAAATCCCAAAACCTTAAACCCTAAACCTCAACATCCTAAAACCCTAAATCCTAAAACATAAACCCCAAATCCAAAAACCCTAAACCCTAAAACTAAATCTCAAAATCCTAAACCTTAAACCCTAAATCCCTAAATCTCAAAACCCTAAAACCTAAATCCCAAAACCCTAAATCCCAAATCCCAAAACCCAAAACCCTAAATCCTATACCCCAAATCCTAAATCATAAATCCCTAAACCCAAATCCTAAAACCCTAAACCCTAAATCCTAAAACCCTAAACATTATTTAGAAAAATAATAATTTTAACCCACAAATATAACCCTAAATCTTAAATCTTAAATCCCTAAACCCTAAATCCCAAATCTCAAACCTCAAAATCCTAAAAACTAAATCTTATTTAGAAAAATAATAATTTTAATAATATATATTTTTTAAGTAATAATTATTTAAAAAATAATAATTTCAATAATATATTTTGTCTAACGAAAAAATAATAATTAAATGATATTATTTAAACTTTATTGAATATAAAAGTATTAAGGTAAATTATAGTTTTTTTTCATTCCATTCGAGTGACAAACAAAATACTGTAATACCGATTCTTTCTTTGATTCTAGTGGTTATACCAAACAACATTGTTTCCTTTCTATTTCATTATATTTTGATTCTATTATGTGAACCAAACTACACCTTAAATTAGATTATAATGAAAAAACTCAAAAAAGTATAATAATTAAAAAATATAAATCAAATTATAAGATAAATAGTTGAAATAAAATGAAGGGTAGAGAAAACTTTAAGAAGCATTTAAATATTTTTAATAATAATAATAATAACAATATTTTTAAAGCTAATAATTATAAAAATAATACATTTTGTATTTAGTTCATATATTTTTACACTTAAAAAAGTCCAACTTATCATTTTACAATTAATGTATTAAAATTAAATATCGTTTAAATTAAACTATGATTATTGCTTAATTTAATGTTGATTTTTTTTCAATTCTATCATGTTTAATATTATTATACATTATTTTTATTATAATAAATTTTAAGAGAAATATTCACTTTAGTCAAATAATTATTATAAAATAAATAATTTAAAATAATCAAATTAATTCAATTAATATGATTTTATTGAAATTAGGAATTATACATGAAAAAAATTATATTTGTTACATACATGCCTAATTAATTAAGTCCAACCTAATGATTTTAAATTACAAAAAATAAAAAATTACAAAAAAAGGAAAAAAAATGAAATATATTTTTCTCAAGATAGAAATAAAAAAAACTTTGATTTTAGAATGATATAATCTAAGAATATTATACATTCATCTTGTGTTAAAATAGTTCAATTTCATTCAATACCCATAAAAAGAATATCAGACATTTCTCACATGTATTTTTTGATATTATTTAAAAATAAAATTATGATTTCAATTTCTTTATTTTTTAGATTAGGATTAATTATATCAAATTCTAAAGTAATGAAATTAAATGACTCATTCTAAAATTAATAAGGCTAATTTATCCATTCAACATAAATTTTAGGTATTTTTATTTTAGGGTAATAACATACCTATGGTAATTTCATTTTAATAAATTGAATACATTAATTATTTTTATTTTAAATTAATAACTTTAATCATCTTATTTTATAAATACTTTAGTGATTTTAAGTTAATTTTAATAATTTAATTCACTTAATTTTTCATCTTTGAAAACTTTTTTGTCATCTTCATAAATTTATCAACTTCTACTAGTAAGCTTTGATTTGATCTAACTTAAATTTTTTTTAAAAATAAAAAAATGATTAAAATTTTCAAAAATACAATAATGAAAATTTTAAAATGTATCAATTTAAAAAAAATCACTAATATTTTTTTTACAAAATAAAGAGACTAGAGTTTCATACTATTCAATCTTATTGGATAAACTTAGAAAAATACAATCAAATTATTAAAAATTTTAATAATAAATCAAATTATATTTCATATTATTTAATTATTATATTTATTTTATTTTTATTATTATATTAATTTTACTCTAAATACATCACACAAAAGTAATTCATTTGATATAACTTAGATATTTTAGTAATATATTTAAAATAATTAAATAGTATATTTATTCTAAATATATCATTTAAATATCTAATTTATTAAATAAAAAATAATGAAATAAAAAAAATTAAAGCGATTCATAAATCATTTTTTTTTGTTAAATTGATCAATTTAGTTATTTTTTTTTATTATCTCACCGAAAATCGTTTTTATTAAAAAAAACAAATTTACTTGAATATATATTATTATATTCAAGTTATATAAAAATATAAATTAGTTAAATATAATAATATAAATTAAAGTAAATTTATTTATTTTTAAAATAAAAATAACTTAAATGATTCACTAAAAAATAACTAAAATAATTTATTTATAAAAAAATGTTAATTTAATAATACTTTCGTACGTTTACTGAATTATATATATTTTGAAATGTTTTTTCCTGAACCGATAAGTAGTACCATAAAATAATTGAAAGGAAAAGGACGTTCCTAAAAAGTATATCGTAATCCTAAAATAAAAAAACAAAAAACGAAGAAAAAGAGGTATCGTAGGAAAATATCTAAAGCATCCACTTACATCGGACCACGTGCGCAGTCCTAACGATCAGCGTCGTTTAAACGCGAAAAAGAATATTTAATTCCAACCATTGATACCCCAGCTCTTTAAATCTAACGGTGGATAACAATTCAGATGTGACCGCTACAAACTCAATATTTTTATATTTAATTTTCTTTTTTCAAAATAATATTTTTCAAACCCTAATTCCCTCACCCTTTTACTTCCCACTATTTTCCTTATATAAATCCCCCACACTTTTTATGTGCCTGTAAATTCTCTCTACAATAGTCATCCATCGTACGCTTATCGTCTCCGCATATTTCCCTCTCTGTTTTCCTTTTCTAGGGTTTCAGACTTTCAGCAACAGAAGCAAGGCAGCCATGTCGGACGAGGAACACCAGTTCGAGTCCAAGGCCGATGCTGGAGCCTCCAAGACTTACCCTCAACAGGCTGGTACTATCCGTAAGAACGGATATATTGTCATTAAGGGCAGGCCTTGCAAGGTTTGTTGATGATCTCAATTCTATGTTTTGTTCTCATCGGATCTGCTAGCGCTCGAAGTTTGTTCTTAGATCAAGTCTTTGACTTTGTTGATTTTATTTTATTGCTATAGCACTATGAGATTTTTTTAGTTTTATTGAGTATAGATTTGAAGCCCTTTCCCTTTTTTTTGTTTTTCTTTTACAGATTTTAAAGGCTTTAGCGCGAGTGTTGGAGTTTCTTCTTTGATTTTGTTTTTAGATTGTGTTACGCTTCTTTGTTTTTCCTGGTTTGGTGGAACTTGTGAGAGTGAGCTACTTAATTTAACCGTATAGTGTTCCCGACAGTGCGAGTAGTCTGAACCTTGAAATTTGTTTGCATGTATAATAAAATAATATTGTTATGTATGTTAGGATTATATGGGCTTTATAACTAGTAATTGGCCAGAACTAATAACTATTCAATTTTGATTTGTTACTTTCATACCATTAAAATTTATAATTGTTATAAAAATAACATCGTTACTTTCATTTACATGTATGTTATGGTGTTTTTTGTTATATTTGTGAATTTTAATAACATGGAAGTAACAAAAAAAGTTTGATGGTATTTGTAATATCTGTGAAGTTTAATGGTATGTTAGTAATAAATCAAAGTTTAATGATATTTTTGCAACAACTTATAAAATTTGATGTAAAAAAATCTATTTATTCTGGAGTTTTTCTTCTTTTAATACTACCCGAATACTGAAAAGCAAGGACATGAGTTTTTCCAGGAAGGTTTACATTCTTTGGGCTTTGATATTATTCACGGCATATCTTATTTTGTACAGGTTGTTGAGGTTTCCACTTCCAAGACTGGAAAGCATGGTCATGCTAAATGTCATTTTGTTGCCATTGACATCTTCACCGGCAAGAAGCTTGAAGATATTGTTCCTTCATCCCACAACTGTGATGTATGGACTTTTGCGTAGTTTTTTGGCGTGTAGTATGTGTCATGGGGATTTGTAACTTTGTTTTTCAATTTATTATTTATTGGTTCTATTGTTATTTCATTATTGCAGGTTCCCCATGTCAATCGTACTGACTACCAGCTAATAGACATCTCTGAAGATGGATTTGTAATAATCTGTTTCATTTCTTAGTGAAAGTAATTTAGTCTCTTCTAAAACAGAATCTAACTTTGGTGGTTTTCTTATCATTATAGGTGAGTTTGCTGACCGAGAATGGTAATACTAAGGATGACCTCAAGCTTCCAACCGATGATAATCTGCTTTCGCAGGTTAGAAATCCTTTATTTGTTGAATTGATCTTCTGGTGGCTATAGCTGTTCTAATTTTTAAAGCTCAATCTTATGTAGTTTATCAGGCCATATTCATACCAATACATCCATGTGATAAATAGTAACTCTACATATGGGAAAATGATACTTTTTGAAAGTTAATTTCATTTCCTTGTATCTTTTTGCGCTGTACATTTTGCATCTTATTCGTTTTTGCAATTGTTGTTTTGATTTCTGCTAGCGTCTAGCACCAGAATTTACACTGTACATGACTAGTATGAATTGAAGCTTAATCTGAAATTTTATTTGCATGAAATATTGGTTTTTATCTGTATCCATATATCTATCTTTTAAGGCTGTGTACAAGTAGAAGTTCATCTGTAGGTTTGCATGTTTTCATTATCATAGCATTTTGTGATATTTGACTGCTTTTTCTGTTATTTGTGCCAGATCAAGGATGGGTTTGCTGAGGGAAAGGATCTTGTTGTTTCTGTCATGTCAGCTATGGGAGAGGAGCAGATCTGTGCCCTCAAGGACATTGGTCCTAAGTAGTTACCCTTTATTTATGTTGAAAATTGAGACATAAGTAAAATCTGAATCAGACAGTTATATTTATCTTTCTGGGGTTTTATGTGAGCTGTTGATCTGGGTTACACCGATTTCAGGTGCTTTCCTCGAAGCAAGGTGGCCTTGGTCTATATGTTGGCCTTGCTGTTGTTCCTAGTCTGTAATATTCAATATTTTTGAGTCTTGCTCTATTAATGATTGCATCATACTTTCCCAGGTATGACCAATTTTATGGATTGTCAAGGCTGTCTATAACCTTTGGTTGCAGTTGACGTTGGTTTTTCTTTTCTTGTTTACTTTGCTGAGGCCAGTGTCCTGTCTGGTTGCTGATTTAGGTAGGGCATGTTTGTTTATGCTTATGTTAAAAGTGATTGTAGACAGTGGTTTATGTTAGCACAAAATGTGCTCTGCTATTAATAAGCACAAAATGTACCCAAGGTCACGTGTTTAATGACATCCTTTTGTTTGAACCTGAAGTATTTTTTTTATTTTTTGGGCTATTAGATTCATAGGGGTTCTTGAAGCAGAGGTCCTACTCCCTCTCTCTCTTTTCAGCAGGAATTCTTGTCCATTAACTGCTTGTATTCACCTGATATAATGAGAAAACGAATGCATCTCGCAGTTTCTCCATGAAATAAGGACTTGTTCATTCATGAACTTATTTGTCGAGCTCTCGTTTTCCCTTCACTATTTCTATGTAGTTAAGCCTGTACTTGCTGTGTCTCAAAGGCTTATTTTCTTCAGTCTCTTCTTATTCTTTTTCGTTAATCAGTCTACAGGCTGTTTTACCGTTCTTGATGTTGTCTAGTTTGGCACGGAACAAAAACCCGAGTGAAGTGAGTCTTGTTGAAGCGCAAAAATTAAAAACAAAATGTGAGTTGATGTTATTATTGCAATATAACCAAAAATTACACAAATTTTTGGTTGAATTGGAAAATAGTTCTTCTCCGCTATTCTTTATCTATTCAACTAAACAGGCCATGTGGGTACAATTTACACAAATAATGGCTCTTTTTCTTGCTTATTTTAGTGGATCGATATGTTACTCAAAATTAACCCCCAAGTTTTATTTCAAGTCATCGAGTCATTGAGAAGTAGAATTGCAGGTACTTACTTGTTCATGATTTACAAAACCAATCTTATGCAATCGCATACAACACAAAAGATATGCTCAGGTAATTCCTCTTGTTTTTGTGCCTGCCAAATCGAACCAAGCAATTAGAAATTTTTGACAACTTAAAATTAACAAGCAGAGATTATTAAAATAAAGAAATCCAACAAATAATAAATGAGATTGATGTGATTGATAATTAGTGGTTAAAATAATAAGATATGCTCTCATGATGCAATTTTAGCTTGTTATATCGGTTAGTGGTATCTACTGGTAAAAACTTGAAATTATTTATTTTTTAAAAATTCATTTTTTTCAACAAAAATTGATCAAGTAAATTAATAAATTATATAAATCCAATTCATATAGCTCTAGACTCATCAAATTTTTAAACTATTAAGCTTATCTTAAAAATATCTTAATTTTTTTAAAATAAAATTAAGATAAAATAAAATTAAGATATTTTTAAGATAAGCTTAATAGTTTAAAAGTTTGATGAGTTAACTCTAGAGCTATATGAATTGGATTTATATAATTTATTAATTTACTTGATCAATTTTTGTTGAAAAAAAATGAATTAAATATTTTTTAATTTTTAATTTTGTTTTTCAAAAATATTAATAAATTGTTTAACTTAACTTATTAAAAATAAGATGATGAGTTTAACTACATTCTTATAAAATTTAAGTAAGTTAGGTTAACTTAAGTTATAACTTATATAAGTTTTATTCAACTTATTTGATATCTTTGACATATACCGTGAAAACAATTAGTGTCGTATATTATTCTCCCCATATAGTCTATAACTTTTAGTAAAGTAGATTGTATTTATCATAAAAGTAATAAATCTTTAACTTAGATGAGTAGTTTTAGATGGATTTTATTATTGGTTGATGTAATTATATCTATTCAAAACTTTTAATGTTTTTATGTCAAATAGTTAAACACTTATTTTAAAATCACTTTAAAGTAACCATTTTTCTTTAAAGCACTGAGAAGAATTGTAGGAAAATTAAATGAAAATTTGAACTGTTTGTCACCAATCTTGAAAAGGAAAGAGAGAGGAAAACAAAATTGAGATGGTGGGATAAGAAAACAGGTGACAGAGTACGAAAATGTTAAAGTAAAAAGAAAATAATTTTTCGTATTTTTAATTTAAAGTTATTTTTGAAATTTAAAAGTTCGTAACTTAATTTAATCATCATTATTATATTTTTAGAGATAATTTTTTAAACTTATCTAATTTATGTGAGTGTTACTGTATAATATATTTGATTTTTTTTTACTCTATTTATATTTTTTTTTTAATATATATTTGTATTTATTAAGATATTCGATTTTTTTCTTTCCTTATTTTATTTTTTTATGAATCTTTATTATCTCTGTTCCTTTCTATTATTTTTCTGCAAATTCCTTTTTACGATATTCTTAATATTTGTGCAAGGTTTATATAATATGATCTAAGTTTGTTTTTATTGCTTCTTATATTTCTTTTAGTTCTCTTTTATTTTGATTTTAGTTACTTCTCTTGAATTTCGTTTTTAATTGTTTTCCATTTTAACTTCACTTAGGATATAAGTTTTCGATTACTTGATTGTTTTATTTCCAGTAGATATAAATGGTTTTATTTTTAATTCTTTTTAACATCTTACATCTAATTTTACAGTTTCATACTTGCTGTAATTATATTTTGTTTCTTTGTTTGTTTTGACGTTTTTCCGTATACAGGTTCTAGAAACTGTTTAGATATTTTTTATTATTACTATTTCTATTAACTTTTCTTTTTGCAAGTTTTTTTTCTTCACCACTATTTAAGAATCTTTTATTTATTGCCTTAAATATTGATCTTTCAGTTTCCTTGATCTTATTTTTATACAAAAACCTTCTTCAGACTTGATTCTTAATTTTTGTTGGAAAAGAACAAAAAAAAATTATGGCTATTGAAATGATCACTATATTGTCCCAAACTAAGAACTTAATTGTAAATGTTGGTTACCATATGAAACAAATGATGAGATTTTTTATGACTCATGGAATTGCTCATTTGTTGTCAATTTTGTTTCTTATGAACCATTCTATTATTGAAAAATAAAAAAAATCAATGATTTGAACTTTAAAAAATGAAAAAGTAAGAAGATGTTTTATCTTAACATCTTGAATCTGACAAGTTTTTTTGACTAAAGAACCTCCCAATTAACTTGAGGGTACTATGATTTTTAATTTGAATGAAAGCATTCTGATTACCTATATCGAAATTATGTTTTAAATAACCTAATCGACTCATGGAACAATGAGTAAAATAAGGAGAAGATGGCTAAAAACTTGTGGGAGTCATTGGACCAGAAGTATAAAATAAAAAATGTTGGTGTCAAGAAACTTTTGGTTGATCGTTTTCTTGATTATAAGATGGAATACTCTAAATCAATGTACAGTCAAATACGTGAACTCCAAGATATCTTAACTAAGATGCATGATGAATGGATGATATTAAATAAGACCTTCCAAGTTGCAGCTATTATTTAGCAATTGTACTTTTTATGGATATAGTTCAAGGCATGTCTTAAGTATAAGCGAAAGGAAGTATCTTTGAAGGACTTCTTGGTAATATTTAAGATAGAAAAAGACAACAAGACATATTCTAAAAGATGATATATCTTATATGAACCCAAGGCTAATGTGATATAGCATGGTCAAAGCTCCAAGCATAATAAGAACAAGGGTAAGCTGGGAAAATTGTCTAAGTTGGGACCTAAAGAGGTAACTTTTAGGCAGTTAAACTTCAAAAGGATTTACTTTAATTAATAGAGGACAAGATATAAAGCCTATATTGTAAGTTTTCAAAGAGAAACAGGAACCGTAAGGCAAACATGGTTAACAATATCACTCATAATATCTGTGATATTGACTTATGTGAAGTCATTTTGAGGTGAACTTGGTAGGGTTAAACTCAAAAGAGTGGTGGATTGATACTGGTGTAACTAGGCATGTTTGCTTAAACAAGGAGCAAATGGAGATCAAGGTGTTGATCAAGTTGATGTTTCCAAATATTCTCAAGATCATTTACAAGGAATTGATCATGAAAGTACAATACAAAGAAGTTGTGCTAGAAGAATAAAAAACTAAATTTGAAGATTCTAAAGTTTCACCAAGGATGGTTTATTACCTTTTTATGCAAGGGATATATTTGGAAGATCAAGTTGGGAGCAACGATTGATTTAGGAAGTAATATTTGTGTTTTAGTTAATTATGTGTCTTTTATATTTAGGAATTTTTATTTTAGTTAATTGTGAGTTTTTTATTTTAAATCTTTTAGTATTTTATTTAATTGTGTGCCTTTTATGTTTAACAATTTTTATTTTAGTTAATTGTGAGTTTTTTATTTCAAGTCTTTTGGTATTTTTTTTAAGGTTAGCTTAGGCCCAATCCATAACTAAATAGACCCATTAGGCCTATTTCATCTAGGGTATCTTGCTTATATGAAAGAAGAGTTATGTAATTTGGAGGTAAGAAATAATATTCATTAATGAAAAGGAAATTTTAGAAAGCTTCTTGTTTTGTCTTCTTGTGTTCTTGATTGAATACTTGAATTTGACTTATCAAAGAGAGTG
This sequence comes from Hippophae tibetana, assembly GCA_037013495.1. Taxonomy (NCBI): domain Eukaryota; kingdom Viridiplantae; phylum Streptophyta; class Magnoliopsida; order Rosales; family Elaeagnaceae; genus Hippophae; species Hippophae tibetana. Next base: position 25,557,253 of record CM072805.1, on the reverse strand, counting down.
ATCATCCTTTGTAGCGTCTCAAAGTTTGGGTTTTAAGGACTTTGTTTCCTAATGGTTCTAATCTTATATCTTTAACATGTTCTTAGCAAATCAATTGTTTCTATTCCTTTGATTTTATGGGTTCCTAAATTGTACTCCTAAATGGTCTGTATTAGGAGTTATTTACTACTTTCGAACCCGACAAGAACATGAAGTAGTTGTTTATAGGGAACTCTACTACTTCTATTGTTGAAGGGCAAGGAATATCAGGACTGAAGATGACATCTAGGAATGATCTGACTTTGAATAATGTATTGTTTGTGTCTGAGATTCGCAAGAACCTTGTGTCCAGTTATTGTTGAATAAACATGGATTTAGAATTGTCTTTGAGTTAGATAAGGTTGTGTTGACCAAAAAGGGTATATTTGTATGCAAGGAGTATGTGTGTAATGGGTTCTTTAAGCTAAATATTACAACTGTAATGCCTAAGAAAATTAATAAAGTTAATTCTTTTGCTTATTTGCTTGGGTCTTTCAATTTATGGTATGATAGACTAGTTCATGTTAATTATAATATATTGTGTATATTAATTAACTTGGATCATATCTACGCTTTTCAAATTGATTTCAAACACAAATGTTAGGCTTATGTTGAGGCAAAAATGATCAGGTTATTGTTCCATTCGATCGAAAGGAACATTAAATCCTTTGACTTAATTCATAGTGATCTATGTTATTTGAAATTTCTTAAAACAATGGGTGGCAATAAATATTTTATTACTTTTTTTATGATAGCATAGAATATTACTATGTATATTTACTTTAAAGCAAAGATAAAACTATATGAAAATTTATTCTTTATAAAACAAAAGTTGAGAATCAACTCAATAAGAAAACCAAGGTATTGTGAGTGATCATGATAGTGAGTATAAAACACCATTTGGTGAATTCTGTGCACAACCCAAAATTATACATGAAATCACACTGTCTTATTCACTACAGAAAAATGGAGTTGTTTAACGTAAGAATTGTACCTTAAAATAAATTATGAATGCAATACTATTAAGTTTTGGGTTACCATAGAACTTGTGGGGAGAAACTATCTTGTCAACTAACTACATTTTAAATAAGGTACCACAAAAGAAGGAATATAAGATACAATATGAATTATTTAAAGGAAAGATACCTTTTTATAAATATTCACGAGTGTGGGGTGTCTTGCTACAATAGTCGTATCTATATCTAAGAAGGCGAAGATAGGTCCAAAAATGATAGATTACATCTTCATCGGATAACACATAATAGTGGTGCTTATCAGTTTATTGCGCATGAATAAAAAATCCTTGACATACATAAAAACACGATAATGAAATCAAAGAATGCATCGTTCTTTGAACATATTAACCATCAAGTTCTTCTAAACAAACTTATGTGACCATGAATGAAGACAATCAAGATAAAGAATATGAATAAGAAGTCAAGGTTGAGGTTGAACCTAGACGTAGCAAGAGAGTAAGGACAGAAACGTCCTATAGTCTATATTTTCTGACCTACTTGCTAGAAAGTAAACCTAAAAACTTTGAAGAGGCTGTGAACTCTTCTGAAGGTCGTCAATTGAAAGAGGCCATTAATAGTGAAATTGAGTCAATTCTGAAAAATCACACCTGAGACCTAGTTAATTGACCTCCAGGTAGTAAAACACTAGAATTCAAGTTAACTTTTACAAGAAAAATGTAAATTGGATGGATCAATTGATAAGTACAAGGCAAAGCTTGTAATCAAGGTATACAAACAACGACATGACCTTGATTACTTTGATATTTATTCTCCTATGACAAGAATAACATCTATAAGGATGATAATTGCTATCATAGCTTTACAAAATCTTAAGATACATCAAATGGATTTAAAGACAACCTTTCTAAATGAAGAGTTAGATGAAAAAATCTACATTGAACAACCCAAGTGTTTTCTAAGCCTAAGTCAAGGAAGAAAGGTTTGTAAATTAGAGAAATATTTGTATGGTTTAAAACAAGCACCAAAATAATGGCATGAAATTTTTAATAATATTATGAGGATAAATGACTTTAAAATCAACGAATGTGACAAATGTGTATATGTCAAGGACATTGAATATGGTTATGTCATCCTGTGTCTTTACATTGATGAAATGCTAATTATGGATAGTAATGGTCAAATGATTAAATCCACTAAGAATATATAGAATTTAAGGTTTGACATGAAAGACATGTGATCTGCTAATATAGTTCTGGGAATTAAAATATCGAGGATAGTGAGCAATCTCATTCTAAGTCAATGTTATTATGTTGACTAGATGCTTGAGAAATTCAACAATGGTGATTCTGAAATTGTTAGAACACTACACATATCTAAGAATAAAGGGTGAAAATGTGTCTCAATTGAAATATTCTAAAGTTCTTGTGTACTTGATGAGTTGTACAATTCCAAATATAGTTTATGTTGTAAGTAAAATAAGTAGATATACCAATAATCTAGGATCTTATCATTGGAAATATATTACATGACTACTTAGATACTTAAGATACACACATAGCTATATAATGCATTACATAAGATATTTAGTTGTATTAGAAGGATACTGTGATGTAAACTAGATATCCGACATGAAAGACTCAAAGTCTACGGGTAAATATGTGTTCATACTGAGTGATGCAACTGTTTAATGGAAGTCCTCTAAACATAAATGGATTACTAAATCCATAATAGAATCTGAGTTTATTTCTTTGGATAAATGTGGCGAAGAAACTGAATGGTTACACAATTTCTTAAAGGATATTCCCAAGTGGTTGAAGTATGTATCTGTAATATGCATCCATTGTGATAGTCAATCGAGTATTGATAGGGTTTAGAGAAATATGTATAATGGTAAGTCTTAACATATATGTTGTAGACATAATACCATAAGACAATAACTCTTAACTGGGCTTTATCATTATTAACTATGTGAAATCAAAGGATAAAATAACGAATCTGTTAACGAAATGGTTAAATTAAGAGTTAGTTCATAAGTCATCGAGGGGAATGAGATTGAAGTTCATTAAAGAATAAGGATTTACAAAGGAAACTCAACTTAATTGACTATAGATCCTAAGATCTAGGTCAAATAGACAACTTAATTGTAAATACTTAGTGAAATCATTATGAGAGTTTACCTTAAGTTCATTACTGTGATAAAATAGTGATATTCGTAAGATATATGATAAGTTAAGACTTTTAATAATTCTTACAAAGAGAATATTGAATAGAGTATGTAGTTACATAAGTGGGTTTTCTTTGCTAATTACTCTTATAGATAAGAAATTACTTATGTTAGAGAGATGTAAAGCAGCTTCGAATGTAAATTGTGTAGGGTTAAATTCTTTGGAAACTCTCATCAAATCAGACATATATTTATGGCTAAAATTAATACAATAGAAAAAATTAAATTATATTAGTAAAGATTTTTGTATGAAGTATGTCATGGTTTAAAATTTAAGAAAATCATATTTATTGATCCGTTAATAACGTAAATATGATTTAACAAATGAAGATTCAAAGGGTTAGTATCTTATTTTCATATCAACATTGTTTTGAGTAGTTCAAATATTCGTTTAATTTTCATTCATGCTGGAAAGTCTTGGAAAATTAAATAAAAATTTGGATTGTTATCGTGTTACCAATTTTGAATGAATTATTTGCTTCAATTTTTCTTTTGTCCGTTTGGGCTTTCTTCCGTTGTTGTAGCTGTTCTTTCTAACTACTCCTTTTTACATGGGTGTTTTTAATTCCTTTTGAAATTATTCTGCATTTTCTCTTTTTATTGGTTCTTTTATTCCCCTTGCTGAATATATACATATCTTTATATATATTTTGGCCAGAGGAAAGCGGAAAAAAAAAAAACTGAGATGGTGAGATAAGCAAAGAGGTGACAGTAAGAAAAAGTTTAAGTAAAAAAGAAAAGAAATTTGTATTTGCAATCTAACGTTAGTTTCAATTCAGATATATAAAAATTAAGTGGGTAATAAAAAATATTATAAATTTATTATTATTTGATTCTTATAAGTTTTTAGAGTGAATAAAAAAAATATTTTAAGAATATTATGTGTTATATAATTATCGATATTTTTTTATTCTTTTTAAATTTTATGTTATTTAATTTTTATATTTATAATTTATAGATATTTGTAATTATGTATTTTTTTAACTTGTATTAGAGAGCACAATTAAGATTGTTTAATGAGTTGAATAAATTGTGTAGCATGCAGAATTCATACTGAGGGCGAGTAATCACGGGTTTGCCATTGTAATTATTGACCAACTTTTTCTCAGTGCTACTAAGCTGGAGTTCTTCTGGATTAGCCAAACCAGCTATAATTTTTAGCCTTCCCCTTTAATGGAACCAACGACATATATATTATACCCTTTAAACTTTTTTATTTCATCCTGTATTATTTTCTCTTGTTTCCAAAGCACAACTAAACAAACAATCAAGGCATTCTTACCACATCACATAAATAATAGGCTCAATTGTATCATTTCTTCTAAAACTTTATTAAATTCATATATAATTTAGATCTTAAATATTTAAAATCTGATAAGTAATTCTTTAAATTTTTAAATCATATTATTTAATTTCTTAACTTTTAAAACTTTAAACATATATTCTAAAATTTTATTCACAAATATTTGTTTTAGTAGCCAAATTATAATTCATGTGTAAAATTTTAAAAATTTAGGATTAAATCGTAAGATTTGAAAATTTAGAGAACTATACGTAAAATTTTAAAAATTTAGAAATAAAATAATAAGTTTTAAAAGTTTAAAAATCTATATGTAAATTAAGTTAAAATTTAAAGTTCGACGATGTAATTTAACTAAAATAATATTGTTTTACTTACAAGGAAATTAATTATGATAAAAATAAATTAAAACTAGAAGTACATGCTATAAATTGAGGCGAGGGCTCATTGTCAAAATCATCTGAAACTTTAAAATATAGCACAAGGCTCAAACCTTCTCCATTGGCATCACCAACAAATATAGTGGCAGGATATGTAGGCAACTGGCAAAACAACCCCAATATTGTTACATATATCACCCAAAATCTAGATTCCAACTTTTCACTAAAGAGACCTTGAGTTGTTAAATATTGTAGGCAAAACTTTTATATAGTGAAAGCAAGTTACAGAAACTTGTTTAACCTGTTCGTACTAGAGTAGTAAAGGTCTGAAATTTATCTGAGGATTTCACATGAGAGAGTATGTACACTGATAATCAAAAGTGAAGGAACTTTATCAGGTTTAACAGCAGGAAGTTGAAGGTGATGAGCAATGTTTTTTTAGGAGTTGGTGACCTAGAACTTCAAACATAGCATCAAACATGTAAATATAGTATTTTGTGTTTAAGGTTCAATAACCTAAATTATTAAATTATATGTATTTTACCTCTATCTGGTTTAACAACAAGAATTTACAGGTGAGAAGTAATATGACTTTCTTTTTTTAATATTATTGTCCTACAACTTTTAACATCGTATCAAATAGTTTCTGTGTTCAACGTTCAGTACCATCTATTATAGAATTACAAATATTTTAATTATATAATACATAATAATAGATGTATAAAAATAATATTAATCTTTCTTTTAATAATCTTTTTAAAATTTAACCTCTTTAAAGAAATGTCAATATTTTTTTTTTATATCTATCACAAAAACTAATTTAAGATACACATATATCATTCAAAATCCGTTATAAAATAAATACACCACCTTCAAGAACACTGCAGAAGTCATCCTCCCATTCAGAATCAAGAATGCTGACTGAATCAAACCAGGCTTCTTCTTTGTAAAATGCTTGCATATGTTCCATTTTATATCAGAAAACTGCTTGTGAGAAAAATTGAAACAAAAGGAAAATGGCAGCTGCTTAATAAGCATTCATATCCACAGAAGGGTTTCAAACCATCTGCATCAATTTGAGGATGGTTCCATTTCATTCGATGGAGGTGAAACTTCATGTTAGGAAATGATGCTTTCCTGCAAAATTGACCAACAACAAAACCTCTTAAACTCTTACTTCTTCGTATAGATGTAAAGCGTATTATTTTATCTCATCTCATATCTCATTAAGTATCTGTAATGGATTTATGATCTAATATTGTCTCATTTCATTTAAATATTATTTCGTCTAATTTAGATTATAATTTTAATGAATATATCACAAATTAATGAAACAAAATGAGATGAACGTATCTCATCTCATTTAAATAATATAATTTTATTATTATCTCATCTCATTAAAAATTAAGTGAAATAAGATGAGATAAATTTTAAAAATTAATGAATTGTATTATAAATTTTATCACAATTTACACATCTATTCTTCCTCTCATTTGATAGATTTCTCAAAGTCGTTATGTATTCCAATTTGTCTACTTGACCTTTAGGTAGAACCACCCATTGTAAACTATTTTCTATTGATAAGTACTACATGTACAATTGAAATGAACTAACACACAAATAAGAAACCTGCAAAGCAAAACTTGAACGAAAACTTAACTAACATTAAATCAGAACAATTTTGTGACTGTTTTAGATCAAAGAGTATGAAGTATATGTTTCAAAGTTGTGACCACCATACTACAAACCACATATGGAGAACCTCTTACATGTAACTATAGATTTATTATAAAGTTCATAACCATTTTCATCAAGCTCTACTTTTAAGGTTTTAATATTTTTCATAAATCTAAATGGTAAGCTTTTTCATATCACATAGCTAATGAACTTAAATCTCGATCTGTTGGAAATAAACTTGATTTAACCTAAATAATATTGGACTTAAGAGTTATTTATTTAGATGTTGTAATTAAAAGTCCATTATCTATAAGTCCAAGGTTCAAGTTCTAGAAATTTGTTCTAAAATTATCTTAGAAAAATATCTAGATATTTTAAGAAGAGAGAATAATAAAGAATTTTAGAACTTAGATATTTTGATGGATAATTCTAATAGATTAATTATAATCGTTAGATTAAAAATATATTGTCATAATCCTAATTGGCTAGGAGGGGTTTTAATTATAAATAAGGGAGGTCTTTCTCAATTTTATCACGCCAAAATTTAATAATTAATAACAAGTCTTCTTTTCCACCAAAATATTTTTGTTTTCTCTTATCTACCAAAATTTCTTAAAGCTTTCCAAAGCTTTGATTTTCTAACAAAGTGATAACAAAGCCAATAAAGTGGTTCTAAATATATCACTATAACATATCAAATCGAAGCTCTCGATGAGAAGAATACAACTCCATAAAAATCATCTCGATATGATTTTAGATGCACCACTAGGCGTCGACGGAATCCTCCTGTTGGAAACCACCGAGTTGGACCAAGTTTAAACTGAGTTAGATAAGGTATTTCAATGTTATGAATCTAGCCATGCAGTCAAAATTTCATAATTTTAACTATATTAAGAGATACATCTAATAGTATGACATCATTTCAAGTCCCTATGCTCAACGAAAATAACTATAATAATTAGAGTATCAAGATGAAGGCTCTTCTAGGTGCGTATAATGTTTGATAAATTGTAGAGAAATGATACAATAAGCCACAAGATGGGACTATATTATCTCAAGTTCAAAAATGATAATTTAAAGGACTCAAGAAAGAAAATAAGAAAGCTCTATCTCATCTAACAAGCTTTAGATGATGATGATTTTGAGAATATTTTAAGGACAATATCTACCAAGAAAGCTTAGAGGAAGCTTCAAACCTCATGTAAAGGAGGTGAAGAAGTTAAGAATGTGTGTCTCCAAACACTAAGAGGTGAGTTTGAAGCTTTACATATAAAAGTCTGAATCCATTTTTGATTACTTCTCTCGAGTTTTGATAATTTATAATTAAATGAAAAGAAATGGAAAGAAATTAGAAAATGTAAAGATCATAGAGAAGATTCTCCGCTCCCTAGATTCAAAGTTTGAGCACATTGTGGTGACGATTAAGGAAACAAAATATTTAGAAGAGATAATTGTCGCTCAACTTTGGAGTCATTGCAAGCTTATGAAGAAAATCATAAGAAGCAAGGGATCATTGAACAATTCCTCAAGGAGAAAAAATAAATTCAAGGATACAATAGCTACCACCGTGGTCGTGGATGAGGTTGAGGTTAAGGAAGAGGAAGAGGTCATGGTCATAGACAATGTTAAAATTAGAACACTAACAATTCCAACAACAACTATAAGAAAGGAGAAATCTCAATACATGATAGTTGAAGAGAAAATTCAATCTCAAGGTATATCAAATCCCAAGTTCAATGTTATAACTATCAAAAATTTAGACACTACTCTTCAGAATGTAGAAATCTCAAAACCAAAGTTGAAGAAAAGATCAACTATGTGGAAGATAAAACCCAACATAGGGGAACTTTATTACTAGCATATAAAGGTGAGGATGAAAGACAAGATAACACTTGGTATCTTCATAATGGTGCGAGTAACCATATGTGTGGGAAAAAACATATTAGTGGGATTAAATGAATCGATGATCAACAATGTTTCTTTTGGTAATGAGTACAAGATCTTGGTAAAATGCAAAGTTAAAATCCTAATTCAATTGAAGAATGGTAGACATTAATTTATTTCAAATGTCTATTATATTCCTTATATGAAAAATAATATTTTGAGTTTAGGTCAACTTTTAGAGAAAGTCTATCTTTCAATAAGAGATGATAGAAGTAATTTGATTACCAAGGTTTCAATGTCAAGAAGTAGGATGTTCTTATTGAACATTTAAAATGATATAGAAAAGTGTCTTAAAACTTGCAACAAAGATGCATCATGATTATGACATCTTCAATTTAGACATCACAATTTTGGAATACTAGAGATATTATCCAAAAAGAAAATTGTGAGAGAGTTACTATACATCAATCATTCAAACCAACTTGTCAATGATGTTTCCTTGGAAAGCAGTTCGAATTTTTTTTCCAAAAAACTAAGCTCAAGAGCTCAAAAGCCACTAGAGCTCATTCATATCGATGTGTGATACCCGATCAAGCCAAGCTCTCTTGGTAATAATAATTACTTCCTTTTCTATATAGATGATTTTTCTAGAAAGATATGGTTGTACTTCTTAAAGAAAAAATCCAAAATATTTGGAGTATTCAAGAAGTTCAAAGCTATAGTGGAGAAAGAAAATAGATGAGAGATCAAGGCCATGAGGTCTGATCGAGAAAGAGAATTCACTTCTAAGGAGCTTTATGAATTCTGTGAAGCAAATAAAATTTGACGCCTTTTAACTGTTCTAAGATCCTTCTCAAAAAAATGGAGTGGTAGAAAGAAAGAATAGAAAAATCCTTGACATGGTGTGAAGTATGCAAAAAAGTAAGAAATTTCCAAAGGAGTTTTGGGCATGTGCAATCTACCTATCTAATTTATCTCTAATAAGAAGTGCATGGGGAAAAACATCACAAGAGGCATGGAGTGAAAAAAAGTCTGTTATCTCCTATCTTAGAGTATTTAGATTCTTGGCCTATGCTCATATACCGGACAAGATAAGAAACAAGCTCGATGATAAAATAAGGCATTCATCTTTATCGAGTATGATTCAAACTCTAAAGGCTATAAGTTATAAAATTCAAATACTAAGAAGACCCTAATAAGTCAAGATATGGAGTCTAACGAAGAAGGAGAATATAATTTTGGTTCTCATTTTGATGATTTCAAAGAGAATGAGATTTTTGTTCTCATTTGATTATTTCAACTTCATTCATGATTTTGAGGAACAAAATGAATATAGAATAATAGAGCATGAAAAAGAAGTCCAACCAAAGCCAACCATTCTACCTACTTCACCAAAAATAGAAGTTGGAGACTCGTCACCATTATTTTTAAATGAAAGGAGCATCCAACACATTAAGAATCTAGAAGAAATTTATGAGGATATGGAAAGGATAGAAGATCTCATACTCTTCTGTCTATTGATCAATTGCGAACCTGTAAGCTTTGAAGAAGCCATACAAGAAAGGAAATGGATAGATGCTATGGATGAAGAGATGAAAGAAATCAAGAAGAACAATAAATGGGAGTTTGTTTCACTTCCAAAAGGCTATTAAGTTATAAGTGTCAAGTGGGTGTACAAAACAAAGAAGAATGTCAAGGGAAAATTAAAAGATGCAAAGCAAGGCTAGTTGCAAAATGATATAGACAAAAAGTTGGCATTGTCTATGATGAGATATTTGCTCCTATTGCTCGATTGAAAACTATTAGACTTATTATTTTTTTAATAGCCTAGAACAAATGGATAATACATCAAATAAATGTAAAGTCCAATTTCTAAATGGAGTTATTGAAGAAGAAATCTACATTAAACAATCGATGAGTTATATGGTTAAGGGATAAGAAGACAATCATAAAGCTAAATAATTCTTTTTATGGGTTGAAGCAAGCACTAAGGGCATGGAATAGCAAGATAGACAAGTACTTGGAAGAGAATAAATTCACAAAATGCCTACATAAGCATGCACTTTATGTCAAGATCAAAGAAAAAGATGCCTTGATCATGTGCTTATACGTGGATGGCTTGATCTTCACATAAAATAATCTAAATATGCTTGAAAAGTTCAAGAAATCAATGATAAGAGAGTATGAGATGAGTGACATTGGGCTTATGACTTATTCTCTTAGCATCCAAGTTAAACAACAAGATGTAATTTTTATCTCACAAGAAGGCTACGTAAATGAGATCCTTAAGAAGTTTAAGATTAGTGATTGTAAGCCAATTAGTACACCAATGTAATGTGGAAGCAAGTTATCAAAGCATGATGAATCAAAAAAGGTGGAGATGACATTCTTTTAGAGTTTGGTTGGAAGTTTGGTGTATTTGATATATATAAGACTTGACATTCCCTATGCTACGGGATTTATAAGTCACTATATAGAGAATCCAATTATTACTCACTTCGACGCAAAAATAATTATTCGTTATCTCAAATGTACAATCAACTTTAGTTTATTCTATTCATCAAGTAATAATTACAAGTTTATTTGTTATAGTGATAGTGATTGGACCGAAGATGACGATGATCAAAAAAGTACTACCAATTTTTTGTTCTTTATGGGAGATATCACATTCACCTGTATGTCAAAGAAATAACCAATAGTCACCCTCTTAACTTGTGAAGCTGAGTACGTAATTGTTATATCATGTGTTTGTCATGCAATTTGGCTTAGAAATCTATTAACAGAGTTGGGATAGCTAGAAGAAGAGCCAACTAAGATTTATATTGACAATAAGTCGACTATGACATTGGAAAATAATCTAATGTTCCATGATCGAAGCAAATACATTGATACTCGCTATAACTATGTAATGGAGTACATCACAAGAAAGGATGTGTAAGTGAAATATGTGAAGTCTCAAGATTAAGTTGCTAACGTCTTCACCAAGCTATTGAAACAAACAAATTTTATCATAGTGGGAAGCTTGTTTGGAATGACAAATCAAGTTTAAGAAAGTGTTGGAAATAAACTTGATTTAGTACAAATAATATTGGACTTAAGAGGTACTTATTTAGATGTTATAATTAAGAGTCAATTATATATAAGTCTCATAAGCCAAAGTTCTATAAACTTGTTCAAGAATTATCTTAGAAAAATGTCTAGATATTTTAGAAAGAGAAAATAATCAAAGTTCTATAAACTTGTTCAAGAATTATCTTAGAAAAATGTCTAGATATTTTAGAAAGAGAAAATAATCAAAGTTCTATAAACTTGTTCAAGAATTATCTTAGAAAAATATCTAGATATTTTAAAAAGAGAAAATAATCTAGAATTCTAAAACCTAAGTATTTTAATGGATAATTCTAATAAATCAATTATAACTATTAAATTAAAAATGTGTTGGTATGATATTAGCTTTGATTAAGAAAGGCTTTTAATATAAATAAAGGTGATCTTTATCAACTTGTATCAAGCTAAACTTTTAGAATTAATAACAAGTATTTTCTTTCACTAAAATATTCTTGTTTTCTTTCTTTTTCAAAATTTTCTAAAACCTTCACAAACTTTCACCTTCCATCACGAACTTCCCTTAATTCCCTTAATTGATGAATAAGCCAAATAAGATAGAAAAAGGCAAAACAAATCAAGGTTTTCTTAACATAATAATTTAGAATAATGTAATATATATACATCAAATAAATATCTTTATTTCAAACAATGGGAAAATATTATCTCAACGTTTGTGATTTTTCATAAATATCTTTATCCTTTTAAAATTATCAAAATTATCATTTAATTTTATCTAGATATAATAGTTGTTAGTTCTTAAAAAGTATTAAAGTTAGACTTTTGACTTCTCTTATTTTTAACATTAAATAATTAATTATATTAAATTAATAAAATAAAAATGATAATTTTATTTTATTTTCTTATAAACACTAATCATATAAATGTAAGACCTACAGTGTAAATAATAGTAATGAAAAACTAAAATAATTTATAAAATTTCAAACATTGAAAATAAGTTATAAGTTTAATATTTATCTACTAATTGACTTAAACAAATTATTATTATCTCATTTTATAATAAACTATTCAATTAATATAAACACTTATTTTATTTGTTGAATTATAAATAATACTTTTTCATTTACGTATTCAATACATACTTTGTAATATTTTTAAAGAATATTTCAATACGTAAATGAAAAAGTTAATATCATTCTCGAATATTTGATAATATATTTAATCCGAGTGTTATTAGGTATTAAATTAAAAAAAGCATATGTAATATTTTTCCAAACAATGTCGACACAAAGCATACAAGTTAGTTTACCTTTATATATATAATAATATCAGCGCAAGTTGGAAAAACTTAAATACCATTTCTCTGAAAGCATACAACCAAAGTACTCAATGTTAAAAGTAACCTGTAAAGAGTTAGAAGATAAGATGAATGTTAGTGCCACTTTACCAATATTAAAAGACATTCTAGAATCATCATGAATCTGGGATTTTAACCCAAACCAACAAAGATTATTTCGTAATGAAGACAGAATGAAACTAAATTGTTCTTAAATCAGGGTCGGCTGTCCGATCAAATGAGTTCTTTTTTTTCTTCTTCCTAATTTTGAAGTTTTAAAATATAATAACCAAAATAAAGTTTATATTTTTGTTTATTCCTTTTTTAAGTATAAAGGGAACAATCTTAACAAGATTATTAATAATGTGTTATAAGTTAAAAAAATAAATTTTATAATTTTAATCAATAATTATTTAAGATATTTGTGATTGTACCATAAATTGTAATATAAAGAATTGTTTAAAGAGAAATTGATATTTCTAAATGACATGTTTATACAAACTCATTATATTAAAACTTGTTAGAGATACTTTTTTATATTAATTAATTTTGTATTTATCATATTAATTATATCATTATTAGTTTTATTTTTTTAATAATTATACTTAATTCATAATCATTCAATTATTTTCTCTAATGATCTCAATTATAATTTTTATTACTATACAATTATAATAAAAAGTGTACATATCGATATGTATATTTATATATATATATATATATATATATATAATTAATAAATAAATTTGTAGATTGTTGAAAAAAAACTAGTTATTTATATTTTATGGAATAATTATTTATTACGTGTAAATATATTTTCTTAATAAATATTTTTTTTCCTATATTATAATAACTTAGATTTATTAATCTTAGAAAAACTTATTCCATGTTCTAATAAGAATGAGTTCAAATTTTTAACATTATTTAAAAAAAATCAATTTGTTATAAGTTTTTTAAACTTTTTATGTACCTAAGTTATGAAAAAGGAAAAAAAAAAAAAAGAACCTTTTATGTTGTATTTCACAGGAATAATTTGTGATCTTTCGTATACTTCGTTACATAAAAAACCTCACGCATAAATAAAAAAAAAAGATAAAGATTAAAAAATTAAAGAGAGACAATTCTCGCTCTTTTTTCATTTTATTCTACATAAGAATATATATTAAAGAGTCTAGTTTATAAATAAACTCACACTATTATAGCCAAAGACAAACTCAAATACGAATCTTATGGCACGTGACTCCACATATTTTATTTTTTAAATTAATATGTGAGAATTATTATTTTTTGTTATATATATATATATATATATATTATTTGATATGTCATTATAAACTACTTAAAACAATAGAAGTTCTAAAAAAAAAAAACTTTGATTCTTATCTAAGTAACTAAAAACTTCATTATAATCTCTATAAAGGATACTTAGAAAGGTGCAAAGCCCAATTCTTTTTCTCATATTTATTAAATTGAAGTTTGAAAAATGTATTAGTAAATTCAAGTAATTAGTTGTTTTAATGCATAAGAAATAATACTTTTGGTTTTATTATTTTATTTTATTTATTCTATATCTTTTTAGGGTAGTTTGGAATTTTATGTACTCGCCTTATTAGTTTAATTATTTTTATCATTTTCTCAAAATATATATATATATACACTTATTTATTACCCTCAATCCATCAACTTTTTGGGCCTATCCCTAAGTCTATTGAGTAGATAAAAATAAAAAATAAGTGAAAACGTTAAATAAAAACACATGATAATACTTTAAGCAAAAATATAAATAAAACTAAATCTTATATAAATAAATAAGGTTATTGAAATTATTTATTTTTAGTCAACGTGATTCCAATTTAAATGGATTTAAATTTTTTAAATTTAAATTTTATATAATGATATAATCAATTTGAATTCGATTAATAAATTTTTTTAACATCGAATAAGATTAGATTGATATTAAAATTTATTTATGAATCATTATACACAACATATACAAATTTAAATTTTTATAACAAATATTATTATTTATAATCATAACTAAAAAAATAAAAAGAATAAAAAATATGTTTATACAATTATTAAATTTTATAAACATTTAAATTTATTTTTAAGTTAAAATAATAATATAAACTAATTATAATATGTTTAATATTTAAATATAACATATATAAAATAAAATATATTTATTTATTTATAATTTAATAATAATTTAATTTAGATTAGATAATACAGATAGTAAAATATATCAATTTTAATTCTATGCAAATTCGAATAGATTATATAATTTTTAATCAAAATTTAATTTAATTATAAAATTTATAGATATAACTCAATACAAATTTGAATCAAAATTCAATTAATAAAATTTAATTTTTTAATTCTAAGGAATTAATATAAATATTTATTTATTTAACGGACCGAAAAGTATATCGAAAACCCTGCCAAGTTAATAGAATGGAAAATGGTGGGTCACATCATCCAATCTTTTGTCAGATTAATAGGATCTATATTATAAATAATATTATTGTGATAGACAACAGGAAAGTTTTTTATATTCCTATCATTTTGCATTTTTTATAATTTTACTTTAAAATAAATTAAATATTTAATTAATACAACTAATATGTTAACCGAGTTCATGTATTACAAATAAAAATTAACAAGTTACTAGGGACGAAATCTCAATTAATACAAATAAAATTATGCTATTATTTATCATATAAAAATAAAAATAAATAATCAGAAGTAATATTTTAAATAAAAATAAAAATATTAATTTATTAATAATACTATTTTATTCGTTATTAAATCATAAATATTAGAAGATAAATCATAAATTTTAAAATTATTTAATTTAAATTTATTTTAATATATTTTATATATGTATATATATATATAATAAATGTATATTTTAATTATTAAATATATTATTATTTTTAATGTAATATATAAATTAAATATTTTATTAACCCTAGAAGTTCAACATGGACAATTATTTTGTTTACCTTTCTAAGAATACAATCCTTTTTAAAAGTAACTTCCAGGCCGTAGCCCAGCTTTAAAGGCCCAATAAATATATGTATTTTTTATAAAAGCAAATATACATAAAAAGAAATTTGATAAAAATAATATACTTTAATTCTTTTTTTTATTCCATAAAATCTACATTAAAATATACAATATACTAAATCAATGGAATAGAAATTTGAAATCACATTGTAGAGAATATGAATCACTCGTTGAATTAAATTAGGATTGAGTAATGAATTGAGAAGTTCTAAAGTGGTGAGGGTTTTTTTTCCTTCATTTTTTCTCATTATTTTTAAATAAAGATACTATCATTGATAAAAAAATAAATTTTATTTTACTTTTTTCCTCAAGATATGAAACAGGCATAAATAATTAAATATATTATTCATTATTTCGAATATAAAATGAAACAAGCATAAATAATTAAATATATTTCAAGTATATTATTCATTATTCTGAATATAAAATCCCAAATTATAATAATCTACTTCCTATTATACTACATTTTTTTGTTATTTCAAAATTGATGTTTAACCCTAAAATTCATAGGAATATCATGAATTGATCAAAAGTCAATAAGAGAATATTAGCTCCAACCCATGAAAAAAAACATAATCCTAATGAGCATTAATCAAGTTTTTGAAATTATGATACTTAGAGTTGATGACTCATGATAATTTATAGAATTATCAAAATAAAATAAATTCATTATTCTATTAAAAAAAGAGACTTTTGAAATTATGGTTGCTTTACTCGTACTTGTAAAAGCTATTTTTGACAAAATGTATTTGGGTCCTTAAAATCATACTATTTAATACCAATCCTTGCTGTTTATGTCATTTAATTAGTTTTATGCATTATTATGTTATATTAGTAATCAATTCTCTACGTTGGTAGATAACACTTATATTATAGTACAGTATTTGAGTACTGTTTGATTAAAATATATATATAACTGAATTAAATGATCAAAGTTTTTCATGCTCTCCAAAACTCCAAATAATAATGCATGGATATCTTTGTCTTGTTCTTTTTAATTTCTCTAAGTAATTACTAAATTTGTATTAACAATGCATCTTTTCAACACTTAAACTTGTGAAAAATAGGACATAAATTCAAATAAAGTATTTATGTTCATAGAAGCAAGTAATGACGTGGTAATTTAAATTAATAAAATATAAGAATAACGTAATTTAAAAAAAATACAATTATTTAATTAATATTTGATAAATATAACAAAAAAAAATATGATTGATACAAAATATAAAAAGTAACTAATAACGCTTTGAAAAATTCATTCTCCCATGAAAGAATAATATATTCAATTAACAAATTTAATTCACATAAACTTATCATATATAATTATTAGAATAAATAAATATTTTAAATTGATAAAAGATAATAGAAGAGTTTATGAATAATATGAATGTTTCTAATTATTAAGTTAACATTTTAAAATTAAAAGATGTATTATTTTTGTAAATTCTTACAAAATATAGGGGTTTTGTCTATAAGATCCAACTTTTAAACAATAGTTTAAAAATGGATATAAGTAGAATTTAAAAAAAAAAATAGGCAAGATCTTACCTTAAACTTGAAAGCAAAATTTTTAATCAATTTTATTTAAAAAAAAGATATATTAGCTCTATTTTACAAAAAATAATTATTATAAACATAAAAAAATATTAACATCTTATAAATTTATAATTAATTTTAAATACATAAATATTTTTTATCATATCATATATTAAAAAATTTATTTTAAAAAATAAAAAATAATTTATTTTACAATAAAATAAATATAAATTTATACACATATTGAAAATCATATGCTAAATATTTTAATAATTCATAAATAATATAATACATTATTATCATTATTATTAAATATAATTATAATTATATTTAATAAATAATTATAATATTAATTATAATTATGATATAAAAAATAATATTCATAAAAATAATTAAATTATTAAAAAAAATTGTGAAACCTCCTTATCCAACTTTTTATAATATACAATACAAACATAAAATATTATATCGTAAAATTTGTGTGAAAATAGTATTTAATATAATATTATTATAATTATTAGCCCAGTTTTTATAATTTATTTTATAATAATTATTATTATTAATTTTGTAATTATTTTATAATTTATTATTATTTTAAGTTAATTTATAATAAAATTTTGATAAGTTATTTGTTATAACAAATTATATATTTATTATTAAATATATTTTTGTATTTTATAAATATAAATTATTTTTATTATTTTTTATTCACTCAAAAATTTATTTATTAAAAATTTATAATTTTTGTATTCGGTACTTTAAAATTGCAAAGGATAATTAATTTTTTTTTCTTGTTTGTAAAATAAGAAGAGACAAAAAATGGGCTAAGAATTGAAAGAGTATAGGGACAAAAAATGAAAAAAATTAGATGATAATTGAAGGAGAAGAGAGAAAAAAAATGACTTGTTATTTGATTGAGAGATTAAAAAGAATATTTTTTTAAATTAAATTAACAAAGAATTTCTTTTTAAACTTTTGAATAAGATATAATTAATAGACAAAACTCCAAAATATAAGAGCTTTTTTAAATGAGTGTTTAATTAAAAGCATTGATAAGCATATGGTAAAATACGTAACAAAACTTTAATATAAATAATTTATTTAAAAAAAGTTATTTATGGTATCAAATAAACTTAAAGTAACTAACTATAATTAAAAGAAGAAAAGAGGGTGGAAATGGAGGCAAAGCTATAATTAAAAGCAATCACATGTTTGAAATATGTCTGAAGTAACATAATGGAAAGTCACCCACTTAAAGTTATCGCCTTTAATTCCTCATAATTGCTCTCAACAAATGACCCCCCTGCTTTTAATTCCTTCTGGCCAGCCCCGCTACCTACTCACAGTGGTAAGGAAGAATTTTGTAATATTATTATATTTTATTCTCTTTCTTTTTGTTTTTTTTTTTCCTACTTTTAAATAAGTGATGGCTGACTTAGGGTCTAAAAAATATCATTAGATTGTAACGTGTATGTATATTTATATATATTAAATATAAAATTTAAAATACAAATATTTATATATTTGAAAGTTATTTTTTTCACACTTGAGATCTAAAAGGTTGTAACTTTTAATAACAAATATCATCTGTATTATCAAAGTATATTTGAAAGATTGCTTTTTAATAAAGGTGTGAATTGTTGTATGAATTGTCATGAAAAAAGAATTTTTCAGATCATAAAGAACAAGATCTCTAATTGTCTGAAATTCTGAATTCCCGTAAAGCGATAATAATAATAATAATGTTGATATTAACTTTCTGTTTTACTATTTCTTACTGATAAGAGTAAAATTTATGAGAATCATTTATTGGATATATTGACTTGCAACCAAAATTCTATCTAAAACAAGACTTGAATATAACCAAAATTTATGTTTCCTTCTCTGCATCTAACCGGTTAACTAAATGCAAGAAAATTGAAAGCGTTGGGGATTTTACTTTCTTTGTTGGGTTTATACTTTCAGTCTTCAATGTGTTATGTTACCAACTAACACCCTCTAATCAAAACACAAATTTGGGACTGAATTTTATTCTGTTATTGAATTGAAAAACAATAGCATTTTAATTAGGCTTTTAAGAAGGAAATATAAACACTAATACTCCACGTTTTAACAAACTCCCGAGAGTAAATTTTTGAGAACTAAAACCAAACTCAAAAATTCAAAACATTGACGACACTATGTGCACTTTCTTTAAACAAGGAGAGATAATTTTCAATAAAAAACAAAGACCAAGCCCACTTGATACATTGCATACTGATACAAATAGTTTACTTTATCTTCGAACACATTCTCATCTTATCTCCAAGCTTCAAGAATGCCTCAAACTTTAGTGGCTTTATCATGATATCATAAACTTGCTCTTGAGTAGGATAGTACACCAGCTCTATAGTTCCTTCATTTGATAACTCACTATAGTTCCTTCATTTGATAACTCACGCAAAAAATAGTATCTCACATGTATATATTTGCTTCTTTTATGTAAGATTGGATTTTTTGACAACTTAAGAGTAGAGTTGTTATCAAAATAAATAGTAGTGCACTTACATTGAACATGTCCAACTTTTTCAAGAACCCTTCTCGGTCATACTCCTTGACAAGAACAGTAGGTTGTTGTAATGAACTCAACTTCGGTTGTTGAAAGTGTTACAATAGTTTTCTTTTTGGATGCCCAAGACACAGCTCCTTTTCCCAGCATGTAGACAAATCATGAAGTGTTTTTCCTGTCATCCAAGTCACCTGCATAGCCATTGTTTGCATACCCTACCAAGTCTTCATCTCCTCCCTTCCTATATGCAACTCCAAATTCTACAATGCTCTTCACATACCTGAGAATCCTTTTGGCATCTAGGAGACGTGATTCAGTGAGATGCTCCATGTTTCTACTAACCAAATTTACAAAGAACATCAAGTCTGGTCTTGTGGTCGTCAAATACCTCAAACTTCCCACCAACTATTTAAACATTGTAGCATCTATAGCAACACCACCACTATTTTTCAACAATTTGTAGCCAAGGATAATTAGATTCTTCACAAAATTGCAAACATACATTCCAAAATGAGCCAACACCTTGTTTGCATACTTTCTTTGATTAATAGAGATCCCTTGTTCTCATTACACAACTTCTACTCTAAGAAAGTACTTCATCTTACCAAGATCAATCATGGAACACTCATTCATCATTGACCTTTTAAACTTCATAAACATAGCTTCATTCTTCCAAGTAAAAATAAGATTATCTACATAAAGACTTACAATGAGAATGATGCCTCTACTTCCTTTCTTCACGAACAATGTATGCTCACAGTAACATTTCTCAAAGCCTTTCTTACCAAAGTACTTATCAATCTTGTTGTACTAAGCGTGAAAGGCTTATTTGAGTCCATATATAGCTCTTTTTAAGTTTGTAAACTTTATCTTCTTCTCCTTTTTTTTCTCAAAATCCTCGACTGATCCACATAAACATCTTCAATTAATTCTCCATGCAAAAGCACGCTCTTCACATCCAACTGAAACACACTCCATCCCTTTTGAGCTGCTAATGCCAATATGATGTGAATAATATCCCACCTAACAACAGGTGCAAACACTTCATTAAAATAAACTCCTTATTTTTGTGAGTATCCCTTTGCCACATGTCGAGCATTAAATTTGTTAACCTCTCCCTTCTCATTAAGCTTCATCTTGAACACCCATTTCGCACATATTATTTTTGCTCATGTTAAAGAGTTGTTAGCTACCATGTCTTATTATCTTCAATAGCTTTTATCTTCTTCTCCATAGCTTCCTTCCACTTGGAACATTTCACAGCTTCTTTAAATGTCTCAGGAACTTCAGAGGTCGTGAACATCACAAAGCCTTTCTCTTTATACTCTCTTTTGGTATGCCCTTCCCCTGACAGGTAATCCTGCATCCACACTGGTTCACATCAATTCCTTCCTTGAATTGGACTCTCAAAATTTTCACTGCTCGTTGTGCCTTGATATGGACTTACTGCTACATTTTCTCTGACACCTTTATCATCATTTTGACTCTCATTCTCATTCTCATCTACTTGATTTGGTTTATCTTTGTCTTCTCCCCACTCTAGCACACTATGCTCTACTTCTTCTCCACTCTTCTTCCAATTTCATTACTCATTCTCTGTAAACTTCACATCTTTACTAATCAAAATATTTTTTGTCTCAAGATTGTAGAGTCGTTATGTTTTCGACTCTCCACTCAAACCCAATATAATACACTTGTGCTTTTCTCATCCAGCTTTGATCTCTTCACATATGGCATATGAACATAACTAATATTTCCAGAGACTTTGAGGTGATCAACCAAAGGCTTGTAACCATTCCAAGATTTCTCTGGAGTTACTTCCTTAACTACTACTGATGGACTTCAATTTAGAATGTGAATTGCATAGTTTACTATGTTTGGCCAAAACTCCTTTGGAATGGACTTTTCAATTAGTATAGACCATATTATATTCATAATTGTATGGTTCTTTCTTTCAACCATGTCATTCTAATGAGGTGTGTAAGCAGCAATAAGTTATCTTGTTATTCCATTCTCACTGCAATTGTCTTGAAACTCATTCGAGGTATACTCATTACCTCTATTCGTGCGCAAAAATGCAATTGATTCACCATACTAAGTAAATTATTCTTCACTTCTGGCACAAAGTAAACAGAGGTGATTACCTGTACCAAGCCATCAATTTCAAGTCTGATTTTTCCCTTCCCTTTCACCATTATCCTTAAATTATCTCCAAGCCTTACTGATTGTGGGAATTGACCATCAAAATTAGAGAACCATTCTTTTGTACCACACATGTGGTTACTACACCCTAAATCCAAAAACCACACATGCTCTCTGCTTGAATTATGCCTTGTGATGTAGGACATCAACAGTATTTCCTTACCTTCATCTAACTCTGCGTAATTCGTGTCCTTCTTCCAACGAGGGCACTCATACTTGAAATGTCCTAGCTTGTGACACTTGAAGCATTCAAGAAGAGCTTTGTCGAGTCCTCTACCTCTACCCCTTCCTTGGTATCCTCTTCGACCTTATCCTCTGTCACTTCTGCCTCTTCTGACTTCAATTGTAGCTTATAGTGCTTGTTCTTCCCCACTATGCTTTCAAAGCTTCTATTCAAGCATCATAAGAGAAATTTTCAATTCATCTATTAAAAATGTGTTGATATCTTTCGACTCTTCAATTGAACATACAATATAATTGTACTTCTCATGAAGCGTTTGTAGAACCTTCTCCACAACCTTGGAGTTTGCCATTTCTCCAAGGTTCTGTATATTGTTTGCTACCATCATCACCCTGGGAAAGTAATCAGTAATAGACTCACCTTCCTTCATCTCCATCACTTCAAAGTCTCTCCACATCCGCTGCATACAAGTAGTTCTTCACCTTGAGGTCTTTCAACCATAAATCAGCTAACTTCATGCACTACATTCCATTCAACATGCCTCTCATCCCTAGTTCTGTGAAGCCTGTCTTCACCAGGTGCCACCATTCCTTTGAGAGTAGCAAATTTTCTATGAGCATTGTCCAATGCTCATAATCCCTGTCGAACTTGGGAATGCACAACTTTCCATCTTTGTCACTCAACATCTCTACACACTCTTCACAATGAGGCCCCTATGATTGGGATTTAATACCACTTGTTATGGTACCAATTAATACTCTCTATTCAAAACACAAATTTGGGACTAAATTTTCTTCTATTATTGAATTGAAAAACAATAGCTTTTATATAGACTTTTTAGAGGGAAAGATACACACTAAGACTCCATGTTTTAACAAACTCCTAAACGTGGATTTGTGTGGCCTAAAGCCAAGTTGAAAAATTCAAAACACTAACAACACTAGTTGCACTTCCTTTAAACAATGATAGATTATTTCAAACATAAAACAAAACTAATCGAAAACAAAGACTAAGCCCACTTGATGTTTAGGTTAGCTTTGAAACTTCACACAAGGTTCTATTACTATTTTTTTATCCACCTGAAAGTAACTAGTGAATTTAATTTATTCACCAAATTTGGTGTATAATTAATACTTTGAATAATTTTTAAAAGACTAAATATTTTCTTTATCATCAAGCACCCTTATAACGGATTTGGAATACTAATTTGAAATCAAATCAATTATGTATATACGATATATATTAGCCTAACCCAAAGTCTTTGCAACGATTCTTATTGGGATTCCAACTTTTGCTTCTGAACATTATAAAACCTAATTTATTCATTAATACAACATACAAATCCTGAGAACTATATATTTAGTAAGTATGCTATAATTTTCATTTCCATACTTATTGGGTCCTTTCATTATAAAGAGTATATTAAGTACATGTTGTGATATTATTACAACTGATGTAAGAGTTGATTATATGTTAAAAAGTAAGTTTTATTATTTAACCAATAATTATTTATTATATCAATTATGATTGTACCATAATTTATAATATAAACAAGTACTCTTTCACAAAATAATAGCAAGTGAAAGAAATTATTATAACTATTGTACCACAAAGATGATTAATTTTATTCACTAGATATTTATGTTGTCTAGCAATTTTTGCATGAATTATAGTTATAAATAAGATGTAGAACTTCTTTATACATTATTTTACTTGCATTTGGTAGACACGCTAGCTATCTTAGAGACATGTCACAACGCTTAGAATTATTTGTGTGCTCAATCGATTGAATAACTACATTCATTGATTGACGGGTTAGATCGATTGAAATCAACCTAGATGCTATTGGGTTGCAAATTTAGGGGCTTGATCGATCGATTATTGGGTTGATTGATCGAGTTCTCTCTGGTTAAAAATTCCAATCTGGTATATTGTTGCAAAATCAATTGAGAAGGATCTCAATTGATCGAGTGCACGGCTATGTCAATCGAGTAAGGTCTTGATTGATCATGATCATGTTTGTTAGTTTTAAAATATTTATTTTAACTCAAGCTAATTGAAAAAACTACTACATACTACTTTCTTAAATAAGTATTACTAATCTTATTTCAAGTATAATTGTCTTTTCATAATGATCTAGTTTTAAGATAAATAAAAACCTATGACTTTATTATTTTACACACCACACAACATATATAACTCACGTGTTTCCATAGCCCACAAAATTCTCAGTTTTTATTAATTATTTTTTATGATCATATAGATTCTTCCTTTTACGATTATTTCATTCTAACATTAATTCATTATATGTGTGATTATGATTTATTGAATTAATTTTCAAGATTTAAAAGAGCTATTGTTATTGATCTTGAGCTAAATTTTTTATTCTAGAATTCTTAGTTTCATATTTATTGATAACTTTAGAACTATGATTAGGATTTATTTATTATTGAAATCTATCTAGAGCACACATAGACATTTATATTTATGTGCTATCCTTTTTGCAAGTTATTTCGTGAATGTGTTCGATTGATGAAAAGAGAATTGAAACGTTGATCAATATTCATATGATTAGTGCTTAAAAAACACTAAAATTATCATGATATAATGTATTTTATTTGATTAAATAGATTTATAATTGTATAATTTTATCATATTTTTATATAAATTTATCTTTTTTGAATCACAAGTATTTTTATTCAAAAATAATTTAAAGACTTGAAGAAAAATATTATAGGCAATACATCACAAATATGTTGAAAAAAATGAGAAAAAGTAAAAAAAAATTGAAAAATTAGATAAAATAGGTCAAAATGGTAAAAAATGTCAAAAATTCTTAGTCCTGTGTGCACCAACACCCATATGTCACAAATCTTGTTTCCCACACGCATGCTAACCTGTCTAAACTTGTCCAAAATCAATTTTGATATATTTACCAACTTTGTTTTTTGACATTTTTCTCATCTATGAAATGACCATTTCCCCCATTGTAAAAATCATTCTAAAAATCCCAAAAATCACACATTTTTTTCACTTTCTCACTCTAGAAAGCTTTCTTAGTTTTTGGTTTTTTTTAGTTTTAAAGTTCTTTTCTTTTTGAGAAAAACTAATTATGCTTTTGTAGATTTATGGTTTTTGATTCAAATTCGTTTAGAGGTTTTTCAGAAACAGAATTAGGATCAAAGTTCTGTAAGGATTCTTTTGAGATATAATTTTAAATGATTTTTTTACAGTTATTTTTATGTTTTATTCTTATATGTTATATTTAATTTTTCTGTGATTAAATTTAATATAGTTGACTGCTTATAAATATGATATAATAATAAAATTATTATGCTTGCGAAATATTAAATAGGTAAAATATTTATATAAAATAAATTGATTTTGTTTTATTCAAGATTTTATATTAAGGATGTTAGAGATAAATATATTATTTTTCATCATAAACTTAAATCTAGAAATTAAATTTTAATGTTTAATTATCTAGTCTGATTTAGAATAGTGTTCTTTTATTTGTTGGTATAATTCTCTCGCAATTAAAGTAAAGCTCTATTTCAAAAAAATTATAAGAATTATTATTTGAAAATGTATTGATAACATATTTTCACTGATGGTTTTTAAACTTGAAAGTTAGTACTCAAATAATTAAATTTTTAGGTTTAATTTGGACATCTCGAATAAAGTCTAATTAACTAACTCCGCCTAAAGCTGTGGTTAGATGGTTTGCAAATTTATTATAAATAAAGCTAAAATTTAATGTTTAATTAATTAATAGATCCTGCCTAAGTTTATTAGTTAATTAATATTAAACAAAAGAATTTAGTTCTCGCCTGAGGACAATTTCATACCAAAAAGAGAAAAAATTAATAAATATAAATTTATATCTTTAATAACTTAAATAATATGTGCAAGTATAATTAGCTTAATTATTATATCAATAAATACTTTATTGTTATGAATGATAAAAAATTACATTATTATATGTTTATTTTTTATGTTATTAGATTAGAAAACACAAATTAAAATATCGTAACAGAACGTTTAGGATTTAATTTTATTTTTAAGAGTTTGAATAATAAATTAAAAACCACATATTTTTTTTCTTAAATCGACCTTAAGAATATACTTGTCATTTTCTATAAAATGATTCGTGTACTTGCAAGAGTTTTACAAATATGAAAGGAAAGTATCTCCAAGATTGATATTATTAACACGATGCTGGTCTTGTCTCATCACCATACACGCTAATCTTAGAGATGTTGAAAATATAGTAGATGCTCAAAAGTAAAGTAAATTGAGACATTATATGTATAAGGGTAATATAAGATCGAGTTTATACTTGAACATTTAATTTTTATTGTAGATAGATTAGATAGTTTTATAAAGTGGTGATGTACCTCTTAGATATTATTGTGGCCTAAATTATTTCCACATAAAAATCTCTTGTGTTATTTTTTAATTTTCATATGTATTGTTTATTCACTATTGCATGTCTAACTATGATTAGATATTAAATTTAAATTTCTTTTTAAAATAATATATTCACCCTTTTAAGCTTATTTGATCCTATCATGAACTTTCAAAAATAAATTAAAAATTAAAAAAATATTTATAATTTTGTTCAAAAATAGAAATATCAATAAAATATTATTATTTTTGTTGCATTCTTGAAAAACAAGAAGAAAAAATGATCTTTTAATAGTATTTTTCTATAATGACATTATTTTAATTATAAAATGATATCATTAACAAATACATTTTGTTAAATGAACTCACGAGTACTCATAAGTTAGTTGGACTAGTTTATTTAAAGTCATGGTCTAAGTGAGTGAGATATTTTCAACTTATTAACCCATTGGATCAATTTTAAATGAAATCTCATTTGATACCACTATACATAACATTTGAGATCACTATGGGAGCATCATGCATAAATATATAGCTATCAAAATATTAAAGTTAAGGGCATTGTTCAATTTGAAGAATTTAAGGTGAAAATAAGCCTTAACATGTCATTAGTGCTTAAAAATGAAAGTAGGCCTTTACATATCATTGAATTAGGAACAAATTTAACGTGAATCACACACTTAGAAAAATTGCATTGAATAATTGGATACAACAAAATAGGTTATCATAAAAATGTTAATCACTAACCAAAATAGCCAAAAAAAAATACTTTATATATATTTGACATTATTTACATAAATTCATAATTAATCAAAAATAAAATGACTATATTTTTCTACCCAAATAGGAAATAAATATAAAAATATCCCACTTGAATGATAAGTCAATAATTTTGATAATAGAAACATTAATGGGATTTGTTGCACAATAATGTCAAATTGTGAGTTAACATTCAAATTCAATACTTAATTCAAAATGTGATCTAAAAATGTTTGATTGTAGACAACTACAAGATATTATTACCTTATGATACACCTTCAACCATTTGGTATGGGTTTTAATACCGAAGTATGGAATGAACATACCTATTTTCTTGATATATACTTGTCCGCTCATAACCTTTTTGTTCTTATTGCAACCTCTCTAAATTGGGTCAAAAATGTTCATGAGTCTAATGTCATATTTCAACCAATAATACACGCATAACGTAGAACATGAAAAAAATAACCATTATGTGCATGATAATATGGTCAAAATGGTAAATCTTCAAGCTCTCCCTTACTTAATACAATAATAGGTTCTACCATTCACATTTAAAATGAGTGCTTTTAAACAATAAACGTAAACAAAATCTTAATAAGTTTAACAAAATGGCGATCCTCGAGTTCTCATTTGATTAATACAACAATAAGTTCTACCATTCACTTTTAAATGTGTGCTCTCAAATTAATGAGTCAAAAGTCTTAATAAGTGAATCAAATACGAGCTCAATTAAATATACATTTTTGCATGAGAGTGACAAATGAAAAGAGCATAAACAACCATTTATATCATATATCATACAAAAAGCATATAAATGCAGGATTATTGAACACAATATTTTATAACAACCTTAGAATGAAAGCATAATTTCTTAGCCTTTGAAAATAAAATTCTTCATGCATTTAGCTATGATAGCCTTAGATGACTTATAGATTACATCACATATTTTGCACCATAATCACAAAAGATGCTCTATCCAATTTCATAACCTTGAATTACTCAATATTGATATAAAATAATAATATACTACAATTCAATCTATATTAACTCAAACACACCTTATAATATCAAAATATTTACCAACAATTGCAAGCTATGTATACAAACACTTAATTAGTAAGTTAGTTCTACTATTATTCATTCATGTAATCTAAGAGATGTTTCTACTTGTACAAACACTTAATTAATAAGTTACTCTTACATTTATACAAATTCATAACTTTGAATTACTCAATATTGATATAAGAGAATAATATAATACGATTCAATTTATATTAACTCAATCACACCTTACCATATCAAAATATTTATCAACTAAGATATGTGTACCAACATTTAATTAATAAGTTAGTACTACTATTATTCATTCATTTAATCTAAGAAATGTTAGATATATTAAATAAGAATAATACAAAATTATAAATATACATAAATATAAATAAAATAGAATTTAGAAGAGATCATAACTGTTATAATATCTTTAAGATAAATTCATCATCTTATACGTGTTTGAAAATTTATAAATATTTAATATGTCATGATTATTACAGTCAACTAGCATCAATTATGTATCAATAAACACTACTTCAACGAATGAAAAATCAGTCTAAATTTTAATAAATAAAACCTAACTTTATATTTTGAATTGAGAGACACTAAGAAAGGAATTTTTGTTTGTTTTCAATGAGAGTCTTCTCTCCTTTATATAATACAATAAAGCTAATTAAATTATTATGTGTAGATCAATTTTGAAAGCCATTTTATTAATTCATGATAAAATTCATCATCAAATCAACAGCCAACAAAAACGTTTCTGTCAAAACGTGTGGGGAATTAATTTCCCTGGAATTTTGTCAAATTTAAACAAATCTTCACGTACATTAATTTGTATCTAACTATTAGAATCGATATAAAATATTTTGATTTGGTTAAAATTATTTAAAACATAAATATTAAAATAATTTTATAATATCATTAATTAAATAATAATTTATTGATTTTTTCATTAAGATATTTTATTTTAATTTGAACATTATCGTATTAATAAAAATAATATTTTTATTTATTTAACTATTCTCAATTTAAAATAATTAAAAAAATTACTATTCTTAAATGACAAACTTGAAAATAGCTAGTTAAATAGTAATAAATGTTAGATGTGTAAACAAAATTTACATTAAAATAATAATAATAATAAATTACATTAAAAAAATATTGATAATAAATTGGATATATAAATATGTTAATATGTTAATCTTAAAAGATAATAGATGTTAATAATATATTAATCTTTTAAGTTAAAACTAAGAATTATCAAATGATATCAGAATTATGATATAATTTACATTGTATGCGAGCATATAAGAAATCTTAAGTTAAAAGTAGATAAATGTAAATAATACATATGGTTCAAATTCGAACGACTGATGGATCCCCCGTTGGATCGTAATAAGAATTGAGTGATATTATTTTAAATTCATTTGGACTCTCTTGGTTTGATTAAGTTGGTGTTGGTTCGTTGGATGTTTCTTAACGATACAATTAAACGATTAGTCCTTAGTATTGGACATGGCTGGAGTTTAAGAGTTAACGTTTTCTCATTTGAAAGGGATTACTAGGTGTGTAAACAAATTCTAAATTAATAATATATGAATAATAAATTGAGTATATAGTTATAATATGTTACTCATTTTAATCGATTAGTTTTTTATATTGAAACCTAAGTTGAATTTAACTACTAAATTACATATATTATTATATTTATAAAATATAAATTATAAAAATAATAATATAAACGTTTGATTTGATTTGAATAATTTAAAATTTTATAAATTAAATTAATTTTTTTTTGAAATAATTCAATTTTTTAGTTTGATTTAATTTATCAATTTTTTTATCCTATCATTAAATTGTCACCAAACATCTTCTCAATTATGAGAGATTTAGAGGCTTAATTTTTTTTATTCGTCCTATTGTTCATATATACTAACTTATTTCATTACCTCTTGTTTATAGGTATTAACTTTAATCTATTGTTTATATTTAACAAATTTAATTAAATAACCGATTAGAGCGTGGAGAAGGGAGCGGAATATGGATGGTAATTTCTTTTATGGAATATATTTACATATATATTTTCACTCATATTTGTGTATTATTATAAAATTATATAAAAAATTAAGATAATTATATTTTTTTTATTATAAAATGGTATGAATTATTTATTTTATTATTTAATTAATATATTTTAGTATTATTAATATTAAATAAAATTATTATTAATAAAAAAATATGAAATTATGATGATATAATTACTTTTTTAAATTTTAAAAATAATTTTAAGACGCAAATAATTACATATAAAAATAATTACAAATGACGGTAACAATTCTCTTATCACAAAAACGAAGTTGCTAATGGTTGGACTATATTTCTTTATATTTTATTTACATCTCGTTCAAAGTCTGACATGAAAATGACAAATTCAGTTTCCCCATAGGTTACTTTTATTTGAGAAATAATAAATATATAATTATACATTCAAACTATATTTGTACTCTTAAATAAAAATTATATCTTATTAATTTTGTATCAGTTTCTCAGGTTACACAATAAAAAAAAAATATCCAGTTAATATTTTTCTTCCTATTTTTAAAAGAAACCTGAATTATCTGTATTTTTTTCCCCCATCAAATTCTAATTAATTACTTCACGTAGTACAAGTTTACACAGCACAAGCGGTCCCTGATTCCTTTTATCATTGTTATGTAATGTCACTCTCTCAGTCCCCGCAGTATTTGTTAATACTCAACTGCTCAACCCCACAGTAACAACAGTAAAAAATAAGAAGAAAAACATTCAATTTATTTTACTGTCTCTTATTTTTTATAAAAATATTAATATAATATAAATTATTATTATAACCAAAACAATTTATTAATAATAAAATATTACTCTGTTATACATCCCCTTTTAATCACGTAATTAGTTTCCTTCACTTAAAAAAACAATTTATTTGGTGTAATAGTCCCAAAAAAATGCCGATTCCCTCGTGGGTGGACAGTGAAAAAAAGAGTTAGTATAAGGGCTTTTTTTGGGTTGAGTTTTTTTTTAAATCTTTGTAACTTATGTTATGTGAGGGAACTAAAAAAAAATCAAAATTGATTCATTATATTTATTTATTTGTTTGGACTGAAAAAAAAATAAAGAATTAAATCGATTATTAAATTAGAATAAATCATATTTTTTTCTTCCTCTTTAGGGATCATGATTCCATTTTTATCTCAATTTTTTTTTTCAATTTTACCTTCATTCCAAATCTTAAATCCCAAATCCCAAAACTCAAAACACAAAACACCAAATCCTAAATCTCAAATCCCAAAATTCAAAACTCAAAACCCAAAACACCAAATCCTAAATCCCAAAACCCTAAATTCAAAAACCCAAATCCCAAAACTCGAAACCCTAAATTCCAAATCCCTAAATCCCTAAATCCCAAAGCCTTAAATCCTAAACCGTAAACCCCAAATCCCAAAATCCTAAATCCCAAAGCCTTAAACCCTAAACTCTAAACCGTAAACCCTAAATCCTAAAACTCGTTACCTTAAATCCCAAATCCCAATTCCTAAAATCCTAAACCCTATTTAGAAAAAATAATAATTTTAACTCTAAACCTTAACTCACAAATATAACCCTAAACTCTAAACCCCAAATCCCAAATCCTTAAATCCCAAACCTCAAAACCTTAAACCCTATTTAGAAAAATAATAATTTTAATAATATATTTTCTTTTTAAGTAATAATTATTTAGAAAAATAATAATTTTAATAATGTATTTTATCTGATGAAAAAATAATAATTAAATGATATTATTTAAATTTTACTAAATATATGAGTATTAAGGTAATTTACAATTTTTTCATTCTATTACAATAAAAAGTCAAACACTGTAATACTGATTTTTTTTTTATTTCAGTGGTCAAACCAAATAACATTGTTTCATTCCGATTTTGATTTCGATTCCATTTTGTGAACCAAACGTCACCTTAATGAAAAAAAGAAAGAAATCAAAATGATAGAAAAAATTGTATTCTAAAGATGATAGCAAGAGGTCACAAAGTCAGATAATTCTGCTCATTTATTTTAGTTCGAGATTTATCTCCCGAGAGGCTCCCATCCCACACAAAAACCGTGCAACTAACCTTTCTTTTCTTATGTGGGCTCTTTGTCGCGTAACCCTAATATATAATATTTTTTGAAGATTTCATTAAAATATTTTTATTTTTAAAAATAAGAAGATATTTATTTATTAAATAAAATTTTAAATTACCCTTCCATTAATATTTTTCTATATCAAAATAACAACACACTATTTAATAAAAGGCTTTTGTCTATAATGGACATTTTTTAGTCAATAGTTTAAAAATAGGCTGTGAAATAGGTAAATATAACCTTCAACTTGAAATCCCATATTTTTGGTCAATTTTATTTTAAAAAAATGATATTTCAACCCTATTTTACAACACATAATTATTATAAATATAATAAAATATTAACATTTTATAAATTTATAATTAATTTTAAATACATAAATATCTTTTATCATATTATATATTAAAATTTTATTTTAAAAAATAATTTATTTTATAATAAAATAAATATAAATTTATACATATTGAAAATGATATGCTTTTTGATAATACATAAATAATATAATACATTATTATTAATAATAATAAATATAATTATAATTATATTTAATAAATAATTATAATTATGATATAAAAAATAATATTCATAAAAATAATTAAATTATAAAAAAAATTGTGAAGCCTATATATCTAATTTTATACAAGATACAATACAAACATAGAACATTGTATCACAAATTTTAAGTAAAAATATTATCTAATATAATATTATTATTAATATAATAAAATATATAAATTATATCTAATTAATTATATTTTAATACTTAAATAAAATTATTATTAATAAATATTTGTTATCTTAATAATAATTAAAATTATAATAATATTAGAGATATGTGTTACAATGTAATTTATTTTTATTTTTTTATTCTTAAATAATTTATTTTTTTAAAATGTCAATAATTTTTCATAAAAATTATTGTAACTATTTAGTAAAATTTTTAATAATTTAATAATTTAAAATTTTATAATTTATTATTATTATTTTATAATAAAATTTTGATAAGTTATTTGTTATAAATTAAATATTTTTTATTATATAAATATAAATTATTGAATAAGTTTTAATATACCTATTTTTAAACTAAAATTAACTTTTAACACTTTTTAAAACTACGTTATATATGCCTAAAAACCCTTTAATAAAATAATTGAATCTCATTGCAAATGCTAACTGACATTCTCATGTGTTAAACTGTGCAGCAAATATATATTATAGAATAGCCTTTTTGACTTTTTATAATTGCAGCTCCCAAGTTACAATCCAAAAAGGTACCCGCCCCTATTGGATTTGTAGTTTTGTGGCATATAGTAGTATCTTCCAACCAGTCAACCAGCGGCAGTCGTAAATCGAGATATTTAAAAATAAATGTGAACCCAACTCTGTAAGTTGTTATGAGCAGGTTTGTAACTGAGTAATGTTGTAAGAATAGTTCAAGATGCCTCAATTTTTAACTTTTTCGTATATTGGGTGTCAAACGGGTCAATATACACGGCGATATCCATTGATCTACTAGGTCGACCCGACACGGGTTACTAGAATTTCAGTATAACATTAATAAAAAAATCTGGGTAAGATTTTTATAGATAATTTCAGATTAAAATAGATATAATTTCAGATAAAAATCGAACTTGAAATAACGATTACAATTTAGATATAATTATATTGATAATTGTATCTACTTATATTTAAAAGTAATTATATTTATTTAATTAATTAATATTTATTTATTTTTTATATATGTATGTAAATTTTTTTTTTAAATTTTAAAAAACAATTTTTTAGATATTTTTTAATAACTATTCTAAATCGTTATTTACAGGTAAAAAAATATCTTTAAATCGTAACGATTTTTGGACGATTTCGAATATAAATTTTATAATTTTATTCGATGATAATTATAACAATAATCGTTTCTGTTTTTATCGAATAAGAATTCTGCCAAGACTAAAGACACGATATATGGGTTACCGACAGACAAATGTCATTAGTGTATGGACAACATTTAGATTATCCGAACTCTTTAAGACTTCTAATTTCAATTGAACATATGGATATTAGTAGCATTTTAAGCAAATGCTATCGAATAAATATTGGGCTTTGAATTTTCGCCACAATGCAACAACATTAATGTTTGTTGTTGACATTATAAGTTCGTGCCTGTTGATTTGTACGTGTGATTTATCAATTAATATGTGAGTAAAATTCACTGATGTTTTATTTTAATTCATATATTTAAATTAAATAATTAAGTATGGCTTGATAAAAAAAATTGTTTTCAATGATCATCTTAATTTTGTGACATTTCTTTTTGGGAAATAAATTAAATCCGTTATCCAAACCATAAATGCTAAATCACTTATTGTAGTTGTTCTCTGACTACTTTATATGCTAATATTTGTTTTGTCATATATAAAGCAAAGCTTTGAGAAAGACGAATACAATACGACAAGCTTTGTAACACTGGCCTGTGCGATATGATTTATTTGGTCACGGGAAAAGGTAAAAAAAGTAAAAGGTAGGTTGCTAGGTATGCAGCTAAAAGAAAACCAGTCCTCTCTCTCTCTCTCTCTATCTTCTCAGTCATAAACCTTTGGCTTTTGCTCAAGTAAAAAAGCTTACCCAAAACCAGTTTCTCTTGTTTTCTCATCTTTCTTGGCTTGGGCTATGATTGAGTGAATCAGACAAAGCTTCTTCTTTGTCGCTTCCTTCTCACATCTACACATTTTTGTTCCTTATTTCCTTTTTCATTTCTCTTTGTTCTGAGATTTTCTTTCGAAAATGCTAATGAACCCTTTGGTTGCTTGGTCCCTCTGTAAATCACCCATTTGCAATTTTTTTCCTGGAAAATGAAGGGAAGTGGAAGGAAGTGAGCAAAAAGCTTACAAGTAATGTCAAAGTAGATACCAAAGTCGTCTTTTTATCCCCTATTTAACATTTAACTTTTAATATAGTCAAAAAATTTCCCGCTAATTCTTCGTATTTAGCCAGAAAAATGAGAAAACATGGGTGGCAACTTCCTTACCATCCTCTCCAGGTATGTTTTAAAGTTTTTTTTCCCATATTTGTTGTTGAGCAACTTTGTTTAATTGATTTAATTTGATTTCTTAATTTTTTTTGGGGGAGATCTCCTTAGGTGGTGGCAACAGCTGTGTTTCTGGCTCTGGGTTTTGCTTTCTATGTGTTCTTTGCACCTTTTGTTGGGAAGAAGATGGTCCAGTATATTGTGACGGGGATCTATACTCCTCTTGTAAGTAATTTCTGATGTACCTTCCTTTAATTTGTATCTAGACATGTGGTTTTGATGGATTTGGAACTGGGATCTGTGTTTTCTGTGCTTGGTTTATACCTAATCCATGCGTTTTCTATTATTTCTATGTGTTGAAAACATTAAAGAGTGTCACACCTTATTTGTACACATTTGTTGTTGATTCATTTTATAAATACCTTGGACATTAACCTTTTGGTTCTGACTCTTCAAAGTTCTTCATGCTATCAGAACTTAAGTGTTATTGAGCCAAATCTGTTGTGGGTTGTGGGTCGTGGTTCGTCTAGTGGCCAGGCTAGACAGACTCACTTTTTCCCGTTTCAAGTCATAGGTTCAAATACACCAAGTACCATGTGATTGGAAAAAAATATGTTGTGGAGACCCCTACAAATTAATGGAGGGAATGTGCAGGAGTGTTGGATTAGTAATATAAATGGGCCTCACTCACCACCCATATGATCCTTTCTTCATAGACTTCTGCCCTTCATTGTACCCCGTGGTCCTTTTAGTAATTTTTCCTGTGAGTGCTTTAAAGTTTCTTTTTTGTTTGATCAACTAGTACAACATGGATGGGAAATACTTAGAAACAGCCCCTTCAGAGCTTGCCATTACATATTGATAAGAGGGGTATCTAAACTGAGATAACTACAGGTTCAAGTTTGTTCTGACTCGTCATTAAGCGGAAAAAAGGCAAATACTAATCTTCTAGTCTTTCCCAGGATTCATGATATCAGTACTACATTAAACTTTGATATGATCAAAGAAAAAGTTTATTCTATTGACGCCGTTTAAGTATTACTAGGAAGGCTTCTAGTCTTTCTTTATAGTCATTTCCAAAATGCTTGGCTTTTCCCTGTGAAAAGAATATCTTCCAAAGAATTCTATTGAAATATAACTTTTGGGGGAGGAAGAAAGGAAATTAAAAAATGTATGAAGTTAATGCAAAAAGTAATAGGAGATATCAGTATAACTGTTCTAAAGCGTTTTCTTCAGTGTATTAGTTAACCAGATAACTATGTTAGGTTTTTGCTGTTAAGACATTTCAAGTGCTTACATAATGTCTTGAGTTTGTGGGAAAAGCAGACTGTTCCAAGTTCATTAGAAAGCTTTATTCATATTTTATAATCTAAGTATTCCTAATCCTATTAGATTTAGGTTATCAATGTGTTGGCATGTTATAGAGTGCTGGTTATGTAATTTTCTTGCAAACAAACTTTACCAAGGTTGTTCAACCAAAATTTTGTGAGCTGCTTCTTCTATCTAGTGGTGTCAAATAAGCAACTTAGTTTAACTCATTTAAGGTCGATCCAATGAGTTGAAAAAATCCAGCTCATCTAGTTCAGAACTCAAATGAGCTAGCTCACCTAACTCATGAGTAACTTTTGAGCTTATCTAAAAAATACCTTTGTCAAAAGATAATTATAATAATGCCATTATGAAAAAAATGCATTTAAAAGAGTAATCTCATGAGCTGTTAAGACCAACTCATTTAAAAATGTGATGAATTGAACTTAGCTTAAATATAATTTAGAATTGAGTTGAACTATAACTCATCTTAAGTGAGTGAACCTTGAGCGAGATAGCTATCTCATCTCATTTAACACATCTACCTCTATCTACCTAATCTTCTTAATGTGCAATATTCATGGGCCAAAAGATTTAGTTACATTTTATTACCCACTAACCAAATATGGCCTTAGTGTTCTGATTCCTGGACTAAAATTATTTCTTCGTGTCCTTTACATTACATTTCTTTGTTTGCTAACTCTAAAAAAGAACAAGATAGATCAATATATCAACAAGATGTATGCTTCAATTATTTTATATTATTTGGATCCGTATTAAATGTATACTTAACATTTGAAGTGATTTCTGTCCAAAATGTTTTAACTTCACAAGTTATTATGACCTTGTATTATGAAAATTTGAGTAATATTTTTCTCCATTTTTTTCTCTCCAGATCTTATCTGCCTTCGGTCTGTATATTTGGTGTGCAGCAGCTGATCCTGCAGATCCTGGAGTTTTAAAGTCAAAAAAGTATCTTAAAATTCCAGAGATTGGAAAACAGACAGAACCAAAAGATTCTAAATTGGCTGGGGATTCAACTGCATCATTACACGATGCAAGTGCTGTAATAAGTGGAGGGAAGCCTCTGTCCAAGGATTTACTGGACAAAGATGCACCTTCCATAAGTTTGAGTGTGGATGCTGA
Organism: Hippophae tibetana; assembly: GCA_037013495.1. Lineage (NCBI taxonomy): Eukaryota > Viridiplantae > Streptophyta > Magnoliopsida > Rosales > Elaeagnaceae > Hippophae > Hippophae tibetana. The sequence continues at coordinate 25,518,996 of CM072805.1, read as the reverse complement.
GAGGAAAATTTCATCAGAGCGTCCATCTTGTTTCCGGTTAGCTTGTTATCCTTGTGCTCTTGTCTTCAAATGCTGTGGTCCAAGTGAAGAATCATCTACACAACAGATGAGTGAGGAAGGCATGTTCTATTGCAGTTTGTGTGAAGTAGAGGTTTGTCTATATTAACAAACCAACTTTTACTAATTTGGCTACATTTCTGAATTGAGCCCTTATGAGTATACATATGCAAAAATGTTGTATATATGTTCAACAATGTTGCATGTAGTTGTATAGATATGTTACATTGTTGTGAGAGAGAAACGAGAATGAGAAAACTTATACATGTTACTTAAACTATTAATTTTACCATGTTCGGTCCCTGTTATCTATAACTAGAAGGCAAAGTGACTAATGTGGTATGACATGAGGATCACATATTAGTACCTTTGTCCTGCATAAGTCAGGGCATGTTTATATATATATACACACATTTTGCTGCTTGGCCCTTTTACTTGACAAAGAAAATTAGTTGAAGAATAAATTAAGCTGATGTAGAAATCTCTAGAATTGAGAAAATAATGTATGATTATATATATTAAATTAACAATATTGAAATTGCAAAATCTTCTTTCTTTTCCCTCTTCTTTTTCTGTCTCTTCCTTCCGTTTCCTATGTATGAATTAACACATTACGTTTATATGTACAAATCCCATCCCTTAATTTTGGGATGACTTGAAATATGCACCCATCCATTATAATAGTAAAACTATTTATTTCCACAAACAACATTTGTAAGATTTATTATTTATTCTTCAACTAATTTCCTTTCTCAAGGATCATTATTTTGCAAGATTTACAGGCATATGCCAGCTTTGCATTGATTCATACTCACTTCTATGGTTATTGATTGTCTTCTTTTATAAGATTCAAATCTTGTTCCTTGTAGGTCTTCAAGTACAGCAAACACTGTAGGGTTTGTGACAAGTGTGTTGATCACTTTGATCATCATTGCAGGGTAAAAGGATCATCATTAGTTGAAAGTTCTTTACTTCTTTGGTAATTCATTTAAATTTTTCATTGTTTTTTTTGTTGTAGTGGCTTAACAACTGTGTAGGAAAGCGGAACTACCGACAGTTTTTTGCCCTCATGGTTACTTCTCTCTTATTGGTAAGAATGACACCCTATTCTTGTCCTGCTTTGATATCAGTCAAATATCTTAAACACCCAGCCATCAAGCCAATCTTGCTCTTAATCTTAAGAATGTTACTGTCTCCATTAATTTTTAACCAGTCCCTTAAAGGCCATTTCTTGTTTTGCTTTCATCATTTTGAATTCCCCAAATGTTCCCTGAATGCCATATACTCAAACTCAAGACCCATATTGACTGCCTTGAATCCTAAGAGAAATCAGCCAGAATCTGAAGATCACCTCGTAGTAAGCGTTCTATTTTCAAGTCATTGTTCATTTTAATTAGTTATTGACTGGTATACATTGTTTGTGCACCATGGGCTTGAGATTGCAGCTTATTATACAATGGACAACAGGGATTCTTGTTCTCATCTGCTGTTTTCTTGAGAGAAAGCGGTTCTATGTAGACATATCTGCAAAGTTAGGCAGCAGTTTTTCCTTGGTGCCGTTCGTTATTGTGGTGGTGAGTTTATTCATGTGGAATGGATTTATCTCCTTTAAACATAGCTATGATTTGTGATCAATTTTCTTTAAATTTGTGTCCTGCTCATTCAAAATAGATGCCAAGTTGATTCTTCAGATGTTTTACCTGACAATATTCATACTAATAAAACTTGAATAATATGTAACAGGCAGTATGCACCCTTCTGGCAATGATTGCAACTTTACCGCTTGCACAGCTATTCTTCTTTCACATTCTTCTTATAAAAAAAGTGAGTAGTAACTGCCTCCTGCATCATTGTTAAATAACTCTGTAACAAAATCAAACAAGTCTCTTAGGGTTATCTTTCTTCTGTCACTTATTGGAGGATGTGTTTGTCATCATCATCCTTTTCATGTCATTCTGTTATTATTTAAAATAGAAACTCTGGTGACAGGACAAATTCCATAATTAAAAAGGGCATGAATACCTTGTCTTGACAATTGCTTTAATGGTCATTAGTTTTCCTTGTATGTTTTGTTAATGTGGTTTATTGATGCGATAATATTGCACCATGGAATGTCATGTAGGGAATCAGCACATACGATTACATTGTAGCTTTAAGAGAGCAGGAGCAAGAGCAAGAGCAACAAGGAATTGGAATGCAGCAGAGTCCCCAAATGTCTCTTGCTAGTTCACTCACTGGATTAAGCAGTGCGAGTTCCTTCACTAATTTCCACCATGGTGCTTGGTGCACACCCCCACGTCTGTTTCTCGAAGATCAGGTGAATTTGGATTGCTACTTTGCTTCAAAATCTGTCATGTTGCTTATATGTTTTCTAACACAAGGTTTTCAGACATCAGTCATTGTGTTTTTCTTGGAAATGTGCATTATGCACATTAAGTTTGATTGAATTTACTCAGGTTGTTCTGTTTAGAATTTTGCTCACTGTATTGGTTTTTTTGCCAACTGTCAAGAGTGACACACATTAGAAACCCAACATTTTGAGTGAGGAATGGAAGCATTGTGCAAGCATGCATTCCCGAGGTTGGGCACAAGACAAAATCGAAGTGACTATTGAAAATTGGGGAAAATAAGCTTAATGTTGATACAATGAAATTTGTACAAGATTTTTAATGTTTAACCGTTCTGTTTTCCTTCCAGTTTGATGTTGTTCCCCCAGACACGGCATCAGTGAGTTCATTTGGGAAAAAGGTGGCAGGGGATGATTCAATTAAAAAGAAGAATCCTGGAGCAGTAAAGATCAGTCCATGGACTCTTGCAAAGTTGAATGCAGAAGAAGTTTCAAAGGCTGCTGCAGAAGCAAGAAAAAGGTCAAAAATTCTGCAGCCTGTGACAAGACGTGAAGGTTCTTTTGGGCAAGTAAATGAAGGTAGCTTTGGCAGTAGTGGCCGCCGAATGTTTCCAAGGCCTGAGAATAACAAAAAGCGTGCTAGTAAACGGGTGCGCCTTCCAGCTGACCTACCCATGGAGTCCTTGGCAAAGGTTTCTTATAAAGCTAATGAGAAAGGGTTCACTGACATATCAAGTAGTTTGGCTCCCCTCCAGCATGAAGCACGGAGTGCTTTCCATACAAGCCGGGCAATGTCAAGTACAACAGGGGTTGTTGCTTCTTCTCCTGAGAGCAGTTTAGACTCACCTGACATCCACCCATTCCGATTGTCCTCTTCTGGAGCCGAAGAGGCAAGGCGGCTCCCAGGTCTTTCTGGTCTTGCTGCTCAGAGTGGATTTCCCTTGTCAAGGTCAACTAGCGATGGTTATGAAGCATCTGGTGGAGAAGATAGTGACCATGTTCCTACCAGAATCACACAAAGGTCAACAAACTGGAGTAATGTTCTGTTCGGATCTGATCGGGATGAAAGGATTGTGAAACTGAAAGCATCATCTTCTATGGATGCTAACCTGAGAAGGCTATGATCTGCAATTGCTTTATTGAAAGTGTTGATCGATTTGATGCTTTATTGAAAGGGAAATATTGGAAGATTCTTTCATTTGTGGGCCAAGGTAATTGGTTATCGTTTGAGATATCCTGGGCTTCATGGGAAAGAGATGGAAAAGGCTGTATAGAATTTTAGATTTGGTTTTTTGTATCGAGATGCACATACTTTGTAAATTACTTGAGCCTCATTGCAGCCTTCTAGTTGGTTTTAAGAATTTGTTCTAACTTCAAATATTACAAAGGGTTGTAATTGCATGGTCTACCAGTATATGCATGAGCCATCCCACTCTTAAAAGGGAGGGATAAGATTAATCTATTCCTATGCATGTCTCCTAAATTGGAGAATATGAAACTGAACTATTGGCCACCTTCTATAGTATGGTTAGTATGTGAACTTGAACAGTATATTTGAAGGGAGTTATTGTTTCAAATGCCCCTCCCCTATGGGTCGTAAGTCTTATACTTAAAGACAGTGTATTTTAGTCTTGTTTTTATTAGGTATAAGACAACGTAAGTGTTATTTTTTATAATAAAAGTTCACTTATTTTTTAAAATAAAAGTTTATTTTATAAAAATAATAGATTAAGATAATATAAATTTATTGCCTTTATTTTTACAAAATCGACTCAACTTTTACCACTCTTTCTAAGGTTAGTGGAATTGTGTTATTTTATCTAATAGACAGAGAATTATAGCGTATTTTTGTTAAAATTAACGGATTTTCTTTAATATATTTGAATAACTATTGGTTCTTGCGAAATTGCATTTATTATGCAGGAAAGCTTATTATACAGTTTAATAACACCCGCTTATATGGGAGATTTGGTTAATACCGCCCTTGACCATCTCAATCCAAAGTTGTGACTTCCAATCTATAAAGCCAACAACTCCATTTCTTGACTTTAAAAAGAAAATCTACATAACCAACGAGAAATGTGAAGTTTACGTTGGATTCCAAAACTGCTTAAGTTTCAAGTTCCTTTGGATAATATGCAAGAGTTCATGGTTTTTCATCCCAAATCTGAGTTTTCTTTGTGAATTGCTTCGTTGGTACTATTCAAGGATTAATTGGAGAGTGTTAATAAGATGTGACTTAACGACGGGAAATTCATTTGGACATATAAAAAGTTTAAGATTCGAGTTTATAAGTGAATAATATACTTATTTTAAAAAATAAAATATCAATTAGATAGATACATGTTATTTTGAGAGTACAAATGCATATAGCAAGCTAATAACTTTTAAGGAATTTCCATAGCATTATCTGAACAAAAGATTCAGACTCTGTTGTTTTAAATACAAAAGTGCAACTTTCATGTTCTTTGCATTACATATTTTACATTTTTTTTTTTACATTATCACCAACTAAAGAAAACTAACAGATCAAAGACTCTCACCAAACTTGAAAAGAAGTTTCGGTTCGAGGCAATACGAAGGCAACTAACCTTAAAACCATCATTAATATGCAACAGAAACAACATGAGGAACTTTCTCGTCATCAAAGGGCAAGCTAACATACTCTCTGGCAAACTCCTCAGCAATCTCTATTGCCAGCTCTCCATGAATGGCTTTACAATACATGTACAATACAGTATTGGCAGCAGTACTATAAAGCAAAACCAACAATAGAAATGTTGAGGTTAACACAATTTGAAGAACATAACCCCAATTTCTCCAGTTATCACCGTCCAAGTCCATAGCTGAAAACGAACTACTCCAAGCTAAAACCGACATAAAAAACCCAAAAAGCAACGATAAAGACAATGCAAGCCATTTCATTCTCTCGATCAAATTTGCACTCCGTCTCAACGAATTGAAACCCCAATTCGATTCAACCACAACAACCACACACACCAGAGCCCAATTCACTTGGAGATACACCAGGATAGCACCTATAATAACTAATAAAATTATGCAGAAACCAATAAAATAAGATGAAGAAAAGTCTACCTGGAACCCCACAAACTCAATTCCTCTAATCCCCAAATACAAGAAGAGCCCAAAAGTAGCAAGAATCAGAGAAACGATTATCTGGGCAACAAGAGAGGTAATCATTAGAGGTAAGAATGAACTGAATATGGATTTGATTGCAGATACGAGCTTGACGGGTCTGCCATAAAATCCGTGGAAGACACTATAGGTGATTGATCCAACGGCGAAGAGAAAGAGAACGAAGATAAAGAAGAAATATGAAGAAACGATCAAGAGGATGTTGGTGGATAGGATGGGTTGGTGTTGATAAGGAGAAAAAGGAGCGATTGAGAAGAAAAATTGAAAATTGTTGGGCACAGAATCGATTAGGAGGTGGTGGAGAGTTGGAAAGACTACGAGAGAGAACGACAGAGGAAGGAGAAAGAAGACAGAGAGAGCGAGGAAGTGACGAGAGTGGGCGTTGATTATACGCTTTGATTGAGAGAGGATTGCCCAGAGGTCAAAAGATGGTGTGGGTTCTAGTGTCGCCATGGCTGAAGATTGTGATGAACTGATTGAAGCAAAAGTGACAGAGATTATATTGATTGTCTTATGGGTAAGGATTGAATTATTGGAATATTGATGTCATTGCTTTGGGAATGGGAATTCTTGTCTGATTGTCAAAGATTTTGAATCGTACTTCGTAGATTTTAGAAGCGACCTTTTGAATATAGTTGAGTTTGTACACTAGACCAATTGTTTTGAACTTTTTATGTGAATCAGCACTTTATCGTTTAAGGTGGATTTCGATGAAAAGTGCTGCGATATAATTTTTTGAGAAAATATCAAAAAGTATCGGCAAAATTTTTTAAAAAATATATAAAAATTATAAAAGTTTGATTGAAGATATATTTTTTTAATAATTTTTTATAAAATATTAAAATAATTAATTCTTTATATTTTAAATTAATTTTTATTTAATACATATATTTTAAATATTATAGATTAATTAATAATTTTTAAAACATTATATAATAATATATATATTTTTGTCAAAGATTAATTAGTTCAAAATAATTAACTAAATTTATTAATTATATTAATTATTATAAATAGATAAATCTTAATAATACGAAAATAAATTTTGTTAATCATTTATTTTTTAAAATAATCAGGATAATATAATGAGTATTGTCTTTCAATACAATCTAGGTGTTATAACATTAATATAAAATAGTAAAAAATATAAATATAAACGATGACTTTATACTTAGAATTAGAAATAGAGTAATATATAATATAATTTTATCTTTCTTTTTTGTTTATTTAGTTTATATGTATGACAAACATGCTAAAAAAAAGAGATAGAATATATTTTCTTTTTATAAAAGTGAGAAAAAAATTGAATTGAAATGATTTTTCAAAAAAAGAAAAAAAAAGAGCAAAATAAATCAAGAATTAATATTTTCAATATTTTATATAAATTTTAACGATATTTTAACGACAATATCTACATTATCCAGAACATTTTAGCCAAAAAAAATAATATTTAAATGATATTTAAGTGGTAGTAACATTTAAGCAATATTTTAACAATATTTTTTGACAATTTTGTCAAATAATATGAAGATTACGTTTCGACGTGAGAATATATAAGAAAGAGACATTGATGTGACAATATCGACGACATCATCAAGATTTTCATCATAGATTATAGTTAATTAAAATTATGTTTATTTGTAAAATTTTAACAATTTTTTTAAATAATTATAATCTATTAGACATGTGGTGAAATGGGTCATACACTTTCTCTCCTTTTCCATCGAAAATTTATATTTTTTTATTGGTGTTTTGTTTTAGGATTTACTTGTAGTATAAGTTAGGAGTAACAATTTTTGTCGTATCTCGATTGATCAAATCGAATATGAATTACAAAACTCAAATTGAATTAATTTCAGGCCAGTTCAAATAATATGAAAATATCAAGGTGTGTTCGAGCCAACTTTACCAAACTAATTTTTTAAAAACAAAAACATAACATGTAAACGCTACAACTTACATGTTAAGTTAAAAACTTAAAATTAGAGACACATTTTTCTTCTTAATTTTCAACCGACTTAATATCACTCCCTCAAAAATAATATATTTTTAATATTAAATTCATAAATTAAAATAATTAAATTAAAATTTGCTTATTTTACTTAAAAATATAAATATATGCTAAATAATTAAAGAATAAAAATATATTTGAATAAATGTTAAACAATAATAAATGAAAAAGATGCTATTTCTTTATAATTGATGGTTATTTTTTGAATCTAACTAAAATTGATGCCAGGCAATTATAGTTATTATCAAAACTATTCAACGGTTTCTTAATTTGTAGACTAGAATGGTTGGTTATTGGCAAAACAAGACTAAGATTTATTTGATTGGGTAACAAGATGTAACATGCATATGCATACATAAATATATAATATATAGAAAGAACAAAATTTAAAGTTGTTACATTCTTTAATATTTACAAAAAAATATATATATTAGGCACATATATGTTGTGAGCCAATAAACATAAGAAGTGAACTTGTAAGTTAATTTATATAATTTATTTTTTGATAATTATTTAATAAAAATGATACAATTAATACAACTATAAATTTAAAATAACATTATAAATTGCTTAAAAAATAACATTATAGATTGTCGGATTCACCGATGTGGTTTCTGTTTCAAGTTTGGAGAATGGTTCCAAGAAGACCCCAATATCAAACCTCTCTAAACGGGGAGAGGGTGGCCTGGTAAGCAAGCTACCTACCTTCAACATCTTGAAGAATAGTAAGCATCACGATTAGTTGGGACTTCTTCTTTTATTATAAAAAAGAAGAATAATAAGGGTGGGCGTGATAAGCAGTTCAAGTGAAGAGTGAAGAGGGGATGGAGTAAGCTTTTTTTGGTGGTCCCCAGGGTTCTTCTTTCCTTCCTTCTGGTTTTGGAAATGGGCAATCAATCCTAGATTTAATAGCTGGGGATTCTCCAACACCAACAATAATAGCCTATGCTCGTGTCTATCTTTACTAGAATGTGCAGTTCAATTCCGAAGCATGAGATTCTCTTTCTTTATGCCTCTTCCTCTTTTGATTCACTTATTGCTTTCAACTTTCATTTCAGTCACGTGTCGATCTTTTTTGAACATGTATAAAGTGTGTGTGCATGTATGCAAGTATTTAATTGATCAAAGAAATACAAAAAAAATAATTAAACCTAATTTTAAAAAACTATTGACCTAAAAAATAATATTGCAAAAATAAATTTGTGTAATTTAATTCATATATGAGTTAGAAAAAACAATATAGTCAAATCTTCATAGTGACGTGATAAGTGTAAAATATTCTATATGAAGTATAAGTTGAAGGCTTAGTATTGTCATTTTACATATTATGTAAGGTATTTGAGTATTGTTGATATTTACGAATGAAACGTTTAAGAATATACTAGTTTTAGGTGCTTTTTTATGTTTGTTATTCGAGCCGAAGAAACTTTTGAGCTTTAAGTTTATATGCTTTAGGTATATACTTATTTCTTAAACACGTTTAAATTAATTTCACATATACAAAAATATGGTATATATGCTCGTTGATCGATCGAGTAATAACTAGATTGATAGGAGGTGGATCAATCGAGGATCAATCATGTACGATCTAAGTCCTGTCGTTTTGATTTTAAAATTGGGATAGATTTAATGAAGTTGGTTCGATCGATCGTATTCGATCTACTTGGTCTTGGTTTTTTATTAATCGTTGCCTTGATCAATCAAAACCCTATCGAAAAGTGTTTCAATCGATCGACCTTATTGGTTGGTTCGATCGAGCTTGATTTGGATCGATCAAATAGTGCGAATTTAAACTTTAACCTAATTGTTTACTCGAGCCAAACATTTTTAATTATCTTATTGTCCCTATTATTCACTACTGTATGAATTTTTTAATGGATATATTTATAATTGAACTTTAAGCTAGCATTACGAATTCAATACTTTCTATTTAAACAATCTAATACCTCTTGTTTTCTTCAGCCACATTTATTAAAAATTTCTAATTGTTTTTGTGTTCTATCTCTCAAAACGTTTTGTAAAAATAAAATCATATTTATATAGGATTTTTCTTGAATTGATATATCAAATATTGTGTTGTTGCGTTTGATGGATTAATAAGCCTATTTATTTTATGACCATGTGCTTCATCTTTTGTTCTAGGGTTTGTTAGTTGATTTTTATTTAACTGATTATATATTAAATCATCTAATTAGAGTTTTTCATTAATGAATTTGCTCACATTTTTCATTTGTGTTTTTGTGCTAACTTTTCAGGTGTTGGTTGAATGTGTTTGATTCCTCGTGTGACTCGAGTTTATCAAAATATTAGTCCAGATTCTTATACCTATTTTATTGAGATTGTGAAAGAAAAAATGGCTTGTAAATAGATTACTTTGGGGGTTTTATCTTGAAGGGTAGTATAAGACATGATCTCGTAATTGAACATTGATTTTTATAGTAGAGAGTTAGGTAGTCTAATAGACTGGTGGTTTTTCTCTTAGGTCATTGTTGTAGCCTAGGGAAATTTCACCTAAAATATCGAGTGCTAATTTCTTATTTATTTTCACTTTATATTAATTATACATGATTGTATGTCTCACTGCTTGTGATTTTGTTTTATTCATAATTTTAAAAATTACATATTTACCCCTTTAGTTAATTAGATTTTTAACTTTAAACTTTCATTTGATATCAGAGCGGGTCTCTAGATATACTTAGTATTTGCCTAGAAACTTATTATGAATAATTTGAGAGAGGGTTCATTTATAATGTGTGCTCTTTTCTTTGATGAGTCTAACTACCCATACTAAAAAGTTCGTATGGGAGCCAATTTAAGTTTTACAAAGGATAGTGTGTGGAATTCTATTATATATGGTTGGAAACCACCTATAATTACCAAAGAAAATATATTCACACTTAAACCTAGAAACGAATGGACCATTAAAGATAAAACTAGTAGTAATTGAAATCAGAAAGAAATTAATGATATCTTTAGTGTTGTATCTACTGATGAGTTATGTCGTATTTTTAAAGTTAATATTAATAAGCATGTTTGAGATATTTTAAAGGTTTCCCATGAGGGCACCACCTAAGTTAAGAGAACCAAACTTCACATGAAACATTTTTCGAATTTTATACTAAATTATATGATATTTCTAACACCTATTTAAATCTTGGAGAGAAAATTGATGAATTTAGGTTGGTTCGGAAGATTTTTTGCTCATTACCAGATTTTTTCAATGTAAAGGTCACTGTTATTGATGAAATCAAGTATGTAAACACAATCAAAATTGAGGAACTTGTTGGCTCATTTCAAACTTTTGAGATGAGTTTTCAAGCACCTCTAAAGAGCAAAGGTATCACTTTCAAAATTACCATGATTGATGATGGTGACAATGAAAATGAAAATGATAAGGATGATGAAGAATTGAAACTCTTAGTCAAAAGACTAAATAAAATCTTCAACTAGAACAATTCACAGTTTAACTGATAACCAAGTCGTTCAAGGGATTGGAATCCAAGAGAACTCAAACTTGTGAGTTTTAAAAGTAAGAAAACTAAACATACTGAACTTAAATTTTTTCAATGTAATGTGATTGGTCACTTTGCAGTTGAGTGTGCTAATAAAATTAAAAGAACTAGAAGAGCCTTTAATGCTACACTGAGTGATTCAAAAAGCGACAATGTTAATCCATATTAATCAGAAAACAGTTGCAACAACTATTTGATATTTACTGTAACTAATAGTGGATATTCCAGTAAGTCTAACTTGATTTAAATCATAAGAAAAGTGCTTCTACATTCCTGTTGTTTAAATTTAATACTAATTGTCTTAATGAACTATTTATAGATTTAGTATGCTCTAAAAAGGAAAAAAAAGATATGTTGCTTGTAAAAGAAATTAAATTAAATCCTATAAATTATATGCCTCAATCAAAGAAAAAGAAAATTGAATTATTTGAATTTGTTGATAGTTTGAATTCAAGTCTTACAGATTTTAATAGGAGAAAAAGAATATTATGTAGGAACTTGTATAATTAAAGGAAGCCATGAAGAGTCTAATGGTTAGAGCTCATGAAAAACTAAACAAAACTCTTGACTATGAAAAACCTTTTGGAGACAAGAGAGAGTTAGGCTATATAGATGAGCATTTTACACTATCATCTTAAAAGTAACTCAGTTTATAAATCCTACTAATCCTCATTCTTCAAATGCTACACATATACCTTCAACATCAAAGATCACATTTGTAATGCATTTTAACTCTACTCCTACAATTACTTATGCACAAAAAATCATCACCAATAATTGATAAAACTATTAAGTTTATGTTTGTATGTCATCATTGTGGTAGGAAAGGTCACATTAGGCCTAATTGTAGATTTTTGATGAATGTTCATAAATTTAATAATTATTTCCATGCTTCTAGGTATATAACTCATTATTATCATCCATTTATACATATTATATTTAATAATTCTACTAGAAAATATGAATTTGTTAGTTCAAAGAGACAAATGAATTTCAACACGTTTAATTCTAGGACTTATTATTATCATCTTACCATGCATGTTGCATATCCATTTTGAATGAATGTGAAATCTAAATATAAGTCAAAGAACATGCCAATGACAACTAAGGTAGTTGATTTTCAACAAAAAGATATAAAGAAACCAAAATTCAAGAAAGTTTAGGCTAAGAAAGATTGTTAATATTCAATCACCTAACTATTAGTTTTGTTCACTTAAATACTTTTATTTGATTGCTTAATAAAACATAGGTGAACATCTTTAATAGTTTTTTTATTTTTATTTTTTTTATTAATGTTTCTTAGTTTTAATAAAATAAAATAAAATTTAAAAAATGGGGCTTAGATTTGTTTTAACAATGAAATGGACTTTACAAGACACTTCCACTTCCAAACTTTTCTTATTCAAATTGATTTTTCGTTGAGTAATTAAGTATTTCAATTTTTGCATTTACATACTTTCTCACATCTAGTGATCGATGTTGACAAGAATTTACTCATGCATTCAATGAAAATATATATATGTTATGCTTGAAGTTTATAATTATATTTGTAAGATTTCAAGGTTTGAACTAACCTTGACTGTAAAATTTTGTTTGGGCTCCATTTTTCACTTTATAAATAAATATGAAGAGAGATACCTAGTTTTGAGAGAGTTACCTATTGTGATGTGTGCAACTATCGTAGTGAACAAAGAAGGTTACCTCATAACTTGTGTAAAAGTCATTATACTAAATTTCTAGCTCGTGCATAATTCCTTAAAAAAGGAAAAAAATAAAATAAAATAGAAAATACTTTGCATGCACAAAAAGAAAGATTCAAAAATGGTTATACAAAAAGAAAATAAATAAATAAATAACCAATCTTTATATATAAAAAATGGAATAAATTTTTTATGTTCTATCTTGGTAGATGGTTTTTATTTTGTGAACTCATAGTTCAATTACAGTTTTTAATGATAAGTGATACTCCTTCATTTAAATATTCTATAACTATAAATGAATTAAATGACATACTTTTGAAGTTCACAAATGTATTTTATTTTCACTGATTTTCGATATGTCATTATATGTGTTAGTATATCTGTGTGTTTTATCCATATACCTATGCTTTCAATTGATAGCCAAAATTTGAATGAGATTAATTTCTCAACCGAGTGTTTTTTTCTAATCATGTTTAAATAAGTCTATTACTCTCAATTAAAAAGAAAAAAAATATTTCTATTTTTATAAATTTTTGTTTTACCTTATTTTGGGGAATCTTAGAGCTTAATTAGAAGGTATTTATTCATTGCATACATCACATTCATGCTCTTGTTGAATTTAAGCTTCAAAATTAATTCATTGTTTTGTACGACAAAAAGGGAGAGAATGATTAATAATAGAAGAGTCATTGCATCTAGGAGTAGAACACTTTGATTAAGTGTTCTATTTATTATTTATTATTGCATATAGGAAGAGAATGATTAATTATTAAGTGTTCAATTTGATATATCACATAATGGGACTAATTTTAATATTTAAATATTCTAACTCACTACTTATGTTTGTTTCTTCATTTTATTATTATTATATACACTGACCTAATAAACAATGAGTCTTTTGAGATAAGTTGCATGCCTATTTTCCTATTTGATTTTTAGTGCACTTATGAGCTGTTAAGATTCAAGCGAAGATGATGTCACCGGATTATAGGATAGTACCACTACATAAATTTTACTTTTTCTATGAGTTTCATGTAGCGAGAGGGAGGTTTTGTCACACACATATGTTTCAATCATGTATTAATCTACCTTGGCCTTGATTTCTTTTACAAGTTTGTGATCCTTGGGTAGGTCTTCCCTTTCTAGGAAGTTATAGATCAGGGTGAACCATGGGTTGGTAGGGGCATCCACACACTCGATTATTCTTTCGACCTTCTCTAAAATTGCTTTTTCTAGGATCATTACCTATACTACTCGGGTGTGGTTGGCCTCCTGTATGGATGCCAATATGGTTGGAGCATCAATGTGACCATTCTCATTTCTAGTTATTTGTTTGATCTCAAACTTAGAGAATTTTGAGCACTCTTATTTTAGCCTTTCCAGATACCCCTTCATCTTTCCATTTCTTACTTCAAACATCCCTAAGAACTGGCTGACCACTAGTAAAGAATTGCTATACAAGGTGATCATATCTGTCCAGAATTTCTTTGACATCATGGCCCCAAATATAGCTGCAACAAATTCTACGATAGTATTAGTTTCTTGGAAATCAAGTCTCATAGGATACTTGAAATTTTTTTCATCATGATCAATTATGACCACCCCTAACCCAACACCATTATGGTTGTGTGATCTATCAATGAATACTTTCCAAGTTGGCCTCTCCTTTTGATCCACCCCATACACTTCTTCTTGTCCCTCATTACTGATGATTTATGTTGTCTCATTGAATTTGACCACAAACTTGGCCACCACTTTCCCTTTGATGGCTATTCTAGCCATGGATTTATACTCTCCAAATTCTATGGTGATTTATGCCAATCTCCCTACCACTTTTAGCCTCATCATAAAGCTTCTAAGTGGTTGGCAGGTAAGTACTACCACTATGTGTAAGCCAAAGTAATGCTTGAGCTTTCGTGCACTGACTTTAAGGGTGAGGATCAATTTATCAATGGTTAGGTCTCAATTTTGAGCATCTGTCAAGATTTGATTGACGTAGTAAATGGGGTATTGGAACTTGTCTCTTTCAACTAGAAGCATGGCGTTATAGGTCTAGGGGACTATGGCCAAATATAAATAGAGTGTCTTGCCTAGGAGAGGGATAACTAGGATAAGAGGGTTGCTTAGGTATTGTTTGATTTCTTCGAAACCTTTGTCACAGTGCTCATCCTAAAAAATTGTAGTGTTTTTTTCAACATCTTAAAAAATGGAAAACACTTGTCTGTGCATTTGGAGATGAACATGTCCAGTGCCACTATTCTTCCGTTCAACTATTTAATCCTCTTCAGGTTGGTAAGTGGCCTAATTTTCACTAAGGCATGTATCTTGTCTGAGTTGGCCTCAATCCCTAGGACATATACAATATATCCTAAGAATTTTCCTATAGCAACACCAAAGACACCCTTATTGGGGTTAAGTCTTATACCATACCTTTGGATTACCGAAAACACCTCCTCTATGTCTCTGACATGGTTAAGGGGTTATACTATTTTTACTATCATATCATCCACATATGCCTTCAGGTTTCTCCCCAATTAATATACAAACATTTTGTTGACAAATAGTTGATATATGAGGCTTGCATTCTTCGGCATTCTGATATAACAGAAGGTCCCTTCCTCGGTGATGAAAGATGTTTTCTCCTTATACTCAAGATGCATTTCGATATGATGGTAACCAGAATATGCATTTAAGAAACTTATCAATCTAAAATCGGTGACAACGTCAACCAATTGATCGATACTCAGGAGAGGGAAACAATATTTGGGACATGCCTCATTTAAGTCCATAAAGGCCACACATATGTGGGGCGATCTACACACCTTTTTTTTTACCAATACTACATTTGAAAACCAAGTAGGGTAGTTGATCTCCCTTATAACTCCTATCTCCCTGAGGGCTCTTATAACTCCTATCTCCTTGAGGGTGATGATATGATTTTTAATCACCTCATTCTTATCCCTTAGGAATTTTCTCTTTATTTGTTGGGTAGGTCTAGCTTTTGGATTGATATTTAATATGTGAGTCATGACTTCTGGGTCAATCCTATGCATGTTTTTCGAGGTCTATATTCAGACGTTAGAGTTTGTTTTAAATAAGTGCAAAAGTTACTACTTCATCTTTGGTGTCAAGTCTGCACTTAGCTTCAAAGGATAATCCTTTCCCTTATCTTTTATTGGGAAGTCTTGTATCTCATTTGGATTTATAGACCTCTCTAGGAATTTTCTTCCCGGTCTCCTTCGGGAGAGACCCTGTTGTGATTGCTACTTGGGTGTGACCTATTTCATGGTGGCATTGTAATAGCTTTTAGATTTTTCTTAGTCTCCCTTTATCTCCTCTATGCCATCCTCAGTCAGGAATTTGATAACTTGTGGAAGGTGGACATGATTGCCTTCATCTTGTGTATCCATAGTCTATCCAAAATGACATTGTAGAGAGCTGGGACATCAATGACCACGAAATTAGCCATCATTATTGATCCTTTAGCCATGACAGACAGTACCATGGTCCAGACTGTATAGGTGGTGCTATTGTTAAATCCCATTAGGGGTATCTTTGTCCTTACAATTTTAATCTCTTTTACTCCTAGAGCTCTTGTGGTAGACAAAAAATAAGATCCACTGAGCTCTCCATGTCAACCATGATCCTACAAACAACGCAGAATCCAATTCTCAAAGTGATCATCAAGAGGTCTTCATGATGGGAAGATGTCTCATCTTTCTTAGTGAAAATGATCTTTATGAAGGACCTCACCTTATCTAGGGTGTACACATGTGGGGAATTACACAACTCTCTAGCGAATCTCTTACGTGGGTTGTTAGAGACCCTATTGATTTCGTGTTCTCCATGTATTGTATGAATAATTCTGATGTTGGACTCATTGTGGGGTCTCTCTTGCTATTTGATAGAGTGGATAATTTCAGTGCTTCTCGTCCATTCTAATGGACTTTTATTTTACTGCTGACTCTTACGAGGACTTTCAAATATCCTCTGACTAACAGTTCCTCTATTTCCTTTTTGAGGTGTCTGCAGTCTCTCATCTTATGATCCACATCCTTGTGAAAGACACACCATTTATATTTGTCTCTAAGGGGCAGTTTCATTTTTAGGGGCCATTTGACATTTGGATCTTCCTCAATCTTCAATACGATTTGAGCCAAGTTCACTCTTAAAGGTAGCCCTCTAAAAGGAGAGATTGACCTCCCACAAGGTCCCCTATTCCTTGACCAATCTCTACTCACCCTATTGCTTGCTGTGAAATTCTTGTTTCTGTTGACCCTGCTACTCTGATATTTGCCCTATCAAGTTTGATCCTTCTTTTTTTCCTTTCTTAGCACAACTTCCATATCGGGCCGACTGCTCTTAACTAAACCTAATTCTCTTTCAAGATTAACAAACTTCCTTGCCTCCCCATATTCTTCCTCCAAAGTTTGAGGGACTATCTTGTTTAGCTCTACGAATAAGTCAAAGTTCTTTAGAAGACCACGCCTAAAGGCTTTCATAGCGATAGAACTAAGACATCAGTGATTTCTAACTTTTCTTTCCTAAATAATTTCATATACTCTTTAGTAGAATCACCCATTTCTTGAATGATTGAGAAGAGGTGGTGTGACTCCTTCTTTAATGGCTTATTACAAACGTAGTTGGTGATGAACAATCTGGAAAACTATGGGAATGAGGTTATGATGCATACTTTCAGGTTATTGAACCACTTTGGGTGCCATCACAGAGGGTAGCGATGAACAATTTACACATCATAACGTCTCTTTTGCCTTGTGTGAGGCTCATAGGGGCTATGGCCGTCTTGAAGTGTTGTACATACGTTACATGATCTTTAGTTCCTAGATAATAAAGGCACTTGGAAGCATTGAAATTGGCTAGTGGTTTATCATTCTCTATCTCATCAGAGAATAGAGATACACATAGTTGCTTATAGTCCCTATCCACATCATAAAGGGCCTTGCCTTTTTCATGCCTTTTATTGGCCACTATCAAGGTCAAGTCTTGTTTTTTGTTAGCTTCTTCCAATGCTTGAAATTGTGCCTCCTTATTTCTCTCTCTCTTACAACCACTATTTATTGCTAAGTCTCACCGAGTTGGAAAGAGGGTCCCCCTAAGTTTCCTATTCTCCCTGGTTAGGCTCAGGTACGATGCTTTCTAGTCTGTTTCTACCAATTAGGTTGGTGGCTCGATCATCAGAGGTCCCCCCACCTGATTGGGAGTGTAGTGACCAGTTTTCTCACCTTTTCTCCTCGAGTTCTCTTCTTAACTCGAGAAGTTGACAAACCAACTCTTGATGAGGGTTAGTCTCCGTTCTGGCCTCATAATGGGTCGGTGAGGTATTGTTGCTTCTTCCTTGTTTACTAGTCTTAGTCGACCTTCATCATGCGTCCCTACCATAATGATAAGGTGTAAGTGATCATGATTCTAGGGGTAATTGGTAAGTGGAACATGTGTTTGGTCTCATAAATTTCTCTCAGAATTTGGGGTGAATCCTATAAAATATTGGGTTATAAGCTAAATCTCGACCTCATAATCTGAACCCCACGATAGGCACCAAAATGTTAGGATTGGTTCAATTTACAAAGAGAGGACTGTTTGTCTTCTTTATTCAGAAAAAGAGCCGTTGTTCGTATTTACTCACAAAAATGTTTTTTACTCGTCTTTAATCTAAAAATAGTTGTTACTCTTCATTACTCAGAATGGTCGTTACGCTCTTAATTCCCAGACATTACCGTTTTTACCATAATTGCCACACGGTTTCTAAAACCTATAAAAAGAGGGCTTCAGCTCTCAGTTTTCATAGAATAATCTGCAATCTCATCTCCCTACGAAAAACAATTCTCTCCACAATTTCTAAGTTTTCTTTTTAGTTTTCCGAGCAACACATTTTTAGGTGTAGCATTTCAGTCTTCATCAGTGCAGTAAAGTTCTGTGATAGAGATTAAGATTCAGAGTTGTTTTATCTTGGAGACGACGAGGCTGTGTTTGCTTGCACAAATTAGGCAGAGCCGCGAAACGTCTTAAAGAGAGCGACCTAGTCCGCGACTCAACCCAAGCAGTTACTTTCAAGTTATCGGTAATATTGTTCCTAACTATTTTTATAAACTTGCTTCAACAAATACCTTTACCATAATTGCTTTCATCAATTGCTTATATTTTCACAATAAGGGCATCTTTTATCAAACGTCACTTGATGAACCTAGTAGGCCACCTCAAAATATCGCCTGGTGTACCAATGGTAATTAACAACTTCTTATTGTCGCATATTTATGTCTCTAATATCCAAACTAATTGACACCGATAATATTAAAGGAGAATTGGACTATGAAAGGAAGCAAATCAGCTATCTTACTATTACTATTGGTGTGTTATTTTGTATGACATCAATGTTTAGTAAAAAAGTAGACAAAAAAGTTTACATTTTATGCAACAAAGACACATTTTTAATCACTTTTGTTTACGTGTTTGTCGTATATTAATAGTATATATAACGTATCACCAATGATCAGTAAACACATGATAAATTTTTTACATTTTATACAATAAGATTTCACACTTTTAATCACTTTTATCAACATATTTACTATGTATTGATAATATATATGTTGACACATGGAAAATAACATAGAAATTTTTGACTCATCATGAAATAATAGGAAAAAAGAAAGAATAATATCATGTCATTTAAAGATTTTCCACTATATTATTAACAACCATTATAAAAATCTCCCTTAGTTTGGTCAATACGAGTATCTTCACCCACAGTAGACACTTCCTCAAACACCACCTAG
Organism: Hippophae tibetana; assembly: GCA_037013495.1. NCBI lineage: Eukaryota > Viridiplantae > Streptophyta > Magnoliopsida > Rosales > Elaeagnaceae > Hippophae > Hippophae tibetana. The sequence continues at coordinate 25,499,419 of CM072805.1, read as the reverse complement.
GAAGAAAACTTCCCTCTTGGTCGCTCTTTGGCTGACAAAGCATACTTCAATTCCCCTTGCACATTCTCACTCACAATTTCATTTACGTAAATATCATACAATCTCTTTATTTACTTGTACAAACCCTTCATTTGAGAATGACAAATTCGAATTATGATGCAAAAAGCTCACCCTGCAATTTTCCTTAGACAAATAAATCATTAATGAATAATTTTATATATCACGATCATTTGATGATGTTATTCTGATTTTATTTATCAATAATACTATATAACATCAATTAATATTCATCAAAAATTGTGATATATAAAATTTTACACGTTTAAAGAACGTTTTTAGAAGTTACTTGGTGATTCTTCACTATACCTGCCGGTTATTAGTAGCAATGATAATGGTCAATTAGTATACCACATGGATTGTACACCCCATTACATAACCATTAACCGACATAGATGCAACAGAGCAGTTTTGCACTCACTCACCCCGATGCATATAGCATCGTTCTAAGTCTGCTATAAGCCTTTTCTATAACTCCTCCGTTGATATCAATGTTTGGTTCAATGTCAAACACAAATTTCATAATCTCCAAAAACTTGAGGATGACAATCTCTTTGTACTTGAGATTTTTGAGGTTATATATGTTGGGTATGCAACTATAGTTAGCTTCATATGGCCCATCAACCTAAAGAAGATATTTCGGTGTGACCTTGAAACTGAATCTGGAGACCATTTGCAATCTTCAACTAATGCAATTAAATACAATTCAAAGTGTTGAAGTTGATGGTTAATGCCTCCCTCTGTCTAGAGATATTTTGTTTATCCCATATTTTGGGAGTTTTCTGTCGTCTTACTAGTAACCATTAAAGCTCAATGTGTGTGCTTTTTTTTTAACGAGGAAGAAGATGAGCCGTACATTTTGGTGATTTTAGATGTTCTAAATTTTTAACCTCCCATGTGAAAATTTAATGTTTTTATAAATGTCAAGAACGAAGAATTGATGGAATATTACATCTGTAAATTTTTAGTAGTTTGATAATAGTTTATAACAAATAAAGTTTAGTAGTTCATTTTTAATAAATCAAGTAGTTCTGTGAAATTTTGGTAGATTTATCCTTATTTTTTATTGATTTAGATAACATATTTTGATTTAATTGCATCACATAACACGTTAATAAACAAACATATGTTCATTTTCTTACGATATAAATTTTTTAATATTACACAAAATGAATATACGTTTTTTTTTTCTAAAGGGGTTAAAAATAAAATAATGTTGAGTATTGAGTCATTTATGTCCCAGCTGGGTTTATTTTAACAAATTTAAGTATAATAGATTTCTATTTAACTCAAAAACTTATCATTATTAATAATTTTATTTTCACATTTAATTTCAAATTTCAAATTTTAAAAGTTCAATTTTTTAATTTTTGTTTCAAATATGTTATAGAAATTAATTAAAACAAAAAAAGTTAAACAAGAAGTTAAATTTAATTAAATTAATCCATCTTATTTTATATGTTTCAGTTTTATTTTTAATTTTTAAAAAATATGTATTTTTATATTATAAAAAACATATATCATATTTTTAAATATATATTTATATGTCATAAAAAATATCTATCTATTAATTTTTTTTCCTACATAGAATTATAGAGAAATCTATACTAATTTATTCCTATCATATGGAACATAGATATGAAAGATGACAAGAAATGAATAAAAGTGTTATCAACCAACTTTGTATATCTAAAGTGATCACGTAGAAGTTAGATACCAAGGATGGAAAGAAATGAATAAAAATGTTACTAACCAATCATGTATATCTAGCCTAAGTGTTGAAATTGTATGTTTGTATGTTAACTTTCGGAGGGGTCCATCTTATAGATAGCATGAAAAATTCACTAAAAAATCTAATTGAATCGTTGGGACATGATGAGAGTTCAAGTTAATTAAAAACTAATTTTTAGTGTTGAAAGCATCCACTACAGTTTTTACATCTCCGTTAATATAAGTTGTTATGATTTTTCGAGTTAATACATGTCGGAGAATTCTGGAGAAAGTAATAGCTTCTATTTCTTCACTTGATAAAATAGTGATTTAACCAGTTTAGTAGTATATATCTTCTATAATGATACGTGACTACGAAATACTTTATTTGAATAGCATTTTGGGATGGAGGTTTCCAAGATTTGAAGATAATAAATGAGTCTTTAATCAAAATAGTCTTTCCTTCTTCTTTTTGTCATGAAAAAGTTGAGAAAATTCATCGGTTTTTTGAACAACTATGTTGATTTGAAATTGGTGATCAATAGTCTTGTTTTGTGCACTACTTCATTACATAACCATCAAATTTATTCAAATACGATAATTATAGGGAGAGTACAAGTGTATATCTATCTTCTTAGTTAACCATTTTATTGGTGGATTTAAAATGAAAGATAAGTAAGATTTTATGTCTATTTTTCAATGAAATTTCAAATAATGTTTCATTTGTAGCTAAACTAACAAGATCTTAAGAGTTCACATCTTATGAAAAGATATTCAACATCTTCTATTTTCTTTCTACATAAAGGATAATTTAAATCTTAAATAGTCATAAAAATACCAAGTTTTTTTTATGCTTAAATAGTTATTAGCTATTTTCTAAAGTAAGATTTTATGTCTTTTATGAATTAAAATTTTCTAAATCTTCTTTCAAAGGTTTATATGATGATTTTGGATTCTAATTAAAAACGCATAAGCATCTTTAATAAGGAAATTTGTTTTCACATTTCATACCAATGAATTTGATCATGGATAAAGGGTTAAGTGGTTGAAGTTTTAGAATGTAAGAAATGATGTTTTTTATCAAAAAGTGAAACCAGTTTTTGATAATTCAAAAACAAGGGATTATTCCGAAAGCAAAGATCAAAGACAAATTTAACTTTTGTAAATTAATAAATAAAATTCTTCTTTTAATTAAACTTTGAGAAAATTATTGGTATGTGAGACCAAATACTTGAGGATTGTGTCAGATATTAATGTTTTTCATACCTACCTTCCAAAAGTTATCTTTATGAATTAGATCTTGTGTTAAGAGTATATATTTTCAAATATATAAATTATTTGATTTTTTGTTGATTTCAAAAATTGAGTTATGTTTTAGATATTTTTGATGAAGACTTTAACCCAGAGTTTATCAAATTGAACTACCAATTCCTAGGCAGTTTTGGTTAATTAGTTTTGTTAAAATCTTCTATTTTACAAAAACCTAAACTCCCGTAGTATGCAAACATAATCCTAATTTATAAGAATAAAAATATATTTAAGAGTTTATATTATCTTTTTACCATAATTTTCTCATTAAAGAATTTATAACTTTACAAAAAATAACTGATAATTTAAAAGTGTTCATGAAATGAATTAGCATAGTTTGCAAAATAGAAGTGATCATTTCAACAATAATAATGTGTATTTTTAACTATTCAATCTAACTTTAAGTTTTTTAAGAATATTATCAAACTCCACTTTTTTTACTTCGATGTATGTATTAATTAAAAAGGGATTAATAATAAAAAAAACTATGATTCAATCTAAACTTTTCATTTCATTATTTATTATATAAAATTATTCAATTTCTTTTAAATATTAATAAAAATTTATTAATAATTTTTTTTTATAAATAGAATGATTAATAAATATTTTTAAATAAAAGAATTATTGAGTATTTTTTTTATTTAAAGAGGTTAACAATATTTTTATTTAAAGGAAAAGGAGTCCAAGCCATTTATCGGAGGGATAAAAAAGAAAGTGGGGGTGATCTTGTAACCCGAATTGGAAAGCATACTGCCAACGAAAATTGTTCTTTTCTTCCTCTATTGTCCGCCATGATATCTGTTCTTGGAAGTTTCTTCGTCTCCCTCCTACGAAAGCCCTAGCGAGTGACCTTCCTTTCCCCTACATAATACACCGCCATTAAGTGCATATCTACTAGGATCTTCATTGCGGATGAATTTACACTCCTGAGGTATTGTACCGCATTAATTTTGGTGGAGCTAGTTCTTATTTTCGCATCCTCAGGTCTGAATTCATCACTTCCGCATTGGCTGGTTTACAGTTAAGAATTTTTTCCGAATCTCTTACTTTATGAATGCTTAAAAGAGTCGGGTTTAGCTCTTATATGTAGATCAATTACTATACTGTTGGAAATTTAGTAAAAACATTATCGAGGAAAATGGATAATTCTCTTGCAAATTCTCCAAGATTGAGGTTTGATCATTTGAGAACGCAGGGATCACTGGATTCCCATTTGGGAGGATTAGAGTTGGAACGATCTGATTACGTTGATGAGTTAAATCCTGTGTTCCATTCAATGAATGCATTGGAGATCTTGAGAGAAACTGTTAGGATTTTACGGTACAATTGCTCTGCGTTTATGGCAATCGCCGCCTTGTTGATTTGCCCAGTATCTGCTGTGGTCTTATCAAACTTCTTAGTTGATCAATCACTTGTGAAGAGACTAACTCTAAGGCTTTTGTTAATTTCCATATCTTCTGGACTCCCTTTGAGGTCTTTTATCAAACAGTCATGTCAGAAATTCGCTGAGATGGCCATCTCATCTATTACGTGCTTCCCTTTGTATATTTCTGTGTCCTTGTTATCCAAAGCTGCGGTTGTATATTCAGTAGAGTGTAGTTATTCAAGAACGAAGTTTGATCCATCCAAGTTCTATGCAACCATTTGCAAAATCTGGAGGCGGCTGGTTTCTACATATGTTTGGGCATGTATGGTAGTAGTTGGCTGTCTCACCTTGTTCTTTCTTGTTCTTGCAGCTATCTGCAATGCAATTTCGATCTTTGGATTTTCATCTGATTTTGCAGTATATGCTGCAGTGGTTATTGGGTTTGTTTTCTCTGTTCTTTATGCCAATGCCATCATCATTTGCAGTATTGCTGTTGTGATCTCTGTGTTGGAGGATGTCTCTGGACCAGAGGCATTAGTCAGGTCATGTGTGTTAATCAAGGGCCAGACTCAGGTGGGTCTTCTGATATTTCTTGGATCAACACTTGGAACAACATTTGTGGAGGGATTGTTTGAACATAGAGTGAAAACACTGACTATGGAGACGTGTCTTCCCAGTTTTGGGAAGGGCCTCTTTTGGTTATTATGTATTCTTTTTTGGTTCTTGTTGATACCATGATGAGTGCTGTGTTCTATTATAGTTGTAGATCTTCAACTATGGAAACTGCAGAAGGTGAATCTCAACCAATTTTGGAAAACGAAACTGTTTATGGTGATTGATAGGTATTCAATAACATCAGGTATCCAGCTTGCATATTTGATTTGCCAACTAAAGAACGCTTCCCCAATTTGGGAAGGTTACTGTGAGAAGCAATTATGATAGTAAAATTAAGATGATATTGCCACTGCCCCTCATGTTTTTCCCAATGGAAGAATAATAGCAGACTTTTGGGTGCCTTGTGCTCTGGTTGAGGTCTTGGACCCTAGATGCATCCTTTGCTTGGAATTCTTCTTTCAGCTACAACCAAATTACAAGGAATGAATTAGAAAAAGGTACCTGCATTTTTAGTAATTGAAATTTGAAAATATATTTGAGAAAGTTTTCTTCTTTTCTAGGAAAAAAATAAAATAGAAAATGAAGTCAATAGTTGAAACTTGAATCTTGGTATAATATGCTGCTAGTCCAGTTTCATTGGAAGAGGATACAGAGAATTACTTCATAAATGTCCCAAATTATGTTATTATGCTCTGCACAGTTAATCTCATTATTGATTTATGAAGTTTATGATCATAACTCTGCATTTTTTTTTCACAAGAGAGATTTATTTAGGTAAAACAGAGGTAAAGCCCAGTAAAATTAGACATCTATTACAGAAAAGAAAATTTAAAGAACATATATACCACCACAGGTTACATCTTCATCTGCATAAATTCAGCCTTAGGAACCAAGCTTTTTACGTTGCTAGTAAAACTAGCCATATAATCTCTAAGATCAACTAGATTCTTTTTCTCCCACCCTTTTTTTTTGTTGACCTTTTGCATGTAAAGTAATATCTTTCAAGAAAACATATGCACTAATCAAGCATTTTATTGACATGATGCACCATGTTATCAATATTCTAGAAGCATTTTCCAAGAGACACAATTTGCCTCTATAATTCATTGGGATTTCTCTCTTATGATCACATAGGATGATAGGAATTTAATTAAGATGGCTTCATTCTCTGCTCTAGTCTCTAGGCAAGGATAATTTTTCTTCGGAGTTTTAGTTCTCATCATTTTTTTTAGCAAAGAATAAAAAAATTCTCATCATTTTAGATCAAATAGTGTGATTAAAACATGGGAGTTATAAGTGAGGAAGTGAGTCTTAACCAGCAATCCTAGGCGAAGTCCCTAGCCAAATTAGTCTGAGTTATGCTTTTCTGAGTGTGTTGCGTTTTCATTGTTAATTTAACCATTTCGAATAAGGAGAAACCATTTATGATACAACTAACCTAAATATAAGCTACTGGTTTGGTTTGCTTTCTAATTAGGAAGGTCAAAGTTCAAAGTATCCTAAACCTACATATAAGCTTATAACGCATTACTGTGTAAGGAAAAAAAACGCCCATGGCGCCCCCCCCCCCCCGATAGTTGTATCATAAATGGTTTCAATAACACAAGCGTAAGTGTGTGTTATAGATCAAATTTAATAATGAACAACCCTAAGTATTTGATTTTAACGATATATTAGATAAGTCGAAAACAACTAACAATTCTTAAACAATCAGTTAAAAGCACATGAATACAATTATTATTATAGGCTTGTTAATTCATCAAACATAATTACAAATATTTGATAAATTAACTTAATGATAAACCTTACTTAAAAACTCTTAACAAAATAAGAGAGATTAAAAGATGAAGATAATAAGCATAATAACTCTTATGTGGTTAGTTTCAAATGTGTGCTTAGATTTATATTTATAGAATGTTTTGAAGCATCAACATTTCAAAAAATTCGAGTCTCGCGAGCTAATTGAACCTGCACCGTTGTTATTTGAAAAGTTAGCATATAAACACAAGTGCAAGTGTGTGTTCTAGAACAGATTCAATGATGAATAACCCTAACTAGTTGATTTTAACAATATATCAGGTAAATCAAAAACAACTAGTAACTTTAGAACAATCAGTTAAAAGCACACAAACACAATTATTATTGTAGGTTTGTTAATCCATCAAATACAACCATAAATATTTAATAAATTAACTTAATGAAAAAACCTACTTGAAAACTCTTAGCAAAATAAGAGAGAATAAAAGATTAAGTGAATAAGCACAATAACTCTTATGTGGTTAGTTTCAAATGTGTGCTTGAGTTTGTATTTATAGAATATTTTGAAACACCAGTTTTCTGACAAACTCGAGTCCCACGAGTTAATCGAACATGCATTGTTGTCATGTGTGTCCTAGAGTAGATTCAATGATAAACAACCATAACCAGTTGATTTTAACAATATATCAGATAAATCGAAAACAACTAACAACTCTAGAACAATCAGTTAAAAATACATGAATACAATTATTATTGTAGGCTTGTTAATCCATCAAACCAACCAATAATGTTTGATAAATTAACTTAATTATAAAGCCACTTGAAAACTCTTAACAAAACAAGAGAGAATAAACGATGAAGAGAATAAGCACAATAACTCTTATGTGGTTAGTTTCAAATATGTTCTTAGGTTTGTATTTATAGAAAATTTTGAAACACATTAGGTTAATGTAGAATTATCATATTGTCCATAAAATCAGTTAAAACACTATTAAGAAATAAAGACAATATTATAAAAAGCTAATCCAACTTGTAATAGAAATAGATATTAAATTCAAAGACCTAACGGCTCGAATCGATCGAACATCATCTCGAGCAATCCAGTGATTATTTAATTAATATTCAAAAAAGGTGGATTCATCCAGTGATTTAACTCGATGGATCTAGTCCTTAATCGATAGAGTAAATCACTCAACTGATCTTATTATGTGTTAAAATTAATCTAATAAGGTTATATTACTTGATTGATTAAATCATTACTCGATCGATTGAATAGTCTAATTTTACATTATTCATATTATGTTCAATATGTAATATAACGTGCACGAAAATAGAAATATACCTTATATGTGACCATTGAGGTTCGATAGTTTCATCGGTTTCAAAATATTGCTCTAAGACACATCTAGAAACTAAAATTATAATTATATGTTTTGTTCACGAATATCGTCAATATTAACATAAACAAAAAAAAAATCATTTATCATAAGCCGTGGTATTATCATAATTAATTTGGTAGTTATTTATAGGTCAAAAAAATATATCCTTATGTTTTAGACAACAATTGTCTATCACATCAGTTGTTCTTTTAGCATAAAAAAATCCCCACAGGTGGGACGACACAACCACACCACTATTTCATGAGCTATAAGTGGTATATTCATCCTAAGTTAGTAGAAAGGGTGTCACTTGCAAGTTCGATATTGAGGTGCATGGTCCCAAGTTTCGAACCATGCTTCTTATTGTCCGGCTAGGTAACACTACACTCTGCATTCAGTCTATTGCCAATTGGACTACTTCAGGATGGATCACATTAATTATAGTTATAATATAATTTATAACATAAAAAATGTTCTATCTTAAATTATGTCATGATCTTTGTTAATTCTGATTCTACATTGTGGGTTTTTTCTATTATAAAAGAAATTTTTTTCATTAATAAGATAATTACAACCTTTTAGCCTCTTTAATGATGTTTTTACAAATAAAAATAAGAATTTGATTTAAAGAAAGAAATCCTTCCTATTCTTCATGAAGAAACCATTTCGTTAAATTGGTAACTATACAATTACAAAATGTTGGAATCCATTGAAAAATAAAATCGTTGAAATTGTATATGATTGGAAAATTTTCCTCCAAGTGTTGTTTGGCAGTCTAAGGGACGTCATTAGGTCTTTCATTAATACAATTTATAATATTTTTACAATCATTTTCAACAATTACATTATTGAAACCTAAAGCATTGGCAAGACCAGTCTCTAAACAAACAACACATGCTTATCATTCTTCAACTGAGAAACCTTACATGATTTTCAACCATATGTCAATAGTATTGCAATACACATCTCTTTCAATAGGCGCAACTAAAACACAATCATTAATATATGAAGTATCACAATTGAATTTAATGGTATCAAAAGGAGGGAATCCAATGTTTCAAGTACAACATATTGTAACATTCAAGTCAATGATCCCTGTTATCATGTACGAGTACCTTTACCTTTGATTTAAATTCAAAGAAGAAAGCCCTTAAAAAATGCAATTCTTGTGAAAATTAGGAGTTTTATTTCTAAAAATAACATTATTTTTCCATCTACAAAGCGTATATATAGTGAAAGTAAATAATTAAAGTAAAATCAAAATATTCCTCCTTGTTAGGTATAAAGCTCATAAGAGGATTTAGGAAAATAAAACAGATAGTTTGTATATCAAATCCTTAAAAGGGAGAAGTTTCACTTCCCCTCTCCAAGCATTCCATAAAGCATGTAAAAATGTACATCTTTGGAAGAGATGACGAGTAGTTTGATTTTCAGCTCTTGACTAAACAAGATTAGTCTTTACAGGTAACTCGTTATTAATCAATCTACATAAGAAAACTTTATATATTTCATTGATTTTAAATTTTCATAAAACTTTCCAAACAAGATGTGATCTTACATGATTTGAGTTTAAAACCATTAGATTGTATGCAGAGAAGATCGTAAAATTACCCTAATTTGTTAGAAATCTAAAAAAATTTATCAGATAAATTTTGATTAAAACTTCTAAATCTACTAATAAAATGAATTGAGATATGTTCAAACAAAACTCTTAACGAATTTCAATTCCAACTATCTAATCCATTAAACAAATAGCTTATAAGAATATTATTAAGTGTATTAATAGAATTTTGTAGCTTTACATTTCTAAAGGATTTGAGCAAAAGGACCAACTATCGTTTAACGTCTTCAAATATAAGAATCACTATTTTTGACAATCACTTCTAAGAAAATCTAGTTTTAATAGTATTTATATTTTAGGACTTTTATCCAAAGTTTATCTACATCAGTAGCCATTATCTAACTTAATTTTGTAAGAAGAGCTTGATTAATATGATAAAAAGATTTGAAACCATCTCCATAATCCTTTGTTAGATAGAAAAATATTTTACTTTCTTATCACAAGATAATGAAATTAGTTTACATTTGAAGAGATATTTCACTAAAATTTCTTCATTAAAGAGTCAATTTTCTTACAAATAGTCTTAAAAAAATTTAAAGTAGTCATAATATAATAGGTAAGGTTTGAATAACAGATTTAATGAGTTTTTCTTTCTCAACGTGATAGGAACTTAACCTTTCAACCCTTAGTTCTAGAAAGTAATATTATTTATAAAAAAAATTAAATTCTTTAGTCTTATTCTTCTACCAAAAAAAAAATTCAAATAAATAATGTTACTTTTACAAAAATTAATACGTAAGTAGTCAAAAAAATTATCTTTTACTTTTAGAAAAGATTCGAATGAATATTTTTAAAAAAGAGTAAATTAGATTTATTAGGGTTAAACTTTTGGTCATAAACATGAGCATAAATTTGGAAAATCATTGTGGGTTGCTAAAAACTTTTATGACTTGTTAATAGTAGTCGCTCTTATACAAGAAATTACTTTTCATTGAATCATTTAAGTACTTCACTATTTCATTTTTTTTTTCTTTGAGAACTGTTAAATATTATAGTTTATAAATTTATATTCAATAAGATTTTATATGTGAATTGTGGTTGTAATATTATTATGATATATAATATATTAACATTTATTTATTTATTTTATATTAATTATAATATAAAAACTGGTCACCTCAGTATTTTGGACATTTTCTGTAAGATTCCTTTGGAATTTAAGAATAATGGTACTTTTATAAAAAAAAAAATATAACTTATTTTTGTAACGCATTAAAGTTCGAAAGTTAAAAAAGTAAAATTTACACATTTTATAAAAAAAGGAAATGAAAGTAAATCTAGTTATACATTTCCAACCAACTATAAAACAAAAGTAAACAGAATTAGCATAACAGTCTCATTATTAATAATATCATAATATATGCTGAAAGAAAACAAAGCACATATTAAAATACCAATTTTACAAGGAGTGACGATATATAATATAAAACACTCAAACACACAGAAAACATATTAACACACTAATACACAATATAATTAATTATTAGGGATATTACTGATCACACTCAAAATTATAACTTTTAAGAAAACAGTTATTTTATGTATTTAAACAAAAATAAAGCATAATATATATATGTAGTCATAATAAAAGAGTAGTATATAAAAATAAGGGCTCAAAAGAGATGGTGGTGGTGCTTGTTTCCATGCGCCTCTTCCTCTTCTTTCTTGGTTTCTTTCTTATCATGATGCTCATGGAAAGCATATCCACCTGCTCCAACTGCACCAACAGCTGCTATTTCTTCTTCTAACTTGTGCCTGTGAGCATGTTCTGGGTCTTTCTTTGCCTCATGTTTCTCATACTGATCATCCAAAAAAAATCTTGGTTCAACTATCATTATTATAAATTTTGTGACATAATTAAAACAATTATAATGGTATATATTGAATAATAAAAGTTTTATTTCTGTTGTTATGGTTTTCACAGAATAACAATAATATCATAATACACAACAGTCTTCATATGGTTCCTCTATAGGTTAGAAAATTGTAAATTAATAACATTTTAACATTTAAGATAATATTTAATTTAAAAATAAAAATTTAAAATATCATTCTTTGATTCATAATTAACTATTTTTTAGTAACGATTGATACGGATGGATAGGAATTTCCTAGTTTGAAGTAACAAGTTTGAATTTTGATGGTAAAAAAGATGGAGTTACTTGTATGTTTTTTTATAAATTATTTTCTAAGTATTTTTTTTAATAAAAGATAGCAGACAAAAATATATTTGAGTTTTTTTACTTATTTAATAGGATAATATAAATTTGTTCTCTTTTTTAAAATAGTAATCGAAGTCAATTAAAAACTTTATGACAATTGATATAGAGTAAAATTGATATTTTATAAAAAACTATTTTATTTTACTAAAAACAACAAAAATAATATTTAAAAAATTATTTGTTATTTACAATTACACCATACTACGTCTTCTTACAACAAATAATATATCTTTTTAATATTTAATTTTTATTTATTTATTATTTTAAATCAAAAATTATTTATTTTTTAAATATATATATTTTATTATTTTTGATAAAAGAGTAAAATATTATAAAATTTTAATATTATCTTTAAAAATTTGAGCTAAATCTTTCGTAGGAGATAATAAATTTATATTATCCCATCTAACAACTAAAAAAATTCTACTATCCTTCATCTTTTTTTCTATTAAATTAAATTTATGTTTTCTAAATTATTTTAAAGAAAAATCAAACTTAGTTTCGTAATAGTTTATAAAAAAAAATAAAACAAAAAACATAAAACTTGTTGGGTAAAATACTATTTTTTATTTTAATAATATTTTTGCTACTTCATATTTTCAATTTTAATTCTGTTTTATTAAGAACAACTCTAGAAAATAGGTGGCGGCATAGTCTTCAAACAAAACAATCGGTATGATAGGCAAAATTCTGTTTTCTCAGCCGAAACTGATTGCAAAATCGATTATTTGTTAATAAATACCATGGCATAGGAACCAGCAGCTGCAGTACCAAGCTCGCCAAGTTCCTGAAGATGTTTGTGGTGCTTCTCTTCCCTTTTGTAATCAATTTCAGCTCCTGTGGATGAAGCATACGCAGCAGTCGTTTCACTGTAGCCTCCACCGGTGGAATAAGTCCCACCACCACTCGAATATTTAGTTTCTCCGTACCCTCCTCCATCAATAAAATCGGTATCATAGGCCCCACCGCCGGTGTAATTAGGTTTATCGTACCCTCCTCCAGTGGTAGAATAGGCAGTCTCAGAGTAATTGATGGTTTCATCAACGGGTTTTTGGTTGTCGTTGTGGTGGTGGAAGAGGCCATGATGGTGATGCTTTTCCTCAGCCATGATGGGAAAGACTAGGGAGATCAAGAAGGTAGTAACTGGGTATGTTGTGTTCTGGTGTGAGAAAATGGTTGCATGTTGGAGTTATTTATAAGAAAAATATCCCGTTATATATCTACTCAAAAATAAATTATAAATATTTATAATTTTTTCCTAATTTAATATCATGATGCGTGTGTATATGTAAATTAATAAAAATTTAATATATAAGTGAGAATAAATCTTATTGAATAAGAGAATTTTTATATAATGTAAGCATGAATATGTAATAAAATGAAATTATTTTTTTAAGTCTTTATTTTTAATAAAAAATATTAAAAATAAGGAAGAAATTATTATATTATTATAGTTAGATTTTTTTAAAAATAAATTCAAATACAATTATTATATTTAGAAAGCTTGTTTTGCAAATGCCAATTAATTAAAAGTTTCTTTACTCTCCTTCAATTTCTGGCCTTACACGTGTTTTTATTGTCGGTGTGATCCAGATTTGTTTTTTTTTTTGGGGCTATCTTTATCTCACAAAAATGCATGTAGGCTAGCTCAAGGGATCATTCTTTTTTTGCCAATGGCTAGCTATAGCTCAAGGGGTCTACTTCCATTTCAAAATAGCAAATGAGTTTATTTGTTTTTAAATAATGCATTTAAAGTTTTTTTTTAATTTTTTAAAAAATATATTTTAAGCAATTTATTTTTAACTAACTAGTGTATAATAATAATCTTTTTTTAAAAAAAAATCACTTAATTCTTTTATTTTTAAATAAAGTGTTGAAAATCACTCTATTTTTAAAAGTAGATAAATTAGTGTCATTTTTAAAAGTAGATAATTATTGCATGAATAATGTGGGTCTTCGACTCTTGAATCTTGATGCAGATGTTTATCTGCAATTCGCCAAACAAGGAAATACTATTTCTTTCGGTTCTCATTGTATATTTCTTTCGGTTCTTTATTACAATGAATAATGCTTTTTATAACGAATGTTTCAATCCAAAATATAATTTTATATTTTGTTAATACATAAACTTATAATTATTTTATTATCTCATTTTTTTTACTTTATATTATATCGTAATATTATAAATTAATACTAAGTTACTAACTAGTCAAATTCTCTTATATATATATATATATATATATATATATTCTATGAAATGAAATTTTTATATTTTTGGTGTACATGTTAACACTCAAACTTTATTGCTTAAAGATGAACGGTCCATATAATTACAAATAATTTATGACACATAAAAAAAATTATATATGAATCAATTAAGTCAATTTGTTCATTATATGATTTGATCCTTTTTCTTTCAGATAAGAAACGACTATAAATTAAAATTAAATAAAACATTTTATTTAAATAAGAATTAAATATAACATCGAAAATTTCAATACCAGGAAAACTGAGAATTTAACAAATAAAGGAGTAACAGTTAAATTACAGATAATCATCTCCTTAGTTTTTATACAGAGGTTATATATAGAGAGAGAGAAAAGGAGAGATGTTATGTAAATACATAAAAAATTTAGATAAAAAATTATATTTATATTAATTAAAATATTATATACCATAATTTTTTAATAATAAATAATATTTTTATTTTTAAAATTATCATACTATAATCATTAAGTGTGTAAATTTACTAGTCATTCTTCTTTTCCAAAACCAAATATTTACCTTTGTTCTCTATATCTGATTTCCTTCTAAACTTTTTCGATAATTAAATCACTCCTAATTTATATATTAGCTAATCATTCATATAATTTTATTTTTAATCTTATTAAAAAAATATTTTTACTTTATGAAAAATATATATATAGTGTATTTTTCAAATATACAAAATATATATATAATTTATATTAAAAAAATATATATGTATATTATGTGTAAAGATTATACATAAAATTATATTATATAATTTAATTTTATGATTTAATTTATGATTTCTAAATTTTTTTATTATCTTGAATTACAAATTCAAAATACTCAATATATTATTTTATTTTTAAGGAACGAAAAAGTGAATAAAAGAGATTATCTAGTTGCCAGTGACCAACATTATGGAACGTACTGTGAACTTTGATGGTGATATGAAAATATTGTATTTAGAAATAATTATCCGAATTTATAGTCAAATCACTAAATAAAAGGCATCTAAACTTATACTTTAGATATCACAATAGATTCATGTTACTTTATTATCTCGTCATTGTTACACGCAAAAAAATAAAATAAAAATTATTACCATTATATGATTTTGTTTTGTGGAGGTTGTTCTGAGTCCTCCATGTTTTTTCAATAGTTTTATATGGCAGAATATCTCAAATATGATGTAGGTATAGTATATCTTAGACTTAACATGTTTTTGAAATTTATAAAAATGTGTAAAATATTTCTAGATTCTATGGTTAATATCATTGGTGTTCTCACACTCTAATGATATTAACTTTTCAATCCATTTCTATTTATATGACTTTGATACTAATTTTTGAGGGTTTTCAATCACCAAAGATTTTTATAATAAAATTTTAATCAATCTAATTTTAATATATTGGTTAAGTTATTATCTTAATAAATCATATGTGATGTAAATTATTTTTTCCTATTCGTAGTATAAAAACATGTTTTTCTTGTTTACACAGTATATTTATAGTTTTCAAAGAAGTAGTATCCAAACATTAATTTGTTGAATTTTTTTTCTATTCTTACATTTTTTTATTAAAATAGTATCTTAATATCTTTGAAACAAGATTATCTATTATGTTTGTAATAGCTTTGTTATAATATGTATAAATATCTAATAAGATGAAGAAAAAAATTAAAATTTTCAAGACAAGTTTTATAATTCTCATCTTTAAATTATTCATTTAGGGCTAATAGATAGCCTTTATCATATTTTTCTAATAAAATATATTTTATTTTTCATTTTAATTTCTTTTGGAACTAGTCGTTTAAAAATAGTTTCCATTTTTCTTGTTTATCAAGATTATAACTTGATGTGAACAAGTATTTAAACATTCAAGATTCTTAACTGGCTTAAATTTATAATTATTATATCCGAATTTAATGAGTCTATCACAGTTTTTCCTTCTGTTCATCTCATTTTGTTACACCGGCTATGCCTCAGTTTTGCTCAAACCTTAACGTCCTTTTAACAATGGTGAGCATTTTACATCCATACACAGATGACGTCCAATTTTTGACTTAATGAAAAAGAGTAACTGAACTCTATTTTATTCATAAGATAATAATTATTATAAATTTAAGGCCAACTAAGAACCTTAAAGGGATTATTAACCACTCATAATTACTGGGTATATCATTACTAGTTTTGGATTTCTAGTATATAGGGGATTTCTATGCTAGAGTGTTTGTGTTTTCCAGAGTAGAGTGCTCTAGATTTTCGTGTTTTTTGAAATTAAAATGAGGGCTCATTTTATAGCACAATGAATCCATGTTTATAAGATTAAAATTATTATTTTCTCCTTACTTTCATAATTCATCTTCTTTAAATGGTAGCCACTGTTATTTTTCCTTGGTACATGCAGTGGTCTACATCTATATTTTCTTTTTCGTCTTCTGCCGACATTTTCTTTCTTTATTCTTCTTTGTCATTTTCGACCGACGGTCCTTTTAATGATGTTGATGATGACGCATCTTCGTCTTCTCAACCTTTGAAGCAGTGAATACATCTGTGATCTTTGGTGGCTTTTTGGTATAGAAGCAGAATACCTTCCCTGTTTCTTGACCAATTTCTAGGTTGTTAAAATTGGCTTCATATTTAGAAAAAAAATTCATTATCTTATTCTAACAAAGTCATGCTATTATGGGAAATGTTGATGACTTTACTAGTTGAATAATTTAGTTTGATCTTAGTATAATTATCAATATTTCTGAATTTATAGCAAATTTGGCATAATATTTGACCTCTTAGTACACAGAGTTCTTCTCTGTTGAGTTCTTTTTCTAGAAGTGCCCTTGGTTTGGGAATTTTTCTACTTGTATTGGAAATCTCTATCTTGATGAAGTGGTAAGAACTGATATATCCTTCTTAATTTCAGTCCATTAGTGAACTGAAAAATCTGAGATAGATAGACTTGTCACCTACTTTAATCTTCTTTCTAGAGTTCTTGATTACTCTTTTAAAATTATTTGTAAAATAAATTAATTCACTTAAATTAAGTCACAGATATATATTTTCTATTAGTTATGCATGGAAAACTTTATAAACAAATATTGGATCATCTCCTTTCAAGATATTGAATTTACTTCCTGTAGAAATTCATTGTTTGTGGTATAGAACTTCATATCTTTAATATGTTCTTGGGTAGATTTTTTGGCCAAGGTATAGAGACTCAACCATTGTATTTTGCTGAGGTTTATGTATTAGTCCTTCTCATCTTTAATGATTGGAGAATTTTTGGAAGATGTCTCTCTAAATAACACTGAATGTTTTACTATATTTGATGTCACTAGGAGAGATGCTTCCTTAAATAGCACTGAAGGCCTAGCTATTTTTCCTAAATTTGTCAATATGCTTGGGACTATTGGTTATTGTTGTAATGATGTAGACTAATGTTTTACTATCTTCTTTGGAGTTATTAGTTTTGGTATTTTGTAATTGGCATAACTACATTCAGCTTCTATTCTGCTGGTGAAGGCTCTACGAGTTACTCCATTAAATCCTAGAATAGATTTACTAGTTTCTACCTAGTTGTTATAGATTTTTGGTCTTGGGCCATTATAGACCACATAAACATTTTTTCTATTTTTTTCCTTTTCTACCTCATATGCCTAGTTGAACTCTTTTGTTTCAATTTTTTTCTCTCTTTTGAACTGTTAGATTCTTTCTTTTTGATTTGAATTCTTTCTTTAAAAGTTTCACCTTCTTTAGATTGATTTTTTAGTGAAGATTATTCTTTTGAGATTTTAGAAGTTGTTTTGAATAATTACGTTCTTATTGTTTATTTCCAATATCCATAAGAGATTTCTTAAGGTATAACAGTTCGAGTGTTTTTGTAGGATTTTTATCTCTTTTTCCTTCATCTTGATCTTTAGGTCAAGATATTCAATTCTTGAAAGCATAAAAATAGTTAGGGGTACTAATTCTCTAGTAAGAACATCTGCTAAGCTATTCTTATGTCTTGGAAGATGTTCAACATAAAAATTATAATGATTGAACCATTGTTTCCATCAGACTAATCTTCCTTGTTTGTAATCACATGTAATATTAATTCTTAAGAAATAACCAAAATTAACCAATGAATCGAGAACGTATAGCATATATTGCGAATTTGTTAATAGATCTTTTAACAACTAGATATTTTTTTCATTATTGTGGTAATTTATCTCTGAATCTTGGAAAAACCCTGATGTATACCTACAAAGATATTCATCTTTGTCATTTACTTTTACCTTCCGAACTGCTCTCTAATATTCTTGTGAAGCATCTATTTCAATTATCATTTTATCATTTGACCTTAGATGATATAAAAGTTGGAAATGTTTTTTACCTTTGCTTTTACTTTATCCATATACAGAGTATATTCTTTTGTTCATTTCCAGATATGATCTTGATATATCCCTATTATTTCTTCTTAAATGGTTATTTAGGGTATAACTAAATTTTTGTAGCCCTCAAAGACCAAGAGAAAACTACATTAATATGCTCCTACAGAACATTTGTTTTTAAAAGGATGCCCTTTGGATTGTGCAAAGCCCTGGCAACACTTTGACGTTACATGATGGCTATCTTTTCTGATATGATGGAAGATATAAAATAAATTTTCATGAATGAATTTTTTTTGGAAAAGCATGGCATCTCCCTGTTAAGTTGGAGTATAAAGCTTATTAGGTTGTAAAGAAGTTTAATTTTAATTTGAAAGAAACATGGGAAAAATGACTTCTTCAATTAAATGAGATAGATGAGTTCCGAAATAATGCTTATGAAATTGCAAAGATCTACAAAGTATAGACAAAGAAGTGGCATGACAAACATATTCTTAGGCGTGAGTTTGCTTTAGGACAATAAGTTTTATTTATCAATTCACGACTAAAACCCTTTCCAAGTAAGTTAAAGATCAAGATGGACATGTCCTTATATAATTGACAAAGTTTTCACTTTTGAAGCAATAGACTTGAAGGACAAGGTATGGAATATATTCAGATATTGAAACCTATTATGGAGAACAAGTAGAGAGGAATTGTGCATTTATTCCTCTTTGAAATCCTGATTGATGAAGATTGAAAAGTCTGGTTGTAGACTATAAAACAAGCACTTATGGTAGGCAACCCATAAAACATTCTTTTATTATTTCTCTTATTGTTTTTAAAAAAATTATTTTATTTGAATAATTTGGACTTTGATACTAATTTATTTTGCAAGAATAAAAAGCTAAAATTACAAACTAATGCGAATCCGCCATAAAACTAGGAAAGTTTCTTTCATTTCTTCTATTTGTCTCACTTTTAAATTACCTTGAGACATTGTTTAGTTTAAGTTTGGGGGTGTCAACTCATATAGTCTTGAGTTGTTGAATTATCTTATCAAGCATGTATTTGAGTATTGAATTCACTATGGCTATGAAATTTGTGATTGAGGATGAGTTTGAGATTTTTTTTTATAAATCTGCTCTTATATTAGTTAGAGTTTTGTAAGTACTTTGATTTAAATCTTTGTACTTGAAAATAATTGAGTACATAGTAAATTTTTCTCTACTCCATTTTGCCTATGAAGAGAAGGAGTTGAACTAACAGGATTAGGAAAAGTTTAATCTTGCTTTGCTCTAGAATCCGTTGATGAATCCTTGAGGCAAAATCCTAATTGATACCAAATATTAGAGAAAGTATCTAGAGAATTTTTATTCATAACCAAAAAGCTTTCCCAACCATCTTAATAATCACGTCATCATTGCATGGTGTATTCTCATAGTTAACCCCCTAGAGCCTTATTTTACATAAGTTTTATTTGTTCTTTTAACTACATAAATCATTCTCATTCTAAGCTTGAAAAACCATGAACTTACCTTAAATTTTGAGAAAATACTTTGGTGAAAATTTGCATTTAAAGAGAAATTTAGTGAAATCAAAAGTAAAGAAAGAAAGAATCAAAAAAGGGTAAAATGGTTGAAATTAGTAAAGATTATGAGTGTCAAGAAAACCATACCAAAAAATAAAAGAAGAAAAGTAAAAAAAACACCTCACTTATTAAGTATCAAGGTGAAAAAAAAAAGTACTCCATTTATTGGGTAGGGCAACAATATTTTCATTATTATAAGCATATTGTTAAGAAAGAGCTATAGTATGAATCCAATGGATATTCTTATTATTGTTTCTTTCTATCAAGTATTTTCTTAGTTTGTTTTGATTTTTCATATTCATTTCTTTCTTAGCCTTCACCCTGTGGCCTGTCATTACAACTCTGATTAAAGACCTTTTGATCTTTGAATTTGGTATTTGATTACATTAGTGGAGATGATTTCTAAAAATTGGACTTAATGGAATTAAGTTGTGAGAGAATTATTATGATTTCAGTTATTCTACTTTTATTTGAATTTGTTGATGATTTGGAGTTGAATTGACTACTTCACACACACACAATCAAGGGCCTAGCTTTAGGTTGAAGTAAACTCTTAACTCTTGCTTGATAAATTATGGAACTTTGATTGATTTTCTTGTTATCTTTGATGTAAAAAGAGTAAGTTATTAGTTATGAAATTTAAATTCAGATCAATGCTTGGTGAGTGATGGTAGTTGTCTATGGGGTCTTGTTGACAATTACTACAATTGTCTTTTATTTTATTTTCTTTTTGTTTGAGGACAAGCAAAGTTTTAAGTTTGAGGGTGTTTGATGACTTGCATAATTTGACATAATTTATCACTTCTTAATATAAATTTAATCTAACTTTATCTTATTTTATTGAATTTAGACTTCATTATTATTATTTAAATTTTATTATAAATTTGAAGATAATGAAGATCCAAAATTTTAGAAGCATAACATCTAAAAAAAATTAAATTTAAATGAATATTTATTTAAGAAAACAGAATAAACGCAAAGATATTATATATATATATATATATATATGATAATTAGGAACAAATAGGTTTATATATATATATATATATATATATATATATATATATATATATATAAGAAGACAGATAGAGAAAGGAGGAGTCAACAGAGTGGCTAGAACACAAAACCGAAGAGAACAAAAAATAAAATAAAAATCATAAATGTGACACGAAGAGAAAAAGAAAACGCAACATAAAAATGCGAAAGCAAATTATTTTTGCGAGCCAATTTTCTTTCAATTCCTCTTAGAAAATTATGGTGAATTCGTTTATATTTAATTTAATTTTAACATAAACTAATTTATCTTTATTCTAGGAAAAAATGTAATTTAATTTTCAACTATGCTTGATTTTCTATGTTAATTTGAATTCTTTCTCTACATGTTTGTCTAATTTATTTTGAGTTTAATGCTTCTAATTAACTAGTCATTAATTAGATAATTTTAGTGTTGTGATTTACTATTCAAAGAGGAAATTATAGGATAGATCTGAAATATTTTGGCATAAGTAAATATAGAGATCAAAAGACTTGTATGAACTTATTTAGTTTTAAAAATAATTTGTTTTAATGATTTCTTGTTTTATTATATTGTATACTCTTGTGTAAATTAATGAACAAGGTTATTTCCAATTGACTATCGAAAGAGACTTTTGAATATTTTTGGAAATTGTTAACAAATAGAGAGAATTAAATTCAATTATCTAGATGAGTAAAACATAGTGAGGGATTAGGTGAAATTGATTTTCTATAAGTTTTTTCTCATTAATTTGATCTTTGAACATCTTTATTTTCTTTTCATATTTTCTTTAAATTTATTTTATTTTAAATTTCAATTATAACAACCTTAGTGAGTTTTCTAAATAAAATTAAGATTAGTATAATTTTGGTATTTGTTAAAAATAAGTTATCAATCACTAAGAAAGATATTTTTCTTATCACTTTATTATAAAACTATGATATTGTACATTTGCAGTTTTGCACCGATCAATAATTAAATGTTATTATTTTTTTAGATTCTTCATCCAATCTTATTTACCAAAATCCACTTTTGAAATCAAAATTAGAGAAGTATTTATTTCCTTTTATTAATGATAATAATTCTTCTATCTTTGCAATGAAGTATTCATTATTAATTGTTTCTTTATTTAATGTTCTGAAATTTATAATCATTCTCTTTTTTCCACTTCTTTTCTCAACTTCATTTTCGACTAGAAATGCTAGACTAGAATGAGGTGAATTACTTGATATTATGACTTTTAATTACAAAAAGTTCTTGAATTTGCTTTCCAAATTTAATCTTGTTTTTTTTATTATAAATCATTGGTTTTACCCTAATAACCTTGGTAAGGTCTCTTAATTTTATGTTGACAATTATCTTAGATTTATTTATTTTTGGATCCAAAGAATCTTTTGAGCTGATTGTTTTTAATAGTTTTTTTATGTCTGTTAGGGCTTTATCTTCCTGTATTTATTAAGAAAAGAATTTTATTTCTCTTCTATATCTAATAAAATATTTTCTAGATAAGATTTTTGCTATTCTATCTCACCACATTTTTACTTTTTATATTGTTACATAAAAGTTGGGTTTGAAATAGTTAAAGTTTTTCTTATTTTTGATACATAAATAATATCATCTAGTGTTGTTAGACTCATCTTGTCTAAATATTGTGTAAAAAGTTTATATAAGTTTAAAAAATTATTTCCTATTAATAAATCAATTTTGTTGATATATGATAGGAATATGAAAATTTTCTCTTCCTATCATTAAATCTATATCTTTTAATACTTTGTTGAGATTTATTGTAATATTAATAGTAATTCTTACAATTAAATTTTTTGGTGCTTGTTTCAAGTGTTCTTCTTAAAATATATATTTACATGTTACACACATATTATCTAATGTATCATGTAAATGATAATTGGCATAATATTTGAATTTTAATTAATCCACTTTGATATAGGTATTATTTAGATTTATAATATTATACAATTCATTCATCCTTTGACGAGGAGTACCTATAATATGAGTATGCATATTCTTCGTCAGTTATTTTTTTCTCAATTTCTTC
This sequence comes from Hippophae tibetana, assembly GCA_037013495.1. NCBI lineage: Eukaryota > Viridiplantae > Streptophyta > Magnoliopsida > Rosales > Elaeagnaceae > Hippophae > Hippophae tibetana. Next base: position 25,476,130 of record CM072805.1, on the reverse strand, counting down.
TAATAGGTAAATATTATAAGGCATCTGCATCATATTCCTTAATTGGATCTAATTCTATTTTGAAAGCTTCTTCTAAGATTTTTTGTTTTTTGTGAAAATTTATTTTTAAATTCTTTCTTAAATTGAAGTCCACTTGGACATTCGTTCATAATGTCCTTCTTTATTATAGATCCAACATATATATTTTTTCTTTCCTGAAGGACAATAGTTCTTGTTTTCAAAAGTTTTATACATTTTTCTTCTAAAATATGTTTTCTTATTAATTCTTCTTTTATATTTTTGGAAATCTTGTTTTCTTAATTTATATCTTTTAAATCACTTATGTTTTTTATATTTTTTATATTTTTGTTTGTAAGGTTTTATATTACATCTATATATTCTTAATATTCTAAAATATCTTGTATCACAACATATCCTTTAATATAGTTTCCCTATTTCTCTATTCCCAACTTCTTGTTAAGATTTTATGTAGTGTTCTAGGTAATTTTTGAAAAAATATTTTTTTATAAGTTATTTGCATAGAGGGTGGTAATTTATGATAATACATTTCATATTCAAAAATAAAATAACATATGTCAAAAAAAATCATATTTGTTAAATGTCATTTAACTTCAATGATTTCATTTTCACTGGATTCAGTGCTAATTCTTTATTTATCTTCTCCGGTAAATTCTTTGTATATTTCATTTATTACTATATCTAAGTATTCTCTTTTTGTGGGAGCATTCCCTTACATTAATAAATATTGTTGGTTTGTTAAGTTTTAAAACGAAACTTTAACATTTCTTATCATTTTATGAGCTACTAATACCCTATAGATTGAAGGGTTTGTTTGTGTAGTTTGATAGGTTTGTATGAGCATACTCATACCACTAGTCCATTAATCTAAGGCTTTTCTCCTTGATCTTATACAATCTAAATCTAAAATATCATACTTATAATTATCACAGAGTTTGAATTCTGGTGGGATAATACCTCTAGTTCCCCATTGCAAAACATCCTCTATTTTGGGTGATTGTCTTCTTCTATCTGTGATGTCAGGTTGTTCTATCCTTTTCTTATTTATTTCTCCCCTATGTGGGTCAGATGTTTCTTCTTGATAAGGAACGATTAATAAAATTAGTTTCATATGACTTTTTGGGGTCATGATTTCTGGTTCAAAATTAGCCTTGTTAATTACTGTCATATCATTTTCTTCTTTGTTTGTACAAAAAATTTCATTATAATGTTCTTCTATTTCTTCATTAGTTAGTATTAACAAATTAACTAATTTTTCTATATCCTTATTTCCAAGGTTAATGAATTTTTTTCTCTAATTTTTTCTATAATTCATTAAATTATATCTTTTTCATTAAACTTTTCTTCATTTTTAGGAATCAGGACATCTAATCTTCTTAGTGATTCTTCGTTTAATCCTTTTAAAGGATCATATTTATGACCTACAATCTCATTGTTTATATGTATGTTATATACATCTTTTCTTAGTTCTATAAATTTTATGTGTATATCTTGTTGTAATTTATTATAACCACATTCGTTTATTTTCTTTAATAATTTTTTTTGTGTTTCAATTATATCATGTAGGTATTTTGTGTTTGATTCTTGGACTAAATTTATTTCCTCTATTAAAAGTTTCAAAGTTTTAAATAATGTAACTTGATTTTTTGCTACACCTACTAGGTTTCCATTTATTTCTAATTGTATATTTTTTATTTTATCTTTAAACATTATTATTTTCCTAATATAACATCATGAACTAATGCCTTCATTATTTTGATTTTATCTTTTAATTTTTTTAACTTTGTCTTGGTTAGAGGTTTCTCTTTCATGGTTTATAAATCTTGACATATTATTGTTTTTAACAACATTACTTTATCTTATTTCATCTTATTTAGATTTGAACCTTAACTTTAAACATATGATATATAATTTTTTATTATTAAACTTACATTCTAAATAATCATGTATCATGTTTTCTATTATTTTTGTATTCTCACTTGTCTCGTTTAAGTACATAATGAGATATTTCAATTAATATTATCTCATTAACATCTCATCTTGAGTCAAGATGAGATAGGTCTTGAAAATTAATGAATTATATCATGAATTTCATTAACATCTCATCTCAATTTATTAATCTAATTTTTAATATAATGAATAATGATCAATAAATTGCCTCAAGCAAACAAGCACAACACATGCCTTTTACAGACACTTTTAATTGAAAAATTACAGAAAAGAATAATTTGTAGCATATAAGACATTTATACAGACAATGATCACTACTGTAAGTTACGAAGAGTAACAAACCTTAATTTCAACTCAACTCAAGCAGAAGAGATAAGGGGACTGCGAAGGCTGTCAGAGTTAGTGGAATATGGAATTGGCATCAGGGTTGGGTCCTGATAAACACTGACCAATTTATCAAAGAATACAGCCATTGCAGGATCATTCTCATCTTGCCTATCCTTTTTTATCAAACTCTGAAAGAAAAATTACCCAGATAAGCAGTTATACAGATATAAAAATGTGACCGAAAAGAAAATTCCGAACAGGAAATGCCTCTGGCACAAAGTGTCAAGCAAACATGAACTGAACGTACCTCAGCAGAGTATGCAATAAAATTGGGGAGGAAGCGTTTCCGGCAGTACTCATTAAAAAGAAGAGTAAAGAGTGGAAGAGGAAAGATTAAGGTTGATGCTAGAGAGAGCTTCTTCAACGTGAAAACGCCAACAGCAATTAAATGCATGAGTAGGAGAGAAAATATCATCGAATTATGCACTATAGGCCAAAACTTCCCAGCAGTTTCATATCGAGGTGCATATACATTTATGAACTGTAAAATAAAATTTTGGAAAAGTCAGAATAATCCAAAACAAAGGTGCAGCCAAATTCTATCAAGCATCATCGACTGCTATAAACATTGACAAGTAATCATAATTCTTATTGGAACTGATGCATCTGGAAACAACACACGACATATTGGCATAGGTCCAATAAATTAAAAAAAAATGAGCAGCAACATTTTGCATGAATGACTTGCTTACTATGTGACGTGAATTAGCTATGAATGGGGTTATCTGGAAACTGTTTGGAAACCAAGTAAAAAGGAACGAGTAAAACTAAAACCAAACTTCCGTGATCTAGAATACTAAATACAAGACATAGCATTACATGGTCTCTTTGTAAACGTGGCTCATCCATTATATGTTTAAAGTAAATTATGCAGCAGACTAAAATATAATAAAGGGGGGTCAACACCTATCAAATTCAGGCACAGAAGACTACCTTGAAATTCATCTTCACGTTGTCTATATAATTAATATACAACAAACAGAAGTGCTGAATGATGATGACACAATATTCACATGCCAGCAATTCTGAAAAGACAAAGTTTGAGTTGATGCAACTTTTGTACAAGTGCAACAGTTCATATTATTTCAATTTTTTTTTCCAAAGTGAATCTTCATGCAACAATCAATAATTAAGGCCTGCTATATTATTATTTCCTTCTCTTCTTTCTTCGGCTTTGGATAAAGCTGTCTATTTGACTAGAATTTTAGCCTAGCTCTTGGTAGTAATGAGTCTATTTACGAAAAGTAAACTGTAAACGTAGATCCAGCTGACCTGGTTACGATAGATAATGTATCCAAGGCATAGGTAGATTAAAAGGAAGGGTAGAATGAGTGGAGCAAGGAAGAAGTATGTGATCCCAAGAAGTCCAAAAAAAAGAATCCTTGGAATGTCATTATAATACTGAATAGCTGGAACCTCAAGTTCGTCATATGCATTTCCAGTAAAAGGTCTTTTAATTAGACTGACGAGCAGAGGAAATATGCGAAAAAGTTCAGTTGAAGTGCCTGTCCATCCAGATGTGACGACATATGCAATGAAAAATGATGCCTGCAGCCAAATAAAGTTGTGTGTAACCAAGTAATTAGTGACCTGAATGCTATCTATCATTAAAAACTCTCACACACACACATGTATAACATGTGAACCGATGATTTCTTGTGCCTCAAGTGCCTCAACTAAAGGAATAATTTATATTTGATTTTTTTTTCGGTTAGATGGTTCTAGACCTTCTGGTGATATATAAATTCACAAAATGTGTATAATTAATTAATCTTTCATTCCCAAAATCAAAATAAGCCTCTTGCAGATTTTAAACTGTTACTGCAAATGAAAGGAATAGTTGCAAGTTGCAACTCTTCATGGGAAAAAATTAACGAGCCAGAAGAATAACTCGTATCGTTTGAAAACCATTCAGGACTAAAACTAAAAATAAAAATAAAAAGAATTAAGCATGATTACTTTATGAGGTAAAGAGGGCTGAGAAAGTAAATTTATGTTTCCAACTTTTAAACGAGTAGACAAAACTTGTAAGCATCTAAAAAATGCTAGCCTACGAATTTAAACACTTGACATATTTATGTAAGCTTCACTTGCACTATTGTAATTAAAAACGGGCTATGATTGTTTTTAACAAGCGGCCATTGGGATTGGTTTGTGATCTAGTTGGTATGACTTCCTATCACATTACCATAGACTCACATTAGAATCCCATTTTATAATATTTCTCTTATTTAATAAAAAAGAGGACTTTCTATCTTTTTTTTATTGTAATTAAAAACGGATGATGATTGTTTTTAACAAGGAACCATTGGGATTGGCTTATGGTCTAGGTGGTATGACTCCCTATCCTTGCCACCATGAAACGAGTTCAAATCCCATTCTGTAATGTTTCTTTTATTTAATAAAAAAAGAAGACTTCGTTTTTTTTTAAAAGTCCAAAACAAACAATAATATAATTTTACCTGTGATGGAACTGCAACAGCGAGCTTTGAAGGAATATTCTTGGGCTCTAGAATGATGTTAAGCTGATAGAAAACTGATCCAGAAAATAAAGTAGCAAAAAAGACGTTCCATATTGTGAACCACAGTACTTTATTACATGCGCTCTTTTCAATGTCACTGTGAGAATTGTAACCTTGAATGGATGAGAAGAACTCCATGATTGGAGGCACCATTTTCAAGAATATTTGAAGAATAAGATTGGGGAGGTACCCTGTGATGACTTGACTGACCACTGTCCTGAAAAAACCTGTAAGTTACTTCTATGGTCTTCCACAGCAAAAAGCTTAAGTATAAAAACATTCAAAAGCTAACAAGCTGCCATGATGTTGACTTGCAACAGTATGCCTTCGCAGTAGTCATTACTGAGAAACCAAATTATTTTCCCAAAAAAGTTAATAAATAAATAAATAAATGTAGTAATCCACGACTTTAGTTTCTTCCTCATACATCAGCTAATGACTTGCATTAATTTGTTAAAGTTCATATAATGCAGTTATTCTGCCAATTCATTATAACCAGTTATCCAGCATCTTTTTTTGCATGGATGAAGAGTTCTATGGTGGCTAATTTAAAGTTAAAATTATCCTTCAAATAAAATACCCTCCTTTACTTTGATTACAGCTATCCAACTGTCATCAAGTGATATTATTAGAATACTTTGTATAAATATATAAATTGACTTTAGCACCTCTCACAACATATTTAGAAATAAAATTCATATGCAGAGGATCTTATTACAAAAGGCTCCATCAAAAACAAGCATCAACATGAATAACATGATGTGGCTGATATCCACTTACATGCTTAGAATGCTTTCGAGGAAAGGAAACATAGCTTGCAACTGGTTTAGGTTTGTAAGACCTTGAACCAGTACAACAGGAATGAGGAATAAAATTGTTAGAAGAATGCATGCAACAAAAACCACAAGCTTAGACATCCACTGTTGCATGAAAGATGTTGAAAAGAAAGGCCAGTAAACATCACGAGGCTCAGGAGCTTCCTCTGTTATCCAATATGTAGGATTGATTGATTGTTTCAGGTGGAAAGCAATTGCAGCACCATATCGAGATTTGAAGGACACAAATGCAGCTCGAATATCCTTGTAAAATAGAAAGAAAAAAAATGCATATCAACGGGAAGCACAAATTAGTAGTTATAGTTGGATATCCAATGCCTACTTAAACTTAAGAATTGGTTCTTCTGTAGTCCTTGCCTTTCTTAACAATAAAGAAACAAATTATAATTGCAATCTCAGTGCGGTAAAAATCATCCAGGAGCTTCCAAACTTTTTTTTTTTTGGGAGTGGGGGGAGTTTTATCCCCAAGGAAAACCATGACCTTGTAATTATTTACAAATCAATGGTGGATGGTTCCATATATCATGCCAAGACAATAAATTTACAAAAATAAAAACCAACAAGCAAGTGCAGCACACTCTATTGAAATGAATGAACACGATCATATGATTCAAAATGTATACCGGAAAAATAAAGGGCAAACTGATAATATTATAAACTTAGGATTACAACATATACACAAAATGTGGACTGATTTGAGCGTAGTTCACAAGAATAGCATTTTTAACTCAATAACATACCAACATAACTTAGTTACACACCTCCATGTAACTGTGTTAAACCAATGGTGAAATACGCATATTTCAGGTTAGATAGATAGTGAAATTTTCTTAATTCCAGAAATATGGTATTTCCTAAAGATAAAAGTTTGTTGCAATAAAAGAAAGAAACCTTTGACACATACTTTTTCTGCCAATGAAACCTTTGATTGCTCCAATCTCACATTCTCCCTTAAGTCTTCTAGTTGTTTTTCATATTGATCCACAATATCAACCTTGCGTTCACATAATCCAAAACAACCGCTTCTTTGATATTTTGATTGAATGGGATCTGACCGAAAATGAAGAAGTCTTCTGTACAATATTTTCGCTTTATTCTAAAGATAAACATAATAAAAGCACTGTTAGGAAAAAATATTTCAAAGGGGCAAAAATCATCGTGGTTCCATAAAAATGTAAAGAATATTATTAAAAAAAACATGTGTGTGTGTATATATATATTACACAAAATCTTACACTCTTTAACAACCTCCAGATGTTATATTTCAATGGTCCAGATTAAATGTTGAAAGTAGTTATTATCTTCTCTCACCACACAAATATGTTCCTTAAAATTAATCCAAGAAAAGTACAATTTTAAAACTGACATGGAAAAAAGGAGATGTGGGTTAGAGGCCAAGAAGCCATTACCATCATGGCTTAGATAATAAATTTCAAGGTTTACGTTTGTGAAGGTACTGGCCAACTGAAATAAACGTTTGGTGCTTCAACCCTTCGTTGAGTTACTGCCTTTCGATATATTCTATTGAAGCACCAAAATATTTTGCACTCCTGATGTTCTTATAGGTATTTTCTCTTTATTGTTCCTGAAAATGGCAGTGTAGAATTCATTTCGTTGTCCAAGAATTGAGAGTCCGGTCTTTAAATAGCATGTACATTGTAAATAATTGAATTGGTCCGAAAATAACATTTTTTTATACAAATAGTACTTAGTGTGATTTAAAAGGGGAGTATGAGTCTTACACTCAAAACTACTAGGTGAACTACCCAAAATAGCATGTCAATTGTACCTAACAAATACATATATCGCTATGTACAACTAACATGATATTTTTGAATCAATTCAATTATGTACAATATTTACGTGCTATTTTACGTGCTATTTTGGGAAATTTGATAGGGTAAAGAATTTTTTCCTGTTACTCTATGTTAACACTTACAGTGACAGAGTGGTGAGAAAATAGACAAGGGCAAAGAGGCGAGATGAATGATGAAAGAGAAAATAGACATTAAAAGAAGTGTTGTATTAAAGACGGGTTTGAAGAACAAAATGAGTGAAGTTTTGCATTAACTCTGAATCATTACAATAAAAAAGATCTAGAAAAAAATGTCATATTAGTCCCTTAAATTAGATCATTTGTATTGTTTAGTCCCTTAGATCAAAAATTGTGTCGTTTAGTCCCTTACAAAGAGACCAATTAAGGACAGTTTTATTTTAATAATTTTTCTATTAAAAGTTTATTATTTTTCTATTAAGTGATTAAACGCGATTAAAATACGAGTATTTAACAACAATAAAATGACAATTAATATGAAAAAAAAATTACAAAATATATGTTAATTTATATTGTTTTATTTTAATGTTTTGATGATTTTTTTAATTTTTATTAAAAATTAAAAAAATATTTAAATAACTTTTTATTTGAATATTATTATTGCTTATTTTTTTAAAAAAATTCATATTATATTCCACTTTTGTTCTTGTTAAAGACTCGTATTTTAATCACAATTTAATCATTTGAAAGTAAATAATAATATTTTCATAAAAAATCATTAAAATAATATCATTTGTCCTTAATTGATCCCTCATTTTTCCTTAGATACGGGACTAATTGATACACATTAGATCAAACACTTCATTCTTCAGTTTCTAAATAGAAATTTAATGTATATCAACGCAGTCATGTAACTCTTCTCCCCCCCTCTCTCTTTCCTTTCTTTCTTCTCGCTTTTTCTTTCTTTTCCATTTCCCTCCCTTTGGGTCAACAATGCATTCATGTAACTCTAAGGTTCAAACTTTATGATTTTTTTTTAAAATAAAATTATAGCTTCTTTTTAAGTTAGGTTGAATAAAGTTTCACCTTTCAATTCCATATTATCAACCCTGCAACTGAAAAATCAGTTTTGATGTTAATGTTTACTACTTAGTTTTTGTACAGTCCATAACAGAAAGAAGTCAGACAAAGACATTAGATAAAATACTTACAACGAGGCTTCGAAGTTTGTGTGTTCGACGAACTACAATATGTGAAAGATATGTTGAAGGGTGACACTCTTTAAAAAAATTGTCCACACTTTCACTGACGCTGCTGCCAAGGGAAACAGGGATACTGCGAACTAAAATTGTAAACTGATGTGGTTGAGGTTTGGATGAATGAAAATAAGCCATTCTTTTTGAAGAAATATAGTTGTATTCCTGCAAATTAGATAAAATTCAATCCATAGTTAAACTTGTGGCTGCATATAACAAAGCATGTCATGCTAAGCTCAAATCTGGATTGCTTGAGTAGTTTCTCATGTTTTCTTGTTTACAAATTAAACGAAAAATTTGACATTCTTGGCATATACTCTGCATGAGCAAGGCAACATTTTGACTCATATTGGCTCATGAACAAAAACATGTAAGATAGCTTATTGTTACATCCCGCTCAAATTATCCCTTAAAATCTAAAGACATTGTGGTTGCCTAAAGGATCTAGACTCTTTTACATAGGAAAGTTCTAGAGTAGCCTAGAGATGTCTAGAAGAAGCTAGAGTTGAATGGATTCAACTCAAGCCGTGAAGACTCTAGAATGTTCCAGAGTATACTAGCATGTGCTGGAAGGTGCTAGAAAGGGTTGGAATGTTCTAGAACGTGCTGGATGATTCATGAAGGATGTGGAAGTCTCTAGAAGCTTATAGAACATCCTAGAACTTGCATGAAGGAACTAGACAATCTTAAAAGACTCTAGAGTTGACTAGAAAGTCCTAGAACCTTTTGACATGTTGTAGATAAACTTAAAACAATCTTGTACATTCTAGACATAGAAGGATCTAGAAAGTTGTGTCATAGTCTTAAGCTTGGTGTCACACTATAAATAGACCTATTGGTCTTCATTTGTATTCATCTTGGAAAATCTTTGGGAAATTGTAAGATAATCTCTCTCTAGAACAAAACAAGGCATTCTTTACAAATTCTCTTGTGTTATTGCTTTTGCTTTCGAATCCTCTCAATCTCTAAGTCTCTTTCTAATCTCTTTGGAGAGTTTCGTTCGGGTGAAAGGCAGACTTAGTGCAACGGACCGTGCTAAGTGCCGCACAATCACTATTTGAAATTTAAGGTCGTGACAGTTGGTATCAGAGCTCTAGGTTGAAGCATACTACCCTTGGCATAATGAAGAACAGTGCCCCATCTACACCAAGCATGGATGTTCCACCAATGGAACGTAGGCGTGAGGAAGTTCGGAAACCACCAAAGGAGTCTCGAACTAAGTCGAAAGACATGCTTTCTAGCTTAGAAGTACGTGTTTGGAGTGCGCAGGACAGCTTAGGGGAACTGTTCGACCGGGTGGACAACTTGGAGGAACGTTGCAACGGCTTGGAGGCCGAGGATGTGGAGATCCATGCAGCAGTCAAGATGTCCCTCAACGAGCTAGATGGTGGGTTAAGGTAAGAGATCGATAGGTTGAAGGTCGAACTTGCCAAGGTAAGGGATCTTGTCCAAAGAGAAATTACTAATGTGTTGCTTAAAGTCGAGGATATAGGAGATGACCTATCTCTTTGTAAGCGGGCTATGGCCGCGGGAATTAGCACAACCACCATCATTGAGGCCAAGAAGGTGGATGTTTCCAAGCCAAAGACCTTCAACGGTGCTAGAAATGCTAGGAAAGTTGAGAACTTTATATGGGGGCTTGAACAATATTTTGAGGCTAATGGCATAACAGACCATGCCAACAAGATCCGAACTGCTACCATGTACTTGTCTGACACTGTTATGCTATGGTGGAGACGGAGGCATGATTATGTGCAACGAGAGGTTTGCACAATTGAAACCTTTGATGATTTCAAAAGGGAGTTCAGAGTCCAATTCTTCCGTGTAAATGCTGAAGAGGAGGCAAGGGGCCGATTGTGACGATTAAAGCAAACAGGTAGCATAAGAGACTATGTGAAGGAGTTCACAACCTTGTTGCTAGAAGTCCCTGACACTTCAGACAAGGACGCTTTATTCTTGTTCATAGATGATCTCCAATCGTGGGCTAACCTAGAACTCAAGCGACGTGGTGTCCAAGACTTATCTTCGGTCATTACGTGTGCAGAGAGCCTCATTGATTACTCCACAAACAAAGAAGGCTCAAAGGTCACAGATAGAAAGTTTGGTGGAGGAAAGAGTGGGGGAGGTCATGCCAAAGTCAAGGTCCCAAAAATCATAAAGAAAGCTCCTCATTCAAATCACGAGATATGACGTGCTTCATATGCGACGGACCGCATTGGGCGCGAGAATGTCCAAAAAGAAAGGCATTGAGTGCCTTAGTTTCTTCCACTCATGACCAGGATGGAGGCAAGACTGATGAAGGCGCAAAGATGGGTTCTTTACGACTACTTGGTGCATTGCAGAGCGTCCCGAAGACCCCCAAGGGCTTGATGTTCGTAGATGCAACCATCAATGGGAAGGTCGCCAAAGCTTTGGTTGACACAGGTGCATCTCATAACTTTGTTTCACTAGAGAAAGCAAAGAGACTCAGCCTTAAGGTTATCAATGGAGGAGGATCGCTCAAAGCAATTAACTCGGCAGCACTACCTCTACAAGGAGTTGCTCGTGGAGTTAAGGTCAATCTTGGTGCTTGGACTGGCCAAGTGGACTTATTAGTAGCACCTATGGATGACTTCTCGGTAGTATTCGGTATGAAGTTCTTGGACCAAGTTAGAGCTTTCCTTGTGCCTTGCTCAAACTCTATGTGCATCATGGATGGATCTAAGGCTTGTGTGGTACCGACGGAGAGGACCACCAGACCTACTATCCAAGCTCTCTCAACACTTCAATTCAAGAAGGGATTGAAGAGGGACGAAGAGAGTTACTTGGTCATCTTAAAGGAGTACGACGACGAGGCGTCACCAAAGTCAAGCTTGTCGACGGAAGTGCAAGTTGTCTTAGATAAGTTCCATGATATGATGCATGAGGCATTGCCCAAACGGTTACCTCCAAGGAGGGAGGTGGACCACAAAATTGAGTTAGAACCCGGCACCAGGCCACCAGCAATGAGCCCTTATCGAATGGGGAACTCAGAGTTGACAGAACTACGAAAGCAACTCAATGAATTGCTGAATGTTGTCTTCATAAGGCCCTCCAACGCCCCATTTGGTGCCCCGGTGCTCTTTCAAAAGAAAAAGGATGTCTCGTTACGGATGTGCATCAACTACCGGGCTCTAAATAAGATCACAATAAAGAACAAGTATCATATCTCACTCATTGTTGACCTGTTTGATCAACTAGGGAACTCAAGATACTTCTTAAAACTGGACTTGCGGTCAGGATACTACCAAGTACGCATAGCCAAAAGGGATGAGCCCAAGACCACATGTGTGACCAGGTACAGTGCCTATGAGTTCCTTGTCATGCCATTTGATCTCACGAATGCACCTGCCACCTTCTGCACTCTTATGAACAAGATTTTCCATCCCTACCTCGATCAGTTCGTGGTAGTATATATTGATGACATTGTGATATATAGCCAGACTTTGGAAGAACATCTGAAACATTTGAGAAAGGTGTTCGAGATCCTAAGGGAAAATGAGCTATATGTCAAGAAGGAGAAATGTTCTTTTGCCCAAGATGAGATGATGTTCTTGGGGCATAGGATAAAGGATGGAAAGCTTATGATGGATGGAACTAAGGTGAAAGTCATCCAAGAATGGGAGTTAAGGTCTTTCCTTGGACTTGTGAACTACTACAGAAGGTTTATCAAGTCCTACTCAGCAAGAGTAGCCCCACTAACTGACCTGCTCAAAAAGAACAAGGCTTGGGAATGGACAAGTGAATGCCAAGCCTCATTTGAAGACTTGAAGAAGGTCATTAGTGAAGAACCGATGATTTTCTTACCAGACCCCTCCAAGATGTATGAGCTGCATACAGATGCTTCAGACTTTGCCATTGGTGGAGTATTGATGCAAGAAGGGCATCCGTTAGCTTATGAGAGCCGCAAACTTAATGACACCGAACACCGCTACACAGTGTAAGAAAAAGAAATAACGGCTATCATTCATTGCCTAAAGGTGTGGCAACACTACTTATTGGGTTCTCATTTTGTTATCATGACAGACAATGTAGCGACTAGCTACTTTCGGACTCAAAATAAGTTGAGTCCCAAGCAAGCTCAATGGCAAGACTTCTTGGCGGAGTTTGACTATAGATTGGAGTACAAGCCCGATAAGACCAACGTGGTGGTTGATGCGCTAAGTCGAAAGGCAGAGCTAGCAACCTTGAGTAGACCAAGCAGTCCCTTGCTAGAAAGAATCAAAGAAGGATTGGAGCATGATGCACTGGCTCAAAACCTCCTTGCCCTTATTAAGGAAGGAAAGACAATGCGATTTTGGCTGAGTGACGGACTACTCTATGCCAAACAGAATCGCATCTATGTGCCAAAGTGGGGGAACTTGAGGAAAGAGCTGATCAAGGAGTGCCACGATTCACTGTGGGCTGGACACCCAAGAATGAGACGCACTCTAGCCTTAATCAAGTCTATTTACTATTGGCCTCAACTACGGGATGATGTTGAAGCCTATGTGAGGACTTATCTTATATGTCAACAGGACAAGACAGAGCAACATGCACCTGAAAGTTTGCTAGAGCCACTGCCTATTCCAGAGAGACCATGGGAGAGTGTCTCAATGAATTTCATCACTTGCTTGCCAAAATCAGAGGGCTTTGGCAACATCATTGTAGTTATTGATCACTTCAACAAGTATGCAACATTCATACCTACCTCAACAGATTGCACTGCGGATGAGACGACACAGTTGTTCCTAAAGCATGTTGTGAAGCATTGAAGAATTCCATCCAACATTGTGAGTAATAGAGACCCTTAATTTACTGGAAAGTTTTGGACAGAATTATTCAAGTTGTTGGGATCAGACTTGAACTTCTCCACAAGCTTTCATCCACAAAGCGATGGACAAACGGAACGTGCCAATGCATTGCTGGAGCTCTACCTTAGGCACTTTGTTAGTGTCAACCAACATGATTGGGCTAGATTGCTGGATGTAGCCCAATTTTCTTATAACCTACAGAGAAGTGAGTCCACCATGAAGAGTCCCTTTGAGATCATCGTGGGACAACAACCCATGACTCCTCATGCTTTGGCTACAAGTTATGAAGGAAAGAATCCTACTGCCTTTAAATTTGCTAAGGCATAGCATGAGCAGGCTGAGTTAGCCCGAGCCTATTTAAATAAGGCGAATAAAAAAATAAAGAAGTGGGCTGACGAGAAAAGGAGGTTGATTGAATTTCAGGAAAGAGATATTGCCCCAACAGTTCAAGTCATTGCGGAAGGTTCACAAGGGGTTGATACGAAAGTATGAAGGGTCATTTCCAGTCCTCAAGCGAGTCGGTAAAGTGTCCTACAAACTATAACTCCCTCCAAAGCTTAAAATCTATCCAATCTTTCATGTAAGCATGCTGAAACCTTATCATGGAGACGAGGAAGACACAAGTCGGGGAGAATCAAATAGGGCACCCACCACAGTAGTAACCTCCTTCGATAGAGGAGTGGACTCTATCTTGGCAGATCACCTAATTCGACGAAGGGGAGTACCAAGTTATCGAGAATACTTGGTGAAGTGGAAGAATGCCTCGGACATAGAGGCAAGCTAGGAACCTGAAGAATTTTTGTGGCAATTCAAAGATGACATAAAGAGGTTCAAGCTTGAAGGCACGACGAGGGCATCGCGAACTTGAGTGGGGGAGGGTGTTACGTCCCGTTCAAATTATCCCTTAAAATCCAAAGACATTGTGGTTGCCTAAAGGATATAGACTCTTCTACATATGAAAGTTCTAGAGTAGTCTAGAGATGTCTAAAAAGAGTTAGAGTTGGATGGACTCAACTCAAGCCGTGAAGACTCTAGAATGTTCCAGAGTATACTAGCATGTGTTAGAAGGTGCTAGAAGGGATTAGAATGTTCTAAAACGTGCTGGATAGTTCATGAAGGATGTGGAAGTCTCTAGAAGCTTACGAAATATCGTAGAACTTGCATGAAGGAACTAAACAATCCTAGAAGACTCTAAAGTTGACTAGAAGGTCCTAGAACCTTGTGGTATGTTGTAGATAAACCTAGAACAATCTTGTACATTTTAGACATAGAAGGATCTAGAAAATTGTAGCATAGTCTTAAGTTTGGTGTCACACTATAAATAGACCTATTGATCTTCATTTGTATTCATCTTGGAAAATCCTTGAGAAATTGTAAGATAATCTCTCTCTAGAGCAATACAAGGCATTCTTTACAAATTTTCTTATGTTCTTGTTTTTGCTCTTGAATCCTCTCAATCTCTAAGTCTCTTTCTAATCTCTTTGAAAAGTTTTGTTCGGGTGAAAGGCAGGCTTAGTGCAACGGACCGTGCTAAGTGCTGCACGATCGCTATTTAAAATTTAAGGTCGTGACATTATGATCATGTTTGTGCACAAGTCCAACAATCATAAAAAATGTCTTTAATATTTATATGCATTTTTTTCCTTTTTCATAAAGCCAGATTTCTTCTTATTAAAATAGATGTTAAAGTGAAAAATATGCTCTGAACGCATAGACATAGACTTAGAAAAGGGTAACTTAACCTATCAAATTTAATTTCCAACACAGCAATTTCATTAATCAAACTATATTAACTTCAGTTTAACCTTGCCTCAGTTCTCATCACAACTTTGAATATTAATTTAGGGCAGCGTATCATATAAGGAAGATTGGGCATAAATCCTAGAGCTTCACTCAATCTCAATCCCCCTCAAATTCATAAAACTCCTAGGTTCTTCTATTACTGGGCCCAACCCAAAATTGAAACTGGGCAAAAGCTTGGATAACCTTCATTGCAACACCTAGGCTCTTCTATTACTGATACTTCCACATATGCTTGACTAAATTCGTAGTCAATTATAAGCATTGTTGTCCAAATCAAAAGCTACAGAATGTTTTAAAGAAAATATAATATGGATAGTGTAGGACATGCCTACATCTCCTCCAAGTTTTGGATATAATATCCAAGAAGAGTGAAAAAGTTACTTACATAATAAAGTAGATAGCAGATGAATGTTGTTACAACATATACAGCAGAAAAGTGAACCCACAACCTGCCAAATATAAAACAAAATGAGTTACTGCCCAAACTTAGTCGTATGATGAACTAAAATTACAAATTACGTTCTAAATTTAATGGCTTCTCAGGTTTTAAAAAAATAGAGAGATTGAGTATGGAGCTGAACATCAATCCACCCAAAGGATGCAGGACGTGAAAAATAGCTCATCTCTAAGAAAGAACAAACTAATCAACTTGTCATAAAAGATAAAACTTATTCCCTACATAGAATGTATAAGTATCATATGAAATATATACAAAAAATAGATATCTATACCAGGAAATATGATTCGGTCATACATATATACCATAAAAATATAGACATATGTTTGTAAGCCTGTAGAGAAATGCTAGATACCACTAGTTTCGCTAAGAACATATAAACTTGGCAAGAAACTATAAAAATGCTAAAGCTATTAACCTCCCTAACATGATTAATAATAATGAAGAGAAAAAAATCCCAAGTTCCAAACTAGAATAGAATCTTATTCCTAAGAATCCTAACTGCATATAGCCTCCATACTTCACTGATTTGCTGTTGCTATCCTCATATAACTTAACTGAAGAGTATTTATATTAGAGTACATAAAATCAAAGTTTGATCTTGTAGCATTAAAAAGAAAAACATCAAAGTTTGAGGCAAACTTACAATTTTGAGCCACTGTTAACATTTGAAACGGAAAAAACATCCAAGGAATTATTGTATAGATTTGTAAAGTCAACATCGTGAAGCTGATCACCTGTGCAGTTTACTGGAAGAAGAACAAAAATTCCAATAATCCCAGCAACTAAGAATACCTTCAAACTGCAGTTATCATATAAAAATATATAACTGTAAATAGATCATATGAAAGTTAACTGTATGGGAGGAAATAACTCGCTAGTAAAAACATTGATTTCAGGATGAACAATTGACAAAGGGAAAGCCTAATAGCGACCATAAAGAAATTATGACAATTACATGTACCATTATCCACAAAGAAGAAAGTGAAGAAGGTTGTATCTAACATTTAGGTGCGTAACCACATCAAATGATTCAGATCTAGAAGAACTAATGTTTTTTTGACAAAATAGACATCATCTTCATTACATCAGCATGGACTACTGTTAGCATCTACAATGATCATGGTGAGGATTGTTTGATAATAGTGCTATCACATAGATGCTAAGTACATAAGTGGGTGAAACATGCGCATATAATCAAGCAACAAAAAATGGATATAAAATTTGGTATAATTGTTTCCTAAGGAGGTATTGCAGATTGAAGGAAACACACTGATCTATCATCCCTTTACCTTTTCTACATTTAAAGAAGTAATAGAAAAGGGAAAAATAAGCATTATATGATCAAAATGTACGAATCTGATTTTGACACAATTACTCACTCAAATTAGAAAAGATAATTGATTTAAGAATTAAAATTTGACTTCCTTGCTAAAAGCCATAATACCTGAAGGTAATAAGGCGCATAAAAACCACAGCATCAAGTCCTGAAGATGCCAACAGTTCATCTTCAGACATCATCCATGCACTTTGGACCCATCCTGTTGAAGGTATTAGCCTTTCCAAATTGAAACTAGTCTGCGTTAATTTTCCTTCAGCCAGCAAGCGTGGGATATAAACTTCATGATTACTTGGCTGTTTCCTCAATATAGAATACAATCCAAAGAACAGAACACATAGCGCTGAGTTGATCCCCACGGACGTTAAAAGAGCAGAGACAATCATTTTCTGCAACAGAACCTTGAAAAGCTTCACCAATAATCTGATCAATTGAAACACGCACAAACTAAATACTTGCGGATCTCCAAACACAATAAAATTTACCTTCTAATTTATGAACAAATTACCAACCGATAAATGAGAGCTATTAACTTAATAGCTACAAGCAACTCAAACAACGATTAATCAGAAAAAAAATTCATAATTTATATACGATTGACTTTGGGGATAAGTCCAAGAAAGCTACGGATTTACTAAAAATTTGAGGGGGAAATGGGAAAAGGAAGGTCAAGAATTTTTTAAAAGTTGAGTGAGAAATTCAAACATATTGTGAGCTTTGACAATGAGTAAATGCTTCTGTATTTGACTAAACGACTACAATACTGGTAATTACAGTTTGCTTACAGCGTTTTTCCAAATATGAACGAGCTTCTTTCCGAGCTTTACCCGATCTTTGAGTTTTCAGACAAACACTGGTGGTAGCTGGTTGTTGTGGTCCTAATGGTCACCTCCCTGTTCTTTTCTATGTACCAAAGTTACCCCTTGCTCTTTCATTGGGTAGGTCGTATAAAAACATCTGTGTTTGTCAATATATATAAATTTTAATATTTAATAATAAAAATTCTTAATATTGATCTCTAAAGTTGAAACAATTAGTAAAAATTAAAATTCTTAATACAACAGAAACCATAATATTTAACACAATATATATTTTTAAAAATATTTTAATAATTTAGAGATATTTTGACAAAAATATATTTCTTAACAGGTCAGTATTTATATACTTCTTAACTTAGCTGGTTATTAATCAATTTTACAAATTATTTAATCTTGACAGTTTAACAAAAAGCTAACACATTAGCAAATTAATGATTCCAAAAAATTGATCTTTAAGTCGATTTTAAAGGCGATAGATTTGATAATTTTAAACTTTAATTATTTTTAAAAATTAGTTAAGAAAATAAATTCGGGAGTTAGCATAGATTATCAATAAATATATCTTCAAAACAACAACTAGGTTTTACAATCTTATTTTAGAGGTATCAAATGTGAAAGTGTGTCATGTTATGGGATTCAAGTCGAATGTATTATTTACAAAATAATTTCATACTATTAACTACACAATTAATAATAGTGTATGCTACTATTACGTGTATGTAAGAATAAAGTATATGGGTCTCTTAAGTGTAAAATACTAAAATAAAGTTGATATTAACGTACTATTTTTATCTTGTTTTTACACTTATTCAAACATCATGATTATATTTCATCATATATACAATTATTATTGTTTAAATAAAATTAACTATTAAAATTTAATAAAATAAATATAAATTTATATATATATATATGTAAATATTAAAAAATAAAAATATAATGCATATATTATGTAAATTGAATTTGTCCGTAGATTTTGTAAATTTAAAAACCTACTATCCAACCGACTAGGTTGATTTAATAATTTTTAGACTACTTTATACTAATCAAGTTATTACTACTATAAAAAAGTATTTAATTCGTTATTTAAAGTCGTTTTTTTTCTTTCAAAAATCGATTTATAATGAATTTAAAGTCGATTCGATGTAGAACTGACACTATCCACATAGGACGTAGCGTCGGCTGACGTGGAGAATCGACGTTACACGTGTGGATAACGTCGGTTCGTCACATCAATCGACGCTTCGTCTTACGTGTATTTTTTAAATTAAAAAATGCATATAGTTTACAATTAAAAAAATTTTTAGGTTCAATATTTTTTAGGCCAATTATTATTTTATTTAACTCTTTAAAATTTAAGTTGGATATATATATATAGTATAATTTTTTCTTTTTGTTTTAGACAATTGGTTTTTAGAATTATATAATTTTATATATTTGTTTGGATTTTATATATGTACGTATAGTATATCTTTATTTAATATTTTGTTTTGGATATTATTTTAATTTTTTTTCTTTTTCTATAGTACATATATATATAAGAGGTTAAATAAAATAATAAATGACAAAAAAATCAATTTTAAATTGCATGGTTAGCGTCGGTTTATTCCGTTAATCGACTTTAACTTTACGTGAATAGCGTCGGTTCGCCACTTCAATCGATGCTAGCCACATAATATTATCGTTCTACGTTATCTTCTTCACAAAAAAATTCAGATTTCTTCCCTCTTCTCCCAAAATCGAGTTCCCCTACACTCTTTTTCAATTTCCGGTCACCTCTAACCACCATTTCCAACGCCGTTTTTTGGGTTATATTTCTCTTCTCATTATCTTTCAGATTCCCTATTTTTTAAAGCAAAATACTCATTTTTTATACCCATTTTCACTTATAAAACACTTTTTTTCATTTCTTTCATTTAGTCACTTCATTTACTCTTATAAGTATTTCTATTAATTTTTTTACTTATTATTTAGTTTGCTTTAATTTTTTAATAAATTTTTTATTTATATATATTTTGTATTATGTTGGTTATTATATGTTTGACTTATTTTCTGGGGAAATAATATATACATTCAAATAAGTGACTGTTCCATTGTCTGTAAAAAATGCAATATTATTATGAGATTCTCGGTTACTGTATTACAACTTTAAAGGAATAGTGGGTACTAGTATAGCGATTAAAGTATTTTATTTTTATAATTTAAAACAATTGTGTTTTAGTTTTAAAAACGATATATTTAATTTTAAAAGTTTAAAGTAATACTTATTATTTTGAATTTTTAGGATTTAATTATATAATTTTTTAGTCATGGCCTAGTTGAAAATAACATAATTAAAGAATTCATTTTATAAAAACTATGAGTTATGTTTAAAGAGTAGTTTTCTAATTTTTTTTAATAAAATAAAATAAATTATTATTATTAAAATATTATTTTTTTAAGTTAAATAATTAAAATGGATAAAATATGAGATAAAATAAAATTTTAATATAAAATTATTTTAAAAAATTTAATAATAAATTATGACATAAATTATTTAAATATACTATTGATTTAAAAATAAAAATAATAAAATGTTCAAATAAAAATAGTGACAATAAATAAATATTAAAAAATTATGATTTATAAGTTTGTTTTATAATTTTTAATTATTTGTTTATTTAATACATATTTTTTTAAGATTATTAAGACAATATATATTATTTGTATAAAAAAGATATCTCTTAATTTATATATAATAATAACTGAAATATATTCATTGGATACATAATTAATTAATATGTTTAATTAATGTTATTAATAGAAAATGGACAAATCTTGGATGTCAAAGTGTAAAATTGAACAGTACTACATTTCTAGAGTTGAAAGTTTCATAGAATTTGCTTGTAGAAATAGTAATACTAGAACTAGTATGGTTCGATGTTCATATGTTAAATGTAAAAATGAGCGATTTCATGAATTTGACGAGTTTAAGTATCACATTATCCGTAGTGGTATTCTTTTGAGCTATAAATGTTGGTATTATCATGGAAAAAATATTAATAATATTCATGGGAAAGAGATAAATAAAAATGTGAGTTAATTACATACATCTTATCATAATGTACAGATAGAAAATATGTTTCATGGTGTTAAAGATGAACTACGTGAGGATGATCCCGAAATCTTTAAAAAACTTCTAGAAGATGCCGAAAAACTGTTGTATCTAAAATGCAAACAATACACTAAAATGTCGGGATTGGTTCATTTGTACAATGTGAAGCCAAAACATGGTTTTTCTAATAAGGGATTCACATAATTACTAAATCTACTAGTCGATATGTTTCTTGAGGGTATTGAATTGTCATCTTCAATGTATGAAGTGAAGAAATCTCTTAGTCGATTTGGCATGGAATATCATAAGATTCATGCTTGTCCAAATGATTGCATTTTTATAGAAAAGAATATGAGACATTAGATGATTGTCCGATGTGTAAAGAATCGAGATGAAAGCATGGTACAAATGAGACAACACATAAGAAAGGCATGCCTACAAAGGTTATTTGGTACTTTCCTCTAAATCCTCGCTTTCAAAGGTTGTTCAAAAGTAAAGAGACATCAAAGATGTTGACTTGGCATTCAGATAATCGATCTAATGATGGGGTGCTACGTCATCCTTGTGATTCTCCAAATTGGAAAGTAGTAGATAATTTATCTCCTCAATTTTCATCTGATCTGCGTAATCTTTGTCTTGCCATTGCTGCTGATGGAATTAATCCACATAGCTCCCTTAGTAGTAGATATAGTTGTTGACCAGTAATTATGGTAACATATAACCTTCCTCCCTGGTTGTGTATGAAAAGAAAATTCATGATGTTAACATTATTGATCTCAGGACTGAAACAACCCGGTGTTGATATTGATGTAAATTTGTAGCCTCTGATAGATGATTTAAAGATGTTGTGGAATGATGGTGTAAATGTTTACGATGCACATAAAGAAGAACACTTTAACTTGAAAGGGGTCCTTTTATGGACAATTAATGATTTCTTGCATATGGAAACTTATCAGGATATACAACAAAAGGTTACAAGAGATGCCCTATATGTAGTGATGGAACTTCTGCAACTTATCTTGTTCACAGACGAAATATGCCTTATAGAATACATAGAAGATTTTTTCCATCTAGACACAAGTTTAGATACCAAAAGAAACCGTTCGATGGTGAAGAAGATCATGAGCATGCAACTCGACCTTTGCGAGGTGTTGAGATATTAAGTCAATTGAATGGTATGATATTTAAACGATATGTAAAGATGAAAAAAAAACTCACTAAGGTAGGGAAACTAAAGAGGTCAACTAATGAAATGGGTGAAAATGAAAAAGAGTTTGAACCAACTTACCATGATTGTTGGAAAAAAATCAATATTTTGGGAATTACCTTATTGGAAAGACCTACACATTCGTCACATCTTAGATGTCATGCACATTGAGAAGAATGTATGTGAAAACTTAATTGGTACTTTACTTAATATACCTGGAAAAACAAAGGATGGAATTAAAGCAAGATTGGATTTAAAGAAACTAGGAATACGACCTGAATTGGAACCAAGGGTGGAAAATGATAAGAATCGAACATACTTACCACCAGCTTCATATACAATGTCAACAAAAGAGAAGGATTTGTTTTGTAAATGTTTGGAGGGTGTGAAAGTTCCTGATGGTTACTCATCCAACTTAAGAAATTTTGTGTCTATCACCGATAAGAGACTATATGGATTGAAATCACATGACTGTCATATCTTAATGCAACAGTTATTACCAGTTGCTATTAGATCAATTCTTCCAAAACATGTTCGATTATCAATAATTTGGCTTTGTTCATTCTTCAATACAATATGCAAGAAATCTACATCAATTGGCGAGTTAAATTCTTTACAGAAAGATGATGTAAAGACTTTGTGTGTAATTGAAAAATATTTTCCTCCTTCTTTCTTCAATATAATGATTCACTTGTGTATTCATTTAGTTCGAGAGGTTCAATTGTGTGGTCCTACTTACTTAAGGTGGATGTATCCTTTTGAGAGATATATGCAAGTCCTTAAAGGATATGTAAATAATAGAAATCGACCTGAAGGATGTATGGTGGAACGCTACATTGTTGAAGAGGCCATTGAGTTTTGTTCTGAATACTTTAGTGGTTGCACTGAAATTGGGAATCCTACACATAAGTTGTTCTTAGAATGTCACATGATCCAAGTAGGTAACCCTATTCTTGGTGGAAGTAAGAAATTATTTATTGATCGCACTCGATGGGAAAAATCACACCGAATCATTTTGGTAAATAATAATGAGCCACAACCGTACATAGAGTAAGTGATGTTCATTGTTTCATGATTGCAAAAATCATTTTTTATTTAACTATTAATGATGCTATATAACTTCATATATATTTAATAACATTACAGGATGCATTTAAACTTATTAAAGATCGATCCTCGTTATAAAAAAAATGAGGAGAAAAATGGTTGTATGATGAACATAAGCGAGAGCTAATTAATTGGTTTCGCAACCATGTAAGTGTCATAAAAAAAATTCATGCATGTATCTTCCTAGATCTATTCAATGTTTTAAAACTTTGCTCTAAACACATTTTGTGTTTTTGTATACATAGATTCAATATGAAGTCAAGAAACCCAATCATAAGATATCAGAAAGTTTACAATGGCATGCATATGGGCCAAAATTCAATGTCAAATCATTTTATAGTTTCACAATAAATGGATCGAGGTTTACGACTCAAGCTAGGGACAAAGTCTGAGTAAATCAAAATAGTGGTGTGAAGATGGTTGCACAAACTATGCAATTTTCCAATTCAAAAGATTGCAAATAAGGAGTGGAAGGAATACAAGACTTCCAGATTGGCAAGAAATTATGTGTTTCCATATTTAGAACCACTTGATGAGGTAGAGCTCTACAAAATCCCTAAAGGACACCCCTGGATTACACCTCAAGTTTGGAAAGATTTCATGGATTATAAACGTTCAGATGAATTTCAAATTATTAGGGAAGAACATCAGAATATACAAATACATAACATTCTTCCTAACCGTACTGGGAGGTCTTCAAATCCTGAAGTTAGATATAGAATGGTATTATTAATTTGTGTTAATTTATAAATATTTTTATATTTATTTTCCTCAATTTAATTTCATGTCATTGTTAATAAATTTTTCATAATTTATGTAGGAAGTTGAATGGGTAGACCTATTACCCGAACTGAATTATACATAGAAACAAAGATTCCCAAAACAAAAAATTCAATACCGATGACTAAGCGAGGAGAAGAACAATTAAATAACTTGGTTAGTAAATTCGGTTGATAAAAAGTCTTAATGATTTTTAATAATAGATGTAATAATGCATGATATGTTTGTGTGCTTTATTATTTGTAGAGATCTATCCAAGAAAATATATCCAGGGGTGATATAATCGAAGAGCCTGGGAGAGATGCTTTATATCAAGCATTCGGACGCGAGCATCCTGGTCGTGTTAGGGGAGGTAGCCAATATGATGGTTCTATGGAGTATTTTAACATTCCAAAACAAAAGCCTCAAACGGTAAGTAAGAAGAAGCACACTAAAATTGAAGAAGAATTCAACTCCTTTAAGGCCTCAGTGTTAAGTGAGATTGTCACTATAAAAGAACATCAATCATAACAAATGTCAACCATGGCATCCTGCTACAACCAGGGCATGCCATATTGGCTAAGCATGCAACCATCCATGTCAGGCATGCCACAATCCATGTCAGGCATGCCACCATTCATGACAGGCAGGCCACCATCCATGCCAGGCATGCCACACAGGCAATCTCATTGCACTTAAACTACATCCAATATGGGATATAGCCATCCTATTGGTCCTCACTATATGCCAAAAATGCATATGCAATCAAGTAGTAGTTCATTTTCTCCAATGCAATCTGCACATTCTTACCATCAATCAAACCACGATGAACGTTTTGGTGAGAATGTACATCCAATAGCTACCCCGCATGGGAGTCCTCTTCTATTTGATGAATCATATGTGGTAAGATTTTAATTTCTGGTGTATATAATCTATTATTTTTAAATTCTTATTATATGTTTTATTTTTTATATATAACACTTAAAGTTTTTACAGAATATGAAATGTTTGTTGAAACATCCTTCGTCAACGTACTTTGTTGCTATTGGAACAATACAACAATTGAGCGATGATCGGATGATTCATAATCAATATTTGCCTAATAATTGGCGAAGAGTAATTGATCAATCATTGTTTCATGATTGTCCACTACATGTGCCTTCTGATGCTACCACAATCCAAGAGGAGGTTGGACAGTATGTGGCTTGGCCGATGATTCAAGTTGTTCTAATTTTTGACGTGGTACTATTTTTTAACTTAAAAGATAACACTTGTTTACTACTATTATTTTATTATATCTTATATTGTTACTAAAATACATATATAATATGTTTTTTAGTCTATTATACCAGAACTCTTAAATACGTCACATTTAAGAGATACGAAGCAAGTATCTCGTGCAAAATCTATGTCTAGTGGCCAATCATCGCGCACCAAGTCATTCAAGAAGAAGCCTTGGAAAAAGTATAGTCATAATTATGCTTTAAACTTCAGCAGAAATCTTGGCACTTTGATGACTATTGTTGAGAGGGCATATAACATAAATGATGGATGGACTGTGCTACTTCCTATAGAAATTTCTGGTGTAAACCTCAGCCAAACTTATATATCGATCGAGTGCATATTGCAACTATTTGAATATCAAATGATCGATTTAAGTATAATTCAAGTGTGGACAAGGTGAGTCCTCAATCTATTTATTTTTCTTTCATTTATGTAGAACATATATAATTATATTTATATTATCTAATTATATATATATATATATATATATATCTTTTATATAGGGCGTGCTATTATCGACTTCAACATAATTACTCATGACATTTAGCAATGTTCTATGATTCTTCATATGTCAATCAATATCAAGATAAGGATGTTAGCATCAGAGCTAAACAATTATGTGATAGGGCATTAATGCTTAACAGAAATCAAAAGTTGATAATCCCTTGGCTATTAAGGTTTGAACAAGGCCAAAATCATTGGATGTTGGTAATCATTGATCTGTTCAATAATCATGCTTGGTACTGTGACTCAGCTTTCATAGAATTGAGTAAAGATACAAATGTAGTTATTGAAATGTAAGAGTTATAGCTATATATTAGTTTCTTCTATTATTTTTTGTAATATTTAATAAAAACCAATCGTTTTAAACCTTGATAGGGCATGAAAGTTGTGGAACAAGTTTAAGGGTATTTCCCTTAAAAAATCTCATAAGCTTATATGGACAAAAGTTATGGTATGTATAAGCCAATATTAATAATCTTATTAATTTTACAATTGAATAATATAGATGTTCGAATATGAAAAATCATGTACACTTTTTTTGTAGGTTCTACAACAAAATAATGGAGTCATGTGTGGTTATTATGTCATGAAGTTTATGAGCAAAATCATTACAAATATCAAAATTCCAATTGATGATGTGGTAATATCTTTTACCCATATACATAAAAGTTTTTAACATATTTGAGTTATTTTTTGTAAATAAATGAAATTACATTCTTATTTTGATTTTAAATACATATAGTTCTTTGGTTGGAACAAGACGGGGGGCTACGACCAACAATTTTTTGATAATTTACGAGAGGAATGGACATAACACATGGTTCAAATTATATCATCACAAGAAGAATCAGGAGAAGATTCTAATGATCTTGAATAGTATATGACAACATAACAGTAAATTTTTCAATGATTTAATTTCTCTATCTATTCTTGTGTCTGAAGTCACTTATTTGATGGATGATTATACGCTCATGTATTTAGGGGAATGCATTGTTTTATGGACCTATTTTTGGCCCAAACTACATCTCATCTCTATTTTCTACTTTTCTTACGAACTCATATTAGCACTTTATTAATCATTTGTTTATAAATATGAAGTTATCTGGAATCTCTGCTAGTATTTGTAATGCTATAATGAGCTCTAAATATGAAATCAGGTGTATGTAACTCCGATTTGTTTCTTAGTTTGTATGAGTTTTGGTGCCCATGAACGTGTTCCATATGTTTAAGGGCACCAAAACTCACACAAGCCAAGTAAGAAATTATAGTTACACTTGATTTCATATTTAGAGTTCATTATAGCATTAAAAAATACTAGCAGAAATTCCAGATAACTTCATATTTATAGACAAATGATTAATAAAGTGCTAATATGAGTTCGTCGAAGGGTTATATCACTCAGATGTCGTTGTAGTAATCTCTTTTTTATGGTAATATTTATAATGATTTAATTTCTTCATTCGTATGTCTCTGAAGTTTAGACTGATTATTTGATAGATGTTTATGTGCTCATGTATGTAAGGGAATATGAATTATTATATGGATCAACTGTTTTTTGTCTAGTTTTCTTGTCATAATGTTGGTGATTCTAAGCCAACCAAGATTCTAAGCTAACCAAGCTTATTCGCATCCAATTACACTTTGATGACATTATTTTATTTGTAATTTAAGTTAACTATATGTATTGTATATACATTATTTGTTTTGTAATAAATTTAATTATCAAGTAATTTATTATATTTAAATTTTTAATTATTTGTATTATTATTTATATTTTAGTTTTTTTATGCTATATATATTGAATAATATGAAAATGAGAATAAAAAAAAAAATTCATAAAATGTACGTATAAAGTCAGTTCATCACGTGAACTGACTTTACATTTTAAGTCACTCAATTTAAAGTCGGTTCAACGAACTGACTTTAATGCCTATTTTTGTAGTAGTGTGGGGCATTTGAGAAGAAAAGGGTTAGGCGAATATACATGATGCTCCACTTAACCCAGATGATAGAATGCATGTGTCTATTTGATGCTACTGATAATCCAATAGGGTAAAATGGCCAACAATTGAAATCCTCTATTTGTCGACTTGTGAAGTCCAGTATACCAATCAATATAAATGATTGGTCTCAGGTTGACGATGCAGAAAAGTTCAAAATATGGATAACCATTTGTGTAAGTCTTTTATATTTTATAATCAATTACGTACATATATTATATATTTTTTGTATTATATCTAATTTTTTGTAGTGTGTTTTTATAGAATCATTACAAAGTTGATGACAATTGGAAGAGCAAGTGTTATAAGATTGCAAATAAGGCGTGGAAGGAATACAAGACTTCCAGATTGGCAAGAAATTATATGTTTCCATATTTGGAACCACTTGATAAGGTAGAGCTCTACAAAATCCATGAAGGACACCCCTGGATTACACCTCAAGTTTGGAAAGATTTCATGGATTATAAACGTTCAGATGAATTTCAAATTATTAGGGAAGAACATCAGAATATACAAATACATAACATTCTTCCTAACCGTACTGGGAGGTCTTCAAATCCTGAAGTTAGATATAGAATGGTATTATTAATTTGTGTTAATTTATAAATATTTTTATATTTATTTTCCTCAATTTAATATCATGTCTTACTTAATAAATATTTCATAATTTATGTATGAAGCTAAATTAGGTAGACCTGTTACCCGAACTGAATTGTACATAGAAACAAAGACTCTCAAAACAAAAAATTCAAGACCAATGTCTAAGCGAGGAGAAGAACAACTAAATAAGTTGGTTAGTAATTTTGGTTAATACAAAGTCTTAATGATTTTTAATAATAGATGTAATAATGCATGATATGTTTGTGTGCTTTATTATTTGTAGAGATCTATCCAAGAACAAATATCCAGGGGTGAAATAATCGAAGAGCCTGAGAGATATGCTTGATATCATGCATTCGGATGCGAGCATCCTAGTCGTGTTAGGGGAAGTAGCCAATATGATGGTTATATGGAGTATTTTAACATTACAAAACAAAAGCCTCAGACGGTCAGTAAGAAGAAGTACACTAAAATTGAAGAAGAACTCAACTCCTTTAAGGCCTCATGTTAAGTGAGATTTCCACTTTAAAAGAATATCAATCACAACACATGTCAAGCATGACATCATTCTACAACCAGGGTATGCCATATTGGCCAAGCATGCAACCATCCATGTCAGGCATACCACCCACGCAACCTCATGGCGCTCAAACAATATCCAGTATAGGATATAGTCATCCTATTGGTCCTCCATGTATGCCAGAAATGCATATGCAATCAAGTAGTGGCCATGGTTCATTTTCTCCAATGCAATCTGCGCATTCTTACCATCAATCAAACCACGATGAATGTTTTGGTGAGAATGTACATCCAATAGCTACCCCACATGAGAGTCCTCATCTATTTGATGAATCATATGTGGTAAGATTTTAATTTATGGTGTGTATATAATCTATTTTTTTATTTTTTATTTTATGTTTTATTTTTTTATATATAACACTTAATTTTTTTTACAGAATATGAATGTTTGTTGAAACATCCTTCGTCAACATACTTTGTTGCTATTAGAATGGTACATCAATTGAGCGATGATCGGATGATTCATAATCAACATTTGCCTAATCATTGGAGAATAGTAATTGATCAATCATTGCTTCATGATTGTCCACTACATGTGCCTTCTGATGCTACCACAGTCCAAGATGTGGTAAGATAGTATGTGGCTTGGCCGTCGATTCAAGTTGTGCTAAATTTTGACGTGGTACTATTTTTTAACTTAAAAGATAACACTTGTTTACTACTATTATTTTATTATATCTTTTATTGTTACTAACATACATAATACTTTTTTTAGTCTATTATACCAAAACTCTTAAATGCAACACATTTAAGATAGACGAAGCAAGTATCTCGTGCTAAATCTATGTCTAGTGGCCAATCATTACGCACCAAGTCAGTCAAGAAGAAGCCTTGGAAAAAGTATACGTATGATTATGCTTTAAACTTCAGCATAAATCTTGCCACTTTGATGACTATTGTTGTTAGGGCATCTAGTATAAATGATGGATGGACTATGTCACTTCCTATAGAAATTTCTAGTGTAGACCTTGGCTAAACTTATATATCATTCGAGTGCATATTGCAACTATTTGAATATCAAATAATCGATTTAAGTATAATTCAAGTGTGGATAAGGTGAGTGTCCTCAATCTATTTAATTTTCTTTCATTTATGTAGAACATATATAATTATATTTGTATTATCTAATTACTTATTGAAATCTTTTTTTATACAGGGCTTGTTATTATTTACTTCAACATAATCACTCATCATATTTAGCAATGTTCTATGATTCTTCATATATTAATCAATATCAAGAAAAAGATGTTAGCATCAGAGCTAAACAATTATGTGATAGGGCATTAACGCTTACCAGAAATCAAAAGTTAATAATCTCTTGGCCACTAAGGTTTGAACAAGGCCAAGATCATTGGATGTTGGTAATCATTGATTTGTTCAATAATCATGTTTGGTACTATGACTCAGCTTCCATAGAACTGAGTAAAGATACAAAAATAGTTGTTGAAATGTAAGAGTTATAGCTAGCTATTAGTTTCTTCTATTATTTTTTTGTAATATTTAATTAAAAATTAACCTTTTTAAACCTTGATAGGGCATGGAAGTCGTGGAACAAGTTTAGTGGCATTGCCCTTAAAAAATCACATAAGCTTATATGGAAAAAAGTTATGGTATGTACAAGCGAATATTAATAATTTTATTAATTTTACAATTGAATAATAAAGATGTTCAAATATGGAAAATCATGTACACTTGGTTTTTGTAGGTTTCACAACAAAATAATGGAGTCATATGTGGTTATTATGTCATGAAATTTATGAGCAAAATGATCACAAATATCAAAATTCCAATTGATGATGTGGTAATATCTTTTACCTATATACAGATTTTTTTTAACATATTTGAGTTATTTTTTGTAAATATATGAAATTACATTCTTATATTGATTTAAATACATGTAGTTCTTTGGTTGGAACAAGATGTGATACGATCAACAGATTTTTAATGATTTATGAGAGGAATGAGCATAACACATGGTTCAAATTATATCATCATAAGAAGAATCAGGAGAAGATTTTGATGATCTTGAATAACATATGATAATATAACGGTAACTTTTTTAATGATTTAGTTTCTCTAATCCTGTGTCTTAATTCTCTTGTTTGATGGATGTTTTGTTTGATGGATGGTTATATGCTTATGTATTTAGGAGAATGCATTGTTTAATGGACCTTTTTTTTTGCCCAAACTTCATCTCATCTCTCTTGTCTATTTTCCTTATGACAACATCATATTAACACTTTATTAATCATTTGTCTATAAATATGAAGTTATTTAGAATCTCTACTGGTATTTTTAATGCTATAATGAGCTCTAATATGAATTCAGGTGTAACTCATATTTTGTTACGTGACTCGTATGAGTTTTGGTACCCATGAACGTATTACAAAATTGTTACATACGTTTAAGGGCACCAAAACTCACACAAGCCAAGTAACAAAATATGAGTTACACTTGATTTCATATTTAGAGCTCATTATAGCATTAAAAATACCAACAGAGATTCAAGATAACTTTATATTTATAAACAAATGATTAATAAAGTGCTAATATGAGTTTGAAGGGTTATATCACTCGAATGTCGCTGTGATAATCTCTTTTTTATGATAATGATTTAATTTCTCCATTTGTATGTCTCTGAAGCTTAGACTGCTTGTTTGATGGATGTTTATGTGCTCATGTTGCAGATGAATGAATTGTTATATGAACCCGGTGTTTTTTGTCCAGTTTCCTTGTCACAATGTTGGTGATTCTAAGTCAACCAAGCTTGCTCGCACAATCCAATTAAACTTTGACCACATTATTTTATTTGTAATTTAAGTTAACTATATATGTATTGTATATACATTATTTGTTTTTGTAATAAATTTAATTATCAAGTAATTAATTATATTTAATTATTTGTATTATTATTTATATTTTGGTTTTTTTATATTATACATATTGAATACAGGGTGGAGTGAAAAATGAGAATAAAGAAAAAAAAATCATAAAATGTAAAGTTGGTTCACATGATGAACTGACTTTATATTTTAAGTCACTTAATTTAAAGTCGGTTTAACGAAATGACTTTAAAGCTTATTT
The DNA here is from genome assembly GCA_037013495.1 of Hippophae tibetana. Taxonomy (NCBI): domain Eukaryota; kingdom Viridiplantae; phylum Streptophyta; class Magnoliopsida; order Rosales; family Elaeagnaceae; genus Hippophae; species Hippophae tibetana. Next base: position 25,443,941 of record CM072805.1, on the reverse strand, counting down.
TTGTAGTAGTGTATAAAAAATTAGTGTAGGCTTGATTTGATCTAAGAATCAATTAATTAGGTTGTTTTTGAAAACAAAATGTCTCTTTTTAGTAAAAATGTTTAAAATATATATATTCATCTAAATATTGAGATTTAAATTTTATTAAAATATTGAATATATTATCATTGTTAACAAATTTTTTGATTTTTTTTTAAAAAAACCTATGAAAAATCTATAAAAATCATTAAATTTGTTTATAAAATTTTATAAAATATTAAAATAATTAATAAATTATATTTTTAAATTAATTTCTTATTTAATAAATATTTTTATGAAAGTTATGTTATTCAATTTTATCAATAAATCAACTAATTAATGAGAATATTGTAGAATAATTAATTAAAATCTGAAATAATTATTTAGATTCTATTTTTTATATTATTATAAATGAACAAAACTCGACTGGTATAATTGAAATTATGAAAAAATGTATAAGTAAAACTAGCAAATTAAATGTAAAAATAAGTATAAATAAAAAAAATGTATAAGAAAAAGTATAAAATATTGTACTAGATAATCAATATTTTGACTAAAGATAAAAAAATTTATAAATATATAAATTTAAAAGTAAATTATTTAAAATAATATTTTATTGATATTTGTTAACAATTTTACTAACATGTTCATAAATATTTTTATGAAAGTTATGCTTTGATTAAAAATAATTTTATCCCAATAATGATATTTTGTTGATAATATCCAAACGTTCTCTACATTTTAATCAAAACATATAAATATTATATTTTGATATGATCAATGTTTCGATACTTGCTTAGGAGAAGCAAACATAAACTTTTAATATTGGTTATTCACTCTATTTTAAAATTAGGAGGAAATAAATTTAATATTGGTTATTCACTCTATTTACCGAAAATATTTTTATATCATTAGTTTTTTTCCCTATTTTATATATTAAAAAACTAAAAATATTATATTTTATATAAATAAAATAAGAAATTTTTTATATAACATAATATATACCTTCTGATTTGAAATTTTTCTATTTTTACAAAAAAAAATAAGTTATAGGATGTAGTGGATAAATTAAAATAATATAATTGATAAATAACAAAATTAAGTATTGTATGTAAATAATAGAATAATATATAATATATGTGAATAATGCAATATGTAAAAAACTTTATTAAGAAATTATTTCATAATTATTAAATTTAAATAAGGATAATTTTTTAGAACTTTAAAATATAAAAAGTAATAAAATAAATTTAATAAAAAATGAAGTTAATAATAAGGTTGAATGGGGAATAAATTTGAATTTAAAAGAATAATAAAAATTATTAATTATTAATTATTTAAGTTATTGAATTTAAACGTGTTGTAATTTAATAAGAAGATAACATTTCTTTTAGTGTAATAGAAAAGGAAAATAAGTTGAATTTTTTTATGTTATGGATGTAATTAATTAGAATGGTGAATAAGTAATTAATCATAAATGGAAGATATGTAATCGTATGTAAATAAAAGACAAAAATAAATAAAGATTGACACATGATATTTTAGGTAAAAACTCACAACAATGATTTAAGAGAAAAATTATCAGTTCATCGGACAACTTAATTATGTAATATAAAAATATGTTACATTACAAGTCTTTACTTTCTTTAAAAGTATCCACAAATAAAGTGTTTGAATTCGAACTAACACTACGATAAACTAAAGTTACACGAGTTATTGAACTCAATCAGCTAGCACTTGAAAAATTAGAACAAAAAGACAAGTATAAGGCATATCCTAAAGCAAATTAAACAATGAGCAATCATATCTAGATAATTTAACATAATAGCATATAAACAAAAATCACTAACAAACCATCGAATAGATGATTAAGCACAGTATCACAAATAATGTAGGTTTGTTAATTCCTCAAATACAACCATGAACTATTTGATAGATTAACTAATAAAAAAAACCTAACATAATAGTTATGCAAAACATATTTAGAGAGAACTTAAATTGTAAAAGTTTAAGCAATTATGGTTAAAAAAGGATACATTAGGTTGTTTAAATAAAAAACATTAAAACTCTAATGTTAGGTTAAAGTCTAATTATAAATCTATATATTAAACAATTTATGGAAGAGTAAATAATAGGTATAATATTGTAATTGACAAGTAAACAATTAGGTTATAAGTTGAAGCCATCGTCCATCAATTGATCTAGATCAAGCTCAATAGATCGAACCAATAAGGTCGATCGATTTAAACCCTTTTCAATCGATATAAGCAACGATTAATAAAACCTTAGATTAGTTAGATAGAATTGGATCATATCTCGATCAATCTAGTCCTCGATCGATCAAACCAAAAACTTTAATCTATCTACGCCATATTAAAATTAATTTCGAGACGACTTAGATTGTAGTGGATCGATGCTCGATCAAACTACCTCTTTGATCGATCCAAACATTACTTGAACAATGGAGTGTCCTAGATACTAAATTATTCCTAATATGAAATCTAACTTGCATATAAACATAAATATACATTAGATGTGTTCATTTGATACTCCATATTTTTTTGACTTGAAAAGTGATCTTGAATTATGAGCCTAGAAATTAAATTATATTTAAATGTTTTGTTTACGAATATTGTCAAAACTCATAAACCTTATGATCTTTCCCTTTGGCATATTCATGTGACAAAACATCTCTCTTACTACATCATACTCATAAAAAATATACATTTTACATAGTGAAACTATTTTAAAATCTAGACCATCCTCCCTTGAATCTTAAGAGCTTATATGTATATTGAAAAATGAAAACACATATAGACACACAACTTATCCCAAAAGACTCATTGTTTATTAGTTTAGTGTATATAATAACAAAAAATTGAACAAACAGACATTAGTAATGAGTAACAATGGATATAATATTTAAGTGTTACTCCTCCTATGTGAATAAACTTGAACACATAATATATTCTTCCCTTAAATGTAATATCTTCCAAAGAAAATGTTCAATTTTTTCAATTAATAATTCTCCTCCTTAAATAACTCTTTCCCTTTATATATTTTTAATTAACACTCAATAACTCTCTTTCATTTTTATTATATGAATAAGTAACATAATGAAGAAATAAATAAATTTATTTTTAAATGAATGTAGTAGACTTAGCTAAACATGACTATAACAAAATACACAAGTGATGGAATTTATTTTGTTCAAAGTGTGACGATCTATTGACAATATAAATATATGTAGACAATACACACAAACATATTAATATATATAGTGACATATCGATGATCACCAAAAGTAAAATATGTGTTGGAGCACAATAGTATGTTAATTTACTCATTTATGTTCAATTATGAAAATTTCAGAAAAAATGAGTATCACATATCATGAAAAAATACAGTTGAATTATTATTTGCACAAAATAAAATTTACTTATCAAAAAAGAATTTAATTAAATTTTTTTTATTCTCTCTTATTATTTATTATTTTTTTGCAAGGGGTGATTTTTTTGTATAACTATTTGCGGTTATTTCTTTTGGTGCATGCAATTATTTTTGTATTTTTCATTTTTCTTTATTCAATTGTTTCAAGGAAATGTATACTAGCCAATAACATAGTATGATAACTTTCATACTAGTTGTGAGGTAACCTTTTTTGTTTAATGCGGTAGCTTCACATGTCACAATAGGTAACTTTTTAAAAAACTAGATGTCTCTTTATATTAGCATTTTATAAAGTGAAAGACAGAGCTCAACACACTTTTATAGTTAAGGTTATCTCATGCTCTAAAATCTCACAATATCAATCATAAACTTCAAGCATAACATGCATATGTATCCAGTGAATGTGTAAGTAAGTTCATGTCAATATCAATCACTATGTGTGAAAAATATGTAAATGCAAAGTCAAAATATCAATTTTTATAATGTAAAGTCAATTAAGAATATTAGAATAGCATAAGAGTAGTATATAAAGCTCACGTCAATGTTAAAGCAAGTCTACTCCCCTTTTTTATTTTTTATTTTATTTTATTAAAACTAAATAAACATCAATAAAAATATAAAAATAAATAAACTAAAGATGCTCACCTAAGTTCCATTAAGCACTTAAACAAAAATAATGAGTTGAACAATAAAGGACGATCAGGTGACCAAAAAAAGATAATCCTTTCCAACCAAAATATTTTCTAACCAATTTTTTCTTGAATTTTGATTACTATAAATCTTTGGATTCGAAATCAATTACCTTAATTTTAAGTAGCATGTTTTTAGACTTACCTTTAGATTGCACACTCTTTCTAAATGACGATGCAACACGCATGGTAGGATGATCATTAGTTATAGAATTAAATATGATGAATTTTAATTGTTTCTTTGAACCAACAACTTTATAGTTTGTAGTATAATTATTAAGCATGATATTCATAAATGGATGATAATTATGAGTCATATAACAAGCTTGTTATTTTCTTATTTTTTGAAAGACTTAAATTCAAAGCATTATTTTATTTATTAAAAAAGCTTTCATATATCTTAAATTGTTCATTTAACTTTTCTATTTTTACATTTTAAGTAGTATTATTTTCTATGGCTCTTATACATTTAGAAAATAATTTTTAGAACTTTTAACATTATATTAAGAGAGAAAAGAATATTTAAATTCCTCAAAGTCTAAGCTATCACCCTTAAATAAAATGACCCGTAATAAAAATACCTAGGAGCTACACTAAGTGTATCTAGTGTTTGCTCTGATACTAATTGAAAGTTTTTATGTTACAAATCTAATTAATTAGAGGGTATGAATAGATAATTAATCAAATTATGTAAAATTAAAATTTCAAAAAATGGTAAGACATGTAATCGTATATAAAAAATAAAGCAAAAATAAATAAAGAATGACATGCGATATTTTAAGTAGAAACAACCCAGACCATAACAATAACCTAAGAGAAAAATCACTTATTCATCATACCATCTAATTATCTACTATGAAAATATATTTGATTACAAGGCTAGCACTCAAACTACCTATCACGGATTATGCCCCTAAGTAATCTACTTACAAGCATCTACTTTCTTTCACATCTTCACAAGCAAGGTGTTGGAATCTGTACCAATATTTTGATAAACTTGAGTCATATGAGTTATCAAACTCATTCAACTAACACCTAGAAAGTTAGTGCAAAAAGACAAATGCAAGGTATATCCTAAAGTGGATTAAACAATGAACAATCATAACTAGATGATTTAACAGAATAGCGGATAAACCAAAATCACTAAAAAATCCTAAAATAGATGATTAAGCACAATATCACAAATAATGTAGGCTTGTTGATCAATCAAACACAACCATAAAGTGTTTGATAGATTAACTAATAAAAAAGCCTAACATAATAGTTTTTACAAAACAAATTTAGAGAGAGATCTTAAGTTGCAAAATTTTATGCAATTATGGTTATAAAAAATAAGAGGCATTAGGTTTTTAAATAGAAAATATTAAAGCCCTAATGTTGGGTTAAAGTCTAATTATAATTTTGTCCATTAAATAATTTATAGAGGAGTACATAATAAAGACAATATTGTAATTGATAAGTTTTCCTTGAGTAAACAATTAGGTTGTAAGTTAAGCCATTGTCACTTGATCGATCTAGATCAAACTCGATTGATTAAACCAGTAAGGTCGATTGACTGAAACCAATAAATTTGATTGATCGAAACACTTTTCGATTGATCCAAGCAACGATTGATAAAACCTAAGACTATGTAGATTGAATTTGATCATACCTTGGTCGATCTAGTTCTCGATCTATCAAATCCAAAACTTTGATCAATCTACCTCATATTAAAATAAAATTTGAAAGGACTTAGATAGTATTAGATCAATTCTCAATCGATCTATCACCTCAATCGAACCAAACATTACTCGATCAATCGAGTAACCTATATACTAAATTGTTCTTATGTATATAATATGAAATCTAACATGCATAAGAACATTAATATACCTTAGATGTGTTCATTTGATGCTTGGTATTTTTTTTTACTTAAAAAGTGATCTTGAATGATGAACCTAAAAACTAAATTACATTTAAATATTTTGTTAATGAATAAAGCTAATACTCATAAACCTTATATAGGTTAAAGGTCATATGTATAGTATCACATAGTGATCATAAATAACTTGGACTATTCATTTTCTTTTTCTCTCTTCTCCATATACATTCTTATTCAAGTTCTTTTATGGTACGAAGATTCGTTGTGTGATTATGAATTTTTTTTTCTTTGAAATGTTTGTTTGTTTTGGTGTAATTTTTTATTATTCTTTGCAAAGATATGACTTCTTTAATACCTAGTGAGATATCAATCAAAGATTAGCTTGTTAGAAAATATTAAAATTGGAATATAGCTTGTTGGAAAATTAAAATTGTTGTGTAATAATATTAGTGCTCTAACACATTGCAAGAAAATCATGTGCAATATGTAAGGACTAAACACATTGAAATAGATTTATAATTTGTTAGAGATCTTATATATGTTGCAAAAGAGATTAGATACTGTAATTCCTAAATCTATTCAGTAAACCCTTAAATAGTCCTAACCATTTAAATTTTAGAAGCAACCTTATGGCTTTAAGTTGAAAATTTAAGGGAGAGTTTAAGTAATGGAGTTATAGGATTGGTTGTAATTAATAGGAAGATAGCATTTATTTTTGTACAACATAAAAGGAAAATATGTTGTAGTATCGCATTGTGAATAGAAATAACAAACTTAATCTATTCATTTTCTTCTTATCTTTAAAAAAAAAGATACTGAAGTCTTATTTTTTTATTAAATAAAATAAATATTACGAAGTAAGATTTGAACTTAAACCCATATTAATTTATGTAAATATGTGTATTTAACATTCATATTTATGAGTGATTTATCTAGTGATATGACGATAAAATTTATTTATCTTTCATTTTAAGTCACAAATTCGAATTATCTCAAAAAATGCATCCTTATGGAATTGCTTAAAGAAAATGCAAGTTTCCTTTTCATCTTTCGTTTTTGTTCTTTTAAGTCAAAGCAAAGGATATATTACCATATATGGCAAACTCTTTGGCTTCAAAGGCCACAAAACCTCTCCGCATGAAGGCATTTTACACATCATCATCGCCTTCATTGTACTCGAATAATATCGACTACAAAGAGGAGGTTCACTAGTAGCAACAAATGAAATCCTTAAAGAACATTTGTTTGCAAGCCAGTTAACCACCAGAGTGCTTCAGGTAGCTTCCCAAGTCTGCAAATTGAAGTTGAGTGCCGAGAGCGTTGGGGTTGTAACAGTTTCTGGAACAGCAATACCATGATGGTGGTCTTACTCTTGCTGTCTTATGTAAGGCTGTTATGGCCTGGAAAGGTCTAGCAATACGATAAACGATCTTTGATACTTCTAAAGAGAGAAAAAAATGAGGTTGGGTTCCTAACACTAGTTTTGATACACTAATGTTGTTCTCTGTTGCCTTTTGAAGCTCTAAGAGGCAATAAAATTATGTTTCAGAAAAACAAGTAATTGAAACAAAGTGAAGCACATATTGACTCCAAATGAAGCACATCTCTGGATTTAGTATCCCTGTATCATTAGAGTATAACAGCCTCGCACAAGAGATTGTCTTCTTCTTCTTAAACCCTAGAACCTCACAGGCATCATCCAGCAGGCGCCAAACACATCAAAGTAAAAGTAGGTTCATATTTATTTTGAATGATCAATTACAGAAATGCAGGAAGATATTTATTTACTTATTCAGAGAAATGAGAGCTGAACTACAAGCTGCAGCAGCAGTTACACCACCATATTGGCTAGAACGCAAATGTCCTGAGCTCAAAATCTGGCAATATGATGGCCCGGTTTTGAGAAATATTTTCTTACAGTAGTAGCCAGGGTATACTCACTAATCTTTTGAAGTACATTTATTCACAAGAATGTACTGTTTAGTAGCATATATGTAATTTTCGTACAGGTCTAGACTCAAACGAAAGAAACTGAATCTCAAGACATACATAAACACGTAAATCATACTAATAAACTGGAGGTCTCATGGTATTGTAGCAGACAATTAATTTGCTTCAACAATGATGGACAACAAACTCCTATAATAAAACACTCTTAAAAAAGTAAGATAAATGAAACAAACCTTTCAGGGATTCCACAAAAGGAGATTAACATAAGTGGAATGCTGGTCTGTTTAAGGGTGACAAAGTTTATATGAAAACAAATAAACTCCAAATTCACACCAAAGAGACACACAGATCTTGTACAGAAATTCTTTGGTAATAAAGCAATGCTGGGAGATTTAATAGCAGAAGGAACCAGATTTCCCTCTAATCAATCACAACTACATTCAACATTCATTAGCCTTGAATAAGAAATAGAATGGGTTTTCAGCCGATGTAAATTAATCCTATTTTTGTGTAAAATCGAATTTCCATAACAGTGATACAAAAGTAAAACAAAACAATAAAGTTACTAAAAGATAGTATGGCATTTGAATCAGCAGTAATTTGACAAACTACCTTCAATAACCTTAAATTACACCAAGAAAAAAAACACAAGAATTGACTGCTCATGGCTTCAATTAATGCTCCACTGAACGGCGAATGTCGAATTGATTTACAAAATCCAACGGGGTAGCTGTCTCGTTCCTGATCCTCTTGATCTTAGGACTCAATAACCCTCTATGTCCAAAACCATATAATTTAAGCACTTGATTGTCTGCAAAATTGAATGCTCTCTCCATGCTACTCAAGCATCTCTCCACAGCATAATCTCCATAGCTGCCACAAGGTTTGCAACCCACAAAATGTGTCACAAATGGCCATCTCTCATCACCCAATCCTGGGTGGTACTTCTCCAACATTTCCTCATACCTATCCACCAATCCTGCCCAGTAACCATGCAAATAGTAGGAGTTTTCAATAAATACCTTGTCCATCCACTGTTCTTTCTTTGAAATAAGCAAATAAATTAAGGCAGATTGATCATCAGCCTCAAATGCAGGCCTGCCCTTCAAATTGGCTGTCAAAATCCTACCAGCTTCATCTCTTATAGGACCCTTCGGGCCCATTGGAGCCCAGTCATCAAGTAAATCCAAAGACCACTGACAATTTCTGAATAAAAAACTCCCAGTATTCAAAGCAATCCACGACTTCTGATCAAACAACAAATCTGGGTACCCATGAATCACCAAGTTATGGTTTTCGTACTTTGAAAATGGAATCTCAAACACCATGTCTGTAAACATAGCATCACTATCCATCCACCAAATCCACTCCACCTCAGGGTGAGACAACATCAAACGCCGAATCAACGGCAATTTAGACCAGTACCCAGCAAGCTCCTTATCCAAATGAGCCATATTATACACAATCTCAATACCATGAATCCTACAATAATCAATCTTATTCTTAATAGACTTCAATAAATAATGATCCCCAATTGGGTTATCACAAGGCTTCGGAGGCGACCCAGTAACCAACAAGACCCGAGCTTTACCTTTAACATAATTCGGAAACTGAGGGTTTTCCTTAAGCCACGCTTTTCTTTCCTGATCCCACTTGGAAATCTTGGGTCCAAGAGTGTACGTCACATTAGGATTAATATCCGATTCAGGAGGCTCGTCAGCATCAGCTGGATCACTGTCAGATCGGATCTCGGCCAGGATCCGATTGGTCTCCTCGGTGATCTTCTGAGCATCGGAATCGGAAGAACCAGTAAGATTCCCAATTCCAATAGTACCACGTAAGACGAGAATGGTAACGAAACCACAGAGGAGAGTGATTTTAAGATTGTTGAAGGTTTTCTTGATCTGACGACCACGAGGTAAAGCGCGATTTCTGGATGTGGGAAGTACGGCGGACACAGCTGCCGAGCCTCGCTTTAGGGCCGTCGAGCTATCGTGGCCCATTTCTTTCTCTCTTCTTTGGTTAGTGAACTGAGAGTTTGAATCAGTGAATATAGCTCAATGATAATGGAAGATAAGGGGATTAAATTTATAAAAAAGAGCAAATTTTTGGTTTTTGATGAGAAGGGACAAAAGGAGGAAACAGGGGAAGATGATACAACAAGTTAGCTACGGTGTATGTCTGAAACCTTACCCACCATGGTCGAGTCTGGTCGAGTCCCTAACTGAAATGTTAACGAAAATAGACTAAATAGTAAAAGTCATTTCCGTAACATAACTACGGGGTCGGGTTTAGTTTTTGTTAACATACTTTAAACCTATTAATCACAAAAATAGCATATAAAAAAAAGAAAAAAAACTGGTTTATCTTATTGGAGAAAGAGAGAAAGCAGTCGTCTCTATATTTTATTATTTTGACAAAATCACAAGTTAAAAATGCAAAATCTACTGAATCACTTAAGATTCGAGTGAGGTGTAACTTTTGCAAATAATTGTTTATATTTTATAAATACTTGATTTATATATTTTAATTAAATTTTATAATTTAAAAATACAATTAATTAAATTATAATTTTTTTGAAATAAAATGAAAATTAATATTTTATTACTAAAAAATTAAAAGTCTGCTCTTTCCCTCCTTTCTAGTATTTCTCTCTCTCGAATATTATTATTTAAAAAAAAGTTAATCTTAAATCCTATAAATCTATGAATTAACGGATTTTTAAAGATTTGTTTCTTTAAAAACAGCATGTCGGAGATTTCTCAATTTTATATTAATTTAAATAAATTTATTAGATTTTTCATATAAAATTTTATAATATTTATATTATGATATTTTTATATGTCTTATTTAGTGATTTTTAGTGAGAAGTAATAAATTATATATTTGAATATAATATCATGTATTCTACTCATTTAAAGTATATATATACATGTATCTTTACGTACATAACATGGTGTGCATTAAGCGATTTGGATAGTCCAAACTAATTAATAAAAAATTAGATTGTTACAAGTATTTACAAACAAGAGGAGTATCTATAAGAAGATCGTTCATGAAAGATGACCTTGATCACCTCAAGATATCATAGCTTCATTAGATCTGGGCATCCATTACCTCGCTATTTGATGATGAAATACTTGTATGCCTTACCAAGTTGTTGGGCGCAAGTCTTTTGACTCGTTTCTATCATCGCCTTATCATAGCGAGGTACCTACACTTATTAGGTCGTATATTCGTTACATCATTTAATACCAAACATTAACTCCTTCATTCTCTTGGTTCTTTGAGAAGTCAAGAGAATATTTTGGTCGCATAATCCTAATGATCACTCAAAAATAATGCTTCGATACTGTTTTAATGAAAATAAAAAAATAGTAGACTTTTCATCTTCTTATTTTTCCTTTATAAATAGTGGAGACTTTATTTTACCTTTTACCTATTTTTGACTAAGTTATTATATTCAAGAGAATTTCAGCCCGTTGATTACTCAAAGGTCGTTTGTCTTCCAAAAGGTAATTAAAAAAATTGTTTGAGTCATCTCAACTCGTTTATCTAACGTCGTTTGTTGGGATTCAAGTCGCTGCTATATCATTTACTCTTTGATTTTGATACGAACTACTTTAGGTAATTTATTCATCCTTTTTTAAAATGTTGCATAAAGGAAAATAAGTGATATCTTCAAAGGGAGATCTTTCCAAAAATACTTCTCCTAGTCGTATTCCCTCAAGGTCGTTATTAACCAAACGACCTGAAATGACGGGGAGTGGTGACAATAGGTCCTCCTCGATATTTGTTAAGGAAGGGGGTCTCGCTCTTCCTGCTTCCTCAGGGTCCAAAGTGGTGTCTACCTCATCCTCGTGGGGTTCAATTCCTGTTATCGAGATTCCCTGTGCCTATGTTTACCAAAGTATCACGCCCAAAAAAGAAAAGGAAAAGCAAGGGCGAACCTACACATAGAACAAAAGATAAACATCAAATTGAAAAGATGCCGAGTGTTTTAACAGTTAAAGATTTGGAAGAGATTAGACAAACATATGACATTCCAGCCCATGTGGGGTTAATGACACTACCACCTCATTTTATGTGATGCTGATGATCCTCCACCGGGGTGGTGGGTGATACATTTAACGGCCTTTAAAATAGGTTTACATTGCCCCTTTTCCAAATTGATGGCCCGTACTTTAAGCACTTTTGATATCAATTTTGCATAAATAAACCCAAACGGGTGGCAAACTCTTTTATGTCTTTTCGTGGTAGTTGGGGAGCATGGAATAAACCTCGAAAATGAGGAACTAAGATGTTTATATTGTTTAAAAAGAAATGGGTTAAATAAAAGAAGGGCATACATATCTTGTGTTATAGTTCATGAGTTGCATTTCAGACTTCCTGATAGTACCTCGAGTTGGAAAGATAAATACTTCTATATTTCGGGGGATATTTGGGGTGATGGGGTGGATTTTCTCATTCGACACACCTGGAACCCTAATTTTAACACTTCACAATCTCGGGCTAGCGAGCTCATGAGTAAACTAGATATTAGTGGTAAAGAAAAAATGAGGCGGATTGAGCTACAAAATACCTCGAATAAAGGTTACCGTGATATCCTGATTATAGCTCACTTAAAGAAGTCCGGGGTGTGGCGAATTTATACAAATGAATATTAAGGTTGCTATTTTTATTATTTATTTTATGTTTGTATATAAATACGCCGTTGGTGAATTTTATTAATGTGTTTTTTGGCAGGGATGGATTATTCAAATGTTGATTTAGGAGATCTTATTGACACTTCATGTGTGCAAGATCTCGCTCCCACCTATCCGCGTCTGGAACGTATGACCCCTTCACCTGCCAAGAAGAGTTGTTTGCGAACTTAGAGGTTGAAGCTATTCCAAAAACCATAATTCCTTCAGCTAGTTTAGGTAATTCGGGCTTGGTATCACCACATGCACCGGAAACATAAAAAAAAGGAAGGTTGGGGATTATACCCCTGGCATGGAGGTAATGGACATGGATGATTTTGAATTTGATGAGGTTGTCTTGAAGGATGTCGTTGTTTTGGAGACTCTTATTACTTATTTTAACGAGAGGATTTTTGAACGGAATGATCTAAAAAAAGATTTGTATCAACATTTTGGAACATATATCGAGAAGGCACAAGTGATAGCAGCTCATAAGAGTGAAATGGGAACGCATGGTGAGCTAATTGCAGATCGTCTGTTGGAGGTAATTTTATTGTGTAAATGAAATTTTGAGACTTGAAATCATTAAATGAAATTTTGGAATCTATATATTTTATGAAGTTTGTTAATTTTATATATGAAATCTGTTTTATGAATTTTCTGTGTTAGTATGGTATATATAATTTGGAGAATTTGAGGTCGTATATCCAGCAATCGTTGTCTGTGAACTTAATGGATTATAGTAGAGTAAATTTGGATGATTTGTTTGAGACGGAGTTATTACCATCTGAAAAAGTACTTCCTGAAATAGGAGGGCGAATTATTCCTACCCAGGGTGAAAAGATAAGCTCAACCTTAGTCATGCCAATTTCGTCTTATGAGAGAAAACGAGCTATTTCCCCTGTTCATAGAGAGGAGGTTAATCAAGTTCCTAGAAAAGTTGCAAAGGAAAAAATGAATGAAAGATGTCCTATAATTGCCAGGTCGTCAACTCCTTTTATGAGTGAAGCATCTATGAAAAAATCACTGTTTGATGAGATGTCCATTTTGAAAGATATTAAACCTTTATAGAGTATATATCCTCCCCTGAAAGAAAGAGGTGAGACAAGTGGGGTGAAGAATCTTTTCAAAGATGGTATGTTTAATGCACCTCGTGCGCAAGAAGATTTATATCATCATTTCGGAGTGCCCGAAGATCGTCCTTCTATTTACACAGCCCGCAAAAGAGAGGGAGGGTTTATATGGCATATGATAGTGAGACGTATGTTTGATGTAAGGGATTGTTTATAACTTATAACAAAGTGAATTGATATGTATTATTATTATTATTATTAGGCCATAGCTGTGGCGAAAGATGTATAGAAAGAAGCAAATATATGTCAAGAAATGAATGAATGTTTAAAGCAAGAATTACGTGTCTGGAAAGCACGATATGAAGTTTTGAAGGAAGATTTAGCGGGTTCCCGAGAAGATTTGAAGTTAGCACTTCTTGAGCAAGAACGATATAAAAGTGAAGGGGACAGATTGCGTAAATTAGTGGAGTATTGGAAAAACAAGATGCTTGGGAAAGAATAGATAATATTTCTAAGTGAATAATTTATTCATAGTAATGTTTGACCAATTGGTGTAATAATCTGTTTGTAATAATAACTTGACATTCTATGATATCATATAAACTTGGTTTGATATAATTCTTGTTCTTGCGAGCATATTGTTCATCTCGAGTGGAGGGTCAGATGACTCCTTCTCCAATCACGAGGCATAGGATGTATCCCGCATCCCGAGCAAGGGATCAAGAGACTCCTCTTCCAATCATGAGGCATAAAACAAGTTGTAGGTCGAATGTGGGGTCAGGGGACTCCTCCTCCAATCGAAGCAAAGAGATGTCTTGCATCCCAAGTGAGGAGGTCGAAGGACTTGTCTCCACTTGGGGCATGAAATAAGACGCCTAGAACACAATTGTGAGCATTACTTCGCTTCTCGAGTGGGGGGGGGGTCAGAAGACTCCTCCTCCAAACACGGGTTATAAGACAAGCCGTAGGTCGAATGAGGGGTCAGAGGACTCCTCCTCCAATCGAAGCAAGGGGATGTCTTGCATCCCAAGTGAGAAGGTCAAAGGAATTTTCTCCACTTAAGGCATGAAATAAGATGCCTAGAACACAATTGTGAGCATTACTTCGCATCTCGAGTGGGGGGTCAGGGGACTCCTCCTCCAATCACGAGGCATAAGATGTATCCCGCATCTCGAGTGGAGGGGTCAGGGGACTCCTCTTCCAAACATGTGGTATAAGACAGGTTGTATGTCAAGTTGATTTCAATCTCATTGGAATTTTCCGATTAGAAAGTCACCTCGTTATCATAAATATTTATGTCAAAGCATTTACATTTACATGTGATATTTCTTAAGAAGTTCTCCATTCCAACTCAAATCCTCATTTATACCATCACATTCTATTAAATATGAGCATGCTGGTGTGATACCATAGATTTGACATGAGCCTTCCCATGTGGTGGCAAATTTACCCGCATTAGTTTCAACTTTGTTGCCTAATGCTCTTCGTAACACCCATTCCTCAATGCCAAAGCTCTTGTGTTTAACAAATTTGCTATATGTCTTTTGGAGCATTCTTTTTTGTGATTTAAGCCTTATTAAAGTTGCTTCTCATTTTTCTTCGGCTAACAATAAGTCTTTGCTACATAAGTAATCATTTTCTTCATGATCGATATTGGATCGAAGGGTAGGTTATAATATATCAAGAGGTATGACAACTTCAGTACCATAAACGAGAGAGAAATGAGTTTCTCCTGTTGTGGTTTTGGGAGTAGTTCGTGTTGCCCAGAGAGCGTCAGGCAACACATCCACCCATTTTCTTTTAGCTCCCTCTAAACATTTCTACAGTATATTAATGAGGGTTTTGTTAGATGATTCAGCTTGACTATTTGCTTGTGGGCGATAAGGGGTGGAATGAGATAATTTGATACCTTTTTTGTCACAAAAAGATACAATTTTTTGGCCAGTGAATTATCTACTATTATCAATAACCATTTCATGAGGCAAGCTATATCTGCATATAATATTACATCATATGAACATCTCCACATCCAATTCTTGGATTCGAGCCAAAGGTTCTACCTCTATCCATTTAGTAAGATAATCAGTTGTGATAATGATAAACTTTCTTTGGCCTGAAGCGATGGGTAATGGTCCCACAATGTCCAAACCTCATTTTTGAAACGGCCAGGGGCTGATGACAGATCTTAAGTTAGTACACAGACGATGTAGCACATTGGCATGTTGTTGGCATTTATCACATCTTTTTACATAAGAGATGCAGTCTTTGAGAAGCGTGGGCCAATAATAACCCTTTCGAATGATCCTTTGAGAAAGTGCTCTCCCCCATAATGAGCTCCACATTGGCCGTCATATAAATCACTCAAGATCATTTGAGCCTCAGCTGCAGGTAAGCACTTAAGCCACATACCACCATGATTCTTCATATACAAAGATCCCTAAATAATAATATAGCTGCCTACTTTTGTCATGAGTTTGTGGGCTAAGTGTTTATCTTCGGGAAGAGTACCATTGATAAGATATTTTGTGTATGGCATCAACCAAGAATCATGAATATTATGTATGACATTCGTTTGTGTTTGAAGTTTCAATTTACTTGGGGTAATGCTAGGTCTCGACAAACAAGATATTGGGATGACTCTCTTCAAATCCGAATTCACTATCAATGCTAACATGGCTAAAGAATCAACGTGGGCATTTTCTCCTCGTGGTATCTGTTTGATCTAAAACGTTTCAAACGCAACCTTTATTTTTTTTTACCTCAATTGCATAAAGTTTCATTCTCTCCTTCTTGGCCTCAAAATCATCGTTAATTTGGTTCACTACTAGTCGTGAATCGCTATGAATTATCACCTTTTTAGCTTCAAGGGTTATCAATTGCTGCAATGCCAAAAGTAAGGCTTCGTATTTTGCAATATTATTAGTTGCTTGGAAGGTTATCCGAAGACATTATTCTATCAAGGCTCTATCAAGGCTCCCATTGGGGTAAATATTACTATTCCAACTCTCGCTTCTCGTGAATTTCTTGCACCATCCACGTATACCTTCCATAGTTCTTCTTTTAAAGACAATGTTTTTGTTGTGATGGTTGGCCCTATCTCATGTATGGAATTGCATTCTTAGGTATCTAAGTTTGTGTGCCATCATTCTTATAGTAAACGCCTCTTTATCTAGAGAAAGATATCGCCGTTGAGCTCCCGTTAATGAATGACTCACATAATACACAAGGTATTGAATTCCTCCACGATCGACAACTAACATCGCACTAGAAGCTTTGTCCGTAAAGGACATATACATGTATAAGAATTCACCTGCTGTTGGACTAACTAGAAGATGTGTTCTTCCCAAGTAATCCTTAATGGATTGAAAGGCTTGTTCACATTCGGTATCCTATAAGTACTCTGTGTTCTTTTTAAGTAGTTGAAAGAACGGTAGGCATTTTTCGATGCTTTTAGAGATGAAACGGCTTAATGTTGTAATACGTTCGTTCAACTGTTGGACTTCCTGAAGACACCTTGGGGATTTCATGTTGACTAAAGCCAAAATTTTATCTGGATTGGCTTCGATTCCTCTTGAGGTGACTAAATATCCCAAAAACTTCCCTGAGGCGACGCCAAATACACACTTCTTTGGATTGAGACACATTTTATAATTTTGAATTATGTCAAACACTTCTTAAAGGTCATCAATGTGATCTGTTGCATACTTGGTTTTAACTAACATGTCGTCGACGTATACTTCCATATTTATGCCTATTTGGCTTTGAAACTTCGTATCCAACATTCTTTGATATGTAGCGCCAACATTTTTTAAACCGAAGGGCACCTTTGTGTAACAAAATGTTCCTTCTTCCGTGATAAACAATGTTTTCTCTTCGTCCCTAGGATGCATTTGGATTTAGTGGTAACCTGAATAGGCATCCATAAAACTCATTGATTCAAATCCGGTAGTCACATCTACTAATTGGTCTATATTTGGCAAAGGGAAACAATCTTTTGGTGTTGCTTTATTCAAATCTATAAAATCCACACACATTCTGTGCTCGCCTTCTACTTTGTTTACTAACACCACATTTGATAGCCATATGGGATATCGAACCTCTCGAACCCAACCAACATTTTTCAAGAATACAATCTTCTTTTTGATGATTTCATTTTTCTCTCTAGCAAAATTCTGCTTTCTTTGTTGAATCGGCTTTTTGATATGATCCAAACATAACTCATGAGAGATGATATCTGAATCTATTCTGGGCATGTCCTTAGGTTTCCAAGTGAACAAATCTTTGTTATCTTTTAAAAAATTCACAAGGATAATTTTAAATGAAGGAGATAGTGCACTACCAATTTTCACATATTGCTCGCTCCCATTGTCTCCTATAAGGATCATATCATACTCATCATGAACCTCCATAGTAGTTCGTTCACTTGTATGAACTTTTTTGAATTTATGGAAGCGACTTGCAATCTTTAGTTGCTATTTTGAAGTTTAGAGTAGTGCATTCTTCATGGTACTGTTGTAACACCTTCGTGCCCTATCTTGTTCACCTTTAATTTGTCATATTCCATCGATGGTAGGATATTTGATCAGTTGATGATATGTTAAAGGTACGGCTTTCATTTTGTGTATCCACGGGCGTCCCAAAATAACGTTATATGACGTGGGAGTATATAAAACGACAAAAGTTATTAAAACTATGGATCCTTCTATTGACACTAGTAGGCGTATGATTCTTGCCGACATTGTTACACTATCGTTGAAACCAACAAGAGGCATTGGTTGCGAGGTGATTTCTTTGGGATCTATGTCCATATCCAACATAGCAGATAAATACAAGAGATCAAATGAACTGCCATTATCAACCAATATCTTATGTACCTCACAATGAGATATTCACATTGTGATTATGAGAGGATCGTCATGAGGATGTAGGCATTCTTTGTCTTCAAAAGTAAGAGGGTACGAAGGTCTTTCCAGTCTTATGACATATATTAAGCGCCTCGTGTCCCGGGCCTCTCTTGCATATCTTTTTCTGGAATTATTGGAATGACCAGCCATGGTGGGACCACTATGTATGGTGTGTATTATCCACACATCCCCTAGTGGAATGGGATGTCTTCTGTTTGGTTCATTTTGAATTGGGATTGATTTGTCCAGTGCTTTAACCCTTCAATCTGAATTTTCCCTCTGCATTTCTTCCTGTGGATTTTTGGCTTTATCGACTATATCTCTTAGATATCCTTCTGAGAGTAGATGCTTAATTTCCCATTTTAAATGGCAGAAGTCTTGATTCCAATGTCCCATGTCTCTATGGAAAACACAATATTTGTTGGGATTCTTGAGCGGAGCTTTCATAACTGGTGGCCAATTTACGTTATCAAGGCGTTCCATGCGACACACTACTTCCACTAATGTTACACATAATGGGGGTCCACGAAAGGGAGACAAATCTTGGTTCCAAGTATTGGGATTGTTCTTTGGTCTAAAGGTGGGTTTGAAATGGGAAAAGTCAGTGCACTTGTCGCCCACAGGCCTTCTGTCTTCTTCATTATTGTTGAAAGAAGGCCACCTCTGGTTTCTATTAACCAATGGTTTGCTTGATTTCATCTCTCTTTCAACATTAACGAATTTTTGAGTCTCTTCGTAAACTATATCTAACGAACGTGGTGTGGATTTTTTCAATTCTATGAAAAGGCCATTATCCCGCTTTATACCATTTCGAAAGGCTTCTATGGCGATCGAATCGGGACATTGACTAATTTTCATCTTTTATGTTTTAAACCTCCACATGTAAGCCTCAATTGATTCATCCTCCTCTTGGATAATCGAGAATAGGTGATGTGACTCCTTCTTAATAGGTTTGTTACAAAGCTAGCAATACTCTTGGGAGGTAATTCCATAAACCATTGTTGGGCCGATTCTTGGAAAATAGCTGCATCTAACTTGTAGTGCATGGATTCTCGTTTATCTTTAGATAGGCTAACGACAGCGATAGCCATTTTAAATTGAAGGACGTGCGCAACAAGATCTTTAGTCCCCTTGTATGTTGGACATTTGAGGGGGCTGAATTTGGGAGGAGGAACTGTTAACTCGATGAAGTCAGAGAATGGAGACGTAGATAACTGATTACAAACATTCTCTATGTCACCCCAAGGTTTTGCTTTTTTCTTGTCTTGCAAACCTATCATTGACTTTGATCCACATTTTTTCTTCCATTTCTTTTAACCCTTTGTCTAGCTCTCCACTCAGATCGTGTAGTGGAATGGACTCAATCGTCAATCTATGAATTGGAAGGTTTGAGCGAGTCGTTCCTCCGATGATGGGATGATCAGAGACCAATTCCGGGTGTTCACTCATAGTATATTGATGAGGATTTGAAGTATAAGTTGCATGCTATCTTTTGAGAGGTTGATGCAACATTTGAGGGTCATGAGGTGCAAAAAGGGAACTAGCTGTGTCCGAATAGTTGTTATGTTCCAATCGAGATCTTAGTTCTTTATTATCGTTTTGACATTCAGTGAAAGCTTGTTGTAATTCTATTATTTGTTTTTGAAGTCCTCTTATCGTCGCATCTTCATATGGTGGATTATCATGTGAGCTTGACAATTGCTCATCACTAGCTAAAATGGGTCTTTCGACATGGTTTGATAGTGACCTGATGGGTGAGGAGTGGAACGCTTTATTATTGTCACATTCCAGAGCTTCTGGAATGAGGTTGTTTGGTTCTAGAGCTTTTGGAACGAGGTCGTTATGTTGGATAATGATCAGATGATCCATTTTGGAGTTGAAAACGACATCGGTAAATTCTCTTACTAAATCAATTCTCATATGCTAAATAAAAAATTACGTTTCCCACAGACGGTGCCAATTGTTTAAAGAGAATTTATGTGTCTTATTTAGTGATTTTTAGTGAGAAGTAAGAAATTGTATATTTGAATATATGTCCTTTATTCTCCTCATTTAAGGGGTATATATACATGTATCTTTATGTACATAGCGGAGTGTGAATTAAGCGACATGGATAGCCCAAACTAACTAATTAATAAAAAAATAGATTGTTACAAGTATTTACAAACATGAGAGTGTCTATAAGAAGATCGTTCATGGAAGATGACCTTGATCACCTCACGATATCATAGTTTCATTAGATCCGGTCATCCATTACCTTGTTATTTGATGACGAAATACTTGTATGCCTTACCAAGTTGTTGGGCGCAAACCTTTTGACTCGTTTCTATCCTCGTCATATCATAGTGGGGTACCTACACTTATTAAATCGTATATTTGTTACATCATTTAATACCAAACACTAACTACTCTTATATAATTTTCCATACTCTAAAGTGTTCAATTATTTATAGATTAAATTATATGATTTGCCATAAACTTTATTGAATTTTTTTTTATAATATATCTTTTTTAAAAATTTAATAATTTTAATTTTAATTTAAATATAATTGATTAAGTATGTTAAAATTTATTAAATTGATCCCTTCACTTTTTAGTAATATTATCTTTTTTAAATTTAATAATTTTAATTCAAATTTAAAGGTAATATACTAAATATATTAAATTTTAAAAATGAAGAAATTAACAATGCAAAAATAAGTTTTTTAACATATTAATTCTAATTGTTATAATATAATTTAGTCTAATTTTTAAATTTGGTGATAAATTTGAAAAATATTGAACATAATATTTCAAAAAAAAATTAAATATTAAATATAATAAAATTTAAAAACTAATTTTATAATTCAATGTTATTTATATACTTTTATTATTTAATAGTTAATCAAATAAATAATTAATTTTTTTTAGAAATACTCGATATTTTACATATTTTTACTTTTAAAATAATAAAAAATATATTTTATATTATAAAATTTAAATATTAACATATTTGTTTTTATTTACCTTTTGTTAATTCTTAATATTATGACTTTGTTTACGTTTTATGTACCTAAGATAAAGAGTAATTTATAAAAATATCAAAAATATTTATTTTATTATAATTATATTTAAAATGTACGAATAACGATGAAAATATATTAAATTTTAGATAAGTATATTATTATTCATACATTATTAGTTAAATTATAATTTTAAAAATATATGTTATTAATATAATTTTATCATTATATATACATTGTATAAGTAATTATAATAAAATAATTTTTTAATTTTTTTATATATTATATAACTAATTAATCCTAATTACTTGTCCTTATCCTTGTTACATCATTTTACCTACACTCCTCCCATGTGTTAATATTGAGATTGTTTTAGCAAATTACTTCCTCTATCAGGCAGATTGAGATTTTTAATCTAGCTTCACCCGTACAAATTTACATCCCTAATCATCCATAGCTTCTTCTCTCTCTCTCTCTCTCTTGTAAAGTCGAAACTTTACTTGATAACCGAGACTTCCTTCCTACCTCCTTACCATTTTTCTTTGCTGAAACTCTGCATTTCTTTGTTTCCTTTATTGATTATTAGCGCTCCCATTTCCTTATAAGCTTCATAACTGTAAATCAGGTGCGTTGATTATCCAGCAAATTTGTATTTGTTCTTTCCCTTTATTATTAATTTATTTTTCATCTAAATCTGTTCAATTATTTGTTCTTATTTTATTGAAAATTGTTTTGCTTGACGAGCGCCTAGTAAAACATTGGGGTGGACTCTGTAAATCTTGTTGAACAAGAAACGGCGAGATGATTCTAACCGTTTTATAGATCGACCCAATTTCAGCTACCGTTTCGATTTTGCCCCAAATTTCAGAACGTAAACCCTAGACTCCCAGCTTGCTTCCTATCACGTGAGACGCCCACTCCCCCTTTTTCAAGACCTACTGCAGCAACCCAGCGACCGCCTTTTCATTTTTCTTTGGTTCCACAGATCTATTAATTTCACTTATATATAACTTTGAAGAGCTCGCTGAAAACAAATATATTTGTATTTTTGTGGAATTGGGTTGTTCCTGAGGAATAATCTCATAATTTTTTGTTCATTTGGTTGTAGGAAATGTTTTCAATATTTGTTAGGCTTTTATTTTCCGGGTTATGAGATTTGAAAATTCTGGGTTTTGGGAACTCTCAGTAACCTGAGAATTCTGAGTCTGTATGAGTTCATATTTAGGCATATCTTGTGATGATGTGTATTTTGGGAGAAAATCTTACGTATAACACGTTGTATGACGCTTATTAATTTTAGTCGTTGATCTCATCCTACTTTTAACACCTTTTTCTTTTTTTATAAAAATAAAAAGACAAGATGGTTCTATTCTACCACGTCCGTGTCCCGTTGTATGCAAGATTCTCTCGTATTTTGGTGGGTTTGCTATTTGATTATAGAATTTCCTATCCTTTTTTTTTTGGGGAACAAATAGGGTAATTATGTTTGATACTGTTAATTGGTAATGATCGTTATTTTTTCTTCGTGGAATTTGGAAGCTTTTGAGATTTTGTTATCATTGGAACTATGCATGCAAATATTCTCCTAGGATCCATGGAAATTCAACTTGTTTGTGAGGAGGGCTCATTGTTGTTTATGGTAGATAGCCAAAGAAATGCTAGCTTTTCCTTCAAGTTATACCGTGTCTAATGTTCTTTTAGGGGCATGTTTCTGTTAGTCATTTTCATGTCATCATGTAAATGGTATTCTAGTGCTTGTTTTTACCGGCCAGTTTTTATACCTTCCAATTTCCAAATTAAAATAACCCATAGTTAGTTATGTGTCATGGCTTAAGAAGCCCAAGGTAAATGTCCTATGGTGGTTTCTTCATTTCTAAAGGTTCTTACCCACCCTCTCAACACCAGTATTTCAATTTGGATCTTCATATTTTATCATGATTTGTTCAATTATATTAGTGATTCTTTTAGCTGCTGTTACACTGTTACTTTTCAAGTATGGCTAGTTACTTTCTGGAGTTGGAGAGTAGGTGAAGCTTAATATTAACTCATGATGCACCTTTTACTTAGGAAGGGGATAAAACACATTATGTTTTAAACTTACAAGAGCTTGCTATTATTTGGGACCCTTATATCTAAAAGCTATACCCTTGTAATTGCCGCAATATTGTTCATGTTTTTCTTTTGCAGGACTCTTTTGAAAACATCAACTATGTCTTCTTCATATCTCCCAGCAACTACTGATTCCATTGCTCAGGCTTTAGAAGCCAAAAATCCATCTGAAGCCATCACTATTCTCTATCGAGTCCTTGAGAACCCAACATCATCTCCTGAAGCTCTAAGGATAAAGGAACAGGCCATTACAAATCTAACTGATCTTCTCACTCAGGAGAACCGGGCAGAGGATCTTCGTAATCTTCTAACTCAACTTAGGCCATTCTTCAACTTGATTCCCAAGGCCAAGACTGCAAAAATTGTTCGTGGTGTTATTGATGCTGTGGCTAAAATACCGGGTACATCTGATCTTCAGATCAGCCTTTGCAAAGAAATGGTGCAGTGGACTCGTGCTGAGAAGCGAACATTCCTTCGACAGAGAGTGGAAGCCAGACTTGCATCTCTTTTGATGGAAAACAAGGAATACACGGAAGCTTTAAATCTTCTGTCGGTTTTGATCAAGGAAGTAAGAAGGCTGGATGACAAGCTTCTTCTCGTGGACATAGATTTGTTGGAAAGCAAACTTCATTTCTCTCTGAGAAATCTTCCTAAAGCCAAGGCAGCACTTACAGCTGCAAGAACAGCAGCAAATGCTATATATGTTCCTCCAGCTCAACAAGGAACTATAGATTTGCAGAGTGGAATCCTTCATGCCGAGGAAAAGGATTATAAGACTGCTTATAGTTACTTTTTTGAAGCATTTGAAGCTTTCAATGCTCTTGGAGATCCTCGTGCTGTGTTTAGTCTCAAGTATATGTTACTGTGTAAGATTATGGTGAACCAGGCCGATGATGTTGCCGGATTGATATCATCCAAAGCTGGATTGCAATATGTAGGACCTGAGCTGGATGCCATGAAAGCTGTTTCTGATGCCCACTCAAAGCGCTCCTTGAAGCTTTTTGAGACTGCACTTAATAATTTCAAGTCTCAGCTAGAGGAAGACCCTATTGTCCATAGACACCTTTCATCCCTCTATGACACATTATTGGAGCAGAATCTCTGCAGGTTGATCGAGCCATTTTCAAGGGTGGAGATTGCTCATATTGCTGAACTGATAGAACTGCCAGTGGATAACGTGGAGAAGAAATTGTCTCAGATGATCCTGGATAAGAAGTTTGCTGGGACATTGGATCAAGGTGCTGGATGCCTTATCATTTTTGACGATCCTAAGACTGATGCAATATATCCTGCATCTTTGGAAACCATAGCTAATGTTGGCAAGGTTGTTGATAGCCTTTATGTCAGATCTGCCAAGATAATGGCATGAAGTACCTGATTCAGGAGCAATGTCCCAGCTGCTACCATTTTTCTTTGTTCTCCTTTTTCTCTCTCTTAAGGTTTTCTCGCATATTGCTTATTTTGCACCTAGAATTTTTACGAACAATGGGTTTTTTTTGTTGGCTCCGAGTCTTAGAATGGAACTTGTAATGTGCCGCATCCGCACTTTTTTTTTAAATTACCGTTATATTATTTCTTTTTTTAATAGATACAGTTTACTTTGATATTCATATTCACTTATTAACTATATTTTTAGGCTTCTAGCGAAAAAAAAAACTATATTTTTAGGCAGTGTACGTTTACTCTAAATTTTTAAAAGGTGCACCTATGAAAAAGAAAAAAAAAATCCTTAGAATGCAACTTCCGATTATAAGTTAAATTTTTTAGCATTAATTTTATGCTACCAAGAGATTCGTGCTTACAATTTTTACTTAGATATTTGTAGCTTGTAAAGGGAGTTGTGCATTATCCAAAACTTAAATAGTAAATATTTTCATCACAAAAGTCACAATGACTTTACATGTAGTCCAGTTTCCTAACTTAGCTTAGCTATAGGGAAATCAATAAGTCTAATTGAGCTTGAAAGGTTAGAAATTGGGATAAAGTTCTCACTAAAAAAACATTTTTATATACATTGAGTAATTATGAAATAATAATTAATGTGATAATTTATTGTTAATTATAATAATTTAACTAATTTTTTAACCTACAATACATCGTTACTTCAGTTATTATTTTACAACTTAATACAAAAAAGGCTTAAAAAATGACAATTAGTAATAATAATAAAACATTTATTTCTATAAAGGTGCGTTTAATGTGTAATCTCATAATTGTAAGTTTGATGTACAAAATTTAATTCTAAATCATACTTAATATATCATTTTAATTTACATACTCTCATTTTACATCCTCTTATTTGAGGTGTTAATTGGACTGATCAATATGAGTTAAATAGTTATATTTGTGTCTAATCTACATTTACTCCGTTATTATTTTTGGTTAAAGTCTAAATAGTACGTTATAAAAACAGTGTATGTTTAGTTAAAACAAACAAAGTATCATATATAGAATTATTATTTTTCCCCTTTTCATTCTCTACATACCATACATTATCCTTTGGTTTATAATAGTGTCCGTTTTTTTATCATAACTATTGTAAATCATTGTCCATTAGACTATCATTGTATTACTAGAATGATGCAAGCAAATACAAGCAGAAGAAAAGGGTGAGTGGTACGGCATGTATTTTTTTAAATGAAATTTGTTTTCATAAATTTAAGTTAAACATCATTAATTCTATTAATATAAAGAATTAATACATTTAAGCACATAATTATTAAAAAAAATACTCAAGGTTATATAATTATTTAAACAATAGTCTTCTAGTCCCCTCTAAAGGGACCATATTTGTACTAAATTATAAGACTTTTATAATAAGAAGACTTTTAATACTTTTTAATTTTTCATTCTATACGTTATTTAGTTATTTAAAAAATGGTTATTTTTTATGATTATTGTAGATTATAGTTGGAGTATGGGTATATAACCTAAATAGCATATACAATATATATATATATATATATAAATTATACATTATTTAGGGAGTATACATCAATTAATTATGTACATTTTATATATAAATTAACATGTTTTTTTGAGACATATTTAATCATGTTTAAATTAACATGGTGTTTGAAGGTATAAAAGAGTAAAATTTAGTGTGTATATGACTGGCTTTGTCTAAATTGAGTGAAAGACAACTAGAGCTCATGTTCAAATTGGCCTATTTGATATGGTGCAAGGTGTGCACTTGTATTTGATGAGACGTTGAAAGAGGAACAAATAGTACTGAGCGGGACAAATTCAACAAGTGAAATTACACTAGTAATTTGCCACTCACTGCCAAGGGCGTCCAAACTGAAACATGCAAATTGGGTGCCACCACCAATGGGTATATGCAGGGTAAATGTGGATGCAGCTCGATCAACACAAGCTGAGTATATTGTTTTGTGTTGTGTCATCCGGAATCAAGCTAGTGAGATAATGGGTGTTATAACGAGTATGAAGCTTCCAAGATGTCCACGCTTGCAACAGAATTAAGGCCTATTTAGTTTGAATTGTAATTCAATATAAACATCGATTTTAGAAGGGTGATTGTGGAATCGGATTGTATCTAGGCTATTCAAATGGCTAATAATAGTATCAAGATGATCACAACAAAGGGTACAACAGTGGAGGATATTAAGCCCTAATTTTTAATACTATTTTTTTCTTTTGTTATTATAGTCATAGAAGGATTAACTTCGTTACCCATAAAATGATTAAATATGATCTTAGTTGTATTAATTATATTATCTTGATAGGAGCTGAACCGCTTTGGTCTCGTTCCATCCTGACAAATGATGTTTAATTAAATAAAAGTCTTATTTTTTTTAAAGGATAAAAACCAACATGTTATTATGGAAATAATCCTCTATATAATAACGATAAATGATTAATATTAATGAAAAATTTATAATATTTTACAATATTATTGAAACTCTAAATTTTATTATGGCATTAACTTTTATTTAATTGTTGTACACATTCGTCTCCTCCTTTTGTATTTTTATTTTTATTTTGAGATCGTTCTCTTACAGTCTCACCTCCAACCATACCAATCCACAGACTTTCTCTGAAAATCAGAACGAAGTTTTTTTTAGTTTATTTCCCTCATGATGGTCTTCTGAATTGAGCGAATTTACGATCAAAGATAGGGTTTTCAGAGAACAAAAAAGGAATATGAGTGAGGTCTTTGAAGGCTACGAGCGTCAGTATTGCGAGCTCTCTGCTAATCTTTCACGAAAATGCAATTCAGCCTCTCCTCTCACGGACCCAGGTAATGTCATATCTCTATAAATTTATTATTATTTTTAATTCAGTGGTTGACGTGTCTTAAAGTTAAATTCTCACTATACCATATTCAAATTCAATATTGTTCTTGTGCGTTGGTGTGAGAGGAAAAGCCCTTGGTTTAGTTTCCCTATTTTTGTTTAATTGTCTTTTGCGTTTTATGTTTTTTTAATGATCATGAAAAGCAGAGCAGAAGCAACAGAAGGTTTTTGAGATTAAAGCTGGATTGGATGATGCTGATCTTTTGGTAATAGTATAACTGATTTCTCTTTTCTTTAAATTGCTTCTTAATTCTTTTGGATGCGAATTCAATGTGCCTTACTCTATTCTGAATATGGTTTCTCTTTGGGTATTGCTAGATTCGGAAAATGGATCTTGAAGCTAGAAGTTTGCAGCCAAGCCTAAAAGCTGTGCTTCTCGCGAAGTTGAGAGAATACAAATCTGATCTGAATCAGTTGAAAAAGGAATTCAAAAGAATTACATCCCCCAATGCTGATCAGGTCGCTCGTAATGAGCTGTTGGAGTCTGGAAATAGTGATGCACATGCGGTATGGCTTGGATCATGCTACCACTATTTTTGCTCTAGCTCTTATTTCTGAGATGTGTAATTGGAATTGTGCAATATGTTTTTAAAATGTTACCAATTTTTACTAGTTTAAAAAAGGATTTCTATTGTTCTTTAATGTTTATTTGAGTTTAGAGTCTCCACTAATGATTGCTTGTGTGCTCTTTTGCGCTAGGAATTTGGATCCTAATCTCATTTTTCATATATTGTTTTAAAATGATTGGAAACACCAACATATTTGAATTTGAAGACAAGTTAAGTTTAGTTGTTTGTTGATTGATGAATTCATATAGGGAAAGTAACTAAAGACATTTGTCTTCCAGATGTTCTAAAATTCTCATCTTCAGGATCTTTTTCTACTAATTACATCCTAAGCCTAGTCTATTGGCTTAATAAAACTCTCACTTCTTTGATCATATCATTAGAGAATGTCATCGTAGTGACCACTGCATATGTAGCTGATGATTTTCATGCAACATTTTGACTTATTATGCATGTGTATCTGTTAATCTATGATGGAAATCTATCATATATTCTGTATGATTGTCATGACTCCTTGGCCCTGTGTGTTGTGAGAACATGTAATTCTTGGTGTAGGTATCTGCTGATCAAAGACAGAGAATGGCAATGTCAGTTGAGAGTTTAAATGACTCAACTGACAGAATTAGGGAGAGCCAAAGAACCATTTTGGAGACTGAAGAACTTGGTGTCTCAATTCTTCAGGATTTGCATCAACAGCGTGAAACGCTTTTACACTCACATAAGAAAGTAAGTTCACTTTGTTTTTGAAGTCAGATTAATTCTTTTGTTTTTGGTTTTTATTTTTTATTATGCACTCATTTCACGGCAACTTGAATTCCTTATTTTTTTAGTGCATAGCAAATTAGAAGGTAACATATATTACAATATCATGCACATGCAACAATCTATTAGCCATTATTCGTATCTGATGAACCATAGGCATAAAATGTAGATATGCAGCTGTTGTTCTGAATCTGTTGATCGTTTTTTTTTTTTTTTGCAGCTTCACTCAGTAGATGATGCCATTGACAAGAGTAAAAAAGTTTTGGCTGCAATGTCAAGAAGAATGTCTAAACACAAATGGATAGTTGGCTCCGTAATTGGAGCTCTTGTTTTTGCAATCATCTTAATTCTGTATTTTAAGCTTTCTCATAAATGATTACTGCTTGACATCATTAGTGACAGGTATAGTATCACACCTGCATTGTTTTCTATGCTTCTTGCTTAAAGAGTTGTGGATCGTATCTGTGTGTATTCCGTCATGTTTCTATCCCATGGACAACATTCTCAGCATGTGTTGAATGAATACCACCTAGAGCCGATGGCTCCTTCCTCTATGAATCTGCAGTACTATGAACATTGATTATCGTCACTGATTCTGAGCACTCAACGACAAAGAAGTTGAATTGTATCAGTCTCCTAAGACCATGTTAAAGAAAACAAGTATATTGTGATCCACGTATCATTATTCTATCTGTCAGAATGGTGGATCTGAAGTTATCATTTCTGTATTTTAAACTCAGATTTATTGTCACACCAATTGTTGGTTACTTCCAAGTTGCAATATCAATTGCCTTTACTGTGTTTGTTATGTTTGAAATGGAGGAATGATCCCAACACAGCAGTGATAAAATCTTCGAACCTCCAATTGAAAATTCTCACCTAGTTCAGCAATTATTTAAATGGGAATGGAATAATAGCCTCCTGTCCCGCCCCATGGCTATTTTAAAATGAAAATAGTATCCTTTTTATCCTATATGTATCACTTGTTCTCAAGATCTGAGTGAAAATTTGAAAGAATTAACTCGATGCACTCAAAGAAAACTAGTACCACAACAATTTATTTAATGCCATATTGAAATTTGAATGTGGCTCATTTTGCACGTATGGTAAAAACAATACAAAAACATTTGGAAATAGACTGCAAACAACTATTAAAATTGAACTTTTATACTGAAAATTTTTGCTCAGCTAACATTGAAAAAAAGGGAACTAACAAGCCGCAAGTCCATATTCATATTTCACTAGCTTTTTTTTCTCCCCAAACTTATCCTCTTTGATCCACAATTCAAAATAAGTAAAAAGGAGAGTGAACCAACTGTCATCACTTGGTGACCCTGTAAGCCTGCAAAAGCATAAGAACACATGGTTGAGCTTTTACTTGGACAAGTGAAATAGATAGTCCCAGATAAACAACAGCTACAGATTGTTATTGAATTGCTATAGAAGGGAAAAATTTCTTATATAATGTGAAATCAAAATGCCTTGACTCTTTTCAAAACATCTTTAGCATTGTTGTCCTCCTTGAAATGCCGCCGTACAGGCTGGATACAGAGAACAGATTTGGCAATCAGAAATGACACATGTAACTCCTATACACACCCATCCATTCCTATCGCCAAAGAGTACTCTAATGGTGAGAAGAGAAATTTTACACAACAGCCATGTGAAGCTCAGAGCTGTTCTTTGCTCTTACCTTTCTCATTTATGATCTCTCTCTCTCTAATCAAGCAAAAGTGTGCAAGGACATGCATGTATATGCATGCTTCTAGTAATTTAAAACGCAATAAGTGAATGAAGTCTTGAACAATTGCTAGATGCACCACATTATTTTATTTTACTAACAAGAATTAAATAATTGTGATAACTACAAAAATCTGTAATTATTTAAACTCTGGAAGAATTCCTGGTGAATTAACTAATACAAAGGAAGTTCTTAGCAATTGAACAAAGCCACAAATGTTACAGATGACAACTCAATGATTTTCCACGGAAAAAATTAGTTCTAGAGTCATGGCATTACGAAACATATATTAACCAGAAGTGGTAAAAGGCCCTGAACCAATATGTCAAAAATAAAAGGGGAAGAACAAGACATAAGAAAGAAAAACCTACCTCTAGAATTTCATTCAAGGCCTTTGATAAAGCCGGTTTAAGATCAGCTGGGTGCAGTTTTCCACTTTCGTAATCAGAAACTAATTCCTCAAAGCTTTAGAAGGTTCTGCATTTAGGGAGTAAAAAAGGGGTGCAAATAGAAGGACAAACAGTTATTGAATACTAGAGGAAGATGAAATGTAGGAGACCTGACTAGTTTAGAATTAGCATTTGAGGAAAAAAAACAAATTATACCTATAAAATGAAATCAGAAAAATGCTTATGTTAAAACATGTGGAACTTACTTTTGGCCCCCATTCTCCATGCTGCGATCTACGACAAACTTGTTAAACCATGGAAAAATAAGATACTTAACGTACTCCAAGCATGGGTTACCTTTGACCTCACTTGGAGGGCAGTAAGCTTTCTTAATTTTCAAGTTCACTTCAGCCTGTGTTAATAAATTCAATAAGGTTAATGAAAAATGTAATTGATCTAAGATGATATGGAGTCCAAAACTAGGGTATTTTGCACTTTCCTAAAATAAAATATTCATTTCCATCTGCTACCAACCTCATCATCTTCCAAAAAAATGGCAGACAGTACATCAGTTTTTGACATCTTCTCCTGTCCTTGAAGGAGACCAGGTAACATGTCTAGTATGCACATTGAAAAAACCAACAAACGTTGTCACTAAAAATGTATGAAGACAATGAAATCCAAAAGATAGAAGAGCAGGGCTAGGAATATACGGTGTGATAAGATAATAGGCTTGTTCTTCCTCTTGATATCACTACAATACTCTCGTGCAAGTACATTGACTTTTTGCTGATCCATTCCCAGTTGGTAGATATCAGCCTAATAATTTAGGGGAATCAAACTCTTAAATTTTCGCCATTGGGAAAAATCAACACAAGTAGAAAACAGGATGCATGTCACTGAAACAATAACAGTACAATGCTCCAAAGTAGAGTCCAAAAAGAGGGGGGTTAAAGTCCCTTGGAGACATAGGGGTCTATTCTTTAAATCTTACACATACTCTAAAAATATACCATTAATGCTTGACTTGCGAGTTATAGGGAAGAATGTTGAAGATCATCAAAATTACCCTCTTTGTTTTTTTTTCTTTTTTTCTTCTCTCAAGCTTACAAATTCATGCAACCCTAACTAATATTCAACTGTATGATAAGAAAGCACCTAATAAATCGTTCCAAGTACAAGCTGCCTATTCAAACAGCTGTGCATGATAAAATGAAGAAGAAGGAAAACGAAGCACCTTCAGAAAGAATATATCAGCACATTGCATGCAAGGGTACATAATTTAAGCTGCAGTCAACTCGTCTTCGTCACTTCTCCCCATAATTTGGCAACACCTACAATTAGAAAAACACACTATAAGCTTGACCCCAACCCAATATCGTACAAAAGAAAGAAATGGACATATAAGTACCTTTTTATTCTTGTCACATTGTTCCTGCGAGCTATGTCCATCACCAGAGGCCAGTATTCATGTGGCCTAGCATTAATCTCTTCCGATGACCATAAAAACTCAACTTTGCCACCTTCAATATCCATCCCAACAGCTTTCCAGATCTCAATGAGGTAGCGCCCAACAGTCTGAATTTTCTTCAGATCACCACCCATTTTATTGTTCAGCTGCACAAACCAATCTGCAATCCATATTTTCATTCTGCATCCAGCAGATGTCAGCTTGTTGACACTGATTGTCTTCAAAACACCCTGCATAGCAGGATGGATAAAAAAAATTCGAATTTTTGGTCACGATAGAAGCATATGATATCGACATGCCTGGCAAGCAACCACCGCACTTAAAAATTAAATAAGATAATAATTTGCTTGAATAATGTAAAAGGTTAAACGAGTTCCTTGTTATTTTGTATGGTAAATCAAATGAGCCGAGAATTAACTGTATAAAAACAAGAAATTTTCCATACGTGGCGTAAAAATCCCTCAAATATTATGGTGAACCACATGATGGTGGAGAAAAAGCTCACACTCACCACCACAGTTGCCAGAAAAACTGAAACTTCAACAGAAAGTAAAAAGGGAAGCATGGTGGGAGGAAAAGGTCACATAATACTGATTGATGCTATTCTGTCCCATTCCTCCAAATTCCAATATGTTTTTTAAATTATAAAAAGTTTTAAATGCATGAAATGGGTAGTTAATTACTTAAGTTGCTATTTTAGTTTACTAGCTGAATAATGCCCACTCGTTAAATAATTACTAAACTTTACACTACAAAAATGTTTTAATAAATGCTAGACAAGTGAAATCAGAATTCGGCACGCAATAAAATTAGCAGAATTTGAAAGCTAAAAAAATTACCTGAGCAATGTGCATTCTTCCCGAGGGCTCAAACCCATCGTAGCATATTGGTTCAGGTTTGTTCTTCAGTAAATTCCAGAGCTCATTCTCTTCAATGCACTCCTCTCCCACGCTCCTGATGATCTTGAATCTCTCTTGCAACCTCGGACTGCCAAAACGAAACACTTAAACACAATATGAAAAATAACACTAAATTATTATAAAATTGCATGACAGAATCTTACTCCTCTTCGCCATGAGCCTGGGACTTGGAGACAGTTAGAGATTGCAGCGCTTGAGCGGAAGCTCCAACTTGACCTGGATCTCCTTCAGTTACAGTTAGAGATTGCAGCGCTTCAGCTGAAGCTCCAACTAGACCTGGATCTCCTTCAGTTGCAGTTAGAGATTGCAGCGCTTCAGCTGAAGCTCCAACTTGACCTGGATCTCCTTCAGTTGCATTTGAACTAGTAAAAACAGATGGTAAATAGAATTGACCAAAATAAAACAATTGTGCTATGTTTCTTGTGTTTTATCATATTAGTTATAATAGTTTAAAAAAATTCACGTTTGTAATTTAATTTAAAAAAAAAAGTAAAAGTTAACTCACCATCTAATAATTATGTCGGTTTTTCTTTTTAATTCTGTAGGCTCTCACCTCTCTTTTCTTTCTTTCTTTTCTAGTTTTTTTTTTCTCTTTATCTACTTTTTCTCCAATTTTTTTTTTCATTTTCTTCTTCTCTTTTTTTTCTCTACGTTCAAAAACACATTTTTATCTCCTATTTTCCCAATTTTTTCTTTTCTCTTTCTTCATTTTTTTTCTCTATTTCTTCACGCTCTCACATTTTTTCTCTTTTTTCCATTTTTTTTCTCTCCTTTTCCACGCTCAAAAACTCATTTTTCTATTCTATTTTTCCATTTTCTTCTTCTTCTCTCTTCCTCCTTCTTCACACTACCACCTCTTTCTTTTTCTTTTTTCTTCTCTCTCCTTCTTCAAGCTCAAAAATTCATTTTTTTTTTCTATTTTCCTATTTTCTTTTTTTTCTTTTTTTTCTTTTTCTCTACTTTTTCTCTCATTCTTCAGGCTTTCACTTTTTTTTTCCTCTTTTTTCTAATTTCTTCTTCACTCTCCTCCACGCTCAAAAACCCATTTTTCTCTTCTATTTTCCCATTTTCTTCTTTTTCTCTTTTTCTACACTCCTTTAATTTATGTTCTTTGATTTTTTTATCTATTTTTTCATTACAAATGGAATATTTTCAAAATAAGGTTAGTTGTATTAATTATACAAATTGTGTAAATTAATATTGGTTTTATTAATATGTAAATATTAAAAAAAATTTCCCAGATTTATAAACCTTTTGGAAGCCATTGTTAGGTTGAGAAATTTTTGAAAATTTTACAATTATTTGGATGATTGTTTTTCTGCTAAAATGATTTGGGGTTATATAATGAAATTTTTAATTGAAAAATTGTATTATTTATTACCCTAATTAATCAAAAATATAATTGAAAAATTGCATTATCTATGAACATGTTTTAGTATATTCTTTTCGTGTATTTTATTGTTGACCTATTGAGTAGGTATTAATTACATTAACATGGGCTTAAAGATTAATATGATAATAATAAAGTACTAGATTTCGTGTTTTGGGTTCAAAGTGAGAAATTGAGAAATATATCAATTGTGACTTGTGAGAAGAAAAATAGTTAATAGTTATTTGTTTCTTTCGTTCATTCTATGTAGTGTAGATTATACACATTTTTGCATTTATATATCTTATTATTAAATTATCAAAATTAGATAGTTTATAAATTTAATAGTAAAAATATTATTATAAATTTTTTTCTCAATGTAATAGGCCTTAATATTCTACAAAGTGTTAATTAATAAACTAATTTAATTGTAAGTATTGATGTATTAATATTTGATAATTTTTCTTATAGCTTCTAGAGAAAGAATGGTCTTAGTATTCTAATAATTCACAGTGGTAAGTGATTGAATGGTCTTAATATTCTAATAATTCACGGTGATAAGTGGTCGAAGAAAGATGACAAAGAAGTATATCGAGGAGGTGAATTTTCGGTGATAATGATCAAAAAGGAATTTACATATAATGACCTTAAAGATAAATTATTTCAAAAGTTGAAGATCGATAAGTATAAGTATGAAATTTCAGTGAAATACTTTTATAAGAATGATATGACATTATCTACTATTTTAATAGGCAACGATGAAGATCTCAATGAGTTTTTTAATCTTCATGATCAAGATAATCAAAGCAAGGCTGTTGTATATGTTACAAAAAATGAGATAAGATTTGTAGATACACATCATTCTATTTGCTGCGAAGAACTTGTTAATTTTGGAAATGGTCATGTAAGTTGCGACAATATTTTTGAGAGTATGGGTGATTCACGAAGTGTTGATCATTCTTCAAATCCTAATGAATTTATTGGTAATGCTCTTAGGAACACGAGTGATGTAAACGAGAATTGTACAACTACATTAGTGCAACCTTGTAACAATGTTATTTCATCAATCACTTCTAGGCTCATTGTAGAAGTTGATTCTGGAAATAACTTATCTCAATCTTAAGGAATAACTTTAGTTCGGTGCAGTAATAAAGTACTGTCTAATCGACCATGTACACCCACATATATTTTTTCAAATGGTGATATTGGTTCTTCCGTGCCACATGTAGAGCTTGATTTGAAAGTTGATCAAGTATTTGACAATAAGATAGATTTCATTACATATGTCGGGCTTCATGCCATAAGAAATAGATTTGAGACGAGGACACTGACAAGCAAGAAAGATCGTGTAGTGATAAAATGCATTCAAGCTAATTGTACTTGGATGATTAGATGTAATAAGATTACTAGATCAGATCAATTCAGGGTAAAACAGTTTGAATAAAGACATGCTTGTGATCCTAATAAATACATGAGGAAAAATAGGACCGCGACCTCAAGAGTGATAGCAAATGCTATTAAGATGAAACTGGTGCGACCTGGAAGAGTTTATAAGCCAAACGATATTATTGATGATTGTGAGAATGAGTTTGGGATTGATATTGGTTACACCACAACATACAAGTCTAAAGAAAAGGCTCTCAGATTGCTATAGGGCACTGAAGAGGAATCTTTCCTCAAAATCCCTTCCTATTGTCATGTTCTAAAGGAAATAAATCCTAGAAGCATCACACATATTGAAGTTGACCAGTCTGGAAGATTTAAGTATTTTTTCATGGCACTTGGTCCATCTATTAAAGGATTCTTATCCTACATAAGACATGTGATTACAGTCGATGGTGCACATGTTTTCCAAGTAAATGATTCATTCACCAGCTGTTATCCTATTGTCATGTTTGTCTATTTGCATTGTTTTTGTTAAATATCTATATAATCTTACTTCTTATTACATATATTATGTACTAACGCTAACACTTGGAACCTTCTTAGGTTATACACGGTGACAACAGTGACGATGTGAATCTACTTAATAAAATTTGTAGTTGTAGGGAGTTTGATGTTCACAAGATCTCATGTTGTCGTGCCATCGCAGCTACCTGGTTTCAAGATATTGATGTGCATTCTTTCGTTGATAATAAATACACTGTAAATTGTTATATTATAGCATATGTTGAGTCCATTTTTTCGGTAACTAATAATAATGAGTGAACCATTCCACCAGAGATAATGAACCTAGTTGAACTTCCTCCTGACACTAAGAGGAAGTGTGAAAGACCACGAAAGCGACACATACGTTCACGTGGAGAGGTAATTAAGAAGGTCATATTATGCAGTAGGTGTGGAAGGGGTGGTCATAACACAAGGACTTGTAGTTAGTTCTTTAAGATAATTGTAGAACCTTCTCTATCTTCTCACCCTTAAACATTATTGAGATATATGCAAAATATTCTTGTTTTTTTTATATTGGTCGCCTTTTTGTAAACACTGTTATACGATGGTATAATAAATATTATATTCTTTATTTACCAAAATATACCATGTTACTTCTATATTCTCAAATAGAATCGACATTGTAGGACCAATATTGTAGGTGAATAAAAAATAAATATTTAAATATAAATTTTTAAGTTGTTTTTATTATAATAAGATAAAAATTAATGTTATAAAATTTTGCAAAATAGTTATGTAAGTTATAGTTTATTAAAAAAGTTGTAGTTTTTATCTTTTATGTAATTTAGTTATTCTTTATTATACCATGTATAAATATATAAATATTTATTATTATGCATACTATATATTTAATATTATTATAATCTATTTTTTTATGTATTTATTAATTTATATTGTTTAATTTTTAAATTATTTTATCAATTTATATAGATATGAAACTATATTATTCAAGTTGGTAAATAAATTTAAAAATATTAAAAGCTAAAAAACTTGTTAAAAAATTAATTCTAAAATTACAAGTTAAATTTTGACTTTTTTTAAACTATAACACAAATACTCCTTTTTGTTAAAATATTATATAAGATATGACAATTTTATACAAAACCAAGTGTTTATTCCAATCCAATGATTCAGTCAAATTAGACACTATAGTACTATACTCTAAAAAAGCAAATAAAATAAGAAAAATGTTATATATATATGAAGAAAAAGAAAGCCCTATACTGAAAAACCGTTATATATTTGAAGAATTGATATTTTTAACAATTTTTTTTAAATAAATTTTATAAAATTTTATTTTTGTTAATTTTTTTACGTATAATATAAGATATTTATTGGTATGATATTTTTGTGTTAAAAATAACATTTTTTTAAAAGGTAAAAAATAAAAAGAATTAATTGATTTTTAAGGTTAATATTTTTTCATGTAGTTATTTTTCTCTCATTTAAATACAATAATATAAATTAAAATAAATTTTAATTATTTAAAAAATAAATACTTTAATTATTTTCATAATATGATGGAATTGTAATAACTTTCATGCTCATTTGAAATAAGAAATAACCATGTTCTTTAATTCAAATTTTAAGTTTTCTATTTACTGCAGAAGATTACAAGTTGATTTCATTTTGTTATCATCTTCTCTAATATTCTACAAGATATTAATTATTATTGGAACAATGGAACAACTTTAAAAGGAGGCGTCTATTGTATTCATTCTTTTTTAGACCATTCAAAGGTTTGTTCTATTCTTCTCTAAAATCACATGTTATTTGTTGAGTAATTAGTGTTAGTTTATGAAACATTCTTACCTAACTAACAGATGGATTATCTTTGCATACTAGTATATTTTTAATAGTGGTTTCGTATATATTTATACAAAATTATCATATTTAAATTGGATCAATCAATCTAAATCCAAAATGAGAAGTAACCAAGTAGTTTTAAAGATATTATTAAAAATATTAAATGTTAAAATATTAAATAGATTATTTAAATATTAGGGATATTATTTAAGTTGCTAGAAAATTAAAAAATATTGTTGAGATTTTCTCTAATTTCACACATGAAATGAAAAGACATATAATAATTTAATAACTAATTAAATATAATCATAAATAAAATAATTTATATGTTTTTATTTTAATAATAATAAAAATAATTATAAGAATATATTACTTAAATTATTACAATGCAACTAAAAGGTTGAAAATTAATAATTATAAAAGTAATTTTTCTTTAACATTAAATAAAATAATATATTAATAATTGTACGTAGACTAATTTAATAATACTTCTTTATAAAGAAAATTAAAAATAATTGATATAGAAAAAATAAAAACCAATCAACCAAGGTGGTTGAAAAAGTCACCGTGCTCGTTAGTCGTTACTGAAAAAGAAGATAAGAATAGTAATAATAATAAAATAGAAAGAACAAAAGGAAAAAAAGTAGAACGTTGGGATCTGATCGTTGCGACTTGCGAATGAGCTCCGACGATACTGAATCGAGTGGAACCACCGGAACAAGGGTAGGCACGTCGACGACGGGGGATAAGGAGAAGCATAAAGAGAAGTCCAGGGTTAGCAGGACGTCTCTGATACTTTGGCACGCCCACCAAAACGACCCCGCTGCCGTGCGTAAGCTTCTTGAAGAAGATCGTTCTCTTGTACACGCCAGGGACTACGACAGACGTACTCCCC
Organism: Hippophae tibetana; assembly: GCA_037013495.1. Taxonomy (NCBI): domain Eukaryota; kingdom Viridiplantae; phylum Streptophyta; class Magnoliopsida; order Rosales; family Elaeagnaceae; genus Hippophae; species Hippophae tibetana. The sequence continues at coordinate 25,404,018 of CM072805.1, read as the reverse complement.
TCCACGTGGCAGCTCTTCATGGCTGGATCGACGTTGCTAAGTGGCTCATTGAGTTTGGCGCTGATGTCAACGACCAAGATCGATGGAAGAACACCGTAATTTCAGTCTTTTATTTCTTTCCTCCTTTTTTTCCCCTTTTGTTGATAAATTACTTCTGATCTTTGACTTTATGTTTGTGTGAAATAACTTTTATTTCGTACGAGTTCGAAGTCAAATGCTATAATGATTGGTCGTTATCTAAATTGTCTATGCTTTTTCGGTAATGAAAGCCTCTGGCAGATGCAGAAGGAGCCAAGAAGCATGCTATGATAGAGCTGTTAAAATCTTATGGTGGTTTGTCTTATGTAAGTTCATGGAACATTGACTCTCTCAAGCAAATCACTTGATAATGTTAGCTTTAGTAGTTCATCAGTTCTTTTGTGATTTAAGTTTATGATATACTCTTGTAGAATTAGAATATAAACTTAATTAATTGCTTATTGTTTAAACATATGGATCCATTTGGAGTTCGGACTACCTAATAGCGCAAATCACTTGATAATGTTAGCTTTAATTGTTCATCAGTTCTTTTGTGATTTAAGTTTATGATATACTCTTGTAGAATTAGAATATAAACTTAATTAATTGCTTATTTTTTAAACATATGGATCCATTTGGAGTTCGGACTACCTATGGACAAGTCATTCTAAAGGAGCTTTCTCAGATCGCGCCCACCGCATACTCATAGGAGAGACCTGTCCGAGCTAACTCTTATATCTATAGGGTCGACCACTAGCCCGAACTATAGGGTGGTCGACCCCAGTTTATGAATGTACTTGTTTTTACCTTTTTGTCCTTCTTAACACATTTACATGTGTCTACTTTGTGTAATCGAAACCTGTACATATAAAATTCTATATATACATGGACTTCTTATGAGATCCACATATTCAATCAATTATTCTGACTTTTCTTTAAATTCTCTCTCTACAAATCAGATCAATTCTAACATGTTGGTGCCTACCGTGGGGCTCAAATTCTGAGGTCGAGTTTTAGCTTCTAACCCTATATTTTTTGGGATTCACCTTGAATTTATGAGAGAGATTTAAGAAACCAAACACTTGTTCCACTTATTAGTTACCCTCAAAATCACAATCATCCGTTCCTTATCACCATGGTAGGAACCTGTGTTGAAGGACGATTAAGACTAGCGATCGAGGAGGTAGAGGCAGCACTAGACAACACCTCATTGACCCTTAATAAAGTCGGGGCAAAGGCTAACCCTTATCAAGAGTTGGCTCGTCAACTCCTCGAGTTAAGAAGAGAGCTCGAGGAGACCAAGTGGAAGAATAGGTCATTACGCTCCCAATCAAGTGGGGGAACCTCTGATGATCGAGCCACCAATCTGATTGATAGAAATAGACCAAAGCCTGTCATCCTCGAACCTAATCAAGTGGGGAAACATGAAGTTGAAGGCAATCCTCTTTCCAGCTCGACGAGACCTAGCAATGAGTAGTGGATATAAGAAAGGATCAAATGGGAGGTGCGATTTCAGATGTTGGAAGAAACTAATAAGAAGTAAGACCAGGCTTTGAAAATAGCTAATGGAAGGCATGAAAAAGGTAAGGCTCCCTATGATGTGGATAGGGACTGCGAGCAACTATGTGTCCCCCCATAATCTGATGAGATAGATAATGACGAACCATCAGCCAAGTTCAATGCTCACAAGTTCCTTGATTATCTAGGAACTAAAGACCCTGTGACACACGTACAACACTTCAAGACGACCATAACCCCTATAAGCCTCACATAGGGAAAAAGAGATGCCATGATGTGCAAATTATTTGTTGCTACTCTCTGTGATGGCGCCCAAAAGTGGTTCAAATACTTGACATCCCGCACCATAATCTTTCTCACAGTTTGCTAGGACGTTCACCACCAACTATGCCTGTAACAAGCCTCTAAGGAAGGAGTTACACCACCTCTTCTCGATTATTCAAGAGAGGGTGAGTCCATCGAGTATATGAAACGATTCAAAGAAGAAAAGTTAGAAATCTCTGATTTGTCCTAACTCTATCGCTACAGAGGCCTTTAGGTGGGGTCTCTTAAAGAATTTTGACTTGTTTGTAGAGCTAACCAAGACAATCCCTCGTATTTTAGAGGAAACATATGAGGCGAGAAAATTCATCAATCTCGAAAGAGAGTTAGGTCTGATCAAAGGCCATCGTGACGATGTGGAAGTTTTGTTAGAGAAAGAAAAAAATGAGGATTAGTCTTGACAGGGCAAATCAAAACAGCAGGGTCAATAGAAGTAAGTGTTTCACACCAAACAACAAGTCAATTGGACAATGGTCAGGGAATAAGGGATCTTGGGAGAGGTCACTCTCTTCTTTTAAGGGGCCTCCCTTGAGAGTGAACGTATTAAGGATGGAGGAAGAGCCAAGGGTCAGATGACCCCCCAAAATGAAGTCTCTGTTTAGAGACACATCTAAATGGTGCGCCTTCCACAAGGATGTGGGCTATGAGACAATAAACTTCGGGCATCTCAAAAAAGAAATTGAGGAGCTATTGGAGGATATTTGAAGGACCTCGTAGGAGGGAATAACGAAAGAGGAGTTCGTCAGAATAGGCAAGAAGCGCCAAAATGGTCCACTTTATCGAACAGTGGGAAAGACCCCCATAACGAACCCAACATCATAACTATCCATACCAACATAGAGGGCCTAGAATTAGTGGGATCTTAAACAACTCATGAAAGAGATTCAATAGAGAGTTACAGAATGCCCTGTATGTGTACACACTGGAAAAGGCAAGGTCTTCTGTGAAGATCACTTTCACCGAGAAGGACGAGACCTCGTCCCATCATGAAGACCCCTTAGTGATCACTTTAAGAATTGGATCCTACGATGTTTGTCAGATCATGGTTGACACAGGGAGCTCAGTTGATCTTCTTTTTCTGTCTACTGCTCAGTTGATCTTCTTTTTCTGTCTACCGCTCAATTGATCTTCTTTTTCTATCTACCGCAAGAGCATTGAGAGTAAAAGAAATTGACATTGTAAGGATAGAGCAACCCTTAGTGGGATTCAACAGCACCACCACCTATGTAGTAGGGACCGTGGTATTGCCTGTCATGGAAAAAGGGTTAAAAATGATGACTAATTTTATGGTCATTGATGTCCTAGCTCATTACAACGCCATTTTGGGATAGGCCATGGATACACAAGATGAAGGAGGTCCTAGTGATCAAATTCCCAACTGACGATGACACAGAGGATATAAGGAAGTTGTTACAATGCCACCATGAAAGAGGTCACCCCCCAAGTAGCAATCACCGCAGGGTCTTTCTCAAAGGTGGTCGGAGGTAAAAGTCTGGCAAGGTCTAGCAATCTAAATGAGGTGCGAGACTTGCCAATAGGAGATAAGAGTGAGAGCTATCCTTCAAATCTGAGTAGGGATCTGACAACAGAGGTGGAGGAGCAACTTTCGCACTTGTTCAAAATGAACTTTGATGTCTTCGCATGGACCTCAACAGACATGCTTGGGATTGACCCATAAGTCATAATTCACAGATTAGATGTCAATCCATAGGTTAGACCTACCCAACAAAGAAAGAGATAATTATCGAGGGATAAGAATGAGGTGATTAAAAATTAGGTCACCACCCTCAGGGAAACAAGAGTTACAAGGGAGGTCAACTACTCTACTTGATTGTCAAATGTGGTATTGGTAAAAAAGGTATGTCGATCGCCCTGTATATCTGTGGCCTTATTTAAACGAGGTTATCCCAAAGATTGTTTCTCCATACCAAGTATCGATTAGCTGGTTGATGCCGTCGTTGGTATTGGATTGATGAGTTTCTTGGATGCATGTTCTGGTTACCATCAAATCAGAATGTACTTTGAGGACGAGGAGAAAACATCCTTTATCATAGAGGAAGGGACCTTCTATTATACTAGAATGTCATTTGGATTGAAGAATGTAGGCACCATGTACCAGTGCCTCGTTAACAAAAATTTTGCAGATCAACTGGGGAGAAACTTGGAGGCATATGTGGACGACATGAGAGTGAAATCAGCACAACTCTTGAATCACGTCAGAGACCTAGAGGAAATATTTTCGATAATCTGAAGGTATGGCAGGAGACTTAATCCCAAGAAATGTAATTTTGGTGTTACTGCAGGGAAATTCTTAGGATATCTTGTATCTGCTTGAGAGATTGAGGCCAATTCAGACAAGATACAGGCCTTGGCGAACATGAGGCCACCCACCAATCGGAAGGGGATTCAACAACTGAACGGAAGAATAGTGGCACTGAATCCAAATGCACGGACAAGTGTTTTCCATTCTTCAAGATGTTGAGAAAAAACATATAAGTTTTTTGGGACAAGGATTGTAACAAGGCCTTTGAAGCAATCAAGCAATACCTGAGCAGCTCTCCTATTCTGGTCAACCCCTTTCTAAGCGAGATACTTTATTTATATTTGGCTGTAGCCCTCCAAACTTACAGTGCTGTGCTTATAGTCGAAAGAGACAAGGTCCAACACCCTATCTACTATGTCAATCAAATCCCGACAGACTCTTAAAGCAGATACCCAACTATTAACAAGTTGACCTTAGCCTTAAAAGTCAGTTCACGTAAGCTCAAACATTATTTTGGTTCTCACATAATGGTAGTACTTACCTCCCAACCGCTTAAAAGCATTTTGACAAGACCAAAAGTGGTAGGAAGATTGGCACAAATCGCCATAGAATTGGGAGAGTATGACATTAAATACATGTCTAGAACAACCATCAAGGGGCAAGTAGTGGTTGAGTTTGTAGCCGAATTCAGGGAGACATTAGAAGTCATCAATGAGGAAGGGCAGAAGGAGGTTTGTAGGGTAGATCAAAAGAGGGAGCCGACCTAACAAGTATTCGTCGACGGAGCGCACAACTTCAATGGTGCTTGGCTAGGGGTGGTCATAATTGACCACGATGAAAATTGTTTCGAGTACACCATCGTGCTTGATTTCTAGGCAACTAATAATGTTGTAGAGTATGAGGCGATTATATTTGGGGCCATGACATCAAAGAAACTTAGGGGGATAAGATCACCTTGTATAGCGATTCTTGACTGGTGGTCAGCTGGTTCTTGGGGATGTTTGAAGCTAGGAATGGAAAGATAAAAGGGTATCTAGAGAGACTAAAACGAGGGGGAGCTCGAGGTTTACGAATAATTCTATGGGGGGGCTCCATCGAACCTTGCCTCATTAGCCTGCCTATAACAAAACACAGGGTATTTAACAAATGTCTCTACCGGGTTTTCTCAGGAAGATAGTTCTGGATATCAGTCAACCGTTGCTTTGTATCCAAACTCAAGGTCATGATAAAGGAGCCCATATTCCTTATCACAACCTTAGTGTCATTCCAGATGTTCCATCAACTCTGTGTCACTAGTAGGAGATTCCTATCGGCCTGAGACGTAGAAGAAATATTCCTTCCAATTCTTGTCATTCTTAAGGAGGGCTACATTTATACCCAGGATCTATTTTACAAATATGTATGCTCTCCTCATTAAACTCGGGCATTTCCAAATTCACCCCAAGCTCTTGGCATATCACTGTAAGGTAGAGCAGATACCTCCACCCATTAGGCATCAATCGACTCAGTGCAAACTGAGTCCTAACCAAAAATTTCCTTATGCAAGGGTATAGGGGAAACCTATACCTTAACCGCAGAGCTTTCTCGTGAAAGACCGTCCACTAAGTTGGAGGTTTGGTTGCTGTCATGGCCCCCCACCAGTGGAATCATTATTTGAACTGAGGATGGGATGTTGTATGTTTTCCTCAATCTCTCCTCATCTTGAGGTGATAGTCCATTGGTCTTGATTTTGGCCGACCAACCCTTGGTACAGCCTATAGGTTCCCCAAACCCTATGTTCTTCGCTTTCTTCCTCCATGTCCTAGCCACTAATATCTAAGTGTGGGGCATGTTCAACCTAATGGCTAGAATGGCCTGAGGATGAGCGATGGAGGTAGAGGGCTGAGGCGGAGATTGACTCTCTTCGCTTGAAGAGTTTGTCTAGAAAGACCCCGAGTTATCACTTGGGTTGGGGTATTGTGGGCTCTATCAGGAGCCCGAGCACAAGCTTGAGGTCTCTTTTCTGTGCATTGTCGGCAAAATACACAAAACATAAACAAGGAGGTAAGTATAAGAAGAAGGAATTACTTAGGGCCAAGTTTGAAAATAAAGTGAAATGATTTTTTAAAATCGATCTAAAAAGAAAGCAAAAAAGTGTTAGGCTCGTAAAACTTGTACTCTTAAACTCGAGCAAACAAGTTATGCACAGAGCTAAATTCTTACTATCGAATTGAAAACCCTTTTACGGTGCGGATTGCAACGAAAGAGAGGTTTTTTCTCTTTACTTTTGTCTAATGTGCATGAAAAGGCTCAACCCAGGCACCTCCTTATATAGAGACTCATATTTTCTCTCTCCAATCAACTAACATGCATTTATTAGGAGAGTTGAATGGTTCGGATTCACTGCTTAAGTATTACTCTGTAGGAAATCAATCTAGGCATATGATTGATTTCTAAGCATCTCTTAATTTTTAGGGTGAAATCAGCCCCTAATTTCAGGAGATTAATTTCTTGATTTTCAGGGTGACTTCTACCTGTATATTAGTGTCTTACAGCTGTATATTAGTTATAACAATAATATATATATATATATATATATATATGATTTGTATCAAGAAATAAAAAGAAGAGAATAAGAATAATACAACTTTAAGAGAACTTGTTTTCTTTGGGAAAACCTTTTAGGTCTGGCCTTTGGTTTTGGCATTTTTCAATACCAATTTACAACATCTGTTGATTTTCATCAATCTGGAATTCAATTTACAACATGGTATCAGAGCTTTAGGCTCAGAAATCGCTGTTCTTACTCCTCATCAATGACCTTCCTTTCTTGCCATTATTCATTGAGCATTTGAGCATTAACACTCATCTCATCTTTCTCAGTCATAAGCAAGGCATATTTCACTTTAAAACTATCAAAATCTCTACTTAGAGGTTCCAAATGTTCTCTTCTTTCGGGTGGCATTTTATATCCAGCACCCTTAGAAATGATTTAGTTGTACTGAGGTCACATACAACTCTCTTTGCATCAGTGTTCCATGCTTTAATGCATATGAGAACAAGTTGGTCAAGTTTCACTTCCCAATACCATGGGTATGAGAGTTTCTGGATCTGTTCTCCAGGATCCAAATAGTCGGACACAAGTGCAGAAGAAACCTCGGTTGGATATCAAGCAAGAAGATATTCTGCAGCAGCTGTTGCAGAGATAATACTCCATGCAATTCTCTGGCTCTAATCAGCAATTGCAGGCCTTGCTCCAGCAGCACAGGTTACAATTACAATTACAATCAACCTGCAGCTTCTGGTTATCGGCAAGGACAAGAATATTCTCAAGATAATTATAGTGGCTTTTATTTGGGAAAAGGGAATCTACTTGTCAGGCAGACATCGAGCTCGACTTGCTTTAGCAAGGGCTATTTATCAAGGCTCAGAAATTGTTTTGCTTGATGACGTACTCAGTGCAGTTGATGCACAAGTTGCCAGGTGGATTCTTTATAATGCTATAATGGGTCCTGTCATGAAGCAGGAGGCTCGTGTGCTCTGTACTCATAATGTTCAGGCTATATCTTCTGCAGACATGATTGTTGTTATGGACAAGGGAAGTGGGTAGGAAGTTAATTGATTTTCCAGTATCATCATACTCAGCATTCTCGCCAGTGAACTAAATTGATGCTGTTTTACAAAATCAAGGCCAAGAGTGCATCACTGAAGCCAAACAGAAGCTCCTAGAGAAAAATATTTTGTGCCCTTTAGAAGAAGCACAAGAGATCACCGAAGCTGATATACGAAAAGAGGGACATGTAGAGCTTACTGTTTACAAGAGTTATGCTGCATTTTGTGGTTGGTTTGTTACAATTGTAATACTGCTGTCAGCAGTCCTAAAACAAGTTTCTCGCAACGGGAATGATTTGTGGCTATCATATTGGGTTGATTCAGCAAATGTTGACCATCAAAAAGAGTACTCTACATCCTCAATCTGGTTATGTTCAACCTATATCTTATGATCAGCAACGAGGTTATTCTGCACCAAGCTATGGTAATATGACCAACTCTACACAAGATGGACATGATTCCTCCTATAATTCACAAGGTGATTCAACCCAAGCATCATCTATTCCATCTTCCATCTTCCATCTTCTATGGGCCAATAGGGATATGGTACTACTGGTCAACAACCTATTCTAGCAAGTTATTCACCTAACCAGCCAGGTTATGGAATGCTCCCTATTTTGAGGTTCACCAAAATTATGGGAAAAATTCCCACTGCTCTTATCTACACCAATTTTTCCTTCCATGGCTTCCCTACAATCTACTCTACCAAATGTGTTGCCTTTATCAGGCTTAATGCCCACTTCCAGCCATGGTTCACCATCGCCAACATGAATGCATCTTCATCAGGAAACTGACTCAGTTCCAATTATGTTGTTTTTGAATCAAGCATCAAGTTCAGCTTTCAAAGAACTTTCTGCATTATCAGATTGACCATAAATAGATCAAACGTCAATATAATGACTTCCATTTTCTGTATTTGGTAAAGCTACAAGTTTTTCCATTTCAAGAAAATTATCCATGAGAATGATTTTGACTGAAGGAACCGTTCCGTTTCTTCCAATAAGCTTCTCATTTTAAAATTGAAGTTCTGTGATTAGAGAAGACGTCCCTGAATCTAATTGGCCTTTATGACATCCATTTGTCTCAATGTTACTTGTATGGTCTATATTAGATTCAACTGGATATAGCCTCCTTCCGAGTTGCAGGAAATTCAACTGCATTACTCCACTCAGTTTCAATGGCCACCTTCCGAGTTACAGGAGATTCAACTGCATAGCTCGACTCAGATTCGGTGGTTAATTTTTTTTTTCAATAGTCCTCACCTTCAGCTCCTTATCAGAAGCTTCAAGCTTAAGTTGAAGATCCTTTTTCAAGGCACATAGATAGATCCAAGGCCTTGGCAATGATGGATTAAATCTCTCTAATAGCTCATACCTGCCTAATGTGGAGGGGAAGTCTTGTGGTGAAGGAGATGTCCCATATCGGCTAGGAAATGTTGGGGTTAGCCTCTCTTATCATGGAAAAGTTCAATTCCAACTCAATCATTTTTCACCATCTTCCTTATCATGCCAATCTTGAGGCTACTTTGCAATAAGATTTGTAATCCTTTTTGGGATGTCATCATTTTGCAATGGTTGGTGATGTCAATTCATCCTCTTCCTCATCATCCCAATCTTCAGGCTACTTAGCAATATGATCATTATATACCAAGCTTAGATCCATAAATCTTCGGGATCCAGCTTGAGTGGGAGTGTTGAATGTTAACCCTTAATTCAAGGAGAAAATCAAGGATTCTAGTCCACTATGATCAAACTAAACATTGTGGAAATTGATAGACATTTCAGTGAGAAAATTGAAGGCATCTTGATCTCCCTCAATTATGTTCCATCTAAACAACAAATAACATTTGGTTTGGAAAACATATATCGCCTAACTTGAAGGGGAGTGTAGGAAATCAATCTAGGCGTATGATTAATTCTTAAGCAACTCCTGATTTTCAGGGTGTAATCAACCCCTGATTTTTAGGAGATAGTTTCCTGATTTTCAGGGTGGAATCGGCTCCTAATTTCAGGAGGTTAGTTTCTTGATTTTCAAGGTGACTTCTAACTTTATTTTCAGCTTTATATTAGTGTCTTCCAACTGTATAGTAGTACGTATTACAGTTGTATATTAGTAATAATATATATATATATATATGATCTGTATCAAGAAATAAAAAAGAAGAAAGGAATAAGAATAATACAAGTTTAAGAGAGCTTGTTTTCTTTGGGAAGGTTTTTAGGCCTTGGCATTTTTCAACACCAATTTACAACATCTGTTGATTTTCATCAATCTGTAATTCAATTTACAACACTTCCACCTTAGTTTAGAGTTCGAGCTGATAGAGTAAAGGGAATGGATGCTTGGACATATGGATTGACTTGGAGCCCGACCCGAGCCAATGGACAAGTTATCCCAAAAGAACTTCCTCAGACTGCGCCTACAACACACTTATAGGAGAGACTTGTCTGAGTCAACCCTTGTATCTATGGGGTCGACCACCGGCCCGAGTTGAGGGTGGTCGGCCCCAGTTTATAAATATACTTGTTTTTACCTTTTTGTCCTTTATGATACACTTATATGTGTGTATCTTATCTAATCAACACCTGTACATATACAATTCTATATATATATATATATATATATAGACTCCTTAAGAGATCCACACATTCAATTAATTGTTCTGATTTCTCTAAATTCTCTTTCTCTAAATTGGACAAATCCTAACACTTACTTTTTAGGTTTGTGGTAAGCTAAATTGACAAGCGCAGAAACTCTACTATTCGGGCGTATCATATTATTATTCAGGAAAACTTTGGGATTGTGAATAATGAATGTAGCATCTTTATGTTCTGATGTCTCTTTTGGTAACTCTATTGTTGGTTGCTAGTAAACCCTTTCCTAGTTGTCAAAAACTTCACTATACAATTTATTATTCACCCATCACAATGTCATCAGAGAAATCTTATGTGGGTGGAACTAAGGGTTCTGTTTTTGGAGTTTATCTTGACAGACTATTATTTGTAGAGATTCTTTGATGGTTCATAGTTTCCTCGGGTTTTAGACCTCAGAATTTTGTGCTGCAGGGCCAAAATGGAAGCCATTTTGAACCAAAACCCGTTCCTCCGCCTCTGCCTAACAAATGTGACTGGGAAATTGATCCTTCTGAGCTGGATTTCTCAAACTCGGCCACCATTGGAAAGGTACATAATTATTTTTGTTGATATTCATAGTGATTATGTAAGATGAATATTATTATCTAACTCATAATACTTGTTTTTATTTCAATGGCAAGTCATGGTCATCTAAAGTATATTGCTCTGTTTTCCATACGTTAATAAGTTCCAGTAGTTCCAAGATTTGCTCCTTAAGTCTAAATTTTCAAGTCAATATTTTTAACTTTTATATTGGGAAAAATATTACTGCCGGGGTCTTATAGTTATTGCAAAAGTGGCACACAGGTTTATACTAATTTTGGTTATAATTTAGTCCTAAAGTTATTACAAATTGATTGGAGAAAGAAAAATGGGTGCACTTAGGTCTTATAACATTTTTTTATTTTTATTTTTTATTTGCATTAGATAAAGATAACATTGATTGAATAATTGCATTGCAAATTTTGAAAAATAAATTAATAAAAATAGAAAAAATAAATACATAAAAAATGACTATTTGTCATGTGTTCACTTTTAATAACAATAGGAGTACATTGTAATGAGAAATTAGTATGCGACCTAAGTGTCAATTTTTCAATAACTCTAGGACCTTTGTGGTCAGCAACCCTTAGTTTGATAGTGAGATAGAATGGCTTCTTTTGCTGGATTTTTTTCTTTGACAAAGGAACCATATTGGACCAGCATAATTTTTTTTAATTATTTCGGGGTTGGGAATTTGAACCTAAAACTTCTTGAAGAAAGGCCAATCCTTTACCAAGTGTACTAGAATGTGACAAGCTGAACCAACATAATATGATTATACTGAAAACTGAGGCAGACTTTATATGTTGTGGCCAATTATCAAGTGTTATGATTGTACATATGCTTTATTCTGGTTGCTGCCAGACACTATATTTGTTGACGTCAATATTGTCCAATTTTTAAAATTAAGCTGAGTCAATTCTATCAGCACCATGGAACATGCAATACACCTTGATGTTGATTTTCTAGGAGATGATAATTACCTCCGATTTAATATGATGCAGAATTCATTTTTTACTTTGATTTAACTTCTTATTTCTGGTTGAATGTTCTATTTGTTATGTTGGATACTTTATTTGCTTGCTTCTGAGTTTCCTTTTTCATGTAAATTTGATTTTAAGTAGTTGCCTATGCTATATGGATTCTTTTAAGACACTGGATGTCGTAAAATTTCGATATGTATCCGGGTGTTGGAAATCACTATTTTTTCCAATTTTTATAAATTTCCACCAATTGGAGTGTCGAGTACCCACACCCATGCTCATATTGTATTGATTAAACTTTGTGAAAAATGAACGGTCGATGTAACACAAGTAGATGATGGTAGTCTGTATTTTTCACTAACAGTGGATGCTGCCTGTAGGGCTCTTTTGGTGAGATTTTAAAAGCCTGTTGGCGTGGAACACCAGTGGCTGTCAAGCGCATTCTTCCATCTCTTTCGGATGATAGATTGGTGATGTAAGCTTCATGTTGTTTATATTAAAAGGAGTTTCCCATGTTGCAAAAATGCCACTATTGTTTTCATATTTGTTCAGAACCTTGTATTCTCTCTGAGAATGAAATAGAAGCTGATCTAATAATGAATTTTACAATTGGTTGACAACAAAAATGCTTCTATGAATGACCTATGCAATACCTTTTCAGTCTCAGGGAGATTGTGCGTGTGTTAGATTCTACTCTTTCTTCTTCTCTCTCTTTCCCCTGGATGATAAACAATCATACCAAACATGAAAACGAATTAACTGCTCTATACTGCTGTATACAGTCAAGAATTAACATGAAAACGAATTAACTGCTCCATACTGCTGTATACAGTCAAGACTTCAGGCATGAGGTTAAATTGCTTGTGAAGCTTCGCCACCCCAATATAGTACAATTTCTTGGAGCTGTCACTGATAAGAAGCCACTTATGCTGATCACTGAGTATTTACGAGGGGTATATAAATACACATTATTAATATTCCTGGTTATCTCGCTGTCAGAGTTTTGGGTAATTATTTTGACTGTTTGTAAAATTGCTACCTTGATTTTTATATTCTGTAATTGTAGGGCGATCTTCATCAGTATCTCAAGGAAAAAGGTTCACTAAATCCTTCAACGGCTATAAACTTCGCAATGGATATTGCCAGGTATTTAAGGAATCCATCAACTCCTTAGCAAAGTATTTAGTATTCTATGCATTCTAGTATTATATTCTAAAACGTAAACATGGGTAGCTATTGGATTTTATATTGATAGTTTCCTTGTATTTTTATATTTTATGTTAGAATACTAACCCATGCACAGTTTTGGGATTGTGATGAATTGAGTAGACACCATATACTAGTTCTAGGCGTTAAACAATTAGGCCATTTGCGAACTGCAGATATAGACAATTTTAGCCAATTAAAACTAATTGTGGAACTAGGAATGCTTGGTTAGTTTCTTAGGCAGTTTTGTTAATTAGACAAAATGTGCTTGATTAATGGGCAGGTAGATACATTTTCTTTTCTCACATGTATAAGCCGAATGACTTTTATATCAGATGTCTAAGTTAAAAAAAAAAAAGAAAAAAAAAAGTAAAAATAACCATCTTTCCACTATAAGATAATCAGCTTTTCTCTATTGATTTGGTAAGCTGCTCTAAAAATATCTAGCTGGTTGTATCCAGCTGTTCTCTCAAATATACTGGAATTTTCTACTTCGTTTAAATAAATCGTGCAAGCAAGATTTTGTTAAAGTATTCTAGAAACATTCATTACATTTTCCTAGTTGAACATGCTTAGTAAATTTAATATTCATGCTAATCTGAGTTTTAATAATCATTGGTGTGCAGAGGCATAGCTTATCTTCACAGTGAGCCCAATGTCATTATTCACCGAGACCTAAAACCGAGGTGAGTTGATTATATGTAAGAATAAAGAGGTCATATTATACTCTCTACTTGAATTTGATAAAATAATGATATTCCTGTTTTTGTAGAAATACTTACCTTCTTACATGAATGTGTATATTTTTCTTCCTACGTGTGGACATTTCTTCTATGTTTTACTCCATTAGAATACAGTGTTCCTTTGCCCTGTTTCGATTTTAACCCACTATGACCTCTCTCTAAAATTCAGGAATGTTCTTTTAGTTAATTCCAGTGCAGACCATTTAAAAGTTGGAGATTTTGGGTTAAGCAAACTCATCAAGACTCAGCACGCCCATGATGTGTACAAAATGACTGGAGAAACTGGAAGTTGTAAGTGACCCTTTTCAAGTTCTATGCAAGGAAATAGAAATTATCATATGTAAAACTTCACTTTGTTTTGTATGTAAAAGATCGGTATATGGCTCCTGAAGTTTTTAAGCACCGGAAATATGATAGAAAGGTTGATGTGTTTTCTTTTGCAATGATACTCTATGAGGTAATGTTCATTGCTGTTTGATGTTGTAATGAGATTTAATTTTATTTCTAAACTGTTAGTTTTGATATACAAATTCTATACAAACATTGCTGTTTGATGTTGTAGATGCTTGAAGGAGACCCTCCATTTACAAATTATGAGCCTTATGATGCAGCTAAATATGTGGCTGAAGGACATAGGCCCATCTTTCGTGCAAAAGCATATCTCCCAGAGCTGAAGGAGTAAGTCTGAAAGATTTGAGTCAACCATATTTAGGGCTCGTTCTAATGTTTTATTTTATTTTTTAGATGTGCTTTTAAGAGAAGTATGAAATGAAGTGGTTTAATGAGAAACACTAAGATGTTTGGTATTAGATTGTTAAAAGTGGTTTAGAGTGATACTTTTCTAATTAATTTAAGGGAGGAGTATGCATCCTAATATACTTTTGAGCCTATTAAGGATTACTTACTTTGTCTATAAGAACAAATAATGCTTCTAGAAATTTTGAAATCATTTCTCAAATATATTGTCAAATAAGGCCTTTGAAACCACTTTCAACTAAAAGTAAAAAGCTATTCGAAACAGGTCCCTTATATTATTATCTGTTTAATTTAAGTATTATTCCAAATAGGAGCATCCATGTTTGCTAAATGAAAAGACTTCTGTGGGACATTCATTGTACATTTCTATTTTGGATACATAGAACTGGAACAATTGGATCGCTGACTTTTCCCAATGAATGTGTTAGGTTAACGGAGCAGTGTTGGCATGCTGAAATCAATAAAAGACCTTCTTTCTTGGAAATTCTCAAAAGATTAGAGAAAATTAAAGAAAATCTTGGAACAGATCATCACTGGAATATATTCATTTCATAAGTAACGACAGTGCCAGATTAACATATTGTTGTTGTGTTTGCAAGTTAAATGTAGTATAAATTGTGCAGATGGGGTTGGGAATATTCTGAACTAAGAAGGCTAAGTAGGCAAGATTTTACTATTTTATAAAGACCATATTATCTTGATCCAGAGCGAGACATTTTATTTCCTTCTAATAAAATGTTTTTATTTTCAATTTTTAGATGTATCAATTACAAACTCTTATTGTGCTATTTAATTATTTTTTTGTCAGGCTGTGCTCAATTTTTTATTATTATCAAGCTGTGCTCAATTTTTTATTATTATTATTATCAAGCTGTGTTATTCTTTTACCTTGTTAAGATTACCCTGCATTAGGATCATTCATTTTGTAAACATGTTTTACTGATATTGATAATGGGGATTTTAACAAAAAGGGGCTAAAGTTTGTGTGCTTTTATCCAAATGAAACAACTTTAGATTTATTATAAATCTAACCGGCTTTACAGATTTTTGGACTTGCAAGGTTTACAAATAATTTCTTTAATTTTGGAATTTTTAACGAAGTAAACATATATTATGGTTTTGATACCAAATAACTGTTAATTTTTTTTATTCTAGTTGATCATTTATTGAGTTTAATTTAACATTTTATGGGTCAATTTTATTGTTTAACCAACTATTAATTCTTATATTTTATTATTTTGTTCTACATTTGATATGATTACATTCGAACTCGTTTTTAAATATATGAAATATTAATCATATTCTTTTATTAGATTATATTTTTCTTCTATTTTTAAATATAATTAATTAATCAAGTTTTCAATTATTTTTAAACTTGATGTGTGAAAAGTGATGTTTTCTTTTATAGTTTTTTTAAAATGTATTAAAGATGTGTTAAAATATATAATATCTTTTAGGTTTTCTTTTTGTTTTACTTTATAAATTAATTCTTAATTTCTTTTTTTTAATATATTTTTCTTCATATTTTATGCGGAATATTAGATGTGTTAAATAAATTTATAAACAATCATGATTTTTAATTCCTCACATTATCTAATTGTAACTAACATGATAAATATGAGTTTGCTTCGATATTCATTTCTTGATGTCTCTTTCTTTTAATTTAAAGTAATGCCTTAATTAGATTTAACTATATTTTCATCTTAATTCATGGCAATATATAGTATCTTTATGTTCCTAAAATGATAAATATAAGTTTATGTTTAAAATAGACTTTAATTTATCATAATAATTTATTTGCAAGAGTATTAAAAATCTTGAAGAATGTTTTAGTTACTTATTATTAGATGAAAGAGTACAAAGGTAAAAACGAAGTAAATAAATTTATCAGAAAGTGTGAAAGGTGTGTATTCTTTTGAAATAAAATTTTCTTTTTATAGACAACGCTCTTTTACATAGTGATATTTCACTATTTTATCTAACTTTTTTAGTTAAATTCAACATCAATTCAAAGTCAATTGCAAACATTGATTCTTGTGAAATTGAAGTCTGCGTGTTGTCTTACTTATCTCTAATACAATAAATATATTTGTGTTTCTTAGCCCATATTTTGGCATAATGACATAATATTTTGTTGCTTTCCATATCTACATTTAATTCATTGCAACTGGAAGTAATTTTATATTTGTTATCTTTTCAACCTATCATGATAGATAGATTACGTTGTGAAATGTTAATCATTTTTTTTTAAAATAATTAACTTTAATTTCAAAAGAGTTATCAATTTTTTTAAATTCAAAATAGATCTAACTTAATATCTAATCAAGTTTTATGTTTAATTTTTCTGGATTAAATTTATTTTTTGACAAAAGTTTGAGATGATTAAATTCTCTTTGTGTGAATAAGTTCAAACTTAATAAAATAATATAGAATTATTGAAATTTATTGGTTCCAATCCGTAATTGAACTAATAAATTGTAAATAAACATGTCTTAATTTTCCTTCTAAAATCTTAATCAATTAATTCCTAAAGTTTCTAGGAAAATAATTTAACGATTCAAATTACTTCCTAGATATAATTTTTTTATTAACCCAATTGAAAAATAGTGGATCTGTCCTTTCTCTAATATTGAATTTGTTATTTGTAGGAAATTCTTTCTTATAATGTAGAACTTTATATTCTTGAGATGTTTCTAGTAGAATTTTTGGTTAAATTGTACAGACTTAACCATTATTGTCTTGTAAATTTTATGTATTGATATCTTTTTTCTTTTGAAACAAAAGAGTTGTTAGTTGTTTTTCTGAACAACATCAATATAAATACTCTTCTAAGTGGTTTCAATATATACTAGAACTGGTTGATTGTTGTACTACTTGAAAATAACTCTCAATTATTTCTAATTCAATTGAGTTTTTCTTTATTTTTGTATGTACGAAGATTATCACTTAATTAGAAAATATTACATAAATTCTCGTAACCTATAAAATACATAAATTTAAGTAATCAATAAGTTAAAAACACACAAATTTAAATAATCAATTAATTAACACTTGATAAAACTAAAATAGTTTCCTTAATATCAGTCAAGAATATAATAAAACTCATTTCCATGCTAAACATGCCCCTTTTTATTTTCTTTAGCTATATACAATGATTTAAATTAATAATCTTATAGATAACACTTATATTCCAATCAAATCTAGAAACAGTCAAACTTAAAATAAAGTAGTCATATTAATGTTAATACATAATATATCATTAAGTCTTAATAATATTTTGCATGCATGATATAATTAATTATTTATATTTTCTTATAAAATAAATAAATAATTACTTTCATATTTAATAAAAAAATTAATTTTTAATTTTCATAAGAGTTCTAAAATACTTTAAAATAGTCAATAAATAATGTGTTTATTATATATCCAAACCAAAATTAAACATAAATAACGACTAAAAAGCCTACAAATATCGTTTTATTAAAATTATTATATTTAATTCAAAAATTATATCAAAAATTTGTTTAAACCAACTTACAAATAAGAAATTAAAAAGTTCTTGAAAATACAAACTACATTCATACTACAAATTTAAAACTACACAATAAATCCACATGCATGAGAGCATACAAAAAGAGTAAAATCTACGACTTTATATAAAAGTTCACTAAATAAACATCAAAGATAATATTTTTATTAAAAGAAAAATTAAGGGTTTAAGCTCTAAAATTTTACCTTAACACGACAAGAATTGAGAGAGAGGAATGAATGCTTTAGAGAAAAAAACCTCATTTTTATTTTATTTTCCCCTTCTCTTCTTCTTCTTTCTTTTCCCCTTTTTTTCCGGAGCTCTCTCTTTATATTCTCTCTTAAATTCCCTTAAAAGTAAAAAAACTTCAACAGATGTATCAGTTTGTACCATAAAAAAATGTAAATAAAATTATAATTTATCATTAAACCAATTTATACTATAATATCTAATTTGTTTTCTCTAAATACAAATTAGGAACTAAGGTTACATACTTTTACACCTACTTTGAATTCTAATCCCACACTTTTACACCTACTTAAACTCATAAGTTAAACTTACTTCTTAGTTTAATTTTTATCATTAATATTAATACCAAACTCAAACTCAGAATATGTTATAAATTTTAATTTTTAATATTTTATATTTTCATAGTTTATTTTTAATAAAACATATTTATTATTTATTATTCTATCTTCTAATAGTGTTAATTTTATTGGTGTATTAATTCATTTTCTAAAATATATTTTTATTAATATTTGGATTTCTCCATTTTTAAGGGTAATATAAATACAGTTATTTTGTTATTTTAATTGGATACACATCCTACTTTCATTATTCTTAGTTATCAAAATTATAATTCACGAACTTTTGTTAGATTTTGTAAGAACTTACATGAAATATATAAGCAAGATTAGTTACTTTATAAAAACGCAGCCTAAATTAGTAAATGGGCATACTTCTTAGACCAAAAAGAGAATAATAGTGACACTTATGCCCTGGGAAATTCAATCGCACAGCTTTTCCCATGTCATAGTTTAGACTGCTTAGGCCAAGTGAAGGAGAACATATCTTAAAACAATAGCCAGTGCTGTAGTAAAATTCAAATCTTTTAGTAAACAAAAGAAGCAAGTGATAACACAAGTGCCCAACCTTTGCTCGTGAAATATTTGGATGGTAAAGAGTCGATACTTCCGCTTGCCAAATAATCATTCTATTGTGTTATCACAAGATGCCAAAATCTCGCAAATAATTAAGACTTAAGTGTCTTAGAAAAAATAAATTGAGAATTTCTATAAAACACCACCCTAAAATTTATAATAATATAAAAACACCACAATGACATTATACTTATCAATTTGTCAAAATTTAACAGATCAGCGTTTAACTTCAATAACATTACAACACTCAATGTAAAAACAATTTAGCTTCAGATTTTTTTTTTAATTTTGTAGTAAAAATACATATATTAGAATGTTATTTTTGTAGTAACAAATATTAAGAGGTGAAATAAATGTTATTTTCCCTAAAAAGGACCCAACTGAGTTTTGTTCATCCCCGTTCCTGGTAATACAGAACTGAAACTGAGACCAAACAATATTTTTAAAATGTAAGGTGGCTTTAAAAAATCCAGCTAAATGAACTATGTGATAAAAAAATATTGTTTTTAAGAGTATATTGCTTGTCAAATATTGTACATGAACACGTAAGTGAAATACAATCTCAACCATAATAGAATAGAATTAATTAAATGAGCTTCTTTTTCTCGAAGAAGGTCTTCAAGTGCAAAAATTGGAAGGAAGCCACGGATAAGCAAACAACTAGTGAAAGAAAACTAAACCAGGCCATTCTGGTATTTGTTGATCTGTTAAGATCCTGCATTTCTTCTTCTCTGAAACAAATATAAGGGTGACAAACAAATTATCATAAATCTTATTAATTTCTCCGAAAATGATTTTTTTTTTAAAGAAGAAAAATTGCTAAATTCCCGTACCTTTCACGAAGATAATACATCTCCTCGTGAATGGAAGCAACAGTATCATATAATTTCTTGAGCTCCAATTCCATAGACTGGCATTTAAAAACATGACAGAAACATAAGATTATTTTCCACATATCAACCTTGATGGCATTGGCTAGGCAAATTAATGAGTGCACCTTCACAGGCAAAGACTTGCAAACCTAATTAAATAGTTGAACTATGCACTATATTTTGATCATTCCCTTAAAATATTTAAACTTATAAGGGTACTATAGAGGTTGCTTGGAAAACACAGTATGTCAGGCAACTGAAAAACTGGTTACTGAATTTTCCATATATAAGAATACTAGATTGAATATAACACACTTTTGAGCAGTTGGCAAAGTATGAGAGAAGTACCAAAAAAAATATGTATATGTATAGCGGCATCATCTCTTTGCAACAAAAATAATTTCGCATTATTGTCCAATAAACTAAGGTTTGTCTTTGGCACACAAGAATGAATATGGAGCAGAAATAGCTATTCTAGGTATCAACAGTACCATTGTCTAGTTCTACTTTAGATTTGAAAATATCATTGCTCCTGAAGATTGGGTGATATTCAAAATCAACAGATATATATATATATATATCTTCTCACAAGAAGAAGAATAGCTAATTCTTGGCAAAGTTATATTTCTTATAATAATAATAACCATTATAAACGAGGGAATGTACATTTTTATACGAAAATGATCATCTTAACCTTAAAAATGACATGTCAAAAATTAATTAGAAAAATATACTCAAACTATTGGAGTATTTTCACATATAATCTAATTCTACTATAAATTAATTTTCATTTATTTATTTTCTATTCTATGTTTTTAATGAAGGAATTAAAAGGGAAAAACAAAATATTCTTAAAATAATTATTAATTCTATATGAAAGTATTAATGAAATTAATAATTACCGTTTAGGCATATAACATATGAATAGCTTTAAAGTGTATAAATTTTCTCATAGAGAAAATTTAAAAAATTAAATAGATGTTTATAAATAAAATGGAATTAAAAGATAAAAACAAAAGACGTCTAAATCTTATAACTAATATAAAAGGGTAGGTTTGCATTTTCATACTTAAAAAACTATCCTAACCCCAAAAACAATATATTCAAAACTGATAGGCGAGGTATAATTCAATTATCTATCTATTTTCACATCAATATAGTAATTCAAGTATAAATCTATTAAACATAATGCCATTTTCTTTTAACATTTTTCAAACTTTTTCTACTATCATAAATCTTGTGGTTACACTCATTAAATGGATTTAGAAGACCTTTCATCTTTTATGCTTTTAATTTGTAAAGACTTCAATGTTTAATGTTTGATATATTAACTATCAATTAATTAAACAATATATGTTATTATTTAGAAAAAAAAATGTCATAAAATTCTCTTAGATTAGATCATTTGTATCGTTTAGTCTTTTAGATTAAAAACGGTATCATTTAGTACCTTAACTTTGTAAAAAAAGTTAATTAAGAATAAATTATATTATTTTTTTATTAAAATATTATTATTTTTCTATTAAGTGATTAAATACGATTAAAACACGTGTATTTAACAATGATATAGTCACAACTAATATAAAAAGATTCACAAAATATTTGTTTTTAACATTTGTTAATTAGCAAATGTTTTATTAATTATTATTTTTTATTAAAAATTAAAAAATATATTTAAATAACTTTTTTTTTAATTTTATTATTCTTTATTTTTTTTGCAAATTATTTCATATTAAATTTTACTTTTATTAATGTTAAAGACTCGTATTTTAATTTTTTTTAATTACTTGATATAAAATAATAACATTTTAAATGAAAAATTATTAAAATAATGTAATTTGTCTTGATCATTTTTACAAAGTTAAGGAATTAAATGACATGATTTCTAATGTAAGAGACTAAAAAGAACAAATTACCTAATCTAAGAGACTTACGTAGCACCTTCCTATTATTTAATAAGCTTTTTGGACTACTATTTCTCTTTGGTAGATTTTTTATTTTATTTTCTTATTTAATTATAATTATTATATTTTGTTCTTTTTAAAATAATAAACTTAGATTATTATCATAAAAAATTGGCTGCTAAATTATTTGTTCTTAATTATTTCTATTTTCTAAATATAAAATAATTTTATAACCTAATAGATAGTTCTAACCAAAACATTAAAAGAAATATAATTTATCAACATTCAAAATCTTAATTATTATTATTAGGATAGAGCTACACAATTTCAAGAGATTTTACAGCTTAATGAAAATAAAAATGAGTGTAATTAATGGAGTAGAGTATGAAATGAGTGTTACTGACGAGTTACATCTGAAGAATCTTTAGAATTCTACAAAAACAGGATTGTGTGAAGAATTGTTTTAACATATAAATCAATCAAGTTTATTGAGAATTAATAAACTACATTTGTGAATGCTTTTTAAGTTCATGTTGTTACTTAACGGCTTTGGATTACCCATTTGAAAATGCATCCTTAAATCATCTTAGCCTCCATTTCTAGGATCTATCTTCCAACACCCTTATACCTACATTTTCATCTCTTCAAAATATATTTGGATCCATCAACACTTCTCAATAATTTCTAAAGACTCCTAACTTCTAAAGTAACTCTTAATTACGCATTTTATTAACAAACAATAATTTTTCTCAATTTATTAAGTCTCTTCAAATTTTATTAATTTCGAATTGTTGCTTTAAATCAAGTATATTTATTGTTTCCAGCTTCTAATTTTCATTTACTTATCTTTTAGCAACTTTATTATTTTTAAGAATTTCTTATTAAGCGTTAGTAAATCTAAAAATTCAATTGAGGCTCTGAAGTGAATTACAACCTTACTTTCACAACTCCAACCCTTGACCCTCAGGTATAAGTTATAACCATTCTTGATCACATGCAAAAGTATTTAAGCTTACATGGATAAATGCTCTTAAAGAAAACTCTTAACAAGTAAAGAACTAATTACAAGCTAACATTATGATATTATGGATCCCTTTGAAAATGCTTCTCCTTTAGTTTAAAAATGGTTTTTAATGGTCCAAAGCACTTCTTAAGGTGTTTGGCAATCTCTAAGAGAATTTCTTTCAAAATTAAAAAAAAGTATTATTTAATGCTTTTAGAAGAAGTTGACTAATGTAAAAGTATAATTCGCCTTTCTCCTAACTCCTAAGAACTTAAGTTTTTGGGAGAGTCGGTTTTCTAATAACAACTTCTAACATAGGATTAGAACCGAAGGTGTCTTGTATTCAAACCTTGATATTTTAATTGTTGAATTTCATGCGTTTGGGATGCATTGTGTGTAAAACCAACATTTGTGGAGGAGTTATAGATACATAAAAGTATAATTGCCCCTTCTCCTAATAGTTTAAGCTTTTAGAAGAACTGGTTTTCTAACAACTTTTAAAAGAAGTAAGTAATACTTACTTTGAAGTAATTTTGAATACAAGTTTCCTTCTTAAAATAATTACTAAAATGCCACTCAAAACTACTTAAAACATTTTTATCCCAAACATTGCTTCTCTTAGAAAACTTCATTTTAAACTATGTCTCTTGAAATCACTTTTAAGAGAAGCACATTCAAACAGCTCTATATCTTGCTCTAATAGCTTAAGCATTTAGTAAGCAAGTCATAACTAGTTACAAGATGTACAAGTAATTAAACTATATACTATTTAATTCAGCAGGTCGTTGACTAAAACTTTTCTAATAGACTAACCAGTTAAGTCAAGAATTTACTCACTTTCTGAATCTCATAATGTTAGGTACAACTAGAATAGAAAGCTCAAAGGATGCTTCTGATTCTAGGAAGGAAAAAAATTTATGCCTTAAATTCTTAATTAACAAAGGTGAAGAAGTTTGTGCTAGCTTTTATCCACACTCAGTAATCATTTTTCGATTTCCCAATAAAAACATCTAGTGAAACTCAACCTTCAAGCTATTTACAATGATTCTTCGTTTTTCTTGAAGTACTTGAGTCCATTGGACCCAGGTGAGGGTCCTTTTGACACTCCAAATTGAAATTTGGAGGAAATTTACAAAAAGTTGAAGAAATAGAATTCAGATATGTATCCAAAAATTTACACCCGTAATCCTAAACGAGTCCATATATAGCCACAAAATACCAATCTTTCACATTTCCTAGTTCAATCAAAATTCTCCAATTAAAAATTAAAAACGATTGCTGGCCAAAATTACATAACCTCCCAGGAGTATACATGAAGAAAACAATAGTAAAAAATCTTTGCAGGATCTTGACACATCAGCCCAATTAAACCTATAAAAACCTAGCTAATTTCTTTTCTTCCCGAATACATAAATTATGAACTACTTGGTATTATACAACACGACCCTAGCGACTTGAACCACCTCGCTCATCTTGTGATCGTGTAACGAGGTGCTAGTTCATGGCTTGTAAAGGGTGACCTGGTTCTGGAACAAGGGATGTTCAGTTTAGAGACCATCAGTTTAGCGAGATGCGACCTAAGGAGTGTGGCCTGGTCTTCGACTAGCAACCTAGGTGGAACGGACTTAAGGGAGTGTCATGTATCAATATGTTGTGGTCTTGTCATGTGTGTCTGCTTTGACACACCTCGAATAGAGCACCTTTCACTGTAATGATGATACCTGTCTCTTATGTATTTATATATACCTCACTTATAATGTGAATAAAGGATCTGAATATTACATCTCTCTAAATTCTCTCTAAAAATCCTAAAACACTATAAATTCTCCAAACATGAAATATAGAATATCTAAATTAGAAACTCTACAACCTTCAAGAGCGCGATCCAATGCTCAATTTCATACGATATATAAATGGAAACAAGAAAATTCTACAAATTATCTCATAAATTGAACCACATTGATTAAAAATAAATAAAGCCTAATTCAAACAGAAATATTAGTAATCATTACTTTTAATAAACCAGAAGGAACTTACATCTACAGAGCCTTTCTTAGCGACATTGGACCAATCTTTAGCAGCAACACCACTCCTCCAATCAAAATCAACAGTCAAAGTAGTCTGAGGATTATGTTCCAGTGCCCAGAAGCAAGCGATATATTCTCCAGCTTCCGCAGCAACAAATGCAAACTGCCCAGATTCCACCTTCTCCGCATAGTGATAACTATTCCCATAATGCGAATTCACCTATAAACATATTTCAAATCCATGTCAATTCAATTCCTAAACACAATTATCATGAGAATTCGATATGGAAAATATTAAAAATTGAAAATTTGGCATTAAAAATTAAGCAACAGACCCGAACAGTGAGCTTGTGAGAATCAGGAAGAGGATGACCTTCGTTGGGGTTGATGATGTTATACTTTCCCACGGTCATGGAATTGCTCTTGATGTCTTCCGAAATACATTTGGTATGACCCGTTTGTAACTCAAACCGGAGGGATTCAGATGTAGATGATAAAAACCCTAGAGCTACAACAACCAGTAACAAACGTTCTAACTCGATCATAATGAAAATGAAAAGCTCACACTACGACACTGTAAAAATATGAATCAGAGATAGAAAATGGTCGATTTTCGTGGTTTTCAGAGAGGAAATCTGAAGCCACCGCAAAGAAAAGCCTTGTAGTTTCACTTTTGCGACGTAGAGGACACCGAGAACCAATAACGGCGGTACAAAAATTACGATGCAACAGGTGTATGCTTTCTATTCGACGATACACGTTATTAACAGTTCGGGTCCTTTTTTATGGTTAATTTTTTTGGGTCTAGATAGGCCCATCAGGGGTTTCTTTGGCACAAGAATTACCCGGCTGCCGGGGCCGGTTCGTTGTATTTATTTTTTACTGAATTTGGAGTAGATATATTATAAGAATAAAATAGATAAAAATATAAGATTAATAATTAAAAGTAATATTTAAAAAATATATATTTTTTACTAATAATATTCTTGTTAGAGTTTTGAAGTAATTAAAAGATTAAATTTAAGATTATTTTAATATTTTAAATATATGTATAAGACAAAAACTCATAAACTTTCGTTAACTTTTAACAAATAAATAATATTTTATCAAGTTAGTCATTAGAGATTTAATATTTTTTTTAAATAGAGTACTTTATTTATATATAATAATGAAACTATTGTGATTTTATTTAAAAAAAATTATAAAATCTTTGATACTTAATGCAATAATTATAAGAATAAATAACTCCGATTATGTTTCTTTTAATTATTAAAATTATCTTTTATCATGTGTTGATGAATACTGCTTTGGATTTTGATGATCACAAATGCCACATAAAAATGGTTAAGTAATTATTATTATTATTATTTGTTATAAAGATAGGCTAATAGAATTTTCACAATGAATAATACTATTGTTCTCCTAAAAATCCATCGAACAGAAAGCATAGGTAAAGGCGTAAAGTTTTTGTTTCAAAACTCTAAGCATCTCCTTCACATTTAATTGAGATTACAGAGAGATCGATGTTTAGACGTAGAAAATTATCAGTGATGATTTTTGCATCCCCTTCCAAATAAACGGGTTTCTTTCTCCATTTAAGCTCTTCTTGGAAAGCAAAGTAAAAAAAGCATAGGCCTCAGTTATATATGGCAAAATGGATGACAAAATTTTGGATCATTCATAACAGAATTGACCATTATGATTAGTTACCATGGAACCTGCAGAAACAAAACCATTTGACTAAGATGTATCAAAGTCTAATTTAAAAGTATTCAAAAGAAGGGTTGCCATTAGAAACATAGGCTAAACCCTCGTAAAGTTCTTGCGAAGAGTTTCCTTGTGATTTAAAAAGAAAATAATTAAATTCTTTCACACGAGTATTGAGAATCTGAAATATTTTGTAAGATTGTAAAACTTTATTTTAAAATACGACATGATTTTTCAATAATAATATTGTTTCTAATATAATCACTACAATAAGAATGAATTCTATAGACGAGAGTTTCACTGATAATAATATATGTAGTGAAAAATGATAAAATGAAGGTAAGATTTAATATCCAGTTTATTGAGAAATCTCTATAACATAATTACTGTTTTTTTCCTTAATTAAGTTAAGAAATTAGTTTCGCTAATATGTTTGACCATTTTTTTTTTAATTTTTTTACTTTATTAATATTTTTTTAACATTAATAAGTAATCGTTTTTGAACGTAGGAGTGGGCTTTCAATGCGAGAATTATTATATTCTTTTTAAAAAAAATATTTATTTAGTTAAATATATTTTTTTAAAATTTATATGATATAATAATAAAAAATTATAATTAATTTTTTAAGTTAATTAAAACATGCATATCACAAGCTGATATGATAAAACATTGTTAATAACTCTTTGAAATTCAAAGATAGATTCTATAAGTTAAAAGGGATATCTATTAGGGAAATAATGTTCTTGATATTATAGAATTCTTTTCAATTGAGGTATTTAAGTTAATAAGTTATTAAAAAATGAGATATTTATTAAGGAAGCAGTTTTTTTAGGTAATATGCTTAGTTTTTTTTTTAAATTTAAAATAAAATATAAATGATAAAATATGTTATTATTTTAAAATATATAACAGCATTATATATATATATATATATAACAACATTTTTTTAATTCGAAGCTTGGACTTCTTCTGTTAATCATTATTGTTTTTATAGAGTTTTTTTTTTAATACCTTGATTGCTTCTATAGTAGCGACATGAGATTCGGTAATAGCATTCATTTTTCAACCCTACATACCAAATTATTTTATGCATTTTTATATCTCCCTAATGGGTTTTAAATTCATTCATCTGAATTTTATTAATTAATATTCAAATATGGATCATATATTTATGATTTAATAGAATTATATAACCCCTAGTCAACTTTAGTTTTATTTTTAATCCTTATTCATTTTATTCCTTTTTTTTAATGAAAAGTTGAGATAATAGACCTCATATATTCATAATGACATCCTAATTAGATTAGCTTTTTCGTGATACTCTTTTTCATTTAGTCCATCAATTACGAATATTATTAAAATGATAAAAAATATAATACAAATTATTTTTCCAATAAAACCTATAATTAAGTTTACTCACACAGGGAGCACCGAAAAGGGAAGGAATGGCCCCTTCTCTTTTCCTGATAGTTAGTGAGCTTGATTTATATACCTCGCTAGAATAGAATGGACTGGGATGATGGTATGAAAAAGGCCTAGATTGCCCTTCCCTAACTCTTATGTTTCCCAACCATGCGTAGGGAGTCATAGGCCATGTTAGTTATGACTTTTCCTTTGATTGAATGCATCCAAATCCTAGTATCAGTATCTTTCTCGACAACTATTGAGCAGACTTTTGAGTTAATATCAGGGTACTCATCATTTATGTGGTACCTCTTTATTGGCCCTACAATAAAAATTTATAAAAAATCCATAAAACTTAAAAATTATATTTTCACTAAAAAAAAATTATATTTTAATATTTTTGGCCCCAAAAATATTATTTATTGAATAAAACAAGTAAATATTAAGTAAAAAAGTGTGTTAATAACTCTACATTCATAGAGTCATCAAAAACATACTCTAAATAACTGAAGTTATCAAATATTTAAGCCTATCAAAGAGAGGATGTAACCTTTCCACGCATCTCTTTTTGCAAAATGTTATCTGCCAAGCCTTAAAACCTCTTTGGAGCCTCTTGAAATAAGATGACATCTAGATAGGATAAGGAGGAACCTCCAATGTGCATCTTACCAATAGCTTGGAGAGATGAAATATTACTTCGAGGCATACCCATAACAAAGTAAATGAATGATTATTTCAAGTTCACCACCTATCTTGATAGACGACAATATAAATGAAAAGCTTTAGATAAAACCTAGATGCTCGATGAGCAAGCATGATTGAAGATAAGAAAGTCATCAATATATAAAAAATGGGTCGGTGACGTATTGCTTCTAGGAGAAGAAATTGACTAAAAGCGCTTATTATTTACCAAGGACTCAACGTATTTACTCGAGAAATCTTTTGCACACGAAAAAAATGGAGATAAAGTGTCCCCTTGAAGACCTTCTGGAGCATAAAAATATTTTCTGGGTGAACCATTAATCAATATCAAGAATCTTACAGAGGCCAAGAGATCTCCAATCCAACCCAAAAAGATGTCTTCAAAACCAAAGCACTGCATCACTCTTAAGATAAAGCCTCAATGCATGGTGTCAAAAGCTTTAGAAATATCAATTTTGAGGGATACAATACCCATTTGATTAGAAAACTGCATTGCATTAAAGCACTCTGAAGCATTAGCTATATAATTCCCAATGCTACGACCAGAGATGAACCCAAACTAGTTTTGAGATAGAATGTAAAAGCAAATTCCTCATAGTAGTCCTATAATGATCTTTGTAATTAATTTGAACATAAAATTTCCAAGAGAAATTTACCTATACTGGTCAATAGTAGTTGCTGAAGGCATTTAGGGATAAGGATTAGTAAATTTTAATTCAATCCCAGATGCATCTAACCCATCCTAAAATAATCCCAAATTTATTGTATTACATTTTTACCAATGATGTCCGAGCACTGTTGGAAGAATTTACACGTAAAACTATCGGGACCAGAAGCACTTAAGGGTTTATGTCAAAAACTATAGGACAAATCTCTTTTGTTGATGATATGCGCCTTAAACTACCATTATCCGCAACAGTGACCAAGGGGACAATAATGGTCTGACGTCTTACACCTAAGTATTTGTCATAGCTAGTACTTTTTTCTTTCTTTGTGATCTAAAAGTTTTTTCAATCTCTGGATCAAAATGAATCATGTTTTGAGTTCTAGCATGACGCATCCAACGTAAAAAACACACCTAGAGAAAAATAAAAATAAAAATAATAATGTTTGGTATTAAATATGTAACGGACATACGACCTAATAGGTATAGGTACCCCGCTAGGATATATCGAGGATATAGAGCTGTCTTAACAAAAGGTCTGGGCCCAATGAGCTTGATAAAGCATACAACACAGTCAACAAAAGTACTTCGCCACAAACTGTGTGGTCTTGGATGTCAACACTTGGTGAAAACTATGATATCTCAACGTCATTAGGGTCCTCCCTCTCCATGAGTGACCTGCATATAACGACCTCCCTTTATTTATGTGTAACACTTGTAACGTTATGTTTTCTATTTAAACTAGTTCGTGTATAATTTTACTACGTATGTAACCATGTAGACATGTTGCTTATATGTAACTCGTCATGTGCGTGGGATGTCGTACATATATATACCCCTTAAATGAGGAGAATAAAGGATCTATTCATTTGTCCATATTTTTACTTCTCTCTAATAATCACTAGAATCCCTAACCAGAAAATTCTCTCCAACACTATTGGCGTCGTCTATGGGAACTCAAATCTTTCTAGTTTATAGTTGGCATTTGAGACCTTCATTTTTATTCCAAGGAGACTTGGGAACGAACTGATGTCAGAGTGTTGGTCCAAATCACCCCGGCACGAGCTAAGTTAACAAGCGTTGGTTGTTCTTAGAACTAGATCAACTGTAAACACTACCATGAACATCATGGGTTGTCACCAATTAATTTTAACACATAAAACTAGATAAACAGTTTGTGAACTAACAAGGAAATGTATTGGTAGGAAATGGAAAAAAATGGAAGTGGCAATAATGCATACCAAATAAGATTTTGAACAATGGGCTGCATAAACATTATCTTGAACGAACTGGGCCATGCTCGGCCTATGTGAAAACCCAATTCATGCAAATAGATACATAATCTAAATCCACAAATGCTAGAGTTCACAGTAGAAGAGTGATGGCATATCTCTATTACTAACCAAACACGAACTGCTAACAGTGCATAGATCCAAAACAACCCAGTCACGCATATTTTCATAAAACCAAGAAACAGTTCTCCAGAAATGAGCAGAAGAGAGACAGGTTAGGCTGGATACGTCATAAATTGGGGTTGGATAAGTTGGACTTATGCGGTTGAACTGCCGCGAACTGAGGAAGAACGAACAGGTGCGCAGCGTCACTTGAACAGAATGAGATGTGTCATTGAGGCTAGAAAAGTGAATCATGAGATCGCTAATAGGGATGATCTGTTATGATGTTTAAATGAACAAGGCAAGCTGCTAACTGTTGCCAGTTTCATTCCCAACTCGTTTTATGCCATTTGGGATTATTTGAGAGTTGTTTCCTCTATTTTGTGGATTGGTTAAACAACGAACTGTGAAACTTGATGAATATCGAGTAAAACTGGGTTGGAGAGAAACGAACTAGGCTTCCCAACTAGGCCTAGTTTGACTCAAATAAATTTTTATGGATCGTACCTATTTACTCCACACAAAATGGACAGCCCGTCCTCATTTATCAAGGATCACTTATCACTCATAACTCATAAGGGTGTTACATTGTTGGAAACTCAAACTGATTTCCAACTCGTATCAATTTTACCCATTCCAACAAGATTGCAACTTCCAATAGGTCCAACAAGGACTAACGAGATAGTTCGTTAAAAAAAATTGTTGGAAAGCGGGGTTTTTAGGAAGCTGACTTGGGGTTTAACGACCTGTTTCTCACCCTACCGAATGTGGGCTACTAATGGGGTAACACTGAAGTTATTATGAAGTGAGACATATTTGGTGCACATGTGGGCTACACGTATTTCGATACGCCAAATTGAAGAAGTGAAAATTGCATTTAATTATATTTAGTACTAGACCTCGTTGTCACTCCACATCTTTGCCAGCAACAAACCTATTTCTAAAGAGTACCAGACCTCTCACTGGTGATTGAAGTTTATAGGAAGTTGATTTGGGGAGGTCCACTCGGGAATATGAGGAAGTTGTGTTGCCAGATCAATCTAGGCTGGGCCGTTAGATGGACGAGAGGCCAACGAATAACAGGTTGGGATACCTAGCACATGTGTAAAATGTGAGTACTCTGAAACCATATCCACCATGGCCGCCATCATTCAGCTCGCTATGTGAACTACTTGGAAAGATATGGGTCGTTGTGCTAGAAAAGTGAATTGTGAATCTGGGTAGCTTCTAGCCCATACAAGACAACATTGGGGTATATGAATCCAAATTGGACGATCTGTTATGATATTTACATAAATAGTACAAGCCACGAACTACTACTAGTTTCATTCCTAGCTGGTGCAGGTCGTGGTCCGAATCAGGAAGGATTGGGTCACGAGATGTAGTTGGTTCATGTCATTATTGTTAGATGAGGTAGTGGCGCAGATCGAGCAAACCATGAGCTGGAACTTTCAATGGTGCATTAAGGGAATCATGAACTAGGTTTAGGTGCTCAATGGGCTGAAGAAGATGACAAAGGCAAGTCGCGTGCTACTGGTGCAAATTCAGATTTATGAGTAACGGGTTGTCAAAAATTGGGATGGCTAGAAACAAACTGAACTTCCCAACTGGGCCTAGTTTGACCCAAGTAAACTGTAATAGACTGCACCTATTTGATTGATTCATGTGGTGATGATCGCGACCTGGGTTTTGAATATTTGCTAGGTGTTGATCGCGAATTGGGCCAATTTCTATAGAAGAACTGCACTTGATCAGTTACCATAAATGATGAATTAGATATACCTGCCACGAACTGACGAGTGTGGATTTGTTTTCAATCTGAAACTGACCTTAAACCACCAACCTATGAGCTAGTTGGTGTTGCGATCTGTTATGATATCTAGTGGGTTGTTATGGTTCTGACCGCTGACAGAATGATCTGGTCATTCCTTGGTACGAAATTGTGAACGGACCAAAGAGAAACTTGTTGGAAAGCCACAACCTAAAGAACAATAGAATAGATTGCACGGCTTGGAAATTCTAGTCTACTATGAGGACTTGAGAGGTCTCCTTAGTGACTGGTGAATCAACACTTCTGGAAGGAGATGTGAATATTCTTGTGCAATCTGTGATGGTGTTGATTATTGAGAAAGGGAGTGTAATCGTATTTATGGATGATGATTCAAGCAATGGAGAACTATTTACTCGTATTCTTTTACTTGGGTAGGGTTTTTTACACTGTGATTAGACACTTTTTTCTTAGAATGCAAAACCTGATGCTCAATTATTTATGTGAGGGAACTGAATAATTTTCATATGGGTAAACCCAAAAAGTTATTAAATATTTCGTGGAGGGCCCACTACTTGAAGGATGAGTTATTCTGATTATTGATCACCACTCACTTCTTCATCCTAATAGGTACAAGTACCCCGCTAGGATATAACGAGGATATAGAGCTGACTTAACAAAAGGTCTGGGCCCAACGAGCTTGATAAAGCGTACAACACAATCAACAAAAGTACTTCGCCACAAACTGTGAGGTCTTGGATGTCAACACTTGGTGAAAACTGTGATATCCCTCATCATTAGGGTCCTCCCTCTCTATGAACGACCTGTATATAACGACCTCCCTTTATTTATGCGTAACGCTTGTAACGATCTGTTTTCTATTTAAACTAATTCGTGTACAATTTTACTACGTATGTAACAATGTAGCTTATACATACATCGTCACGTGCGTGGAATGTCATACATATATATACCCCTTAAATGAGGAGAATAGATGATCTATTCATTTGTCCATATTTTCACTTATCTTTAAAAATCACTAGAATCCCTAACCAGAAAATTCTCTCCAAACAAAAAATAAAATAAAATATAATTCTAAATTAAAACCAAGATTACTTTGTATCAATATTGGTAAAAATAAGAAGAAATCAATCTCCAGTAATAGTGCCAAAAACTTAATCGATGCAAAACTACAAATGCACAGTATAATAGATTTATAGTAAAGTGGTGAGAAGAGTATCATCCTTAGGGATTGGTAACTTACTTTTGATAAATACCAAAATTATGATAATCTTGATTTTATTTAGAAAAGTCACTAAACTTGTTGTAATTAGAATTTAAAATAAAATAAATTTAAAGAAAATGCTCAAAAGAAAAGAAAGATATTGTTCGAAGATCAAATTAATAGGAAGAAAACTTCTAGGAAATCGATTTCATTTAATTATTTACTATGCGTTACTCATCTAATTAATTGTTTACTATGCGTTACTCATCTAATTAATTGTTTACTATGCATTACTCATCTAAACATCGAGAAGCCTCTTTCGACAATCAATTGAAAATATTTTTGTTCATCAATTTACATTATTGTATGCAATTTAATAAAGCAAGAAATCATTAAGTCCAATGAATTTAATACTATACACGTTCATATAAGTCTTTCAATCTTTATATTTACCTGCGTTGAAATATTTCAGATATATCCTATAATTTCCTCTCTTGATGGAAAATCATCTAATTAATGACCAGTTAGTTAGAAGCAATAAACTCAAAATAAATTAGACAAACATGAAAAAAAATAAAAAAATTTAGTTCGTGATAAAAATTAAATTAAACATAAACGAATTCACCATAATTTTTCTAAAAATAATGGAAAGAAAAATTAACGTTCCAACAGAATCAGCTTTTGCATTTATCTGTTTCCACCAGCCTCTTTTTCTTCGCACCTTTTTTGTCTTTTTTTTTTGTTCTTTCTACCTCCAACAACTATAAGAAAAAAAAATATATTCCCCTCTTGCGATAGCTGAGAAGAAAGGGAAATATATATAAAGGCTAAATGGTATTTAAAGTTATTTGGGTTTTGGACTGAAAATTTTGTTTCGGCCTAATTTAACAATTTTTTTTCTTTCATTCCTCTCTCCCATTTTGTTTCAGCTTTCTACTTTCGTGTTTTCTTTTTTTAGAAAATCTTTGTTTATATCTTCGTTTTCTTTAAATTTGTAATAAAATTTAAATAATAATAAAGTCTAAAATCAATAAAAATAAATAAAATTAGATTAAATTTAAAGTTAAGAAGTGATAAATTATATCAAATTATGTAAGTCATCATTTGAAAAAAAATTAAATCATATAAATCACTATGGATTAGGTCAAAGGGTTCAGTGTTTCTTTCAATGGAATGAAATGAAGACTTAGTCATTTTTGCCTTAATACAAGCCTCACACTTATGCTTTGAATTTATTTGGAATGCATGTATGTGTTCCATATTAATTAGCCTACGCAATATATCATAATTAACATGACCTATTTTACCATGCCACAAGTTGGAAGACTTAAGCAAATAAGCAGAAGAATTAATCTTATTAATATTCTTAGCTTTTATAGTAATTACATTGAGCTTAAATAACCTATAAAATATATACCTATTTCCTACAAACATTCATTTTTGGTCACAATAACATTATCTGATTCAAACATTATCTGAAAGTCATGCTTGTTTAGTAATGAGCTAGAAAAAAGATTCTTATGGATATTTGGCACAAAGAGTACATTTTTTAATGTAAGCTCCTTTATAGAGGTCATCTTCAGTTTGATCTGGCCTTGCCCTTGCCTTTGAGTGGCTGATGTGACATAATTTCCTATGACAAATTTCTCTCTATCTTTCACTAGTTCAAAAGTAGTGAATAACTCTTTACTAAGCATACTTGCCTTGATGCACCAATATCAATCCACCACTCATTTGGGTTTGATCCCACCAAGTTCACCTCAGAAATGACTACACACAAGTCAATATCAAAGATATCATGAGTTATATTATCAATCATGTTTGCCTCACAGTTCCTATTTCTTTTTGGAAACTTGCGGTCTGGGGCTTTATCCTCTATCCTCTGACAGTTAAAGCAAATCTTTTTGAAACTTGACTTCTTAAAAATTGCTTCTCTAGGTCCCAATTTAGTCTTTTTACCCAATTTCCGCTTACCCTTATTCTTATTATGCTTGGAACTTTGACCATGTTCCATCACCTTAGCCTTGGGTACTGATGGGATATACCTCTTTTAGAAGAAGTCTTGTTGTCTTTTTCCATTTTGAATCTTATTAGCAAGTCTTTCAAAGACACTTTCATTCGCTTGTGCTTAAGGTAGACCTTGAACCATATCCATGAAGAGGGAAACTTTTCAATAATAGCTACAACTTGAAAGGTTTCACTAGGTACCATCCTTTCATTATACATATTTGCTATGATATCTTGGATTTCATGTACTTGATTGCATACAGATTTAGAGTCCACTATCTTATAATCAAGAAAAGACCAATCAAAAATTTCTTGGCACCAACATTTTCAGTTTCATACTTCCAATTCAATGATTCTCACAAATCTATAGTCTTCTTCTCCTTATTGTACTCATTGTACAATGAAATAGTTAAACTATTTAGAACATAGTTCCGATATAGATAATCAGAATGCTTCAATATCATTAATAGACTAAAAAATTTGTTCACCCTCAGGTTGATCGGGAGTTTCTTCAGTCAAGAACCTTATCAAATTCAAGGTGATGAAATAGAACATCATCTTACTCTTCCATCTCTTGAAATTTAAATCATTAAACTTCTTCGATTTTTTTACCACAACATGGTTCATAGGAACAAAAATTAGTAACATTGGAGTTACCCCATGAGCTATAAAAGACCTCCTCATTTGACTCACAGTAAAACCACCCATAATAAGGTCAGTAACATTCATAATTGGGTTTTAAGTTCGGAACAAGAGATTAGTCATATCTGATGCCTTACAGTAGTATCTAAGGATGGAAAAGGACTCCGATGGAGTAAGGAAGCCCGAACAGGTTCAAATCGATCATGGAGAGCCATGAGAAAAATAACAAGACGTTGGTGATTACGATAAGTTGCAAACATCTCAGCATCAATCTTGTTCGTCCAAGTTGGTTCAGAGAGAGCGAGTTGATCCCAAATAGTATGCATTTCAGAGAGAAATTAGTTAATGGTTTGATCAGCCCTTTGGCGTTTGGTATGAAGAGTTGTTAGAAGTTGATATTGGTTGGCCAAATCTGTTGTAGTGAAGCGAGCCTCAAGAAATTCCCAAACTTCTTTGGTAGTGTCAAAACGCCCAAATTCACCATGGATGGAGGGTAAGGTGGTGTTACGAAACCAGGTAATAATTTGATGATGTTTACTCTCCCAGTCTTCAAGGCGATCAGCAAATATGGAGTTGTTTTCAGTGGTTTCTTGGATGGGTATAGAGATATCACCAGTTATGAAACATCATAGCTTGCGTCCTTTCAAAAAACTTTTCATTGCTTGTGCCCAGGCTAGGTAGTTAGTATCATCAAAGGTGTTAGAGATTGGTTTTGGGACATCATTTCGGTCCATTTTAACAACATATTGGAGGAGATATAAAGCAAATATATAGAAACAGTATAAAAGAGATATCCTTAAAAATGAAAAAGAAGAGTTGAAAACAAGCCTGAAACCGGGTTGGAGTGAGCCGAGTTGAGGTGAACCGAGTTGATATAATTTAAACAAGTTAGAAACAATACTAAAATCAGATGAATAAGGAATTAAAAAAATTATTATCTTAAAAAAATTGAAAATGCAATCCACAAATCCTAAAGCAATTCAAAGGTAAAAGGCAAAGTTGTAAAAGAAAAACTAAAACAGAATTGTAAACAACGTATTAAAAGAAAACAAAATAGTAGGGAAAAAATGAATTGTATTATATATTAATCATAAAAAATATATAAGATAAAAGCAAAGCTAATAAAGGCATACAAACCGGAAAACAGTACTGAAATCAATAAAATTAAAAAAATATCAATACTAATAAGTATTGTAAAGTAAAGAAATAACAATACTATAAAATAAAATAGCAAAAAAAAAAAAATTAAGATTTTTAATTTGTTTGTCTCCAAAGAGATCGAAAAAATTATTTGTAAGAAATAATACATAGACAAACAAGTTAAAAATTTAAAAATAAAATTATTTGTCCATATATTATTTCCTACTATCTTAAGATAATTTTTTCCCTCAACGTGTGTTAAAAAATAAGTGAAACTTATTTATCAATATATAACGATTAAATAATAATAAATTTACACTATAATTTAATATTTCATAAATTTTTAAGTGTTAAATTCATAGGAGGAATCAGTTCTAGATAAAAAAATAAAAATAAAAATCTTCCCATTCTGTACTCTCTTTCCTTCTTTTTATTTCTCTTTTTCCTTCTCCTTCCTTTCTTTTTCTTTTCTCCTTCTTCTCAGCTGCTCTGTTTTTCTCTGTTTTTTTTAATCTTTCTATCAATGAACGAGTATATATATACACCTATGAGAAACGAAAGCGTAGCTTTTCGAAACGCAAGCAGAGCTTTAAGAAACGAATTAAGACAAAAACGGCAAAATTAATTCAGAATCAAAAATGAATTAAGAAAGAAAGAGAAGAGAAAATGAAATGAAATTGAAAATTAATTTTTAATTCAAAATTTCTAACAATAATTATAGCGGTCCTGATGTGTTTATCTATGGCACAACCAGCTAAACATTTTATATATGCTAAAGGAAGCAAGAAAATGAAAGGGGGTAACAATCAGATCTTAACAGCAAGAGACATTAGCCTACTAAAAGCTCATACATGGAAAAAAGATAAGTAGCTAGGGTTCTTAATACAGTTTCCTTTTCTCCCCATTCAGGTGAAAATTTTGTTTCCAATAAATAATAACTATGAATTGGATTCCCAGAAAATAATTTCACCTTGCTCTCCACATAGACCAAGGTCCTTGAGCCTCCTGTCTTGATAGTATTCCAACTGATCTAATTCTAATTCCCTCTCCTTGAAAATCCCATCAATATGTTGCAAAACCTTCTTTTCTCCTTCTCTTATTCCAACAGCAATCCCAAGCCTTGGACCCAATTTTTCACCTTTTAACTTCTCATCCTGTGATCCAACATTGTAAGAAATAATCATTTGTAAAGCAACTGGTCATTACAAAACCCTATCTACCTAAATTTTATTTAAAGATGCTAAGTGGGAAAAAAACCCAACTTAGGTGGTCATGACTAAGGAACATGGTCTGTAAATAACCTCGTTGTCTTAGATGTAAGCATTTCTCTTAGACTTTAAGAAGTTGTTGAAGTGTCCTGATTATTGGATATTATGGTTGTTTCATTTCAATGTAGTACTTAGAATGAATTCATCATTCTTAATATTTTCATTGATGTTCGAATTGAGATGGATTGATAAGTTACGCAGAGCTAATTTATAAATAGAGTCATCATGCAACATGGAGTAAAGTTTACCTCTTCAATGGTAGTGTGATAACCCGATAGAGCATATTTGCAGGCATCTCTTACGATCCGGCATATGAGCTCCTCATTGGCACGGCTTACAGGTAAATTTTCAAGGTGCCCCCATATAGAATTTCTGAAAAGAGATTCTAAGAGGAAAGCATCGGTCCCTCCAAGTGCTACCAGTCGTAGATAAGGAAGCATTCCTGGTGGAACATGGCTGTCCAAAAAGATGTCAAAATATGCAGTCTCTCCCCAGCCATTTAACTCAGCAATATCCAGCTTGTTCTCATAAAATGGGTCGGACTCGGATATTTCTAGTGTCAGAGTATAGGCATTGCGGTCTGCCACTGAATCTATAAAACCATAGTCCAGAGCCAACTCAGCATTGCTCTTATTCATATCATACTGGATAACAACCTGTAGAAAATTCCTCCAAATGTTACACTAGTGTACATCTGTAAATTGGCAATTCATTAACAAAAGGTCAGGGGTGTTTCTGGTAGTCAGTTACAAGTTATTAATTTGTGTCAACCAGACAGTGATTTGTCAAACAAGTTCATTTAGCACGTCTCAATTATCAGGAATTATATTTATACGTTTGGATTTTGCAACACTGCAACTTATGCTTTTGTATATCATAGACCAAAATAACGATATTGGATCATTCAGTAAAACTATTATCTATTTTTAACAAGCAAATATAACGCATCATAAGAGCTAAAAAATGTCTATGAATTTATGGACTAAACACCAAAAAGAAACATCAGCTCTGAAATTCTTCACCTGTTCGCCAGCCTTTAGAGAGATTGGGCTGCACAAAGAAAACAAATAATCCCAAGAAAAAAGACCGGCTGGTCCTTTAATTTCCCATGCATGGTCTTCAGTGGTTACTTTGGAACTGTGGTTGATCTGAATGATAAAATGGATTTAGAGGAAGTTAAACTGTGAATGAGGACAAGTTTTTACATAAAAGAAATGTAGTAATAGTTATAAATTATTAGAAGTTTATTTTTATCATGAAATAAGGAAGACATTTAATCCGATCAAGCAATGAGTAAAAAAGAGCTTACGAAGTCTGCAAGAGGGATCAAAACAAGATTCTCATTACGAAGGCGAGAAAATGCTCTGGATCTAAGTATCCCAAATGCCCAGTAGAAATCATCCAATGAAATGGAAGATGGGAAAAGCTGCTTGTTAGGCAAAATGATTTCTTCTTCCACTTTGAGAAATTCATTATGCACATACTCTTTTACTCCCATTGTTGTGCTCAACAGTTGGGTTCCTGCAAATTAACCAAAATTCAATAGAATTTTTTAAAGACATGTTGCATGAAATCCATCAAGCAGAACTAACATTGAATACAACAAAGCTCAGAACCATATTCCAACTAAGTCATTTACAGTTCACATACTCAACCGTCAGCATTATAATAAAACTAACTTTTAAGATTTATAAAAACGAGTTTATACTAACCTTGAAGCTCGGAAAGCTCCTCTTCTGACCTGCACTGAAACCATAAAAACAGCTACTTATGAATCACACCATTCTTAAACCACATCCCCCCAAACCACAAATAGAAAGATCCAAAAAAGAAAATCCCACAAAAAACAGAAAAAAAGTAAATAAATTAGAACAATAAATTAACCTAAACCCAACCCACCAAAATATAGTTGAATTGGTGTATTCAGGAAGGATATCGAGGTAAAGCCGCCAGGGAGAGTCGACCTTAAACTTCTCTCGGATCAAAAACAGAGCAACCGAA
The DNA here is from genome assembly GCA_037013495.1 of Hippophae tibetana. Classification (NCBI taxonomy): domain Eukaryota; kingdom Viridiplantae; phylum Streptophyta; class Magnoliopsida; order Rosales; family Elaeagnaceae; genus Hippophae; species Hippophae tibetana. The sequence goes on along the minus strand of CM072805.1, from coordinate 25,363,025 downwards.
ATCCAGGGCTTCAACCCACTACATACTTTCCCAATTTCAGAGCCAGCAACAGAATCAGGGTTTATCCATAATCTCTTGGGGATTTCCAAGACAACCTCGTTTTTAGCAATGTCTCTAAGGGCTATAAGCCCCAAACCTTCAGGAACCATGGCAGGTTTTGCGAGAGTCTTAGAGGAGACGAGACCTTCGTCACGGAGCCAATTCCAGAAGATTTGGACTGCCGGTGCTATTGATGGGTCACATTCCGCTGACTGAAGAGAGGTAACTGATAATGGTTTCTTGAAGTTGAAGATTGGTTTGTATGTTTGGAAAAAGAGACTCCTGAGCTTTGTTCTAGGAGGGAAGAGAAAAGTGGATGAAGAAGAAGATAAGCTAGAGACGCTGAACATTCTCTCTCTCTCTCTCTCTCTCTCGCAAGTAACAGCGAGCTTAGGGTAAATGCGATCGCTTAACGACCAAACTAAGGAGCTTGTGAAGAATGGTTTATAGCTTCTGCTTATGGATAGGCTTTATTATTATTATTATAAAAGTGCTATTTAAATTGGATAATACTATTAAAATATGATAAAATTATTATATTTGATTTATTTATATTATTAAATTATTTTTTCATCTTTTTTATATCACTTAATTTATAAAAAAAATTATTTATAATATTTTATTAATTTTAACCTTACAACTTCAAATGTTGATGATAAATTTAAAATATTTAAATAATTATATGATATGTTAAGATTTCGTTTTACCATTTTATTCATTTTTTTACTTAAATAGAATGAATTTTATAAACAATGTAAATTTTCTTAAATATCAAAAATAAAGATATTTTTAACATATATATATATATTAAAAAAAATTAAGTTATCCTACTTTCTTACTAACAAATTAAATAAATATAATTTTAAAAATAATGGTTAGCGATCTCAAGAGAGCTCCATCAACTTTTTGCTAATGACCTTTAGTGGCAACCTTGATAGCCTTCGAAGACCTTCACTGATGATCTTATCGAAGCTTCCATGATCTTTGTGGAGAAGATATAAAACTTACATTTATTTTGAAAGAATATATACATTAATTAGTTATATTTTTATAAGAATATGTAACCCATTATATATTTACGAAAGAAATGTAAAGCTTAGTACATATTTTGGAATAATAATAAGGGCAAACTAAAAACAGAGCAACAAAGTTGCCTATTGTGAATCAAAAATTCATTTAATATTTATAGTATATAAAAACAATCAAAAATCAACTAATAACAGATCTCTAACGTTTCATCACGATAACCTTACCAGAGAATGTGTAAAGCCTTACATCAGATATATAACACTAATATATATATAATATTTACATAATTTTTTAAAATATACATAAAAGAAAATATGTAAAAATTACATGCATATTTAACTGTTGACAGTATCTTATCAACATACAAGAAAACAAACGCAAGGTTAAAACGTTAGTAAACAGATACATAAATCCAAACCGAAGATGCTGCAATTATAGCCTTTTAATCATCCTATAAAATTCAAAAAAGAGCAAAAGATAACCATAGGTGATATGTAATTTTATTAATTATATCTAATTAAGATCTATTAAACGGTCAGACAAGTAATCGTATGTAAACAATAAAATACGAAATTAAATATAAATATGACACATAATATTTTAGATAAAAATAATTTATGCACAACAATAACCTAGAAGAAAAACGAATCAATATACAGAACCACGTAACTATCAAATATGAAAAATAAAGTTCAATTACAAAGTAAGGTCTTAGACTATTCTTTATAGACTTGTTTCTCTAAACATACATTCACCTCTAAAATCAATTATAATGTAGTGATTATTGGTAAATTATACACTAGTTTTTGTCACAAATTTGACTGATTGCTTAATAGATTAGCTTTAAGTTCATCAACAAATAAGACATCATCCAACTTAGGAATGCCTTCAACCTGAATTGTTCCTTTTTCCATACTCCTAGATTTGTTTTCATCGCCAACAATAATAGTTCCTTCATTATAATTGAAAGAGTCTACGATCCAGTATACAATCAGGGTAAGGAGATACAGACTCCTAAAGAGTACAACCCTAACTCGCAAGGAATAGAATAGTATAATACATATACAGTTCACATAGCAAAAACATAAACAGTATAATATCAAAGTCAAAAAACTTTAATAACAAATACTATATGTCAAATAGAAAAAAAGTAAATAACAAATGTTTTCTAATCAAAGTTTAAGCTAATAGTATGTTGAGACATACACACTTTAAACTTGGATTGTACTAATACAAACTCAGATCATGCATAACGCTTAATATAACCAGGTAAACTCATATAGAGACCATATCTATAAGGTGACATCCTCAAATTGCATAAGACAACCATTCAATAAAAAACAATTCACTAAACATTAAATAGGTTGCAACATTAACATACAATAAAACCATTATTACCTCTATCAATTAGGACCTCTGTCCAAACCGCTTACTATTGCTATTCAATTGTTGCTTCTGTAACTATTTGGTTCAATACTCAAACCTAATTGTCTTCTACAGCCAACACCACCAAATTTGATATGATTGGAAACCAATTATAAGTAACAATAAGTGTATCAACTCACAATCTCATGGGAAGCTCAGTCCATTACTAATATCAAATCGCGTACAAGAGATACACAGTTAAAACCATGTACTCGTACAGATTACAATTTGATAACTAAACCCACAAATACAACCCACTCTTAAATATAATCTTTCTAAAATAGTTTCAAAATCAAATATAAATCTTAATGTGTATTTTGGTAGAATTTCAGCTCTTGAACAAGGGGTAAAGAAGAGATAACTAAGTAAGGTATTTATAGGGCTCAGTTTTTCCACCTTGCCAACCACTTCACCAAGGGTGGCAGTGAGGTGCTAAAAGGTTATATTTTTTCGTTTCCAAAATGTTAAGTACTATCTATAATTATACGTACCCGAAACTTTCTAAAAACCATAAGTAAAAGCGTAAGCTCAATCGTCGAAAATAAACACTCTACCTAGCATGCACCCTATGAAAACCAACCTTGTGGTATGTGTAATCATGTTTACATACAAAGTGTACCTAACTATATGTGTGTGTGTGAGAGTTACTATTATGTAGTAACCAACCTTACACAAAAGAAGATAAAAACACTAAGTAAAATAACAGACTCCGTGTTTTGTACATAGGAAGCCAACACATATATACAGGTACAATGGGACTTACATTCTCCCCTTTTGGATTTCTATATCAAAACATTACATAATTAGGTGCATACACTCATCAAACATGAGATGATCATAAATATATCCTAAACTTGTTTGTTTCAATGAACAACACAATAACACACACCAAAAGCTAAAAGACACCCCTACACCAAGTGCATCCATCTTGTATACTCCATCTAAATTCATGAATTAACTCATCAATTCTTAGACATGAGGGTCTCAACACTACTGCACACAAAACAGCTGAAGCTCAAAGACTTCACTTTACACCTATAACTTGCACACACAAAACAAATCTAGGACACTACCTAGCAATGTGGCTAGTAATGCCACAATGATAGCAATTACAAATAGTGGAGTTGGGAAAATACGGTCCCTAATTCCGAGGAGTAGTACGTGGAGGAGGAAAAGAAGAAGCATTCACATTGACTTTCACATAAGGATGATAAGTAAATTTTTTACATGTGGTCTCAAATTCCCAAGCTCACCACCACAGTAGTAACAAGTGAGAGTGATAGTAGGTAAAGATAGTAGACCACCACTGAAGCAATGAAAAGTGTTAGCCTTGCTAGGAGAATCTGGCTGAGACCATATAAAATATTTACCTCTTGGGACAATAATGGTAGATTTTAACTTTGGTGCTCGATTAGAAGCTTTGGCAAACTTAGTATAACCACATGTAGAAGTTGAAACCCTCTCATTGTACCCAATTCCATGCTTGTTCCTTGAATCCTGACACCACTAATCATTTCATGTAACATTTTTGAACCTATAGTCATTTTGTCGATGACAATAGTGGAGTGTGCTAGTTCTTTCTCATGTATATTGAGTTTTTATTTCAAATTCGCAACCAAGTATTTCTTTTCTCTAAGGAAGGATTCAAGATAAGAGGTTGAATTATTAAGAATCTTGATACTTTTATGCAGTTGCTCAATCTCAACACATTTTTCCTCAAGAGAGTCAGTCAAATGATCCTATGAACCTCAAGAATAATTATCTACCTATTTAAATGTTTAATTTCATTCTTTAAATTAGAAGCATGCATAAGACAAAACAAAGATTGAGTGGTTTTACCACAAGTAGGAACCATCAACTATTTCTTAAGCTTTTCAACGTCTTCATGATTTACATTAAACTTTTTCTAGCAAATCACCATATATGTTTTGAATAACCTCACACATTTATATGACCAAACAATATAACTCATTTACAGTTCACACAGTAGAATCACAAACAAGATAATATCAAAAGTAAAAAACTTTCATAATAGATCTTATATGTCAAACATAAAAGCAAGTAAATAACAAATTCTTTCCAATCGAAGTTTGAGCTAATAGTATGTTGAAACATACATACCTTAAACTTGAATTGTACTAACATAAACTCAAATCATGCATAACACTTGATATAACGAGATAAATCAATATAAATACAGTATCTATATGGTAACATCATCTGGTTGCTTAAGAAAATCACTCAGTAATAAATAATTCACTAAACAATACATGTTACAACATAATAAATAATAAAACCACTATAACCTGTATCAGTCAGAACCTCTGTCTAAATTGCCTATTGTTGCTCTTCACTTGCTGCTTTCGTAACTATTTGGGTCAACAATCGAACTTGTTTATCCTTTATAACCAACACCATAAAATGTGATATGATTGGAAACCAATGATTAGTAACAGTAAGTGTATCAACTCACAACCTCATGGGAAGCGTAGTCCATTACTAACATCAAATTGTGCACGGGAGGCACACAGTCAAATCACATACTCACACAGATTACGATTTCATTACTAAACTCACAAAAATGACACATTCTTGAGTATAAGCTCTCAAAAATAATTTCAAAATCATATATAAATCTTAATGTGTATTTTTGTAGAATTTCAACTCTTGTATAAAGGGTACGTAAGAGATTACTGAGTGGGATATTAATAGGGCTCAGTTTTTCCTACTAGCCATCTTGCAAACCACCTCGCCAAGGGTGATGGTAAGAGTGGTGGCGAGGTGCTAAAAAGTTGTATTTTTTTGTTTCCAAAAATGTTGAGTACTATCTATATATACCCGCACCCGAAACATACCAAAAAGCATAAGTAAAAACATCAACTCACTTGTACGCTCGGTCACCAAAAGTCAACACTCTCAACCTAGCATGGACACTATGAAAACCAACTTTGTGGTGTGTGTAAACATGTTTACGTACAAATGTACCTAACTATGTGCGTGTGTGAATTATTATTCTGCAGTAACAACCTTACATTGAGGAAGATAAAAACACTAAGTAAAATAAACAAACACTCTATTTTGTACACCGAAAGCCAACACATAGACACAAGTACAATGGAACTTACATTCTTTTCCTTTGAATTTCTTTGTCAAAATACTACACAATTAGGTACAGACACTCATCAAACATAATATGATCGTGAAGATATCCTAAAGTTGTTTTTTCGATGAAAAATACAACGACACACACCAAAATCCAAAAGACATCTATACCAAGTGCATCCTTCTTGTGTGCTCTATCCAACTTCATGAATCAACTCATGGATTCTCACTTTGAAATGCAAGGATCTCAATACCATTACATATAAAACAACTCAAGCTCAAATACTTCACTTTATACATGTAACTTGCACACACGAAACAAACATGCCAAAAACCATAAGCGAAAAAATTACAAGTAAAAATATCTACGAGCGAGCACACTTAATCGTCGATGACCAATACTCTAACTAACATGCACACTACGAAACCTAACCCCATATTATGTATAAACATACTTGCATACAAAGTGCACCTCACTATGTGCACATGTGAATTACTGATCCATGATAACCAACCTTACACAGGAAAAAGATAAAAACACTAAGTAAAATAACAGATATCATATTATATACATGGTATGCCAACAAAAAAACAAGCTTATAACAGGACTTATAATCTTCATAAATTTTAAAAAGAGAACAATCACTAGTCATCCATCTAGAACACCTACTATCAAAATACCAAGTGATGGTAGATTTAACTTTAAGTGCAATATGGGTTACAAAACAATGTATGCACACCAGGCTTCTTAACCCAACCTTTCCTAGATTCAGCTTGAATTATAAAAGATAATCTAGGTGTGTCAGTCTCATATTTCCTAGGAGGTTTTTTCTTTGATTTTGTGCTCATGTATTAATTTCCAGAAGTATAAGGCTTGTTCACATAATCATGCTTATTGATTCTTGAATGTAATGTATCCATATCATGATCAAAGCAGTTAGAGGCCTATAACAATCTACACCTAGGTCTAATATGTCATTTTCCACCATAATTATGGCATACAAAATCAAATTTAGAAGTAGGTACATGTAGCATGTGAAGAAGAAGGGTTAGAGAGTTTTGTCTTGTCTCCATAAGGCCTTTCATAGTCAAGAATTTTGTTTAGTCTTTCTAATCATTAACATCTTCACAGCGTCTTTTGATTGTTTAAGTTCCTACACAAACTTCTTGTTTTCTGTTTAAGATCTACAATACTTGAATTCAAAACATCAGCAATATATTCAGACAATTTAAATTTTATTTTTCTAAAATAGAGGAATTAAGTTAATGGGTTTTGACTTTATCACTTAATTTGGTTACATCTACTAGTAATATAACTTTTTCCTTCTTACAATCCATTAAGTCTAAACAATATTTCTTCAAGCTATTAGCATTAAATTTATTAAGAAGAAATTCATAATCACTTCCCTTACTATCTAAGCCAATATCAGACTCGTTGGAGTGTCCATCAAAAGTTGTAGTGGACACTACGTAGTTGGTGTCACCATTTTCTTAGTCACTAGCATTATTGTGGTCATTTTCTAAGTTATTATAGGTAGCATTAAAAACCCTTCCCATTTTCTTCTTTTTGTTAGTACACTCAGCTATAAAATGACTAAACTCATTACATTCAAACACAAACTTCAACCTTTTGGGGAAAAAAATAGTGGTTTTAAGTATTTGATTTCTTAGGGGTATTTTTGAAATTTTGGATATTTGTTCTTCTCCTACAATGGTTGCTAGATGATGAGAAATCCCTAAAGGTACACTAACTCATTTTTCTTCCCAATGGTGGACAAAATATTCTCAACACAAGGTATAAAAATATTATCTCTAAAAGACCTCTTTTACTTGAGAGAGGAATAACTTGGCATGATTTTTATGAGATTGGTATTACTCGAGCAATTAGGGCTCTTGGTTGGGAATATGGTTTTACACAGACAAATATTTTTGTCCAACCTTGGTCAAAGAGTTTTATACCAATGTTGACACTAAAATTCTTCACTCTGGACCTATGAGTTATAAAGTTTTTATTGAAAATAAAATCGTTAACATCTCAGCCTAAGGAATCAATGAATTTTAATCGATAGTCAACACTAGAAGTGATGATTTTGATTTGGACTAATTTACATTTTGTATGAGGAACTGCTTACTGAATTAAATGATTCATCAAATGTCGATCTCAATCTAAAAAAACTATACAAACCAAGTGAATTCACCTTTTTTTATCGAATCTTAAATAAGATGGTATGTGCTAATTTACTTCCCTCCAAGCATATTACTGAGATAGGTTACCAATATGTGACTATCTTGTATTGTACTAGAAAAGGAATTGCATTTAATGTTGGAACAATAATTCAAGATGATATTTTGACCTAAGCTGAGGTTTTAAATCCTAGGATTAGATTACTCTATATGTGTCTGATAACACAAGTGATCATCATAGTTGGTGTGCCACCAAAAAAATATTCTAACATTATTCACCATATGAGTGACATTAAATGAGCCATAATTTCAAGATCTTCTGCCCATACATCCAAGAAACAAAAAATCGATGGTGTTGGAACTAGTAGTGGAACATCTGCAGATATCTTGGGTGATGATGAAATGGAAAACATTGCTACTCCTAATCCTTCTCATCAAGAACTATTTAAGGATGAAGTGAAAACAAGAATGGATGCTTTATCCACAAAAATGGGAACCACACATACTTTTTATGAAGGTCTACACCAAAAAGTTATCTCTATGGATAAGTGACAAGATGCCATGTTTTTTTATGACAAGTGATTGCATGCACATTACAGACCTCCAGGTGATCATCCTCATGACCATTGATAAAATATTTTCAATTTTTTTTTGTAATGCTTCTAACGTTTTAGACATCACCTCATTCTTAAATATTTCATTTTTTTCTTCTTATCATTGATATTCATTTGAATGTATATGTTACTTTTGATTTAATTGAATGCATGTTTGATTGCTCACATTGAGTAACTATGTTTCAAAGTTAAATTATTTGTTCATATGACAAAAAGAATGAGAGTACTTAATTAATAGAAGAGATATTTCACAAAGGGGGAGAGCATTTAATGTTTAATGTTATGTTCGTTACTGCTCACTATGATTGTGTTTTCTTCGCATCACTATTACTTTATACACTGAAATAATAAACAATGAGACTCTTAAGACAAGTTACTGTGCCTATTTTCTATGTGGTTTTCAATACATATGAGCATGTCGAGATTCAAGAAAAGATGGATTCATCAAATCATAGGTGTTTTCTAGTTGAAATTATTGGGAGTAGATTGATCAAAATTATGTTTGATCGATCAAGAATCTATATTTATCAATGATCGATTGTATTCAATCTATGTGCTGTTGGGATTTCATGTGTATGCCTATATGGTGAGAATTTAAAATTTTCCTATTACTACTTGGCTCAATACATAAAGGACCTCATTTGTATGATAATTGCAAGCAAGATTTTCTCTTAAGCATTTCAACAAACACCTAATGTGCACGAAATAAAATAAAAAAATCTCATCTACCTTATTTCTAGAGATGAAGAATATTACCTTTACCTAAAGAGCTTTTCAAATCTCTTGAGTTGAGGGAAGTTGATTTCTCTTCTAGATTTCTTGGAAACTACCTTTCTTTCGAGAACACCTCTTGGTTCACCTTGAACCTAAAAAAAAACTACCACACCTCTTAGATAGATAGATGTAGATTTCAAGGCTTAGATCCAACCACCTAGCAAGAAGAGATGAGAGAAGAGACTTTCGATCTAGGTTGAACCACTTAGGTTTTGGCCTTAAGCAACCCTTTCCAAGTTTTGGCCTAGGAGAAGGAAAAATATGGCTACTGAAAATTGAGTATTTCGACTAGGGTTAGAGGTAACTCGGCACGACATGATCGGTCAGTCGGACGGACGGTGGTGATGGCAGCGGGTGTGCATGTGTGGAATCACATTTACCTAAGTCCTCTCCCTTTCCACAAAAGTGGGTGCCCCTTGGGGCCCATACCTAATATCCAATCCTTTTTTTCTATTTATACATATCCTAAATAATGTAAAATAGAAATGTGGGACAAGGTACAAATTGGCAACATTTGTTTTATTAAAATTCAGATTTCAAACAATCCCCACCTTGAATTTTATATAAAAATAATTTTCATTGAACAATTGATCAATTAAAAGTATATGATTGTACATAAGCAAAAGATGTATATCAACTTGAACCTTTGCATGGTATTAATGCTTTAGAATATACTAGAATAAGTCGTAGTTTTCAAATCTATCTCTAACAAAATTACACACACAACCTTTCCAAGGTGTAGTTCAAAAAGCATGTGCTTTACAACCATGCACGTGTATCCCAGTATAGTGAATGCTCTAAAAATTTTGGAAAACAATTTCATAGGAAACAACCACACTTCCATATTCACATATGTAAGTCTATCAAGAGTACTCTTGTAGCTATGTACTCCACATAGAGTATAGAACTCATTAAGAGTTTAATAATTAACTCATCCTTCTATGTCGCTTCAGGACTTCATGCTTCTAATAATATAGAATAGGACTTTAAAATAGCATGATTCATCTCATATCACTTCATGACTTGTTATTACCCATTGAACTTATTTCTTGGGATCTCTAGTCTATAAGTTGGGTTACCATCACAAGTGACTCTTCATTCTAAGGGCATCAGTCTCATTCCTTTTGAGGTTTTGAAAACCTTTTTTTCTCAGTAATCCTTTCATCAAAGGATCAACCAAATTTTCATCAGAACGTACATGATCCATTCTTACAGCTCTTGTATATAGAGAGATTCTCTAACAATATTGTGCTTACAATGTATTTATCATCTCTTATCGTTGTAATAACGATTCTAAATCTAAGCAATAGCCGCGATACTATCCAAGTGAATCAAGACAACTGGTATTAGTCTTTCCCATAAAGAGATCTCAACTAACAAACTTCTTAACCAATATGTTTCTTCATTGCCAGTAGCTAGTGCTATCATTTCAGACTTCATCGTAGATTGAGCCAATATTATATGTTTTTTAGACTTCCAAGAAATAGCTCCACCGATAATGCTAAATATATAGCCGCTAGTTACTTAGGAGTTTTCTGATAGAGTATTCCAATCAACATGGTTGTATCCTTCTAGAACAGTGGGAACTTTTTATAATGTAATTCAAGGTTCATAGTTCTCTTAAGGTATCTCATGACTCTTTTAATAGCATTCCAATTCTCTATACTAGGTCTATTGGTAAACCTATATAATAATCCCACAACATAAGCTATATCTAGTCTAGTGCAATCAGTAGCATAACATAAGCTACCAATGATGCTCTTATACTCAGTTTATCTAACACCATCTCCGGTGTTCTTGTACAAATTTGCACTAGGATCATAAGGAGTACATGCAGGTTTGTAGTTAGAGTAATTATATTTCTTTAAGATCTTCTTAATGTAATGAGATTGATCTATAGAAAGTCCCTTTTCAAAACTAGTAATCTTTATACCAAGGATTACACTCGCTTCTCCGAGATCTTTCATATCAAAGTTAGCACATAATAAAGTTTTCACATTATTCATAACATAAATATTTGACACAAAAATAAGCATGTCATCCAAATATAAACATATAATAGTGCAAATATCATTTTCTAATTTATAATAAATGCATTTATCACTTTCATTTATTTTGAATTCATGTGAGATAACTAAATTATCAAATTTTTCATGTCATTGCTTAAATACTTGTTTTAGACCATAAAAGGAATTTATCTAGTTTACAAACTTTATTTTATTAACCTGGGACAACAAAATCTTCATGTTGGTCCATATAAATTTCTTCTTCTAAGTCACCATTTAAGAAAGCAGTTTTAACATCCATTTGGTGCACTACTAAATCATGGATAACAACAAGAGAGAAAAGTATACGTATGGAAGTTATTCGTGTGACTGTGAAAAGGTATCAAAGAAATCTATATTTTCCCTTTTGACTACACCTCTAAAGTTTATGTTGCTCGTAAAACTCAAAAAACAATTTAATATCTTCTTCTTTTCTTTCTAAGAGTTATTGCTTCTATGATATGTAAGAGAATTGGTGTGTCTAAACTGAGAGCTAAGACTCTCTATTTATAGTTTGAGAAAAGGTGTGAAAATTATGATAAATAACAATTATATCTAGGTGGAAAAAGTAACGATTATTTCTAAGTGAAAAAGTAACGACTATTTTTGAGTGAAAAAGTAACGGATAATTCTGAGTGAAAAAATAACAATCATTTTAAGTATAAAAGTAATTTTAATAAAAAAAATTCAAAAAATAAAATATCACAGACAAGAACGGACGGCGACACGTATGCGTATGAAATCATATTTGCGTAGGTCCTCTCCACTTCCACAAAAGTGGGTGTCCCTGGGTCCAAACCCAATAGCTAATTATTTTCTATTTATACATCTAATAAGTGATGTAAAAAAAACAATGTGGGACAAGTCATAAATTCATATCATTTGTTTTATTAAAATTCACATTTTCAACAATTAATTATGTAAATTAGTCTATTTTAACTATTCTTAGATTTAGCCTAATTACAAGAAAATTATCAAAAATAATTATACCAAAAAATATTATATTAAATATAAGCAACCATGGAAAATAATTTGTTTTCAATTGAATAATAATGAGTAATTAGTAGTAGTTAATAATATTGAATGCAACTAATACTAAATGGTTTATAATTATTATTGTTTGATGCAAAGTTACCAGAATTTTTAAATAACAATACTTATTATTAGTATTAAAAATAACCAACAACGACCACTAAAAATAAAGTTAAAATTTTAAATTTTGAAAAATAATTAAAAAAGCCAAAAATAATCATTTAAAAATAAAGTTTAAAAAAATAATTAAAGATAACAAACATCAATCACTAAAGATAAATACAAAAAAATTAAACTTTTAAAAAATAATTAAAAATAACTAATAATAACCATTAAAGACAAAAAAAAATGTTATAGCATATGAGTAGCGATTTTACTCTCAATCTATCAATTCAAGCAAAAACTCATTCACGGTACTCTAACATCAGAAAAGGAAACCATTACCATATATAATTCTCAAAACGAAAAAGCAGTACTTCGAAAATTATTTAATTAACTTTCAAGGAAACAAAACAAATTTAAATAAAGAGATACATATGTGTTAACCCTTTTGTTTATCATCTTAGTCTTCGTAAACTTAGAATGATTTAACATATTTTTATTTTATTATTCAAATTATTCTTGTATTTTTCGTTTAAATGAATGAATTATAAAAAAAATTCCAAAAAAAATCATAGATCCGTAAAAAAAACTTAAACTTTAGAACTTCAAAATATTCAAATGAGTTTTATGTTGTTGAATTATAGCTTTGTTGTCTCTAATTTGTGAATTTTATATTTAATATTTAGTATACTAAAATATGTACGATCTAACCTCGTTTAAAATATTTTTTATGGTTACGCGCCACTGATTACATAGAAATGACAAATTTTCCTTCACATGCTTAAATAAAACAAGACATCCCATTCACTTACAAAAAAACTCAATACAAAGGGAAGAAATTATGGTCAATTTTATTTAGGCATTCTCACTGGATGTCTTATGAAGACGTTGAAGAGGGAAAATGATTTGGAATTTTAAGTGGGATGTAAAGGGTATATTCATAACTTCAACTTAACGAGATGCCTTGTAGTAAAAAAACAAGATTTTTTTAGAATTTCTCATTGTTTTATAGACAATAAAATGCATAGCTCAACTAAAGTAATAGTGTAATTTCAAAAGGAAAGCAAAAAATCGATGAAAGCATTACTCAAACAAATATTAGCAAAATTTTCAAGAAAATGTGTTCGAAGGAAAATAATATCTTATTATGTAGCGAGCACATTAGTATTGAGATTAGAATTGAGAACATGCAAAATAATGGCATTCTCCATTAACCATTATGTTTATTACTGAATCGATCTAAGAGCATCTCTAACTCTATGGACTCATCTCCTAGCATTTGGCTAGTTTTCTTTATTTTCCTCTTGCTTTCAACTATTTTGCTTTGGACTCTTCTCTAAAGTTTTGTGTGCTCTAGCTTTGTTTTGGCTTCCTTTAGATCCTAGCTTTCACTTGGTTGTTTATCGTGACCTAAGTTTGGTAAAAATAAATTACTTTTTTTTATCCTTATTGTGTTATGAATTTTACAACTCTTTTTCTATTATGGATATCATTCTTAATCGTGTGTGCAACATTGATCTTACTCATTCTTTGTTTTTTGGGGTATGAATTATATTTAGGCACACTAATGTATGGGTGGAGTATAAGTTTGAAAAGGTTACCTAATTTTTATTTTTATTATAAAAAATTATCTAAAGATGTTAAGTTTTGTAGTAAGCTAAATAGATATTGTAATGATTATACAAGAGAAGCCAACTCAAGAGTAGTCACTTGAATAGTCAATGCATGAGCAGTAAACTCAACAAGAGAAGCCAACTCAGCCATAACATTAGCATTCATTTATGTTAGTATAAGTCAGTTTGTTAGTAACAAAATCATTGTATCTAAATTTGTTAATTGTACTAGTAAATTCTGCTATTGTACTACACAATTAGTTATATATTGTACTACTCATTATTACATATTGTATTAGCTTTTATTAAACCTATAAATACATAAGTGCATTACAATATTACATACATAAAATATAAAAAATGAATTTAGCTATATTTTCTTCTCCTTATTCTTTATGATCTTCAACCTCTTTGTTCACTAATCTTCTATCAAAACTTCCTCATGCATTTTATCATGGTATCGAGCATAATTAAAAGTTGTTGAAGCTTGTGAAGATATGACTAATTCAAGTTCAAAAATCAATGAAGAATCAGAAGTTGGAAACACAACTATTGATGAAAAGAATGATCTCGTATCTTATCATAATCAAATAAATGCAATAAAATCATATCACAATAACTTTGTTGTCTGAAAAAAAAAGGAGATCTTTAGGATCTTGAGAAGTTATGAGCTAGAGGACTTTGTAATAGAAAGATATAAATGTCCTTCCAAAATATATGTTAAAGGAAGAATCAATGGTGTTTTTGGGTACTAGATGCACCAAGACCAAATGACAAGGTCTTGGTTGATCACGTGTATGGAAGGTGGTCTGATGAAGGAAGTCAGTGATTGTGATACATGAAATGTGGTTAATCTTAAATAATTTCTTTGTTGCTCATTCAGAAGCAAAGATATTTCAATATAAATCATAAGTGAGCAATTTACGCAAAGGAACAATGACAATTACTAATTATTTCATGAGAATGAAGGATATCGTGATGCAACCCTCTATGTGTGGCTATATAGTGTTAGAGAAGGATCGAATGCACTCTATGTTGAATGGAGTTGATAGAGACTACGATCTTGTTCATGCAACAATTTCTAGTAAAATTGAACCTATGACTGTAAGAGAGGTTCAATCCATGTTACTCACACATGAAAATAGGCTTAAGAAACACAACACTTTTAGTGTTGATAATCTTCTTACATTAGCAATTTTGGCATAAAATCGTTCAAAAAGCTTCAATCATAAAGTCTCTATTGATATAAACAATAATAATCAAAATAATCAAGATGATCAACACTACAATAACAATAATTCTGGAGGTCGTGGACAGAATTATTCACCAAGAGGTAAAGGCATAAATGATTATGGAGGTGGTGAATGTTTTCAAAACTAGTTGTATGGTAAATTTAGACATCTTGTAAATAGGTGCTAATTTTGATTTGATAAAGATTTTCAACTAATAACATCTCCTAAAAGTAGACAAATCAAAACAATTAGATTTAATCTTTATAAAACAAATTTGTCTCACCTAATCAACCTCCATCAGCACTTATAGCAACACCTGAGACCATTATTGAACCTTTATGGTATCCTGACTCTAGAATTACACATCATGTAACTCTAGATCCATTAAATCTTGCATTAAAATCAAAATATATTGATTTTGAAAAGCTTCACATAGGTAATAGCTCAGGAATTTGTATACATCATGTTAGAGCTAATGTTTTTATTTCAAAAAATGGTATTGACAAGCTCTTTTACTTGAAAGATATGCTCTATGTACCAAGATAATCAACCTCAATAATGTTTTGTGAAGGATAAGGAGAAAATCATATTTTGCTTCAAAGGGATTGCAACAAAGGCTTGTATCAATTTCACTTAGATCTAAAGAACTCTAAGAATACTTCAGGTTTTCAATCTAGTTCTATTTTCTCTAAAAGTTAACACAATACTAATAGTATAAATAAACCACTTAACTTTGTGAGTAGTTCTAGGTCTATTAAACAAGACCATTATAAGATTGCAAAACAATATGATGTAGTGCTTTAGCCCAAAAGGTTACGTTACCATACCTTTACAATTGTTGCTATTGGTCTTAATCAATGTCAATTTATTAATCATGATAAAAAATTTAAATCTCTAACTATTTATGAAATATGTCAAGCATCATAGATTACATTTGTCTCATACATCAGTAAAAGCCACTGAACCTTTGATGTTTGGGGACCATCAATTATAAAATTCAATAATGGTTATAGGTGGCATGTTAGTTTTGTGGATGAATTCTCCATCTATACCTAGATTTATTTCTTAAAGGACAAGGATGTTGGTAAGAGTGCTTTCATGTTATTTAAAGTCAAGGCAGAGCTTTAAGTAAATAAACAAATCAAAATGATTTAGTGTGATAATGGAAGTGAGTGTGAAGCTCTCTATTTTGTTTTGGCTAATTTTGGCATTTCAAATAAAATATCATGTCCTCACACACCACAACAAAATAGCCTTGTTAAGAAGAAGTACATACATATTGTGGAGAAAAAGACTATCTCTCTTAGCTTAAGGACATATGCCTATAACTTTTTGGGATAAGGCTTTCCATGCACTTATGTTTCACATAAATAGATTGTCCTCACTAATTTTGAACAATAGAAGTCCATTGAACTCTTTCTTCAAACCAAAGCAGATTATTCTTTGCTTCATACCTATGGTTGTTTACATCATCTACACATGACACATTATAATACTCACAAATTAGAGTTTAGGTTTATTCCATGCATATTCATTGGATATAGTCTTTATCATAAAGGCTATAAATGTCTAAGTTCCATTGGTCATGTATATTTTCATGTAATGTGATTTTTTGATGAAATATTTTTCCCATATGCTACCAAATATGTATGTCAACCTATTTCCCAATATATCAAAACTTGTCTTCCTATCTTACCTAAAATTTTGCCAATTTTCTCTAAGTCTTTTCCTTCTTATGATCCATGTTTATCTTTATCTAATAGGTTCAGTCCATTGGATAACTCTCTTTCATATGTTAGTCTTCCTACTAAAAATGACAACACACCTATAAAAAAATCTTAATGTTTAACCTACAAAAATCTCTTATGTTTCTTCTTTAAAAGCTATATCATCATGTGATCCCTTGTCTACTTCTGGTGAATAGTCTTCTAATATTTTGCCTACTTCTAAAGAGCATGTTTAAGTAGTTCCTATCTCTTCTAATTCTACATTACCACTTAATTCTCATCTCATAACCACTCGTGGTAAACATGGCATCAAAAAACCAAAAGTCTATAATGTCCTTTCCTTTCTGAATTTTATTGAAGAACCAATTTTAGTTCAAACAACTCTTCAAAATTTAGAATGATATAAGGTTCAGAAAGTTAAATTTGAGGCCTTAATTAAGAATAATATATAGACTTTGGTTTCACGTCTAAAAGGTAGAAAATTTATTGGCAATAAATGGATTTTTTGGATTAAGAAGATGTTGGATGAAATTATTGAAAGGCTTAAAGCACGTATAATGACTAAAGGCTAAAATTAGGTAGTTGAGTTTGATTTCAGTGAAACTTTTAGTCAAGTTAACAAATTTTCTACCATTTGTATCATCCTTACTCTTGCTCTCTCATTTGGTTGGGATATGAGGCAAATAGATATTAATAATGTTTTCTTGTATAGTGTTTTAAAGAAGAATGTGTTCATGGAACAAGAAGAAGGGCTTATTGATCCTAAGAATCTAGATTTTTTGTGCAAATTGAATAACACTTTTTATGGTCTAAAATAGGTCCCTAGAACCTAGTTTGAAAGGTTGAGCACTACCTTGCTAAAGTTTGGTTTTATACAAAGAAAAGTTGATTCTTCACTGTTTGTTTTTAACTCAAATGGTGTTCAAGTGTTCCTCTTTATCTATGTTAATGATGCTATTCTCACTGGATCCAATTCTTAAGCTTTAAAAAGTTTGATATAGTCACTTTATAAGGAGTTTTCTTTGAAGGATCTTAGCCCCTTACATTATTTTCTTGGTATAGCTATACATAAACTAGAAAATGGAAAAAAATTCTCAACAAGAAGATATATATTGATAATATGTTTTTTAAAGCCAATATGGTGAATTGTAAGCATAGTCTTACTCATATGCGTTTCATTACTCAATTTTCAACATATGATGATTCACCTATATATTTATCTTTCTTATATCACACTATTATTGGGATTTTACAGTATATGACTCTTACTGATGCAGATTGGGTACGTTGCCCAAATGATTGTCGTTCAACCTTAGGATATTGTGTCTTCCTTAGGGCTAATCTTGTTTATTGGTCATCTAAGAAACAACCTATTGTGTTTAGATCTAGCACTGAGGTTGAATATAGAAGCATGGCTAATGAAACTTCAGAACTGATATGGATACAATCATTCCTATCTGAACTTTATGTGTCCACTTCATCTGTTCCAATCATTTGGTGTGATAATTTATCTTCGGTTTCTTTTGCTTCTAATCATATTTAATATGCTCGTACTAAGCATATTGAGCTTGATTTACATTTCATTCATGAAAAGGTCGTAGCTAAGCAACTTTGTGTTCAACATCTATCTAGATATAAGTAGATGGTTGATATACTTACTAAATCTTTATCTACATTAGACTTATATTGCCTTAAGCACAAACTCAATTTCATTACATTCCTATAGAGTTTGAAGGAGGATGTAAAGATTATACAATAAAAGCCAACTCAAAAGCAACCATTTGATCAGTCAAGGCATAAGCAGCAAACTCAGTAAGAGAAGCCAGATCAACCATAACATTAGCATTTGATTGTGTTGGCATAAATCAATTTGTTAGCATTATTCATTTTGTTAGTAATAAAGTCATTGTAACTAAGTTTGTTAGTTGTGCTAACAAATTCTATTATTGTACTACACAATTAGTTACATATTGTACTAAATTTTACTAAAGCTATAAATACATAAGTGTTCTGCAATATTACATACATAAAACATATTATTGTATTACATAACATTTTCTTCTTCTTCCACTTCTCTATGATCTTCAACCTCTTTGCTTCACTAATCTTCAATCAAAGCTTTCTTATGCATTTTATCAAATATACCTGGGGTTTGGTGGTAAGTATGTTAATTTTGGTGATTGAATTCATGTTGGATTGAACATGAGAGTCCATGATCATATCAAATAGGGGGTCATGTGAAGAAGCCAATGAGTGTAGCTTATGAAAGTTCTTTGAATCCTAATGATGATTGTTTCAAGTTTAAATATGAAAAGTAAGTTGTAAAGAGAAGCAATCATGGGAAAATTGATATGAAAAATATAGGGCTAAGATTTATACTAAGAATAAGGAGAATTTGAAAGTTAGTAACACTAGTATCTGTGAAGGTGAAGTAAAGGGAAACAATAGTAAGAAACATAGAAAAAGTTTGGATACGATTGGCTTATATGTTAACCTATTTGCTTGGTTTATTTACTATGGAATGAATGATAATATTGATATAGTTATGGATGCAATTGTTTTGGAAGGCTTCTAATTCAAAATAGGGTGTGATAGTTGCAAGATGATACTAGTTTTAGGTGCTATGAATAGATATTTTTTGGTTGTTTGCTTTGGAGTTTGGGGTTCCATGACTTATTGTTTTGAGTCTTCTATTTGTTGGTTTTTATTTTGTGTGATGTTTCTTTGTTTTCTTGTTTTGTGATAAACTAAAAATTAAAAAAAAAAAGAGAAAAAGCTTGTTTGTTCATTTCTTTAAAATGTTTCATTTGTTTTCTTCTTTACTAGATAATGCATGAAGGCTTGAAGAATCTCTGTCTATGTTATTGGCTTTGTCCTAAAAATATTTTTAAGTTGTGATTTCTTGGATGGTTTGTAAATTGTTGATGATTAAATCAGTTTAGTTTTGTGTTTAGGCTTCTAATGTGTGTTTTTTTTATTTTAGTGCAAAGTATGTGAAAAGAAAAAAAGTAAAAGTAACGAATCAACAAAATGAAAGTTGCATCAACAATAAAGATCTTTAGGAAAACTGTTAAAAAAGATTGAAAATGTGAGTGGATCTCAACGAATTATGCTTTCATTTTCCCGTATAGAGCACCAAGTTACTTAGTTACAATCTTTAACAAGCAGGCTACACTCTAGTCTTCAATTGGAGGGGTTTATTGCATAAAAACTCCTAGATGCAAGCTCAATCACTAAAAAAATAACTACATTTTCATCATTTATAAAAACAAAAGTGACATTGTAAAGTATTGGTATCTATGGAGTACCTTATTCTTGTTTTGGTGTACTTTTTATCCTTATTTTCAACTAAGATACATCAAATATCTTTATTTAGGTTATTAGTATTTATTTGATCATAATGGATACCAATAAACATATTATTAATGGGAATGTGTTAAAAAAATTGAAAAACAATAAAAATAATATATTTAAAATTTATAATAATAAAAATAATATCTTTTGTATTTATATTATACTTTTTATTATTAAAAAAATCTAACATATTATTTTATTTTAAATGACGTATAATTAAACATTATTTAAATTAAAGTATTATTATTTAAATTCATTCAATATTAAATAACATTCAATTAAAATTTATTCAATATTATTCAAATATTATTTTTATTATTATAAATTTTAAATATTTTATTTTTTTATTTTAAAATAAATATTTGAGATAAGTTCTAACAAGGACAAAAGATTTGAACATTGAAATTGAAATTTTGACATTTAGGATCATACTTATCGTTACTGTTTTTTATTTTCTTTTCTTTTTTTTCATAGAAAAGTTCTTGGATGCTTTTTATTTCATACATTTTATTTTCATGGCATGTGCCGAAATAGTCAAATTTATTTAATAGATCATCCGAAATTGACAATGTACAATTGGCATGGTTGAACAAAAAGGTGATCTCATCTACTTTTTCAAGATTTTTTTTTTTTTTTTGCTTTAAAAAAACTGTTCATAACTTATAATCAAATTAATTATTGTTAACAAATATTCTTATAATTATTTTATTATCCATTAAAGTATATTATTTATATATAAACTAATGTTTTTTTTTTTTTTGTTATTTGTATGTCAACTACCATCCTTATAATATTTGGCACGTATTCATTTGTAATCATATAAAGATTATTGAGTCCCTGGAAAACGATTAAATAACTATAAAAAAAAGTCTACTTTTTTTTTTGTCGTTTTGAACATAAACTAAGTACCAATATGTCGTTGTTGATATAATAATACTCAACTAGTATCCCTCACATATATATAATTTATGTTTAACTTTTGCATGCTTTTAAATATTATATTATTATCCATAAATTAATATCCTAAAAAAATCAGAAGGTAGGTAAGTCTATTTCTTTATTAAATAAATAACATTATTCGAATCTGTTTTAGCTTAAGTTCACGGTGGTAAAGTGGAAAATCATATCATGAATAACGTTACACAATGTACATTATATGTGATTTTTATTATCAAACCATATTTTTATATCATTTAAATCTGTGACTAATTATGAGAAATGTTAAAATACTTAATATTAGAATTATTAAGTGAATTATAAAAAAATATAATTTTTTTCAGATTAAACCTACTTTTACATAATTCAAACATGTAATTTAAATATAAAGAAAAAATATAGTTAAAACTTTCGTTGCATAATTGAAAATGCAAATGCCAACCAAATCAGAATTGGTCCGGTAGCCTGGAGCTAGTGGGCTTCTCTTCTATGCTAAAATATTACATTCAACGCGTTATAGCTGAAAACAGTGACTCGCAATTCCCATTTCTATAGTTTTATCCAATGCATGCTCTATAAATTGATTATCCATAGCTTTTCTTTCCTCACCACACCATCAACATCTTCTTCATTGCAATTAAGTAAAGCTTATTACTGATTAGTTGAAACATTTTAATTAAGGAATGGCATTCAGTTCAAAATGCAGTTTACTCATATTTTCTATGCCTACGTTAGTTACTGCTATTGCATTGTTGTTGTTGTGTACAACATCATGCAAAGCTCAACTATCTTCAACATTTTATGACAAAACATGTCCAAGCGCTCTACGTACCATCCAAACTTCAATTAGACAAGCAATTTCGAGGGAGCGAAGAATGGCTGCTTCTCTCATTCGCCTTCATTTTCATGACTGCTTTGTTCAGGTACTTAGCAATGAGCTTTACAAAAGAGAAAAAAAGGACATTTATTGGATTGGTTAGCTTGCATTTTAGGTTGATTAATAAAAATTGTATAAATATATAGTGTTAATTACAAGTTCAATTAATATTGGTTTTGTAGGGTTGTGATGCTTCAATAATGCTTGATGAGTCTCCTTCATTCACAAGCGAAAAGAATGCAGCTCCAAATAGAGGTTCGGTAAGAGGCTATGAAGTCATAGAAGCTGCAAAATCCAAGGTGGAGAGCTTATGTCCTGGTGTTGTATCTTGTGCTGATATCATTTCAGTTGCTGCAAGAGATGCTTCAGCTTATGTAAGTATCAATTAGTTATTATTTTCCAAATTAGTTGAGACTAAGACGCAACATTTGAATATTCTGTTTCAAATCTCCATCTATAATTATCTTTTTAAAAAAAAGTATTAACAAAAACTATGTGGCTATTCTGCAGGTTGGGGGTCCATCTTGGATAGTGAAGCTTGGAAGAAGAGATTCTACCACAGCAAGCTTTGATAAAGCCAATACAGAACTTCCAAGTTTTGTAGAAGGCCTTGATAGTCTTGTATCGAGATTTTCTAACAAAGGTCTCAGTGCAAGAGACATGGTTGCTTTGTCAGGTTCACATACACTTGGACAAGCTCAATGCTTCACGTTCCGTGATAGGATATACAACAATGGCAGTATTATTGATGCTGGCTTTGCTAGTACTCGCAAACGCCGTTGCCCAGCAAACATAGGCAATGGCGATGGGAATTTGGCAGCACTTGATTTGGTGACACCCAATTCATTTGACAACAATTACTTCAAGAATTTAATTCAGAAAAAGGGTCTTCTTCAGTCAGATCAAGTCCTATTCAGTGGAGGTTCAACAGACAGCATTGTAACTGAGTATAGCAAGAACCCTGCAACTTTCAAATCTGATTTTGCTGCTGCTATGATTAGAATGGGTGATATTGAGCCTATTACTGGTTCAGCTGGACAGATTAGAAGGACATGCGGTGCCATAAATTAAAACATGCACTAGTAATGTTTCTAGAACAATCCAGTAAAGATTTTTTATTTTTATTTTAATCAAATTTGTGTGCAACAATTAATAAAGTACAGACTGCAATCTGTCTCATGTATACACTTTCATCAATTGTAAAAGCAAGTTGGTTATGTTTGAGAAACAAAAAATGAAAAAAAAGTGCTTTGTACGAAGTATTTATTTCACTCATGGTATGGCTTAATTGTAGCAGAACAATATTCTTTACAGAAAGACCGGTTTCATAATAACTAAACAAGAAATAAAATGAATTTGATGTTCTTGGGGGGAAAAATGAATTTTAAGTTCTTGAAAAAAAAACAAATTTTTTTTTTTGCATTTTCAGTTCTTGAGATATGATCTTAATCACAAGAAAAGGAAAAGGAAGCAATTTCATGAAGAAGCACATTAATAAGCACACATAATGATCCATCCGCAGCCCTTAAAACGCTTGTGATAATTTTATTCATGTTTTGTCCGAAGCCCTCTTTTCAAGGTCTCAGAAACAAACATACCCTTAATCTAAGTTGCCTCAAAGCTCTCTTGCTCTCTGAACAGTGTTTCCTTGTCTTGAACATTTGGCTCTCCAGAAACAAATGTGTTTTTGCAAATAAAGGGCCTGATCATGCTTTGTTCTGTTGTCCAGAGAACAAAAAAAGCTGGTTTCAGAGTTTTTAATGCTATCAGGCAGGGTAAAGGGACCGACCTGTTGGTCAAAATGTTACCAGGTTTTCCAAAACAGGGAAACCTCGGTTTTGGTCTGGTGAAATTGAATTTCAATGCTGCATTAAAAAAAAAAAAGAATGAGAAGGGGACTCCCAAGTGGTAGATGTGTGGGAGTTGGGTGTCTCGGGTGGAAGACATTAACATGGGGAATCTCTTCAACACTCTTAACATCAAGTGGATTAGAAGACAGGCTAATGGTGTGGCTGATAGCCTAGCAAAACTTACAATGAGGAATGACCATTAACATTTTTTGTTTAAGTGTCATTTGGAGTTGGTTATGTTAATTGACAGTGAACGCATGTATTCTGTTACCGGATCTAAATAAAATTCTCCTGTTCAAAAATAAATAAATAACTCTCTTGCATAAACCATTTTTCCTGCATCTCTTAAAGCATTTAAAGCTACACAGAATACAGTTAGAGCCTATAATATTCAAGCTGACCTTCATATATATAATATTGAGCCTATAGTGCTCATGGTAATCACTCCATTTTTGCAGAAAGTGAATTTGACAGCAATTAGCAAACAAAATCACGACTCAAAAGGGTCAAACTTCAGCATAACAAAAAGTGGGTAAAAGAAAAAAAACGCAATCCAGGACCAAAGAGATAAGAAATATCCGTGTGAAACTGTGAATTATTGATCCAATTAATAATGAAAGAAACATTAAAAGTTTCAATCTTTCATTGTCACCATGTCTCAACTACCTATAATCAGATATTCTATATCCGTGAAGCAAAAAATTAAAAAAGAGATAAAAAGAACCTAGTTATCGGTTCTGTTATCGATTATCTCCAAGTAATCTAAATTATTATACACTAATATCCAATTAACAGAACAACAATAATAATCAAGAACCTGCAGCTTGGTTATCAGCAGCAACACTTGTCTTCTCTGAATCTGGAGAACCCACGTTTTGCTCCTCAGTTTGTTTCTCCAATTCCTTTGTAGCCTCCTCCGTAGCCAACTTCTCAGCTTTGAGTATCGGCTCGTAGTAATCCGAATGAGCCTCCATACACTTCTTCAAAGCCCCAGTGACCTCAAAGCACTTCTCAGCAATGTCCTCCTTGTTCTTCTCGGCTTCTTCAATACATTTTTCCCAAGCTACAAAGCTATCTTTACATCCACCGGCTTTCATGAATAAGCAAAAGCCACACTCGCCCTCCTCTTCTTCATCTTCTTTTTCCTGATCTTCTTGTTCTTTTCCATTCTCACTCTCTTCTACAACTTTAGGTTTCGTTTCTGGTTGACGAGTATCAACCATTTTGATTGGTTGATCAGTTGGCTTTGCTAGGGTCTCCAATTCGGAGATATTAGAATCTGAAGCGAGCATTTTCCGATTTGAGGACTTTCCTAGGGAGCTGGAGCTCAATGAGGAAAAGGGTTTAGGGATTTTCGTTA
This sequence comes from Hippophae tibetana, assembly GCA_037013495.1. Classification (NCBI taxonomy): domain Eukaryota; kingdom Viridiplantae; phylum Streptophyta; class Magnoliopsida; order Rosales; family Elaeagnaceae; genus Hippophae; species Hippophae tibetana. The sequence continues at coordinate 25,337,730 of CM072805.1, read as the reverse complement.
GGGTTTGCTATGCCTCTTCTTAAACCTCCACATAAACCCTCCTCTCCAAGATTCATTTTTTAATTTTCTTGTACTTTTTTCTTTTCTAATATGATTTAGATCCGCGGTCGACGGAAAAATGGATCAAAAATTTGGACATTTTTCAAATCGCTCTTTCTTCTAGAGTTTACTTGGCAACTTATTGACCGCAAGAGCCAATTTCTTTGTAGTGCGTACGATGTCATTAATTATAATTATAATTAATGCGTTATTTAATTTTTAAAGTTTTTTTATTTATGTCTTTATATTATAATTATAAGTAATATGATAATTTTTTATTAAATATAATTATATTAATCAATAATATTATATCATATTATTTATGATAAATAATTTTTTCTCATTTCTTAGAAAATCGAAAAATATTATTATTATTGTCAAAAATTTAAAAAATAAAATAAAATAATATAATTTATCTTATAAAATCTTATAAAACATAAAAATAATTAATTATGTATATTTTAAATTAATTTTTATTTAATATATATATATATATATATTTAAATATTTATAACATTTATATCATCAATAAATTTACCAATATAACTAATTTTTTTATATAAAATTATATTTAAATTTATATTACAACTAGTAATAATTTATAAAAAATAAAAAATAATAAAGAATATGCATGCTAAATTTGGGCCAGAAAAAGAAAAATTAAAAATATTTATTAATTTATAACAAGTCGATATTAATTATTCATAATAAGAGGACTACTATAAAAAGAAAAAGAAAAATTAAAAACATTTATTAATTTATAACAAGTGATATGAATTATTCATGATAAGAGGACTACTACAAAAAGAAAAAGGAAAATTAAAAATATTTATTAATTTATAGCAAGTCGATATTAACTATTCATAATAAAAGGACTACTATAAAAATGGGTTTTAAAAGTCAGTTCGTTGAACCGACTTTAAATTGAGTGACTTAAAATGTAAAGTCGGTTCATCGCGTGAACTGACTTTATATTTTATGATTTTTTTTATTTTTATTCTTATTTTTCACTCCATCATATATTCAATATTCAATATATATAGCATAAAAAACTAAAATATAAATAATAATACAACTAATTAAAAAATTAAATATAATTAATTTCTTGATAATTAAATTTATTACAAAAACAAATAATGTATATACAATACATATATATATATATAGTTAACTTAAATTATAAATAAAATAATGTTGTCAAAGTGTAATTGGATTGGGCAAGCAAGCTTGGTTGACTTAGAATCACCAGCATTGTGACAAGAAAACTGGACAAAAAACAATTGATCTATGTAATTCATCCCCTACATACATGAGCGTGTAAACATCCATCAAACACGCAGTCTAAACTTTAGAGACACACGAATGGAGAAATTAAATCATTATAAATATTACTATAAAAAAGAGATTACCATAACGACATCCGAGTGATATAACCATTCGAACTCATATTAGCATTTTATTAATCAATTGTCTATAAATATGAAGTTATTTGGAATATCTACTGGTATTTTTAATGCTATAATGAGCTCTAAATATGAAATCAAGTGTAACTCTGATTTGTTCAATAGTAAAGATACAATGATGTTGTCATAAGGAAAATAGGCAAGAGAGATGATATGAAGTTTGGGCCAAAAATAGGTCCATAAAATAATGTATTCCCCTAAATACATGAGCACATAATCATCCATCAAACAAAAAATCCATCAAACAAGGGACTTTAGACATAGGAATAGAGAAATTAAATCATTAAACAAATTATCGTTATGTTGTTATGTTGTCATATGTTATTCAAGATCATCATAATCTACTCCTGATTCTTCTTGTGATGATATAATTTGAACCATGTGTTCTGCCCATTCCTCTCGTAAATCATCAAAAAATTGCTGGTCGTAACCCGTCTTGTGTCCAGATGACAAAAATCTTTTATGTCTTCTATAAGACATCTTTCATCCGTGAACAAGATAAGTTGCAGAAGTTCCATCACTACATATAGGGCATCCCTTGTAACCTTTTGTTGCATGTCCTGATAAGTTTCCATAGGTAGGAAAATCATTAATTGTCCATAAAAGAATCCCCTTCAAGTTAAAGTGTTCTTCTTTATGTGCATCATAAATATTTATACCATCATTCCACAACGTCTTTAAATCATCTATCAGAGGCTACAAATATACATCAATATCAACACCGGGTTGTTTCGATGCTTAGATCAATAATGTTAACATCATGAATTTTCTTTTCATACACAACTAGGGAGTAAGGTTGTATGTTACCATAATTACTGGCCAACAACTATATCTACTACTAAGGGAACTATGTGGATTAATTCCATCAACAGAAATGGAAAGACGAAGATTGTGCGGATCAGATGAAAATTGAGGAGATAAATTATCTACTACTTTCCAATTTGGAAAATCAGAAGGATAACGTAGCACCCCATCATCAGATCGATTATCTGAATGCCAAGTCAACATCTTTGATGTATCTTTACTATTAAACAACCTTTGAAAGTGAGGAATCAGAAGAAAGTACCAAAAAACCTTTGCAAGCACATCTTTCTTATGTGTTGTCTCATTTGTACCATGCTTACATATCGATTCTTTACACATCAGACAATCATCTAATGTCTCATATTCTTTTCTATAAAGAATGCAATCATTTGGACAAGTCTGAATCTTATGATATTCCATACCAAATCGACTAAGAGATTTCTTCATTTCATACATTGAAGATGGCAATTCAATACCCTCAAGAAATATATCAACTAGTAGATTTAGTAATTTTGTGAATCCCTTGTCAGAAAAACCATGCTTTGCCTTCACATTGTACAAATGAACCAATCCCGACATTTTAGTGTATTTTTTTGCATTTTTGATACAACAGGTTTTCGGCATCTTCTATAAGTTTTTTAAAGGTTTCGCGATCATCCTCGCGTAATTCATCTTCAACACCATGAAACATATTTTCTGTCTATACATTATGATAAGATGTATGTAATCTACTCACATTCTTATTTATCTCTTCCCCATGAGTATTATCAATATTTTCTCCATGATAATACCAACATTTATAGCTCAAAATAATACCATTACGGATAAGGTGATACTTAACCTCGTCAAATTCATGAAATCGCTCATTTTTACATTTAACACATGGACATCGAATCATACTAGTTCTAGTATCACTATTTCTACAAGCAAATTCCATGAAATTTTCAACTCCAGAAATATAATCATGCTCAATTCTACACTTTGACATCCAAGATTTGTCCATTTTCTATCAATGACATTAATTAAACATATTAATTAATTATGTATCCAATAAATATATTTCAAGTATTATTATATATAAATTTCCTAATTATTAGAATATATATCAAAACATATATAATACAAAACAGTTATCATTTTACAAATGTATTACTTTTATTTAATAAAATATAATTATTTATATATAAATATATTTATCCACGTACGGTAAATATTATAATCCCTCAAACCCACAACATTCAGATATTATTTCCATAGAAAATAAGCCAAACATATAATAAAAACATACATAAATAAAAAATTTATACAAAAAATAAAACAAATTGAATAATAAGCTCCAAAATTAATAAAAATACTTACAAGAATGTTATGAAGTGACTAAATGAAGAAGAAAATGGTGTTTTGTAAGTGAGAATAAGTGAAAAAATGGGTATAAAAAATTTGAGTATTTCGCTCAAAAAAATAGTAGATCTGAAAGATAATGAGAAGAGGAATATAACCCATAAAATGGCGTTGCAAATGTTGGTCGAAGGTGGCCAAAAATTGAGAAAGAGGGTGAGTGAGCTCGATTTTGGGAGAAGTGGAGAAGAGAAATGAATTTTTTTTTGGGTTTCTGTAGTGAAGAAGAGAGTCGAACGGTAATATTACGTGGATAGCGTCGGTTGATAGTTTTTAATAAGAAATCTCTTAAATAATATTTTTCTAAAATAAATATAAATAATCTCTATATTATAATAAGTATTTCTCTTTCACTTGCTTTGTTTGGACTGCAAATTTTTTTTTTAAGTTAATGTTTATAGGGACAAAAAAAAAGAGGAAACTAACATATGAAAAATTAACATATACTTTAGAAGTTACTTAAGTGAATTGCTAGAAACACTTGACATTGAATATAATTGTTTTTAGTTTATAAAGGTCAAGAGATAAAAGAAATGGAGCAATACTTGGAAAAAACATGTATGCAAACATGGAAGAACTTTAATAAGCTTATGTTTATAACAATACAAACACTAAGCTACTGTAGGCATGCACTAACAAACAAATATGAAATAACTGAGCTGACAAATTAAAAATCTATAGCATAATTAAAGCTGAGTAAGAAAAAGAATATATTCTCTGAATACTAGTCGAACCTGTGCACTAAGACTCATAAAGTTATGAAATACAGCAAGCTACAAGAACCAGCTAAAGATAATATATTCTCTTACTCTTACATAACTAAAGCTACAAAATTGAAGAAAAAAACAATGAATTAAAAGCATTTCACATGAGAGAAGGAAGAAATGTGTAGAAAGAAGAAGCAAAAAAAAAAATATTTGTTGATTTCTATAAATATTTAAGGACATTTTAACGATAATATATTTACAATATCTAATATATTTTAACCAAAATACGATATTTTTATAAAAATTTAACGATAAATATATTTAAATAATAATTTATTCAAAAAATATAGATTTCAAGTTTCAATAATAATTTATGCATGGTGTTATTTTCATTTGTTTTTTTACTATTAATATGTTTCAATTTATGCATGGTGTTATTTTCATTTGTTTTTTTACTATTAATATCATCCACGTGCTTTTTTAGTGTCCTCGTGACTATGTAATAACTCTTGAACCTTTAGCTTCTCTTTAACATAAACATGATCAAAAAATTATGTATATCTTTTCTATAATCTCATTGTTATCAAAATTTAAGAATAGGTAAATCATATTATGCTCAAAATAACCTATATAAATACACATATATAGATCTTAGATCTTTTAATATCCGATATTTTCATGTAAACAAGGTAATCCTATCCTCTAAGATAATAACCCAAGTTAGATTTTATGCTAGACCATAATTCATAAGAACGTGTTTTGTATTTCTCCTACTATATCAAATTAAGGATATGACATGATGTACGGATTCTCTCCAAAGATTATTTAGGAGTCTAATACTTAATTATGAGCATAGAATTTATCATTTAAGTTAAGGTTTTATTCTTTCTTTAATTCGGTAAGATTATTTTGTTGAGTAGAATAAATAACTATAATCTCGTATATAATTCCATAAGTTTTAGAAAATTTCTCAAAATCATTTGATAGATTAATTTTTAACTTTAGTCTTTAAAACCTTAAATTTTAAAATATGTTATCTTTAATAGATAAAAGATAAACATACGTAAAACCTAAAAAGTCATCAATATAAATTAGAAAATATTTATTTCATCTATTAGTAACAAAACTTTTAAAATCACATATGAAGTAAGTTCAACTTTGTAAAAAGATTTTCTTTATAATTTTTCTTGCGCATATACTTCATACTTAGATATATAATTCACATTACACGTGAGAATCAATCCTAGATTATACATGTTACTAATAGAATGTAAATTTACATATCAAATTTACTATGACATAAACATGAGAAATCAAACATAGAAACAGAAAAAGTAGCATTCTTATTGATAATATTCAATTTAATGATTTTATTGCATGAATAACCTTTGTCAACAAAATCTTTATTCTTGGGTAATATAACTGTTAGAAACTCAGGTCTAACTCAACTCAATAAGATCTCATTAAGTTAAGGGTTGTTCAAACTTATAAGCAGCATTGATGTCTTACTCCTGGCCGATGTGGGACAAGAATACTTAACAATCCCCTCTACACGGCAAACAGAGGTGGACATAAGCGCCACAGTGAAATTGTGGTAGAGCCAAGGGTCTAAGCATATAAAGAACAGGAGCAAAGCTCTGATATCATGTTAAAAACTCAGGCCTAACTCAATCCAATAAAATATCACTAAGTTAAAAGTTGTCCAAACTTATAAACAACATTGATGTCTTACTCTTGACTGATGTGGGACAAGATTACTTAACAATAACCTTCTCTAACTCAAATATTATTTTGAACCGAACTTGTTCAAAAGGTTACTAAGATAAAAAAAATTATCATCTCAAGAACATGGAATACATTTATCAAGGTAATTATTTTTAGATATGAACTTTAGTTCAACAGAACAAGTCCAACACACTCTGGCATTACATTGTTGCCAATCTTAATGTGTTGTCTATTAGAAACACTTTCATATTTCTTACAAGCAATATGATACTTTGACACATTTATTGTTGCACCAATGTCAATTCATCATCTATCATCGAGGGCACCATTTTTTGCCTCAATAGGAACAACGACATAATTTTCTTCGATCATATTTATGTATTGTTTTATTGTCTTTTTTAGTCTATATTTTTTTATATAAAAGATCATATTTTCCACAAAAGTGAAAGACAAACTTGGAATTCTTTTTCTTGAAGCCATTATTATGAGGGGTAATATTGTTCCTTTTAGGTTCCTAGTTAAACTCCCTTGAATAATATTTATTTTTGAGAATTGATATAAATTGATCTTGTCTATTTCATGTAAAAATGAAGACTATCTACTTGAAAATTTATGGACTTTTCATCAATTATTTTAAAATGAATATAATTATTAATAATGAATTTTCAAGTATTAATTTCCTTATATTGATATTTACCTTGTATTTTTTAAAATTCTTTTGCAAAAGTCACATTTTTGTGTACATAATAGTGAGAGTTTTACGAAGCATTGATAATATGTCCTTGATATATATTTCTTTAGTAATTTTCTCAAATTCATCATTATTTCCTTTGATAAAGACTTTAAATCATCACCCAATATATATATATAATCTTTCGAGTTGATATTGTCATACTTAGAAACTCAAGCTTAATTTTGAACCCAAAAGCTAGCTTATGAGTTAGAGTGTTGTCCAAACTTATAAGTAATATTATTGCATTACTCTTAGTCAATATGGGACTTAACATCCCCTCTTCACATCGGATAGAGTCTGGATTTACAGCACGGTCCGAATTTACGGCACGAGGGTCAATGAGAGTACAAAGAAGCCAAGAGCCTAGCTCTGATACCAACTTAAAAACTTAGATCTAACTCTGAACCCAAAAACTAGCTTGTGAGTTAGAGGGTTATCCAGATTTATAAATAATATTGTTGTCTTACTTTTAGCCAATGTGAGACTTAATAATCATCTTGACATTTTTTTCGTTCTTTCTTAATTTCTTCAAATTCATGTTAATTTTTTCTAATAAAATCTTCAAATTCGAGTTCACATTGTCCTCTTTACATTTCTTTCGTTCTTTCTTAATTTTTTTAAACTCATAGTAGTTTTCTCCTATATATATATATATGCAATCACAGTAGTGATAAATGGGAATAACATTTTATGTAATTGTATCTTAAAAAATTGACCACTGTAAACTAAATCTTATTTCGTAACTTTAACAAAGTGAAAAGTTGAATCCAAAATCTCCATGACAAATTGTGTTCATGTGATCTCTATTTTCAATTTGAGTTTACGTTGGTCATGAATTCAACTCTTATTCCAAATGAATTGAAAGCATTACATGATACCAACGTGACTCTATGAAAAAGAGACAAATACATCTCTTCTAATATTAACATCATATATGGCAAACTAATACGCCATTTGATTTCAAATCAATTATCAGACCGTTGCTTGGATACAAACGGTCAAAAATAAAAATAAAAAAAAGTCTATTAAAAATAAGATATTTTTTTATTTTTTATTTCGAAACCCGACCTCACTACTCATGCACCATTAGAATTCGAAATCCAACCTCACTATTCTTACAACTCTCAAATAGGCGAATATATCAACATATTTATTTGGTCTAATGATTTTCTTTTGGGTTTAAATAATGACTAACGACTTGAAAAAAAAGAAGATAATTTTAGAGCCATTGTTCACTAACCTGTACAATACAACAGTAAAAGAAAATATTTTGACTAAACAATTCATTGGAAAAGTTGAAACTGAATAAGAGTTAAGAGACTTGCTCTGTTTATTTCAGATTGTCCAGAGTTGGTTGGGTACACCAGTTTAACCTTCCCAAGCAAAGTAGACACCCCAAATTATTTTGATATCAACAAAAGCAAAAGTGATTTCAAAATGGGAAAAAGGGAAAAAGAAACGAAATTTTTGTTCTTTGCAGTTTATTAAAGTACAAATCTGTTCAAACATGAGGCTTTTTTACACATGCATGTTAAGGAAAAGTATAAGATTAAGAGAGGCATATATATTAGGTGCTAAACTTGTTAATTACAGTTATAAGATAAAAAGAATAATGATAGAAGTTGGACTCCAAAAACTTATGGGAAAATGATCAATATTGTTTTTATACATATATTACTCTCCTATAAATATCGACTTTATGCATAATGCATGTTAAACACTTCTAGTTCAATAATTAAGATTATTATTAGACCGTGATCACATAAATTACAGTTTAGATAACATATAAGAAGATGTTTGAGAAACAAACTCTACAAAAACTTAAACTATTTAAAGAATGATCAATATTATTTTTATACATTTATCAAATATAATGAAAAAATATGCTCATAGTTTAAAAGATGGGGATTTTTTTTTAAAAGAAAAAGAAAGAAAGAAGAATTTGCCTATAACTCTAACAATACTCCAAACAGATACCAAAATATTTTACTTTTGAAACTAATAAAATGTGAAAGTACAAAAAAAGAAGTGAAGTATGTTGTATATCTTCTTGTTGATCACGATCTTATCTTGAAACACAATTATGATGATAGCTCATTAGATATATTCATGAAATTTAACTATTTTTTCTGTTTCTAATTGACTATACAGATTACAAGAAGAAAACCAATCAACAAGAAGAAACAGTTCACATTTCTCAAATTAAGGACTGAGATGTTATGAATAACTAGCTAGCTAACACTTGTTGTGAATAGGATCTGAGCCTCTTCTAACTCTTCTTTTGCTTGATTCATTTAGATCAAATTTTGTGTTTAGACTAGTTGGTTTCTTCCCTGCATTCATTTCTTCATCCATCTTCACAACCTTAAGGAATCGATGATGAATCTGAGGCAATAAGCTACGATCTTGTTTCTTCTCTCTTAGAGCTATTTGTATACTTGTTAACCCAGAAACCTTATGTAGTTGAATTGAAAGAAATCCAATACATATAACAAGGATAAGCACTATTCTGTGAGAATTAATCACCATGGTATCTTATTGTTTTGATATAATAAGAAGAGGGGTGAGAAGAGACCAAGAAGAAGGTATGTATGAGATCACAAGGCCTCTCAATCTTATGGTGCATTCCTGTAGATATAAATAAGCCTTCTATTCATGTATTATTATTGTTGGTTTTAGAGGAGGGTTTAAAAGATAAAGCAAAGAGGGTCCCCAAAACACCTAGAGGAATTTTAGATTCACTCAAATCATAAGCCCTGCAATCTAAGGAAATTAAGGCTGTTGTTGAAGAATCTGACAAGGATGAATAAAGGGATAGGAACAATACCCTTCAGAAGCCAAGTATCTTTTTTTTTTTTTTCTCAATGTCTTTCCCTACATCTCCCATCATTTGTTCTCTACTTTGTTTACCAAGAAAAAAAGGTTAGTTTTGTGTGTCTTGGACTCTTGTCCCTTTGTTTGCCACGTCATCAAGCCATGCTTGCATGTGCAACCAAAAATGGAAAACTATATTTATAAATTCATTTCTACTCTATCTTCATTCAATTCAATAATAAGCTAAATGCTCCTTAAATTTTAGTAGGAACAACCTGATTTGTTAGCAGGACTTGTGTTTGGAAGCAAAAACAAAATTAACACATTATTGTCCTATTCTAGTCGGTGTCTATCAAATTTTTTTCATAACTTTAAAAAAAATCCAATCTTTTTACCAATAGTGATAACTTATGGATAAAATGCAACGGGTTAGAAGGTTACGTTTCATTATAAAATATATAATTAAACATACATTATTCGTTAACTAAGAATACTTAATCTCACAAATTTTTCAAATTTTGATAAAAGAATCTTCATCCTTTCTCTCCAAAGCATAAGGATAGGGATGTCAAACTTGACCCTGTCTGCCGTATCTCGTCACACCTGCTCATTTGACAATAGTTATTCCAATGGGTACAAACAAAAATATTGACCAAAAATCATTGAATTGTTATTCTAACATTACTATAATACATTACGAAATTGTCAATCTTAAATGATATAAAACAATGTTGACATTTTTCATGATAATTTAAGAATTTAAGATAATTAACTATTAACATATTCTAACAATATTAAATTACTAGGTATATGTCAACAAATAGTTACAACCTCATATTTTTAGTTTTCGAATGTTACGAGTCTAACTGTATTATTCTGTCACATTATACCACCATTTGTTATATATTAAAAATTTGTAATATTCAAACTTTTTCTTATTCTTCAAATTGGGTTTAGCTTAAGTTGGGAAGGTAATGCTAACAAATGATAACCTTTGAAGCCTAAAATGTTAGATAGTTTTTATTTTCTTTTCTTTTATAAATAAGGCCAGCTACTGGCTTGTATTGAGGAAGGAAGGTTTGTTTTAAGGCTATTATAGTAACTTCAATTTTCCTTTCTTACTAAGAAAAGCAAGTTTTTTGTGTTTTTAAATTTCTAATGATTCGGCAAAAACAAGCCATAGGGCCAACAAAAACAACAGATAGCTACAGTGTGAAGTAAATTATATAAAGAAAAGATGAGAAGAGAAAGAATAGGAAATGTGGAGCTTCTTAAAGAAACAAATGAATGCTTTATGCCCATTCTAAGATCCCCTTCCTTCCCACTTTAGAATTCCAAACTCTCTTTCCTATGCACAGCAAAAATAACAATACTTGTTTTCTTGTGCTAAATGTGTGTGTGTGTGTGTTTTTCCTTATTTTAGGTTACAATTGCAAGTTCTTTATACTCTTGATAAAAGCACGTTTGAATGCAAAACGTTTCTAATAGGTGTGAATTAAAAACGCATCACTCTTACTTTTAGAAAAAAAAAATATTTTTATGTTATAGTGTATCCAAATGCACACTCATTTCTCATAAAAAATAATAATTCAAATCTCTCTTAAATTTATGAAATTGTTTTTGTTAGCATTTATTTATATATAAGATCATCTTTTTTTCTTTATTGCTCATTTTTTTTAAATAAAATAATGGTTATAGATACATCACATGCAACAAGGAACATTCTAAAGCATAAATTCCTGAACTTTATGGAAGTGTGGTGACATAGAACGTTTAGTTGAATGGCGACTGGTCATGGTCCAAGTTATTAAAAATAATAATAATAAATAAATAAATAATAACAGCTTGTAGGTTTTGTGTTAAATATTCTAATTCTCTACTTTTATAACCAACAATTAAATTAAAAAAGAGTTAAACGAGGTGTTACTTTTTGGTAAACATTTTTCCCCACAAGTTTTAGCTTTGTTTTGTGTGGTTAAATCATATATAAACTGTAGCATTGATTTACATTATAAAGACCTTTCTACCTATGTGTTTTATAATTCAATCCTTCCTCAAAAATTCCAAATTTTTGGCACATGGATGCCGCCATATGGGTTTGAATTGATGGTTTTTTCTCTTCATGTGTTATTGAGGCATTGAGATTGTTACACTTACACTTTAATCATCAGTGCTTTTAGGCCTTAGAACTCTTCTTCTTCTTCTTTTTTGGCTTCCTAACAGAACAAACAATGTGTTTCTTTATGGAAGCGCTTTATTCTAAATCACTTTTGACTATAATGACTTCTAGCAAAAGCCAAAAAAAAAAAAAAAAACTCTTAACGTGATTTCTCTTGGAAGTATTACATGCTAGTATTCACAATTGCTAATTAAATCCCTTATGTTTCGTCGGACGAAATTGAAAAGTCATGTGCTATCCCTTGAGAATAACTGGACGTTGGTTACTTTTTGCAGCTTCTTTGCTGCAGCCTTTACTACAGCTAGGGCTGGGCAGCAGTTTAAAATGGGTTATTTTTTGTCAATTGAATTCGAAGATCTCAGTACAAAACATGTTCGATGAAAATCATCGATCCGAACCAACTGAACTAGATACAATTGAATTTCTTTGGATTGGATAATGTAAACTTGAACTTGAAACTTTATTATCATATATAACAACAATATATATAATATTTTAAATTTAAATTTGTACACCTCTAATTAGTATTTATAATTATAACAAAAAAAAATCACAAGAATAAGAGATATGATTCAAGACTTATTAGATCGTTAAAGAGATTTAAAATTTATAATATTGTTTAAAAGATTAATAATTTAGTATGATTGTAATACATATATAATTACTCAAATATAATATATTATAAATCAATATATGTATTTATTTATAAATTTAATAATATTTCAATCAATTTAAAATTACAACGAATTATTTAATATATTAATCTGAATTTGATTCTGAGCCGAACGATTGTATCTATATTTCCAATTTGATCCGATTTGATTATACTTCAAAACAAATATGATCTCTCGGATCAAATCAATTTTTTCAATTTTAAAAAATCTACCGAATTCTTTGCTTATCCTTAAAAGTTAAGATGTTAACACGTTCAGATTTTATGATTTTTTTTCCTAACTTAATACCTTGATCTCTATACCAATTACAAAACAAAATAAAAAAAAAAGAGTATCAGAGAAAGGGAAATGGAATTGAGAAGCAAGAGATATGGAAGTAATTGGTACAACAATTTAAAAAAAAAAGAATAATGTAAAATATTCACTTTTTTTTTTTTAATATGATGGCAGGCTTGGACTTAGCGGTTTGAAAAATTACGAAACCACAATCGAACAATAATGGCTAAAATTTCCAAATTGTAACAATGTCCAACAACAAAGTTTTAAATCTTGAAAAGTTCTAACTTGCAGTCTCTATAAGCAACTAAACATGTTAGAGAGACAAAAGAAGCTCCCAAATGTGAATTTTGTAAATGTAATGATTGGCTTAAGCTTTTACAATATTAAAAAAAAACATAATCTCAGGTGGGACCTCATAGTTCAAATGACTTTTTGGTACGGATACGTACCATGCATAGATCCGTTAATGTACTTGGTGGACATGCTTTGCTTTTCCTAAAGTTCATATATAGACCCTATTAGTATCTTAATCACCTAATGGATCCCACCACAATGTCTTCTTGATTCCAAAGCCTAAAAATCAAGATAACAAAAATACAAAATTTCGAAAATAACATTAAAGGTAAATTTTTTCACATTAATAGCTTTATAGATTGTCAAAATTGGCCTTAAATTTGTGAAATATTTTTGAAATAGTTGTTTAAAACTTTAAATCTAAGACATTCCATGAGTTTTGGGCTCCCACCTAAGCCACCAAGGATAAGATACTTGGGAAAAATAAAACTGATAAGCATTATAATTCTCTAAACTTTTAAAATGTAGGATTTAATTTACAAACTTTTAAAACTTCACAAATATCAACAAATATCAACAAATACACTTCATGTAATTGACATGCAATTCTGTAAGGAAAATCATTCCATATCTACTGTTCTACTTAACGACCAGTTCTTTTACGTTCAAATGGATCTGTAAGTAAAAATAAACTCCATAATGAGTCTTCACTGTCTATTACCGAGGAATGAAGATGTCTATTCTTAATTAAAACCAGGGTCTATCAAAGGAGAAATATTTAGAGTTATCAGAATCCGAACAATAAGATAATTCCAAATGACAATATGGTAGTCATAATTCCTTATAATTTCTATCCTCCTTAAGGTTAAAAGAATTTCATATTTACATAAGATGGGACAGAATGAAAGTTCTAAAAGTAACCTCAGAGGGTAGAGCTGCCTTTTGAAAAATCTTCAGGGATATCACCTTGCACGAAAAGTCAAATTATAATAAATAAAAAGTTTCAAAATGATTTATTTTTCAAAACATGCACTCCTAAATACTGCAAATTGAAACTTCCTGCCCATGCAAAGCTAAGCAGCTTCATGGTGTGAATTTGCCGCCGCTCCTGATTGTCCTGATCCTGATGCTATTGCAATTTGTAGACCCCTATGTTGAGCTGATTGCAGAACAAAAGCAACTTGTGTTGCAGCCAATGCTGCAGCCTCCTGTTTCACATATTATTTGGAGGATAAAAATAAGTCAGGCAAAAAACATTCAACATGATTCTCCATTTGACCAAAAAAGAAAACATTCAACATGATGTATTCATGTTACTTATCATATAACAAATTCAAATCAATCTAAAGAACAAGATTGGGAATAGAGAAAATAATATAATAACAGTTTTAATACCCACCTGTCTTTGCCTCCGTCGCTGTAGGATGCTGATGGCCCAAGCCATAATGTAGCAGGGCAGGAGAAAACCAGCAGCTCGAAGCAAAAAAAGCTGCAAAGGTTCAACTGGTTTATCAGATCTTACATAGAAAATAAAAAATTTATACGACCACTTTTGCTACAGCTGCACTTGCGAGGAGATTTCATAGAGAAATACTTACAGAGAAGAATGCAGATGTGTCATCGTCTGCATCAGCATCTGAGACACTCAATGCATGTCGTAAGAGCAGAAGAGCCATCAACTGCCAAACAGAGAAAAGTGAGTATAAGTTGGACCTATACCTAATATTATTGAAAGAGGAATATGAGAACAAGGAGAAAGACATCAATCATTGGAGGGAGTCTAGCATAGATATATACTTACAATTAAGGCAGCTGAACGGCAAAATGCAGCTCCGCTGGCATTTGAAGAAGAATAGTCCTCGTAGTCTGATTCCAGAAAATGGCGTTCTGCCTCTGCAATTGCCAATAGGCGAGGATCCATTTCCAAAGGAGATCCTGATATAGTCCAGCCTCTGAAGAAAAAATGCATATGACCAAAGGTACAAAAAATAATAAGATTTCGAAAATGTATAGCACCCATCAAAATATAGAATTGACAAAGAACATGCTAAACAAAAAAATATGCAGACATCTGAGAACACATGGTCTAACATACCCAATGTCAATAGCAGTTTCTTCAGACTGAGGTGGTAGAGGTGGTGCAGTGTAACCCGATTGGTAAGGCTGCATTCAAGAATACCAATACTATGAGTTAAAAAAAGCTGCAGATTTTATATGTTTCTATTCCCTTTGTATCAAACTTATCTGAAAAATAACTTGAAAACCAAATCAGATATATTCTTTTGATTAACAAGGACAAAACAAGAAAATCAACATAGATAGTGTTATATAACTGCAATTTAAGAATAAAAAAATTTACAAGCTTGTGTAAAGTGCAAACATAATAATGAAAGTTGCTTCTTCACTCCCCTTCAAAGCCAGTTCTTTTTGGATTTATAAAATATAGATAGTACCTGACGCTATGCAACTTAATAATAAAACCAAGCTATAATTATTTAAGTATCACTCAGCTATTAATTGAAATTTACGGTAACCTTGCATATTATAGCTTAACTATGTGATAAGAGTTACGGATCCAAAATAACTATTAGATAAGAGTTAAAGAGTATAGAAACTCATATATCCATGAACACCTCAGAAGGCAACCTAGTAATGACAAAATAGAAAGAATAAAGAATATACCTTATGACAAATTTCACAAATTACGTCTCCTTTTTCATTGCACCAGTGCTGTACGCATTTCCTATGAGCATACTGGACAGAACAACATTACAATCAATAAATCCAACAGAAATAATGTTCTAACGCATATAATTAAATAAATGAATACTAGCTCCTCGAAAACTTTTTAGCTCTAAAAATAAATTCCAAAATAGAAATCCCAAAAAAGAAAACTCTTAACAGTTTAGATTCAAAGACAAATTCCCAGTCGAAGAGTGTGACAGGTGAGATAGATTGTGTAGATCCACAAGGAACACAGTAACAAACTAGACATAAAACCTACTAAAATTCTATTCTTTTTTTTTAAATACTTATTCATTTTATGAAAGCCCAAATTTCGCTCAATTGATCATTAACTAAGTACCCAGCAGCATAACACCGATTCCTCCTATTTGACTTTATAAATCACATTATGGATACACTAATTACTGACCAAATCAGTACCAAAAATGTAAAATGGTATATAAAGACTAAAAATTCACAGCTTTAGTACTTTCAAAAATTTAAAAATGCCATCTTCAATCCACTCCTAACTTTCAGTAAATAATCCAAGAAATCGACCTCACCCACATCATAAAAGCCCAAGAAATCCAAACAATCCAATACCAGAGAAGAAATTAAAGATTTAATTACATTTCTTTATTTATTTTCAAAAATTTCAGGTTTATAAATTATCCAACAAATTCACCTTCACAATATCATCAACGCCCTCATAAAATCCAAGGAATCCAAACAATCCAATTCTATACAGAAAATTAACGCTTTGAATTCAATATCTTTATTTTTTTCCAAAGATAACATATAGCAATAGATATATGTGTACACAAATATATACCATACCTTGAGGCTGCCACTACAAGCACAAGGACTTTCCAAATTTTTTAGGCAATCCTCTTCCTGGCATATGCGGCACTCAGCCATCTGAATCAAGGGTTCCCCCTCGTCATCAGAGCTGTCCTGAGGCTGCAACTTTCTTTCATCTCCAACGGGAAGAGACGGACCAGTTGCATCAGATCTAGGGGCGGGTGTGGATTCATCAACAACAACAGCTGGAGGCTGAGGCAGAGAAGGATCCGGGGATGGAGATTCCGAAACCAAATGAACGGCGTCTGGCCTATCCAAGCGGTCCACGTAGAGCACCAGGTGTTCATCCATGGCTTTCTCAGATATTCAGGACCACGACCAAAAACTTCCAATTGACAACAGTGAACATGCAAAAAAAACTAAAAATTTGATTATACAAATTTAAAAAAAAAAAGACGAAGAATGATCAGAAAACCCTAGAATTGTAACAGAAATTTAATGAATCCGTGGGAACCCTGGATCACGCTGGACAAGACAACGGATCAAAGGTTTCCAGGAAAATCAGCGAAAGAAAATGTAGAGAAATTTCTTATGGAAATGAAAAACAACCCCACGGGAAAATCGGCGAACAAAACGCGTGATTCAACGAACAGATCGGACAGAGTGAAACACAGAAAATGGAGGAGGCAAAAAAACAAAAATGAAGTTTTTGTTTTTGTTATTACAAATTTAAAATTGGGTTTTTGTTAGGGGCGGATTCGATAATTCAAAATTTTTAATTATTTTCATGACGAGTTTTTAAAGTAAGGTTTTTCTTTTTCTTAATAACTATGGGTAAAATGCTGTCTAGCTTACACTAATAAAGCTTATAAGTATAGTATATTTTTATCATCCTACTATTATCAAATTTAGGAAATAGGATCATTTATCAATAAATATAATCGAATTTTATCATATATTTATTTTTTATATCTAATTTTATATAATTTGATTATAATATTATTAACATTAATAAAATTATTAATCTCATAAATTTAATCATATGATTAATAAATAACATTATTTTAATAATTTTAAAAAATTTATATTTTCAAAGTAAAAAATATTTAATGTTATAATAATTTAAAATTTATCCATAATTTAATAATTATATATATTTTTAAAAATAAAAAATTTATTACGAAAATAATAAAAATAGCTCTATCAATTAAGTTTTTCTAATTTTATTGTGAAATATGTATAATAAGATTATTTTTATAATTAAAATTAGATATCATACTTATTAATTAATTTAATAAATAAAACATAGTAATAATATTATCATATTTTATAATAAAATAATTAATGAATGGTAATATTTTTGAGTAATATGTAATATAACCCATAATTTTTCTAAAGATGTTTGGCTCGGTTTCATCAAAAGTCATAAGTCATAAGTCAACAGAGAATTCGATCATATTCTCGTCAATTTGATGCTGTGGCGTTAAATGACCACCTCTCCTGTAAAGCTCCGTCGTACGTGGGGTTCACTTAACTCGGAAATTAGGAAAAACAAAAATCTAGTATTATAAGATTTATAAAAATAAAAATATTGTTATAAAATTAATAAAATCTATTCTAACAATAAGGATACTTATATTATTAGTAAATATAATTAAATTTATATGTTATGTGATATGAATCTCTTAAATATTATAAATATTTATTAATTCAATAAAAATATAAAATTTTCAAAGGCAACAACATTCAATAAATAATATTTTAAAAATCATAAATACAAATCTTAGAAATGAAATATCAAATATAACGAAAATTATAGTAAAAAAAAGATAAAAAAATAACCCATAAAAAATACAGTGATTTAATTCAAACATTATAGTGAATATACTCTACTTCTTCACTTCTCTAATAAAAACGAGCTTCAATAGCTTCATTATAGAGAATACAAATACAATAGACATATCATTGCTTGAGAAGAGATAACTATAAAAGATAGGGTTATGGTTTCACCATTGTTTAATATAAATTGTGATATGGTGATGCAAATTCATTCGGATACTTGAGAATCAATATGAGTGATCAAACATTAAAAGTTAGACCAAGAGCATTACATTGAATGAAAATGATTTCTAGTGCCTGTTTATTGATTGATCGAGCCGGTCGATCGAAAGTGAAACAATTGTGCATCAATCGAAGAGTTTTTGACTCCTAGTTTTAATGGCTTGATGGAGCGAGCGAGTAAAAATAAATAAAACAAATGATGAAAAAAAAACACAAATTTGAGAAAAGAAGCTAGAATACAATGGGCTAATACATACTCATTTAGGTGTGTATAAGTACCAAAGAGTGCTTAGAAGTCTTAAGGTGGTATTTGGTTAGTAAAAATTGAATGAAATTGAAATTAATTCTTTATAATTTTATGTTTAGTTGTGTTATAAATTAGGAATGGAATAAAATTAATTCCTAAACTAGAAGGAATAAATTTTAATTTTACCTCAACTCCAAATATAATCTTAAATCATATATTTTATACCCAAACCCCAAAATCATATTTAGAAAAAAAAAAATTAACCCTAAACTCATAAATATAACCCTAAATCTTAACCTACAAATATAACCATATACCTTAAATCTCAAAAACCTAAACTTAAACCCTAAATCCTATACCTTATACCTCATACCCTAAACCTTAAAACCCTAAACCCTAAACTTCTAAATCCTAAAACTCAAACCCTATTTAAAAAAAATTAATAATATATTTTATTTTTACGTAATAATTATTTAGAAAAATAATGATTTCAATAATATATTTTGTCTATTGAAAAATAACAATTAAATGATATTATTTAAACTTCAATGAATATAAAGGTATTAAGGTAATATATAATTTTTTTCATTCTATTCTAATTGTAAACCAAACACTATAATATTAATTTATTCTTTGATTCCGTTGATAAAACTAAACAATATAATAGTAATATTGTTTGATTTTCATTCTCATTCCTATTCACATTTCATTATGTGAACCAAATATCACCTAAGTATGAGATTTAGAAATAGATCATTGCATGAGAAGAGAGAGTTAGAGTTTCACCATGGTTGAATATGAAGTTTTTGCAAGGTCTATTTAAGTGTTATTTCTTACATGAGTGTTTTATCTTCAAGATATCTTCATTATATTTGTATTCTTCGTATTAAAGCAAGTGAAACTTATCTCCATTAGAGGAATGAAGAAGTAGAGTAGATTGATCACATTGGTTGAGTTGAGCCATTATAATTTTAGTATGTTATTCTTTATCTTTTCTTTGCTATAATTTTCACTTTGATATTTCATTTTTAGGGTTTATGTTTATGATTTTTGGAATATTCTTCTATAGGTGTTGGTTACTTTGAAATAATTTTACTTTTGCTTGAATCGTAAACATTTAAGATATCTACGAGGTTTATATCCCATAACATTATATAATTATATTCACTTATACAAAAATATTCAACAAATATAAATATATTGGTTTATATCAATAATAGTTTAAAAAAATATAAATTTAAATGTATAAAAAATAATTTATTAATAATAATTTTATTTTATAATAGTAATATTAAAATGTAATTGATATATTTTTATTATAATAATAATAAAAATTGTTATAATAATATTCTTAAAAAATGAAGTCATTTTCAATCTTTTCTAGTAATAATTATAAAATATTATTGGTACGAATCATTGACACAAAAATAATAAATAATTTTAGGAAAGTTATATTGATATTTCATGATAATGTTCAAAGTAATATTTTTCCATTACAAGCTATTACAAGAAAACAACAATTCTCTTGATAGATTATGACTTAATGTTTTAAATAAATTCGTTTGAAACATCTAATCATAAACTACCACAAGTTATTGTCTTGCAACAACTTATAATAAAAAGACTCTTTATTAATATTCATGACTCATGTTATAATTTTTGGGCAGTTAGAATAGAGAAAAGAATTTTGTAGATTTATTTTTAAAAAAATTGTAATTTAGTTTCTAATTTTTCAAAATGTGTATTATAAGTTTTTTATAGTTATATTCCAACTGTATATATAAGATCAATTTTTATTAATTATTTAAATTTAATTACTCTTTACATATTTAAAATTCATGTGACATCATAATTAAGAAATAATATTTTTTATAATGAAAATACTTTTAAGATATATATAAAGTATTATTGATTTTTTGAAAGAAAAAATAAATATTTTATTATTAACAAGTTTATTTTGTATGACTTTTACATGTAATAAGTAGTAACTTTACATTAGAGTTAATATTTTAAACGATGATCCTACCAGTAAAATAGATATTAATATAAGATTTAAAAAGAGGATTTCAAGCCTTCAAATTCAAACTAACATCTAATTATACTTTGAGAAAGGGTAGTTACGATTAGCATGAACGATTATGATAATAATTATAACTTATTTACATTATTTTTTAGTAATTTAAAATAATAATAGTTGATTATAAGTTGATAGTAATTTATTTACAATTATTATTATGTAATATTTATTTAAAAATATATTTAATTTAAAAATTTAACATAATATTTATTCTTTTAAATTATTCAAAATATTAACATTTGTTTTTCATTATTTAACTACTTAGAACATGTTTTTAAATAAAATAAAAAAAATTATTTTTTTAAAAATATAATGTATTTAATATTAAAAATATATTAAATAATATAATTATATGTATATAAAAATATAATGTTAAATAGATGTTTGATTTTAATTAACTACTATTTTAAAATTATAATAATCTTCACCAACTCAGGTCAAATTGATTGAGTTAATTTTAAATTTTTTTTTTATAAATAACTATAATTTTGATTATCTATAAAAGTAATGTTAAATACTACTACTAAAAAATAATAACTAGTACAATCGTTGAATTTATAATAATGTAATTTGCAAAAATATATAATCTATATATATTAAGTATTAAATGTAATTATTTTAATTACTATACAACGTATAAGTTATGGCATGCCTATTAATCTATTAAGTTTTATTAATTATTTTTCAATTAAAATGATATCATACATGCTTTCTATATTTTAAATTCTCCGGGGTATGTAATTGGATTTGTTTTTGACGTACTCAGAATTCGGTCCATGGAATTATGTTAGAGATTTTATTTTAGGAGGTGTCATTTTTATTTTTATTTTTTTAAATTTATTTCAATTTCTTAACTTATTACTAACCATTTTATTTTATATAATAACACTATATATATATAATATTTATATATACATGTATAATAATACTGTATAAACATACAGTAGTTAAAAAATGACGAAATTAAGGGTAAGTTTCTAAATAAATGAATAAAAATGTTTATTAAAACAAAATTGTCATGAACCTACTAAAATTAATAATTGGCACATATATATACATGGATGGTTTTTGATATAATTATTTTAAAATTAAATTATAAAATTTGCATTAAAAAACTATTACAATTTGAAACGGTAATGATTCAAAATAGTTATTAAAAAATATTAAAAAAATTTATTTTTTCTAAACATATTAATTAAAAATTTAATTAATTTTAAACATATTAATTTAACAAATATATAATTTAATTTAATAAATATAATTAATTTCAAGTATGAGCTAATACGGTTATCAGTATTACTGTACTTAAACTGTACTCATTGCTTCATGTTAAGTTAATACCCGAAATCATATTCATTTTTAAAATTTATCGGATAAAACCGAATCGATCATACGGATAATCAAACCAATAATTTTTTTATCCATTCCTAATCAAAACAACATATTTTTTAAATATACAAATTCAATTCGATTTAAATTTAAAATTAATATATTTATAATAAATTATTATTTATAATCATAATTAAAAAAATAAGATGTTTATAAAATTGTTAAATTGTTCTAAATATTTATATTTATTTTTAAGTTAAAATTATAATATAATACAATTATAATATGTATAATATTTAAATATAAAATAATTTATTTATTTATAATTTAATAAAAAAATATTTTAAATCAAATGAAACAAATTATAAAATCTTTTGATTTATATCCATACAAATCCAACTAAATTGTATATTTTTTAATTCAAATTATAGGAGATTATAAAATTTATAATATAATCTAAATTTATCAATTTTTAAATTTAAATCAATCGATCTAATTATTTGATAAATTAGATACATAGATAAATTCCTATTTCGTTACCAAATAAAATGAGAGTTGAGACCCAGCCTTAAGTCCAGCCCAATCCTCAATTCCAGTATTCCACTTACCCTAATTCATTATCTCCATCTTCCACTCCAACGCCGCCGGAAGAGTCCTCCACCATTGCAGTTAGTTAAAAGCTCCAACCTGCCGCTCGTCTTCATTAAATAAAAGGTAAGAAACTCAACCCAAATCGGCTTGTATTTTGTTTTAATTTGTTGTGGATTTGATTAATTGTATGGTTTCGGATTTTCTTCATATATTTTTTTTACCTGAAGGAAAAATTTATTCTTCTTAGAATAGAGATAAACGGTGGACTAATGGACTTAGAACAAAGGTTATTGAAAACTAGTCCAATTTATGTTTCTATCACTCAACCAACCAATCTTATATCAATGCCTATATGATTTCAGTTTTTTTTTTAGGTGATGATCCTTATGTTTCTGTTATAATGACAAAGAAAGAGGTTGATTAGATAAATATATATGCTAGACTTAGTAAGCAAGAGATTGATTAGATGTATTAAATATTAATATCTCTCTCTTGTATATGCTTGATTTTCACATTATTTATGCATTGAAATCAAATAATTCATAGTGTTTATTTATACATTATTTACGTTGTTCTTGCTTTCCTTACCCTTGATACAATTTTCCTGGCTGGTGAAAATCCTCAAAAAATAGTTTTCTTTTATTTTCTTTTTAATGCTTATTATTAGGACAGAAATCATATCAGCAAGTTCATAGTCCAGTATTCGTTCACCCTGATTTCATCACATGTATTTCCCACACCAACTCTGCCGATCAAGAGGAGTCTATTATTGCAGTTCGTTAAAGCTCCATTGCCACCATTCACTGAGCCAATAGTCTCCCAGTCAACTCTCCTACTTTCTTAAATTTGCAGTTCTCCATCAGTGTTTATCTTCCTCTTTTGTAATACGTAAGATACCCATTTTGTAATTCTCAAGTTTGGGTTTTTAGCTGATCCTTTTAAATGATTTTTTTCGTTGTGGTGTAAAGATGGGTTGCATAATTCTGCAAATTAGAGAAGGCCTTGTTTTTGAATGTGGCCTAGTACTTCGCCCACTCCTGAGCCTCCCATCTTTTATCTTTAGTAATGTTTGAATGGTTTGTTTCTCTTGTGTTTATTCTCTTTTTCTTCTGACCATAATAATTTCCCAGTGTTTTGCGTCCAATTAGAACAAGATGTATATAATTGCTTTCTATAATATATGTATATGTTGCGTGCTATATGGTCATATCTACAGCATTCTAACTGTTAAATTATGGCAGTCAAAGGTAATATAAACTTGTTTTTGAAATGTTCTTTCACACTCTGAATAAACAAATAGGAAACTGATTATCAATTTTGTGTTCAGCTCATTCACTTGGAATTTACTTTATTTATACCTAATTGCAGCATTTTGTTAACCTCTTAATGCTGTTGGTGCCAATGGATTTTAAAGCTTTCAAAATTTTCTCTTCATTTTGACATGTTGGCATTCTGCATGGTTTCGGTGATTGATATCTTACACTGCCATAGCATTTAAATTTTGGCATCAGTCTAAGGGTGAAAGGATATGATGGCTTCTTTCGAACCAAGTTTGAATTATAAATGTCAGACCTGTATTTAAATTTTGATTTAGGTTTTGTTTTCATGGACGACCAACTTTAATTTTTTGCTTTTATGCTTGCATTAAAGGCTTCAAACCTTTGATGGTTAATCAAAAAGTTCATCTTGATGTCTTCTTTGATTTTCTCGTAGTTTTTTCTGGTTCCAAAAATATGCTGGATATATAATAATGTGATGTGAAGTTTTTTTCCCCCTTTGGCTTCTTCGAATATAATTATTTTGTAGGGATTCTGATTTCTGAGTTCTGGTCATCATGCTATAAAATTTAACCTGCATGAGTCTTTGAAAACTGTTACGATGCTTGCTAATGAAGCTATGTTGTAATAGTAAAGCATCTTTTAGTTTGTGCATACATCTTATGAGCTGATCCATAACAGGTTGTTGCCTTCATAATTGCTCTAAACTGTATGCAATTCTGCTTTGCAGCAACCTGTTGAGGAATGCAAGATCCAGTAATGCTGCCATCAAAAGACATGTCAAATCATAAGTCTTCAAAGAAAAAGACTTCAACGCAAAAGGCTCCTCCTTTTCAGCTGAAAAGGAATGGTGTTCTTGGGGTTCAGGCTGTACAAGGGTCTCTTCTACCAAAAACAGGGCAGAAAGCCTCCAAAAGAACGTCAAGGCTTGAAGTTTCTCCAATGTTCCACCAGCCAGAGCGGTCAAACTCAGACTCGTTACCAGATTCTTCTACATCGGGAAATGAGTATCGAACATTGAGGCGGAAGTATTTGCTTCTAGAGGAGGAAAGCTTTTCGTTGGGGGGAGAGCTGAGAGAGGTAGAGGATGAAGTGAAGGCCCTTGAAGAAGAGAAGCTTTCACTGTTGGACCACCTTGTTGTGCTAGAAGGCTTAATTGATCCATCTGAATTACATTCCATGGCTAAATAAGGAACTCCATTGTATGAATAAATGAATACTGGTTGTGTTTGTAATAACGATGTTGTTTTCTTTTATGGTTATAGCGTCAATCTAACAACATGGATTCTTTGTCTCAAACGAGTAGTGCTGTATAATACTAGTGGGGATGTTTTTATATTTAGGTGTATGGGCAAAATGTGAAGTGAGTTTAATACAATAAGAAGAGATGATTTGTGAGATTTTGATACCCAAGTAGTGTTGAAAAACACTTGTATTCAGCCGTTAGTGTTTCTAAATCAAACCCAATATCATTAAGCACTTTCTCTTTTTCTTTTTTTTTTCCCCGAAAATCATCCAGACATGTATTGTTGATATATTTTGGCTAAACACTTATCTTGGATATAATAAGAACATCAAAGAGAGCCTTGTAAATCGTATTGTTCTGATTATTACACAAATTTGACTGAATAATAGGGAATGAACTGAACAAATTTGACCGTGTACAAAAATATATTTATCCATAAAAATCAAAAAATCTTACAGAAACTCAATACACTTTAGGGTGATATTTAAAATTTAATAAGAATTGAGTTATTCAATCATTAAATTTGAGATATTTTAATCACATATTTTTGACTAAAACTGTGATTAAAATGTCTTTTATATAATAAATAGTGATTAAATGTTACAATTATAATAACTAAATAATTTATGTATTTTTTATGAAAGTAATTGACTAATACTTTAAATTCACATCAACATTTCAAAACGTTTTTGAGCTAGTCTCGGATATTCATGAATATGATATTATTATTATGAGTATGGAAAGTTTTATGTTATATGCATCTATGTTTTAGCAGTGAAAGATACTGATAATTTAATCTAAAAATATTAAATAGATTAAATTACTCTAAATTAATTAAATGATAAAAAAACAAGTGGTACGTAGGGAACTAGTTCATTTGCTACCTTATTATGTCATATCAATGCGCCACATGGTGCCATGTTATATCACTGAAGACGGACGAGAAGGCTTGCTAGAATTTAATAAGCTGTTTCCCAATCAATTTTTCCTCCCATGTCTCAATATTGATTATTGGAAGGATTGCAAATGCAAATAAATAAATAACTTACCGTTAGTTCTACGTAGGGATGGCAATGAATGTTATCGGATGGTATTTGGGTGTTACAAATCGAGGTATCCTATATCTACAAAGTACCGTTCCACGGGATATCACAAGATGCTTGTCAAAAAGATTAAGAGTGGTAAACATGTGAGTTACTTAAGATACATAATTTACATGATCGAGTTGTATGGTACCCGAGATACAATATATGGTACAGGGATAAGAAAATGTTACAGAGATATATAGACATGACCTCATTTTAAGACAATGGATTTATTTTTATATGATTACAAGTTATATGTAGCCATTCCAATGGAGTGTTGACACCTAGGTCAGGGATGCCTATATATATGGACTTATGTGACCCATTGAGGGGATCTTACTCCCTCTCATTCCTTTTCCTAAGCCCGTTAGCACTTTGTCTGACATGAATACAAGAAAATGATGTATACAAATTCATCTAATGAAATATAATATGTAGGTTTGGCTTGCTGTGTGAATTAGTAATTGGTAATGGATGGCAATTCACCTCCCAAAATGTGGCATCCCTTTGTCAAGAACTTAAAACCAAAATCTCACATTCCATCCCATATAGACCTTAATCCAATGGTCGAGTAGAATCCTCAAACAAGACATGGATCAATATTTTGTGAAAACGGTTAGAAGGAACGAAGATTAAGCGGGTGGATGAATTACCTAGAGTTATATGCCCATTAGAAAAAATCGAGAGCTTATTATCTTTGGTATATAAAACTGAAGTTGTCATTCTCTCTGAAATACATGAACCTATCTTACGTTATGATATATCCCAAGAAGTTAATAATGAAATTCAAAGAGAATACTTATTGCTAGCAGAAGAAAAGAAAGAAAGAACACTTTGATAAGAATAGAAGCACACACAAAAAAAAAAACAATTTAATGCTCCTATAACAAATTGATCAAATCTAAAAATTTCAGTGAGAGAGATTGGTATTACATAAGACTCTTGGAAATAAGATAGAAATTACTTTTGAAAAATTTGTAACAATATAGGAAGGACCTTATTTGATCTACGACATCATCCCTAGAGGATCTTACAAGATAAAAAAGAATGGAAAGTGAGAATACTTAAGCTAGAATAGTGAGTTACTTAAGAAGTATCACTTCTAAATGAGACACTGTGTATATAAACTAATGAATAAAAAATATATTTGCATCAAGAAATGAGTCATCTATCTCACGAATAAAATAACGTGATAACCCTCTTGTATGAAGGAGAAGGTCAAATGGATCCCCTATTAAGGATGTGGGTATATAGGCACATGGCACATCCTAAGAAATGGTGACAAGTTTACAAAAGTGAACCTCTTCTTTGGGTCAAAAAGGATAAGTAAAGAATTGATTTCTCACTTATTCTTATCACTCGTCTTGTGAATAAAATAATGTGATAACCCTTTGTATGGAGAAGGAGGTCAAATAGACCCCTACTAGGGATGTTGGTATAAGAGGCACATGATCCATCTTAAAAAATGATCGTGAGTTCACAAAAATGAACCCTTTAGGTCGAAAAGGATAAGTAAATAATTAATTTTCTAACTCATACCTATCATATATCTTGTGAATAAAGATTCTAGAGCTCTTGTGATGCTTCTATGTATATGGAATGTTTAATTCTGATGTCTTCCTCCACATTATGGCATTCCTCATATAATTGTTGGAAAGATCTCACAAAGTCATGAACAAGGGACACTACCTACAAAAGCATGTTTTAAGAGTCTAGTATTCTTAAAAGGGAAACAAGCAATGAACATCTACCTCAAACAAATGATATGGTTGATTGATCTACTAGGGTGCTAAAAAGATGCTACAAATCATCCTGAGCCACTTTATTCCCAAAAATACCATTCTCGAAAAGGATAGGAAGATACTTATCACGACACACCATATATGGTACCTCACGTTCATCTACAGAAGTTGGGAATTGTGCACATCATTTGGATTTATTAAGGGTAGACCGAGGTAGGATTTCATTGGGTAACCTTATAATTCCAAGTCAGAGCTCGTCATGAACGTACAGATGAAAGGAGTGCTGAGGTGTTTTCTATCGTTTCTCACAAAATTAGCACCCATCTCTCTATGAGAAGTCACCGTAACAGACACAACGTTTTGTTTAGAATCCACTTTTTTTCCATTTGAGCTATGCATCCCATCCGATGTATATGAATATAAATCACCTCGTTTAAAAATGGGTTTACATTGTGCCATATTTTTCGTGTCCGTAAGAAAGTTGTTTACGAGGTCATGAACGTTGATGTTTATTAATTACATATAAACAAGGTGCTTGGAGTAAACTTTAAAGAAAGATTGAAATAATTAAGCAAAGGACTGAAAAACTAGAAATAACAAATGGAATAGATTGGATTTCTCTCAAGCAAAATATAGAAGGAAGTTATAAATTCTAAGAGCCAAATAACTATATATACACTTCAAAAGTTTGTACATTAATTACAAATGATAATAATAATAATAATAATAATAATAATAATAATAATAATAATAATAATAATAATAATAATAATAATAATAATAATACAATTGAAGAAAATAATACAATTGTCAAAAACTATAGGGCCTTGGTTAGGTTTTCTCGAGGTACAACTCTTGAGTTGGGTCTCATGGCTTGGTCAAGAATAGGTAGTCCAATTCGTGGTGTTGTAGCTTGGGGTGTTCATGGGGTAGCCTGTTCATTTTTTTAGACCTTGTACATAACTCGTGAAAGTGGAGAGGGTTTAAGACTTCACAACTTGAGCCCTGAAATTGGTCATCACAATAGATACCCCCTTATGATAGCCACGAGTACAATCTTCTCTAAGTCTAACCACTAGCTCGTTCAACGAGGCCACTTGTTCTATTAGAGACCCCGTAGTCCATTCTTTAGCCAACCTTTCCCATTTCTTAACATGCTTAGCCATTTTTTTAGCTAACCTTGCTTATAACTCTTAGGCCAAGGTATCCCTCTCTAAGGCAAAGGTCAAGGCAATTTTAAGTTTTTGGGTATGATCTACCAAATCGTTACCTATATCAATAATTTTATCTTCTTGCATCTTGAGATGCATCTCTTATTATTCTAGTACCTTGTCCCTCTCCTTGAGGGAACTTTGGATTTGAGAAATCAAAGCTTTAGCCTTGTGTACATGAGCACAATATGCATTGTTTGCAATTTCCCCTTTCCTCAACAAGGACACAGCCTATAATAAACACATGGTCAGTATTATATAAACTTGAAAATAAAATGAAATGTACAATTATGTACCTTCATCATACAACTCGCAACCATTTCCCAGTGGGTTAGCCCAAGTTCCTTTATTATTGCTTGGAGAGCCCACTCTAGCTCATCCTCAAATGGTGATATACATCTAGGAGCACCTCAAGTTTCCCAAATACCCTATCTTCGAAGATGGTCACCAGGGTACTTTCCATTTGGATATTTTTTCAAATTGACGTCATATATATTAGAGATGTCCACAATTCAGTCTAGTTTTAAGTAATTTGTTTTAACCAAATCGAACCATTCATATTGTTCAAATCGAATCAGATCAGACCATTTGGCTATTAAAGTGTTGTAATCGAACGGTTTGGTTAACGTTTTTCAACGATCTAGTTAATAATACATAAATATGATACAATCAAATATTATGCTCATCATACATAAATATGATACAGTATAATCAGAGAAATGATTGGTGATTTTTGGTTCCACGATGTTTAGCAACAAAAAGAAAAGTTGATTTAGTGATTTAGTAGTAATATTGTAATTACTTAGTTAGTTTTTTCTTTAATTTGATTTTCATGTTGTTCAATGATGTGGATGTAGAAATTGTAGATGCTATTAATTGATATAATACAATGATTAGAATGGACTTTCTCTCGTTGATACGAGACTGGGTTTTTATAAGCTAGTACCACTTATAAAGATATG
The DNA here is from genome assembly GCA_037013495.1 of Hippophae tibetana. Classification (NCBI taxonomy): domain Eukaryota; kingdom Viridiplantae; phylum Streptophyta; class Magnoliopsida; order Rosales; family Elaeagnaceae; genus Hippophae; species Hippophae tibetana. Next base: position 25,307,268 of record CM072805.1, on the reverse strand, counting down.
AAAGGCAACAATATACAAATAAATAAAATTATTATTTAAGAATGTTTATAAAAGCATTGTCTTCGTAAAAAAATGGTTAGGAAAATTTGTCCAACTCCTTGGTAAGATAAGTATCATCTACTTTGAAGAAGAATATTACCTTACATTCTTGTGGAAGGTGAATAGATCGCATAAATCTTCCATGAAAAGAAGGTAACCTTGAAATTGATGACTACCATCATGTACCATGAACATAAAACCAACAACCAAACAAAAACATTGCATGTTATTTTACTGAATTCTAAATCAAAATATTGCTATTTTCATAACAATAAAAAGCTTATGCCAGAGTTAATAATTACAACTAAAAGTTTTGCATTTAAGTTGTTCTAATGTTACCTCTCTGGAATGTTCTTCAAAAATAAATTTGAAAGCAATCCAAGGAAACAAACTTGTCAATTTCATAATTTTGACAAAACAGGGAACCAAATTAGACATTTTCTTATTTCAGAATCATATATATATATATATATATATATGATTTTTTTTGCTTTAAATTGGATTTCACAATGATCATGAAGATTTGAAGCCATTGAAGCAATATACAATAAGAATGGAGCAAATAAATCAACAATTTCAACACACATAGAGAGGACGTGGTAAACCCCCAAAGTAGAAAGATAATTTGCCACCAGACACTACTAGTGTTATATCTTAGCATAAAGATTAGTCACTAGAACAATATAGCATGAATTTAAATAAAATATATTTAATAAAATATTTTTTCTCTCTTTCTATGTTTTGGAATAACAAAGTAGAGAAAACATAGAGCGGCTGAGCGAGAGAGATTCCACATACCTATTTCATCCACGGATGACAAGACTAGAAGCGAGGTGAGGCAAGATAAGGTGAGGACAGTTGGTTGGTGCTGAAGGCGACAACGCGAGGACGACAGAATGGTACTAAAGGCGATGACGCGAGGACGGATGGTTGGGTATTAGGGTTTCAAAATCTAAAATTGGTTCCCAGAGTAAAATAGGATTATGGTATATAGTCTTCCTCTGTTAACATAAATTTTTAATATATTATTAAACTGATCCGGTTCGGTCCGACCGGTTTAAAAATTAGTATAATCGGACTAAAACATTTGAAAAATGGCTTCAATTAATACAAATTGGATTGAACCATGTGATTTATAAAACTTTTCAACTCAATTTGATATGGTTTTCGATTTAAATCGGTTTGGTTCAGTTTTTGGACACCCTTAATCTACACTACGTGTGTTTGGTTACAAGATTGGAATAGGGGTAGTATACACCTTATGAGGAGAATCCAATCTCATTTTCTTCAAGATCGAGGGTTCCATAGAAGGTTCTGGTACCTTGGTTTCTTTTTCTTTTAAAGGAAATGTTTCAAAGGGGGTATCTTCTTGTACAACTGAGGTCATCAATCCCAATAACTACAAAGTCTATCCAAATACAAAGTAAAAAAAATTAGAGATTTGAGATTAGTCGAAGAAAAAAAATAAGCATCCTGTGTAAAATCTGTGAGGGCACTACGATAATGCCTCTGTACCCCCAAGAATTTTGTGGCTTAAGACAATGTACTTTTTACTTCCCATCATGATCGAGATTAAGTAACATCTCCTGACCTCATGGTTAAGTGGTGTTGAAATTATAGTTCTAGGTAGCATGTCTTGGAACCACAGGCTCCACATCCCATATATCACTCATAATATAAAAGTACTTGTCCTTCCATTTTGGTTGACTATCAAGCAGATTCAGAATAAGACCTCGAAGAATGATGGCCAAGATGTATCCTCTACCTTCGTCCACCCCATTTATTTTGATATAATACATTGCATGCAACTCACCTTCTTCCAATTTGTACCTAAGTTCCCTATTGACTACATCTAAACTTAGGAGAGTTCTCCATCCATTTGGATTTATTTGGACCAAGTTCAATTCGTACATGTTCAAAAAAATAAGCCATCACTTGAGGTATTGAAAACCTTAAACCGACTCGTAGTGCCTCCTCATGTAAAACATTCCATCCTTTTGATAGGTCAGTTGTCTCGAGGAGGTGTTTGAGGACTGGCACTAGACCTATATGGGGTGGAATTGAATATGTCATTCTTAGGTGGTACATATCTTCTGTAGTCAACCTACTTTGTAACTTCTGAATTTTCTTCTCAAAGATTTTTTCCACGGGCTCTCTGGTATGCTCAAAATGTGGTTTCTTTATCCTTTGAACTTTATGAGAAATAGTGATATGTATGGGAGGTACGAGACCCGAGGGTGAAACATCTAGTGGATCTTAAACCATGATGCTAGTATATGCATATGCTTGAGCTACTGTGGGAATGCTAGTAGATTTAGGAACTTGAGCAATATTGCTTATGGTTTCGATATGGCTCGAGGTGGTCTCATAGGATGTTTGACCTACTTTAGTGGACGTCTTAGAGTATTTTATTCGAAATTGTTGGTTCCATACACACAAATCGCATCACTTAAACCAAGGATGTAAACATGGAGTTCCAGTACCCTATCTTATGCTACGAGTTCCTTTACCCATATTTTTATACTTCGTACATTGTACCTACGAATTACTGGGGGTAGGATGTCGTTTGTCCCTAAGGTGGGATGGATCTGAATGGAACCCTAATTGGTTGCAAACCAGGTTGCTCAACCATAGATAATATAACAGGAAAATTAAAAAAAAGGTTTAACCAAAAGCACATTAAGATAAGAAAACTGGTGTTCTCCTCTCATGACTTGAATTTCTAGAAGCAAGAACTGAATTTTCTCTAGCACGGGTTGAAATGTTTTGAGTACGACCTAAAAAGCTTCATATGGATTGAAATTCTTTAAATAAAATCTTCAACTTTGGTGAATGAAAATGTTGAATGAATGAAGGACTAAGACTCATTATATAGTGAATGAGAGAGCTAACTCTCCTAGGAAAATTTGAAAGATTTGACCCAAAAGAATTTAAAAGGTATGTATCCTCAAAAAGTTGAAACAATTACATCCCTAAGAAATAAGTATCTATTAAAATGATATGTCACGATAAGAGTGATTCTTTCATCTTGGTTCAAGATAAAAGAACGTGAGACTTAATATTTAGGTGTTACGAATTGAGGTACCCTATATCCATGGGGTACCCTCACAAGGGGTATCACGAGGTGCTTTTCAAATAGATTAAAGATGGACACAATCTAAGTTACTTGAGGTAAGTGATTTACAAAAGGCATTCTAAATACATATAGTGCACAAGTTGCTCGAGGTGCATAAGGTTTATGACTCTTACTTGGTATCCAAGGTACAAGATTCGGTAAGGGGACAAGAAAATGTTACAGAGATATATAAATGTGACCTATCTTAAGACAATTGATATGCTTTTATATGATTACAAGTCATATTTTCTTGTTTCAATAAGGTGTTGACAACTGGTGTAGGGATGCATATATATATGAACCTATATGACCCATTAAAGGTATATGATTCTCTCTCATCTCTCTCTTTAAACCCTTATCACTTTGTAATTCTCTTCAAACATATAACATAATATTTGTTCTTGAAGAGATTCAATTCAATTTGATTTATTTTAATATCTATATTAGATGGATTAGATCATATATTGGTTGATTAATAAATATCCATAATCTGATTTTTTTCCTTTTCTAAAACTTAAATATTATTTAATATAGTACATTATATGTTTTAGATTAACAAATTAAAAAAAATAAGAGAACATCCTATATATATAGGAAAATATTTTCTTTTTTTATGGATATTTTCTTACTTATTTAAAATGGATATATTTTAACAGCTATTTAACTTTTTTATTAATATTATAGTTATATAAATTCTAATTTTTTATATTTTTATAATAAATAAAATTTTAAATTGAATATAATTTATACATTCATTCAATAAAAATGATGAGATTTCCTTTTGTTTATTTACAAATAAAAAAAATGAAAATTTAGTTAATTATTCAAAAATTAGAAAATAATAATATTTTTTAAATGTAGAAGAAATAAATAGTTTGAAGATGGTAAGATTTGAATTTGAATTTAACAAATTTTAAAAAATAATATATAGATTTATGAAAATTATAAGACATATAAAGTTAGATTTATAAAAATGTAAGAGAGAGAAATTTTAAAAATTAAAAAAATGTGCTTAAAATGTATGATTCTTTTAATTTTAAAATTATAGTTTTATAAATATTTAGATTTAGATCGATTCAATCTGGATCAATTGACGAGTCGATATATTCTAATTCGTCTTGATCCAATTTGATCATGTCCATTGATTTTTTATATGGATTATAATCTAATCTATTTTAAAACTTATTCGTTTGATCTGATCTAAAACAGATTATATGATATACATAGAATATAGATTTTTATATTTATTAAAAAAATTATTTCAATTTAATGAATTTTTTTGAGTAAGTAATTTATTAGAATATAGATTCTTATTCTAAGTGTGAATTAATAATGTTTTAGTTTTGTGTCTTTACATTTTTTTCTATAATTATAATATTAGATATGAATATCTTATTTTATTAATAAAAGATGATTGAAATTATAATAACAATATATGAAATTAATGAAGACTATATTTATTGAATCATTTCCGAGCAAAAAAATCCATTAATGAAGATGGATTTCATCAGAACTATCCAGATGATAATGTAATAAAATGTCTATTTATTATATAATAATTTATATGTCAAAAGCTAAGTGGATAAACCTTGAACTATTTTCTCACGTCTCCTTTATGATTGACACCAAAAATTGAGTATTTAAAAATCAACATGGATGCAGCTTTGAATGAAAATTCCAAATATATTGGTCTTATGAAAATTCCAATTTCAATTTCCAAGAGATTTAAAAATTCCTTTATTTGACTCAACCTGGTTTGCAACCAATTAGGGTTATAAGCATAGAAAAGTCTTAGAAATGAAATTTTAGAGAGTGGCTCTCTTATGGTGAGACTACTCGTAAAATTCAAATGTGTTAACTTTTATCCTCATAATAATAATATAATAGCTTATTTAATAAATATAATTGTATTTATTTTAGATTTTCTTAGTAGATAATAAACATAAATACTAACTTATTGATTAAGAATAAATGCTAAACTTTTCATGAAGTTCATTTTTATCCTTAAAACAATAATACAATAGCTTATTTAATAAATATAATATATCGATCAGGAGATAGTAGACATAAATATTAACTTACTGATTAAGAATAAAATTAAATTTTTATTCTAATATATATATATATATATATATATATATTATATTTGAATTCTTCTTATATTTTTAATTTCAATAATATAATGATTTTTTATTTTTTATTTTAAAAAAATGCAAGTACGTTTAGAATAACATAACTGAAAAAAAAAAAAACTGAGCATTTCTTTTCAGTTTTTGGTGGAAACTGGAGGGAAACAAAAGAAAGGTAATAGAAGTATAAGAATACAGTCATGCAGTGATCAGTGATCACATTCACAATCTTCATCTTGGACATGAGGTATTAAAAACCACCCAAACACCCCAAAACCTTTGCTTAGTTTGCAAACCATACCCTGTTTACATACCCTTCACTTGACTATTTCCATTTTTTCCGATAATTATCTTCCGTCATAATTCGCCCATCTTCGGATTCCGGTTCGCTGATTAACCGGAAAAATAAAAATGAATAACCTGAAGAAAAGAAATTTCCTGATAGAACCCTTCAAACATATGGTGGTTGCTGATGCAAGATACGCCGAAAACACCTGGAAGATTCTTGAGCATGCAATTCAGGAGATTTTCAATCACAATTCTTGTAGCCTTAGCTTTGAAGAGCTTTACAGGTTCGCTTTCTATTTTCTTTTTTAATTTCTTTATTTTCTTGAAATAACAATTTCATACAATTCTTGTAGCCTCTCTATTTGTTTTGATTCGCATGATTTTTACTTCTTTTCAATCTTTATCTGCTTGCACTTTGTATCTGGACTCATGTGTTTCGTTAATATAAAGGTCTATCTATTTCTTCAGTTTGATCTTTGGAGGCATAGCTCGGTAGCTCCTACTTTATAAATAGTTGTAGGATTGATTTGCTTCGTTAGCAGCGCGCATTGTCTTTAAATGTTTAAAGGTTGTTTCTGCCTTCGATATGTCAAAAGTATACTTGTGTTGTTCTACGAATTATTTGCGGCTCTTAAGCCTTAACCTAAATACACTCTGACCTACCTATTTTCTTCAATTTTATATAAATTTTTAATTTTTTTTCTTCAAAGTTTTTAATTTTTTTATTAAATTAGAGTTTACAAGTCCCAATACCTATGTCATCTTTAATATAGTGTTCAACTTAAGAATCCGCGTTATTTGATTTTAAACATATAAATTTCTTTAGAGTCCTCATAATATGAGAAGATTAAACTTTTGATTAGAGAGCTTCGGAAAGGATGTTCCTATTATTGAAAAATAAATTGTGCATTTGAGTCATGAGTCTTTTTATGTATTTGCATAGTGTCTTCAAAGTGAAAGCAATTTCATGATTACTGAACACTTGTTATGCTCATAATATTTGTGTGTTTTGAATGTCTTTGTTGTGCCTTCACTGTGAATGTGTAGTATTGCATTTTTGTTTTTCATGTCAGTTAAGATTGTTGTATTTCTGATTCCACTATCCTTTTCATGGATGCAGACATGCTTACCATATGGTGCTCAACAAGTGTGGTGATAAACTGTACACGGGGCTGGTTGCTACCATGACTAATCACCTCAAAGGAATGGCAAAATCCTTAGAAGCTGCTCAGGAATATATGTTTCTTGAGGAACTGAATAGGAAATGGAACGATCACATCAAAGCTATGCAAATTATCTGTGGCATACTGATGTACCTGGACAGGACTTATATTCGAAGTTCGTGTAAAACCCATATTCATGAACTTGGGCTGAACCTTTGGAGGGACAATATTGTGCATTGCAATACAATTCAGGCAAAGCTTCTTGCTAAACTCAATGACCTAATACTTAAGGAAAGAAGTACTGGAGAATTTAATTACAGTGGCTTGATAAGAAAGACAATCATGATGCTGATGGAATTAGGCCCTTCTGTTTATCAAGAAGACTTTGAGAAACCTTTCTTGGATGTTTCAGCTGAGTTCTACAGGGGCGAATCTCAAAGGTTTATTGAGTTCTGTGATTGCGGGGATTATCTAAAGAAAGTGGATGGATGTTTAAAAGAGGAACTGGATAGGGCAGTACGTTACTTGGATGTAAAGAGTGAAACCAAGATAACTAACGTGGTTGAGAGAGAGATGATTGCAAATCCTATGCTGAGAATAGTACACATGGAGAATTCAGGTTTGGTGAATATGCTTCTTGATGATAAGTATGAAGATCTTGGAAGAATGTACTGCTTGTTTCATCGCGTTCCTATGGGTCATTCTACCATATGTGAAGTAATGACTTCTCATATCAGGGAAACAGGTACAAAGCTTGTTACTGATCCTGAAAGGTCCAAGGATCCAGTGTTGTTTGTTCAGAGACTCTTGGATGAGAAAGATAAGTATGATAGAATCATTAGCACCTCATTCAACAATCACAAGACATTTCTAAATGGCTTAAAGTCCTCTTTTGAGCATTTCATTAATTTGAACCCACGTTTACCTGAGTTCATTTCTTTGTTTGCTGATGATAAACTCCGTAAAGGTCTAAAGGAAGTTAATGAGGAGGATATAGAGATTATTCTTGACAAGGTGATGGTGCTTTTCCACTACGTTAACGAAAAAGATGTGTTTGAAAAATATTACAAACAACATCTTGCAAAGAGGCTTTTGTCTTGTAAAACTGTCTTTGAGGATGCAGAGAGAAACTTGATAGTTAAGTTAAAGACAGTTTGTGGATACCAATTTACTCCAATATTGGAAGGAATGTTTAAGGACATGAAAACCTCTCAGGATATCATGCAACGATTTTACTCAAGTCACCCTGAGCTGGCTGGTGGCCCTACATTAAATGTGCAGGTTCTTACTACAGGATCTTGGCCAACTCAGCCTCGTGTTACGTGCAACCTTCCAGCAGAAATGTCTGCTCTTTGTGATAAATTTAGATCATATTACCTTGGGATCCATAATGGTCGGAGATTGTCCTGGAAAACCAACATGGGCACAGCAGATATAAAGGCCATCTTTGGAAATAAACGCAAACACGAGTTGAATGTTTCTACTTACCAAATGTGTGTTCTGATGCTGTTTAATAATGCCAATCGGCTTAACTACAAAGAGATTGAGCAGTCTACGGAAATCCCAGCTTCAGATTTAAAAAGGTGTCTTCAATCCTTGGCTTGTGTAAAGGGAAAGAATGTTCTTCAAAAAGAACCTATTAGTAAAGACATTGGTGAGAATGATGCATTCTTCGTTAATGATAAGTTTGCAAGCAAATTCTACAAGTTGAAGATAGGGACTGTGTCAGCACAAAAGGAATCAGAACCTGAAAAGCAGGAAACCCGTCGAATGGTTGAGGAAGACCGGAGGACCCAAATTGATGCCGCAATAGTGAGGGTCATGAAAACAAGGAAGACTCTAGATCATAATAATGTAATAGCTGAGGTCACAAAGCAATTGCAATCACGATTTCTAGCCAACCCAATGCAAATTAAGAAACGTATCGAGTCTCTCATAGAGCAGGAATATTTGGAGAGGGATGCTGCAGACATGAAATTGTACCATTACCTTGCTTGAAGAAATTGTTTAACTGACAGTGAAGAATATATAACAAAATCTACAAGAGTGCTTGTTTGCTTGAGAAGGTGAAGCTATATGACTAGTGACTAATTTTAGGTTGGTCTAACCATAGACTAACGCACAGAGCTGAGGTTTGGAGAAAATTAATTGTCTCACCTGGTTTTCCCCAACTTCTCTCCAGTGATGCCATTGATATTCTCTGGAATATGAGGTGAGTTGTGCCTTTTCTTATTAGCTTTGTTACTGAATTTGCCACATGTAAAGCGTAAGATTGTTGTATGCAGATACAAGATATTTTTTTCTTCTTCTTTTTTCCCGAAGTAAAAACAAACTGAACATGCATACAGCTAACTGTGATAGTTTCAATTGGCAATTCATTTCTCAAAATTTGGAACTGTATCAAATCTTTATCTGAATAATTTTTGGGTGTGTATCAAAAAGTAACAATAAAGCTTGCCTCGTACTAAAGGAAAAAAAGAAATAGATTCAGAAACTGACATGAATTGTGCAAGATTTCAAAGGAAAAAATTATAAATATGATTCTCACATGATATAATTTAATTTTGCTGGTATAATTGAAAGTTTTGATCGTGAGATAATTTAACTTCTTGGCCAACTCAGGCACAACATCTGGTTCGTACAGCTGCGAGCATCTTTCATCATGAACATTAGCAGATGTTGGTAAATCCTAGACCAAGGAGGCTAGGACCCGTATACCTCTCCATGTACACAAACATAAGAAACAAGAATGAAAAAGAAAAGAGAAGGGGAAAAAATGGACTAAGTAAAACAGTGAAGGCAATTACTAAATACCGATAAGCCCATAAATAAATGGAAATCTGAAATCGATTGTCCTCCTCATCAGAACAACAGTAAAGGCAGCTCAATTATACAATATCATACACTGTCAGCATTTATACACTAAAAAAAAGATGGCTCTGCACAACCAACTTGATTCACCTTTTATATATCCTAACCTCATTATGTGGAAATGAGAAAGCATGTCGTGCTATATGAACAAGCTCCCAGTCTCTCTCTAAATACAAAATGGGAATCTATTTAAATCTGCTACCCTAAGGGTACAAGTTACTCTACAGTCTGTGCTGAAACCCATTGTGGAAAATCTCATTTCCCAGTTGGTGACCTTAAGATGACGACCCTCCTTTGCCTTGGCCACTGTAGTGAGGCTTTGTGAGTGGGTGTAACAGACTTATTTAAGCCGATCTCCATCCATATCAACGACAGATGGATGTGATCTCCTGAGGAAACTACGAATATCTACCAACATGGGTGACTATATATCGTCCTTTCTCCAGATCATAAATTGTTTTCCGCTGTAGCTTTCTTCACTTGAACAGACCATGCTGTAAACATTAATATCATAAAGATGGAAACTAGAGAGAGAAGGGTGGGTGACTCGTCACTAATAATGGTGGCAATCCAGCTAGGGTTCTCCACATCCAACTCAGCTGTGCTTTGTATAATGAAAGCTCCGAATGCCCAATCAAGTGGAATATTTCCCACTTGTTTAGCTACTTCAATTCTGCTCAACAATGGTTCAGATCAATAGGATTTAGTATGGATATTGAAAACATGATAGAAAAGTACACATAAATGCATGAGGTGAGTATAGATATGCATAAAAATAATTTTTTCCTTCTTACTTTGCTGAAAGGGGGAAGGGGAAAGGAGACCAGGATTACTGCCATGAACTATAAAAATGTCAGGTAGCAGGCTACTGGCAACTAAAATTGCAAATCCAGTGAAAAGCTCATGGTGTAGATGATCTATACCTAAGAAATATCACACGACTAACATTGTCTTATAGGAGTATAATGTAATAAACATGAGCTTGCCAAGAAGAATCATCACACAATCTGGTGGTGACATATCAAGAAAAATTGAGACCAATCTCTTGGGATTGAGAGGGAGAAAATGTTACAAACAACGTCACGGACACGTGGTAAAACAAAGTCATTTTGATCCTTTATTTTTATAAAAATAGAAAAGGTGTAAAAAGTGGGGACGAGATTAATGATTGATATTAATAGAAAACATACAACATGTTGTATGTAAGATTTTCTCCATGGAAGGGGCTTAAACCAATGTGTATTTGGGAATCAACTTGGGTCCTATTAGTGCATGGAGGATGCAAAGCAAACAATGTACCTTTCTTCATCCAAATCAATTCCAAAACTATCATGAAGTAGAGCAACAATATAAGCAGATGAGAAGCAATAGCTCAGCAAATCTTCATCATCAAATGAGTGGTATCTCATCTTCAATTTTGTCCAATCTTCTCCACAAAATTGTTGTCCAGCCATCATCAGATTTGAAAGAAATGCCTTCTGGCCCAAACGAAAGAACTGATCACGTGGCAAACGCAACATTAGGGGGAAAGGCATAAGAAACATAAAGCAAAAGTGTAATCAATCACACTATACAGAGTCCAAGGGGAAATAATTATAATTTTAAATCTTAAAATATAGGCAAATTTCATAATGATAGATGGATTTAAAAGCACATGAACAATAGGAATCGGAATAAGGGAAAAACCTTGGATGTATAGAAGAAATTCTCAGTAGCCAAAATTTTTCCATGAAGCTTGGGAATGAAAGTTGATCCAGTAGGGCAATGCTCATAAGAGCATTTCTCTGCATCAATACGGAAAAATAAATAAACAAAATAATCATTACGAAGAAAACAGGAGGAAGTGTGCTCGGAGGATTTATAACCTTTTCCTTTTTGCAACATCATTAATGCAGCTGATCTGCACTCAGAGAAGTTCCCCTTGGATTGAAGACTGGACAAAAAACCAGTCTTTTGATCCGAGGAATCTGGAGAAAGTGTTGATGCCTCACTATCCGAATACCCTTTAGGCCTACAGGGATCTGCTGCATTGAAACAAAAAATGTGAAATCACAAAAGGAAAAATAAATAAATTCAACATTGGGAACTGTAAGGCTATATGTTGTGATGCAGGAGATTAACCTTATGAGTTTTACAGTTTTGAATCTTTCTTGTTTTGATGTCGTTTATTTTCGTTTTAGCGTCATTTAGGATAGTTTAAGTCGCTTACCATAGTTTTATTTCCTATAATGTTATTTCTTATTTTTGTTGTTTAGTGTGACGTGTCTAGTTGGCCTCAAAACTCGTGTTTTGAGTAACAACATTGTTTATTATTAGTGGAGGATTAGTGAGTGTAAGGGCAGTCAATGAAATGAATGAATCATATTCCTGAGAGTTACATACTCTGTTATTTTTTCTTTCTTTCCTCTTTGGATTGGATCGAAGCCATCCATTTCCATTCAAGGGTTTACAAGTTCTTGATTGTTCTAATTGCTCTTAACACCATTTGGTATCAAAGCATAAGTTTTCCCAGCATTTCTCTCCTATATAGGGGTGATTACAATATTCCACATGAGACAAACAAAAATGGCATTCCTATAGCCCTTCTGGAGTTACTTTGAGACCAGGAAAAGAAACGTGATTTTCGGTTCAAGTTGTTTGCCCAAGAAGTCCGAGAAGAATTCAACTAGTTTTGCATTGAGTTATTGACGAGGCTGTGAACACCTCTACCCAGCTCGGAACTCCTGTACGACATCCATATAATCAACCCATAACCACTTTCAGCCTCTACGACTCCCAAATGCCCCACCTCCACTCACGGCAACATCAACCCAACTTGAAACTTGTTATATATTGCTCCTTAGTGAGCAAATTAGAAAAGTCCCACATTGGTTATGAATGAAGATGGGTGTTGGATTTGGGGCTATAAATAAAGCCCTCCTTCACCATTTGTAAACATCCCAAACTTTGTAAATCTTCCTCTCTTTTGTAAGGGTAATTGATTAGCCCAATTTTGCCCAATTAGTTGTAATTTTGGAGTTCATCCAATTGGAGATAGTGGAAGTGGTCAACGACGCCCGAGAACCTAGGTAACATTTATACCGAACCTCGTTAAATTTCTGGTGTTATTATTTTTCTGCTTTAATATTTCTGTTTCAATATCTGTTTTAGTTTATTTTAGCATTATATTTCCAATAGCATTATTTTGTCGGGTTAGTTTGAGTTCTATTCATTTAAATCATAAGTGAATAGTTACTACTTAGAATAGGAAAAATATACCCGATTTTCCCAACAATTGGTATCAGAGCCGAAGGTTTTCTACATAGGCATTTGTTTGTATTCCGTTTGTTTGCTATTGGAATATAGTTGCTAGTTGTTGTAATTTGAAGAAATGGCGGAAGAAAAATTTCTTTCAAACAAAGACCAATCATCCACGTCAAGTAGAACTATGGTGATGAATGCAAGGTTCGAGGTGGAGACGTTTGATGGAACCGGTCATTTCGGCATGTGGCAAGATGAAGTTCTAGATGCTCTGTTTCAACAAGGTCTAGACATCGCTATTGAAGAAGAGAAACCAGATGGAGCAGATGAAGTAGAGTGGAAAAATATCAACCGATTGGCATGTGGTACAATTCGTTTGTGTCTCTCAAGAGAACAAAAGTACACGTTCATGAAGGAGACATCCGCAAGTAAGTTGTGGAAGGCGTTGGAGAACAAGTTCATGAAGAAGAGTGGACAGAATCGGCTCTATTTGAAGAAGAAGTTGTTCCGGTTTGAATACCTTCCAGGTACTACAATAAACGACCACATTACTGCTTTTAATCAATTAGTAACAGATTTGTTAAATATGGATGAAACTTTTAAAGATGAAGATTTAGCCTTGATGTTGTTAGCTTCCCTTCCTGATGAGTTTGATCATCTTATTACGAGCTTACTCATTGGGAAGGATAAAGTGTCTTTTGAGGAAGTTTGTGCTGCTTTGTATAGTTATGAAATTAGAAAGAAAGATAAAAGAGAAAGCAGGAATGAAGCAGCAGAGGTATTGTCTGTAAGAGGACGTCCGCAAACACAACATAAAGGAAGGAGAGGTAGATCTCTATCAAAAGGAAGACTTGGTAAAGATGAATGTGCCTTTTGTCATAAGAAAAGCCATTGGAAGAAAAATTGTCTGAAGTTACAAAAGAAAGGAAAAGCTGTGCAATCTGATGCATGTGTAGCTGAAAGCAATTCAAATTCAGATTTTGCATTGGTTGGTTCGTCAACATCATCTCATCCTGGTGAATGGATTTTTGATTCAGCATGTACTTTCCATATGTCTCCTAACAAGGAGTGGTTCTTTAACTTTGAAGAACTAGACGGTGGAGTTGTTTTCATGGGTAATGATTATCCATGCAAAGTTTTGGGAATCGGTACAATTCGTTTGAAGAATCAAGATGGTTCAACCAGGGTCTTGACAGATGTTCATTATGTTCCAGATATGAAGAAGAATCTCATTGCTGTGGGAGTCTTAGAATCAAAAGGCTTCACTGTGACCATACAAAATGGGGCATTGAAGGTTACTTCTGGAGCACTTGTGGCGATGAAAGGTGTTCGAAAGAATAACTTGTACTACTACCTTGGTAGTACGGTTATTGGGACAACATCAGCAGCAGTTTCAGAGGAAGAAAGAGATTTAGAAACTACCAAGTTGTGGCATATGCGTTTGGGACATGCTGGTGAAAAAACTTTGCAAATTCTAGTAAAGCAAGGCCTGTTAAAAGGTGCGAGAACCGGCAAGATGGAATTTTGTGAGCATTGTGTATTGGGGAAGCAGAAAAGAGTAAGCTTTGGCACTGCTCTCCATAATACAAAGGGCATTTTGGATTACATCCATACGGATGTATGGGGGCCAACAAGAACTCCATCCATGAGTGGCAAACATTATTATGTCACTTTTGTTGATGATTTTTCCAGAAGAGTTTGGGTGTATCTCATGAAGAAGAAGGATGAAGTGCTGGGAATTTTTCTCAAATGGAAGAAGATGATCGAGACTCAGACTAATAAAAGGATCAAGCGTCTGAGGTCTGATAATGGCACTGAGTACACAAACGATCCATTTATGAAAGTTTGTGAAGAAGAAGGGATAGTGCGACACTTCACTATTCGAAAAACACCACAACAAAACGGAGTTGCAGAACGTATGAACCGGACTTTGCTGGAGAAGGTTCGGTGTATGTTGTCAAATGCTGGTTTAGGCAAGCAGTATTGGGCTGAGGCTGTGACATATGCATGTCATCTCGTCAATCGTCTACCATCGTCTGCTCTTGAAGGCAAAACACCTATGGAGGTATGGTCTGGAAAACCTGCTAGAGATTACGATTTCTTACATGTGTTTGGTTCAATTGCATACTACCATGTAACGGAATCAAAGTTGGACCCAAGAGCCAAGAAAGCCATTTTTTTGGGGATCCCTTCTGGTTCTAAGGGATATCGACTATGGTGCCTTGAAACGAAAAAAGATAATCTTTAGCAGAGATGTTACCTTTGATGAATCTGCCTTGTTGCAAAAGGTAACTAAGAAGATTGATGGCACTTTAGAGCAGGTGGAGCAAACTCTGAAACAAGTGGAGTTTGAAAGCAAAATTGTTAATCCAGTTAGTGAAGATAAGACAGAAGCTGATCCTCCATTGACAGAAGATGAATCAGATGAAGAGGTTTTAACCCAAGAACCTCCACAGCAACAAGAAGAAACTGCAGTTGATAGGCCACAACGGAAAAATGTCAAGGTACCTGCTCGATACAAGGATTTTGAAGACCTACCTGCTCAATTTAAGAATACGGTGGCCTGTGCACTTTCAGTTGTGCATGATGATGTTCCTTCCATATATAAAGAAGCAATTAGAAGCCCTGAAGTTGAAAGATGGAAGGAAGCCATGGATGAAGAACTTCTATCCCTTCAGAAGAATAAAACATGGAAGTTGACACAACTACCTAAGGGCAAGAAGGCAATTGGATGCAAATGGGTGTATGCAAAGAAAGATGGATTTCCTAACAAAGATGGTATTCGCTACAAGGCAAGGTTGGTGGCTAAGGGCTACGCTCAGAAGGAGGGAATCGATTATAATGAGGTATTTTCTCCAGTTGTAAAACATTTTTCCATTAGAATTTTGTTGACCTTGGTAGCACAGTTTGATTTGGAACTAGTTCAACTTGATGTGAAACCGCATTTCTTCACGGTGACTTAGAAGAGGAGATCTATATGTCTCAGCCAGAAGGGTTTATTGTTGCTGGTAAAGAGAATTGGGTTTGTAAGCTGAACAAATCATTGTATGGATTGAAGCAATCTCCAAGGCAGTGGTACAAACGATTTGATCAGTTTATGTTGCAACAAAAGTATACCAGAAGCACACATGATCATTGTGTGTATTTTCGCAAGCTACAAAATGAGTCTTTCGTCTATCTCCTATTGTACGTCGATGATATGTTGATTGCATCGAAGAGCCAAGCAGAAATTGAAAAGTTGAAGGCTCAACTAAGTCAAGAGTTCGAGATGAAAGATTTGGGAGAAGTCAAGAAGATTCTCGGTATGGAGATAAGCAGAGACAGGAAGAAGGGGAAGCTTAGTTTGACCCAGAGTCAATATTTGAAGCGGATACTACAACGTTTTGGTATGAATGAACAGAAAAACCTGTAAGTACTCCGCTAGTTCCTCAATTCAAGCTTAGTGCTCAATTATCTCCTAAGAATGATGCAGAACGAGAATATATGGCAAAGGTACCATATGCAAATGTAGTTGGTAGCTTGATGTATGCAATGGTGTGTACAAGACCTGACATTTCACATGCGGTTGGTACTGTAAGCAGGTACATGCATGATCCTGGTAAAGGACATTGGTTGGCTGTGAAATGGATTCTACGGTATATTATAAATACTGTAGATGTTGGTTTAGTATTTCAGCAGGATAATACCATTGGTCAATGTGCAGTCGGATATTGTGATTCTGACTATGCAGGAGATTTAGATAAGCGTCGGTCAACTACTGGTTATGTGTTTACTCTTGCTAGAGCACCAGTCAGTTGGAAGTCTACCTTGCAATCCACAGTTGCTTTGTCTACTACAGAGGCAGAGTATATGGCAGTTACAGAGGCCGTGAAGGAAGCTATTTGGTTACGAGGTTTGCTTGAAGACTTGGGAGTTGGTCAAAAACATATTAAGGTGTTTTGTGATAGTCAGAGTGCTATTCATTTAGCAAAGAACCAAGTCTACCATGCACGTACAAAGCACATTGACGTTCGTTATCATTTCGTGCGAGAGATTATTGAAGAAGGTGGAGTACTAGTTCAGAAGATTAGTACGGCAGAGAATCCCGCAGATATGATGACCAAGGTGGTAACAGCAATCAAGTTCAAACATTGTCTGGACTTGATTAACATCCTACAAATCTGAATTGGCATTGGCGTCGTTGATCTAGTAATTGAAGAAATCATTTTAAACCACTAAGTCGCTAAGGTGGAGATTTGTTATATATTGCTCCTTAGTGAGCAAATTAGAAAAGTCCCACATTGGTTATGAATGAAGATGGGTGTTGGATTTGGGGCTATAAATAAAGCCCTCCTTCACCATTTGTAAACATCCCAAACTTTGTAAATCTTCCTCTCTTTTGTAAGGGTAATTGATTAGCTCAATTTTGCCCAATTAGTTGTAATTTTGGAGTTCATCCAATTGGAGATAGTGGAAGTGGTCAACAACGCCCGAGGACCTAGGTAACATTTATACCGAACCTCGTTAAATTTCTGGTGTTATTATTTTTCTGCTTTAATATTTCTGTTTCAATATCTGTTTTAGTTTATTTTAGCATTATATTTCCAATAGCATTATTTTGTCGGATTAGTTTGAGTTCTATTCATTTAAATCATAAGTGAATAGTTACTACTTAGAATAGGGAAAATATACCCGATTTTCCCAACAAAACTCCTAAGCGACACCCAACAGAATCCGCCCACAACCATTTTCAGCCTCTGTGACACCCAAAGAACCCAAAACCAACGATTCACCCAACCCAAGTCACAACCCACAATCAACTTCAACCAGTGACTCACCCAGTCCATTCTCAACCTCTCTTGACGACTCGACCAACCCAGAGTTTATGCAACCAGAATTAAACCCCTTGCGACAACCTGCTTTTAACTCTCGTCAATCAATTCCAACTTTCATTAACCTTGCGACCACCGTAGAGCCCATCGCAACACCCATCCTTTTCTCTTCCAGCTTTCAGTCCACCTCACAATGACATAATTTTAATTTTCACAGAACGTCTATCAAACCTCGCCGCACCTCCGTGTCCAGCTCACAACCACCAACGACTTCACAGCCTCCTCTAGTGCATAACCCAACTTTTGTTTCCTTGTTGCCTTACGCGAGACAAAATATCCACTTCAAGGAAACCATTGATTCTCCACCACGACACCCACAATTTCATAGCCATCCATCGAAAGTCATTCCACCCCATAGTCGCATCATATAACCCAACGACCAGAACCCATCTACAATTATCCAAAGCCTGACAAACCCAATTATAACTACCCATGACCCAATACCAATTACTTTAGGTGAATCCAAGCTCATCTTGAGTAACATACAAACTACAAGATTAATTATTTCAGGTGAAATGGAGTCGTCAAAAAAGTCCAAATTCCACGACATACCATGGGTCCTCAAGTTGGAGAAACTAACATTGTTGTCACCTACTCAGCCCAAAACATACATGAAGGATCTATTTGAGGGTTGTGATTATAAAGAGTTAAGGTATACTCCTAATCCTCATCCTGTCAAAGTTTCTGAGCATATGAGAAAATAGAAAGAAGTTGGGGATAAAATTCAAGAATGATTGAACCTTGTTGGTGGCCTCAAAACTCATGTGTTTTGAGTAACAACCTTGTTTATTATGAATAGAGAATTAGTGGGCAGCCAATGAAATGAATGAATGATATTTCTGAGAGTTATTCTCTGTTATTTTCCTTTTCCCTTTGGATTGGATCGACGTCATCCATTTCCATTCAAGGGTCTACAAGCTCTTGATTGTTCAAATTGTTCCTACGCCATGTTGCCAAGCAGAATAGCAACCCACGAGAATTTGGGAGAACCCAGAAACAATGAAAATTATATTTCAGAAAAAAATAACAATAGTATATAAAGGATGGTATAAGGTGGCATTAAGGCGGAGAATTTCTTCATCCTTGTTGCTAATTCAGTTGAGCCAATTTCATGAGTTCCTCATGTTGTTATTTTAGCAAACTTTGGAACAGAAACAATCCCAAAATATTAGGCTAAAAGCCGTTATATGACATGACAATATAGTTAAGTACCATAGTCATAATAAAGGATAGACTAGCAACTCAAGCAAAAGCATAGTACATACACAAAAACATACTGGCAATTTGATCTTCTTAGGGAATCCTATGTTCACAAGTATGGTCCTAGACAATTCAAATTGCCAATTGAGACTGTGGTCCTGACAAGAATAAAAAAGGCATGTTTGTTTTTAAAAGACATGAAACTCATCATTGACATGCTTGAGAGAAGAATAAATCACAGCCACGTCTAGCGCAACCTGAGATCCAAGTTAAATGATAAAAGAAATACAAGACCTTTCAAAAACTATAAATGCCAAAATTATTCAGTGAACAAAATCAAAGCATTTACCCACGATGGAGTCTCCAGCATTGAGAATTCGTTTCAATGATTCCTGTGCGACATTCTGCAAAGTTAAACTAGGATTCAAACGCCATAATAATATCGTAACAGCTAATTCAAATTCTAAATTCCATATTTCAATACAAAATAAAATTATTTTCCATCTAAAATAGAAGCATTGAACATCACAAAGATTCAAAGCAGTCAAATCAGATGGTTCAAAAGATTTTGAGTGGACTATATCACAGTTGTTAGAGATCAAGTAATTACCAGACCAAAATGAAGAAAGCTATGACTGTAAAGATTGTAAGTAGTATTCCCAAATTTTATAGCACGAGAAAATTTGGGAGGCATTGGGTCATTTGAGACCAAGGTCACCTGAAACAAGTGTACATCAAGCACTCAGTGAAAATCGAATATCTAAATGTTCCAAACAGAATGATACCAGCGGAATAAAATGACTCCTTTCAGGAGAGAATGTACTAAAACCTGAGCAGAAGCTCCACCGAGTTCAATAATTCCAGTAGTCTGCAAGGGATCACCTCCAAGAGTGCCAAGGGCATAGTTTGCAACTACCCAGGCATACACCCCTTCATCAGAACCTGAAACAACACAACTTTTTGCATTAGATCCTCAGAAATAAATGATAAATATGAAATAATGCTACGAACATTCATTAGGATGCTAGAACAAAAGACAGAAATCAAACAGTTAAGTAATTAAACAAGTACGGCTATTGGATTATATGCTGAAAACTATTGGTGCTGCAATGACCAATATAATGACAGGCATGATGCAATGATGCATGCAGCTCTACCAATGAAATGGCTTGCACTTTTCCAGTTATGGAATTACACAAAGTCACCATTTTATTATTCTTTTTGGGGAGCAAGACTCGACTAATTAAATTAAGAAACGCAATTATACAAATTTGTTATGACAAGTCTTAGGCATGTAAATAATGGATATTCCAATAACAAATAGGGAATTGGAACAACACCACAAAAACACTACCACCAAAAACCTCTAACCAAGTCATAGGAAAGAAATTTGAAATGGAAAGGCAGCGAAGGACTGGCTGTTGTCCTATGGATTCCGTCTCTCCTAACTTTTTTTTTTCCCTGCTTCTCATTTAGTGATCTGCCTCACACCTCTACTGCCCATAATTGATGGTGATAACAAAGACATACAAGATCATATAATCCTTGTCCCTAAGCATCTTAAAATTTCTTAACTTTACGTTTTTTCCCCTCTTTTGCGTAGTACAACTCTATAGTACACTGGCACTATGCCAAACACCTCTCGATGAATGCATTGTTAGAACTAGCATCCACACAGTCGACCTAAGCTCAATCAGCTGTGCATTGTGCCGTCTCAAGCGCATTGCAGAAAAGCTCAATTCTTCATAATTAAACCAAAAGCACTAACATTGAACATGCAAATTAATCCATAAAAAGAATAACTCATAATACTGTGTCATACCCGTAATGACCGAAGCCCACTCATCCTGAAATTTAAACCCAGAAGTCCGAAGCACCCTCCTGCAGGAATCTAAAATCCGATCCTGCACAGCTGGTTCGAGCAACCGAAGCCCTGCCGTCGCCATTAGCCGAATCCCAGTGACCCCCCAAAGGTCTTCGGGAATCCGCCCCTTCCCAAGTTCCAGAAGCTTCGCCAACGACTCACCAGCTGCTTCCGGTTCATCGGAAAAAGCCGAAAGCCCCGGGTTTACTCTCATCGAAGCCCCTCCACCATCACTGAAATAAGATACTGCTATTCTACCCTCAACTTTGTACTCAAATACGTGCATACGTGTCCCAGTACTCCCTCCGTCAATAACAATCCCATACTTTCTCTTCCATAAACGGTGAGAATTTCTACCGGAGACGAACAAATAACACAATACCAAAACAAATGCAATTGCAATCAAAGGGATAATGGGAAAAATGGATCTGGTACTACGCTTTGGGTTTCGAGAGAAAAAATTGGACCAGTTTGAGGCACGAATATGAAGCTTTATCGGATCCATTTTCATCTTGCCGGTGGGTTCTGAATACAATCGTGTACGGACATGAGACCGTCGCATTCAATTAGCTAAGATTCAGTTGATGAAGAAGGAAATAAATTTCATGTGGGTGAGAAAATAAAATTCACAGCGAGTAAACACAAAAGAAAAAGAAGTAATTTGTGAGAACATTATCTTAAGTCTTTTTTTTTTTTTTTAATTATAATTTTTATCTCAGAAATTGTGAATTTAGATCGGAGACGGAGAGAACAGTTAATGAAGTTTCGCCCCTCTTTATCTCAAGGTTCTCACGGTAGATTTGTTTCAGATATTTTTAAAATATATAAATCGCTTAACTAGAAGATGTGTATGAATATGAACATTTGTATTAAGATTATTTCACATTAAAAAATTTATCAATAGGTCGTAATTAATTAAAATCATAATATTATTATTACTTTGAAAAATTTAGCCTATATTTAGGTTTATATTTTAAATACATTGTCATTCTGAGTTGATAATATTAATTAAATTATTTATTAGAAAAAAACTTAAGTTATATCATATTTTAAGATATTAGTTATAGTAATTTATTAAAACATTAAAAATAATTTAGTATTAAATTTTATTATAATTAAAATCAATATATTGAAAATTTGAGTATTATGTTCCATGTGTTTTATCAAAATTTTAAAAATACTATTAAATATTATTCTAACTAAAACCATAATATTGTTACTATTATTTTGAAAATTTGAGTATCAATACTACAAAAAAGAATATTTAATTCTACGTGTAAAGTTATTTTTTGGAAGAAAAAAAATTGACTTATAATGAATTTAAAATCGGTTCGGTGTACAATCAATGTTATCCATGTTGGACGTAGCATTGGTTGATGTGATAAACTGACGTTACGTCCTATTTTTTAAATTAAAAAATACATACAGTTTACAATTAAAATTTTTTTAGGTCATTAATTATTATTTTATTTTACTCTTTAAAATTTAAGTTGGATATAAATATATATATAGTATAATTTTTTCTTTTTTTTAGACAATTAGTTTTTAAAATTATATAAATTTATTTATTTGTTTGCATATTTAAATTTATATACGTACGTATAATATATCTTTATTTAATTTTGTATATTTGTTTTAAATATTATTGTAAAATTTTTTTTTTCTTTTTCTATAATACGTATGCATAGTTTAAATAAAATAATAATATTATCGTTCGACTCATTTCTTCTCTATAAAAACCAAAAATTCTTCATTTCTCTTCTACATTTAAATATTATACATGTAAAAAACTCTCGATAAAATATAAATTATATTAAATTAATATATATTTTTTAAATAAAAATATGACTGAAGTATCATTTCTAAAATTTAGATAAAAATAGATATCAAAAACAAAATGATAATAACACTGAAACAACAAAATTACTTTCTTTCTTTTTTTCTAAAGCACAAAAATGAACTCTTAATGTAAATGGGAATCTAGAGAATTTTTTATTTTTTTCATAAGAATGGAATTTCTAGAGAATTAAACCAATATGGAAAGATCAATAATGAGGCAACCGTTACACAAATAATTAAGAGTTGAAAAAGGGCTGATAATTATATGAAATCAAAACCTTACATTTTTGCTTACAAATATAATCCCCAGCTATATATATATATACCAACCAACTTCACATTCACTCAAACCTAATCTCAGATCACCATCATTCAAAAACAGTCGTCAGAAGGAAATAATTAAGAGAAAAATGAAATCCATTTATTCAATTTTGATCAAGTTTTTAGTACTAAGAAATCTCTTTTTCTTTTGTGTATCGCAAGACTTTGATTTCTTCTACCTTGTTCAACAGGTCGGACACAGTTTTTCTCTGTTTAACTCCTTTCAGATTAATTTTTACTGTTTTTTTTTACATTGAATTTTGTTTTGAAATTATGCAGTGGCCAGGATCATACTGTGACTCACAACAAAGTTGTTGTTATCCAACAACAGGGAAACCTTCAGCTGATTTTGGCCTTCATGGGCTTTGGCCTAACTACAAGGATGGTTCTTACCCTTCAAACTGTGATCCCAATAACCCCTTTGATCAATCCTAGGTACTTCCATTTTTGTTCATTTTGTTTTTCTTATAAACTTGTATATTATACTTTAATTGTTACCTTCATTCATCGATATTCAATATATGGTGCTTTCTGTTACGAAAAACTGTTCTTCCATTATATTAATTATCTATTCAGAAACTTCTAATCCCTAATTTTAAAAAATTAGCACTTAGGGTTTGTTTGTGTGTTTCACCCTAATTGAGGGACATTGCAGGTAAATTTAATAATAAAAATCGATGATTTTTGCAATGTATAAATGACATTTTTAAAATATTCTCTAATTGAGTTATTTGTAAAATAATGTGAAAAAAATCATGATAGTGTCGTTTTTTAGGACTTCGTGGTGTGTATTATTTTGATTTCTAATACATCACGTTGGTAGGACAATTTATGAATATAGTTCGGATAAATTATTTTTTTTTAATAAATTAATCTTAACAAAATTTAAAAAATTTATAACAATAAAATAATATTTTAATATTAATAATTATGAATTTAAATATATCATATAGTTCAACCTTAAACTAATTTAAGTATGATAATTTTTACTTTTTATCATAATCATACTTATGTCTAACTTCTATTTTCTAAAGTGATCCTAATTAAAACCTATTTTAAATTAGCATTTATGGATGCGAAAATTTGGTCTAATTTTGGTTGCATAAATTAATAATAATAAATAACAGTAAAATAATAAACAGTAAGCAAATAAATGACACATAATGATCTAAGTGGTTCAACTTTTCAATGTGAAAAGTTTACTCCATTGATGACGACATACAGAAGAAAATCAACTAATAATCAAATCGAGATACAAATACCAATATTTTCAGAGCTTTACAAAATACACCAAAATTCAAATATATACCCAGATATTTTCTGCACAAAAATCAGTAATCAAACCTAGCAAATAAAATCAAAATTTTTGTTGATATTACCGAATTAATGGAGAACAAGATGATGGAGGCCACGACTGGTGCAACTGGAATCACGATTGGAGGAGAGACTAGAACAGGTCAGAAAAACTGCGCACAGTTGCTAGAAGAAAATGGAGGTTGGTTGATGGCTGTGAAAAATAGGCTGATCGACTGATGAATACGAATGAGAATTTCTCTCTTATTTTCTTCAACCGCAAGTTCCCTGTTCTCTACTCTTTTGTCCAGTGGCTCACGCAGCTTTTGAATTCTATTTTTCCTTTTCGACTATTGTTGTATCTTCACGCACCAAAGGAAATTATATATGTATATTAGAAAAGTGGGATAGGGTTTAATAAATGGGTTTGGGCTTAATATTGTTTTGGGTCATTATTAACAAATCTCCACCTTGGCTCAAAACAGAAAACAAATTCTTTAAATGAAATTCTTCGGATTACCAAATAACCGTCGTCCAAAGCCTCAAAGGGTGATCATCTTTTGCAAATACCAATCAAGTCCAAACAATGCTTGAACTTGTTAAATGAAACTGGTTTGATTAACATATCAGCTGGATCCTCTGTAGTGACTATCTTATTGACAATAATAGCACCCTGAGAGACAATGTTACGAACGAAGTGATATCTGACATCAATGTGTTTGGTTCTTTCATGATACATAATATTCTTGGTCAAGTGTATTGCACTCTGACTATTACAAAATACAACAGAAGTATCCTACTGTAAATCCAAATCACAAACCAAACCTCTAAGCCAAATGAATTCTTTCACTACTTCTGCTGCTACCATATATTCTGCCTCTGTCGTAGACAAAGCAACTGTAGACTGTAAAGTAGCCTTCCAACTAATGGCACAATGAGAAAGAGTAAAGACATAACCTGTCAGAGATCTTCTTCTATCTAGATCACCAGCATAATCGGAGTCCACATAACTAATAACACTGCAACCAGTATTAGAACTCCCATCATATACCAAACCAAAATTAGATGTACCTCTCAAATACCGAAGTATCCATTTCACTGCTTGCCAATGACTTTTACCAAGATTACCCATATATCTACTGACAACACTAACTGTATGTGAAATGTCTGGACAAGTACAAACCATAGCGTACATAAAACTACCAATGACACTAGCATATGGAACCTGAGACATGTAGTGCTCTTCTTCTTCTTACTGTGGTGACAAATCCAAAGAAAGCCTGAAATGCGTAGCTTACGACGTACTCACAGGTTTAGAATCTTTCATACCAAAGCGTTCAAGAACTTTTTCAACATAACTTTTCTGAGTCAAATAAAGCTTGCCTCCCTATAAATTTCAATGCCCAAAATTTTCTTCACTGCATCCAAATCTTTCATCTCAAATTCACCACTAAGTTGATACTTTAATTTCTTAATCTCAAACTTATTCTTAGAAGCAATAAGCATGTCATCAACATAAAGCAACAAATAAATGGATAAATCATCATGAAATATTTTATGATAAACATAACTATCATAATCACTCCTAGAGTAACCATGATCAATCATAAAAGAATCAAATCGCTTATACCATTGTCTAGGAGATTGCTTCAACCCATATAAAGACTTTTTCAATAAACAAACACGATCTTCCTTACCTGGAACAACAAACCCCTCTGGTTGATGCATATATATTTGATCTTCAAGCTCACCATGTAAAAATGTTGTCTTAACATCAAGTTATTCTAATTCCATGTCAAACAATGCAACCATAGCAAACAATACACGAATAGAGCTATGTTTCACACCAGGTGAAAATACTTCATTGAAGTCAATACCTTTCTTCTAACAATAGCCTTTTACAACAACACGTGCCTTGAACTTAGCTGTTTCAACCTCATGTATACTTTCCTTTTTCTTGAAGACCCATTTGTTTCCAATGATCTTCTGGCCCTTAGAAGGTTTCACCAATTCCCAAGTATGATTCTTATGAAGTGATTCAATCTCTTCATTCATAGCAACCAGCCACTGAGCAGACTCATCACAAGTGACAGCTTCATGATAACTAGAAGGTTCATGCACCTCAATAGACTCTACCACAGATAATGCAAAAGAAACTAAGTCTGCATCTGCGTACCTTTGAGGGCATCGAATCTCTCTTATTCCTTTACCCTTAGCAATACTATATGGTTGCTCATGTTTCTCTTCTGCTACATCATGAGCAGAATCATCTATCTCATCCACATATGGTTGATCTGAAATGCCCTCTTGTACTTGACTAGGAGCTATACTCTCAAGCTCCACCTGCTCACTAACACCATGGTCTTTATCTGCAACAATAGACTTTTTTTTCTTTTCCAACATGGAAAACTCATCAAACTTAACATCTCTGCTAATAAAAAATTTAGGTGACTTGGATTCAACACACCATAATCTATAACCCTTCACCCCAGAAGGATACCTCAAAAATATGCATTTCAATGCCCTAGGTTCAAGTTTACCATCATTAACATGAGCATAAGCAGGACAACCAAAAACTTTCAAATCAGAATAATTAGTAGGAGTACCAAAGAATACCCCAAACGAAGTCTTCAACTCAATTACAGTTGATGGAGATCGATTCACCAAATAGCAGGCATGGTTACAAGCTTCAACCCAAAAGGATTTATCCAAGTCAGCTTGAAAGAGCATATACCGAGCTCTTTCTAAGAGAGTCCTATTCATACGTTCTACTACTCCATTTTGCTGTGGTGTATGACGCACAATGCGGTGTCTCACTATGTCATTTCTTTCACATAACTCATTAAACTGACTGTCACAAAATTCCAAACCATTATCCGTTTTCAAATGCTTAATTTTCTTGCTTGTTTGATTTTCTATACAAGCCTTGAATTTCACAAATTTTGAGAACGCATCATTCTTATTCTTCAGAAAATACACCCAAACATGACTAGAGAAGTCGTCAATAAAAGTCAACATATATCGGGCACCACCCTTAGACACAACATGAGAAGGACCCCAAAGATCTGAATGAATATAATCAACAATACCTTTCGTTTTATGGATGGTTGTACTGAATTTGACCCTACGATGCTTTCCATAGACACAGTGCTCACAGAAATCAAGCTTCCCAGTTTTCTAACCACAAAGCAAATCTTGTTTGCTTAAAATAGACATCACTGCCTCACTCATATGCCCAAGTCGTATATGCCATAATCGAGTAGTGTCTGAATCTTGATCTGATGAGGATGGAATTGAAACACTGCCAATAACAGTGCTACCTTGAAGCATATAGAAACCACACGACAATTACCCTTTAATAACAACAAGAGCACCTTTACTAACTTTTAAAACTCCACCTTCAGCTACATACTTGTAGCCTTATGAATCAAGAGTACCCAAAGATATCAAATTCTTTTTCAAATTTGGAACATGACGAACATCTTTTTAAGTCCTAACAATACCATCATGCATCTTAATTCAGACATTACCAATACCAACAACCTTGCAGGACATATTGCTTCCCATCAAGACAACACCCTCATCAATAGACTGATAAGAAGCAAACCAATCTCTACTGGGGCACATATGGTAAGTGCAACTAGGAATGGGCACGGGGACGGGCGGGGACGGTTTTTGATATAACCGTCCCCGAACCGAATTATAAAACCTATAACCGAAACCGCCCGAAAACCGTTACGGTTCGGGGACGGTTTTTTACCCGCGGGTAACGGTTCGGGACGGTTATGAAAAAAACCCCGAAAAAAACCGAAATATATATATAATTTAATTTATTAAATATATATAATTAATTTTTTATTTATAATTTAATATATAATTTAATTAATTAAATATAATTAATTTCGGGTACGGGCGGTTACGGTTTTTAGTATAACCGTAACCGAACCGTAACCGTTATTTCATATTCGGTTTTTAACCGAAACCGTCCCCGTCCCCGAAAATTACCGGTTAAAAACCGAACCGCCGGTTCGGATAACTGCGGATAACCGAACCCGCAGTTTTTTTGCCCATCCCTAAGTGCAACCTGAATCAAGAATCCAAACATCTCCAAGAGAACCAATAGATACTGATAGAACATTTTCACCATCGAAACCAAAACTATATACAACACCAGCAACATCATTAGTACCAGAAGACGTTGTGGTAGATTTTCCTTTACCTTTGAGTTTCAGACAATTTACTTTCCAATGTCCTTCCTGACGGCAATAGTTGCATTTATCTTTTCTTTTTCTAGATTTGGGTCTAGACTCTCTATTATTACTTGTGCCTTTTTCTTGATTTCTACCTCTAATAAATAAACCATTGTTATTATCATTGTTGCTTGTAGACACATTTTTCTTCAATTCTTTGGAATTCAAAACTACTTTGACATCTTATAAAGAAATAGTGTCTCGCCTATATATCATGGTATCAACAAAATGTTCAAACGAATGAGGTAAAGAACATAATAGAACCAAGGTCTGATCCTCATAATCAATCTTAACACCACCATTTTTCAGATCATGAATAATTTTAGTAAATTCATCAAGATGATCGTGCAAAGGTGTATCTTCTGACATTCTGAATGTATACAAATGTTGCTTCAAATATAACCAATTGGTCAAAAACTTGGTCATATACAAATTCTCAAATTTAAGTCATAACCTAGTAGGAGATTGTTCATCACCAACTTCGTGTAATACCTCATCAAACAAGGATAACTGAATTGAATTGAGAGTATTTTTCATCAATGCATTTTTTTCTTCATCAGTTAATTTTTTTGGCAATTTATCCTTGCCTTCAAGTGTCTTAACGAACCCTTCTTTAACTAATACGGCATGCATCTTCATACGCCAAAGACTGAAATCATTTCTACCATTGAATTTCTCAATTTCATATTTTGCCACCATGATAGAGAACCTAATATTAAATAAATAGAAGCACAACCCAGAAAATATGAAAACCAATCAAATAAACAGCTCAAAATAAATCCAAAAGAGAAAACTTGATCAGTTCTAATAAATAACAGAATAACCCAATAGCTTTGATACCAATTTTGCTGTAAATTAGCATTTGAAGAAGCGAAGATCGAGTCCAATTTTGGTTGCACAAATTAATAATAATGGGTAACAGTAAAATAATAAGCAATAAAAAAATAAATGACACATAATGATTTAAGTGGTTCAACTTTTCAATGTGAAAAGTTTATTCCACTGACGACGTCACACCGAAAAAAATTCATTAATAATCAAATATCGATACAAACACTAATATTTTCAAAACTTCACAAAATACACTATAATCCAAATATATATCCAGATATTTTCTACACAAAAATCAGTAATCAAACCCAACAAATAAAATCATAAATTTTGTTGATATTACCGAATTAATGGAGAACAAGATGACGGAGGCCACGACTGGTGTAATTGGAATCGCGATTGGAGGAGAGACTAGAACAGGTCAGAAAAACTAACGCATTGCTGGAAGAAAATGGAGGCTGGTTGATGGCTGCGAAAAATGGGTTGATCGACTGATGAATACCAATGAGAATTTCTCTCTTATTTTCTTCAACTGCAAGTTCCCTGTTCTCTGCTCTTTTGTCCAGTGGCTCACGCAGCTTCTGAATTCTATTTTTCCTTTCCGGCTGCTGTTGTATCTTCACGCAGCAAAGGAAATGATACATGTATATTAGGAAAGTGGGATAGGATTTAATAAATGAGTTTGGGCCATTACTAACAAAACCTTCTGAAAATCAACCCACAAATCATAATTATCTTTTTTTAAAAAAATCAGTTTTTGAAGATCGGCAAAAAAATTTGGGGCCGGTTTTTAAAAACCGGCGATTTTTATGTTTTTTTACCGGTGTATTTATAATAAATTGGTGAAATATAAGCGGTCAAACAAAACAGTTTTGTAGTATTAGTTAAATATTGTTTGATTTTAATGGCACAGATATCAGACCTAATAAGCAATATGCAAGAGAGTTGGCCAACACTAGCCTGTCCTAGCAGCAATGGTATACAATTCTGATCACACGAGTGGAACAAACATGGGACTTGCGCCGAGTCTGTTCTTGACCAACATGGCTATTTCCAAGCAGCTCTCAACCTTAAACGACAAACAAACATCCTTCAAGCTCTGACAACCTCTGGTAATTTCTATTATTCCTTAATTGTAATATTAATAATTAATTAATTTTTATTAAAAAGAATTTCATTTCCAATAATATTATATTTACTGAAAGAAAATAAAATATTAATTAATGTATGATAGGAATTAAGCCAAATGGAGAATCGTATAGCCTAAATAGCATCAAAGAAGCTATACAAAATACAGTTGGTTACAATCCTTTCATAGAGTGCAATGTGGACTCATCTGGTAATAGCCAGCTTTATCAGGTTTACTTGTGTGTGGATGCTTCTGGATCAAAAGTGATTGACTGCCCTGTTTT
Organism: Hippophae tibetana; assembly: GCA_037013495.1. NCBI lineage: Eukaryota > Viridiplantae > Streptophyta > Magnoliopsida > Rosales > Elaeagnaceae > Hippophae > Hippophae tibetana. The sequence goes on along the minus strand of CM072805.1, from coordinate 25,276,542 downwards.
TCCTCATGGTAAATGTGGTTCACAGATTCAGTTTCCAACTTTTTAGATGTGATGTAACATGTTTATAATGCTTCATTAACTGATATGAAAGAAAGAGAAGCATTTAAGTAATTATTATTATTATTAGGGGCAAATTTGTATAGAGTTTTAGAAGGGTACGTATCCCTCTAAATTTTTGCATAAAATAATACTTTTATCAATTTTTGATTTTAAATTTTTGATTTTTAACATGTTTAACATCTCACTCGAAAATTGATCATACCTATTTTCACGCCTTTGATAGAAGGGAAGAGAAAAATCAACATATCAAATTATATGAATCTGTTTTTTTAGTCCTATTAAGTTTTAAGAAAATAATTCAACTAAAAATAAATATATTATTTCTTTGACATCTTCATTAACAATTTTTGCATATAATATTTTTTTGTTCTCCTGTAAAACATCTATTTGATGTTTAATTTGTTAGATATTTCCCTTTCCTTTTTTATTTGGGTATGATTGATTTTCAATTTATTTATCCTCTATTTCTAAATATCTAATTATTTACATAATATTATTTTATAAAAATATGTTTTTAATATTATAATAAGAGTTTTCATTTTATTTTATAAAAACATGTTTTTAATATTATAATAAGAGTTTGTTCTCCAGCCCAACACCAATATATATTTTATTTGATATTTTTTCTTTTAATTTTATTTTATAAAAATATGTTTTTATATTATAATAAGAGTTTGTTCTACCGTCCAGCACCAATGTATATTTTATTTGATATCTTTTTTTCTTTTTATGATTGAGATCGGATTGCATTTCAATTTATTTATCCTTCAGTTTTCTAGTATTTAATTATTTACATAATTTTTTTTAATTCACTTTTAAAGAATATTTATTATATTATAAAAAGTAATATATGTACGTTACTTAAAAATAGGTTAAAAATATAATTTTATTTATAAAAAAATTATGTTATTTAATTAAATCATATATATATAATATTAATTTATGTTTTTTCGATATTTTCAACTTTTTATTTTATAGAGTTGCTTTCAAAAGTTATTAGTTTTATCCTAAATCAAACTTATATAGTATTGCATATATAAAAAACAGTACTTTTTAGGAAAAATGTTTTGGTTGTATTTTTTTTAAATGCTAATTTGGAATCTATTTATTATTGAATTAATTGAACACTTAATGATTATTAATTATATGAATTATGACACTTAATCTAATAAAACAATTATAATATACAAAATAACTATTCTTATAAAAAAATTTATTATATGATCATTCAATAAAAATAAGATATGATCACAAAAGAAATTATCAAACACTCATTAAATAAATAATTATTAATTGTATAAATTATTATTCTTAATGTAATAAAATAATTACACTAAAAAAATATATTCATAAAATGTACTTATTAAATGGACATTAATAAAAATATGATATACTTACAAGTGAATTAATTAAATAGTAATTAAATGCTTAATCATTAATTGTATGAATTATTACTCTTAATATAATAAATACAATTGCATTATACAAAATTACTATTTATAAAATAAATTTATTATATAGATATTTTGGTATTTATTGATTAAAAAATAACAATAAAAATATAAAATTGTATTTATTATATAGATATTTTGATATTTATTTGTGTAAAAAATAATAAAAAATATAAAAAGAATGAGTTTTATTGGTTGACAAATTTTTAATATATAAAGAAATTAAACACATTAGTTATATTACTTAAAAAGGAAAGTACTTGATATTTAATAAGTAATATACTTCATTTATTTTTATATATAATTAAAATGTTTAAAAATATTAAAATGTATCATTTGTTAAAGTTTAAAGTGATTCTAATATATTAATTTTAAATAAAATGATTAATGTATTTATAATAAAAAAAAGTAAAATAACTAATATATTTAATTTATAATAAAAGGGTGACCAAAATGTACACTTGTTTATTATTTTGTACATATTTTTTTATGATTTTTCTTCTTTTTTTAAATACCTTAATTTTAAATAAATATTTTTATATATTATAATTATATAAAAATTATAATTTATGTGATAATTTTTTATTAAATATAATTATTATCTATGTTATGTTACTTAAGATTCACTGATAAATAAATTTTTTATTTTAAATTTAGATGCAATAACATAAAATTAAACTACCTTTTTAAGTTTTAATGATAACAGAGCAGTTTTAATTACAATAATTTTTATAATGATATAATTAATGTAACAATCATAATTGTTTTTAATTAATAGATAATTAATATATTAATTATGATTTTATAATAAATTTTTATAGAGAAAAATATTATCATTTATAAAGAGGGAAGAAAAAAAAAATGTAAAAACATGTAGCGTTTCAAAATTTCAAACTTCTTTTTCCCGTACGTCAAGTAGGTAAACAATTCCAACTTTTTACAAACACAACAGAGAAACTAACGTCACTTTGAAAAATTCCAGATCCTTCTACAACCTTCTTTTTTTCTTGTGCCCGCACACCTCTCCCACAATATATTCCTCTCTCAAAACCATGTTTAATCTCATCAACAATCTAATTGAATTCGATTCTGATTCCTTGATAATCCATTCTCTCTCTCTCACTCTCTCTATCTCCGATTAATCTCTCTTCCTTGCCTAAAAGTTTGGTTTTTTCTCAAATTCATGGCTTCTGAACAGGATGTGTCTGAGATTTCTTCTTTCTTAGAAAGCATTGAAAGGAGCAGAGACTTGTCTCTGTTTCTGCCCTTTCTTTTGGGCTTAACCGACAGCAGTTCAAGGAGAGATTCAGAGAACTCGGATCAAGAAAATGAGAATAGAGCAAGCCCACGTAATAGTATCGTTCTCATCAATCCATTTACTCAAATTATGATGGTAATTGAAGGCGTTTCAAGCTTAGATACTCTATTCAGCGATTTGGGTACCAAGAATGGACAACCACCTGCTTCAAAAGCATCCATAGAAGCCATGCCATGTTTCGAGATTGCTGAAAATGGTGTCGAATGTGTTATATGTTTGGAGGAATTTGAGGTTGGAGGTATATCAAAAGAGATGCCCTGTAAACATAAATTTCATGGGAATTGCATAGAGAAATGGTTGGGGATTCATGGGTCTTGCCCTGTTTGTAGATATAAGATGCCTGTTGATGAAGAGAAGTTAGGGAAGAAGAGGGATGAGGAAGGGAGAGATAGGAGGAGTGAGAGAGAGATTTGGGTTAGCTATTCTGTCAATAGTGGTAGGAGGAATGAAGAGCAAAATCAAAACGAGGTTCTTTCAAATGATGCTGCAGTTAATGATTCTTCTTCTCCCTCAAGTCCAATAGCTGATACAGCTGATCTTGAAATGCAGAGTTAGATTTTTTTTGTAAGAAATTCAATTATTCTGTCTTCATTTGAAGACAAAGTTTATACAGGAAAACCATCCACTCCAGAATCAAATCTCCATTTTTTTATATGAAGTAAATGATTTTTTCGCTTAATTAATTTTGTAATATTTTTTTATGGAATTTAATGGAGAAGCGAGCAACAAGGTTGAAATCGATTATTGGGCTCTTGGGAATTTGTATTCAAAGATCAAAACAAAACAATTTCACTGAATAATACGATAATAGAATAGAGAGAATCAGAAGTGATAAGTACTAGAGTAGATTGTGGATTGCCTCTGTTACTTCTCAAAATCTGACATGTAATCAGAACCCAATAGAAGAAGACTTAAACCCACCATGATGATACATAATATATTAGTCACAGAGAAAGCGAACAAAACAGAAATAGAAGGTGAAAAATGGAGAAATAGAGAAAGAAAATAGATGGGTTTGGTGGGCAGATTTGAGACCATGAAGAGAGTTCAAGCATCAAGCCCTAAATCAAGTTTTTCTTTCTTCAAGAATTTTGATTCCTTGGTATCTTCCAAGCATCAAGAGGTAGCCGTTGGATTTGTGCCAGGTGATTCCAAAATAGTAGAGCCGTCCATAACTCTCAGTCCCTTTACACCATAAACTCTAATTATTGTCAACGAATGACTTCATCGTATCACCACCATGATAATGGTAAAAAGTTGTAACATTCTTCTTGCAGAACTTTCTTAGGTCCTTTTCATCAGATAACGAATTGTTCTTACTTCCAATCCCCAGAAACTCATAAACGATTCAAAAGCTGACACGTTCAATTAATGTCATCTTTCTTTCATATTCTGCATTTTCTTCATATGATATATAGTTGAATCTAACTGATGGGTTTTTTTCGGGGTTTCTGTTTTTCAGTTTAAGTTGTCCTTTTGATGAAGTAAATTCCAAGTTTTTGCAGCAATTGGTATATTTGTGGCATTTAAACTTGTGGGTATGATCGATGATTCATGATTTTGAAGTTATTTGCTTTGTGGCTACTACTTGAGTTGTATCAGGTAGTCTTTTTTGTGGCTTAGAATCTACTGAGAGGAAAATACGAGGGCTGTCTTTCATTCCTTGTCTAACACCCCCTAAATCAATCACAGTTGGGATATTTAATTCCTTGAGATGATTTTTAGGACCAATTCCACTTAACAATAAAATTTGGGGCTTCCTAGTGCTCCTGCTGCTAGAATGGCATCTCCACTTTTGATGAACTTCATCCCATGAGTTATTTTCTCATTCTTCTTACCTACATATGACAATTGAGCTATTTGAATGGCAGATATAGTGGGATCTGTGAGTATTAGTTTGAACGTTTCATGCTTTACCTTTTTGGTGGATGATGACATTCTTTACAGTAGCATTTAAAAACTGTAATATTTTTGCTGCCTCAACAAGATCAGCAGAGGTATTGATCACTCATTTTAGTGACCTCAAAATGTTCCAAACTATAACTATTAAATGGTGAAATTCCAGCTTGAAGGAGACAGTACTTGATAGCTGTCTGCCATGGAGTGCTTGAAAACAATTTTTGATTCAACCCATCCATAAACCTTTTTCACTACCTTCATATTCCATCCAACTTTTTTCACAAACTTATCTTTAACTCTACTGTAAAACCCAATATTTATAGCAGATGATCCTCGGAACACCATCTTCAAAGACAAAGCTTTGAGTTATTGATATATATATTTATTAAGGCATTTTTATAGGAAGAGTTACCCCTTCCAAACAAAAAGCATCGAGAACTTCTCGAGTAGTGTTGCTGGGTACTTCTTTTAAATCTGAAGTCATGTGTGAATGCCAACCCCCAAAAAAAAAAGCAAAAACAAAACCAAAAAAATAAAACAAATTATAAACAAAGGTAGAAAGGTTGGTTCGCTTCCAAGTAAAATTTAAATCAATATAATTTAATCGATTCTTGAAAAATAAAAGAAAGAGCATTTTAAAAAAGTACTAGCACAAGACAAGGCAGTGAAAGTAGATTTAATAGTTATTTAAAAAAAGTTATATTTTTCAAGTGTATTATAAAAAAAAATTATCATGAATAATTTTTAAAATAAAAAATAAAAATAATATGAAAATAATCATTTATTTTTTAATAGATTAAATTGTTAATAAAAATAATTAATGGATATAAATATTTTAAATACAATAGCTGGCAGATCATTAGGTATTTGTACTAAAAATTCTATTCCCTCCAAATCAATAAATTAAAAGGAGAATATATATATATATATATATATATATATATATATATATATATATATATATATATATATGTGGGGTAAAGTTTTGAGTAGTTTTTAGCAATTAAAAAATGAGCTAATTTATATATTTGATTGGTTTTTAAAATTTTAAAATTAAATTAAATCATTAATCCTTCAATTAATGTAACTAAGAGAATGAGGTTCAAACAAAAAATAATAATTTAGATTTGATTGGTTGAAATTAATTGATTTAAATTAGTTGCAACTATTGATTTTGATGGGTTTCAGGTAGTTTTTTTTTATACAAGGAATGATAGATATAGTTCTAATTGAAGTATGGGTAGAAGAACGTGAATTAATGATAGTAATAAGGAATACAAGTGCACAGACAAGGTTCATCCCAAACATGATTTGATGAATTTTTAAGGATCGAGTCGAAGAAAGGATATGATTGATGAAATTTTGTTAAAAATAATAATAGTGGCAAGAAATAAATAAAGGAAAATTTTGAAGCCAAAAATAATAACCATACTTCATTCAAAGTAATGATATAAATTATTGAAATTTGAATATATTTTATAATTTTTAAAAAAATCAATGTTAGTAAAAATGTGTATTTAAGAGATATCTTTAAGTAGTTTTTTTTAAAATTTATTGATTTGTTTTGATGTATTTATATATATTTTCAAAAGAAGAGATTGATGATGTGTGTTGTGGTGCATGTTGCAACAATGATAGACACTAATGTTTAGTGGAGTAAGGAATGACAAACAATAATGTTAGTAAAGTCGAAAAATATGGGTGTGCAACAACTTCTATATGTACATCTGCTGCTAGGGTTAGGTTTTAGTTTTCGTTTTCTTTAGTATACATAGGCTAATACTATTGTACAAAAACATAACATAATATACATGAATATATTGATAATTATTAGATTTCACAATATTTGTCATGGTATCAGAGCAAGTTATTGCTGACTAATGGAATTACCTGTTACGTTGATTTTTGTTCTCCTACCATCTGATTTCTGATGTTTGGGATGGTCGTTCTGGTTTACACTTACCCTCTGATTTTTTTGATTTCTAACTTCTGGTGTGGCCATTATGGTTTACATTTTCCTCGACACTGGTTCGATCTTGGGTGGTCGTTCTAGTTTACTCGTTGAACCCGTACCGTTCTAACTGATTGTGTCCAACGCTGGTTGCTTGTTGGTGTGGCCGATTCCACTATCATTTTCTTTTCCGAAAAAGAAATAGAACACAGCGATAAACAGCGCTGAGGTTACGTTTTTTGTATCTACGGTTGGGGTCACAAATTGCTCGTTGGTCGTGGAGCTGTCGCGTGGGTAACCGCACCATTCTCCTACCACGGTGAAACTTGAAACGCTGCGACATATAGCGTCGTCTCCTCAACAACATCTTTTTGTGTTTGGTCTCTGTGCGTGTGGCTGGTTGGAGTCGTAGGTCTATCTGCTCGTTAGGTCATCGCAGTCTCTCTACGTACCAGTCCAGCTGCCGTTGTGGGCAACCGTACTGTTCTTCTAAGCTCGGAGAAACTTGGAACGAGAAGGAAAGGAAAGCGATGTAAAGGTCTACGCGAATAGAAAAAAAATGAATTAGGGTTACAAAATATTCTATATATACTTGGCTGGTGTACGAAGTGTAAAAAAAAGGGAGAAAAGGAAGGAATTTTTTTTTGATAGATTTCATGGCAGAATCTAGAGATTTAACCAACCATTCCATATTGAATGATTTGACTACAAAAATGACTGAAGTTCTAACTAGAGCTCAGATCACCTCACAACCTCCGCTAACTGAAGCGTCGACTACTCCCATTTGTATCAAGTTGGGAGGATCCAACTATGTCGTGTGGTCCTAGGTGGTGGAGATGTATATCTCTTGCAAGGAAAAACTGGGATATATTAATGAGAATTTTCCTCAACCTACTGAAACCGACCCCTCATTTAGGAGATGACGTACTGAAAATTCCATTGTCAAGGGATGGTTGATCAATTCGATGGACCCCTCCTTGATTGCAAATTCTATCAGATTCCTAACTGCAAAACAGGTTTGGGATTCTACTGTTACAACCTACTTTGATGGGACAAACACGTCTCAAGTATATGATCTTCGCCGTCGAGTTACTCGTATGAAGCAGACATATGGATCTATTGAAAAATACTACAATGACCTTCAAAGGTTGTGGCGAGAAATTGATTTTCGTCATCCTAACCCAATGGACTGTGCGAATGACATACAAAAATACAACTCCATCGTACAAGAAGATCAAGTGTATACCTTTCTCGATGGACTTGATGACCGACTAGATAAAACTCGAAGTGATGTGCTTCAAATCAAACCATTTTCTATGGTGAAACAAGCCTATGGATTCAAACCAATTCCTATGCCAATGGAGTCACTTATCCAGTTACTGGGGCTAGAATAGTGACTTTATCTCCTTCATTATCATTATCTAATACATTACTTGTACCCTCTCTTTCAAACAAACTAATGTTTGTAAGTCAAGTTACTTCAGATCTTAACTGTGTAGTACTGATGTATTCTAGCTTTTGTCTCCTTTAGGATATTCTCACCAAGGAGATCATTGGGCATGGTACTAAGAGATGAGGCTTATATTACGTGGATGACCTCAGTTCAGGAAGAGCTAATCATATGCAACACACAGTTAGTAACAAGGAGTGACAAATTTGGTTATGTCATCGTCGATTTGGGCATCCATCATTTGGGTATTTAAAGCACCTACTCCCTAGTTTATTTTCAAATGTCACACACTCGGATTTCAAATGTGATACTTATATCTTAGCAAAAATTCATAGGGCATCTTATCCTATGAGCATGCATAAAAGTGTCACTCATTTTACTTTAATACATTCTGATGTTTGGGGGCCTTCCCCGATCACTACGTCATCGGGTCATCGTGGGTTTGTAATTTTTGTTGATGATTGTACACGAATGATATGGCTTTACCTTCTCAAACATAAAGTTGAAGTATTTTCTACGTTTCACTTGTTTCACACCATGATTCAGACACAATTTTTAGAAAAAAATTAAGATCCTTAGGTCTGATAATGGAGAGGAGTATGTTAATCAAGAATTTTGGACATACTTGGACAACCATGGTATTCTTCATGAAACCTCATGTTCACAAACCCCACAACAGAATGAGACTACGGAGAGGAAGAATATGCACATTTTAGAAACTATTTGGGCCTTACTAATCGATACACATATGCCTAGTAGATACTAGAGTGATGTTGTTACTACAATTGTGTATCTACTGAATCGTATGCCCACAAAAACCTTACAATTTCAGACTCTATTAAAGGTGTTATCTGATCATGTTCCCTTGCCTACTATTTTGATGCTTTCACCTCGAATTTTTGGATGTGTTGCTTTTGTCCACTTCCATAAAAATCAATGAACTAAGTTGGATCCATGTGTTGTCCGATGTGTATTCTTGGGGTATGGCGTACAAAAAAAGGGATACCGATGCTACGATCCTATTACTAAAAGAACCTACATTACCATGAATGTCACCTTCTTAGAATTTGAATGGTTTTTCCCATCATCAGTATCCAATTACCCTATTTAGGGGGAGAGTTTTGGTGAAGAATGAAATTGGCTTGATGTTGAAGTGTTAGACATTAGTAACAATCCGACATACTCAGATAATGCCAACAATATGGATGATCCTGTACCTAGACCTGAACTTGAACTTCTAAGAAATGAATCTGAACTAGTGACTAAATCTCTAGAAGATGTAGTTGTTGATGCACCTCTCCACTCTCTAGTACCCAATGATCCTCTTGCTGAGAATACTCCTGAGATAAGCTATCCTATCACACCTTTACAAACTAATGCTATAGATACACATGTTGGTTATGTTCTACCTTTTAGACATAATTGAGGCATACCTCCGAATTGATACTCTCCAAATAGAGAAGACCGACAATCCAAGTATCCAATAGCCAATTATGTATCTACTCAAGGGCTATCAGAACCTATAAGGGCGTTTGTACAAACACTCTCCTCATGTCGAATTCCAAGTAGCATTGAAGAAGCCCTATCTGATCCAAACTGGGCTGAAGCTATAAAAAAAGAATTTGAGGCATTATAGAAGAATAACATATGTGTGTTAAGTGAGCTACCTCAAGGGAGGAAGATGGTAGGATGCAAATGGATTTTCTCCATTAAGTATAAAGCAGATGAGTCAGTTGATCGATACAAGACGAGGCTAGTAGCAAAAGGGTATACACAGAAACATGGTATAGATTATCAGAAAACCTTCTCACCTGTGGCTAAACTAAAAGCTCTTAGAGTTTTGTTATCTCTTGCAGCAAATTTAGATTGGCCATTGCACCAATTTGACGTAAATAATGTCTTCCTTCATGGTGACCTTGAAGAAGATATTTACATGGATATCCCACCAAGATATATTGTTACATCAGGAAAAGAAACTGCATATAGATTACAACAAGCATTGTATGGACTAAAACAATCACCTCGAACATGGTTTGATAGGTTGAGTTCAACAATGAGGAAATATAGGTTTTAACAAAGCAACTCTAACCACACTCTTTTCCTAAAATATCGATTGGGAAAAATAACAGCCTTTATAGTCTATGTAGATGACATGATCATTATAGGGGATGATAAAGAAGAAATCTCTAGGCTTCAAGAACAACTGTCAAATGAGTTTGAAATGAAAAACTTGGGAGGGCTCAAATACTTCTTAGGCATTGAGGTAACAAGATCAAAATAAGGTATATGTCTTTCCCAAAGGAAATATACTCTAGACCTACTGGCAGAGGCAAGATTACTAGATTGTAAACCTGTCAATATTCCGATGGTCCAAAATCATAAACTTGGAGAATATGTGGACCAAGTATCAGTAGATAAACATAGATATCAACGGTTAGTAGGTAAACTCATATATTTATCTCATACTTGACCTGATATTGCTTATGCTGTGAGTGTCGTGAATCAGTTCATGCACTGCCCAAGTGAAGACAATATGGATGCCATCATGTGAATACTTCGTTATTTAAAATCCTCCCATGGGAAAGGACTTATGTTTTCAAAGAATCGTCAATTGGAATTCATTGGATATATAGATTCAGACTGGGAAGGGAATATCAAGGATAGAAAATCTACTGCTGGAAACTTTACTTTTGTGGGAAACAATCTTGTTACATGGAGGAGCAAGAAGCAAAAGGTAGTTGACTTATCTAGTGTTGAAGCTGAATTTCGAGGAATGATAAAGGGAATATGTGAGCTTCTTTGATTGAAAAAACTTCCAACTGAGATTGGTGTTGCTTCTAACTCTGAAATGAACTTATTTTATGATAACAAAGCAGTCATTGCCATCTCCCACATTCCAATTCAACATGATCGCACGAAGCACGTTGAAGTGGATTGGAACTTCATCAAACATAATCTTGAAGAAAAGATTATTCAGCTTCCATTTGTTAAATCAGAAGATCAATTAGTTGATATATTCACAAAATCTATGTCTGCAAAGAACTTCTACAACTCACTTGACAAGTTGGGCATAAGAGACATATATGCACCAGCTTGGGGAGTGTTGGTGTGTGTTGTGGTGCATGTTGCAATAGTGACAGACACTAATATTTAATAGAGCAAGAAATGACAGACAATAATGTTAATGGAGCTGAAAAATATGGGTTTGCACCAGTTTCCATGTGTACAGCTGTTGTTAGGATTATGTTTTAGTTTTCGTTTTCCTTAATATATATAGGCTAATACTCTTGTACATAAACAAAATAGAATATACATAAATATGTTGATAATTACGAGATTTCATAATATTTATCAGAATATATATAAAAATGAATACGTTGTAAGATATATCCAATAATTTATGAATGAACTTCCAAATAGGTAATCCAAATCCTATTAGTAATATTATGAATTTAGAATTTTATTTATATAAAATTTTAAAGATTCAGTTTAGATATTATTTTACCAGTTATACTTATTTTTCTTAATTTATAAAATCTCTTCAAACTTAAATAATAATAATTAAAAGTTTTGAACGTTCAATTATTAATTTTATTTCTTTTAATTTTTTGGTTGAATATACTTATTAATTTATAAAAGTATTTTATATTAAGAAAATAGAAATAATTAAAAACAATTAATTTAATAGACAATTTTATAATAAATATTTCATTAAATTAATAATAATATCAATTTATTATTTTAAAATAATAAAATACAAAAATTATAATTAAATAAGAAAAAAATTGCTGAGGAGAAGTCAAAAATATTATTCAATTAATTGACAATTAATATATGAATTTATTATTTTAAAAGAATAAAATATAATAATTATAATTAAATAAAAAAATGTTATTATTCAATTAATTGACAATTAATATTTTAAATTTTAAATATTAAAATATCTATAAATTAAAAGTATAAAAAAATAAAGAGTTTTTCATCATTTGTTTCACAAGATTTTAGTTGGCAAAATCAAAAGTTCTGAGAGTGCTAAAAAATTGAATTATATTTAATTGATAAATAGTTAAATTATATTATTTAAAAAATTAGATAAATAGTTGAATTATATGTTGTAAATTATTTTTAGATGTCAGTTTTTAGGTTATAACAGTCTTTTCAAAGACTTTTAATTTTTTTATTTTAAATTTAGAATAATAAACAATTATTAAAATGTAATTAGGTGCTAGTTATTAATTTCGTTATTTCTCTCACGTAAATAAATTATTTTAAAAATATTTTTTATATTAAACATAATTTAAAAAATAAATAAATAAAAATTAAGTTATAATAAAATTAAATTATATGAAAAAAAAACTCATAATTAAAATACACTTTATTAGTTAATTTTTAACATGTTATTTGTGTGTAAAACTTTTATTTTAATATAAAAATATAAATTCACTGTATTTATTTATTTCTTGTTAAGAAAACACAGTTTCTTTATAATAATGTTATAAGATATATATATAACTAGTCTAGATATTAAAAAAATCTTCATCCATGTTTGGTATTTTACCGCACAACGCGGATCTGACGGGACTAAGAAAGAAATTATGAAACCGACCTCAAGATCGAGAAGGACCAATGAGTTTTCAGCTGTGGATTAAATCAAATGTTCAACCTTATCCATCTCACTATCAGCCACAAAAAATTTCTCTATTATAATTGGATAGAACTTATTATTTTTATATTTTTTATACAAAAATTAAAATATTACATAATTTATCTATTAAAACAGAAATGAACTAGGTAAACATTATAAAATTATAAGTAGATTGCCCTTAAATATTAAAACTATATGTGAAATAAAAAAATTATATTTTATTAAATATAATTATCATTAAAATATTATTTAAAATATAAAATTATAAAAGTGTATAAAAATAAAATTATGTATTGCTCTAGTTTATCTTTAAAAATTATTTTTTTAAAATTATAATTTATTTAATCGTGGATATATTTTTAAATTTTATATGAATGTAACATTCATTGAAGTGTAAATTATGCTGATGGCAAATTTGATGTACCAATATACTGAAAATGTCGGCCTTGATTTAACGAATAAATTGTATTAAATTAGCACGAAATTAGTATATCAATTCCTATATTATATCAACGTTTATAATTTTGAATAATTTTTATTTTTATTATATTAATTATTATTATTAGAAATAAAATACAATTGTAATTTTTTTTTAAATAAAAAAATGGTTACCCAAATATAAGATCACTTATATTTTGATTAATTTGTTAAAAATTTAAAAAAAGAATAGCTACAAAATGGCTATGATATATTAACTAGCTTATTAGTTTAATTATATATATATATATTAAATAAATATAGGAATATTTATCATTTAAAAGAAATTATTTGAAGGTATTGATGTTAATGAATATATAAATTTAAATTAATAAATTATTTTTAAAATAAAAAATATTTAATTATAATTAAAAATGTATATATTATTAGATTTTATCGTTTATTAAAAATATTTATCTAAATTTTTGTATTAGAAATGGTCACACATGAGTATATATACAGGGACTGAATTACTGTATGTCTTAGAGGAGTTAGAGCCATCCTAAAATTATTTATTTAAAAGAAATTATATTTTATTTGATCATTAACATTATTTTTTTAATCTAATTTTTAGTTACTAATTGATACATAAATAAATTAATAACTATTTTGACTTAGATAGCCAAAAAAGAAAAAAAATGTAAATTAAAAAAAATCTTCAACAGTTACTATGAAAACATGCATAAAAAATAAGTATTACAAAAATAGCTTCATTTTGCAATGTATATTTGTAATTTTAAAAAAATTACAAATGAAAAATTTTAGTATATATTTTTAAAAAAAATTGAGATAGTATTATATTAAGTACAACCTTAATTTAACTTATAATAATTATTTATATTATTTTTGATAAATATTTTTTGTATAAAAAATAAATAAATGTAATCATGAATAGATAATTTTCAATAGATTAACTACTAATAACTTATTTATTTTTTTAATAAATTATTAATTAATTAATAAAAAAGGTTTAAGATAAGTAACTATAAAAATAAAAAATTTATATTATTTAAAATAAATAATCTTCTATAAAGAAAAAAAATTATAAGAGGACAATAATACTCATTATTGTAAAACATATAGTAATTTTATTTAAAAAATTATAATACATAATTTAAACTTATATATATATATATTATATTATTTACTTTATGAGTCAAGGAGTGAGGGTATCAAGACATACTTTCATTTTTTACTCCTAAGCATTGATGAATGAAAATAAAACATTATTATTATTATTATTATTATTATTATTATTATTATATTTGATTTGATAATTTAATTATTATTGTAATGTTTAAGTTGAAATTAGAAAGAATTAAAATTAAATTAAATACATTATAATTTACAATAATATCCCAATGTTTTACATAGAATATAATAAATATTAATTATACAAAATAACTACTATTAATTAACCTTTTCATAGAATATATATATAACCTTGTTGTTTCCCGTGATGAACTCATAAACAATAATATTACTGCGTTCAATAAAATGTAAGTTAAAGGTATCTAATTATTATTATTGTTTTAATAAAAATCATTATAAAACATATTTTATTAAATCAATTTAAATAAAATAAAAATTCTCAATAATTATTAATTATACATAAATAATTTTTAGGAATATAACGATAAGATTAAATCGTTTCCGTTTCAAATCACAAATTTAAATAATATAAAAATATCATTTAATAAAAAAAATCTATTAACTAACATAATTTTTAAATAATCATTTAAAAATATGAAAACTAAATAACATAAACTTAATTGCTTGATATAATATCTTTCACAAATAGAATTT
Organism: Hippophae tibetana; assembly: GCA_037013495.1. Classification (NCBI taxonomy): domain Eukaryota; kingdom Viridiplantae; phylum Streptophyta; class Magnoliopsida; order Rosales; family Elaeagnaceae; genus Hippophae; species Hippophae tibetana. Next base: position 25,261,485 of record CM072805.1, on the reverse strand, counting down.
TATTTTTAATTTTCATTAAAAAATCATATAAATAAATATATTTTTTCAGTGTTACAGATTTTTTAATATAGTAAGAAAATGAATATATATTCTTTTATTCAAAGACATTCAAAATAAAACTAATTAAATAATTAAATAATTTATATATTTATGCATAATAGAAAATAATATATTATGTTTAGTTGAAATTAAAAAAAAGGAAAAAATATTTTTTAGTCAGAAAAGTAAAATAATTTTTTTATGAAAAAAAAGTTGTAAAATTTCATAAAACATCAAAAGATAGAAAGAAAACAGAGAGACGATGGCAATAGATGTGAGCCACCTTTCTTTATTTTTAGTATTATTATATATCATATTATAATTTATATATTAATTTATTTATCAATAATATTATATTATTTAAAATTTATAATAAATTTAAAATATATAAATCTTTACTTTCTTTTTCTTTTTAAACAATGTGATAAATAAAGGAGAAGTATATTCACCGTAGGTGGAGAGGACTTTTTCTCGTTTTCATGGTATTTTATTCAATCCTTTTGCTTATGGCAACCAAACATCTATAATTAATTCGGGATATTGTCAATGAACATGAATGTATCTAAAATATAAAAAAATCAAAACAATGCCAACAATTAAAAATATGTTGTTTAAAATTTTTGGCTAAATTTTGTGAGAACACAATTTGTACATTATGGTTTGAGTATGAAATTTGACATCTTAAAACATATAAAAGATTTATATTGTTAGGGTTTTGGAGTAAAAAATTCATTTAATTTATATAAATAATGAGTTATAATAACATTTATATGGGAAGAATAAGTGAAGGAGGAGAAAAAAAAAAGAGATTGCTCGCTATTTCATTGGTGAGACACTCACAAACTTGTATTTATTTCTTTTATATAATCAAGTTATTTTTCTTATCGTTTATACAAGCCAATTATTGTATTTATTTTATTTATATCATTATGTTAATATTGGTCTAATTACATCACACGTCAGATAATTAAGTGATATATTTGAAAAAAGTTAGATAATTAAGTAGTATATTTAAAAAAAATGTTGTTCTAAATATACTACTCAATTATTTGAGTTGTTTCAAATTTAATACTTAACTATCTATGATATTTTAAATCTATCATTGATATGTGATGTCGTTAGACGTAGATTAACAAAATGATATAATGAAATAAATATAATAATTGGATGGTATAAACAAAATGAAAAATAGTTTGGTTGTTTGATTAGTTTAATGATATTTTTGTAGGTTTATCTATTTAGTTATTTCTAAACTATGGACAAATATAAAGGCATAGAAATTATATAACATGGTATAGGAGATTAGGTTATGTTTTCTTTGGTTATTTATAAAAAAACTATTTCCAAGTTTATTTATGAATTTTGATGCTTATAATTTAAAGTATAATATTTGTGAATTGTCAAAGCCATCGTTCCTCTTTTTCTTTAACCTTAAATAAAAGTTCAGTTCCTTTTATGGTTATACATTTTGACGTCTTGGGTCTTTTCAAAATTCCCACTATTAGAGAATCATGTTTATTTGTTACATTTACTAATGATCGGGGTAGAATGAGTTAGGTATATTTGATAAAGTCTAAAAGTGAAGTAAATTTTTTGTTTAAATTTTTCAAAAATGATTTGTACTCAGTAAGAATCTTAAGTTCTACGTATTGACAACGAAGTCAAATATAAAAGTCCTAAACTTTAACAATACTTGAAATCAAAAGTGATTATTTTTCAACATACTTATTTTGATGCACCCCAACAAAATAGTATTGCATAACAAAAAAAATTAGTATTTGCTTGAGGTTTCTCGTGCATTATTGATTGAAGCTCACATGTCATTATCTTATTGGGAAAAGTTTGTGGAATATTTTATCAATATGGCACCTTCTAGTTATATTGACTTCCAAACACCATTTTATGTTTTGATAGAAGCAATTGTTGCACCGAGTGTCCCAAATTTACCTCTTCATGTTTTGTGTTGTGTGGCATTTATCACCTACAGAAACAAGAACATAATAATGTAAGTCCTTGAGCAATATGTTGTGTCTTTATGATATATGATGTACAATAAAAGGTACTGATGCTATCAACTTATAACAAAGCGAATGCTAACTATGAATGTTTTTCATGAAGATAATCCTTCACAACTTAAATTTAACGATGCAATAATTCAAACTCTCACATATGATTTATTTTTGTGTGAAGAAACTGCAATTCATGAAGTGGACATTATCAAAACACAAGTAGGTTGGATTCAAATGCTAATAGCTCTCAACTTGAATAAACTGAAGTAGAATCAAGTGATCATCAACCGAGGTATTCCTAGAATCACATATGAACCTAACTTTTCTAGTAATGTAAAATGTCCCACAAGTAACTATGTATCTAACCATCGCTTGTTAGAATCAAATCAATCATTTATAAATGAATTACATACTTTATCTATTCCTAATAATGTGTAAGAATATTTGACAGATCCAAGATGGAAGGATATTATGAACGAAGAGATGAAATCCATGCAAAAGAATGAAACATAGGAAATTGTTAATTGCCACTTGGAAAGAAACTAGTTGGTTTTCAGTGGACTTACACTTTGAGATGCAAAGTAGATGGTACCATTGAATGATTTAAAGCCAAAATAGTAGTAAAATGGGGCAATTATATGGATACATTTATCTTTGTAGCCAAAAATTAATAAAGTTTATATCTTGTTATCTTTAGTTGCAAATTTAGATTGGTTATTACAACAATTTGATGTGAAAAATGCAATCCTACATGAAAAATTATACGAAGAAATATATATGGACATTCCACTAGGATGCATGGTACTAGAAAATAATAACCAAAAGGTGTGCAAATTGAATAGTTTATTGTATGGGTTAAAATAATCTCCAAGAGTATGGTTTGGAAGATTCACAAAATTAGTGCTAAACTTTGACTATCATCTAAGCAATTCAAACCATAACCCTATTCTTAAAAAAATGGTAAGATTAGTTCCCTAATTACACATGTAGATGGCATGGTGGTTACATGAAATGAAGAAGAGGAATTGAAATCTCTTCAGAGACACTTATAAAGATAGTATTTGATGAATAATTTAGGTCCTTTGAAATACTTTCTTAGAATCGAGGTTTCTCACTATAGGGAAGAAATATATATGTCTCAAAGGAATGATGCTTTTGATTTGTTTAAGTAGACTAGTATGTTAGCATGTCAACTAGGTGATACAACATTAGAACAATGGTTGAAGTTATGTATCAAGATTGATTAGGTTCGGTGGATAAAGAAATGTACCAAAGACTTGTTGAAATGTGGATGTATTTGGCACACATAAGACCATATCTTGCCTATTTTTTAAATATTATCAATCAGTTTATGCATAATCTTGGAAAGTAACATATGAATTTTGTAATACATATTTTGAGGTATTTGAAGTTTGCACCTGGAAAGGTAATTTTATTCTCTAAATATACATAATTTCAAAGGATAAATGCATATACAAATGCTGAATAGGTTGGATTAATAGATGATGGATGATCTACATCAGGATTCTTTACCTTTCTAGGAGGTAACCCAGTACTATGGAGAAATAAGAAATAATAAGCTCATAAGCTGAATATCGAAGCATAAAACTTAAGCTTTGTTAAGCATTGTAGCTACATTTTCTCTTACAATATTTGAGTGGTTCTCTTAGACAAAAAAATCTATTATTTTGTGACATTAAAGTAACATATGACATTGCTCACAATCCTACGAAACATATCAAGATGGACAAATTCTTTATTAAGGAGAAGTTAAAATAAAAATATATATGAAATTTTCTAAGATTTGGTGAGAAGATTAGTTGGACAACATTCTTACTAAAGTAGTTTCAAATCGAGTAATCATATTTTTTTAGATAAGTTAGGCATGCAAGATATCTACACACCAATTTGAGGAAAAATGTTGAATTCAACAACTACAATTTTGACATCGACACTAACCCAAATCAAGCCTTCACCAAGCTCACCAAACTCCTTGATTGAAGCTTGATAGGAAGAAAGAATGTAAATAAAATGTCTATATAAACATGTATAACTCAACACATTATAAACAATGAAAACGAGATGAAAAAGTCATTTTGATAATTTATTTAGAAATAGACATAGAAAATACATGAGTTTGGTGTGAATATTTGAGACAATGAGGAAAGTTCAAGCATCATGCCTTAGTAATATTATTGCATGATATTCAAAGAGAAATCAATTTTTTCTTTCCTCAAAATTTTTTATTCCAACAAAGTATAGCCATCTACCACTCTAAATCACTGAACACCCTGAACTCTATAATTACTATCAATAACTAATCCCATAGTACAACCTCCATGATAACGATAAAAAGTTATAACATTCTTCTTGCAGAATATTTTAGGTCCTATTCATAAGACAATGGATTGTTCTTACTTTAAATACCTAGAAACTTATTGATTTAGAAGTTTCTATATGTTCAAGAAATTTCACCATTCTTTCACATTCTGCATTTTCTTCTTCATTTGCTAGATAGTTAAATCTAACATATGAGATTTGTCTAGGGTTTCTCTTTTTTTATTTTAAGTTATCCTTTTGATGAAGTAAATGTAAGTTTTGCAGAAATTGGCATACTTGTGGGGTTTAAGCTTATTGGTACAATTGATGATTCAATTATGATTTTAAAGTTATTTGCTATGTCTACTACTTGAATTGTATCAGGTAGTCTTTTTATGGCTTAGAATCTACTAAGAGGGAAATTCCAAGGTTATTTTTCAATCCTTGTCAACACCTTCTAAATCTACCACAATTGATATATTAAATTCCTTAAGATGATTTTTAGGACCAGTTTCACATAACAATAAAATTTGGGGCCTACCAAATGCTCACGTTGCTTGAAATCATAGAATTTAATAGAAAAATGAAAGGATATCTTAATCCTTATCTACACCTGGGTAGAAAGACCTAATGAAGATTCATTGTTCCTTGGGATTAGCTTTGGACCTTTCATGTGCAACTTAGGTGGAAGGCAAAAAAGGCCTCATTTTGAGAGACATGAGCCATCAATGAGATACCACTCTAGAAGTGCTAGAATTCTAAACTTGTGTCAGAACCTACGAGCCAAAGGACAATCTTAGATAGATAGTTTTTACGGGACGTAGGCCTTCTAAAAGGTAACAGATGCGTGCAAAGGTTTCCTTAAGCCAGACAAAGATTAACCCTTAAGTGTTAAGGAATAAGAAAGCTTGATTGCAAAACCCACATGTCGAATAGGGATGAATATCAACCTTAGTAATTTGATGGTGATGAGTGGATGGGCCATTGCTAAATGAATAAAATTTATTCTAAGGATAATAGACTAATTTTCCCCAAGAGTTCACATCAACGAGAAGGTTTGGCACCTTAATGTCGATTTTTCACAACTTAGGGTTGTTGTATGTTCTAAGGGTTAGGTTGGACGCCCATTAAAGCATTAAGTGAGCTAGGTTCAGCAAATAAAGAATTAAAAAAAAGTAGAAGCGAGTCTAATTTATTCTTATTGTTTTTCTATATTTTTTTTTAATAAGTTGAATATGTATTCAATATGCATTAGAATTATATCTATTCTATATAGAATAAAATTCTATAACTAAAATAGTTATAATTTTAGAAGAATAATTATATAATGTAACTATGTACAATATACAATGTAAACTACTAAAATTAATTGTTTATATGCATAATAAACATGTATAAATTGTTCTAATTTCTTATTATTTTCAATTAGATATAAAATAAACAAATAATATAGTAATATATATGAACTTAATATGAAAATAAACTAAATTAAAATAGTATATAATATACTCAAATAATAGATAATATATATAAATGAAAGAGAATCTCAAGCCTAGCTCTTCCTTAATATAATCCATACATTTCAGAATCGAAAAAATACGAATATAGTTGAAAGATAAAATTTCTCCTTGCCAAGAAGAAGATGTGGATTCGATTCCTGCTATCCTCTTGAGATAATAGGTTATGGGTTAATGCATTTTATTTAATAGGTTTATTAGGATGTATAAGAGTTGATGATGATAGTATAATGGTTCTATCTTCGCCTTCTTTTGCTACCATTCCAAAAGAAAAATGATAAGTAATCAATTAATTATTAGTTAGCACGATCAAATCTTAACATTTTTTGTCTAAAAAATGTTGTGGAGATGGGATTTGAACCTATGACCTCAAGGTTATTAGCCTTGAAAGCTACCAAGATGATCTATCCCATTATAAAGAGAAGATCCAGAAGCTAATGGGAAAACAAGGATTGAATGCGCCCTTTTATCATATATGTATACATAGAATAACCTATTTATACATAATGGTAAAAGTGCCCCTCTATGATCATATATTATAGAAGTGAATAGAAAAATGAGAGGATATCACCCATTTATCCTATCTTCCTCCACATTTCATCAAGTGGTCATGCTAGAGACATAAACATCTATAGATAATTATGAAATCGTAAAGGCAAGAATGTGATTTATCAAAAATCTGTGATTCCTAATAGAATAGGTAATAAAACAACCTTGTCGCCTATAACCACTAAATCACAACATTTTAAAGTCAAACAGGTGCTTATTGTTACACCAAAAGCCGTTGCACCTGGTGCTAAAGCATATGGGTGTTTTGTATTCATTGAGAAAAGATAGGTTGTAATTGTATATAAGTATCTGAAAACATATCTTAAGATGCCCTAAAGTACTCATAGTATCATTATGAATATACAAACCAAAACTATGAAAGCTTAAAAATATACGTACCTAGTTAAGATGTGATATGATTGCATCACGATATCTAAGGATACAGTCTAATAGATCATTGTATGGAATGGTTGGATCATAATCTCTTACCATAAGAATAATTGAAAATTTCCAATAAGAATAATACTTATTAGAATGTATTAATTACCCATCTTCAAATCAACCCTCTCGTTGGGTGTAACCTAAGCAATAAGAAATTGTAGAGTTGAAATCTGAATCTAATTTGAAAAAAATAAAAGTGAAAGATCCAAAGAAATCAAATAATATATATTTTAAAAATTAAACAAAAGGATTCGTAAATAAAAGTGCTAATACCACAACCAGTTCATAAATTGTTAAAGCTTCCATAAAAGTTAGACTAAGCAACAAAGTGCCTTATATTTTTCTCTTTGCCTTTGGTTGTCTCTCGATTTCATCTACAGCTTAGCCCATATGAGTACCTTAACCAACACTAGGTCCAATAGAAGCAAGCCTAATGATCAATCCAGCAGTAATAACAGAAGCAACATAAATCAATAGCTTCATTATAAGTTCCTCGCACTAAAACAAAAAAAATAAAGAAATAACTAATAATAGAATCAGTCAATGAATTATAACACTCTTCTTCCATTACTAAGACTACTCTTATAGCTTCTAATATATGACCTAATCCCAAAAAGACTAAAAGAAAGTCATGTATTGGTTTTTTATGACCTTATTGACACACGAAAGAAAAAAAAATTATTATGACTCATAATAAATTCATAATTAAATACTTAGAGGAAATGGTGTAAATTAATGTGGGCCTTATTCAGTATTGGATTCATTTCTTTCAATCAAAACAAAATCTTACTAATTAAAGTTTTTCTTTAATCAAGAATTCAGAGATTTACTTATTTATTTCAGGTGAATTCGAAATTGTTTGAATTGTATAATCGTTAATTATTGACATTGGTAAACAATCCAAAGAAATTTGATTATAATTTAATTTATGACGATCATAAGTAGAAAGTTCATATTCTTTTGTCATTGATGAAAAATTTGTTGGACAACGCATGTATTGCTCTCACATAACCCTGTTTTCACGGTTTAGGATGTTTCCATTTCCCTTGCTGCTATTATAGGAATCACTTTTGCTTTCTTTTCCTTTAGCTACTAAAATGTTTTAGTTCACCAGGTTATCTTTTTCCTACCCATAGATTTAGTAGCAATTCAAAAGGTTGACCTATTCAATAAGTTTTGGATCTACACTTATTTTCAACTCCCTAAAGCATTTCGTAGCTTATTAGACGAGGAACTTCCTCGTCTTTGGGTGCCTAGTTATCCACAGTAAGCCTTTCCTTTTTTGAACTTCTTCCTTTTTTGAACTTCTTCCTTAAATTTAAGGTTATTTCGTCCACTAAGGTGCTACTAAATGAAAGGATCTTATCAATGTCCATGAAGAATCATAACATTAATCAAACAACTAAATCAAAGAAAATGAAGGATACATATAGATTTGTATCAGATAAGTTCCTGAGTTAGAGATAAATAGACTTGAACCATTGACATTTACCATAGGATAAACTAGGGGTGTCCACCAGTCTGGTCCAATTTTGAGGAAAAAAAATTAACCGAATTAGACCGTTTATAGTACTCGGATTGGACTGTTTGAAACGATTTTAATTAATACAAATCGGACTAAACTGTTTGATTTATAAAATCGTTCTGTATGGTCTAGTCTGATCTGGTTTCCGATTTGCTTCGATTTTTGGACACCTCTAATGAAAAATAATATGAAAATTTTAATATATTATTAAACCGATTCGATCTAGTTCAACCGGTTTTAAAATTAATATAATCAAACTGAACCGTTTGATCCAATCCAATTTTCTGATTTGATCTGATTTAACCCGATTTATGGACACCCCTAAAATATACTACTACCTCTCAAGCGTCTGATTGATTCTATTAAGAGGTATACCAGAGATGATAACTCCTTTCGAACATAGCTTACACTTTTATTATATCGTGCTCTATATTTGAATTATTAATGTAAGCTTTATAAGTTTGTTTTTAATTGCTATCACTTTTAATAATTTTATCCCATGAGCTATTTTCTTACCTGCACATGACAATTGAGCTAATATGCATATAAATATCAAGAAATTCATTTTTTAAATGTGAAATGTGATGGTATAGTGAGATCGAACATTTCATGCTAAAACCTTTTTCGTGGTTGATGATATTCTTTATAGTATTATTCAAAGAATTATAGTATTATCTACATTGGTTGCCTTCGAGAAGATATATAAATATATATATATATATTTTTCATAAAATTAACAATTATAAACTGATTGTATAATTATTTTGATAACATTTTTTTAAAACATCAATTCTTTTAAAAATAATAAATAATACACCATATAAATTAATTATAAAATAAAACCTAAAATTCGAAAAGATTTAAATTTAGATTATTCAACCACCTCTTCTTCGTATATTTAATTTTAATATTTTTAAATAAAATAAATTATTAAGATAATAAATAATAAATATAATAATTTAATTAAAAATTAAAAAACTAAATTAAAAAATACTTTCATCCAACTAATTTAATTGCGTACACATAATTTTCTTTTTTAATATTTATATTAAAATTAATTATTTAAAATATTAAATTACAGACATAATAACTTCATTAGAAATTACAAACTAAAATTTTAAAATATCATACTTAAAATTAGATAATCATGCTTTTATGAGTTTACGTATTCCCAGAGTCCGATTAATCATTTTTTGAAGTCCCCGTCACTGTATCTTTAATCACCTGCCCAGCTTCCTGAAACGCTTCCCCAGCACTTTGCACATTCTTTTTAGCCTGCGCATCAATATTCTGCACCGTCTCCTTCGTCTTATCCGCTGTACTCTCACTCACTTCCTCTGTTTTCTCCTTCAGTCTCTCGAAATTCTCCTTAGTGGTTTCTGCGGCTTTATTTGCTGCATCCTCGGTTTTCTCCTTTGAATCGTTAGCAAAATCTACGGTTTTGTCTTTTATTTCTTGTGTTGTTTCCTTAACCTTGTCGATACCTTCTTTAATTGCCTCCTTTGTTCTGTCTCTGTTATCGTCCTTCAAATTCAAAAACCCAAAAATGTAAGCAAGTAAAAAAAAAAAAAAAGTACAAATAATAATAAATAAATAAACAAGTTTTGAAGTGTTTAATTAGTTAATTTATTCATTACTTGGGTGTATTTGGCGGAAGGGGTGGCGAAGCAGACTTTTGAGAATTTCTGGGATGACCTGAGAGGATATGAAAGGTTTCGAGGGAAAGGTTTTGAAAGGTTGAAGATGGCATTCTTTGGAAAGAACGTGGCTTCCATGGTGATTGGTTTCATGTTTTCCTTCTTTGATGCTTTGTGTGCGCCTTCGAATTTGGTTTCGCTTCTTTGGATTACGTTATAAGGTAATTGAGGCGAACAAGGTGACCACTTAATTTTTAGACACGTGGATTTGGAAATGATAGGTTGGAATGCTTGCCTTCTGAATAGTTCACTAGTATATATACACAAGTATGTCGGTAATGTTTTGAGTATTTCTTGGCATTTAAAGAAACTTTTATAACTAATTAAATTATTTTATTATTTTATTTTTAATACATTTCAGAAATAAAGGTTATAATAGTTTATAAATACGTTTCAAAATGAGTAGTTAAAAACTTGTTAGTATAACATTATAAATTTAAAAAAAAAATTAAAAAATATAATTTATTAATTTTTAATAAATTTAATAAATTTATATACTAAAATAATCCTTCGGCAATTTTGTTTATATAGAATTTTAAAGATGGTTAAGATTAATACTCATTTTACACACTATTTTACTAATTATATTCATTTTTTTAAGTAATAAAATCTCTTGAAATTCTACATCTTTATTTTAATAACGATAATTAAAAATTTTAAATATTAAATTATTAATTATATATTTTTAATATTTTAGTTGAATCTATTCCGTATTAATTTATAAAATTATTTTATATTAAGAAAATAAAAAATATTAAGAATAAATAGTTTTTAAATATGTTATTTTTACTATGAATTATACCAACTCAATTCTTTAAAATAATGGTGTAAGATATATAGATAGATATTTTCATCCATGTTTTGGTTTTGGCATAACACAACGGGAAACTGGCGAGACCAAGCAAGAAATTATGTAATCGACATTGAGAATCGAGAAAAAACCAATGAACTTTTGGATTAAATGAAATGTTCAACCTTATCTACTAGCCACAAAAATTACTTTTATTCAGGTCGGCAACGAAGTCCTTACCTTAACGACGCGTCGTTAACTGGCTGTCTCCTTCTGCCTATGCAAAATGTCCATACTGCCCTTGTATTCATATATATATATATATATATTTATACTCGCACAAATTAATGAAGTGTTAAAATATTTTTAAAATTGAACTTTTTCTACTTTTTTAAAAAAATTTATCACGTGATTACATTATTTTGAAAAATAGTAAAATAAATAAAAATTGTGATTAGATGTTCAAATTATATAGTAATAAACTTGTAAGAGATGCATGATGATCTTAAAAAATATTTGATAAATTTTCCTATCTTAACACTAAAAAAAACTATAATATCCTTGAATCTACCATTTTTCTTTCGAAATTATTTTATAAATTTGGAAAAAATAGACTCCAAACCGATTGTAAAATATATATATTTTAAATTTTTATATTATTGTAGCTTAAAATTATTAAATTAGTCTTGATGGTTTAAGCATTTACTTAATAAAATATTTTTTAATATATAAAACATTTAATTAATTTTTTTTTAAAATTACGTGCTTTTAATCTAATAATTACATATTTTTTAATAATTATAAGATTGATAAAATATTTTATATTTTCATAAATGTTTTTATTATTATAATAAAAATATATTATATATATTATATCTCTACAATTTTATATTATTATTATTAGATAATATTGTTATTAATAAAAAATAATTATGACAATAATAATTCATTCATTTTAAATAAAGAGTTGTTTCTTCTAGAATATACCTATCTATACTATATATAAATTTTTAAATAATATTTTATAAATTTTTGTACAATATTAACAATATATTTTAGAATAATAAATACTATACCTCTTATCCCATTATTTATTTTATAATTTATTTTATATATTTTATCAATTAATTAATAAATTAATAATATTTAAAATACTAAAAATTATCACAAATACATTAACGAGGAGCCTAGAAAAGCAATGGACTTTTTTCACCTCGTGACATAATTTTTTTTACAAAATATCAAAAACTTATATAGAATTGAAGCCTATCCCATTTATCAACTTAAGCTTTTAGGAAATTCTCTCTCAAAAATCATTACAAAATTAACAATTAAAATATTTATAACTATTTAGAGAGAATTTAATGTATTAAATATTATAGCGATTTTTAGTGTGAGATAAAAAATGTTAATAAATGAACCGTTCTTGTATTCTCTCCATTAAAGATATATATATATATATATGTGTGTGTGTGTGTATGTGTGTATGGGTTACATGGGTAGGAGCTCTCATATAAGCAACCATAATACATGTTAGAATACAAACAATACAATTTATACTAACTAGGTCACCATAAGAGTGTACATAAATAGGTCGTTGTATATAGATTGCTTGATGCTCCTGAATTGTTCACCTAGGTTGTTAGGACAGTATTGTGGTGGTAAGGTTACTTTATGGTATAGAGCTTCAGACTCATTAGGTCTTGATTTTCATCAAGTTTTCATCTTCATCAGGTCGTTATATAGTAACAAGGTACTATAATTTTCTAGGTCGCGTACCTGTTACATGTATAATAACAAACGTTAACTCCCTTATTTCCTTGATTTTGAGAACTCAAGGGAATACTACCTTTTTATATGATCCTTACGGTTTGAATTATAAATATAAATTTTGACACAACGAGCTCATCTATATAGTCATTTAGGTAGACTATCTAATACAAGCTCTTCTATTACAAGGTCAACAGATTGTCATAAGTTATATTCCCCTAATTAATTTTATTCACTGGGTAAATTTTTCAATTTCCTTATCTCCTTTATGAATAGTAAGGAAATTCACTTTTAACCTCTCTATTTTAACTTAGTTAAATTTGATTTCAGAGAATTTTAGTTCGTTGATTATCTTTATATTATCATGTTCTTTATTAGTCCGTTAGGAAAAACACTTGATTTGAGTTTCAACTCGTTTGATTAATGACATCAGTTGGGAATCAACCTATTTTTCTAACCTTAGGTCTAGACTCAAACGACCTGCATTATATAATTTAGGTAATTTATTCCTCTTAATTTTACTTGTCATGTCTCATAAAGTAAAAGAGGTGGTTCACTCTCTTCACGAGGAAACCCCTACTAAGAATATACCTTTATAGAGGGATCCTTCCAAAGAAAGGTCGTAGGATTCAGGTTGTTTAATGACTAGGTCATCAAAAACTAGACAACCTTTTGAGATCGTTTGGAGTCGCGATAAGAGGTCCATTTTAGGGGCACCAATTAAAGAGAGCATCCTTTCTCTCCTAGCCTCATCAGGATCTCGTGCAATCTCTTCATCGTCTTCACGGGGTCTTGTAGCTATTATTAGGATCCCTGTATCTGTGACCACCAAAGTTTCCCATCCCAAGAAAAAGCGGGAAAGTCCAAGTGAACCCACTCATAGAACCAAATACAAATATCAAATTGAAAAGATGCCCAACGTTCTAGTAGTGAATAACTTGATTAAAATTAGGCATAAATATGGCATCCCTCCCATGTAGGTTTAATTCTAGTACCTCTTCACCTATATGATGTTGATGATCTCCAGTGGGGTGGTGGGTAATACATTTAGGGGCCTTTAAAATTAGACTCCAATGTCCCTTCCCTAGGATGATAGCTTGCGCCCTTCATACTTTTGATATCAATCTCGCCCAAGTAAATCCCAATGGATGGAAAACTCTTATGTGTCTCTCCATTGTTGATGGTGAACACAGGGTGGATCTTATAGGTGACGAGCTTAGAAGCCTATATTAATTAAAGAAAAACGTCCTAGATAAAGAAAGAGCGTATATATCATGTGTTGTTGGTCATGGGCTTCATCTTAAACTCCCCGATTGTAGTTCAAGATATAAGGATAAATATTTTTATATTACTAGGAATATTTGGGATAGTGGGGTATACCTTTCTGTCTATCACACTTGGAATCATCATTTTAGCACCACCGAACTTCTTGTACGTGAACTGATGGGAAAATTAGTTTCAAGTGAAAAAGAAAAGATTAAGAGGATAGAGTTACATAACACCTCACATGAAAGGTATCAAGAAATACTGACTGTAGCTCGCCCAAAAATTTTTGAGTATAGAGGGAATATACAGACGAGTATTCAGATTGTCCTTTTGTTTACGAGGTAACAACTTTAGTTCGCAGTTTGTATCACTTTATTGAATTTTTTAATTTTCTTATGTAGGCATGGATTACTCGTATATTGACCTAGAAGATTTAATAGACACTTATGGTGTTCACGACTTGGTTCCCACTTATCCACGTCATGTAGTGTATGGTCAACCAAATTCTCTCCCACTTCTTAGCCACGAGGTCATAAAAAAAAGGAAGGTTGGGGAAGAGTACACCCCAAGTATAGAGACTATGGATCTAGATAACTTCAAGTTTGATGAAGTCATCTTGAAGGATGTCATCGTATTGGACACCCCAGTTAAGTATTTCAACGAAAGAATATTTAGGCAAAATAAACTAAAGAGGGACTTGTCTCACCATTTTGGAATTAATTTTGAAAGGTCCTAAGTTAGGGAGGCTCGTAGAATGAAGGGTGGTTCAAATTCCAAGATGATGGCATATCACATGATTGAAGTGATTTTTTACATCATTTTTTCATTGTTGTACTTATCATCTCTATCAAGCATCACTTATTTGTTAATATATGCAGGTCATGTGCTTAGTAAGAGAGGGAGATATGTCTTTTAGAGGTTACAAACACAAGGTGTACGCTAGTCGCCTACAAATTGCAAAATATGAAAAGGTTATGAAGAAGAAGGACATACTTATGGCTGAGTATGAGGCCAAATTTTTAAAGATGGAAGGCGACCTACTAGATAAAGCTAAGAAACTAAGAAAAAAAGATGGCTACTATTTTGAACAAGGACAATGGGCTAAACACTTCGAGAAGATGGATAAAAAGGTCGAGTAGGTCGCCAAAGAGGCTGAGGAAAAAGCTTGTACAAATCAAAGTCAGATATGTGGGATGTCAGATCAAGTGAGCTCGCTTTCAACCTTGGTAGATACTTTGAAAGCAGAGTGCATTTAAGCCTATAGAAATAATGTGAGTTTCGTGGTTAGTAGTTTCAAGACTTTGACCTAAAAGTTGGAGTTGATTGTGCCTTATTTTACTTTGTTACGAGCCTTTCAAAGTAGCAGATCTAAGACACCCCTAGTTGATATTCCGCAACCTTCACCTCGTGGTGATGAGGTCGTACCTACCCACCGACCTAAAGGGATGATAAAAGAAACCACTCCGTAGAAAATGTCTCTTTGTATTTATTTTTTAAGATGTAATTTTGAATATTCTTTTTATGTTAGGAATATTTTGGGAATGAATTTTTTATGGTCATTAAATGCATGATTTTATTTCTATTTAATGCCTTTCATATCATTTGTGTGATTTATCTAATCATAAAAGTTTATTTTTTCTAAGTGTCTGAGGTCGTGTTTTAGAATTAAGGTCAATTATGAAGTTACACACGACCTAAGGAAAACCATAATTTTGTTTGAGGCTATGAGTGTTTAAAATAATGGATTATAGCTAAGTGAATTTAGACGACCTAATTGAAACATGATCATATTTTTCTTGTACCCTAGAGGTATCGTTACCAATCACTTGAGAACTCCCCGTTAGGGGAGAATGATCTTTTTCACCTGCCATTAGCGAAAAGGTGAATCAAATGACCTTATGAGTCACTTAAGTTCTCCCCATTATAAGAAAGAGAGATATCTCTCCCACCCTCATGGAAGAGGTAAATAAAATCCTTCTTGACATCCTAGTAGATGGGCAAATAAAAATTTCAAAGGCAATCACTGTCTCACCTCACTCCCTGGATAAGGGATCATTTGCGAAGCTAGATCATGTTGGTATTCTTTCCAAAATGGTGGTAGGGTAGGTACACCCTTTCCTCTGAGTGAGCAACGATCTGATGGGTTAGTACTTGTAGTACTTGGTAATGGCTTGTCTCTATTAAGGGATGATATTATTTCATTACAAAGCATATACCCTATGAAATTAGAGTAGGGTAAAATTAGTGGCATAAATGACATGTTTAAAGGTGGGATGTTGTATAATTCTGAAGCTCAAGATGATTTTTATCACCATTTCGGGGTGCTCGAAGATCGTCCTTCTATTTATGCAGCTCATAAGCAAGAAATAGAAATGATTTGGCATATGATGGCCAAACGTGTGCTTGATGTGAATGACTTTATGAGTTGGTTATTTTTATTATTTCTATATGTGGCTCAGGAGGTATAATTATTAATCCATATGTATTGCTTTTCGTATTATTTTAATGTAGGCCATATCTCGCAAAAAATTCAAAAAAGAAGGCTAAAATGTGTTGTGAAGTGGCTGAATTTTTGAATTAGGAGTTGTGTATCTTGAAGACTCGTTATGGAGTTATAGACTAGGAGCTAATAGATACACGTAATGAATTGAAGGTTTCTTGTCATGAATAAGATAAATATAAGAAGGAGTGGGATGATTTGCGTAAATTGGCAAAGTATTGGAAACATTGGGCACTTAAGAAAAATACTCATAAGGCTCTTATGTTAGAGAACCCCGAAGCATATGTTGCACATAAGTGACGAACCTCATAATGTAGCTCTGACTTCGTGTTTTTAATAGCTGTTTGTTATCATTAAGAATTGAAATTTGTTTCGCAAAATAATGTAATAACATTTAGACATTTCATTTACCTCTATTGATGTCATATTGTTGGAACAAATGTGTTGTAGATGTCTTGTCAAGGTATTGGTAATGTTCTTGGGACATATCTTGCATCTCACGTGAGAGGGAGGTTAGTGGAATCCTTCCTCTAATCATGAGGCATGGGACATATCCCACATCCCAAGTGGGGGGTCAATTGATTCCTTCCTCCAATCATGGGGGGTCGTAGTGTTTATTTTTCATGGCATAAGATACAAGTGAGGGAAAATTGAATTCAACCCCTAATTGTGGTCCTAAAGAGGACGTTCGCCGTGGAACTCAAAGAGCTTTCTTGGGATGTATCCCACATCTCAAGTGAGGATTAGTGGACTACTTCCTCTAATCAAGAGGCATGAGACATATCCTGTATACCAAATTAGAGGGGGGGCAATTGACTCCTTTCTCCAATCATGGGGGGTCGCCACGTTTATTTTGCATAAGATAGCAAACAAGTAAGGGAGAAATTGAATTCAACCCCTAAATGTGGTCCTAAAGAGGAGGTTTGCTATGGAACTTAAAGGTTTTTCTTGAGACTTAACTCGCATCTCAAGTGTGGGAGGGGTTAGTGGACTTCTTCCTCAAAGCATGAGGCATGAGACATATCCCATATCCCAAGTGGGTGGGTCAGTTGACTCTTTCCACCAACTTGAGGGGCCATTAGGTGATTTTTCACAAGATAGGCGATATGTAAGGGTGAAATCCAACCCCTTGCATATGCTTCCAAAATGGAAGGTTCACATTGGTAAACGTAAAACCCTTTCATAGATGTATCTCTCATCTCAAGTGGGGGGGGGGGGGGTCAATGGACTTCTTCCTTCAATTATGAGGCATGTGACGTATCCTACATTCTAAGTGGGGGGTTAGTTGACTCCTTTTTCCAACTTGGGGGGCCATTAGATGATTTGTTCATGTTATTAAACAACACAAGGATGAGCTCAAAATACATCATAATTTTTCAATATATCAATCATAAGATTTTATACATAGTATTTCTTGAGGTACTCTCCATTCTAACTAAGCTCTTCCTTTATGTCATCACGTTCAATCGAATAAGACCCATATGGAGTAATATCATATATTCGATACAAGCTTTCCCATATTGCGACAAGATTTGCATAGGAACTTTCAATTTTGTTTCCGAGTGATTTCCATAAGACCCACTCCCCTATATTGTAGCTTTTATGTTTGAGGAATTTGTTATACATCTTTTGAATCCTCTCTTTTGCGATTCAATTTGTATAAAAGCTTCTTCCTTTCTTTCTTCGGCCAATAGGAGATCCTCACTTTTGAGGTGGTCATTATCTTGTTACATGATCCTTGACCTGAGAGTAGGTTCATGTATCTCCGAGGGTATAATTTCTTCCATACCATAGATGAGAAAAAGGACTTTCCCCCGTTGATAACCTAGGGGTGGTTCTTGTGGCCCGAAAAACACTGGGTAATTCATCCACCCATTTACCTTTTGCTTCTTCCAAACATTTCTGCAATATATTGACAAGTTTTTTGTTGAACGGATCAACTTGACCATTTGCTTGTGCTCTATAAGGGGTGGAATGAGACAATTTGGCACTCATTCTATCGCAAAATGATACTAACTATTGGCCTATGAACTGTCGGTCATTATCAATGACTAAGTCACGAGGCAGACCATATCTACATATGACATTTTGCCAAATATATTTTTGCACGTTCACCTCCTAAATTCTTGCCAAGGGTTCTGCCTCTATCCATTTAGAAAAATAATCACTTGTTATGCCCGACAATATCCAGTCCCTATTTTTGAAATGGTCATAGACTGACGATAGATTTGATGAGTGCTTAAAAAACACTAAAATTAAATGATTTAATATACTTTAATTGATTAAATAGATTTATATTTGTATGATTTTATCATATTTTTATATAAATTTGTCTTTCAGGAATCAATGGTACTTTTATTATATTTCAGGTATTTTCGTTAAAAAATAACTTAAAAATTTGAATAAAAATACTAGAGGCAATACATCACAAATATGTTGAGAAAAAAATAAAGGAAAGTAAAAAAAAATAGAAAAATTGGACAAATTGGGTCAAAACGGTCAAAAATGTAGAAAATGCTGAGTTCAGCACCTGCGTAGCCACCACACACTTGTACCCAGCTAACTCACACCCAACACATGTCCGCGCTCCAATCTCACCCCCATACACGTGTAAGCTTGTCCAAATGTGTCTAAAATCAAATTTTGAGATATTTCCCATTATTTGGCCTTTCGCTCATCTATAAAAGAACCTTCTCCCACATTATAAAATCATCCCTCAAATCCCTATAAGTCCCTCTTCTCTCTCTCTCTCTAGTTTTTAGTTTTTTTTTAATTTTAAAGTTCTTCTCTTTTTTAGAAGAACTAGTTATGTTTTTATAAATTTCTATATTTTGATTCAATAAACGAAAATACAAATCTATTTGGAGGTTTTCTAGAAATAAAATTAGCATCAAAGTTCTATAAGTATTCTTTTGAGGTATAAATTTAAATGAATTCTTTATAGTTATTTTTATGTTTCATTCTTATATATTATATTTAATTTGTCCGTGATTAAATTTAATATGACCGATTATTTATAAATATAATATAATAATAACGTTATTATATTACGAATTATTAAATAGGTAAAACATTTTTATAAAATAAATTGATTTTATTTTTATTCAAGATTTTATATTAAAGATGTTAGAGAGAAATATATTATTTTTCATTACAAACTTAAATTTGAAAATTAGATTTTAAGACTTAATTATCCAGTCTGATTTAGAGTAGTGTTCTTTTATTTATTGGTATAATCGCTCGGTAGTGAGAGTAAAACTTTGTCTAATTAAATTTTTAGGTTTAATTTAAAAACCTTGAATATAGTCTAATTAAATGACTCTATCTAAATTTTTCATTAGATAATTTACTATTTTCTTAGAAATAAAGATCAAATTTAATATTCAATTAATTAATAGACCCTATCTAAGGATATTAGTTAATTAATAATAATAATAAAATAATTTGAGCCCCGCCTAATGACACTTTCATACCAAAAATAGAAAATAAAAAAATATCAATTTATATCTTTAATAACCTAAATAATATGAGTAAATATAATTAACTTAATTATTATATCGATAAATACTCAACTATTTTGAATAATAAAAATTTGCATTATTGTTTATTGAATTTATATTTATGTTTATTTTTTATGTCATTAGATTAGGAAATAAAAATCAAAATATTGTGACAAGATTTTTAGAATTTAATTTAATTTTTAAAATTTTCAATAATAAATCAAAAATCACATATATTATTTACTTAGATCGACCTTCGGAGTATACTTATCATTTTCTATAAAATAATTTATGCACTTATGATAGTCTTACAAATATAAAAAAAAGTATCTACAAGATAGGTATTGCTAACCCGATGGAGGTCTTGTTGTCACTATCAAGTTTTTAACGTCGTTGTTAAGTTCTTGATTTTGTCTTATCATGTTTTTGGCTCTGTAGCTGTGGACTTGATTTTGTCTTATCAAGTTTTTGGTGTCATTTCTCAAGAATAAATAACGTTCTTAAATTATTTATCAAAATTTTGAATTTTTTTTTGTTGTAAATAATTATGATTTTTTTGTTGTAAATAATTGTGATTTTTTTTATTTTGTGTTAAAAAAAGAAAAAAAATTGAATTTATGCTTTTTAATTAATAAAATATAAAATAAATAATAAGTAAATAAATAAAAATTTACTTTTTTTATTTTTTATTAATTTTGAAAAATACCATTTTTTTATTTTTTTTTAATAAAAATACAAAAATAAATTTTAATTTTAATTTTAATGTAAAAAAATATTAATTTATTAACTTAATTAATTTATATTTTTACTTAATTTAATTTATTAATTTAATTAACATATATTTTCACTTAACTTAATTTATTAACTTAATTAACTTTAATTTTTACTTAACTTAATTTATTAACTTAATTAACTTAGATTTTAATAGCATGAAAAATAAAGATCTAAGAAAATTCTATGTATGAGACTAGTTCTTGAAAATCTTTGTGCCACTAGTTTTTCTTGGAAACATTGTTCTGTCCAAGATAATGATTTTTAAGGAGGTTTTTCCACACCATTCTTTCTTGTGAGTATTCTTGGTTAATACTGATTATCTTATTTAACTTAGAAATTATAATAAATAAAAATAAAATATAAAATATAAAAAAATTCTAAAACTCTCTTCAAAATTTTAAATTTTTTAATCACAATTTGTGATAAAAGGACAAATGTGTTTGTTATATTTAAGTACAATTGTGTTTTGATGCCTTAGTTATTTGACTTGCACCTAAAAATTGGTTATCTAAAACCCACAATTATATTCCTAGTTTTAAATAAATAAAATTTTGAAAATCCATAAAGCATGAATTAAAAAGTATAGGTAGAAAACTTTTCCTACCTGTAAGTTTGATTGACTCAATAATGTGGGGACATTGTGATTACTTAAAATGAAATTCCCCAAGTTACGTCTTGCTAAGACGTTAAACTAAGCGCTAGATAGGAGGCGATCCATCATTTTAGGTAATTTTCTTTTATTTATTTAATTTATTTTGTTTATTTTAGTTTAATTGCATGTGAATAATTTTAGAATTGTTAAAACTAAAAATATTTGTTAAGATATTAGAAGTTTACAGTGATATGTTTGTGTGAATTTTTATGATGAATATGATGGATGCACTTGCATTTCTCCATCTCTACTTGCACATTCTCAGGAAATACGTAACATTTCTTCTATTTTCTCTTTATCTTGAATTTATAATTTTACATTTAAGACAATGTAAGTTTTATATTAGGGGTGGTGAAAAGTTATCATGCTTAATTTCAAAAACTTATAACAATTTAAAAAAAAATTATGTTCACATTTTTATTTTTATTGTGTTTGATTTTTTTCTGGTTTAGTAATTTTAAGAATTTTAGGATTAGTATTAAAAAATTTCTCACAAAACTTATCATTTCTTTAAATCAAATTTAAATAAATAGTTATGTCTTTTGTACTGTTAGATTAATTTTTGAAAATATATCATAAAGTATATGATAATTAGTTAGTTTTTGTCATGACTTGTATTTCTTTATAAGGTGTGAAAATTATATTAAACCCAAAATTGGTGTTTAGGAATCAAATATTGGAGACTACTCTTGTGAGAAATATTTTGAGCCCATTATCTTTTATTTTGAGTGATAAATATTTTTTTTTTACTCTAAACGCTTTTCTTATATTTTCAACATTATTAGATTATCTCTATAGGATTTAGTATTGAATGTATGAATTTTTCATTTTAATGAAGTGTTATATATTTATTTTTAATTTGCTTAGATTAAATTATTTAAGTAAAAATTGATAGTATATGTCTTTCTTCATTTATGCTTGATTTCTATTAAAAAAAGTATATATATCTAGAATTACCTAAACAAAAAAGTCAAATATTAACTACTAATCTTACTATATAAAAAATGTACAATATGTAATTGGGTACATTCTCAAAAAAATGAATTGTCTTAAAAAAGAAATAATATAAGAGACAGAAAATAAAATAAAAATAAATATAGGAAAAACTCTAAATTAACATTAAAAATGTATTTAGTTTAAAAAATCAAATGTTAATATAATTTTTATTGTAATACATTATTTAAAATATTAATATTAATTTTTATTTTTAAATATTTAGTATATATTTTTAAGTAATATAAAATAAATAAAATTAAAATTAATTATTGAAAATATTATATATTTTATAATTAAAAATGTATTTTATATAATTATATATATATATAATAATAATAATAATAATATGTATTTAATTTTAATTAATCATAATTTTAATCGTGATGATAGAAAAATAAAATAGTAGCGTCAGTTGACACGTAGACCGATGCTATACGTAGGATTTTAAGTCGGTTCTATGTGTCAACCGACTTAAGCCTGTAGCATCAGTTGATATGTAAAACTGACTTTAAAATCCTACGTGTAGTGTCGGTCTTATGTGTTAACCTACACAATTTTTTTCTTTTCTTTTTTTTATTCCCCATTTGACAAAAAAATCAAATTTATCGACCCATCCATTTGTCCCTCTTCTCTACTCACTTGTCTTTCTTATTTACTTGCTTCTTCTCTTTCTTTTTTGCCTTGTATTGTTATTTCTCAATTGTCATCACAACTTCTCATTTTGACAACATTCAAATCATTTAAACACCATACTTCAATGGCCTCGTTATCATCAGTTTTTACTTTGCAAGAGTCTTCATCTTCTAAGCATTATATGTACAAATTTAACGATTTATTTGATTTCGTTACTATTGTTTTTGGATTTTTCTTAATCTGTTTCTTTTACAAATCTAATGGTTTTTGAATTTTATAGGGGTTGAAAGACAACGAATCTATGATATTGTTAATATATCGGAAAACGTTGACTAGGATATTTATTTTTGTTGTTAAAAATAGTGTTTATTTGACTAGTTGTGAAATTATATTTATAAAAATTCTTATAATTAATTTGAATTTTTATTTAAGTCTTTGCAAGAAAAACAAGCTGTACAAGGTTACGAAGGTAATAGAAAATGAGTAAAATTTATAAAAAAAGAAAAAAAATTAAATTAGGTTTACCATATGAACTAATTTTAATAATATATTTTGGCATAATGAATATTAAAATTGAGATTAAGTCTTATTTAAATTTTAAATAAAATATTCACTCAACAATTATTATAATATTAAAATTGTGTGTAATAATTTTACATGTTTCATACTAGGATTATATATTAAATTGTACATACAAATTATTTTTTCTCATGATTAATTTAAAATTTTCTTCGTACTAACTATATAAAGCTTATTATTTTCTTATTTTTCTATGTACAAAATTTAAAAATTATATATTATATTTATTAAAACATAACCTAATTTAGACAAATATAAGTAACTAGTATGTAGTTATAAGTTAAGTTTTTTAGCTCTCGATAATAGATGAAGAAGTAATGCTAAAAAATATAAAATGAGTAAAAAAATATTAATATATGTATTTAAAAATTTAAAAATAAAATGTAAAGAAGTTGTTAATACTTAATCAGAGGGAAGAATAAAAAATATCACAAATTCACAAATATTTTTTATTAAACGCAAATGTGATATATATACTTAGAAGATTCTAAATAAAATAAAAAAATCATATTAAATTACTATATTTTATTAAATATGAATATCATTAAAATATTACATAAAATATAATGTAAAAAAACTATCTAAAATATAATCCCACTAAATTAAGTCCTTGTAATTTCTTTTTAAATAATCTTTAAAAAATATTATTTTTAAATTATAATATATTATAATTAATATATACATTTAACGTTTATAAAAGGATAAAGTATGCTGATTGCAAATTTGATGGATCAATAAATTGATGACACCTGCTCTTATAAAATGGGTGAGGCCCGAAAATGTCGGCCGGATTTAAAGGACAAATTATATTGA
The DNA here is from genome assembly GCA_037013495.1 of Hippophae tibetana. NCBI lineage: Eukaryota > Viridiplantae > Streptophyta > Magnoliopsida > Rosales > Elaeagnaceae > Hippophae > Hippophae tibetana. The sequence goes on along the minus strand of CM072805.1, from coordinate 25,237,116 downwards.
ATTAACACAAAATTAGTATTTGAAATCCATCAGTATATTAATATTAATAATACCCTCAAACTTTAAAATAATATCATAAATATTTTTTAAATTTTTAAATATTAAAAATATTTTTAAATTTATTAAAAAATAAAATTAACGAAAATATATTTTAATTTTTATCAATAAAAAAAATAAAAAAATAAGATATAATATAAATAAAAACACAAAAATATCTCATTATGTTTCTCATAATAAATATAAACAAAAAAAAGATTAAATCTTAAAAAAAATGAGATAGATTCAAATATTCATTATTTTTAAAAATAAAGAAAATATTTTTAAGAAAAAAATATAATTTATTATAAGATAAGTAATAAAGAAATAAATATTAATATTACATATTTGTAAAAAAAAATATAACATACTATTAATTAATAAAGAAATCATTATAAATAAATTATCATAAAATTTTAAAATGATAAAAGAAAAATTAAATATAGGAATCTAAATATTAATAAAAACATACTTTAGAGAATTGATAGATACATTAATAAAATTAGTACTCTTAAATAATACAATAATACCTAAAAATTCTTTTTCAGAAACTATTCATAAAAACCTAAGATATTAGAAATTAAAATTTAAAATATACTCTAGGTTTATCATTAACATTTATGATAAAAACTTAAACCAAATATTATATTTAGCTTATAAATTTGAAAGAAGAGATTTAGTGAAAAATTATCCATTTTAGTGTACTATAGTAGGATATTCATTAAAAAAAGTTATAATATTTTAATATGGGTAAAATAAATTTATATAAATAGGTAAAAAAATTCAAAAAATTAGACAAATAATAAAATTATAAATATAAATTGATTTTGAAATGCATAAAAAATGAAATTTGGATGTAAAAGAAAAAATCTTAACATTAAGAAGAAAACATAATGTAGTAAAAAATGTAATTTATCACAAATTAAATTTACAAATGATAAAAAAAAGTAAATAAACAGGAATGACACCGAGAAGAAGAAATAAAAAAATTAAAGAAGTCAAAAGCCTTATCTATGAAATAATATGTCAATAACAAAAAAATTTGATAAACTATAAAGTAAAAACTCTATTAAAAATATCCAAAAATAGGTTACAAGGAGTATAATTAGAAAATAATGGTATCATAATAAGCATATCAAATATCTAAAAAATTATAATAAAAGCCTTAATATTTTTAGAAGAAAAAATAGAATCTTTACAAAACATAAATAAAATCTAATAAAAAATCCTTAAAGAAATATGACAAAATAGTTCTGACTAAATTTTACAACTAAACATTCTAAAAAGAAACAAGAACCACTAAAAAAGATCTAGTGAATATAGAAAATAATTAGCGTAACACTACTACAAAAAGAGGCATTAAAGTCGGTTAAAAACTGACTTTAAACCAATTTAAAATCGGTTCGTTGAATCGACTTTAATTTTTTTTTAATTTACTCATTTTATATTATACTAAAAAAAATTTGTATTCAAGCAGAAAAAAAACCAAAATCAGTTTGTAAATAGTTTAAGTAATACAAATAATTGAAAAATAAAATATTAATTAATAGCAGAAAAAATACCACAGTGTATTCTTCTCTTGATGTTTATAATACAAACCTACATTATATAATATAAAAATTTATACACATAATAACAGAAAAAATATGAATAATAAAAATACTTAGAAGAGTAAAATGAAGTAGCAAAATGAAGAAAATGAAGAAAAAATTGTGTTTTGTAAGTGAGAAATGGGTGTAAATATTTTTAGTATTTCGCTTTAAAAAATAGGGGATCTAAAAGATTAGTTAAAGAGGAAGAAAACCCACTAACCGGTGCTGAAAATGGTGATCGTAGGTGCCCAGAAAATGAGAAAGAGTGGAGGATAAGTGGAGGAGGTTTTGGGTTTTTGAGAGTTATGCAACGCTTAGAATAGTTTCTGTCTGGAGAAGAAAGAAAAGAAAAGAATTTTATCCACGTGTGTAGCGTCGGTTCTACGTGTCAACTGACGCTATCCATGTGTGTAGCGTCGATTCCAGGTGTCAACCGACGCTACGTCCACGCATAGCATCGGTTCGACATGTCAACCGACGCTACGTCCTACATGGATAGCATCGGTTCTACACCGAACCGACTTTAAATTCATTATAAGTCAATTTTTGGAAAAAACCGACGTTATATATCGACTTATATACCTCTTTTTGTAGTAGTGGAATAATTTATGGATCGTGAAAATAAGGATTAGGAAGATTAATAAGTCTGCTAACAGTAACAATAAGGAATTAAGAAAACATTTTGAAGAAAAAAACTCTAATTAAAAAGAAGATGATATGATAGTATTTAGTGAAATATATTTTGAACTAGAATATTCTAAAATTTACATGAAAAAAAAAACATAGTAATGCCCTCCATAATTCAAGAGAAATTTCTACTCCTTACAAAAATGAAAGGTATAGGCAAAGATCATATGAATTTAATCTTCTAGATAGGAAAAAGACAACAAATAAAAATGGAAGAATGATTATACTAGGATACTAGATGAAGTATACCATCAGAATTCAAACTTTACGAAAAATAATAATAAAGATGACTATTTGGACCTAGATTGAATTAGAGATAGAAAAAAGGATTAGATGAATAAACTTGTGCAATGAGTGTACTAATCCAAACATTTAAAACTACTAATATAAATCTATCAATCACTAGAGTATTATTAAATCATAAAATGAATGAAAATATTAAAGTATAGTTTAGTAATATACTAGATGATATACATCTTAAGATTCAAAGAGATTCTGCAATAGGAAGATAATTTAGATAAAATAATGAATGAAATATATAAGAGTTCATAAGAAAAGGTAAAAGAAATAACAATAATGAAATAAGTGAATTAGAAATCAATAAGGCTAAATGACATATATTAAATATGAAAATTTGTGATATGTGCTACATAGGTATTTTTAAATGTAAGCATGAAATGTATTGTTATAAGATATCTAAAATACAATAACAACAATTTAAGAAAATATTTTATCAAAAGTTACTAGGAATTCTATATAAAATTCTTGGAAAAAAAAGTTGAAGAAATAGAAATATTGTAATAGTGATAGATACTTTAGGAGAAAAATAAAATACCTAAAATCTTGGTTAATTTTACAATACCAAAGAAGAAGCAAATATAATTATGCTACAAAAATTCTAAGATATGTCTACCAGATACTTTAGGAGCAAAAATAAAACACCTAAAATCTTGGATAATTTTACAATGTCAAAAAAGAAGTGAATATAATTATGCTAAAGGAAATTTTAAAATATGTTGCGATAGTGAGAATTTTCAGATGATAGAAAAATATAGATGTAGTATAAAACCTTACAAATAAAAATAGAAAAAATAGAAAAGATTTAAGAAATATAAAGTCAAATTCATAAAATAAAAATATAATAGAATATATAACCAGAAACCTCATAAGAAAATATATTTTAGAATAAGAAAACTTCACAAAAAAGAAAATTATTGTTTGTCAAGCAAAAACACTTATAGATTTTGGATATATAATGGGGAAGATCATTATGCCAATGAATTTCCTAATAGGTTAACCCATAAAAAGGAACATAAAAAATGTAAAGATACTAGAACAAGCTTATAAGATGGAATTAGAACCGATCGAAGAATAATATATTGATGAAAAACAAAATTAAGAGGAAACATATGAGGATGAATACACCATAACTAATTTTAATAGTACTTACATAAAAATAAGGTACAAATTCAAAGGATATAATATATATCATTTACATGCTTATATAGATATTAGAGCTAGTATGTGTGTAGCAGGTACATATGTATTTTTACAAGAACTTTGGACTACAATCCTAAGGACTTGATAGTCAGAATAGAAAATAGCACGATAATTAACCTTAACTAAGTTATAAAAGATATTGATACTATAGTAGGAAGAGGAAAGTTTCATATCTTATATATTAATAGAAAATAGGAGTTGATTTCTTGATAGAAAATAACTTCTTAAATTTATATCAACTATTTACACAATATATGGATAAGATAAGTATAATAACATTAGAAGAAAAAAACAATATGTGTTACAAAAATAAAAAGCGTGCCATCAGAAAAGTTTATTAGATAACATAAAAAGTGAAAACGTGGTGAGATGTACCAAAAGTAGAAACCACATTTATAAAATATAGCAAAATTACTAGCTGAAAGTAATCTAAAATTTAATAATTAGGAAAATCCATTCCTAAAAAAAAAAACATAAGAAGATAAGAGGTTATTAGAAATAAGGAAATTACTTAGAACAATAAGCTCAGAAATATTTTAGATTCAAATATTAATAAGTTGGAATACGTAAAAAGTGTAAAATTAAAAGATCTTAATAAAGATATAAGAGTAAAATCTATTGTCCATATATTGTCTATATATTGTTAATGAAGACCTTTTGCTTATCTTGACATATACTCATGAATTTAAAAAATATGGGCTATGGTGTTCTCAACTTTTAAGTTAATATCACTAATTCTCGTGGATAGTTAATATCGTTCACTTTTCATCCATTATATAATAAAGACATTTGTGGTTTTCAGTTTACTTTTTTACCGGTTGGTAAAATTCTTATTTGTTTCCTTCAGCTACATTTAACTCATTGGAGTTCAATGATGTTTCATAATTGAAAATTTTCACAATATCTTGAATTATATTCAAGTTACTATATGATATCATCATTATCTTGCTCGTGGAGTAATTTATCCTAATTTCATAGGGTGTTCCTATTTTCCTCGTTCATGATATATTTGACTTAACATTAGTGCTCTTTCTAGGTTAAGAGCTTTTTCATCAAACTATTCTTTTATTAGAATCCTAAGTTGGTCTATTGTTCTCGCTAAAGTTGACATTCCTATTTTAATAAATCGACAAGGACCGATATGTTTTCCATTAAATTGTTACTTGAGTAAATATTTTAATCAAACCATAATAAAATAATTGGTAAACAAGTTTTAGATATGCTCCTTCAGTAATGTTGAATCTATTGCATTTGATTGGTTTTTTTTTCTTGATATATGGACTTTTTTGTTATGAAAAATTTCATGATTTCAAGTTGATATTTTCCTATTATCTTGCTAAATTATAAGGATTTAGCCATTGGTATGAGTTTATACTTCTTTATTTTTCATTTTCTTCCTAGACATAAGAAATGTATAATCTATTTCATGAAGATTACTGATCTTGGTATTTTTCCTAACATTATCTTCTTTCCCTTTGCAACTATTTGATTTTTTAGTGCTTGTGCATAGTTGCCTTCTAAACTGACTATTACATCATTGGGTTTGAGAAGCTTAGGGACTTTATAATTAGCAAAAAATTTCTTTTACTTCAATTCTATCTATGAATACTATCGGGGAATCCAATTATTAATTTACTAGCTTTGAGCAATGTCTTATATATTTCTACAATTGATCCGTTGTAGAAAACATAATACTTTTATTTTTATTTGAGCTCTTCTTCGTCTATGATTTTAAACCATAAAACTTTTAAGTAGTTACCATTTTTTCTTTTGATTAATTTTGATGTTTTATCCTTTTTATTTTAGATTTTAATCTCTTTCTTTGTTTAAGTACTAGATTTTTTTTCACATAGGAGTGAAATTTTGAGATATAAAATCTTTAGTTGATTTTTTAGAACTTTTATTTTATTTTCTATGTAAAGTTTATCCATCTTTCTTACAATAGTAAAAATTATTAGTGAGACTAATTCTTTAGATAAAACATTAGCTAAACTATTATATTTTCCTAAAAGATGTCAAATCAAATTTGTAATAATTAAACAACTATTGTCATCTGATTACAAACAAGAAAGATTAATTACACGATAATAATGATTTAATCATGAAAAATTTGATTTTAAAAATTCTACTAGAAAAAATAATAATTTAGTTGATGCTTTAACTAAAGAATTAATCTCACAGTATTTTTTATAATTGCAGGAAAAATGAACATTCTTAACATAAAAATAAAGATCAAAGAAAGGAAATAAAGTTCTAAAATCTCAAAAGAAAGAGAATTAAGAAAAGGATAAAACATCATAATTAATCAAAAAAGAAAAAAAAAGGATAACTCCTCAAAAGATTTATGATCTTAAATTGTAGATGAAGATGAGCTCAAATAAAAGAATTAAGAAGAAATAGAAATGTATTGTGTTGTCTACAACAGACCAATCCTAGGAATATATAAGACATGATCAGAAGTAAGTAAAATAATAACTAGATTATCCAATGTAACACATAAAACACTCATTAATAAGATTGAAGTAAAAAGAATTTTTGCTAATTACAAAACCTCTAAGCTTCTTAGACCTTGTGATTTAGTATCCATCCAGCTTAGAAGGAAACTATGCACAAGCACTAAAAAACCAATAGTTGCAAAAAGAAAGATGATAATGCTAGAAAAAATACCAAGACTAGGAATTTTCAAAAAAATAGATGATACATTTTTTTTATTTTCGTGGAAAAAAAGGAAAGATAAAGAAATATAAACCAGAACCAATGATTAAATCTTTATAATTTAACAAGAAAATCAAGAAAATATCAACTTGAAATCATTTTTCATCACTATAAAAGTTCATACATTAGAAAGAAAATCAATGTTGCAATAGATTCAATATTAGTGAATGAATAGATCCAAAGCTTGTTTACCAATTATTTTATCATGTGTTAATTGAAAATATTACCCAAATAACAATTTAATGAAATTAAATTATTTTCTTAAAAGTTTTAAAAAAAGTCACTAAAGCTTTTATGAAAAAGAGTAAAAACATATAATCATCTAGTTTTTTTAAGACTTTTTAGTTCCATAATGAATTGACATAAAAGAAAGCCTATCAATCGTTATCATTTTATTAAAATAAAAATGAAATCTTCTGTGAGAACAGTAAACTAACCTAGAGTTCTTCTAGAGGAATAATTTGATGAAGAAGTTCTTAATTAAAAAATAGTAGTAATGTTGAGTCAATTATACTGTGAAACCAGAAAATAGGTACATACTCTAAGATCAAGGAAAATTACTCTATAAGTAAGGTTATAATGATCTTATATAGTAATTTAAATATAATTCAAAAAAATATTGAAAATCTTATCAATACTCTATAAGTAAGGTTATAATGATCTTATATAGTAATTTAAATATAATTCAAAAAGATATTGAAAATCTTATCAATTATAAAACATCATTCAACTGAAATGAGTTGGACGTAACTGAATAAATCAAACAAAAATTTTATCAACTAGTAAAAAATAAAATTGAAGATTATAAGCACCTTTATTAAGTAAGTGTCGATAAGAATTTTTAAAATGAAAAAAGAGATAAGATAAAATGTAATATTTATTCGTTCACATGTCTTTATTTCTAAAAAAGAAGGGAAGAGATAAAGATAAAATGCAATCCTTATTCTTTCTAATGTCTTTAGGGTAGGTATGCAAAGCAATTGTTCTTATGTTTGTAAAATGACTCTTGTATAAGGAAGACGAATATAACAAGTTCTAAACATAGAACCAAAACATCAATCTCTTCTTAAAAAATGTATGAACAAATTTCTATGGAGTAAATTATTAGGAAACTATAGTTATAATAATCTTAATTTTTGAATGAATAAAAGTTTTCTTTTATATAGAATCTAGTGTCTTTTTTATTGAAGTTAATAAGTCATTGCTTTCAATCTAGAAGGTGAGTCTTTTAATAAGATAATTAAAAATCACACATGAAGTAGTGGAAGACAAAGGTGGATCCATATTCATTAAAATAAGATAAGATAAAATAAAACTATAGATTTCGTTGTTAAAAATAATATTTATTTGTTTAAAATTGTAAAACAAAAAAATTAATTGGTATTTATTTTTTAAAAATTTCTTAAATAAAAAAATTAATAAAATTAATCAGATTGTAAAATTATTTGGTATTAGAACCATAGAAACGAAAAATACATAATCGAATAGAAAGTTAACGTCGTTAACTATCCAAATACATTAGTGACATTAACTTAAAAATAAACGACTTAGAGCTCATTTTATAAAATTCAAAGATATACCAAAAGTCAAGGATATCCTTGATATTTTCCCTCCAATAACATTTTTAATTTTGAATAATTTTTCCTAAAGTTTTGTTTTTATTTAATGAATTAAAATATTAAGGCAAAAGAAGAGTTGTGTTAATATTTGTAGATAGAGTTTATTAGAAATTAAAATGCAATTATAATTTTTTAAAAAATAGGTCTTCAAATATATATATGATGGAATGTCACATTTGTTCTTTAACTTATATAAAATGTGGTATTTAATCCCCTGATTTTGAGAAAGCGATATTTAATCTCTTTATTTATAAAATTTTGTAAAAAAATAAAAATTTATAATCCTAATTTATTTTTTTAAATAATAAAATTATCAAGGGTATTTGCAATTATAGGGTATGGTAAAAGACGATGATACCCTCACCAATTATCTTTGTAATTCTTTTGGAGTAATAGGATGGGAGTAAATGACAAAAATAATTTCATTAATATATGTTTTAATTTTTTTATCAATAAAAGTATTTTTATGGCTCGTTTTTTATAAGTTAAAATATTAATGAATATTGTTTTTATAAGTAAGATAACTAATAAATATCTTTTTAAAATTAAATAACTAAACAACACTTTTACTCAAAAAGAAACTTCTATGATATTTTTCCTATATATATACATGTTCCGATGATAAATAATTTTTACAATTAGGATTGAAAAATTATTATAACATTTGGATGAAATTATTTGAAGACATAAATGTTAATAAATATATAAATACAAATTAATAAATAATTTATATTTTATTTATTCAAAAGCCAAGATTAATATATATATACACATATATACATACATTAATGAAGCTAATCTTCTTTGTATATATTATTTTATATTAATAATATTTATATACTAGGTATCGTGATAATACAAGTTAATATATGAACACATACTTATTTTGAAAAAAACCAATACTTTCATTTTGTTATTTCCCGCGTGGTGCACCTAATCATTCATACTTGTTTGAAGAAATTAATAATAATAATATTATATTTGGTTTGATAATGTAAATAAAATAATAAATTATTTATGTAGTATTTGAATTGTAATTAGAATGGAGCAAAATAAAAAGAAATGCAATAATTTACAATAATATCTTTATATTCAATAAAACTTAAATTATTCACATTTAATTATTATTATTGTTTTAATAAAAATTATTATAAAAAATATTTTATTAAACTGATTTAAGTTAAATAAAAATTCTCTAAATAGAATATGATCATTGTTAATTATACATGAGTAATTTTTATTAACTAAGCTAATTTTTGAATAATCATTTAGAAATAGAAATCTAAATAATATATGTTTAATTTCTTAATATAACCAATTTCATAAATAGAGATTTTTTTGATTTTTTTTTTAAAAATATATGTTGATTTTTTTTATTGAAAGATTAAAGTAAAACTAACTAATAACTATGTCATTTATGTATTTATGCACAAGATAAAATAATATATTACGTTTAGTTGAAATTAAAAAAAGGTAAAATTAGTTTTTTTAGCCAAAAACATTAAAATATAATTTTTATGAAAACAAAGTTGTAAAATTGTATTTAAATTTGGATAAAAGACCAAAGATAGGAAGAAAACAGGATGGCAAAAAGTGTGGGCTATTTTTTTGGGCATTATTAGGTATATGTTAATTTATTTATAAATAACATTATATTATATAATTTAAAATATATAAACTTTTGTTTTTTTTTTCCTTTTCTTTGTGAACAATGTGATAAATAAAAGAGAAGTGTCTTCACCGGTATGACTTTTCCCTGTTTTCAGGGTATTTAATCAATCCTTTTACTTATGACAATAAAGCATCTATACTTAATTTGGGATTTTGCCAATGAATGTGGATGTATCTCAAATATAAAAAAATTAAAGTAATAGTAACAATTAGAAATATGGTGTTTAAATTTTTTGGCCAAATTTGTTGAAAACTCAATTTGTACGTTAGAGTCTGAACTTTGCCGTCTTGATAGGCAAAGAGGGTTTATGGTGTTGGGGTTTTGAGGTAAAATTTCGTTTGAATTTCATAAATAATAAGTTATAACAACTTTACACGGAGAATGGCATAGAAGGGAGAAAAAAAAAAACTATTTGTTCTCTTCAAACGTAAGGGATTCACAAACTTATTTTTTTAAATTTCATTACAAATTTACTTAAATAGGCTTATAAAAATATTATTAAATTATTACATTTATTTCATTTGTATCATTACATTATTTTTTATCTTGTTTATACAATTATATGATATATTTAAAATAATTTAGATAGTTAAGTGATATATTTAATATAAATTATTATTCTAAATATATCACTTAAATATTTGAGTTGTTTTAAATCTAACACAACTATATGAAATAATTTAAATTTACTATTAATGTGTGACACCGTTAGATGAAAATGAACTATAATTTAAATATTTAATGATATAAACGAGATAAAAAATAATTCGATGATATGAACAAAATAAATCCAATATTCGATAGTATTTTTGTAGGTTTACCATATAGTTATTTCTAAACTATGGACAAACACAAAGGCATAAAAACTATATGACTATCACAAAGGAAACTAGATTATGCTTTTTTGGTTATTTATAAAAAATATATATTTTAATTTATTTATGAATTTTGATATGTTTAGTTTAAAGTGTGATATTTGTGAACTGACAAAAAATCATTGTTCTTCTTTTTCTTTAACCTTAATATCTTTTATAGTTATACACTCTGACTTGTGAGGTCCTTTCAAAGTTTCTACGTAATGACAATGAAAACAAATATAAAAGTTTTGAAGTTCATCAATATTCGAAATAAAAATGGATTGCTAATCAACATAATTGTTTTGATACATCTTAGCAAAATAGTATTGCAAAATGAAAAAAAGTGACTTTTTGGAGGTTTTTCGTGCATCATTAATTGAAGCTCATACATTAATATCTCATAGGGAGAAGCACTTACCTCTATAACATATTTGATCAATATGGTACCTTCCAGTCTATTGACTTCCAAATACCATTTCAGGTTTCGACAGAAGTAATTATTACATCGAATATCTAAAATTTATCTTCTGTTGTATGGCATTTGTCCCTTATATAAACAACAACGTAATGTGGTGGCCCCTCGAGCAATACACTATGGTTTTATGGGATATGGCATAAAACAAAAAGGGTAAAGATGCTAAAATCTTCCAATAAAGTAAATGTTTATAACCATGGATGCTTTACATGGAGATACAATGTATTTTTGAGCTTAAATTTAACAACATAGAAATTCAAACTCTCATATATAATTTTTTTCGTGTGAAGAAAGTCCTATTCATGAATGTAAATGTTATAAAAAAAATAGGTAGATTGGATTCAAATGGTAATAGCAGCTTTCAACATGAAGATATTGAAGTAGAATCCAGTGATCATTAACTCTAAGGTTTTGAAACAAGTTCATCTCAAACAATATTTGAGTATGAGTCTCTCATACCCTAAATTATTGATAACTTAACCAATTGTTTACAAAGGATGCTCCTACAATTGAACAAAATAGGAAAATACTTCCAAAACATCCCAACCGAGTTATTCCTAGAATCATATATGAACCTAACTTTTTTAGTAAAGTAAAATATCACATGAGTAGTGACAATGTGTCTAACCATCACTTTTATAATGAAATCAGTCATTTATAAATCAATTATCTACTATATCTATTCATCAAAATGTGCAAGAAGTTTTGACTAACCTAAGATGAAAAGTTGTTATGAATGAAGAGTTGAAATCCCTACAAAATAATGAAACATGAGAACTTGTTGATCGTCACTAGGAAAGAAACTAATTGGTTGTCGATAGATGTACATTGTGAAATATAAAGCAAATAGTACCAATGAACGATTTAAAGCCAAAGTAATAGTAAAATGATACACTCCATTATATAGATACATTTGTACTAGTAGTCAAAATTAATAGAATTCATGCCTTGATATCTTTAACTACAGATTTGGATTGACCATTACAATAATTCAATGTGAAGGAAAACTATTTGATGAAATTTATATGAACAACTCATAAGGATGCAAGGTAGCATAAAAGAATAGCAAAAGATGTGCAAATTGAATAAAAATAACACCTAAGACATGATTTGGAAGATTCACAAAGTGAATGCTATACTTTGGCTATCATATATCATCCAAGAAATTTAGACTATACCCTGTTCCTAAAAAAACAAAATGTTAAGATTACTACCCTAATTACATATGTATGTGATATGGTGGTTACAGAAAATGACAAAGAGGAAATGAAATCTTTTAGAGACGCTTATGAAGAGGGTTTGATATAAAGAATTTAGGTAATTTGAAATGCTTTTTTGGAATCAAGGTTTCTTGATCGAATGAAGGAATATTTCTATTGTCTTAGATTTATTTAAAGATACTGGTATGTTAGTTTGTCAACCAGTTGGTACACTTGTAGAGGAAGAGTTGATGTTATGTATCAAGATTGATCAAGTTATACTGGATAAAGAGAGATACAAGAAAGTTGTTGGAAGATGGATGTATTTGGCATATATAAGGCCAAATTTTACCATTGTTTCAGTATGGTCCATTAGCTTATGCATAATCTTGAAAAGAAACATATGAATATTAAAATATACATTTTGAAGTATTTAAAGTTTGCACTTAAAAAGGAAATTTTATTCTCTAAATATATGAACTTCCAAAGAATTAATGCATATAATGAGGTTGACTTGGCTGGATCAATAATTAACAATTGATATGCGTTAGGATAGTTCACCTTTCTAGGAGGTATCCTTGTACTATTGAGAAACAAGAAACAACACATTGTCGCATGTTCAAGTATAGAAACTAAATACTGAGGCATGGCATTTGGGCATTTGGGCTTTGTGAAGCATTGTGGTTACATTTTCTCTTAAAAGACTTGGGTTATCTTCTAGACAACCAATTATATTATTTTGTAATAATAAAACAACATGTAAAATTGATCACAATCTAGTTAAACATGATCATACAAAACACGTCGAGGTGAACAAATTATTCATTAAAGAAAAGTTAGAAAAATAAATTATGTAGTTATCTAAGATTTTGCTAGAAGATTAGTTTACCAACATTCTTACTAAGCATTCTCAAATTGAGTATTAACAATTTTTTTAGACAAGTTGATCATGTGAGACATTTAGTACTAAATTGAGAGGAAGTGTTGATTCAATAATTACAGCTCTAACATCCGACCCAACCAAAATTAACCCTTCACCAAACTCTTTAATTAAAGCTTGATAGGAAAATAGTACATAAATAAAATATCAATATATATATGTATAACTTAACACATTATAAAAAATGAAAATGAGATGAAATAATAATTTTGATAATTTATTCAGAAATAGACAAAGAAAATAGATGAGTTTGGTAGACAGATCTGAGACCCAAAGGAAAGTTCAAGCATCAAGCCCTAGTAATATTATTGTATTATATTCAAAGAGAAATCAATTTTTTCTTTCTTCAAGAATTTTAATTCCTTGGTATCTTCCCAACATCAAGAGGGTAGCCATCGGATTTGTGCCAGGTGATTCCAACAAAGTAGAGCCGTCTATCACTCTCAATCCCTCAACACCATGGACTCTGTAATTACTGTCAACAACTGATCCCATAGTACAACCACCATGATAATGGAAAAAGGTTATAACATTCTTCTTGCATAACTTTCTTAGGTCCTTTTCATCAGACAATGAATTGTTCTTAGTTTCAATACCCAGAAACTTATAAACTGATTTAGCAGTTGCTACACGTTCAAGCAATTTCAGCATTCGTTCACATTCTGCAATTTCTTCTTCGTTTGATAGATAGTTGAATCTAACCGATGGATTTTGTCTGGGGTTTTTGTTTTTCAGTTTAAGTTGTCCTTTTGATGAAGTAAATGCAAGTTTTGCAACAATTGACATTTTTGTGGCATTTAAGCTTGTGGGTATAATCGATGATTCAATTATGATTTTGAATTTATTTGTTATGCCTACTACATTACCTGTATCAGGTAGTCTTTTTTGTGGCTTAGAATTTGCTAAGAAGGAAATACCAGGGTTGTCTTTCATTTCTTGTCCAACACCCTCTAAATCAATTACAATTGGGATATTCAATTCCTTAAGATGATTTTTAGAACCAATTCCACTTAATAATAAAATTTGAGGGCTACCAAGTGCTCCTGCTGCTAGAATGATATCTCCCCTTGAATTGTTAATATAAGCTCTATAAGTTTGTTTTGAATTGCTATCACTTTTGATGAACTTTATCCCATGAGCTATTTGAACATTCTTCTTACTTGCATATGACAATTGAGCTACTATTCACATGAACATCAAGAAATTCATCTTTTAAATATGAATGTGAAGATGTAGTGTTATCTGTGAGTATAAGTAAATGTGAAATTGAACATTTCATGATTTACCTTTTTTATGGATGAGGACATTCTTTACAGTAGCATTCAAAAGAACTGTAATATTATCTATGTTTGCTGCCTCAAGAAGATTAGCAGAGGTGTGTCTCTTTCTAAATTGATCAAAAGTAGTCCCACCCACTTTAGTTCCTTCTAAATGCTCCAAACTATAACCATTAAATGGTAGAATTCCAGCTTCAAGGAGACTGAACTTTATAGCTATCTGCCATGGAGTCAACTCAGGCTTGAAAACAATTTTTGATTCAACCCATTCATAAGCCTCTTTCACTAGTTTCATATTCCATCCAGCTTTTTTCACAAAATCATCTTTAGCTCTACTGTAAAACCCACCATTTATAGCAGATGATCCTCCTAGAACTCTTCCTCTCATGTTTGGAACACCATCTTCCGAGACAAAGGTTTGAGCTATTGATGTATATTTATTAGTTTGGATCAATGGAAAACCAAAGTATCTTTTGTCATATACTAAGGGATTTTTATAGGAAGAATCACCCCTTTCAACCAAAAGCACTGAGAACTTCTCAGATAGTGTTGCAGCTAGGGGACAACCTGTTGTGCCTCCTCCTACTATAATGTAATCAAAGTACTTGCCTGATACTTCTTTTACATCTGAAGTCATATGAGGAAGTGGTTTTCCTATTGTAAACAAAGTGTTAATATGATTAGGGGTCCAAATAGAGGTTTGTTTTAACTAAACTAAAACTCAAAACTCAAAATAATTTAATTTAATTGGTTCTTGAAAAATAAAAGAATTAAGGATGAGTGATCGTTCAAGTTTACCAGCTTTTGTAGAGTATTTATGTCCGCTAGCTAATTTTAAGAACAGTTTATTCCATTATATTAAAAAGGTGACATAATACAGATTAATTAGTTTTAATTGCAATAGACAGGGGGGGATTGTAGTGAAATTTGTACCTAGAATTAGTTAGTGATGATTATTTTTTTAATTTTTTTTCTTTAGCTTGTGGCATATTAATTTTGTTTCTTTAAGATAAATTTAATTATGTGAATTTTAAGTTTTATAATTTTTATTATGTACGTGATATTATAATTGATATTTTAAATATAGAGTTTTAAGATTTTAAAGTAGTCTATTAGGTGAAATACAGGTGTATTAAATTGAATAGAGATTTATATCATACATACAAATATTGAAAAATCTTTGGATTATAGAGGAATAAAACGATAGGTTAGAAATTTAAGTTTTTTAAAACAAAGGATGAATAATAATAAATATATAAATTAAAGAGGAAAAATAAATTAAACATAATAAAATGTATATATAAATCGGTAAGGTTTTGATTAGCTCTTGCTATTTAAAAACTGAATTAACTTATATTTAATAGATTCTTAAAAAATTTAAATAAAATTAAATCAATATTTCTTTGGAGCTAGCTTAGCTGGGTTTGATTAGTTTATATACATTGATTTAAATTAATTCGAATCTACTGATTTGAAGATCTTCTGAGAGTTTTTACACACACAAGGATTAATATAATTCTAATTCACATACCTTGAGATAATGAAGAGGAACATGAAATAATGATGATAAGGAAGACAAGTGCAGAGGCGAAGTTTATCTCAAAGATGATTTGAGTCTGCTTCATGTTCTGAGTAAGTTTTATGTCTACAAAACTAGCTTATGGAGTCGAAGAATAGATATGATTGATGAACCTTTGTTAGCTTATCTATATAAATAGTAAGTTAGTGGTAGGAATTGATTGAAGATTTACCTTTCTTTCACTTATTATTTCCTGCGTGGTATACCAAATCCTCAATAAAATATTACTATTTATTTTGTTTGAAAATATAAATATAAATAAATTATTGTTATAGTGTTTGCTTGTAATTGGAATGGAATCAAATGAAATAAAATACACTATAATTTACAATAGTATCCCTATACTAAAAAAAACTTAAATTAATGAAATTTAATTATTATGGTAATAAAAATCATTATAAAACATATTTTAGTAAATAATTTTAATGAAATAAAAATTCTAAAATATCATATTTATTAATTATATACAAGTAACTTCTATTAGTTAACCTAGCTTTTAAGAATAATCATTTATAAATATTAAACCTAAATAATATATTAAGTTTAGCTGAAATAAGAAAAAGTAAAAATTAATTTTATGATTTTTTTAAAATTTCATTTAAATTTGGATAAAAGAAAAGACTTTCAATATGAATTTAATTATATTTATTAGGTCATATTATTTAAATTTTATATCAAATTTAAGATACATAATTCTTTTTTCCCCCTTTGAACAATGTGATAAATAAAAGAAAATTCTATTCACCGATAGGTGGAGACGACTTTCCCGTTTGTGAAAAATGTAATAAGGTGACTCCTCAAGAAATGCATTGTGATTTTATGGGATATGATGTATAACAAAAAAGATATCGATGCTATCATCTTCCAACAAAGCAAATGTTTATAACTATGGATGTTTTCATGAAGATACAATATATTTTTGAGCCTAAATTTTAACGACACATAAATTCAAACTCTCATATATGATTTGTTTTCGTGTGAAGAAAGTCTGATTCATGAATGTGGAAATTATGAAAACATAGGTAGATTGGATTCAAATGTCATAGCTTTCAACATGAAGATAGTGAAGTAGAATCCAATGATCATCAACTCTTAAGATTTTGATACAAGTTCATCTCAACCAAATTTGAGTACGAGTCCTTTATACCCCAAGTTGTTGATAACTTAATCAATTTTTTTTATAAAGGATGCTCCTACAATTGAACCAGACATGAAAATACTTCTAACACACCACAACTGTGGCATTATTAGAACCATATATGAACCTGGCCTTTCTAGTAAAGTAAAATATCACATGAGTAGGAATTATGTCTCTAACCATCACTTTCATAATGAAATCAATCATTTATAAATCTATTATTTACTATATCTATTCATCAAAATGTGCAACAAGCTTTGACTCACCCAAGATGGAAGATTATCATGAATGAAGAGTTGAAATCCTTACAAAATAATGAAACATGGGAACTTGTTGATCATCACTAGGAAAGAAACTAGTTGGTTGTCGATAGATTTACATTATGAAATACAAAGCATATAGTACCATTGAACTATTTAAAGCTAGAGTAATAGGAAAATGATACACTCCAACCTATGAGATCCATTATATAGATACATTTGCACAAGTAGTCAAAACTAATACAATTTGTATCCTACTGTCTTTGACTTTAAATTTAGATTGACCATTACAATAATTCAATGTGAAGGCAAGCTATATGATGAAATCTATATGAAAAACTCACAAGGATGCATGGTACCACAAAATAATAGCCAGAAGGTGTACAAATTGAATAAGTCACTGTATGGGTTAAAACAACATCCAAGACATGGTTTGGAAGATTCACAAAGTCAATGCTATACTTTGGCTATCATCCTAGAAATTTAGATCATACTCTATTCTTAAAAAAATGGTAAGATCATTGCCCTAATTACATATACAAGTGACATGATGGTTACAGAAAATAAAAAAAGAGGAAATGAAATCCTTTAGGTACATTTATGAAGAGGGTTTGAGATGAAGAATTTAGGTCATTTGAAATTCTTTTTTGGAGTCGAGGTTTCTCGATCTAAGGAAGGAATATTTATATTGCCTTAGATTTCTTTAATAAGATTGGTATGTTAGTGTGCCAACCAGTTGGTACACCAGTAGAAGAGGGGTTAGAGTTATGTATCAAGATTGATCAAGTTCTAGTCAATAAAGAAAGATACATGAGAGTTGATGGAAGGTGGATAATTTGGCATATACAAGACCAGATCTTGCCTATATTTTGAGTATTGTCCATTAGTTTATGCATAATTCTGGAAAGCAAGATATAAATATTGTAATATGCATTTTGAAGTATTTGAAGTTTGCACTTGAAAAGGGAATTTTATTCTCTAAATATATAAACTTTCAAATATTAGATGCATTTATTAATACTAATTGGGATGGATCAATAATTGATAGTTGATATGTGTTAGGATTAGGGGTGTGCAAAAAATCTGATCATCTGATCAATCTGATCCGATCCGTTGATTTTCCATTCGTTAAGTGCGGATTGGGTGGCAAATTTCACTACGATTCATCTGATCCCATCTGATCCGACCAAAATTAATTATATTTATTAAATTAAATATATAAATATAAATAATATATATTTATTATATATATATATATATATATATATATATATATATTTAGGTTTTCGTCGCCACACCCATATGTTTTCGTTCGCGCAACTTGATTAGGTTTTCCATTTTTGTCACGCAGCTCTCCAGTCTCCCCCCCTTTGCCATTTTTCCCTTCGTTCTATATCAATTTGGTTTCCTGTGAGTTGTGACTCTTGTTTCCTGTGTAATATCCGGTTCTACTTTTTCTTTTCATTATTTATTTTGTTATTCTCATATGTTTTCGTTCGCGCAACTTGAATAGGTTTTCCATTTTCGTTGCGCAACTCTTCACTCTCCAGTCTCTTCCCCTCTATAGCTTTGCCCTTTGCTCTCTGCCACTGTGTGTATCATCGTCACCGACTCTCTCTTTGTTCTTCGTTCTACATCAATCTGGTTTCCTGTGAGTTGTGACTCTTGTTTCCTATGTAATATCTGGTTCTACTTTTGCTTTTCATTATTTATTTTGTTCTTCTATGAGATATGGGAAATTGTATTACTTTGGGTGTAAATCTGCTTCTTTACATTCTAGAAATCTACAAATATGCTTCTATTTAAGCTATATTGTTTTGGTTGGAGGGTTTATATTCTAATAATTTAATTTGATGAGGTCTTGAAATTTTGTTTTGTTTACTATGTTATACCAGTATGAAGTTTGCTACTAACATTGAGATTGACATTAGTCTACTCTTCTTTATCTTTCATGTGTATTTGTGATTCTATTATATAATGTAATCCAACTCATCCTTTTAATTTCCATTTTAGTAAAGCTTTACACATATTAATGGGGAAAAAGGTTAATTTACTCTATTTAGTATTGATATGTTGGTACTTAGTTAGTAGGTTCTAGTGTTGTATAGATTTTAAAAGAAGCCGTAGGCTGAGGGTTGAGATTCAAGTTCTAAGTTTTTGGGGAAAGATGGGGGTTGTTACAGTTGGTGAATTGAAGCCAAGCATTTCAGGAAAGAGGTCGTTTCGACCCAGTTCTTTTAGTTGTTAACATCTATTGTCTTGTTCCCTGTGTAATATATGCTATTTTTGTTATTTCATTTATCTGATAGCATTTTTATAACAACTATTTTTCTATATAGTGTATTTATTGCATTAAGTTGATTATATCTCACTTTATCTTAGATGAAAAAAAACACCTCTACTATGGATAGTCCACTTGCAACCACCGGAAGTGTAAGCGCTACCTATGATGTTTAAAATCAAGATAAGAATCCACAAATATCTCACTTGCAAAAACCTCTACTACCATTGAATGACAAACCTGAACCTTCCATAGATAGCTATGATGGAAAAGGTAAGCGAAAGTTTTCTAAACCTCCATTTTGTGCCTGGAAACATTTTGATATAGTGGGTGAAGGCTTAGATCGCAAGGCGAGATGTAAATATTGTTCAAGGGAGTATGTGTATGTATCCCAGCAAGTCAGGTACATCAAACTTAAATGCTTATATTTCTATGCAATGTAAATTATTTCCTGGTAGATATGAGAAGAAGTAAAAGACTTTAGCTTTTGAAAATGTCACAAACAATAAATAAGGTGTACTTGTTGCACACACATTTAGTATTGAGGCTTGTAGGCTTGCACTTACAGAAATGATTATAGTTGAATTACCATTTAGTCATGTTGAGAATGAAGGATTTAAGAAGTATAGTAGAGTTTTGGAACCAAGGTTTCAAGTTCCTTCTCGTACCATTGTTGCACGAGATTGCTTGAGTCTTTTCTTAAAGGAAAATGATAAATTGAAAGAATTTTTCTGTAAGTCATTTCAAAGAGTTTGTTTAACCACTGACACATGGACTTCTGCTCAAAATTTGAATTATATGTGTCTCACTACTCACTTCATCAATGATAATTGGAAACTCCAAAAAAGAATCTTAAATGTTTGTGTAGTTTCTAGCCATAAAGGTGATATTCTTGGGAAAGCAATTGAGCAATTCTTGTTAGATTGAGGAGTTGATAAGATATTTAGTATTACTGTGCATAATGCTAGCTCAAATAATACATTAGTTTCTTACTTGCGTAAAAAAGTGAACAATTAGGGTGGTGCAATACTAGATGGTCAACATATGCATATGAGGTGTGCAGCTCATATTCTAAATTTGGTTGTGAAAGAGGGCTTTAAAGAACATGATTCAAGCATAAGTAAGATAAGAGAAGTTGTGAAATATGTCAAAGGATCACCTTCAAGGTTGTTAAAATTTAAGGATTGTGCAGAGCAAGAGAAGATTGATACTAATAAACTTTTATGTTTGGATGTAGTAACAAGGTGGAATTCCACCTATTTAATGTTATAAGCTGTAATAAGATTTCAGAATGCTTTTGAGCATTTAAAAGAAGATGATGTGATATTTAAATAAGAGTTCAATATTGGAAATGATAGTTACAAAACGCCTGATATGTTTGATTGGTCTAATGCTTACGTATTTGTGAGGTTTTTGAAAGTATTTTATGATGCAACATTGAGGTTTTCTGGTTCTGTATATGTTACTTCAAATTTATTTTTGGATCAAATTTGCTTCGTACAAAACTAATTGAGTTTTTGGTGTGAAAATACAGATTTTTTGTTAAGCAAAATGGCAAAAGAAATGAAAACAAAGTTCAATAAATATTGGGGAGGTGTAGATAAGATGAATGATTTTTTATTTGTTGCAACTTTGCTTGATCCAAGATGTAATGAACAAGGTTTGAAAATTTGTTTGGATCTTTTGTGTGATGAAGATGATATTATGGTTGGTCATATGATGAAAAAAAATTAGACAAACTTTGAATAATATGTTTGATCAGTATTTAGTTTTGTATTTTACAAATATCCAAGCTACATGCTCACAACCTTTGGACACAGAAGAAGTGGATAGTTGTAACATTGATTCATTTTCACTGTGGATGGATTGTTATAAAAAGCGTGTCAAAGATGCAGAAAAGACAGACAACCAAACTGAAGTAGATAAATATTTGGATGAAACATGTGAGGATGTGGATGATGAGTCTTTTAATCTTTTAGGTTGGTGGAAGGTGAACACATCTAGATACAAGGTTCTTTCCAAGATTCCCAAAGATGTTTTAGCTACGCCTATATCAACTGTAGCTTCTAAATCTGCAATTTCTTAGGGGCGAGGGTTATTGATTTTTTTAGAAGCTCATTGTCCCCAAAAACTGTCCAAGTACTTATTTGTACTCAGAATTGGATTCAATTATCACCAATAATTAACATTCGTGAGTCTCTTGATTACATTGAAGTAATTGAAACAGGTAATATTATTTTAATTTTCATTATTAATTATATCATTCTCTTATGATTTAATATTCTTATCACTTTCTATTATCTTCTATTTTGTAGATATGTTGGGAGGCATTAAAGATATAACCCTTGATTGAGTATGATATATTATTATTTTATTTCATATATATTTCATATATTATTTTATATAAATTTAGTTATCAATTTACTAATATTTTTTAAATTATGGCTAATAGGTGATGACATACTGAAGATTTTTGCTATTTCTCTCAAGAATCATGACAATATTATTTTCAAGATTGTCGATGGATGTTAAAGAGTGAAATTATCAAATGATCAACTTAATTTAGGTTTAGATTATTGTGAACTATCTTTTTATTTATTATTTGAATGAATTGTTAAATTTATTAAAATGATTATTGGAATCGTTATTGACGTATTGTATTATTTTTGTTTTATATAGGTTTGAACATTTTAGTCTTATTTTAACCTTTTTATTTGGTTTTTTAAGGTATCTTTTAACTCAAATAATTTTATGTTATGATTTATGTGAAAATTTAAATTTTTTATTCAAAAATATCAAAAATATAATTAATTAAGTTTATTGGTCGAATTGATCGGATGTCATCTGAATAGTTTATGGATCGGATTGATCGGATGTGAAAGTTGATCGGATCGTTTGCCGATTAGGATGTTTCAATCCGATCGGATCGTCGGATCGGATCGGATAAACATAAAATCAACGGTTTTGATCCGATGAACACCCCTAGTTAGGATATTTCACCTTTCTAGGAGGTAATCCTGTGCCATGGAGAAACAACATGTTGTCGCATGCATAGAAGCCAAATATTGAGGTATGACACTTGGGCCTTATGAAGCATTGTGGTTACATTTTCTCTTAAAAGACTTGGGTTATCCTCTTAGGCAACCAATTATATTATTTAGTATTTATAAGACTCGATTTTGTCACCTCGTCGGCCACCTTACCAAGGGTGGTGCTAAGGATGGTGGAGAGCTTAGTGGCGAGCTTGGTAGTGAGATGCTAACAAATATCATTTTTCTTGTTTCTAAAAATATCGAGTATTATCCATAAATACTCGCACCTGAAACACACCAAAAATTAATATTTTACCTAGCATGCACACTACGAATGTCAATTTTGTAGTGTGTGTGTAAATATACTTACATACAAATTGTATCTAACTATATACCTATGTGAATTACTTATCTACAGTAATCAACCTTGCATAGAGGAAAATAAAAAAAACTAAATAAAATGACAAATATCATGTTTTGTATACGGGAAGCCAACACATAGACACAAGTGCAATGAGAGTTACAATGATGTTCACCAAACAATGCTTCATACTTACCTCCACTATTACTTCATAAAACCTTGATTTTCTTGTTGAATTGATTCTCAACTTCAACTTTATAAAAAATAAATTCCTTTTTAGCTTTATCTTTACTTTTATGCAAATATATATAACAATATTTCATGTTGTCCTCGACAAAAGTAATGAAATACTTATTGTTACCCCTTGTTAAAAAAATTTCAAATCATATTACTATGCATCAAATCAAGTGGCTTTATGATCTTCTCAATTGACTGAAAAAGATGACTAATCATTTTACTTCTATACAAATCTCATACTTATGTTTAAAACCAATTTATAAAAAATGTATATAATCTATGCTATTTAACCTGAGGAGATGACCTAATCTTTCATTCCATAATTTGGAAGATAAATAAATCAATAGAAAAATTAATAACATAATTAATCTCTGACTTATTAGTCATTACATCGAGCTTGGATAGAAACTTTAGTAATAAACCTCTCAAGGTTCTTCTATATCTCTAGTACGTATAATACATTATTTAGAGTCATCTCTCTTCCAAATGTCATATTTAGGATCACTTTACTTACCCTCAATCATATAGGTTGCAGAGTTCCTCATTCACAATTTATTCTAATTCTCAAATGGTTTGAAAGAAGTGAATAACTCATTATCTGAATATATGTATCTGGTAGCACCAATATCAATCCATCACTATTTCAAGTTAGATTCGACGAAATTTACATGAGAAAAATAACAACCAACTTGTTCATATAAGAACCAACATGACGATGTCACTATCGTATTTGTTGTCATCTCAAAACATATTAATACTTTAGATGCACTAATGTCAAAAAAACCAAAATTAAATTTTAGAATACGAAAAATAATTTTAAAATTTTAATTTAATACAATTAATCCAAAATTAATTAATTCAACTTAAAAATTAATTTTCACACCACCAAAAAATAATTTTTTCTTAAAACCTAGTTCCAAAACATATTTCAATAATATGAAACCTAATAATCCACGGATTATAAAATTAAGTACTTCAAAATCAATGATATAAAATTTACTTCTTTTGTGAAAACAAAATTTACCACTTTTGTTATTTGGATAACCAAATAATTCATAAGTGCAAAATCTGAATATTTTATAAACTACAAAACTAGTAAATACATAATTTATTATTTCTCAAATACGATGTATTATCTTTAATGAAAAAATTCATTTATTTTTTAAAAATATAAAATTTATTTATTTTGAAATTCAAAATCAAACAATGAGATGCAAAATTTTACTATTTCAAAAATATGAATTCATTTATTTTATAAAAATAAAATAAGTAATCCATAAATCGTGAAATACCACACTCTATCATTTATGAATTCACGTTATTTTACTACTTACAAAATTAGAATGCTTAGTCAATTGTGAACCAAAAGTTGTGAAATACAAATTCTTTTAGAAAAATAAATTTTAGAATATTTTCAATATCTTTATACCGAAAATCTTTTTATCAATAATAAACTTTGATATTACCATATCCAAATTCTAAAATTCCATCTCCTTGAACTGAAATCAGTGTGATTGTTTGTTATGTAAAACTACAACTACAACTGCAAAGAAAAAGACAATGTAATATCATAAAAAGTATATAATTTTCTATTTCGTAATACCGCTATAACATCAATTAATATTTATGTCTTAGTATGATAAACCAAGGAAAATATATATTCAGTAGGTAAATACCGCTAGTGATCATGCTATCAGCATGTAATTAAACAAGGCAAATATTGATGTCCTCAAATAACCAAATATAGCAATAATAGATAAAAATACTATAAATTTATAAAAGTAAAATTATTAGCGTATTGTTTTACTTAATACTTACTTATTTTATTCAATAAATAATATTTTTGGAGCTAAAAGTATTAAAATATAATTTTTTTAACAAAAAGATAAAAAAATGTAAATTTTGAGATTTTTTATAAAAATTTTATAAATTTTTAACATAAATAAATCAGAAACTTACACGTAACATACCACGTGAGCAAAAATATTAACTGGACAAACCATGCAAATTGGGCAAGTAATACGAATTCTTTTAGAAAAATAAATTTTTGAATATTTTCGATATCTTTAAACCAAAAATCTTTTCATCAATAATAAACTTTGATATTACCGTACCCAAAATATAAAATTCCATCTCGTTGAACCCAAATCAGTGTGATCGTTTTTTTATGCAAAACTACGATTGCAAAGAAAAGACAATGTAATATCATAAAGAGTATATAATTTTCTATTTCATAATACCGCTATAACATCAATTAGTATTTATGTCTTAGTACGATAAACCAAGCAAAAGATACATTCAGTAGGTAAATACCGCTAGTGATCATGCTATCAGCGTGTAATTAAACAAGTCAAATATTGATTTCCTCGAATAACCAAATAGAGTAGACAAAAACCTGATGACATTAAAGTATTTTTTTTATTTAATATTTATTTATTTTATTCAATATTTTTTATGCTAAAAATATTAAAATATAAATTTTTTAGTTAAAAAGGAAAAAATGTAATTTTTGAAATTTTTATGAATTTTTAACGTAGACAAAATCAAGAACTAACATGTGGCATGCTACGCAAGCAAAAAGAGCTGATTGGACAAGTCATGTAGACGCCACGTAAGTAGTGATAACGAATTATAGATCACCGTGTGTGAGGAGGATGAATCGTGTACCACGTGTCGACACAGTGTTCAATTCGAGTTCAAAGCACGATCAAACCTTCACACCTTATGTCACCACTCTACTCGTCTAACCATTCCACCCGTACGCCACGCCATCTGTTACTGCGAATAACCTTGTGTCGTGTGGTTCTAACTCAGCATACATTAACTCGAATTGGTCTTCCCTACCATGCATCGTGCTCTTATTCTCCCAATGAATTTCATATGTCACGTGTCGTGCTGTGATTGATTGGATCTATTAATTTAGCTTGTTTTGATCTCAATTTGAAGCTGATCTGACTGTCCATATTTCACCTAAGCTATATTTAAGCTCTTAATCACCCCATAAACCATAATGAGACGCCATTAGCATAATTTTGGTCAATTTTCTAAAAAGAGAGAAAATACAACAAAATTCAAAAGGAGATACAATTTTGGTGGAGATTCAAGAGAAAATTAGCATATTTCTTCTTCTACTCTTTTCTTTATCAATTTTTATGTATTTCTTTATGAAAAATATGAGTTTTATGAACACAATTATGTATAATTAATTTCTTAATCTAGGGATCTTATATACTCAATTTTCACCATGTGGTAATCTAATATTTTACCTCAATTTTAATTTTAATTTAATTATATTATTTAATTTGATTTTTATGCTATTAATTGTTTCACCAACAATTTGTCTATAGAAGCAATTAAATAGATGTGAGAGAATTATTTGATTGTTTGTTTTGATTAAATAACATGACTAGTTTTTAGGTAGAGATATATGATTCTTATATATGTGATACATAATTAATGAATTTAATGAGTAGTATGCAATTTAATTGGCACAAGAGTATGATTTAATTAATTATTATATTGTGTGTAATTTACTTGAGATAGAAATACATGCTAGGTTAGATTCAATTAATTATTTAATTAATTGAGAATTATATTGGGAGAATCTTAATGATTCATATGTTTAGAAAATTAGAAGATTAAGTATTTTTATATATTTTCTCATATATCTTTTTAGTTACCAAATCTGATTTAATTAATTATTACTATTTAATTTAGTTATTTTAATTTTACTTATTTAAAATATAAAAACACAAAAAAATGATTTTAATATATATTTTACTTTTGTTAATAATAACTTTAGTTATTTCTAAAATAAATTACATAAAATGTATATTTTATTCTTAATATTAATTATAAAATAATGTTATTATTATTGAATAAAATTTTCATTAATAAAATATTTTTAGAAGGATAATAACTTATATTGTAATAATATCATACTCTTAATTTATTCTCACATTACAGTTTCTAACAAGAGCACAGTTAATGACATGAATTTCTAGTAAGAACCCACCTATCTCATAATCTAAATTAGTACTTTAGAATAACAATATTAAGCAATTTGGAAGACCAAAATCAGAGTGAAATTTCACAATATGTCAAACAAATTATAGTAAGGAAGATTGGAGAATTAACTCCCCTAACATGCATAAAGATGGAGTATTAATCAGGGTCTCTGTAATTGAAGTAAAGAGATGGCCGGTGAGGTTAGTGAGCAACAACTCAGATGCACTCCGGCCACCATTATCTTCGTGCATGATACAAGGGTGCTGAGCGGTACTACAACTTTGGCTAAAGATATAATTTATATTTAAATTTAAATTTAAATTTTTATATTTTATGTACTTTATTCATAATTTTGGAATTAAAATAATTTATTTTTACAAAAGTAATAAATTAAAGTATTTTAATTGATAGTTATGAGACAGAACTAGAAATTTTTCTAACGCTATGAGAATAACATACTTGTTAAGTTCCAGCCTTTTTACTGTTTTAGATACACTTTTATCTAGCTAGCCATAATCTTTGTGATTTTTTTTTGTTTTTATGTCCTCAGTTGAACCAATTGAAAGTTATTCATAAAGCCATGTAGCCATTTTCAATATGTTTATAATAATTCTTAAAAACCTATGCCTAATTCTGAACCCAAAAATCAGCTTATGAGTTAGAGGGTTGTCCAGACTTATAAGCAGCATTACTGGCTTACTCTTAGCCAATGTGGGACTTAACATCCTCCTTCACATCAGCTAGAGTCCGGATTTACGACACGGTTCGGATTTACGGCACAATGACTAATGAGAGTACGAGGAAGTCAAGAGTCTAGCTCTGATACCATCTTAGAAACTCAAGCCTAATTCTAAACCTAAAAACCAACTTGTGAGTTAGAGGATTGTCCAGACTTATAAGCAGCATTACTGATTTACTCTTAGTCAATGTGATACTTAACAAAAATAAAAAATAAAAAACATAACAAAAACAAAATAACTTCTAAGATTAATTAAGTTATTTATAAATAATTAGAAAAGAAGATAATTATTAAAGAAACAATCGATCTAACTTTTTATTCATTTTGTTTACAACTTCTCTCCTAAATCTTCTTTATTAATTTTAAAATATTACTAAATAACATTCATCATCTCTAACTTAATTTGGTTTTCTAATTTATTTTCGTAAGATTTGTTCATTAATTTTAATAAATTTAATCAAAAAGAACTAAATGTGCTAAAATTGTGAAGTTAGGAGTTTTGGGGTCAACAAGGGCAGCCAAATAACATTATGTAGTTTAAGAAAAACTTAGTTCGACATTATTGCACATGGAGAAGGAACTTATAGATTTGTATGTGCAAAAGAGCATAGATAGATACATTAAACTTTGATGTTATTAATATATACATCAACACTTACAAAAGAGAATACAATAGTGCCTCATCCCTGCTCATCTTATTGCAATTATCCTCTAATAGATTAACATGTCACCGATAGGAAATTTAGTAAGAAATGGTAAGTAATTTTTAGGTATCATATTATAAATAAAATATATGAAAAAAATTAAGAATTTTTTTATGTATCAATTAGCACATGAATACGATACCATTAAAATCTTCCGTCTTCCATTTATTATTACAAAGTTTTTACTTTAGTTAAAAATTACCAAAAGCGTAAGTGATTTTTTTTAACACTTAAAAGCTCCTCATGTTCGTGGAAAGAGTTGGATCAATTTGTTTCTTTAGTAGTACAAATGGTTAATTTCTTTGGCTAGAGAACTTATTATATTGAATGGTTTCTTGTGGAATTGAAAAAATAGGGATACAATGTCCCATAAAAGTTCAGTTTTATGTACACGTAGACAACTGTGAAACATTGATGAGCTTGT
This sequence comes from Hippophae tibetana, assembly GCA_037013495.1. Taxonomy (NCBI): domain Eukaryota; kingdom Viridiplantae; phylum Streptophyta; class Magnoliopsida; order Rosales; family Elaeagnaceae; genus Hippophae; species Hippophae tibetana. Next base: position 25,207,784 of record CM072805.1, on the reverse strand, counting down.
CCATGAAAAGATTGCACCAATACCTAAAGGTAGTGAAATTTATTGATGAAGACAACTTAATACATATCCAGAGTAACTTGAGGAAAAATAATAAGAGAAATTACATCAAGTTACAATATCCAAAACTCATAAATAAAATAAAAAATAAACCCTCCCCTTGAATTTTGAGGGATAAGAGTTAATGTCGTCAACATAGGTACAAATTGAGATAAAATGTCAATGAGTTTCATGAAATAAAACATTATATTTTAAATCTATTTAATCTTGTCTAATTTAATTTTTAATGAGATAAGAGAGTAATGAAACAATGCTAATTAAGATTTCTCATTTGTCTCCAATGGACCTGAATGAGATTAGTAATAATATAAAAATAATAAAAATATAATAAATGATAATTTATAATATAAGTTTAATTAAAAAATATTTGTTTAAAATTAGACATATTAGAACTACAATTTAAATAAAATGAAATTAGATAAAATTAGATGAAATAGTATTTAAATTAAATGAGATAATATTTTACTATGAGTCTATTAAAGACATTAAATAAGACATTGATTGCCACACATGAAATATGTGTAATGAATATGCAAATATATGTATCACAACAAGTAATATAATGATAAAAAAATATCGTTTCCACAAAGATTATTTTATTAGAAACTAATTTTTTAAACTAACAAAAATAAAAATCAATTTTTTGTGTTTTTATATTTTAAGGAAGAAAAATTAAAATAACTAAAATTAAATAGCAATAATTAATTAAATCAGATTTGGTAACTAAAAAGATATATGACAAAATATCTAGGAATACTCGATCCTTCAATTTTCTAAACATATGGATGTTAAAATCCCCTCAATATAATTATCAATTAATTAAATGATTAATTGAATCTAACCTAACATGTATTTTTCTCTCAAGTAAATTACACATCATATATTAATTAATTTAATCACACTCTTATACCAATTAAATTATATATTATTCATTAAGTTCATCATTTATGGATCACATACATAAGAATCATACATCTTTACCTAAAAACTATACATGTTATTTAACCAAGACAAGCAATTAAATAATTCTCTCAAATCTATTTAATTGCCTATATAAATAAATTATTGACCAAATAATTTATAGCATAAAAATAAGATTAAATAATATAATTAAATTATAATTATAATTAGGGTAAAATATTAGATCATCACATGGTGAAAATTGTGTTCATAAGATTCCTAGATTAATAAATTAACTACACATAATTTTATTCATAAAGAAAGACATAAAAATTGATAAAAAAAAAGTAAAAGAAGAAATACAATCAATCTCTTGAATTGTAGTGCTAATCTCCTCTTGAATCTCTACAAAAATTATATCTCTTTTTTATTTTTTTTGTATTTTTCTTTCTTTTTAGCTCCAAAAACTAACTAAAATTAGGGTTTATGGGGTGATTAGAAACTTAAATATAGTTCAGGTGCAATCTGTACTGTTAGATTAGCTTCAGATTAAGGGTTGAGATCAAAACAAACAAAATAAACATTACCAACCAATCACAGTGTGAAACGTGGCACACAGAATTTATTGGGCAAATCAAAGCTAATGCATGGTAGGGGAAACTGATTCGAGTCAATGCATGCTGAGTCAACGTCATGCGGAGTAACGTGATTTGTGATAACAAATAGCATGGCGCACGAGTGGAATGTTGGGAGCAATCACATGACGACACGTGGTGTGAAGGTTTGATCCCTCTTCGAACTCGGATTAAATGTCGTGTTGACATGTGTCATGTGCTATTATGCTCCTCACACATGACAATCTATGATTCGTTGTCCCATTTTGCGTGGTGTCCACATGGCTTTCCCAGTCAGCTCTTCTGCTTGCATGGTAAGCCATATGACAACTTCTAATTGATCCTGCATAAAAAATCATAAAAATTCAAAACAAATCTAAAAATTATATTTTCACTAAAAAATTTATATTTTAATATTTTTAACCCTAAAAATACTATTTATTAAATAAAAAAGTAAATATTAAGTAAAATAATTCGCTAATGACTCTATTTTCATATAGTAATCAGACATGATGAAATAATCCACTTTACATCTCTAAATGTGAGTGATATTTTTTATGTTTATGAGTTTTAGGAGGTTAGATTTATTATTTTCTCAACAAAAAAAGAGAGAAAAACATTATAGAAGTCCATTAAATTAAATCATTTGTGACATTTAATCCCTCCGATTATAAGTTCTATTATTTATTTTTTAGTTTTTTTTAAATAATCAACTAATAACAAACTACCTTATTTTAATATTTTATATTAAAATAATAGTTTAAATAATATATTCTGATACATTTTAATACAAAATTACAACACTTTTAATACTAAACGACACCTATGAAATAATATAAAGATCTCCACAATCCTACAACCAAAAAATAAAATAATGATCAACACATAAACCCAGTAGTGTTACTGCATCTTAACTACTTGTCTCGAATGATAGGTGGCTTGAAAGAATATATATGACACATATTCTTAAGAAATACCTTTTAGAAGAAGATAGTGTAATCCTCTTTTCTTTTATTTTTGTGGGGGATGGTTCACAACTTCAGGAATTAAAAACTTCGTTTCGAAGCTCCTTGAGACGATTATGGGTTATCATATATTTCCTCATGATCGCAATGGCTAGTGGGCTCGGTACTTTGTTTCCTTTCCTCACAGCGGACATTTCCTGCGGAAGTGATCACCAGATGCAACCCTAAGTCTTCTTTGAGATGGGGAGTCTTGGCTAAATGAATGGTATCAATGTGAGCTAACAACACGTGAATTTGCATTGAAGTGTAATGTGTTACGTATCAAAATATATAACTTTAAAGATTATACATGAATATAAATCATTTACATTTAATATAATATAAATGAATAAAAATAAACCAGGTTGTCAGCTCAATGATATTATGAGTGTTGCCATTTATCCTCGTTCCCATCATTCTATTGTTAATGAGTGTAAAGAATATTTTCTCGGTGTGAAACTATAGTTCTTGTTGGTGTAAATCAAAGTGGTGCAATGTTAGTGAATCGTGGTGACGGTTTGGTTTCGTCGGAACCGTGCGTCGGTTCCGAAACCGAACGAGGTTCTTGATGGAAGAACCTTAATAAAGTCTCGGGTCCTCTCACTATTAACTGCATAACAATTCAGATACACCATCAATATGCAGAGAATAAGTGTGAGAAACCAGTGAAAGCATCGAACAAAAAATCCATTGGAATTCCCGTGTAAGTGCTGAAATTTGATCAATGGCAGGAGGTATGTTTTCAATCCAATTTTGTTTCCGCTGCATTTAAATTATGAGTTCATATGGTTTTATGAACGTTTCTGGATTGAATTGAATCTCTAACAGTTGGTACTCATCATTTATAGGACCATTTATTTTTTTGGAACTAAAGAATATTTTATTATAAAATACAACCGTAAATGAAGATTTGATTCTCTAACAAAGAGCAAGACTTGGAAGGCTGGCCAAAACATAGATAAAAAAACATGTAACATAACATATAGCACATTAGGCATGTATCTTAAGAAGATTACATGAAGATAGTGTAGATTTTACAATAGATAACAGTTGGAAAATGAATCAAAAAGCAAAAACTTTTAAAACGCTTCTTTCAATTTTTTTAAGAGCTTTCAATTGTTTAAAACATTTAAAACTTTTTCTTTCAATTTGTTTAAAAGCTTTTTAATTTTAAAGAGCCCTTTCTTTACTCATCTCCTTGTTTAAATAGATGAAAAAGTCTAAAAAGATAAAGGTTGGAAAAGATAAAAAAAGAAAGACTCATCTCCTTATTTAAATAGACGAGAAATCCAAAAAGATATAGGATGAGAAGGGAAAAAAGAAAAAAAAATCGGAAAAATTATTATTAATTTTTCTATTTTAAATATAAAATTAAGTTACTTCTCGTAAAGTTGATATACTTAAATTTTATACGATCTCGATAATTTTTATTTTATATTATTTAAATTTTATATCTATAATTATTTAATTTTAATTTAAAATAATGCAATATTTATTTATTTTATTTCCTATAATCTTAAAATGATTTATCTTTTTCAATTTTTTTGAAGAAACAGTTTTTTTATTCTATCTTCATTTCGAGTTGGATACTTTTTTCTTAAACCTATTTTTTCATATATTGTTAATTAATTACTATTATCACTTCTTTCTCATATTATTCACTAATATATTATCATTTCCAATAAAGCATTATTTTATAGCTTTGCAATTGAGTCTGCTTGTTTGATGTTCATTTATATATTTACTTTTTAGAACTTGTTGATATCCTTTTATTACTTTCTTCTAATTTTGATACATTATTTCTCAACTTATAACTTATATATTTTGCAGGTTTACTTCTTATTCTTTTAGGTTGAGTATCACAAAAAACAAGTGCTTAGTCACCAAGAATCCCCACTCTTAATTACTAAATTTAACACCATATGAAATTGTTTCTAATCGTATTGATTGTTAATTGTTTTGTGTTGTTAAAGGTTTATGATTTATTTGAATTATTTATGTGCTAGTTAATAATTAAAAACAATCATGACATAAAGATTATTCAAACACGTCATAACAACGTGACACAAATATGATTAGTCCTACAAAATTGCAACCCTAACAGGACCCCTCATTATTTGGGTCCATATCATTGATTAATTAGCTTTCATATAAAGATATAAGCAGACAGAATGGTGATGGTGACAATCTCATTATGTAAAATTTTCACACTATGCTCTAAATTGGATTACAGAATTAAAGTAACACTAACGTTGGAATATCTTTCTTTTTCTTTATGCAGAGACTATTGTTTGATTGATTTTATAATTTAAATGCTATGTATTATTGTGACTTTTTGGTTTAGTTAAAGATATGATAAAAACTAGCAAGAACAATTTGGTTTACTTTATCAATCACCAAAAGAAAATATTAAGAAAGTTTCACACATTGTCCATCATGCTGGGGCTATCATCATGCTGGGGCTACTCATTTAGAAAGGAACCAAGAAGAAAAACATGGAAGATTAAAACAAACCATACACTTTTGCCCTTTTATTCTCTTCTTTTAAGACTCAAATTGAAATATGTTTGCATATAAAATTGATAAAGTTGTTATCTTATATTTTTTATTTGTGCTTAAATTTATCTTCTAGTCATTTAGATGTATGATTAAATTTATTTTCTAGTAATTTAAAATAACTAATTAGAGATTTGTTATTTTAATAATATTTCTTTTAACTAAAAGATACGTATATGTATTCATATTTTTGAAGTATTATTCTCATTTACTTTAAGTATATAAATGTTTTAATTTTATTTTTTTAATTAAATATTTCATCACATACTTAGTATATGTATTATAAATAAAAAGTAATTATGTTATTTATATGATTTAGTATTTTAATAGTACTCCTATTTAACAAAATATATACATATAAACTCATATTTTTATAATAATACAAATAGTTCATATATTTAATTTTAGGTACAATAATAATCTAAAATTAAAATTTAATTAAATTTTTTAACATGTATCGCACATATGAATAAAATATTAATAGAAAAATTATCTTTAAAATAATTAAAAGTTAAAAAGTTTCATTAAAACAATGTCAACTAAAACATAGGGATTTTATTTTATACTAACATCTAAGTATAGGAGAAGATAGGTTCTAAAAAGGTTGAACAACCCCAACCATTTAATAAAAATGTTAACTAAAAATACTAATCTAGTCATAACAATGCATGTAAATCTAGAGTCCTAAATAAAGATTAAATCTATATGACATAGAAATACACATGATAAATCACAGCAAGTAATAAGTACAGAAAAAAGATAAGACAACACTAAAGTGCTTAAGTTTGAAAAACACATCTCAATTTTCTAATAAAGGCATCTAACACAAAATATACAAAAGATGAAAGATAAAAAGCACTAGACAAATTGAGAACTAACATAAAACATATTAGGTAATAGAGAAAACAACCTAGTAAATTATAGGAGATACAATTTATATTATATGTCATATGATGACCTGACTGTAAAAAGAAGGATCTTAATAATTTGATATTTCGTGATGATGCTCATACAAAAAGATGTAGAAGAAATGGTGACTTGAAAAATGAATGGTGATTTAATGGTAAGAAATAGTTTTAAAGATGAGCATGCCCTTAATATTTTGTTTATGTACATGTATGACATATGTTAAAATTCTCAATTAAATCTTAATTTTAGACTATTGGTTTATTTAAAATTAAATTTATGAACTATTAATATATTGTTATTAAAATATGGATCTATATATTTAACTTTTGTTAAATAGGGATACTACTAAAGTTTCAAATCCTCTAAGTGACAATTATACTTCACTTATATCACAGGTAATAAAATTTCTAATTTAAAACAGAAAATTAGATAATTTATATATCTTAAAATAAATAAAGGATTATTATTATATTACTTTAAAAATGCGTCTAAATAGGTATATTTTGGTTTAGAAGGGTGACATGAAAGCTACTGAATCTCACACTAATAGAAGTGCCTTTTCTGATGGTTATTATGTTGGGCAAAGAATTATCAAAAGATTAAAAATTGATAGAGAGAAAAATATTAGCAATTCGAGCTATTGGAGATGCTTGATCTAAATACCTAATATTTGAATGACATTGATTATAGTCCTAAAGCAATAATAGACTTGAAATACAAAGGACTGTAAAAATATTTGGTTTCTCTAGTGTTCTTAGACCCTGATAACATCAATGTCAAAATTATATAAATGTAGTAATTAAATCTATTCTTAATATTGTAAATTTTATGATATCTTACTTTGTTAATAATGTTCTTTATAAAGTATATTATGCGACTTAGAGTTGATTCTATATTGTTAATCAATTAATGTGATAAAATGGAACCTAAAAATATTTTCTTAGTAAGCTTTATGAAAGTAGTCTTTATGGTTTGTCACCCTTACAGTTTAGAGATGGTCATTCTAAAATACTATCTTGAAAGGAAAAGAAGGTATAACGATGAAGAGAAAAATGCATTGATTTAGAATCTTCAAATGTACATGAAGGATATGAAAGTATTGATGTCCTTACTATGAGTGACAAAAATTCCCACGAGGAATGAATACTCGATTATGGATGTTCATATCATATGACACCTAACAGAAACTACTTTACCTCCTATTAGATTGTTAACAATGGTGTAGTGCTTTTGGGTAATCAAAAATAGTGTAAAGTTTATATGGTATAGGCACTTTGGAAATCAAGTTCAAAGATGGAGCCAACAATGCACTACAAGAGGTTAGATATGTAACCCTACTTAAGAAAAATTCAATTTCTTTAGGCATGCTTGGTAATGCAAGGCTTGAATTTAAAGGACATGGTAGGGAATTAAAGGCAACTAGGAGTTTTATGGTTTATCTTAGAAATGACAAGAGAAATGAGATTTATTTCCTAAGGAGTGCTATAGAGATATCCTTAGTTAATACTGTTATGAAGGGTGATAAATATAGTATTAAGCTTTGGCACAAAATACTTTTTGATATCAATGAAATTGGCCTTCAAGAACTGAATAAGTAAGGATTTTTATGGTGTCTAAACCTTGATAGGTTACCTTTTTATAATAATTGTATGTTGGAAAAATCCAAGAGAGTTAGTTTTGCAAGAGGCAATACTAGTACGCATGAAAAACTATCATACATATACTCTAGTCTCTAAAGATTTTCACTGAGTTTGTCTCTCAGTGGCTCAAGTTATTTTGTATCTTTTATAGATGATGCAACAAGGAGTTTTGACAATTTAAGGAATGCAAAGTTAAGGTAGAAATGCAATATATTAGGAAAGTTAAGTACCTAAAGACTGATAAAGGATTGTAGTGCAAACCTAATAAAGAAATTATGAGGAGAGGTTCTTCATACATCATGCTTCATAATAAACAGATGTTCCTCTACTGCATTAATCTTAACACCCAAAGAAATATAGAGTAATAGACCAACTAACTATGGGATGCTTAAGGTTTTAGAGTATGTAACCTATATGCATGTGAGAAAAGGAAAATTGGAGGTAAGAGCAATCAAGTGCATTTTTATTAGGTATCATGATGGTGTAAATGAGTACACGTTATAGGATCCTATGAATATCAAGTGTGTTATCAAGAAGAGTGTTTTATTTAGAGAACATGAAATGTATTTCATGGGAAAAAATAAAGTTTTTACTGAACAAAGAGTGAATGAAGGTGAAGAAATTGCCATTGAACTTGAGATGGAGTTTGATGCAAAAGTCACCAGTTGCTCTTAACAATTACAACAAATTGTTAGTAACCCTTAACTAGACGAAGACCATCTCAATGAATATCACTTGGCTAGAGACAGAGAGAAGGGAAATGAAGGGACCACCAGGATATTAATATGGAGATTATGATGCAGTATATAGTAATCTAAAAGCTAACATGATTGCATTTACATTTAGTGTTGCTTCTATTGTTAATAACTCAAAGCCTAATAGTTATGAATAAATTGTGATTGGAAGTGATGCACACTTGTGGAAGATGTTAATGAAAGAAGAGATGGATTCATTGAGAAAGAATGACATATGAAAATTAGTGCTAAAGCGAACTGGTATTAAAACAATAGCTTATAGGTGGCTGTTTAAAAAGAAACAGGTATACCTGACGTTAAATTACTCAGATATAAGGCTAGGCTAGTTGCTAAGGGCTTCACAGAGTAAGGGTATTTAAAACACAAATATTTTTTTCACCTATGGTCAAGCATACATGAACAAGGAGGTTTTTTTTCCATTATAGCAAATGATGACCTCAAATTGGATCAATTGGATGTCAAAATAGTTTTCCTTCATAGAAAGTTGGATGAGCTAATATATATGAATCAACCTCATGTGTTTGAAGTCTCCAATAAGGAAAAAAATGGTGTGTTTACTTCAAATTTCCTTTTATGGACTCAAATAATCTCCCAAGTGTTGGTATAAGAGGTTTGATGAGTATATGTTTAACATTAGTTTTCAAATAAGTGCTTATGATCCATATGTGTACTTTAATTAGCCAAAAGTATGGAGGTAGTGTATCTAATACTATATATAGATAATATGATTATAACAAGCAATGGTAAGAGAGTATAAGAAGATTGAAGAATCTTATGAATGTTGAATTTGAAATGAAGGACCTCGAATCAACAAGTAAGATCATAGGAATAGAGATTAATAGAAACATGCATAAGAAGAGTGTCTTTGTGTCTCAGTCAGTATATGTGAGAAATCTCATTGAGAAGTTTGGCATGAACTTTGCCAAACTAGTCACCATTCCCTTAGGGAAAAACTTCAAGCTCTCAGTAAACGATTCACCTAAAATTGATGAGGGAGTAAGCTATATGTAGAAAGTTCTATTTGTCATAATTGTGGGATGTTTGAAGTTTTTAATGGTGTGTACTAGACCAGACCTTGCATACAGTGCAAGCCTTATTAGTAGAAACATGAGCAACCTATGGAGGATGTATTGGAAGGCAATGAAATGGGTATTTAGGTACCTAAGAGAAATTGAAGGTGAAGGAATCATTTTTGAAAAATGGTTCCTGGTTCATTGGTAGTAGGTTTTATGGACTTAGATTTTGCAAGTTATTTGCGTAAGTAAATGTCACTCATAGGGTATCTTTTCAAGTTTGGAGAAGGATTAATATATTGGAAAGCTTTCTTTCAAAATATTGTAGCTTTGTAATCCATAGAAATTGAATATATAGCTACAATTGAAGCTGGGAAAGAAGCTCTATGTTTTAGAAAGATGGTTAAGGAGTTGGGTTTTCAACAAGATGTGGTGTATATACAGGGTGACAATATGAGTGTAGTTCATCTCTCAGAGAACCCTTAGCATCATTAAAGGACCAAACACATGAGTTTTAAATAACACTTCATCTGATAAGCGACAAAGAAGATGATGGTGATCCTGGTAAAGGTACATATAGATGAGAATCCTACAGATATGACAACCAAGGTTGTGAATGCAACTAGGCTCTAAGAGATTTTCTGATATCAATGAGATAGGCCTTCAAGAACTGAACAAGTAAGGATTTCTATGGCGTCTAAACCTTGATAGGTTACCTTTCTATAAGAATTATATCTTGGAAAAAACCAAGAGAGTTGCCTTTGGAAGAGGCAATAACAGTACACATGAAAAACTATCATACATACATTCTGATCTCTAAAGATCTTCACAGAGTTTTTCTCTTAATGGCTTAAGGTATTTTGTATCTTTTATAGATGATGCAATAAGTTAAACTTGGGTGTACTCATTGAGATTTAAAGATCAAGTGATTGGATAGTTTAAGGAATGTAAAGCTAAGGTAGAAATACAATCTAGTAGGAAAGTTAAGTACCTAAGGACTGATAATTGATTGGAGTTTTGTAATGATCCATTCAACCAATTTTACAAGACTAATGGTAGATTAGATGAATATAAATCTCCTAGAAAGGATGAGATACATGCTATTGAGTGCAAACCTTGTAAAGAATTTATGGGAAGAAGCTCTTCATACATTATGCTTCACAATAAACAGATGTACCTCTATTGTATTACAACTTAACACACCTAAAGAAATATAGAGTAATAGACCAACTAACTATGGGGTGCTTAAGGTTTTCAAGTGTGTGACCTATATGCATATGAGAAAAGATAAATTGGAGGTAAGAGTAGTCAAGTGCATTTTTCTTAGGTATCATGATGGTATAAAAGGGTACAAGATGTGGGATCCATTGAATATCAAGTGTGTTATCAGTAAGAGTGTTGTATTTAGAAAACATGAACTTAGGAAAGAATGAAGTTGTTATTGAACAGATAGTGAATGAAGGTGAAAAACCTTCCATTGAACTTGAGGTGGAATTTGATGCAAAAGTCATTGGTAACTCTTAACAATTATAATAAACAATTAATAATCCTCAACTGGATCAAGAAAATCTCAATGAATATCACTTGGCAAGGGATAAGAAGGGAAGGGTAATCAAGAGACTACCAAGATATTAAGATGGATATTATGATGCAACACATTGTAATACAAAAGATGACATGATTTCATTTCATTCGGTGCTGCTTTTTAGGTTAATAACTCAAAGCCTAATAGCTATGAATAAGTTATGATTGGAAGTGAATCACACTTGTGGAATATGTCAGCGAAAGAAAATATGGATTTATTGAGGAAGAATGACACATGAAATTAGTGCTAAAGTCCACTGAGATTAAAATAATGGCTTATAAGTGGCTATTTAAGAAGAAAGAAGCAGACCTGGGGTTGAATCACCTAGATATAAGGCTAGGCTAGTTGCTAAGGGCTTCATAGAGAGAAGGTATGTACAAAACAAATATTTTTTCTCATATGGTGAAGCATACATCCATAAGGTCATTTTTATCCATTGTAGCAAATGATGATCTCGAATTGAATTAGTTGGAAGTCAAAACAACTTTTCTTCATGGAAAGTTGGATGAACTAATATACATGCATAAACTTCATGGGTTTTAATTCTTAAATAAGGAAAAAAATGGTTTACTTACTTCAAAAGTCTTTGTATGGACTCATATAATCTCCTAATTGTTGGTATAAGAGGTTTGATGAGTATATGTTGAGCATTGATTTTAAAATAAGTGCTTATGATCTATGTGTGTACTATAAACATCTAGGAAGAAAGAAGATAGTGTATCTAATACTATATATAGATGATATGAGCAATGTTAAGAGAGTATAAGAAGATTAAAGAATCTCCTGAATGTTGAATTTGAAATGAGTGATCTAGGCATAGAGATTAATAGAAATAGACATGAAAGAGTGTATTTGTATCTCAGTTAATATATGTGAGAAAGCTACTTGAGAAGTTTGGCATGGTATTTGCTAAACCAGTCACCATTCTGTTAAGGTAACATTTTAAGCTCTTAGTAAATGATTCACCTAAAATTGATGAGGAAGTAAGTTATATGCAAAAAAATCCATATGCCAATATTGTGGGATGTTTAAAATTTTTGATTGTGGATACTAGACCCGACCTTGCACATAGTGCAAGCCTTGTTGGTAGATACATGAACAACCTATGAAGGATGTATTAGGAAGCAGCAAAATTAGTATTTTGTACTTGAGAGGAACTGAAAGTGAAGGAATCATTTTTGAAAAATGGTCACTAGTTTATTGGTAGTATCCTTAGTGCACTTAGATTTTGCATGTGATTTGGATAATAAAAGGTCAATCACAAACTATTTTTTTCAAGTTTGGAAAATGATTAGTGAGTTAAAAAGCTTCTCTTTAACATATTGTTGCTTTTTCATCCATAGTAGCTGAATATATAATTACAACTAAAGTTGTGATAGAAGCTTAGAAGGATGACTAAGGAGTTGGGTTTTCAGCAAGATGTGGTGTATGTGCATTGTGTCAATATGAGTACAGTTCATCTCTCGAAGAACCCTTAGTATCATTAAAAGACCAAGAATGTGGATGTTAAATACCACTTCATCATAGAAGTGATAGAGTTTAATTGAAGTCAAGTTGATCATAGGAGGTATAAGGAATCAGAAGAAGTTTTTATGAGGAAGATGTAGCTTCTTTGGTACAAAGGTGGATTTTTTTTATTTTATAAAATGATACCTAAAATCTTGTATTTATAAGACTTACAAAGAGAATATTTATAGCTTATAATCTTTGTAGTTTAGGGTGTGTAAACTAACATTCTTACGTCCAATTTGTGCGGCCTATATAATGGTTGTTATAAGGGTTGATTTAGCCCCTTTAAACGTCATATGAATGAATGGGTGGGTGGGTGGGTTTAATATTCTTATTCCCACATTAAATATTTACTAGGATAGGGTGGGAATTCTTTCGGAGTATCTCTACAAATATATATATATATATTAACAAATTTTTTGTTGAAAAATAAAATAAAACTGAAATTGGATGTAATATATATTAAATATAATATACAAATTATAAATATACTTAAATTATTTATTTTAATAATTGTTATATAATCAAAATAAAGTATATTTTTAATTAGATAAAGGAGACGTGAAGATCCTTCTTATTAGGCAAATAGTAACATTTAATCCATTTATTTATATGTAACAAGTGCTTTTGATTTCATTCAATTTTTCAAAAAATGCCAAATGACGACAAAAAGTACTATTGAATTAATATTTTAATATTAGTTTTAATTGGTATATTTTTGTAATTATTTTATTCTCCCGTGGCAAATGAAAATCATCCCGATGCCCAAAATTTTCATTTAATTATACACTCATCAAATCATCTTATTTCAAAAAAGATACTACTTTTTTGACTTAATATATAAAAATAAATATTTATATCATTAATTAATAATTTTGAAAAAAATTTACCATTATTTTATTTCAAATCATATTTTAAAATCAAACAAATGTATTGTTTAATCAAAAATATAGTAAATTTTATATAATTAAAGAGACCACACAACACTAATTGTAAAAGAGTGAGTAAATGACACTACTAACTTATTTTAAGAGACCTCATTGATATTTTTTCTTTTAATTATAATTTTATATTTTTATAAATAAATATATATATATATATGTATATATATATATATATATATAATTATAAAAAACTGAGAGATTTAATGACGAGGGTGTAATATCATATCCCATTTTATAAAAAAACATTTTCTACGCCGAGTTATCTTCATCGGTAATTTTCTTTGTGGTTGAAACAACAGTACACCCTTCCACCCCAATTATGTTAGTTTAAAAGTCTTAGGATTGTATATTCAAAGTAAGATTTAAAAAGATTTTATTAGATTTTAAAATTTTAAGAATCTATAAATTTTAATATATTATTAAAAACTTAAACATATAATTCATTAAATATTTAAAAATTTCAATTAGGATTTATAAATACTTTGATATATTTCATATTCTAAAAAATCTATAGATTTAAATAGACTTTTAAAGATTTAAATATATTTTTATTTAACTTTTAAAAACTATATATAAGTTTGAACATTTATATGACTTTTTTTTTCATAAATTTTTATAACTTTATAAGGACTTTAAATTGTAATATATTTTAAATTTTTATCATACTCGTATTTTTTCCCTACACTTTAATTATTTTGTAATTTCTTAATGAATAATTTCACATTTATTAAAAATACTAAATATGTTATTATATATTTTATTTAAAAAACATATACTCTTTTTTAAAATGTAAAAATATCAAGAGTTTTTATAAAAATAAAGACGAATTTACATTAATTGAAAAATGATACATGTCGAAGTTAACTTACGAAGAAAAACAAATATTATTGTAAGATTTTTGGTCTCTAATAGTTATTAAAAAAAAATTATATAAAGAAAATTAGTTTTTTAATTTTACAATGATGTATTCAAATAGGATTTTTGTAAAATTTAATAGTTTCTCAAATTTCAGATATATATTTTTAAGACATTTTAAAAATCTATAAAAGTGTAGCTGTATTCTTTTAAGACTTTTTAATATCTATAAAAGTTTAGTTGTATTCAATTAAAGTTTTATATTTTTTTTAAAAAAATTATAAAAATTTATACAAATTTAAATGTATTCAATTACTAATTTTTAAAAATTTATAAAATTATTAGGGTACTCAAAATATCAATAACTACTAAAAACTTCATTTAATTGTAGAACTTTTGAGCATTTGTCTATAATTAAACGAAGTTTTTAAAAATAATTGATATTTTAAATAAATTAATATTTTGAATACAATTAAATTTGTATAGATTTTTGTAAATTTTTAAAAAATCATAAAACAATTTAATGGAATACAACAAAAAAGTTATAGATTTTTAAAAAGTCTTAAAAAATACACCTAATTTTTTCAAAATTATAAAAAAAATTAAAATCAATAAAAAAATTATTTAAATACACCTTGTTAAGCAAAAAGAATGATAAATTATTAAAAAAAAGATTAAATATGTAAAACTAGAAAAGTCCTCTCCACCTACCGGTGAATAGAATTTTCCTTTATTTATCACATTGGTCACGAAAATGAGAAAAAAAAATCATGTTTTATAAATTCTAAATAATATGAATTAATAAATATAATTAAATTTATATTATTATATATAATAAAAATTCACATTAATTATAATATATAATTAAACTGTAACCCATCATTTTTTCCACTCTCTGTATCTTCTTCTTATCAAAATTCTTTTCTCTTATCTAAATTTAAATGAATTTAAAAAAAATCATAAAATTAAATTTTACTTTTTTTTTTGTTAAGAAAATTATTTTTACTTCTTTTTTCAACTAAACTTAATATATTATCTAGGTTTAATATTTCTAAATAATTATTAATAAAAGTTAGTTGACTAATAGAAATTACTTATGTATAATTAATAATTATGATATTTTATAATTTTTATTTCATTAAAAAATTTTAATAATTTTTTTTATAATTATTTTAATCAATATATCTTCAAATTAGTCCATTCGAATTAATTGAAATCAATCAAACTCAACTTGAATAGTTCAAAGATATATTGATTTAATTTGATTTTAATTTTTTATTAATCAATTGAGTATAAATTAATTTAATTTTCAAATATAGAGAATTAATCAAAAACATAGCAACTTATATATATATATTTTATTATTTGATTTATTTTTTTTCTTTTATTTATACATTTTTCATTATTTATCTTATATTTTAAAAATTTTAAATTACTAACATCTTTTTAATCCTCTAAAATCATAAGTTTTTTCATTACTTGTATTTATGATATAGATATCTATTTTATTTAATATAAGGATGCTTTACAAAATAAGCTACTTTAAAATCTTAAAATTATAATATTTAAATAATGTTAATTATAATATCATATACATAGTAAAAATTATAGAACTTAAAGTTTATAGAAGTAAATTTATCTTGAACATAATTAATATGTCACAATTTAAATTAAAAAAAAATAATCATCACTAATTAAATCTAGGTACAAATGTCATCACAATCGCCCATCTATTGCATTTAAAACAAATCCATCCGTGTGTTGTCACAATTTAAGAACCAATTAAATTAAGTTATTTTGAATTTTGAGTTTTAGTTAAAAATTAAACCAATCTCTATTTAAACCCGTAATCATATTAACGTTTTGTTTATAGTAGGAAAACCACTTCCTCATATGACTTTAGATGTAAAAGAAGTATCAGGAAAATACTTTGACTACATTATAATAGAGGAGGCACAACAGGTTGTCCCTTAGCTGCAACACTGTCTGAGAAGTTCTCAGTGCTTTTGGTTGAAAGGGGTGATTCTTTCTATAAAAATCCCTTAGTAGATGACAAAATATACTTCGATTTTGCATTGATCCAAACTAATAAATATACATCAATAGCTCAAAGCTTTGTCTCGGAAGATGGTGTTCCAAACTTGAGAAGAAGAGTTCTAGGAGGATGATCTACTATAAATTATGGGTTCTACAGTAGAGCTAAAGATGATTTTGTGAAAAAAGTTGGATGGAATATGGAGCTAGTGAAAGATGCTTATGAATGGGTTGAATCAAAAATTGTTTTAAAGCCTGAGTTGACTCCATAATGGTTATAGTTTGAAGTATTTAGAGGGAACTAAAATAGGTTGGACTACTTTTGATCAATTTAGAAAAGACACACCTCTGTTGATCTTCTTGAGGTAGCAAATGTAGATAATATTATAATTCTTTTGAATTCTATTGTAAAGAATGTTCTCACTATATCCCACTATATCTTCACATTTCATATTTAAAAGATGAATTTCTTGATATTTATGCGTATATTAGCTCAATTCTCATATGCAGGTAAGAAAAATGGTCAAATAGCTCGTGAGATAAAATTCATCAAAAGTGAGTCATTCCAAACAAACTTATTGAGCTTACATTTAACAAATCAAGGTGAGATATCATTCTAGCAGCAGGAGCACTTGGTAGCCCCCAAATTTTAGTAATAAGTGGAATTGGTCCTAAAAATCATCTTAAGGAATTGAATATCCCAACTGTAATTGATTTAGATGGTGTTGGACAAGAAATGAAAGATAACCCTGGCATTTCCTTCTTAGTAGATTCTAAGCCAAAGAAAAGACTACCTGATACACCTCAAGTAGTAGGCATAGCAAATAAATTCAAAATCATAATTGAATCAACGATTATACCCACAAGCTTAAATGCTACAAGAATGTCAATTGCTACAAAACTTGCATTTACTTCATCAAAAGGACAACTTAAACTGAAAAACAAAAACCCCAAATAAAACCCATCGGTTAGATTCAATTATCTATCAAATGAAGAAGAAAATGCAGAATGTGAAAGAATGGTGAAATTGCTTGAATATGTAGCAACTTCTGAATAGTTTATAAATTTCTGGGTATTGAAACTAAGAACAATTCGTTGTCTGATGAAGAGGATCTAAGAAAGGTTTGTAAGAAAAATGTTACAACCTTTTTCCATTATCATGGTGGTTGTACTACGGGATCAGTTGTTGACAGTGATTACAGAGTCCATGGTCTTGAGGGATTGAGAGTGGTAGATGGCTCTACTTTGTTGGAATCACCTGGCACAAATCCGATGGCTGCCCTCTTGATGTTGGGAAGATACCAAGGAATCAAAATTCTTGAAGAAAGAAAAAAAAATGATTTCTCTTTGAATATAATAACACAACATTACTAAGGGCTTGATACTTTAAATTTCCTCTTGGTCTCAGATCTACCCACCAAACCCATCTATTTTCTCTGTCTATTTTTGAATAAATTATTAAAATAATTTTTTCATCTCATTTTCATTTTTTATAATGTGTTAAGTTACACATATATATAGACATTTTATTTACACTCTTTTCCTATCAAGCTTTAATCAAGGAGTTAGGTGAAGGGTTAGTTTTGGTTGGGTCAGATATCGGAGCCGCAATTGTTGAATCAACACTTCCTTCCAAGTTGATACTAAATGTCTTGCACTGTTAACTTGTCTAAAACATTTATGAATACTCAGTTTGAGAATGTTGGTAAACTAATCTTCTTGCCAAAACTTGGATAATTACATAATTTTTTCTTCTAACTTTTTCTTAAGCAAGAATTTTTCCACCTCAACATGTTTTGAATGATCATATTGAACAAGATTGTGATCAATATCACATTCTATTTTGTTGTTACCTTACTCATTTCTATTTTCTTTACCTCTTGTTTAAAAACCAAAAATCTGTCAAAATTTACTTTGAAATTTATATTTGTTGTCAAAATAATTTTGATGAGCATACATTTAAGATTGGGTTGTTTTATGAGTTAGTAGTCAAATTGTAAGTTATGTGCGTACATGGTTTGACTGTATGTCTCCCATACACGATTTGATATTAGTTTTTAACAATGTTTCTCATAAGAGGGTGAGTTGTTACACTTTCAATTACTTGATCAATGGTTTCCAATCACACTATATTGGGTGGTGTCGGTTGTGGAGGATAGTTAGGTTCGAGGTTGAACTGATTAGCTACGGAAGCAGCAAGTAAATAGCAACAGTAGGCATTTTGAATGAAGGTCTTGACTGATAGAGATAATAATGATTTGACTGTCTATTAGTATTGTAATATGTTTACTGTTTAGTGAATTATTTACTTCTGAGTGGTTGCCTTAAGTAACACAACGATGTTTCTATATAGATAATATCTCTATATGAGTTTACCTCATTATATTAAGTATTATGCATGATATGATGTAGTGCTAGTATAATAATTTAAACTTTAATTAGAAAGATTTAATACTCTTACATGCTTTCTATTATTTTTATTATTATATATGTGATTATGTTGTGTGTTTTGTTAAGTGCTTGTTTCTCTATTTGGGTGAGTCATTACCGAGTCACTAATGAATCTATATCTCTTTACCTTAGTATTATACTTGGTCTTGGACTCTTTCAATTGATATCAGACCTAGTGCACCCATTTGCACTTAACCGTTCTAGTATTGATCTCATTAACTCACTTTTTCACACACTTTCTTTCGGATGGAGTTAGGAGAAGGAGTTAATGTAGGCCACTTTTCAATAGGCTTAACTATGCCTATTAAAAATCTCAAATAAAGCCTTATTTATGGTTCTAAAGAGACAGTGTGTGATTCTTTGTTGAAAATGGTTGGACCTATCCTACCAAAACCCTGCTTGACAATATTATTATCTCAAAACCTATGATCAAGTGAACAAAGTAAGAATCCAAAATATCTAAATGGAATAATAAAGGGTTATATGCTATTATCATAACTATGTCACGTGATGAGTATAAAAAGATTCAAGGTTGTACTTCTTCTCAAAAGACCGAGGATGTTTTTAAGATAATGCATAAGGACATTTCTACATTTCCTAAGAGTAAAAGTATAGTAAATATTTGTGTATATTTGCTACGTTAACGGGGCATGTATGTTTCTTATTGTTGTTTGTTTTCATATTTTTTGTGGTATATATGATGCAAATTATAACAAGCTTATGAAATTTGTTTGGTGTTTTAGAGTTATACAATAAATATATCATACTTCTTATAAATAATTATATTTGATAAAAGAATTATGTATTTTTCTTACATTATTATATTTGAATAATTATTTTAATTACATAAAAAAAATTTAAACTTAAAATTATTTCATAATATTTCTGATTACTCATTTAAAGAACAAGTTAGCTTCCATTAATTCATTTTCGTTCAATATCAGGGAAAATAATTAATACAACATTATTCCAATCCAGTATAAATATATTATTAATTATATCATACAATAATTTAAATTAATTAATTTAGTATCCGTCAGGCAAAATTTTGTAAAATAATAAATGAAGTTAATAATTTACAACAATCTAAATCTTTATAATTATTTATATTCATTAATTAATTAAATATGTTTTATTTCCATTATTTAAATGAAATAGTATAATTTTTTTTAAAAATATTATTTACAATCACAATACTTCTATCGAGATTCGAATTAACAACTCTTGTATATTATAAATTTTGATTTATATATCGAGGAATTTACTTGTTGGTCTTATCAAAGCCAAGCAATTATATTTTTCTTTTAAGTTTCACCATCTAGAGTTATCTAAAAGCGAATGGGAAGGGGGAGCTGAGATGGGGTTATCAAAAACTATTACCTTCGAAAAATCTCCAAGAGAAAATTTCAAATTTTAAATATTTTTGCCTTTTATTTCTATGATAATATAAATAACATTTCGTAAACTTATGATAAAAATAATAATATTCACCACCTAATATCATCCACGTATCATATCATATTATCCTTTTCTTTTTCATTTTTAAAAAATCAAAATCCCACTCCAATTTTAATATCATTAATATTAATAAGACGGTAACTAGGGGTGTCTACCAATCCCATTTTGGGAAAAACAATTTAAACGGATCAGACTGTTTGATTTATAAAATCGTTCGGTCCAATCCGATTCAGTTCAGTTTCCGATTTAGTTCGATTTTTGGACATCTTTAATGAGAAATAATATAATTTTTTTTAATATATTTATTAAACCGTTCGGTCTGGTTTTATGGTTTGGTCCAATCCGGACCGGTTTATGGACACCCCTAATGGTAACAACTACACTAAAGTATATAATTATTTTTTAACATAAGTATGCATTAAATTGAGTGGTATCTAATATATAAAAATAGACAGACATATATATATATATATATATATATATATTAAAATTTAGAATACATAACTATAAGTTTATTAATATTAGATTCAATAAATAAATAAATTATTTGAATTATATTCACAATAAAAGACACTATAATAATTTTCAAAGACCATTCAAAATTTTAAGAGAAATATAACACTCAAAGAAAAAACTCTTAACTTACGCTCAAACTAAGAATACAAAAACTTATTTGTTTTTGAACCGATGCTTAACTCAAATGCAAGGAATGCTATTTATAATCCTCATCATACAATCTAAGTCATACAAATATAAAATCAAGAAATAATTCTAACAACACAAATATAAAACTAAGAAATAATTCTAACCACATATTATTACCACATTCTATACGCTTTTCTTTTCTACATCCTTCTTTTTCATTAAAAATTCTTTCTTCAATATTTGAGAAGCTTATATTGTATTGAGTTGGGATTAATCTTTAATACTCTCCTTCAACATTTGCTCTCACTATTTTTACTGTGTCGAGTTGACTATGAAACTTTTCAAACTTGTCAATGTTTAAGCTTTTTGTAAACAAGTACCCAACTTGATCATCTATCTTCATTTACCTTATCTCAATTTTTTCTTGCAAAACCTTTTCTTTGATAAAATGATAGTGCACTTCAACATGTTTAGTTTTTGCATAAAAGACTAGATTCTCTACCAAATGAATTGTTGACTGATTACCATAGTATAACGAAGCTGTATAATCTACTGGTTGATGTAGATTATTCATTAGTTATATCAACCATATACTCTCTCGAGTTGCCATTGTCACTACTAGATACTCAGCTTCATTGGTTGATAATGGTACTGTCAACTGTCTCTTGCTACACCAAGAAATTATTCCAGAACCAAGCATAAACACATATCCAGTTGTTGATCTCCTGGTGTCATGATCTCCTATATAGTGAGCATCACAGTAACCAACTAACATATCGTCTCCACCTTTCTTGTACAAAAGACCATAGTCAATTGTACTATTCACATATCTCAGTATTCATCAAATTGCTTCCAAATGAGGCTTCTTTGGATTTTGCATGTACCGACTTATTACACTAATTGTATAAGAAATGTTAGGTCGAGTTAAAGTTAAGTAGATCAAACTGCCTAACAATTTAGGATACATTGTTGTATCCTCCAAATCTTTTCCTTCATGTGCACAAATTTTGGCATTTGGTTCCATCGGCGTCAAAATGGGTTTGCCTTCAAGGTTTTCAAACTTCTTCAATAAATCTTTGGAATATTTTTACTGACAAAGAAATATTCCTTCTTGTGTGTGATCAACCTCTAGACCAAGGAAGTGTTTGAGCTATCCAAGTTCCTTCATCTAGAAATGGACTGATAAATTCTTCTTTATTCGAATAATTTTTGCCTCATTATCACCAGTTATGATTAAATCATCTACGTACACTAATACGATAGCTAGCTTTTCTTCATTAGGTTTGACAAACAGTTGGAATCTATAGGCGTTATTGAATAACCATTTTGTGTTAAAAATTTAGCAATATTACCATACCGTGCCCATTGGTTGGATCATGTAGATCACCCGATCTAGCTCTTCATGAAGAAATGCATTCTTCACATCCATCTGCCATAAATTCCAGTCTTTAATGGCTACATGTGCAAGTAGGACTCATACAGTTGTAAGTTTTGCAATCAAACTAAACGTTTTATCATAGTCTAGTCCATATTGTTGATAGAAACCACAAGATACCAATTGTGTCTTGTAGCTCTCAATTGAACCATCTAGATAATGCTTTATCTTGTAAACCCACTTACAAGATATGGGTTTCACATCTCATAGTTTTTGCACCAGATCCCAAGTTTGTTTTTGATGAAGTACATCAATCTCTTCTTTCGTAGCTATCATTATTATATTCATAAATACTCCGCTAATATAAATGATAAAATTTGCATGAATATTTATTGAATCTGTATATATGTATGTTTTTAGATAAATATTTATTGAATTTGTATCTATGTTTATTTTTATTTATTAATCTGTATATATGTTTATTTTTATGTTATTAGATTAGGAACACAAAAACCAAACTATCGTGACAGGATGTTTAGGATTTAATTTCGTTTTTAAAAGTTTGAATAATAAATTAAAAACCACATATATTCCTTCCTTAGATCGACCTTGGGAGTATACTTATCATTTTACTTCGAAATGATTCGTGCACTTGCGAGAGTTTTATAAATATTAAAACCAAAGTATTGGCAAGAATCGGCGATGCCAGTTTTCGCTCATCAAGTTTTTGGCGCCGTTGCCGGGGAAGGAATAGCGTTTTTAAATTATTTATCAAAATCTTAAAAAAAAATTTGTGCTGTAAATAATTGTGATATTTTTCTTTTTATATAATAAAAAAAAATAATAATCAAATTTCAAAATTAATAAAAAAAAACAAAAAAACAAAAAAAAAATTAAAAATTAAAAAAATAAAATAAAATAAAATAATTTTTTTTAGTTAAAATAATTTAGAAATTTGAAATTTGAATAAAAAATTTTACCGTTCATGAATAGTAAAAAATAATAATAAATAAAAATTAAAAAAAAATTAAAAAACAAATTTTAAATTTCAAAAATTTTAAGTTAATGAGAAATAATACAGCGTGAATAGTAAAATAAAATTACCGTTCATAAATTAAAAAAAAACATTACTTGAATTTATATCTAATTAACTAAATAGCATGAAAAGTAAAAATTTAAGGGAGTTCTGTCTAGGAGACTAATTCTTGGAAGCCTTTGTGCCACTAGTCTTTCCTTGGAACGTTGTTCTGGTTAGGAGAATGGTTTTTAAGGAGCCATTTGCACCACCATTCTTTCCTGGGAACACTCTTGGTTAATACTGATTATGTTATATATAAAAAAAATTAAAAAAACAAATAAAAAAAATAATAAATAAATAAATAAATTTTTTTCTT
This sequence comes from Hippophae tibetana, assembly GCA_037013495.1. Taxonomy (NCBI): domain Eukaryota; kingdom Viridiplantae; phylum Streptophyta; class Magnoliopsida; order Rosales; family Elaeagnaceae; genus Hippophae; species Hippophae tibetana. Next base: position 25,184,086 of record CM072805.1, on the reverse strand, counting down.
TTTTAGGGTTTAACTAGTTTTGTTTAGTGCTTTGTATTAAATACCATGTAAATTTTCTCTAATTTTTTTATTTTGTTGACAGGAGTTTTAAATTTACGTTTACAATAGTCTATGCGTGGTAAGAGATCCTTAGGAAACCCCCTTACACCATATGTAAATAATTTTCATAAATTTAAACAAGTGTCAACAAAACTGGATTCCACCCATCAACCTGTTTTTGAGCCAAACATAGAACCAAGTCTTAATCCTTTAATAGAACCGAAAGAAATGGAAGAAAACCAACATGTTAGGGAAACCACTATGAAGGAGTTTGCAAGACCGGTGATTGGCACGGCAACTGCCGCTATCCAGTTGGGTGAGGCTGCTCGGAATTATGACCTTAAAAATATTCATTTTTCTATGCTTCCTTCCTTTTATGGGCTACCTAATGAAGATTCTCTTTCCTTTATGAGAGATTTCTATGCTACGGTCCAAACATTCTCCCTCGGTATTCTAAACGAAGATCAACTTAGAATGAGATGTTTTCCCTACACATTAAAGGATAAGGCCAAAGCTTGGTTGATGTCACTTCCCCCAGGTTCTCTGATGACATGGGGTAACATTTACAATAAATTTATGGGAAAATTCTATTCCCATAAAAAAACATCAGAGTTGAAAGGAAAGATTGCTACTTTCTCTCAGATGGAAGGAGAACCATTCCATGAAGCTTGGGATAGGTTCAAAATGTTTCTCACTCAATGTCCCCATCATAGCTTTCCCCTACAGTTGCAGAACCAATTCTTTTACGATGGACTTACACAAAAATGTCACTTCATTGTCGAAACGCTGCAGGAGGAGCAATAGGAGAAAAGACTGCCTCAGAGACGTATAACCTCTTTGAGATGTTGGGTGCTATATCCCAACAGAAAAGCTCCTGAGTGAGAAAAGCTGGAGTTCATGAAATCGACTCCAGTAATGAAGTTCAACAACAACTTGTTCAACTGACCAAGCAAGTTGCCCTTCTCGTTACACAAACCAATACCAATAATGAACAATATGGTTTGTATAGCAACATGGGACATGGTACTGAAGCCTGCCCATATCAAGGAGAAACAACAAATGGACCTGAACAGGTTAATGTGTTGGGAGCATATCAACAGAGACCAAGGTTTGACCCCAATTCAAATACCTATAATCCTGGGTGGAGAAATCATCCAAATTTCTCCTGGAGGCAAAACAACCCTCCTTTCACTCAAAGCTCAAACCAGCCAGACCAGCAATTCCACCCACCTATTCCAAGAAGCATTCCCAATAAACCAACCCTAGAGGACAACTTGAATTCTTTTATTCAAGTCTGTAGGGATAACCAATCAACGGTTGGACTCTGTGGAAGCTTCTATCAAAAAGGTGGAAGTTCAAGTTGAACAGTTAGTTGAACATTTGCAAAAAAGCAAAGACTAATTTGATACTTAAATGAATTCAATGAAGAGGAGACATTGAGTTTTTCATTCTGCAATCTCCAAGCAACGTCTTACTAGAAGACGATAAATTTTAGTCCTGTATGGGAGGTCACCCATTATTGTATTTTCCTTTGTTTTAGTTTGCATATAATAAAAATTCAAATGAAATAAATTCGTTTGTTTCAAAAATTGTGTCCATTCGTTTAAATTTAAATTTAAAAAAAAAACAAAACAAAACAAAAAAAATTTAGGTTCCTTGCACCTTTTTACTTTAAGCCTTTACGTTTTATCAAGTTATAAATATTTCTTAGAGATATCTACTATTGTATTTTAAGAGCAAAATGTTGATACACAATAGGAGGAGGATCATTTTCAACTACAAACAACCATGGGAGATGCTGAAGATAGGCGGAAAAAGATGAAAGAATATACAATGCCAATCATTGGCAATGTAACTTCCGGTATCCAATTACAAGAGGCTGCAAGGAATTATGAATTGAAAAAGATTCAATATTCTTTGTTGCCTTCCTTTTACGGTATCCGTAATGAAGACCCTTTGCATTTCATTCGAGAATTCTATGCTATTGTCCAAACCTTTCCACTACATGCAATTAATGAAGATCAACTTAGGATGAGGTGTTTTCCTTACACTCTCAAAGATAAAGCTTGGTCATGGTTCATTACTCTACAGTCAGGTTCTCTTAAAACTTGGGAGGCAGTCTATGAAAATTTTATGGGTAGGTTCTATTCCCATCAAAAGACTGTTGATCTAAGAACAAAGATAGCAACATTTTCTCAAATGTATGAAGAGCCCTTTCATGAAGCTTGGGAACGATTCAAACTCCTTTTCATTCAATGTCAAAATCATAGCTTTCCATTACAGCTACAAAACCAATTCTTTTATGATGGATTGACACTACATAGTCAATGTATGGTTGATAATGCTGCTGGAGGTGCTGTAGGAGAAAAGACCGCAGAGGAAACCTATACTCTTTATGAGCTGTTGGGTTCTAATTCCCAACAAAGAGGTGGTAGAAGGAAAGCAAGGGTCAATGAAGTTGGCTCTGATAATGAGATAACCTTGCAACTTGCTGAATTGACTAAACAAGTGCAATTCCTCACTACCCACCAAATTTCAAATCAAGAGGTATGTGAAGTGTGTTGTTCAATTGGGCATGGTACTCATAATTGTTCAAATACTTGTGATTCTAGTGTCGATACCATAGAGGAAGTCTAATCTTTTCAAAGGTATCATCCAAACACCTATAATCACCCAGCCTACACCCAATATCCAACACTAAGGTCGGATAACAACCACCCTTACCCACCAAGCCAATCTTTTAAGCCAACCTTAGAAGATAGCTTGAATGCTTTTATTCAAGTTAGTCGTGACAACCAATTGATGACTAATCAAAGGTTGAACACCATGGAGGCTTCGGTTAAAAGGATTGAATCTAAAGTTGGGCAACTGGCTGAACAAATGCAAAAGAAAGAACCAGGAAAGTTTCCCAGTCAACCAGAACAAGCAAAGGATGTAAGAACCCTTCGAAGTGGTAAGGTAGTCAATACCAGTTTACCTGAAATCTCTAACAATCTACCTTGTAGTTCAGGTAACAGAGAAGGCGATACTCTAATCTCGCAAAAAGGAGAAACAAGTGTTAAACTTAACAAACCTTCTGAAAAACTCATTGGGGGGTCATCTGACACCCCCAAAATTCAAAAGACAACAGAACCACACCAGATACAAGTACCTTTTCCCCACCGGTTGAAAGAATCCAAACAAGATAAGCAATTCTATGATCTTTTTAATATGCTTTCTAAAGTAAATATCAATTTACCATTATTAGAAGTGATCATGAATGTGCCCTCATATGCCAAGTTTTTCAAAGAGTTGAACACTAAGAAAAGGAGGTATGAACTGAATGAACGAGTAGTAGTATCAGAAATTTCTAGCGCTGTACTTCAGCACAAACTACCCCTTAAGTTGAAAGACCCTAGAAGTTTTATTATAAACATAACTATGGGGGATAGGAAGGTTGCTAAAGCAATGCTTGATTTAGGTGCTAGTATAAATTTGATGCCCTACTCTATATTCTTACAGCTCAATCTAGGGGATTTAAAACCCACAACTATGTCCCTTCAACTTGCAGATAGATCTCTTAAATATCCAGAGAGAATAGTTGAGGATGTTTTGGTACAGGTAGACAAACTGATAATACCTGTTGACTTTGTGGTTCTGGATATGCAAGAAAATCCAGCATTGGACAGAGAGCACACAATATTGCTTGGTAGACCATTTGTGGCAACTACTAAAACTATTATTGATGTCCAAGATGGAAATTTGACAATGACAGTCTTAGGAGAGACTGTTCATTTTAAAGTTTTTGATTCTTCACCTTTCCCTTCTATTTCTGCCATCGATGAAATATTCGATGTTGACCCTTTGGATAATCTTGTCCAAAGCACCTTTTTTCCAAACCAGAATAGAAGAAAAGCTTGAAACTGTTCTTACACTTGAAAAGGTTGAAGAAGATTTAGATGAAGAAATTAAGGGGTACCTTGAACAACTAGACAATAATGAAGTGATGACAAAATCTAGTACACTTTTAAATCTACCCAGTTCTTCATCTAGTAAAGAGGCCAATCCACCTGAACTTGAACTCAAAGACTTACCTGAGCACTTAAAATATGTGTTTTTGGGAGAAGGAGAAACTTATCCAGTGATAATTTCTTCAACCTTGACCAAACCACAAGAAAAGGAACTCATCAAAGTGCTTAAACAGTTTAAGAAATCTATAGGTTGGAGTATAGGGGATATAAGAGGCATTAGTCCAACAATGTGTATGCACAAGATCAACTTGGAGGATGGTGCTAAACCTGTACGAGAGGCCCAAAGAAGAATAAACCCAAACATGCAAGAGGTAGTTAAAAAGGAAATTCTTAAATTATTAGAAGAAGGGATTATCTATCCTATTGCGGATAGTAAGTGGGTTAGTCCAGTGCATGTGGTACCAAAGAAATCTGGGATAACAGTTGTTAAAAATGACAAAAGTGAATTAGTGCCCACTAGAATAATCACTGGATGGAGAATGTGTATAGATTTTAGGAAACTAAATTTATATACGAAAAAGGATCACTTTCCTCTTCCATTCATTGATCAAATGTTGGAAAGATTAGCTGGGCACGAATTTTACTGTTTTTTGGATGGATTGTCTGGATATTATCAAGTACCCATAGCACCAGAAGATCAGGAAAAGACCACATTTACATGTCCTTTTGGGACATTTGCTTTTCGCAGAATGCCATTTGGGTTATGCAATGCCCCTGCAACTTTCGAGAGATGCATGATGTCTATTTTCTCAGACATGGTGGAAAAATTCATTGAGATTTTCATGGACGATTTCTCTGTCTTTGAGAACTCATTTGATGATTGCTTACATAAATTGACTTTGGTTTTAGAAAGATGCATTGAATGCAATCTCACCCTTAGTTGGGAGAAAAGTCATTTTATGGTTTAACAAGGGATAGTTTTAGGACATATAATTTCAAACAAGGGTATTGAAGTGGATAAAGCAAAAGTTGAATTGATATCCAAACTACCTCCCCTACATCTGTGAAGGGGATAAGAAGCTTCTTGGGACATGCAGGATTTTACAGACGATTTATTAAAGATTTCTCTAAAATAAGTCGTCCCTTATGTAACTTGCTATCCAAAGATGCTGATTTTGATTTCAACAATGACTGCCTTACTTCCTTTAATACCTTGAAAGATAAACTAACATCTACCCCTGTTATTATGGCACCAAACTGGTCTTTACCTTTTGAAATAATGTGTGACGCTTCTGATTATGCAATAGGAGCAGTCCTAGGACAAAGAGTGGATAAACGTTTGCATGTCATCTACTATGCTAGCAAAACACTCAATGATGCCCAAATGAATTACACCACCACTGAAAAGGAATTCTTGGCTATAGTATTCTCTTTAGAAAAATTTCGGTCTTATTTAGTAGGATCTAAAGTGATTGTGCATTCTGATCATGCTGCTTTAAGATACCTATGAAGTAAACCAAATGCCAAGCCAAGATTAATCAGGTGGGTCTTACTCTTACAAGAATTTGACTTAGAAATCAAGGATAAGAAAGGCAGTGAAAACTTAGTAGCTGACCATTTGTCTAGGTTGATTTCTAACTTCAATTCTCTTAAAGATGAGAGTAATGAAGATATAGTTGAAACCTTTCCTGATGAACAATTATTTTTCATAGGTCCGAACCCATGGTATGCTGATATTGTTAACTATCTTGTCACTGGTGTTTTGCGACCTAACACTTCATATCAGGACAAGAAAAGGTTTTTTAAAACTATTAAGGACTATTTCTGGGATGACCCTTATTTATACAAGATTGGTCAAGATCAAGTCATCCGGAGATGTGTACCTGAAGAAGAACATAAGAGCATTCTAACTTTTTGTCATGAACTTCATTGTGGGGGTCATTTTGGAGGTGAAAAGACAGCCCGTAAGGTATTACAGTCTGGATTCTTTTGGCCCACTCTTTTTAAAGATGCTCATATGTTTTGTGCACAATGTGATAGATGTCAAAGAACAGGAAACATAAGCAAAAGAGATGAAATGCCTTTGACATCTAATTTAGTTGTTGAACTCTTTGATGTATGGGGGATTGACTTTATGGGTCCTTTTCCCCCATCTAATGGTTTTCAATACATTTTGGTTGCTGTGGATTATGTGTCCAAATGGGTAGAAGCTATCCCCACCAAAACCAATGATGCTAATGTTGTTGTGAAATTCTTGAAAGATTTAATATTCAGTAGGTTCGGAACGCCTAGAGCTATAATAAGTGATGGAGGTAGCCATTTTTGTAACAAACTCTTTGATGGAGTACTAAACAAGTACAACATCACACATAAAGTAGCTACTCCATATCATCCTCAAACTTCCGGTTTAGTGGAAGTAAGTAATAGGAAAATTAAGGGAATATTGGAACGCATTGTGCGTCCTTCAAGGAAGGATTGGGCATTTAAGTTAAATGATGCCTTATGGGCATACCGCACCGCTTACAAAACACCTATTGGGATGAGCCCTTACCGGTTAATCTTTGGGAAAGCGTGCCACCTTCCAGTTGAACTTGAACACAAGGCTTACTGGGCAATTAAAGAGCTAAACATGGATTTAGATAAAGCAGGTGAAAAACGATTACTCCAGCTTCATGAGTTGGAAGAAATTAGGAATGAAGCTTATGAGAATGCCAAATTATACAAAGAGCGTACTAAGCGCTATCATGACAAGAGGCTAGTTCCTAAGACTTTTCACCCTGGAATGAAAGTTCTTTTATTTAACTCTCGTTTGAGATTATTTCCAGAAAAGCTGAGATCAAGATGGGATGGACCATTCAAAATAGTTCAGGTATTTGAACATGGAGTGGTAGAACTATTGGACTCCAAGACACAAAAAACGTTCAAAGTTAATGGCCATCGTGTCAAGCCTTATTTAGAAGAACCAAACAACATTGCTGAAATGGATTGCATTTGGCTGAGTAACCCTTAGCACCAAAAAGATACGTCTTGCTAAGACTTTAAACTAAGCGCTGGATGGGAGGCAACCCATCATTTTAGGTAATTTTTTATTATTTGTTTTATTTACTTAATTTTATTGTTTATTTTAGTTTACTTATATGTGAATAATTTTTAAAATTGTTAAAACTAAAAATATTTGTTGAGATGTTAGAAGTTCACAGCGATCTGTCTGTATACACTTTAATGATGAATATGATGGATGCACCTGCATTTCTTCATTACTACTTACACATTCTCAAGAAATAGGTAATCTTTCTCCTCTTTTCTCTTTATCTTTAATTTGCAGTTGTTACATTGAGGACAATGTAAGTTCTAGGTTGGGGGTGGTGAAAAGTTACCATGCTTAAAAAAAATAAAAAAAAATAAAAAATTAATTAAAAAAAAATTCTCACAAAAATTTATCATTTCTTTAAGTCAAATTTAAGTAAATAGTTAAGTCTTTGGTACTGTTAGATTAATATTTGAAAACATATCATGAAATATTTTGTAATTATTTTTGATAATTAGTTAGTTTTTGTCATAACTAGTATTTCTTGATAAAATGTGGAAATTATATTAAACCCAAAATCGGTGTTTATGAATTTGTTTTAGTAGAGACTATCCTTGTGAGATATAATTTTAGCCTAATTTCTTTTATTCAGAGTGAAATATATATTTTTTCTACTCCAAACACATTTCTTATTTATTCAAATTTTTAGATGGTCTCTATAGGTATTAGCATTGAATGTATGAATTTTTTTCTCATCATAATAGAGTATCATATATTTTTTATTATTATTTTTGTTTAGATTAAACGATTTGAGTAGAAATTGATAGTATATGCTTATATCTCATTCATGCATGACTGCTACAAAAACAAAAAGACATATCTGGGGTTACCTAAACCAAGATCAAACAGAAAAGCCACAAAATTAACCACTCACCAAAATCCAAAAAATGTACAATCTGTACATGGGTTGACTCTCTAAAATATACATATATTGAAAGAAAAAAATATATAGAGAGAGATTAAAAAATATAGTATCATCTATATACTATGACCCACATTGCCAACAAAGTTGTGAGTAAAGGCTAAATACAAAAGAAAGATATAGGAAGTAATTCCCTAAAAAGTCATTGCAATTTCTTCATTTGTAAAAAGCATATATCTTGAAATTCTTTCTTAATGAGTTTGATTTATGCATGAAAATAATTTTTATATATGATATCTTTATAATTTATACATTCGATTCCTTTCATGAGATCAATGTTAAAATAACACTTTGAGCCTTTATTCTTTATACATATGCGAACATATTAGTTCATTTCTATACATAAACTCTTTCGCATATAAATTAGTATGAGTGTTTGAACCCATAGGATTCAGTGCTTTGAGAGTATTGACTTGTGAGGAATAGAGTCGAAGCGAATTCTGATTCATGACACTGAAATTGGGTAAAATTAAATTGATACATTTTTGAAATGAAATATGAAAATGATTTTTGACTAATTATTATAATAAAATCATGATTGTTTAAAGAGATTAAAATAACTTATGCTTGAGATTTTAATTATGATCTTAAAGGAGATTAAAAAGTATGAGATATTTTTGTGATATGTTGTTTTCTTTTATTTTCAAATTAATTTTTTGTGTTGTAATTTTAGTTTTTGATTTGATTGTTTTTATAGTTTCTTTTGATTTTTACAGTTAGTTCAATGTTTGTGGGTATCATTACTGAAAACCCTCACGAGACTCAAACTCGTCCACTAGGGCAACCTAGGGGTTTAAAGGCTTGTTGCATAGGCTAAATGCAACCGTTTCAATCCACGAAAGTGATTTAGGATAGTTTAATTTTTAGTTTTTATCGCTTCTCTTGCTAAGGGACTAGCAAGAAGCTGGTTGGGGGTTGTGATGAGTGCTCAAAAAGCACTAAAATAACCATGATTTTATGTACATTAATTGATTAAAAATACATATATTTATATGTTTTATCATATATTTATATAAATTTGTCTTTTTCGGAATCACGGGTATTTTTATTGTTTTTCAGGTATTTCGGCTTAAAAACGCAATTTAAAAACTCAAAGAGGAATACTTGAAGCAATACATCACAAATATATTAATAAATAAGTGGGAAAAGGTCAACAAACATGGAAAAATTGGACAAAAGGGGTCAAAAATGTCAAAAAGGCAAAAATCGCGCCCAACCGCCCAGCCTCGCGCTTTGCCCAGCGCCCCAGCGCCCCATGCCGCGCGCGCCCGCGCGCTGGTACTGTTCACGCACGCCAAGTTGCGCGCAGCGCGCCCAGCAGCCCCTCCGCGCGCGCCAACACCTTTTTGCCCCATTTTTCACGTGCAGCCGCCCCCATGACGTCATTAATGACCTCATCATTTCCAATACACGTTTTTACATTTTTTTATCATTTTTTCACTCACTTTTTCTCTCCATTTTCACCTATAAATACCCCCCTTCCCTTCACTTCAAAACACACCTTCAACACCTCCAAATACATTCTTTTCTCTCTTTTCTTAGATTTTTAGGTTTCTTTAGTTTTTCTTAATTTTTCTTATGTTTTCTTAGTTTTTAGTTAAATTCTCTTAGTTTTAGAGTTCTTCCCTTTTTGGGAAGAACTAGTTATGTTTATGTAATTTTTTAGCTTTTTGATTCAATAAATGGGAGTGCAAATTCCGCTTGGAGTTTTTCCAGCAACGGGAATAACGTCGAAGTTCTGTAAGGATTTTATTTTCTTTACAGTTATTTTTTATGCTTTATTCTTACATGTTATATTTAATTTGTCTGTGATTAAATTTAACTGTGTTGGCTGTTTAGTAAACATGATGTAATAATAACGTTGTTGTGCTTGCGAAATATTAAATAGGTAAAAATCTCTAAAATGAATTGATTTTGTTTTTATTCAAGATTTTAGATTAAGAATGTTAGAGAGAAATATATTATTTTTCATTACAAACTTAAACCTGAAAATTAGATTTTAAGGTTTAGTTATCCGATCTGATTTAGAGTAGTCCTCTTTTATTTGATGGTACAATCGCCCGGTAGTTAGAGTGAAGCTTTATTTCAAAAGTTTTTATAAGAATTATGATTTGAAAATGTATTGACAACATGTTTTCAGTAGTGGTTTTAAAACTTGAAAGTTAGTACTCGGATAACTAAATTCTTAGGTTTAATTTGGACACCTTGAATAAAGTTTAAACTGTCTAACCCCACCAAAGGTGGCATTTAAATGGTTCATTTTCATTCTCTTAGAAAAAGGAATTAATTTAATTAAGCAAATTAGTTATCAACCCCACTCATAGGTGTTAATTGATTTGTTTAGTTAACAAAGAATATCTAACCCCACCAAAGGTGGTATTCATACAAAAAAGGGAGAATCAATAAATATCAATTCATATCTTTAATAACCTAGATAATATTAGCAAGCATAATTAACTTAGTTATTATATCCATAAATACTCCACCATTATAAAAGATAAAATTTGCATAAATGTTTATTGAATCTATGTTTATTTTTATGTAAGTAGATTAAAAACACAAAAACCCCAAAATATCGTGACAGGAAGTTTAAGATTTAATTTCGTTTTTAGAAGTTTGAATAATAAATTAAAAACCACACACATTCCTTCCTTAGATCGACCTTGGGAGTATACTTATCATTTTCTACGAAATGATTCGTGCACTTGCGAGAGTTTTATAAATATTAAAACCAAAGTATTGGTAAGAATCGGCGATGCCGGTTTTCGCTCATCAGGGACTGAACAAGACACAGTGGCATGATGATGTCAATTGAGCCACAAATAGAAATTTTTTCTTCATTCCTAATACATGATAAACATCTTGAAGTGGTACCTGGTTAGTACTATACGACTTCCCTTGTACTTATACATGCTTTGAAACTTTTTTTTATCACATGTCATATGATTTGAGTAGCCCAAATCTACGATCCATACTTTCTTGTAGTCAATCTGTTATGACGTTGTTACTGTGAGAACTAATTCTTCTTCCTTTGTAGCTAATAATACTTCAACATCCCAACCATCTTCACTATTCTCCTTATAATTGGAATTATATGTATTAATTTCAACCGAATTTTTCCTACTCTAACAATCTTTTGCCATATGACCCATCTTCCTATAGTTGTAACATTTACCATCAAATTTTATGTTGTTACTATGGTTCTTTCAAGCTCCCCTAGAGGAAAACCTCATTTTCCTTGAGAAATTTTTCTTTTGCCGCCATCCTTTTTAGATCCATTACCATTGTACCATTTGAAAGTGTCTCTTCTTTTGTTGGTGTAGAACACTTCTTCCTCATACTTCAACGAAACTCATTCCATTTTCTTAGCCATAGCTTCTTGATCGGCTAGTAAACTCTCAAACTCAACAAGAGATGGTTGTGTTGACCATCCTTGTATTGTGATAACAAACCCTTGATATTCAAGTCTCAAACCATATATAATTATTCTCTTTATCATGGTTTACCTAATAGGAGCTTTCAGATCTAACTCTAAAATTTCATGACATAATTTCACCTGGTGAAAGTACTGAGAAATCATCATGTCGTGTTACGCCATTGATAGCAGCTTGTTCTTGAGAATTTGTAGTCTTGTATGATTCTTCTTTGAAAAGAGTGTAACAAAAGTGTCATATGCTTCCTTCGGTGTTTTGGCATTCCGAATGTGCTCCAACATTTCTTTTTCAATTATGGTCTTCAAAGCAAACATTGCTTTGCCTACTTTAATTTTCCACTTTCGTAAGATACCGTTCGCATCTTATGTTGCTAGTTATGTAACTTCGCCACCACCAAAGACCTTCCACAAGTCTTGACCTTGTAGGTAAGACTCCATTTATGTTGCCCACATGTTATAGTTTTTGTTATTGAGCTTCTTGATTCCTCTAACTACTTGAAGGTCACTCATCGTGCCTGTAAGACTTCGACTATAATAAACAAAGCTTAACTAATAAACTTGCAGAGTACCAAACTCTTCATGACTAAAGATAGCTCTACCAAGAATGATCCATAACCATCATGTTCTAATATATATTTTTGAGTAAAAATTAGAATACACAACTCTAAATTTACTAATATTGGATCCAAACAAGTAAACAAACTACTTGTATTATACCCACATTAAAAGATACTATAAAACTTTTCAAAAACCACTCACAATTTTAAGAGAAATACAAACACTCAAAGAAAAAGTTCTTAATTCTCACTCAAATAAAAATACAAATATTTATTTGTTTTTGAAGGGATATTTAACCCAAATGCAATGAAGGTTATTTATAATCCTTACCATGTAATCTACACCACACAAATATAAAATTAAGAAATAATTCTAATCACACATTATTACTACATTCTACACACTTCTCCTTTTTACATCCTTCTAAGATTTTCTCTTTAAAAAAACTTTCTTCAATATTTGAGAAGCTTCCATTATATTAAGTTGGACTTGATTTTCAACAATATATATAATATTAGATTTATTTTTATATAGAGATAAAATGTTAAAAAAACTATAAAAAATAATATTTTTAAAATTTATAATAAAAAATAACATTTCAATACAATTTAATGGGATTCAATTGAACAGCTTTTATAAATAAATGAGTTAAAATATTCGTAGTTTAATTTAAACTGTATATAATTTAATGATATTTAATGTCAAATAATATAACAAATCTTTTTTAACAATAAAAATATATGAATTGAATATTAATATACTATTTTTATAATTATAAATTTTAATGTTTACTTACTATGTTTTACTAAAAACAATTATTAATAACTAAAAACAATTATTAATAAAATAGAACGAGGAAATGATGAGCTTTGTTAGCTTCCTTTTCCTCTTCATTTTCCTCCTTTTCTCTACCTCATTGTGATCCATGGATTCCTCCCTAAAATATTCATATATTTTTCATTATCTTTGAAAGATTTTTCAATCTCTATAATGAAAATAAGGATGATAAATTAAATTTTTATTGTATATATTTTGATTGATGAAATATAGTGTATATATAAAATTAGAATTACCAATTAACTTCTTAAAATTATACCTATAAAATATCTATAATTTATATACACATATACAATCTATCACCAATACAATTTTAATATGAAATAAAGTAATAATTAACAATCTTTAAAAAATTATTTACTATGTCAACATATACATTGTCCATGCTCTACCTTAAATCCTCATCCATCCTTCGTCATCAATCAATTAATAAAGAAGAAAAGAATTGATTGAGGTCGATCTCTTTTCCTTGGTATTATGATCATTGCTACCTACATATGTATTTCTTGTTTTCAATGTCAATGAAAATCAAAGAAAAATTTCCAATCTAAGAAGCTACTTGTGAGCTCTCAAATGGCGTTTTGCTAATGCTCAAAAAGAGGCTTCTCTTTCTCCATTGATTCTCCTATATTGTATTAGTTATATGTTTCTATGTATCTTCCTCTCTAGACTTGATCTAGTAGAACACTTTGTTCTTATTCTTCTTTCTATGGCTAAGAGCTTTTTACGAAATTTTTTTATAGTCTTTGCTTAGATTAGCATTTGTTATTTGTGATTGTTTGGTTTGATTTTGAAATGTATGATTTTGGTGCTAAATAGGATCATGACTCATTGACATGACGTTTTGGTCATTGACTTGTTTGAATTAAGGAATCTATTGTCCAAAATTGATTATAGAGCTATATAACTTATTAATGCGATTAGCTTTTGGTTGGTATTCTTGATAAACTTAGTTAGTTTTAAAAACTAGTTAGTTACATATTTGGTTCGCAATGTTGTGTGCTTGCAGTTGAAGATGGAGTATAAAAATGATTAGATACTATTAGTTTTAGTTATTCTTTTAATGAAATCTTTTATTATTGATAAAAAAACTTAACGTTGATAATTTTTATTTTATATAATTATATAAATTTAATTATAGATATTAATAAAATAGTATCCATCATTCAATATTGATCTAAAATTTAAATTACATCAACTTTCCTAATAAAATATGTGAGAGGGAATGCTGACATGGATGGAGGGAGAGAGAGAGAGAGAACAATCGCAACTTTGGGGGAATCCGACTGCGCCAAAGATATAATTGGCCACAGACAATTTGTGGCTCACTAAATTTCACTCGATGACGTGGCATTCCCACTTTGTCAAATAAAGCTAACTTTTTATGTACCTTTTTAACATCCTTCGTACTAAGAAGAAATTACTTCAACATTACAATTTACAACTCTCTCTTTTCAGCCAACTCAAACTCCCTTTCCATTTTCTAAACCTACAGATCAACCCAAGACCAAGAAAAAAGTTGACAAGAACTTGTGGAGTTTCTAAGTTTCAGAAATGTCAGAGGTCATAAAGCTGTTCGGTAAGACAATTCATTTGCCGATGAGACAGGAGGTCTCTGGGAATAATGAAACATCTGCTTCTGATACTGATGCTACTTTTGATTATATCGAAGGTTGTTCTTATTATCAAAAACTTCATTATTCTTCAACTACTTCTACCCTTGAAGATAACTCTGCTAGAGAAGAAAATGAGGATGAAAATGAAAAAGAAAAGGTATGTGTCAATCGAAGTCGAGCTTATTTGGTTTTCTGAGACCAACCCATCTTTCAAAAACATCAAATCTTCATTGGATAGATTTTACTTTCCAAATTGGCTGTCAATGTGAAATTGACAGCTTCCAGTAAAAAGTATTTTATTTTATATTTCAAATCTTAAAACTTTAACTCTTATAATCTTTATCCTTAATCCAAATTCATAATAATTATATACTTTTAAATTCTACAAAGTTAACACAATGAATTAATACTTGAAAATACTCATAATACGTATAAATGTTACCATAATGATTTTCTTTAATCAATATGCAATATTACTACTTCTAACATTGTGATAGCCTTAGATGACGACACTACCAAAGCAGATTTTTCTTTTGAAAGCTGAACGTTGAGTCTTTGATTATTATTGCTCATCATCATTTAAGCTGCTGACTTTGATAATGGGCTTCCTCTGTTTCAAATGAGAAGTCTTTCTAATTTCAATAACCTTCAATTAAAACAATTAAGGGGATTTCTTGTGTTGGGTTTGAATTTTATTTCATAAATTTCACAGTAAAAGATCATTACCCTTTTCTCCCCAGAATAGTAGATTCATACAATTATCATAATCCATGATACATATAGGGGGGAATACAACCTGGGGCACTTCTTCAATTTTTTGAAGAGTGGAAAACTTATTCATCAATTTTTTTAATAGTTTCACAATGGATTTTGGTTTCTTTATCTGCTTATCAGTTGTCTTGAGACTTAAATAATTCTTCTACTATAGAATCACTAAATTATTTAAGAAAATTGTACCATATATTATAAATTATAATCTTATGTAACTATAAGAAAACTAAATAAAAAATAAAAATGAATAGTTAGTTTCATATATTAGATCATTCTTTCAGAGTTCAAATTCCTTTTTCCTCTAGTGGTCTAGTGGATTCTTATCTCCATCCCTATTTCAAATCACAGATTCAATTTAAACACCAAGTACCATTTGATCTATGAAACAAACCCTTTCTAATGAATTTGTATATGAACAATTGATGAAATGAAGAAACTTGTTTGATACTTTCAATATCAACTTGTTTTTGTTGTATTAGTGACAACTGAAATAGCTTTCAACATTCTTTTAATAAAATCATATCAATAATCTGATTCCTAGAAAGAAACCCTAAATCATTATTTGTGGGCATGATAATCCATTTCTATGATAAAAATTGTTTCAAGTATCTCACTATCTTACTGCTACTGTTTTGAAGACTATTGTAGTTATCCTTGACATTTTGTTGTGAAAAAGAAAGAAGTTAGTGCAAAGCAGCTACTATATTTTCTCACAGAACTTTTTTATATATATGACAGGGAAGTTCAGAGAAAGAACTCACCTCAGATAATAGTAATGGCTTAGAACCAAATGACCCTACCATATCATCCGGCATAAGTGAGAACCCTAAAACTTCTTCAATAGAAAGAGAAACTTCATCTTTGAAAACATTCAAGAGTGAAGAACAGAGTGAGACTAGTATCTCTCAAGAAAAGACCTTGAAAAAGCCAGAAAAGATACTCCCATGTCCTAGGTGTCATAGCATGGACACCAAGTTCTGTTATTTCAATAACTACAATGTCAGTCAGCCTCGTCATTTCTGCAAAAAATGTCAGAGATACTGGACTGCAGGAGGAAGCATGAGGAATGTACCTATTGGTGCTGGTTGCCGCAAGAACAAGAACTCTTCTGCTTCGTGTTACCGTGACCTAGTAATGTCGGATCCTCTTCGAGTAGCACAAGCTAATGGTTCAAATGGAGTGTACAATCCTTGTTCGCGTATCGATAGAGCTGTCCTTAATTTTGGCTCAGATTGTCCACTTTGGGAATCCAAGACTTCTGTATTGAATCTGGCAGAAACAAAACAAAACAACATTCCCAATGAGTTTCATAGACAAGCACAAAGAGTTGTTGGCTCATCAGACAGGGGAGGAAAATCGATTACCGATGACAATGGAGGCTTTCCACTACCTCAAGTACCATGTTCTCCAGGAGCCCCTTGGTCATGTCCATGGAATACAGCTCAGTGGACACCTGGTTTGCTCCCTCCTGCTATGTACAATTCTGGCTTTCCAATTTCATTATTCCCTCCACCAGCATTTTGGGGCTCTTGGAACACAACATGTTTTTCTCAATCTTCAACTATCAACTACTCTTCCCCAAGTTGTCCAAATTCTCACACTTTAGGTAAACATTCTAGAGATGGAAACATTATCCTTAATCAATGCAACTCACAAAGAGAAGAGCCTACTAAGGACAACAATGATGCAGATAGAATTCCTCCAATTCCAAAAACTTTGAGGATTAATGATCCTAGTGAAGCAGCAAAGAGCTCTATATGGGCTACACTTGGAATCAAGTATGACCAAACTAATTATCCCAATGGAGGAGGTTTTGTAAAGGCATTCCAATCGAAGGGAAACGAAAAAACGCGTACTATTGAAACATCTCCATTTCTTCAAGCAAATCCTGCAGCCTTGTCTAGATCACTCAACTTTCATGAGAGAACCTAGTCACTGCAGGATTCAAGTTGTTTATAAACTTTCTAGTATGAGGGCAATGTTATAAAGGAAAGACTGAGTTTCACAAGAATCTCTTTCTGATGACAACATTTAAAAATCAACCTCACTGCTCAAAGAGGTTGAGATATGTACAGCTGAGTTTGATAGACAGATAAGAATCTTTTGGTGTCACTTTGAAGCCGAAAATAGTTGATTCTCCTATGGTCATTTAAAAGTCTTTTTTTTTTTTACTTTTTTTTTTCTCTTTCTCCCCCTTCGTTTTTAGCTTTGTGAATAGGTACTTTTGCTCTCAGTGTAAAAGTGCTAGTAATTGGTTATTTGGTGAATGTGTCGGTTGGATATAGCTAATAGGGATAGATTTATAAATGACTCCAAGAATGTAGAATTAACTTATTATTATTATTATTATTATTATTATTATTATTATTATTCTACAATGAGTTTGTTACTTAATGGTATATAATCTTGATTGAGTTAGAAGTGTCCATGAATCTCGGTCCGATTTTAAGTAAAAAAAAATTAATCAACTTAGATTATTTATATTGTTCAAACATGATCGAATTTGATCGTTTAACTATTTAACTATTTGTAATATTTAAATATTTGTAACTGAAGAGTGTTGTCCGATTTAATTAACGATTTTCAATGATTTAGTTCGGTTAATAGAATATATAAATAATACGTTGGTTAAATTAAGTTTTTAATATATTATTAATATCAGTCTGGTTCGGTTTTATTGGTTTAAAAATTAGTAAAATCAGACGAATTCGTTTAAAAAATATTTTAGTTAATATAAATTAGATCGGGCCGATCTAATCCAATTTTTCAATTTAATTTGATTTGTTCCGATTTTTAAATACTCCTAATTTGAGTACGTCTCGGATTAAAATCCTAATTATAATACATGAGAAGTATAGTTATTTAATTTTTTTTCTTCATGTACTTGTGTTATAGGATTACTAGCTCAAAAGTCACTAAAAAAATAAAAAAAACCAAAGGTTTTGGTAGCGGAGAATTAAGAGACATATTTATTATTACGTGGTTTCTGATATTTTATGTACGAATGAAAAATGAGGACAGCCAAAGGTTGTCATTAAAATATGATGATGTAATGTGTGGATTATTAATGCCTAGACTGCTAAGAGATATATATATATATATATATATATATTGAAGCACTCGGGAGAGCACAAGCAAATATGTATTAAGGTGAAATTGCTTTGTTTATATTGTGAGAATTTTTTAGAAAGCCAAAGCACAAAGAATAATATATGTAATTTTGGGTTTTTTGTTTTGTGTAAGTGCATGTGAGATTTTTAGGTATAATAGGGTTTAGGTTTAAGTGTTTTTTAAAGTTTGGATATATGATATATTAGGTACTTGTTTAATATTTGTATTTAAGATTTGATATTAATATATTTATTTGAGATATTGGAGATAGATTAGATTAATATATCAAATCATATTAAATGTATTGTTTTATTTTCTTATTTTTTTAAACTTTTAGCCTAACAAATGATATCAGAGTTAATAGTTGTGTAATGAACGAAAACCGGCATCGCCGATTCCCGCAAATACTTTGGTTTTAATATTTATAAAACTCTCGCAAGTGCACGAATCATTTCGAAGAAAATGATAAGTATACTCCCAAGGTCGATCTAAGGAAGGAATGTATGTGGTTTTTAATTTATTATTCAAACTTTTAAAAACGAAATTAAATCCTAAACATCCTGTCACGATAGTTTGGTTTTTGTGTTCCTAATCTAATGACATAAAATAAACATATATATACAGATTAATTAAATATAATCTAATAACATAAAAATAAACATAGATACAAATTCAATAAATAATTATCTAAAAATAAACATATATACGGATTCAATAAATGTTCATGCAAATTTTTATCATTTATATTAGCGGAGTATTTATGGATATAATAACTAAATTAATTATGCTTGCTCATATTAACTAGGTTATTAAAGATATAAATTGATATTTTATTGATTCTCTCTTTTTTATATAAATACCACCTTTGGTGGGGTTAGATATTCTTTGTTAACTAAACAAATCAATTAACACCTATGGGTGGGGTTGATAACTAATATGCTTAATTAAATTAATTCCTTTTTCTAAGAGATTGAAAATGAACCATTTAAATGCCACCTTTGGTGGGGTTAGACAATTTAAACATTATTCAAGGTGTCCAAATTAAACATAAGAATTTAATTATCCGAGTACTAACTTTCAAGTTTTAAAACCACTATTGAAAACATGTTGTCAATACATTTTCACATAATAATTCTTATAAAAACTTTTGAAATAGAGTTTCACTCTAACTACCGGGCGATTGTACCAACAAATAAAAGAGCACTACTCTAAATTAGACCGGATAACTAAACCTTAAAATCTAATTTTCATGTTTAAGTTTGTAATGAAAAATAATATATTTCTCTCTAACATTCTTAATATAAAATCTTGAATAAAAACAAAATCAATTCATTTTAGAAATTTTTACCTATTTAATATTTCGCAAGCATAACAACGTCGTTATTACATTATTTTTACTAAACAGCTAGCATAGTTAAATTTAACCATAGACAAATTAAATATAACATGTAAGAATAAAGCATAAAAATAACTGTAAAGAAAATAAAATCCTTACAGAACTTCGACGCTATTCCCGTAGCTAGAAAACCTCCGAGCGGAATTTGCACTTCCATATATTGAATCAAAAATCTAAATTATTACAAAAACATTACAAGTTCCTCTCAAAAAGAGAAGAACTCTAAACCTAAGAGAATTGAACTAAAAACTAAGAGAAAAACTAAGAAAAGCTTAGAAACTTAGAAAGAAACTAAGAGAAACTAAAAACTAAGAAATGAGAGAAAGAAAGAAGAGAGAAGTGAGTTTTGAAGGTGTGATTTGAAGTGAATGGAAGGGGGGTATTTATAGGTGAGGATGGAGAGAAAAAATGAGTAAAAAAATGTTAAAAAAATATTAAAAAATGTAAAAACGCGTATTGGACTTGCTGATGTCATCAATGACGTCAGCATGACGTCACAGGGGCGGCTGCACGTGAAAAATGGGGCGAAAACGCGTTGGGCGCGCGGATGGGCGGCTGCTGGGCGCTGCGCGCGCGCGCTGGGGCTGTCGCTGCGCGCAGCTCGGCGCGCGTGAACAGTGCCAGCGCGCTGCGTTGCGCGCAGCTGGGCATGCCAGCGCGCGCGGGCGCGCGCGGGATGGGGCGCTGGGGCGCGCTGGCTGGGCGCTGGGGCGCTGGGCTGCGCGCACGGCCGGGCTGCGGCGCGCGATTTCCGTCTTTTTGACATTTTTGACCTTTTCGACCCATTTCGTCCGATTTTTCCATGTTTGTTGACCTTTTCTCACTTATTTATTGATATATTTGTGATGTATTGCTTCAAATATTCCTCTTTGAGTCTTTATATTGCGTTTTTAAGCCAAAATACCTGAAAAACAATAAAAATACCCGTGATTCCGAAAAAGACAAATTTATATAAATATATGATAAAACATATAAATATATGTATTTTTAATCAATTAAGGTACATAAAATCATGGTTATTTTAGTGCTTTTTGAGCACTCATCACAACCCCCAACCAGCTTCTTGCTAGTCTCTTAGCAAGAGAAGCGATAAAAGCTAAAAATTAAACTATCCTAAATCACTTTCGTGGATTGAAACGGTTGCATTTAGCCTATGCAACAAGCCGTTAAACCCCTAGGTTGCCCTAGTGGACGAGTTTGAGTCTCGTGAGGGTTTTCAGTAATGATACCCACAAACATTGAACTAAATGTAAAGATAAAAACAATCAAATCAAAAATTTAAAATTACAACACAATCAAAAATTAATTTAAGAATAAAAGAACACAACATATCACAAAAATATCTCATACTTTTTAATCTCCTTTAAGATCATAATTAAAATCTCAAGCATAAGTTATTTTAATCTCTTTAAACAATCATGATTTTTTTACAATAATTAGTTGAAAATCATTTTCATATTTCATTTCAAAAATGTATCAATTTAATTTTACCCAATTTCAGTGTCATGAATCAGAATTCGCTTCGACTCTATTCCTCACAAGTCAATACTCTCAAAGCACTGAATCCTATGGGTTCAAACACTCATACTAATTTATATGCGAAAGAGTTGATGTATAGAAATGAACTAATATGTTCGCATATGTATAAAGAATAAAGGCTCAAAGTGTTATTTTAACATTGATCTCATGAAAGGAATCGAATGTATAAATTATAAAGATATCATATACAAAAATTATTTTCATGCATAAATCAAACTCATTAAGAAAGAATTTCAAGATATATGCTTTTACAAATGAAGAAATTGCAATGACTTTTTAGGGAATTACTTCCTATATCTTTCTTTTGTAATTAGCCTTTACTCACAACTTTGTAGGTAATGTCGGTCATAGTATGTAGATGATACTATATTTTTTATCTCTCGTTTTTTTTTTTTTTTTTTTTTTTTTTTTTTATATATGTATTTTTAGAGAGTCAACCCATGTACAGATTGTACATTTTTTTGGATTTTGGTGAGTGGTTAATTTTGTGGCTTTTCTGTTTGATCTTGGTTTAGGTAACCCCAGATATGTCTTTTTGTTTTTGTAACAGTCATGCATAAATGAGATATAAGCATATACTATCAATTTCTACTCAAATCATTTAATCTAAGCAAAAATAATAATCAAAAATATATGATACTCTATTAAGATGAGAAAAAAAATTCATACATTCAATGCTAATACCTATAGAGATCATCTAAACTTTTTGAATAAATAAGAAATGTGTTTGGAGTAGAAAAAATATATATTTCACTCTGAATAAAAGAAATGAGGCTCAAATTATATCTCACAAGGGTAGTCTCCACTAAAAAAAATTCATAAACACCGATTTTGGGTTTAATATAATTTCCACATTTTATCAAGAAATACTAGTTATGACAAAAACTAACTAATTATCAAAAATAATTACAAAATATTTCATGATATGTTTTCAAAAATTAATCTAACAGTACCAAAGACTTTAACTATTTACTTAAATTTGATTTAAAGATATGATACATTTTTGTGATAAATTTTTTTATATATAGCATGGTAACTTTTCACCACCCCCAACCTAGAACTTACATTGTCCTCAATGTAACAACTGTAAATTAAAGATAAAGAGAAAGGAGAAGAAAGATTACCTATTTCTTGAGAATGTGTAAGTAGTAATGAAGAAATGCAGGTGCATCCATCATATTCATCATTAAAGTGTATACAGACAGATCGCTGTGAACTTCTAACATCTCAACAAATATTTTAGTTTTAACAATTTTAAAAATTATTCACATACAAGTAAACTAAAATAAACAATAAAATTAAGTAAATAAAACAAATAACAAAAAAAATTACCTAACATGATGGGTTGCCTCCCATCCAGCGCTTAGTTTAACGTCTTAGCAAGATGTATCTTTTTGGTGCTAAGGGTTACTCAGCCAAATGCAATCCATTTCAGCAATGTTGTTTGGTTCTTCCACATAAGGCTTGACACGATGGCCATTAACTTTGAACGTTTTTTGTGTCTTGGAGTCCAATAGTTCTACTACTCCATGTTCAGATACCTGAACTATTTTGAATGGTCCATCCCATCTTGATCTTAGCTTTCCTGGAAACAATCTCAAACGAGAGTTAAATAAAAGAACTTTCATTCCAGGGTGAAGAGTCTTAGGAACTAGCCTCTTGTCATGATAGCGCTTAGTACGCTCCTTGTATAATTTGGCATTCTCATAGGCTTCATTCCTAATTTCTTCCAACTCATGAAGCTGGAGTACTCGTTTTTCACCTGCTTTATCTAAATCCATGTTTAGCTCTTTAATTGCCCAATAAGCCTTGTGTTCAAGTTCAACTGGAAGGTGGCACGCTTTCCCAAAGATTAACCGGTAAGGGCTCATCCCAATAGGTGTTTTGTAAGCGGTGCGGTATGCCCATAAGGCATCATTTAACTTAAATGCCCAATCCTTCCTTGAAGGACGCACAGTGCGTTCCAGTATTCCCTTGATTTGCCTATTACTTACTTCCACTAATCCGGAAGTTTGAGGATGATATGGAGTAGCTACCTTATGTGTGATGTTGTACTTGTTTAGTACTCCATCAAAGAGTTTGTTACAAAAATGGCTACCTCCATCACTTATTATAGCTCTAGGCGTTCCGAACCTACTGAATATGAAATCTTTCAAGAATTTCACAACAACATTAGCATCATTGGTTTTGGTGGGGATAGCTTCTACCCACTTGGACACATAATCCACAGCAACCAAAATGTATTGAAAACCATTAGATGGGGGAAAAGGACCCATAAAGTCAATCCCCCATACGTCAAAGAGTTCAACAACTAAATTAGATGTCAAAGGCATTTCATCTCTTTTGCTTATGTTTCCTGTTCTTTGACATCTATCACATTGTGCACAAAACATATGAGCATCTTTAAAAAGAGTGGGCCAAAAGAATCCAGACTGTAATATCTTACGGGCTGTCTTTTCTCCTCCAAAATGACCCCCACAATGAAGTTCATGACAAAAAGTCAGAATGCTCTTATGTTCTTCTTCAGGTACACATCTCCGGATGACTTGATCTTGACCAATCTTGTATAAATAAGGGTCATCCCAGAAATAGTCCTTAATAGTTTTAAAAAACCTTTTCTTCTCCTGATATGAAGTGTTAGGTCGCAAAACACCAGTGGCAAGATAGTTTACAATATCAGCGTACCATGGGTTCGGACCTATGAAAAATAACTGTTCATCAGGAAAGGTTTCAACTATATCGTCATTACTCTCATCTTTAAGAGAATTAAAGTCAGAAATCAACCTAGACAAATGGTCAGCTACTAAGTTTTCACTGCCTTTCTTATCCTTGATTTCTAGGTCAAATTCTTGTAAGAGTAAGACCCACCTGATTAACCTTGGCTTGGCATTTGGTTTACTTAATAGGTATCTTAAAGCAGCATGATCAGAATGCACAATCACTTTAGATCCTACTAAATAAGACCGAAATTTGTCTAAAGAGAATACTATAGCCAAGAATTCCTTTTCAGTGGTGGTGTAATTCATCTGGGCATCATTGAGTGTTTTGCTAGCATAGTAGATGACATGTAAACGCTTTTCCACTCTTTGTCCCAGGACTGCTCCTATTGCATAATCAGAAGCGTCACACATTATTTCAAAGGGTAAAGACCAGTTTGGTGCCATTATAACAGGGGTAGATGTGAGTTTATCTTTCAAGGTATTAAAGGAGGTAAGGCAGTCATTGTTGAAATCAAAATCAGCATCTTTGGATAGCAAGTTACATAATGGACGACTTATTTTAGAGAAATCTTTAATAAATCGTCTGTAGAATCCTGCATGTCCCAAGAAGCTTCTTATCCCCTTCACAGATGTAGGGGGAGGTAGTTTGGATATCAATTCAACTTTTGCCTTATCAACTTCAATACCCTTGTTTGAAATTATATGTCCTAAAACTATCCCTTGTTGAACCATAAAATGACTTTTCTCCCAACTAAGGGTTAGATTGCATTCAATGCATCTTTCTAAAACCAAAGTCAATTTATGTAAGCAATCATCAAATGAGTTCCCAAAGACAGAGAAATCGTCCATGAAAATCTCAATGAATTTTTCCACCATGTCCGAGAAAATGGATATCATGCATCTCTGGAACGTGGCAGGGGCATTGCATAACCCAAATGGCATTCTGCGAAAAGCAAATGTCCCAAAAGGACATGTAAATGTGGTCTTTTCCTGATCTTCTGGTGCTATGGGTACTTGATAATATCCAGACAGTCCATCCAAAAAACAGTAAAATTCGTGCCCAGCTAATCTTTCCAACATTTGATCAATGAATGGAAGAGGAAAGTGATCCTTTTTCGTATATAAATTTAGTTTCCTAAAATCTATACACATTCTCCATCCAGTGATTATTCTAGTGGGCACTAATTCACTTTTGTCATTCTTAACAACTGTTATCCCAGATTTCTTTGGTACCACATGCACTGGACTAACCCACTTACTATCTGCAATAGGGTAGATAATCCCTTCTTCTAATAATTTAAGAATTTCCTTCTTAACTACCTCTTGCATGTTTGGGTTTAGTCTTCTTTGGGCCTCTCGTACAGGTTTAGCACCATCCTCCAAGTTGATCTTGTGCATACACATTGTTGGACTAATGCCTCTTATATCACCTATACTCCAACCTATTGATTTCTTAAACTGTTTAAGCACTTTGATGAGTTCTTTTTCTTGTGGTTTGGTCAAGGTTGAAGAAATTATCACTGGATAAGTTTCTCCCTCTCCCAAAAACACATATTTTAAGTGCTCAGGTAAGACTTTGAGTTCAAGTTCAGGTGGATTGGCCTCTTTAATAGATGAAGAACTGGGTAGATTTAAAAGTGTACTAGATTTTGTCATCACTTCATTATTGTCTAGTTGTTCAAGGTACCCCTTTATTTCCTCATCTAAATCTTCTTCCACCTTTTCAAGTGTAAGAACGGTTTCAAGCTTGTCCTCTATTCTGGTTCGGAAAAAGGTGTTTTGGACAAGATTATCCAAAGGATCAACATCGAATATTTCATCAATGGCAGAAATAGAAGGGAAAGGTGAAGAATCAAAAACTTTAAAATGAACAGTCTCTCCTAAGACTGTCATTGTCAAATTTCCATCTTGGACATCAATAATAGTTTTAGTAGTTGCCATAAATGGTCTACCAAGCAATATTGTGTGCTCTCTGTCCAATGCTGGATTTTCTTGCATATCCAGAACCACAAAGTCAACAGGTATTATCAGTTTGTCTACCTGTACCAAAACATCCTCAACTATTCCCTCTGGATATTTAAGAGATCTATCTGCAAGTTGAAGGGACATAGTTGTGGGTTTTAAATCCCCTAGATTGAGTTGTAAGAATATAGAGTAGGGCATCAAATTTATACTAGCACCTAAATCAAGCATTGCTTTAGCAACCTTCTTATCCCCCATAGTTATGTTTATAATAAAACTTCCAGGGTCTTTCAACTTAGGTGGTAGTTTGTGCTGAAGTACAGCGCTAGAAATTTCTGATACTACTACTCGTTCATTCAGTTCATACCTCCTTTTCTTAGTGTTCAACTCTTTGAAAAACTTGGCATATGAAGGCACATTCATGATCACTTCTAATAATGGTAAATTAATATTTACTTTAGAGAGCATATTAAAAAGATCATTGAATTGCTTATCTTGTTTGGATTCTTTTAACCGGTGGGGAAAAGGTACTTGTATCTGGTGTGGTTCTGTTGTCTTTTGAATTTTGGGGGTGTCAGATGACCCCCCAATGAGTTTTTCAGAAGGCTTGTTAAGTTTAACACTTGTTTCTCCTTTTTGCGAGATTAGAGTATCGCCTTCTTTGTTACCTGAACTACAAGGTAGATTGTTAGAGATTTCAGGTAAACTGGTATTGACTACCTTACCACTTCGAAGGGTTCTAACATCCTTTGCTTGTTCTGGTTGACTGGGCAACTTTCCTGGTTCTTTCTTTTGCATTTGTTCAGCCAGTTGCCCAACTTTAGATTCAATCCTTTTAACCGAAGCCTCCATGGTGTTCAACCTTTGATTAGTCATCAATTGGTTGTCACGACTAACTTGAATAAAAGCATTCAAGCTATCTTCTAAGGTTGGTTTAAAAGATTGGCCTGGTGGGTAAGGGTGGTTGTTATCCGACCTTAGTGTTGGATATTGGGTGTAGGCTGGGTGATTATAGGTGTTTGGATGATACCTTTGAAAAGATTGGACTTCCTCTATGGCATCGACACTAGAATCACAAGTATTTGAACAATTATGAGTACCATGCCCAATTGAACAACACACTTCACATACCTCTTGATTTGAAATTTGGTGGGAAGTGAGGAATTTCACTTGTTTAGTCAATTCAGCAAGTTGCAAGGTTATCTCATTATCAGAGCCGACTTCATTGACCTTTGCTTTCCTTCTCCCACCTCTTTGTTGGGAATTAGAACCCAACAGCTCATAGAGATTATAGGTTTCCTCTGCGGTCTTTTCTCCTACAGCACCTCCAGCAGCATTATCAACCATGTATTGACTCTGTAGTGTCAATCCATCATAAAAGAATTGGTTTTGTAGCTGTAAGGGAAAGCTATGATTTTGACATTGAATGAAAAGGAGTTTGAATCGTTCCCAAGCTTCATGAAAGGGCTCTTCATACATTTGAGAAAATGTTGCTATCTTTGTTCTTAGATCAACAGTCTTTTGATGGGAATAGAACCTACCCATAAAAATTTCATAGACTGCCTCCCAAGTTTTAAGAGAACCTGACTGTAGAGTAATGAACCATGACCAAGCTTTATCTTTGAGAGTGTAAGGAAAACACCTCATCCTAAGTTGATCTTCATTAATTGCATGTAGTGGAAAGGTTTGGACGATAGCATAGAATTCTCGAATGAAATGCAAAGGGTCTTCATTAGGGATACCGTAAAAGGAAGGCAATAAAGAATAATGAATCTTTTTCAATTCATAATTCCTTGCAGCCTTTTGTAATTGGATACCGGAAGTTACATTGCCAATGATTGGCATTGTATATTCTTTCATCTTTTTCCGCCTATCTTCAGCATCTCCCATGGTTGTTTGTAGTTTGAAAATGATCCTCCTCCTATTGTGTATCAATATTTTGCTTTTAGTAGATATCTCTAAGAAATATTTATAACTTGATAAAACGTAAAAGCAAAAAGTGCAAGGAACCTAAATATATTTTTTTATTTTTTATTTTTTATTTTTTATTTATTTTTTTATTTTTTTAAATTTAAGCGAATGGACAGAATTTTTTTTTTTTTTTGAAACAAACGAATTTTATTTCATCTGAATTTTTATTACACGCAAACTAAAACAAAGGAAAATACAATAATGGGTGACCTCCCATATAGGACTAAAATTTATCGTCTTCTAGTAAGACGTTGCTTGGAGATTGCAGAATGAAAAACTCAATGTCTCCTCTTCATTGAATTCATTTAAGTTTCAAATTAGTCTTTGCCTTTTTGCAAATGTTCAACTAACTGTTCAACTTGAACTTCCACCTTTTTGATAGAAGCTTCCACAGAGTCCAACCGTTGATTGGTTTTGGATTGATTATCCCTACAGACTTGAATAAAAGAATTCAAGTTGTCCTCCAGCGTTGGTTTATTGGGAATGCTTCTTGGAATAGGTGGGTGGAATTGCTGACCTGCCTGGTTTGAGCTTTGAGTGAAAGGAGGGTTGTTTTGCCTCCAGGAGAAATTTGGATGACTTCTCCACCCAGGATTATAGGTATTTGAGTTGGGATCAAACCTTGGTCTTTGTTGATATGCTCCCAACACATTAACCTGTTCAGGTCCAGTTGTATCTCCTTGATATGGACAGGCTTCAGTACCATGTCCCATGTTGCTGTACAAACCATATTGTTCATTATTTGTGTTGGTTTGTGTAGCGAGAAGGGCAACTTGCTTAGTCAGTTGAACAAGTTGTTGTTGAACTTCATTACTGGAGTCGATTTCATGAACTCCAGCTTTTCTCACTCGGGAGCTTTTCTGTTGGGAATTAGCACCCAACATCTCAAAGAGGTTATACGTCTCTGAGGCAGTTTTTTCTCCTATTGCTCCTCCTGCAGCGTTGTCGACAATGAACTGACATTGTTGTGTAAGTCCATCGTAAAAGAATTGGTTCTGCAACTGCAGGGGAAAGCTATGATGGGGACACTGAGTGAGAAACATCTTGAACCTATCCCAAGCTTCATGGAATGGTTCTCCATCCATCTGAGAGAAAGTAGCAATCTTTCCTCTCAACTCTGATGTTTTTTGATGGGAATAGAATTTTCCCATGAATTTATTGTAAATGTTACCCCATGTCATCAGAGAACCTGGGGGAAGTGACATCAACCAAGCTTTGGCCTTATCCTTTAGAGTGTAGGGAAAACATCTCATCCTAAGTTGATCCTCGTTTAGAATACCGAGGGGGAATGTTTGGACCGTAGCATAGAAATCTCTCATAAAGGAAAGAGAATCTTCATTAGGTAACCCATAAAAGGAAGGAAGCATAGAAAAATGAATATTTTTAAGGTCGTAATTCCGAGCAGCCTCCCCCAACTGGATAGCGGCAGTTGCCGTGCCTATTACCGGTCTTGCAAACTCTTTCATTGTGGTTTCCCTAATATGTTGGTTTTCCTCCATTTCTTTTGGTTCTAGTAAAGGATTAAGACTTGGTTCTATGTTTGGCTCAAAAACAGGTTGATGGGTAGAATCCAGTTTTGTTGACACTTGTTTAAATTTATGAAATTTATTTACATATGGTGTAAGGGGGTTTCCTAAGGATCTCCTACCACGCATAGACTATTGTAAACGTAAATTTAAAACTCCTGTCAACAAAATAAAAAAATTTAGATAAAATTTACATGTTATTTTATACAAAACACTAAACAAAACTAGTTAAACCCTAAAAAGAAAATTTTTTTTTTTTATTTTTTTTTTTATTTTTTTTATTTTTTGTAACATAATTAGTATTAACCAAGAGTGCTCCCAGGAAAGAATGGTGGTGCAAACGGCACCTTAAATACCATTCTCCTAGCCAGAGCAACGTTCCCAGGAAAGACTAGTGGCACAAAGGCTTCCAAGAACTAGTCTCCTAGACAGAACTCCCTTAGATTTTTACTTTTTATGTTATTTAGTTAATTAGGTATAAATTCAAGTAATGTTTTTTTTTTTTTTTTTTTTTTTTTTTTTTTTTTTTTTTTATGAACGGTAATTTTATTTTACTATTCACGCTATATAATGTCTTATTAACTTAAAACTTTTTTTGAAATTTAAGTTTTTGAAATTTTTTTTTTTTTTTTTTTTTTTATGAACGGTAATTTTATTTTACTATTCACGCTATATTATTTCTTATTAACTTAAAATTTTTTATATTTTGAATTTTGAAATTTTTTTTTTTTTTTTTATTTATTTTTTTTTTTTTTACTATTTATGAACGGTAAATTTTTTTTACTTCAAATTTCAAATTTCTAAATTATTTTACAAAAAAAAAAAAAAAAAATTATTATTTTTTTATTTTTTATTTTTTATTTTTTTATTTTTTATTTTTTTTTATTTTTTTATTTTTTTTATTTATTATGAATTTTGAAATTTGATTATTATTAAAATATCACAATTATTTACAGCACAAAAATGTTTTTAAAATTTTGATAAATAATTTAAAAACGCTATTCCTTCCCCGGCAACGGCGCCAAAACTTAATGAACGAAAACCGGCATCGCCGATTCCCGCAAATACTTTGGTTTTAATATTTATAAAACTCTCGCAAGTGCACGAATCATTTCGAAGAAAATGATAAGTATACTCCCAAGGTCGATCTAAGGAAGGAATGTATGTGGTTTTTAATTTATTATTCAAACTTTTAAAAACGAAATTAAATCCTAAACATCCTGTCACGATAGTTTGGTTTTTGTGTTCCTAATCTAATGACATAAAATAAACATATATATACAGATTAATTAAATATAATCTAATAACATAAAAATAAACATAGATACAAATTCAATAAATAATTATCTAAAAATAAACATATATACGGATTCAATAAATGTTCATGCAAATTTTTATCATTTATATTAGCGGAGTATTTATGGATATAATAACTAAATTAATTATGCTTGCTCATATTAACTAGGTTATTAAAGATATAAATTGATATTTTATTGATTCTCTCTTTTTTATATAAATACCACCTTTGGTGGGGTTAGATATTCTTTGTTAACTAAACAAATCAATTAACACCTATGGGTGGGGTTGATAACTAATATGCTTAATTAAATTAATTCCTTTTTCTAAGAGATTGAAAATGAACCATTTAAATGCCACCTTTGGTGGGGTTAGACAATTTAAACATTATTCAAGGTGTCCAAATTAAACATAAGAATTTAATTATCCGAGTACTAACTTTCAAGTTTTAAAACCACTATTGAAAACATGTTGTCAATACATTTTCACATAATAATTCTTATAAAAACTTTTGAAATAGAGTTTCACTCTAACTACCGGGCGATTGTACCAACAAATAAAAGAGCACTACTCTAAATTAGACCGGATAACTAAACCTTAAAATCTAATTTTCATGTTTAAGTTTGTAATGAAAAATAATATATTTCTCTCTAACATTCTTAATATAAAATCTTGAATAAAAACAAAATCAATTCATTTTAGAAATTTTTACCTATTTAATATTTCGCAAGCATAACAACGTCGTTATTACATTATTTTTACTAAACAGCTAGCATAGTTAAATTTAACCATAGACAAATTAAATATAACATGTAAGAATAAAGCATAAAAATAACTGTAAAGAAAATAAAATCCTTACAGAACTTCGACGCTATTCCCGTAGCTAGAAAACCTCCGAGCGGAATTTGCACTTCCATATATTGAATCAAAAATCTAAATTATTACAAAAACATTACAAGTTCCTCTCAAAAAGAGAAGAACTCTAAACCTAAGAGAATTGAACTAAAAACTAAGAGAAAAACTAAGAAAAGCTTAGAAACTTAGAAAGAAACTAAGAGAAACTAAAAACTAAGAAATGAGAGAAAGAAAGAAGAGAGAAGTGAGTTTTGAAGGTGTGATTTGAAGTGAATGGAAGGGGGGTATTTATAGGTGAGGATGGAGAGAAAAAATGAGTAAAAAAATGTTAAAAAAATATTAAAAAATGTAAAAACGCGTATTGGACTTGCTGATGTCATCAATGACGTCAGCATGACGTCACAGGGGCGGCTGCACGTGAAAAATGGGGCGAAAACGCGTTGGGCGCGCGGATGGGCGGCTGCTGGGCGCTGCGCGCGCGCGCTGGGGCTGTCGCTGCGCGCAGCTCGGCGCGCGTGAACAGTGCCAGCGCGCTGCGTTGCGCGCAGCTGGGCATGCCAGCGCGCGCGGGCGCGCGCGGGATGGGGCGCTGGGGCGCGCTGGCTGGGCGCTGGGGCGCTGGGCTGCGCGCACGGCCGGGCTGCGGCGCGCGATTTCCGTCTTTTTGACATTTTTGACCTTTTCGACCCATTTCGTCCGATTTTTCCATGTTTGTTGACCTTTTCTCACTTATTTATTGATATATTTGTGATGTATTGCTTCAAATATTCCTCTTTGAGTCTTTATATTGCGTTTTTAAGCCAAAATACCTGAAAAACAATAAAAATACCCGTGATTCCGAAAAAGACAAATTTATATAAATATATGATAAAACATATAAATATATGTATTTTTAATCAATTAAGGTACATAAAATCATGGTTATTTTAGTGCTTTTTGAGCACTCATCATTGTGTAATTTGTTTTTATGAAATATTTGGAAACAAGAAAGTTAACCTAAGAGTTATATGGTTGCAAAATGAGCTTTTGAAGGTATGTTTATGAATTGTTATGAGTTGATGTGAAGATAAAAGAATAAGATCAAGGAATGATTTTATTGTCTTTGTTACTTAGTCATATGGAGCATTGTTGTCTTCATTGGTTGAAGGAATAAAGAAATTGAAAATAGGCAAGGTATTAATATCTCTCTTGAAAATTAGTAATGAGAAGCAATCGGCTACTTATGCAGATGTAGATTGTCCTCCTACAAATGATGATTCAAAAACAAGTTTAAAAAGTAGATGTATAAGAAGATAGTTCAAGCCTCGTCAAAAGTATGATATTAAGTGTTTCTATTATCATAAAAAGAATACATAAAAAGATTAAAGGTCATAAAAAACATGATTTACCAAACTAGTAGGATATTTAGGCTAGTTTTTTTTATCAAATTAAATTGCTCTTGAAGTAAAGGTTATCATTATTGTGGTAAGGTATTACCTTATCTTAGTAAGCCTTGCACAATATTGGATGCCAGTAGTAAGTATTTCCACCTCGACTCAATCCTTTCTCACAACAAGCCAGTGCCTTACCACGTATTTCATTTTTTTTTTTTACCAAAATTGCTCTTAGTTAAGGCTTACTATTGTTGTAGTAAAAAATTTCCTTATTATGGTAAGACATTTTCTTGTCGTGGTATATTGGATGAAGTGAGTGATGTTGTGATGGCTAATCCAAGGAAAAGGTTATTGGTATAGGTATATTATGAAAATAAAGATGTTTAATGAAATTGTATGGACAATAGATGATGTAAGCCATGTAACAAACTTAAAAAAAATTATTTTTATTGGGTAGATTAAATACCTTGGGTTATGAGTTTTCCGAAAGGAATGATTCTATAAAAGGGTGAGCAAAGTTAGGTTTGATTGATTTTGAATTAAAATTAAAATCAACCCAATCTAATTGGTTCTTAAAAAATAGAAACAAAATTAAACCAATTAAAGGTATTAAACCAATCCCAACAAAGTCAAAAACATTTAGGTTGATTTTTGAAATTTATATTTTTCTCTCAAGATTGTAGCTATAAATTTTTGTTCATTGAACATAAATTTAATTCTATAAATATTAAACTTTATAATTTGTATTAAATAAATGATATCATAATTGTTAATGTTTAAGTTAAATAATAATCTACCCAAATATAATTATTTGAATATCTATATTTATACCATTCACGTAAGTATCATTAAAAGAAAACAACTTAAGATTTTAGATGACTATGACTATATGTAATGCTTTAGATTTTTTAATTGAATAAAAGATGAACAATATAAAAATAAAAAAATAATTTAAATATAGGTTAAAATGTACCGTTGATCTCTAAATTTTAACTCAATTCACATCTAAATTCTTAAACTTTTAAAATGTAAAACTTGATCCCCAAATTTTTAAAACTTTACGTATAAATCACTAAATTTTTAAATTCTATAATTTAGGCCACAAATTTTTAAAACTTTACACATAATTTCTAAAATTTTGATTCATAAATATATATTTTAATAGTTAAGCTAGAACTTATGTGTGAAATTTAAAAAATATAATAATTTATGTGTAAAAATTTAAAAATTTAAGGATATATGTGTAAAGTTTTAAAATTTTAATGACAAAATAGTATATTTTAAATATTTGAGATATCTATGTGAATTTAATTAAAATTTAAAAACCAATAATAGACTTTGTCTTTAAATATAATATAATATGGGTTGATTCATTTTTGTTTGGTTTTTGAAATTTGAAACCAAAACAACCCATACTTAATCAATTGTTGTTCCAAATTTAAAACCAAAACAACTTAATATAAGTCCAACAAAATTGAATTGAGTTTGTTCATATTGATTGGTTGGTTTAATTACAAACCCTTAATTCTATGAAGGTTAGTAAAGATTAATTAGTTAATGAAAGAGAAAAAAGAAGAAAATGATTTGTAAAAGTTGATTGGGATTTATGTTTAAGGCAGAGTTGTAGTGTCATTAAGGATAATGTGCATACAAGTGAAAAATTCAACTTTAAAGCTTTCATTAAAGATGGCAACATGAGGCAAGAGGAATATGTTCAGTTTAACGAAGAGGTTATGGTTTTTGATGATACATCAAAAGGTTGCTTTCAAAGTAAAATAAGTCCCAATAAGATTGTCTTTGCTTTCAACTTTATTTTATATCCATAAATAAGTCATGACATCACTACTATAAAAAAATGTATTAAAATCGGTTCGTTAAACCACCTTTAAATGAAATGACTTGAAATTTAAAGTTGATTTTAATTTTTTTTTCAAAATTTATTCATTTTTTATTATACTCAAATTAAAACCTATATTCGATCACTAAATAATAGTAGAAAAAAATAAAATCAGTTTAACAAATAGTTTAAATAATACAAATAATTGAAAAATAAAATATTAATTAATAACAGAAAAATTACCATGATATTGTTCTATGTTATTCAAGATCATCATATTATTCTCTTGATGTTAGAATACAAACCTACATATATAATACAAAAATCTATACACATAAATAATAACACATAATAACAAAAATACAAAAAATTATACACATAAATAATAACACATAATAACATAAATAAATATGAATAATAAGTGCGTAAGATTAATAGAAATACTGACAAGAGTAAATGAAATGACAAAATGAAGAAAATGAAGAAAAAATCGTGTTTTGTAAGTGAGAAATGAGTATAAATTTTTGAGTATTTTTCTCAAAAAAATAGGGGAACTAAAAGATTAGTTGGAGAGGAAGAGAACCCACTAACCGACGTTGGAATTGGTGGTCATAAGTGGCCGGAAAATGAGAAAGAATGGAGTAAAAGTGGGTGAGGTTTTGGGTTTTTGAGAGTTATACAACGTTTGGAATAGTTTCTGTCTGAGGAAGAAAGAAGAGAAAAGAATTTATCCACGTGTGTAGCGCCAGTTTACATGTCGAACCGACGCTACGTCCACATGTAACGTCGGTTCAACACGTCAACCAACGCTACGTCCTATGTGGATAGCATCGGTTCTACACCGAACTTGTTGGTGTATGTTGTGGTGTATGTTGTAGTAGTGGCAGACACCAATGTTTAGTGGAGTAAGGAATGACAGACAATAATGTTAGTGGAGCAATAAAATATGAGTATGCATTAGCTTCCATATGTACAGATGCTGCTAGGGTTAGGTTTTGGTTTCGTTTTTCTTAGTATACATAGATGAATACTCTTGTAGAAAAATAGAACAAAAAGGATATGAAATATATATGATAATTATCAGAGAAACATAATATTTGTCATGGTATCAAAGCAAAATTAATGTTATCCTAATGAATAAAATAGCTACATGCTACGCTGGAAATAAGTTGCTTTCTGTTCTCACTTGACACTGGTTTGATATGGTATGCTACGCTGATTTATGTTCCTCTCTGAACTAGTTTGATTTGGTGTACGGACGCTCAACAGATTGTGTTAATCTGTGGGTATTTGACTGGTTATTTGGCTAGGATCGGGGGTACCATTCTAGCTGCTCTAAAGTTGAGTCATAAAAAAAACCTTCTCTAAGTAGAAGTGCTTTGAGAAAAGCTTCATTGTCAAAAGATCAGAAGAATACCTTTTCTGCCATTATATTTGCTAACTCCTTCTATATCCAACTTTCATCCTAACAATCTCCAAAATCCAACAAAGGCAACACTTCCTCCTGAAAGATAAACCCCAGCAAAGCTGTAGAGAAAATGAAGCTCTAGAGAAGAGAGCCTGCAAAGTTGTAAAGGAAAAAAACATGGAACGCAGTAGAAGAAGCTGCGCGAATTGAGGAAAGGAATTAGGGTTACCACAGTTCTGAATATTATATATAAATGTGGCGAGTGTAAAAAAAAAGGAAAAAATACAGTATTGATAGATTTCATGGTAGAATCTGGCGATTCAACCACCAATTTTATATTGAATGATTTGACTACAAAAATGACTAAGGTTCTAACTAGAGCCCAAACCGCCTTACAACCTCTACTAATTGAAGCGTCGACTACTCTTATTAGTATCAAGTTGGGAGGATCCAACTATGCCTTGTGGTCCCAGGTGGTGGAGATGTATATCTCTAGCAAGGACAAATTGGGATATATTAATGGGGATTTTCCTCAACCTGTTGAAACCGACCCCTCATTCAGGAGATGATGCACTGAAAATACCATTGTCAAAGGATGATTGATCAATTCGATGGACCCCTCCTTAATTGCAAATTTTATCCGATTCCCAACTGCAAAACAAGTTTGGGACAGACACGTCTCAAGTGTATGATCTCCGCCGTCGAGTTACTCGTATGAAATAGATAGGTGGATCCATTGAAAAATACTACAATGACCTTCAAGGGTTGTGGCAAGAAATTGACTTTCGTCGTCCTAACCTAATGGACTGTGCGACTGACATATAAAAATACAACTTCATCGTGCATGAAGATCGAGTGTATACCTTCCTCGATGGACTTGATGACCGACTAGATAAAACTCGAAGTGATGTGCTTCAAATCAAACAATTCCCTACAGTGGAATAGACTTATGTATTCGTCCGTAGGGAAGAGGTCAGACAAATCGTGATGATCACGAGTGGAGATACGACTCTCGAAGCAGTTATGACTTTTAAAGGGATCAAGGGACACCATAATCCGATGCCATCAAAACCAAGAACTCTTTCCTTGGGTAGCAAGAAATCCACAGAACATCCACCTCTGTTGATATAAAATATGCCCATTGTGGAAACTCCAAACACACCCGTGAAAACTGCTTCAAACTACATGGGTATCCAGAGTGGTGGAATGATCTTCAAGCACGAAAGAAACGGGAAACCACTAGGAGAGCCATTTTGGCTACCAATAATGCATCATTATCCCTTATTCCTCATGCCGAATCTCCTCAGGATCCAGGTATTTCAAGTACAGCATTTCACATCTCTACTCATAGTGATAACGAGGATTGGATTCTTGATTCTTGAGCTACAGATCATATGACATTAGATCCCAAAGATCTCTCCAATACAACCCAACCGAGACGGAGCCGTGTTGCCAATGCTAATGGGGTCACTTATCCAGTTACAGGGGCTGGAACAATGACTTTATCTCCTTTATTATCATTATCTAATACTTTACTTGTATCATCTCTTTCAAACAGACTAATGTCTGTAAGTCAAGTTACTTTAGATCTTAAATGTGTAGTATTGATGTATTCTATTTTTTGTCTTCTACATGATATTCTCACCAAGGAGATCATTGGGCGTGGTACTAAGAGATGAGGCTTATATTACGTGGATGACCTCAGTTCAGGAAGAGCCAATCATATGCAACACACAGTTAGTAACAAGGAGCGACAAATTTGGTTATGTCATTGTCGATTTGGGTATTTAAAGCACCTACTCCCTAATTTATTTTCAAATGTCACACATTCGGATTTCAAATGTGATACTTGTATCTTAACAAAAAGTCAAGTCATAGGGCATCTTATCCTATGAGCATGCATAAAAGTATGCCTCTTTTTGTTTTATTACATTCTGATGTTTGGGGACCTTCCTCGGTCACTACGTCATTGGGTCATCGTTGGTTTGTAATTTTTGTTGATGATTGTACACGAATGACATGGCTTTACCTTCTCAGACATAAAGATGAAATATTTTCTACGTTTCACTTGTTTCACACCATGATTCAGACACAATTTTCTGAAAAAATTAAGATTCTTAGGTCTAATAATGGAAGAGAGTATGTTAATCAACAATTTCGTACATACTTGGACAACCATGGTATTCTCCATAAAACCTCGTGTTCACAAATCCCACAACAGAATGAGGTTGTGGAGAGGAAGAATAGGCATATTTTAGAAACTACTCGGGCCTTACTAATTAGTGCACATATGCCTAGTAGATACTGGAGTGATGTTATTACTACAACTGTGTATCTATTGAACCGTATGCCCACAAAAACCTTACAAATTTAGACTCCATTAAAGTTATTATCTGATCATGCCTACTATTTTGATGCTTTCGCCCCAAATTTTTGGATGTGTTGGTTTTGTCCACCTCCATAAAAATCAACAAACTAAGTTGGATCCATATGCTTATGTTGTGAGTGTCGTGAGTCAGTTAATGCACTGCCCAAGTGAAGACTATATGGATGCCGTCATGTGAATACTTCATTATTTAAAATCCTATCCTGGGAAAAGACTTATGTTTTCAAAGAATGGTCAATTGGAAGTCGTTGGATATACAGATTCAGTCTGGGTAGGGAATATCAAGGATAGGAAATCTACTGTTGGGTATTTTACTTTTGTGGGGGGAAATCTTGTTACATGGAGGAGCAAGAAACAAAAGGTAGTTGCCTTATCTAGCGCTGAAGCTGAATTTCGAGGAATGGTCAAGGGAATATGTAAGCTCCTTTGGTTGAAAAAACTTCTAATTAAGATTGGTGTTGCTCCTAACTCTGAAATGAACTTATTTTGTGATAACAAAACATCCATTTCCATCTCCCACAATCCAGTTCAACATGATCGTACGAAGCACGTTGAAGTGGATCGAAACTTCATCAAACAAAATCTTGAAAAAAAAATTATTCAGCTTCCATTTGTTAAATCAGAAGATCAATTGGCTGATATACTCACAAAATCTGTGTCTGCAAAGAACTTCTACAACTCACTTGACAAGTTGAGCATAAGAGACATATATGCACCAACTTAAGGGGGAGTGTTGGTGTGTTGTGGTGCATGCTGCAACAGTGGAAAACACCAATGTTTAGAGGAGTAAGGAATGACAGACAATAATGTTAGTGGAGCCATAAAATATGGGTGTGTAGTAGCTTCCATGTGTCTATCTGCTGCTAGGGTTAGGTTTTGGTTTCGTTTTTCTTAGTATACATAGATGAATACTCTTGTACAGAAACAGAATAGAAATGATATGAAATATATATGATAATTATAAAAAAACACAATATTTGTTTTAATGACTTTAAATTCATTAAAAGTCGATTTTTTTTCAAAAATTATTTTTATATATCGACTTAAATACCTCTTTTTGGAATATTGCATGATGTTTGGTGTTAGTAGCTTTTGAATTAAGGTAGAGATTATCGGTAGCTCCAAAATCACTAAAAAAATGAAAAAATAAATGTTGTAATAGTTGAGTATTAAGAACCATATTTATTAGCACGTGGCTTTTGGTATATTATATATGAGAAAAATGAAGGCAGCCAAAGGTTTCATTAAAATGTGATTAATTTATGATGATGTAATGTGTGTAATATGAATCCTTAGAGTGATAAGTGAGTGCTATAGAAATCTTACTCATCTAATATATATAAACAAGATTTATGTAGTTATATTAGGTGAAGCACCCACGGCGGGGAGAGCACAAACAAACATGCATTACGTGATTTTTTTTTGTATTGTGAGTTTTTTGGGCAGTCAAAATACAAATAATAATACAA
Source organism: Hippophae tibetana (assembly GCA_037013495.1). Classification (NCBI taxonomy): domain Eukaryota; kingdom Viridiplantae; phylum Streptophyta; class Magnoliopsida; order Rosales; family Elaeagnaceae; genus Hippophae; species Hippophae tibetana. The sequence goes on along the minus strand of CM072805.1, from coordinate 25,144,023 downwards.
GTATTTTTGTTCTATATTTGTATGTCTGTATACGTGAGATTTGGATATAATGAAACTTTGATTTGAGTGTTTTTTTTTAATTTTTAATATTATTTTTTAGATACAGTGTCTATTGAGTACTAACACTTGTACTCAAAATTAATTTGATATTAGGAGAATTATTTAGAATATTGGATGTGCATTGAGCTAGTTTATTAAATCACTTTAAATTTCTTGTTTATTTATTTATTTTTACTTTTTGCGTTTCTGTTATTCCCAACACTATAATACCATATCCATCATTATTTGTGCATTATTAGCCCAAACTCTGAACTCACTCAGGAAACACTAATTACTCTTCTTCTTCTTTTACAAGTTTTGCTTTGTTTATTTATAATAAATAGCTTTATATTGCTCAATTTATCTACATATATAAGGAAAAAGGGATTTTTCTTTTTGCTTAAAGGAAAAAAAAGGGAATCAAGCAATTTATAAAGTGGTTTTGTTTATTTATTTATTATAAATTTGTGGCTAAACAATATGTAATTGATTTAAATAAATAAAATGTTTGAGATTCAAGTATCAATAATTATTAAAATAATACATTTATTTCAAAAAAAATTTCATAAACTAACAACTAGATTTCCATTTTGGTGCAAATAATGAAGAAAAAGCATGAATAAACCTCTCCTCAAGTAACATGAGATGTTTTTTTTTTTTCCCTCATCTTTCAATCAAACTACTTCTGGTACAGCCTAAAGAGAATGAAAACCACTACCATGGAAGAAAATTATAAACAATGCTTTAAAGTGTGGTTCAAACGCACAACCTTAAAATTATGAAAACCAAGTTACACTAGTGGGTTATATCATATGTTTATTCCATCCACAATTATTTTTTATTCACACACTTGCAAAACTAAATTCTAATAGCTAAAGCAAAATGTTAGTAAAATATAAAGATAAATAAAAAATGTTAATATAATTTTGAACAATAAAATATCAATTACAAAATTACGAAAGATAATCAAATATAAATTATAAAAAATATGAATAAAAAATTAATTTAAAGTTGAGAAATAATACAAAGTTTTGTATTTGATAGGATTTCTTTGTTTATTTTTCAAGAGAAAATAGTAAACAAACAGTAAATGTACACTAACGTCATTATTTTAATAAACTAAAAAAATATATGAATTATCGCATTGAAGGTAACTCTAAACAAAGTATAAGAAAAATCTATGATAGAGAAAAACTTTTAAAAACTCTTATTTATCAAAATCTAAGTTATAATATTTTTTGTTAGTTTTATAAATAGGTAAAGCTAATTTATAATCATTCATGCTACTTTTCGTTTTTTATAACTTGTTTTGTAATAATGTAAACATAAACTATTATAACAGTTTTGTAATAATATATGCATAAATAACTATAATTATTTTATTGTAATATAGACATAATGTGATAACAATTTGGTGTAAATATGAATGAAAAAATGATCATAATTATTATAAAAGTATTGAGTGAAGAATTAAAGCATATAACTATTTTTTTATATTGGTGATTTTTAAGATTTAATTTTTATCACCCAAAATCACTTTAGGCATTAAAATAATTTACAAAGTGTGCTACACTCATATTAATGCCCAAAAATAACGGATCATATATATATATATATATATATCAATTATATACCCTGTTTTCCAACACAAGATACAATGCACGGATCAAAAAAGGTGTTTCATGATCTTTTTTTCTTTCTTTCTTTTCAAAAATGCACGGAAAGAATTCAACCTGAAACCGGTTAAGGTGGTAAAATTAGGCCTCCATCGTGTTTGTTGATAAAGTAGAACCTTTAAATAGGCCAACCATGCATCTTTCCATTTCGAACAAAAAGAGTACATCACTTTATTTGTTTTGTTTTATAAACAGAAAAAAAAAATCCAAAAAGCCAATAAAAAAAGGTTGAAAAAGTCATTTTTATCTTCCTCCTCTATGCCTTTGTTTTTATTTGTTTGGATACTCTTTGATTTTTATGTAGGCACACACATAGGAGTTAGGGCTTAGAGAGATTTCCACAGTGACGCTAATATCTACCTTTGTTCGTCGTGTAGAGAGAGACTGTTAAATATCCTTATCCCACATCGATTAAGAACAAATTAATAATGCTGCTTATAAACTTGGACAACTCTTAACTTAATAAGATCTTATTTAATTGAGTTAGGTCTAAGTTTCTATAGTAATATTACAAATAAGATGGCGTGAAAATATCAATTGTTCGTTAACTTAAAAAAGGTTTACTTAACCAATAATATTCCTATACATGTTTATAATGGAGAACATTTTGTTTTCGGACACTAGAGGTGGTGAGAAAAACAAGAAGAAAAAAATAAGAAAAGAAACAGAAAGCAGAGAAGGAAACAGATAGGGAAGAGCGAAGTAGAAAAATTAAACAGATTAATACGAAAGTATATTATTCTTGTGATTCATTTCCCTTCCGATCAAAAACTTGATTGGTCGCAGAGTATATCAATTTTATAGTAAAATAATAAGTATCATTGTTATAATTGTATTAATCTCAATTTTATTTATAAAAATTATTAAATTTGTTATAATTGAAATTTAAAATAAAACCAATTTAAAAAAAATGTACAAAAGAAAAAAAAATTATTTGAAGATCAAATTAATGAGAAGAAAACTTTCAATAAATCGATTTCATATAATATCTTATTGTACTTTACTCATCTAACTAATTAAATTTAATTATCTCTACTTTTTTAGAATTGTTTCTTATTATTAAAAAAATATAACAAAAATAAAATACAAGTCTATTTTATAACAATAGTAATTAACCGTTGTTATTTTAAGATCAATCTATTCACCCATCATAATATTTTTCTTGTTCACTAATTAAACTCACGTTTCTATAATCAATTTGATCCCCCGATTGGATTTGAGGGTTTTCTTAAGTCATCTTTGTCAAAAAACAAATTTTTCTTAGTTTCAAGCCCGATAAACTTAAAAAGTGATTTAAAAGTTGATACACGTTCATGCAATGTCACTATTTTTTTCACATTATGCATTTTCTTCTTCATTTAATAGATAGTTGAATCTAATCGATGGGTTTTGTTTGGGGTTTTTGTTTTTCAATTTAAGTTGTACTTTTTGTTATCAGAATCATAATAATAATTTGAATTTAATTAAGTTTCAAATAACGGAATTAAATCTATTCTACTTTTATGTGTGAATATTTTAAAAAACAAATAAATAGAACTTAAAATGAAACATGTAAAAAATAAACACAATTAATTTACGTGTAAAAACTTTTTTGGTGTAAAAAAAAAACAATCACAGTACTTCTTTTCAAAACTTTCACTATCAACAAACAATTATACTGCAGTTTTCTCTAGATAAAACTAGAGGCAAACAATCAACAATATCATCAAGAATACACTTCTTGGAACAATTATTTTAAGAAATATGGAAAAATCTAACTCAATTTGGTAGTCATTGTTCACGGCTCAAAATTTTTCAAACCGATAAGCCAAATGCAAAGCCGACCGTACAGATTAAAGATTCTTGAGTCGTGAACTTCCTGCAAAATTTCAACTTAATCAGACCACAAACGACCTTCTATCGGAGCACTTGATGAATGCTTATTGAAGAGAAAAAACTGAAAGATTTTCTTTTTCTCTGCTGCTTTTAATTTCTTTGTGGGTATAATCGTTTATTTAATTAAGATTTTGTGTTTATTTGCTATGCCTACTACTTGAGGTGTATAAGGTAGTCTTTTTTTGGTTTAGAATCTACTAAGAAAGAAATGTTAGGGTTTTCTTTCATTCCTTGTTCAACACCCACCAAATCAATTACAATTGGGAAATTCAATTCCGAGATGATTTTTAGGACCAACTTTACTTAATAATAAAATTTGGGGGCTACCAAGTGCTCCTGCTACTAGAATGATATCTCCCTTTGAATTGTCAATGTAAGCTTTATAAGTTTGTTTGGAATGGCTATCACTTTTAATGAACATTATCCCATGAGCTATTTGACCATTCTTCTTACCTGCATATGAAAATTGAGCTAATATGCACATGAACATCAATAAATTCATCTTTTAAATGTGAAATGTGAAGATATACTGGGATCTGTGAGTATTAGTTAAAGTGAAATTGAATATTTCATGATTTACTTTTTTGTGAACGAGGACATTCTTTATAGTAGCATTCAAAAGAACTGTAATATTATCTAGGTTTTATGCCTCAAGAAGATCAATAGAGGTGCGTATTTTTCTAAATTGATCAAAAGTAGTCCTACCTACTTTAGTTCCTTCTAAATGCTCCAAACTATAACCATTAAATAGTAGAATTCCAGCTTCAAGGAGAATGAACATTATAGTTGTCTGCCATGGAGTCAACTTAGGCTTGAAAACAATTTTTGATTCAACCCATTCATAAGCCTCTTTTACTAGCTTCATATTCCATCCAACTTTTTTCACAAAATCATCTTTAGCTCTATTGTAAAACCCATCATTTCTAGGAGATGATCCTCCTAGAACTCTTCCTCTCCAGTTTGGAACACCATCTTCCGAGACAAAGCTTTGAGTTATTTATGTATATTTATTACCTTGGATTATTGCAAACCCTATGTATCTTTTGTCATATACTAAAGGATTTTTATTGGAAGAATCACCACTTTCAACCAAAAGCACTTAAAACTTTTCGGATAGTGTTACAGCTAGGGGACAACCTGTTGTGTCTCCTCCTACTATAATGTAACCAAAGTACTTGCCTGGTATTTATTTTACATCTTAAGTCATACGAGGAAGTGGTTTTTCTATGGTAAACAAAGTGTTAATATGATTAGGGATCCAAACAGAGGTTGGTTTAGTTTTTAACTAAAACTCAAAATTCAAAATAACTTAATTTAATTAGCTCTTGAAAAATAAAAGAATTAAGGGTGGATAGTCGTACAAGTTTACCAACTTTTGTACATGGAGTACTTTTGTCCGCTAGCTAATTTTGAGAAATTTTTATCCCATAGTATTAAAAACGGATTAATTAGTTTTAACTATGATAGATAGGGGTACCGTAGTGACATTTATACCTAGATTTAATTAGTGATGATTAATTTTTTTAATTTTTCTGTTTAAATTTTGGTATATTAATTTTGTTCCTTCAAGATAAATTTGATTCTATTAACTTTAAGTTATATAATTTTTACTATTTATATGATATTATAATTGATATTATTTCTGTGAAATTTATGTATATTAAATAGAAAAGAGATGTATATTATACATACAAGTAACGAAAATTTTTATGATTGTAGAGGACTAAAACGAGAATTTAATTTTTTTTAAATACAGGATGAATAATGAAAAATTATATAAATTAAAGAGAAAAAATAAATTAAATATAATAAAATGTATAATAGGTTAATAAGTTTTTAATTAGACATTTAAAAACAGAATTAACTTATACATGATTGATTCCTAAAAAATTATAATCAAACTAAATCAATATTCCTTTAGAGCTAGCAAAGTTGGTTTTGATTGGTTCATAGAGATTGATTTAAGATAAATCGAATAGATTGGTTTGAAGATCTTGTGAGAGTTTTTACACACTCAAGGATTAATATAATTCTATGCCAAGTACTAACGAGGAGGAATATGAATTAATGATGATAAGGAAGATAAGTGTAGAGACGAGGTTTATCATAGAGATTATTTGAGTTTGCTTCATGATTTAAGTAAGTTTTGTGTCTAGAAAACTAGTTTATGGAGTTGAAGAAAGGATATGATTGATGCAGGGAGCGTAAATAAGGAGAGAGAAGAAAATAGGGTGGGGAAAATAAGAGATACCGAAAACTTGCCCGGTGAGTTATCATTTGCTTATTTTTAAACTAACTCATAAATTGGTCTCTTTTAAAACTATTATACGAGATAAAAAAGGGTGAATTTGGCAAGTACACGGTGATTTAAGAGAGATTGATCATTTGATAAAGAAATACTTATTGGAAGCAGGTAAAGATAAATGGTCAAGATATCATTTCCCAGTAAATGGGTGTAGGATAATGACCACTAATAGTTCTGAATCTTTTGTAATGAAATTAGCACGTGAATTTCCCATAATTATGCTTGTTGAATATTACTACAGCAAAATACAATAATGGTTTGTAAAACGTAGGGAGGTTGGAATGAGATGGGGAACTCGATTCCTTACAGATGAAGTTCAATTAATCATGCATGCAAATCACTTTAAGTCATTGAGGTACAAGGTTTTCAAAATTAATGCATATGTTTTCCAAGTAAATGATTCGTTCACCAGCTGTTATCTTTGTCATGTTTATCTATTTGTATTTTTTTTGTTAAATATCTATATAATCTTATTTCTTATTACTTATATTATGTACTAACCATGACACTTAGAACCATTTTAGGTTATACACTGTGACAACAGTAACAATATGGATCTACTTAATAAAATTTGTAATTGTAGGGAGTTTAATGTTCACAAGATCTCATGTTGCCATCACAACTACCCAGTTTCAAGATGTTAATGTGCATTCTTTCGTTGATAATATGTACATCGTAATTTGTTATATTATATCATATGTTGAGTCTATTTTTTCGGCAATTGATAATAATGAGTGGGCCGCCATTCCACCAGAGATAATGGACCTAATTGAACTTCCTCCTAACACTAAGAGGAAGTATGACAGACCACGAAAGCGATGCATATGTTCATATGGGGGAGGTAATTAAGGTCATATTGTGCAATGGGAGTGGAAGGGGTGGTCATAACACAAGGACTTGTAGTCAGTTCTTCAGATAATTGTAGAACCTTCTCAATCTTCTCATCCTTAAACATTATTTAGATATATGCAGGATATTCTTGTTTTTTATACTAGTCATCAAAATATTGTTATATGATGATATAATAAATATTATATTCTTTATTTATCAAAATATATCATGCTACTTGTATATTCTCAAATAGAATCGATATTACGGGTGAATAAAAAATAATATTTAAATATAAATTTTTAGGTTGCTTTTATTATAATAAGATAAAAAATTAATGTTAATACAAATAATTTGACACAATATTGATGCATGCTACAAAAATACATAATAGTATTCCATATGAAGTTTATTATTTAAATATTTATTTGTCATACTACATCTTCATTTAACATTCCTCATATATTTTTAATTTTTACTATAATATTATATAATTTTTAGTAACTGTATTCTAATAGATTTGTAAAATGTTTAACATATTTTTATAAATTTTATAAGTTTAGTTTTCTTACTATAAGTATTGTTTATTAAAAAAGTTATATTTTTTTTATCTCTTATATAATTTAGATATTCTTTATTATATCATGTATAAATATATAAATATTCATTGTTATGTATACTATATATTTAATATTGTTGTAATCTATTTTTTATATTTAAATCTTTATATGTGTTTATTAATTTATGCTATTTAATTTTTGAATTATTTTATCAGTTTATATAGATATGAAACTATATTATTCAAAATTGTTAAATAACTTTAAAAATGTTAAATGGTTAAAACCTACTAAAAAATTAAGTATCAAGTTTTAAGTTAAATTTTCTCTCTTTTTAAACTAAAATATAAATAATCTTTTTTTAATAATTATTTTATGAGATTTGTCCATTTTGGACAAAATTCCTTTCATTTTTTTTAAGTAATTGAGGAATAGATAGTAAATCAAACAGAGCATTATATTGGACTTAAGATTAAAACCAATTTTCCTTAAAAAAAATTTAAAAATAACCCGGAAATATACTAGTTTGGTTTTATGGAAATTAACCAAAAGCACACCAGCATATATTATGAGATTTTTAAATAAGAGAAAAATGTTATAAAATTTCGGTAGAATAAATTATTTATATAATCTAGTCTCATAAATTATAAATGATTTCAATTAGTTATTTAACTTTAGAAAATGTAGCAACCTAAGGACAAAATTAAAATAAATTTTTTTAAAGCATTATTTTAGTATAAAAATATTAAAGTTATATATTTATATTTAATTAATCTATTTTTGTAATGCTAAAATATTAAATAACATAATTTATAATTTAAGATATCAAATAATAAAAATAATTTAATCTATTACTCACAGATTCTTTAACCCCACGTTTGGTTGGAGGGAATGGAATGAAATAAGAATTGATTCCTTCCATTTTGTGTGTTTGGTTGGACGGAATGGAGGGCGGAATGGAATCTGATTACTAAAAGAGAAGGAATCACAATTCCTTCTCCCACCTTTGGTAATCATTATTCCATTTCCATCTAATTTTTTTTTTCCAATTTTACCCTCACCTAAAATAAAACCTTAAATTCAAATCCCAAATTCTCAAACCTAAAATTCCAAAACCCTAAACCCTTAACCCAAAATTTCAAAACCCTAAATCCAAAATTCTCAAACCCAAAATTCCAAAACCCTAAACCCTAAACCCAAAATTTCAAAACCCTAAATCCAAAATTCTCAAACCCAAAATTCCAAAACCCTAAACCCTAAACCCAAAATTTCAAAACCCTAAATTCAAAATTCTCAAACCCAAAATTCCAAAACCCTAAACCCTAAACCCAAAATTTCAAAACCCTAAATCTAAATCTTAAAATCCTAAAACCTTAAAACCTAAACCCTAAACCTTAAAACATAAATCCCAAAACCCTAAAACATAAATCCCAAATCCCTAAACCCTAAACCCTAAATCCCAAATTCCAAATCCTAAAACCCTAAATCCTAAACCCCAAATCCCCAAACCCCAAATCCCTAAACCATAAACCCCAAATCCCAAATCCCTAAACCCTAAACCCTAAACCCTAAACCCTAAAACCATAAACCTTAAAACATAAATCCCAAAACCCTAAAACATAAATCCCAAAACCCTAAACCCTAAACCCCAAATCTCCAAATCTCTAAACCCTAAACCCTAAACCTTAAAACATAAATCCCAAAACCCAAAACCCTAAAACATAAATCCCAAAACCCAAAACCCTAAAACATAAATCCCAAAACCCTAAACCCTAAACCCCAAATTCCAAATCCTAAAACCCCAAATCCCTAAACCCTAAAACCCTAAACCCCAAATCTCCAAATCTCTAAACCCTAAACCCTAAACCTTAAAACATAAATCCCAAAACCCAAAACCCTAAAACATAAATCCCAAAACCCAAAACCCTAAAACATAAATCCCAAAACCCTAAACCCCAAATTCCAAATCCTAAAACCATAAACCCTAAACCTTAAACCTTAAAACCCTAAAACCCTAAACCCTAAACCCTAAATCCAAAATTCTAAAACCCTAAACTATTTTTAGAAAAATAATAATTTTAACTCTAAACCTTAACCTATAAATATAACCCAAATCCTAAATCCCTAAACCCTAAATCACACATCCCAAACCTCAAAACCCTAAACCCTATTTAGAAAAATAATAATTTTAATAATATATTTCTTTTTAATTAAGTAATACTTATTTAGAAAAATAATGATTTCAATAATGTATTTTGTCTGACGAAAAAATAGTAATTAAATGACATTATTTGAACTTTACAGCATGTAGGGGTATTAAGGTCATTTACAGCTTTTTTCATTCCATTCCAGTGGCAAACCAAACACTATAATCTTGATTCTGAGCTTGATTCCAGTGGTCAAACCAAACAAAATTGTTTACTTTCCATTCCATTCCATTCCGATTCCAATTCCGATTCCGATTCCATTCCACGAACCAAACGCCACCTAAAGGAGGAATCTCCAAAATCAATCACTAAGATGTAGCAGCATTCTTTGGTGGTTCATGTCATGAGAAAAAGTATTGCAAAATCATCACTGAAGCTCTTTCCTTCTCTAACCATCTTTATTTTTCTCTTAATTATATCAAAAGACATTAAAAGAAACAACAAAAAAAAGTCACAATGATACGTAGCATTTAAATTATAAAATCAATCAAACAATTGTCTCTGCATAAAGAAAGATATTCCAAATTAGTGTTACTTTAATTCTGTAATCCAATTTAGAGCATAGTGTGAAAATTTTACATAATGAGATTGTCAGCATCACCATTCTGTCTGTTTATATCTTTATATGAAAGCTAATTAATCAATGATATGGACCCAAAGCTAATTAATCATGTTATTATGACGTGTTTGGAATATCCTTGTGTCTTGATCATATGTGTTAAATTATTAACTAACACATAGATAATTCAAATAAATCATAAACCTTTAACAACACAAAACAATTAACAATCAATATGATTAGAAGCAGTTTCATATATATAATGTTAAACTTAGTAATTGGGAGGGTTTTTTTTTGGTGACTAAGCACCTGTTTTTGGACTAATTAACATTTTAGGATCGAATATGAAGTTACTTAAATAAAGAAGAGAATAAAAAATATTGAGAAGCTCTCATGATTCATGGCCCAAATGTTTGAAAAACAAGAAGGAAAAAATAATAATAACTGAAGCACCTTATATATTTCTCTTTAACCAGCTGCTGCCGTACTTAAGCTCCTTTTACTTTCTTGCTTTAATATATTCCAAAACAGTTAAAAAGGAGATTCTAGGTGATGCCAAACAATCGCTTTTTTATATATATTTTCATTAGCTCTTCTAATCAAATGTTAATATATATCATATCTAATTTATTTATAACTTTTATATAAAAATATTATATATATTTCTTAACTTATAAAATAAAATATAATTATTAAGTATTTCATAACATGATATCAGAGTTAATGTTTATACATTTTTATTAACAGTCTTATCTTTTCTGGTGTTAAACCTTCGACTTTTTAGCCGTTGTCCTTAGATTTTAGGCCTACATTCGTTGCCATGCATCTTGCTACGATCTTGCACCACACAGACCACTACAATCATTGTCTTCGCCATGCATCTTGCTCTGATAACATTTCTATAGGTACTACAGTGATCGTCTCAACCCGATCTACACACCCGTGGAAGTACCGCAACCATCGGAGTCTGCACGCTCCCTCACGCGCCGCTCAAAGGAACTACACATCTTTCTCAAGCGCCACCACTGAAACCAAATTTCATCGTGCATCCTGCTTTGACAACCTTTCTGCAGATACCACTACGATCGTCTCGACTAGATCTACACAACCATGAAAGTCTCGCAATCATCGGAGGTCGCAGGCGCCTGCACGGGCTGCCAATAGAAACCACATGTCAGATTCACGCGCCTCACATGCCACACTCTGGTATTGTGACATCATCAGCAACGCATCCCTAGGATTGACATCATAATCGCCTTCTGTTAACATCATCGTTGACAGTGCATTACTCTTGTTGATCGTTGACTTTTTGCAGTTTAGGTCCTCCTTACTCAGTTTTTTGCGTAAATCTCATTTTTGTAATCCATTTTTGCATATTGTGTTTCCAAATGGATAAAAAAGATGTTTTTCTTTCTTGCCTCATCAATAATGTATTGGAGAAGACTAAGAATTACTTATCATGGTCTCAAGCTATATGTAGTTTTCTTAAGGGTCGGATGCTTCGACATTACTTTACTGGTGCAATTATCATTCCTATCAAAGGAGCAACTGAAAAAAATGCTACCTTCCTTGGTCAAATGATTGAATGGGATAGTCACAACCACATAATCCTCACATGGATTAAGAATACTTCCATTCCCTCCATCTCCAATCTGTTGGGCAGCTTTGATGATGCCAAATCAACATGGGATATGTTGACCAAAAGGTACTCTACTACTCATGGATCCATGAAATATCAGTTAGTAGTTGAATTGCATCACCTTCGATAGGACCCAGGGCAATCCATCAATGACTACTATGATCACCTCCGCTTCCTTTGGGACCAAATTGACTTTTGTGATCCAATTTGGGCATACTCAATGGATGCTCAGCAATATACTATGGTTAGGGATGAATTTTGTCTCTATAAGTTCCTGATGTCACTTCACAAGGACTTTGAGTCCATCCTAGATCAGCTTCTTAATCGCAGTCCTTTTCCCTCTCTTAATATTGCTGTAAATGAGTTGGTTAGAGAAGAAGCTCGGCTTGCAACCCTTCAAGCCCAAAATAAGTTCAATGTTTCGGCTATTATTCCTTCTACTTCTACCATTGAGTAACCTCAGTAATCAGGTGATTCCTCTAGCTCTAACAATCGTCGCAAGTAGAGCAACAAAAGGTTCTGCAATTATTGTAAGCGTCATGATCACACCATTGAGACTTTGTTACCGTCGCAACAAATCTACTGTTGCTATTGCTAATACTGAGCCTACTCCGTTGATACCTTCCAGTTTAATAGAGTCCCAGTCTTCTGGATCTACTATTAACTTCTCTATCACTAAACTACAGAAGATCATAACTCAGGTTGTTCAAATGGTTGGTAATGCATCTCTTTCCACTACTCTCTTAGTTACGTCTGGTAAGTCTCAAACTTGGCTTTTTGATTCTACATGTTGTAATCACATGACACCTCACTCATCTTTATTCTTCAAACTTGACCCTGTACCATATCCTTTTAATATTAATATAGTTGATGGTTCCACCATGCATGGGAATAGTCTAGGTTTGTTTTTCGACCTTTAACCTCTATGTTCCTGGGGTCTTCCATGTACTTGACCTATCCTATAATTTATGCTTTGTGGGACAATTAGCTAAACTAGGATATTGCCTTATTTTTGACTATTTTGGGTGTATTGTGCAGGATCTGAGGACAGGGAAAAAACTTGGGACCGATCCTAGGGTCAGATGTATGTTTCCTATGAACAATCTTCATCTTCCACTTGTTACTCCTACCTCTTTTGTTGCTACAGTTTCTTCCTTACCTTCTCTCGCATTTTGGCATTCATGTCTTGGTCATGCCCCATCCACTCGAGTACAACAGTTAATTTTTAAAGGAATTTTTGGGTTTTGTGTCCAAAGATAATTTTGATTGCATTTTATGCCAGTTAGGAAAACAACCAACTTTATCTTTCAATAATAGTGAATCTATCTTTAATAATATTTTTGAGTTAATTCTTTATGATGTTTGGGGACTTTCTTTTGTTACTAGTATTGGTGGATCTCGATATTTTGTTGTTTTTATTGATGATTATTTTCGTTATAGTTGGATCTTTCCTATGAAATCTCGTTCTGAAATCTTACCAACACTACTACATAAATAGGCATTAAAGTCGGTTAAAAACCGACTTTAAATTTAGAGACTTAAAATGTAAAGTCGGTTCACGGCATGAACGGACTTTACGTGTAAAGTCGGTTCATTACAGGTAACATTTTCAGATTTTATTTTATTTTTATTTTCATTTTTCGTATTATTCAATATATATATATATATAACATAAAAAAACTAAAATATAAATAATAATACAAATAATTAAAAATTAAAATATTTAATTACTTGATAATTAAATTTATTACAAAAACAAATAATGCATAAATAATACATATAGTTAACTTAAATTACAAATAAAATAATATCATCAAAGTATAATTATTATGCGATTGAGTAAGCTTGGTTGGCTTAGAATCTTGATTGGCCTTCACAAGCATTATGACAAAAAAACAGCTGATCCATATAACAAATATTCCCCTACATACATGAGCACGGAAAACATCCATCAAAAAAGCAGTTTAAACTTCAGACATACGAATAAAGAAATTAAATCATTATAAATTTTACCATCAAAAAGAGATTACCACGTACAATGACATTTGACTAACTCATAGTAGTACTTTATTAATCATTTGTCTATATATATGAAGTTATCTGGAATCTCTACTAATATTTTATAATGCTATATATAATGAACTCTAAATATGAAATCAATTGTAACTTCGATTTCTTACTTGGCTTGTGTGAGTTTTGGTACCCTTAAACATATAGAACACGTTCATGGGCACCAAAACTCATACAAACCAAGAAACAAATCGAAGTTACGTACACCTGATTTGTACATTTAGAGCTCATTATATCATTAAAAATACTAAGAGAGATTTCAGATAAATTCATATTTATAAACAAATGATTAATAAAGTGCTAATATGAGTTCGTAAGGAAAGTAGGAAAGAGAGATGAGATGTAGTTTGGGCCAAAAATAGGTCCATAAAACAATGCATTCCCCTAAATACATGAGCATATGATTAATTATCATCAAACAAATGATTTCAGACACAGGAACAGATAGAGAAATTAAATCATTAAAAAATTTACCGTTATGTTGTCATATGCTATTCAAGATCATCAGAATCTTCTCTTGATTCTTTTTGTGATGATATAATTTGAACCATGTGTTCTGCCCATTCCTCTCGTAAATCATCAAAAATTTGCTGGTCGTAACCCGTCTTGTTCCAACCAAAGAACTACATGTATTCAAAATCAAAATAAGAATATAATTTCATTTATTTGCAAAAACAAACTCAAATATGTTAAAAACTTGTATGTATATGGGTAAAATATATTACCAAATCATCAATTAGAATTTTGATATTTGTGATGATTTCGCTCATAAACTTCATGACATAATAACCACATATGACTCCATTATTTTGTTGTGGAACCTACAAAAAAAGTGCATGTATACATAAATTTTCATATTCGAACATCCTTATTATTTAATTGTAAAATTAATAAAATTATTAATATTGAATTGTACATACCATAACTTTTGTCCATATAAGCTTATGAGATTTTTTAAGGGCAATGCCCCTAAACTTGTTACACAACTTCCATGCCCTATCAAGGTATAAAATGATTAGTTTTTATTAAATATTACAAAAAATAATAGAAGAAACTAATATGTAACTATATATAACTCTTACATTTCAACAACTGCTTTTGTATCTTTACTCAGTTCTATGGAAGCTGAGTCACAGTACCAAACATGATTATTGAACATATCAATGATTACCAACATCTAATGATCTTGGCCTTGTTCAAACCTTAATGGCCAAGGGATTATCAACTTTTGATTTCTGTTAAGCGTTAATGCTCTATCACATAATTGTTTAGCTCTGATACTAACATCCTTCTCTTGATATTGATTGACATATGAAGAATCATAGAACATTGCTAAATGTGATGAGTGATTATGTTGAAGTTGATAATAGCACACCCTATATAAAAGATATATATATATATATATATATATATATATATATATATATAATTAGATAATATAAATATAATTATATATGTTCTGCATAAATAAAAGAAAACTAACTAGATTGAGGACTCACCTTGTCCACACTTGAATTATACTTAAATCGATCATTTGATATTCAAATATTTGCAATAAGCACTCGATCGATATATAAGTTTGGCCGAGGTATACACCAAAAATTTCAATAGGAAGTGGCACAGTCTATCCATCATTTATGCTAGATGCCCTCCCAACAATACTCATCAAAGTGCCAAGATTTCTACTGAACTTTAACGCATAAGTATGACTATACTTTTTCCAAGGCTTCTTCTTGAATGACTTGGTGCACGATGATTGGCCACTAGTCATAGATTTAGCACGAGATACTTGCTTCGTATCTCTTAAATGTGTCGCATTTAAGAGTTCTAGTATAATAGACTAACAAAAAGGTATCATATATGTATTTTTAGTAACAATATAAGATATAATTAAATAATAGTAGTAAACAAGTGTTATTTTTAAGTTAAAAAATAGTACCATGTCAAAATTTAGAACAACTTGAATCGACGGCCAAGTCACATACTGTCCAACTGCCTCTTGAACTGTGGTAGCATCAGAAGGCACAGGTAGTGGACAATCATGAAACAATGATTGATCAATTACTATTCGCTAATGATTAGGCAAATATTGATTATGAATCATCCGATCATCGCTCAATTGTTGTACCATTCCAATAGCAACATAGTCTTTTGACGAAGGATGTTTCAACAAACATTTCATATTCTATAAAAACTTTAAGTGTTATATATAAAAAATAAAATATATAATAAGAATTTAAAAATAATAGATTATATACACCAGAAATTAAAATCTTACCACATATGATTCATCAAATAGAGGGGGACTTAACACAACAGACCATCTTGGATCAATTTGATCGCTCACGTAAAATACTTGTTTTGCATGAAGTGCTAACGTGAAAGGATCATCAGTGTGACTTATCCTGGATAAATTTACAGGGTAAATCCAAAATCATCTATTTTATATCCAACATTGATAACATTTTCGACCCAATCACACAAGAAAACTGTTTCATGGAAGACCTCATAATCCAATTCCCAAATCTCTTGTATTATACCATAATATGTTCTATCAGAAAGTACAGGATTAGCATCTTTTGAACTGGAAAATTGCATAGTTTGTGCAACCATCTTCACCCCACTATTTTGATTTACTCGGACTTTGTCCCTAGCTTGAGTCATAAACCTCGATCCATTTATTGTGAAACTATGAAATGATTTGACATCAAATTTTGGCCCATGTGCAAGCCATTGTAAACTTTCTGATGTTTTATGATTGGGTTTCTTGAGTTCATCTCGAATCTATGTATACAAAAACACAAAATGTGTTTAGAGCAAACTTTTAAAACATTGAATAGATCTAGGAAGATACATGCATGATTTTTTGTTTGTGACATTTATGTGGTTGCGAAACCAATTAATAAGCTCTCGCTTATGTTCATCATACAACCATTTTTCTCCTCCTTTTTTTATAACGAGGATCGAACTTCAATAAGTTTAAATGCATCCTGTAATGTTATTAAATATATATTAAGTTATATATCATCATTAATAGTTAAATAAAAAATGATTTTTGCAATCATGAAACAATGAACATCACTTACTCTATGTATGGTTGTGCCTCATTATTATTTACCAAAATGATTCGGTGTGCTTTTTCCCATCGAGTGCGATCAATAAATAATTTCCTACTTCCACCAAGCATAGGGTTACCTACTTGGATCATGTGACGTTCTAAGAACAACTTGTGCATAGGATTCCCAATTTCAGTGCAACCACTAAAGTATTCAGAACAAAACTCAATGACCTCTTCAGCAATGTAGCATTCCACCATGCATCCTTCAGGTCGATATCTATTATTTACATATCCTTTAAGGACTTGCATATATATCTCAAAAGGATACATCCACCTTAAGTAAGTAGGACCACATAATTTAACCTCTCGAACTAAATGAACACATAAGTGAATCATTATATCAAAGAAAGAAGGTGGAAAATATTTTTCAATTAGACACAAAGTTTCTACAATTTCTTTATGTAAAGAATTTAACTCCCCAATTGATATAGATTTCTTGCATATTGTATTGAAGAATGAACAAAGCCGAATTATTGATATTCGAACATGTTTTGGAAGAATTGATCTAATAGCAACTGGTAATAACTGTTGTATTAAGATATGACAGTCATGTGATTTCATTCCATACAGTCTCTTATCGGTGATAGACACAAAATTTCTTAAGTTGGATAAGTAACCATTAGGAACTTTCACACCTTCCAAACATTTACAAAACAAAACCTTCTCTTTTGTTGACATTGTATATGATGTTGGTGGTAAGTATGTTCGATTCTTATCATTTTCCACCCTTGGTTCCAATTCAGGTCGTATGCCTAGTTTCTTTAAATCCAATCTTGCTTTAATGCCATCCTTTGTTTTTCCAGGTATATTAAGTAAAGTGTCAATCAAGCTCTCACATACATTCTTCTCAATGTGCATGACATCTAAGATGTGACGAATGTGTAGGTCTTTCTAATAAGATAATTCCCAAAATATTGATTTTTTTTTCAACAACCATGGTAATTCGGTTCAAACTCTTTTTCATTTTCACCCATTTCATTAGTTGACCTCTTTCGTTTCCCTACCTTGGTGAGTTTTTTTTCATCTTTTCATATCGTTTGAATGTCATCCCATTCAATTGCCTTAATATCTCAATACCACACAAAGGTCGAGTTGTATGATCATGATCTTCTTCACCATCGAACGGTTTCTTTTGGTATCTAAACTTGTGTCCAGATGGAAAAAATCTCCTATGTCTTCTATAAGACATCTTTCATACGTGAACAAGATAATTTGCAGAAGTTCCATCACTACATATAGGACATCCCTTGTAACCTTTTGTTGCATGTCCTGATAAGTTTTCATAGGTAGGAAAATCATTAATTGTCCATAAAAGGACCCCCTTCAAGTTAAAGTATTCTTCTTTATGTGCATCGTAAACATTTACACCATCATTCCACAACGTTTTTAAATCATCTATCAGAGGCTGCAAATATACATCAATATTAACACCGAGTTGTTTCGGTCCTGAGATCAATAATGTTAACATCATGAATTTTCTTTTCATACACAACCAGGGAGGAAGGTTGTATGTTACCATAATTACTGGCCAATAGCTATATCTACTACTGAGGGAACTATGTGGATTAATTCCATCAGCAGCAATGGCAAGACAAAGATTGTGCGGATCAAATGAAAATTGAGGAGATAAATTATCTACTATTTTCCAATTTGGAGAATCACAAGGATGACGTAGCACCCCATCATCAGATCGATTATCTGAATGCCAAGTCAACATCTTTGATGTATATTTACTATTGAACAACCTTTGAAAGCGAGGAATCGGAGGAAAGTACCAAAGAACCTTTGCAGGCATGCCTTTCTTATGTGTTGTACTCTCATTTGTACCATGTTTCCATCTCGATTCTTTACACATAGGAAAAACATGTAATGTCTCATTCTTTTCTATAAAGAATGCAATCATTAGGACAAATGTGAATCTTATGATATTCTATGCCAAATCGACTAAGAGATTTCTTCACTTCATACATTGAAGATGGCAATTCAATACCCTCAGGAAACATATCGACTAGTAGATTTAGTAATTCTGTGAATCCCTTGTCAGAAAAACCATGTTTTGCCTTCACATTGTACAAATGAACCAATCCCGACATTTTAGTGTATTTTTTGCATTTTGGATACAACGGTTTTTCGGCATCTTCTATAATTTTATTAAAGATTTCGGGATCATCCTCGCATAATTCATGTTCAACACCATGAAACATATTTTCTGTCTGTACATTATGATAAGATGTATGTAATCCACTCTCATTCTTATTATACTTTTCCCCATAAGTATTATCAATATTTTCTCCATGATAATACCAACATTTATAGCTCAATAGAATACCATTACGGATAAAGTGATACTTAACCTCATCAAATTCATGAAATCGCTCATTTTTACATTTAATGCATGGGCATCGAATCATACTACTTCCAGTATTACTAGTTCTACAAGCAAATTCCATGAAACTTTCAACTCCAGAAATATAGTCTTACTCAATTCTACACTTTGACATCCAAGATTTGTCCATTTTCTATTAATGATA
This sequence comes from Hippophae tibetana, assembly GCA_037013495.1. Taxonomy (NCBI): domain Eukaryota; kingdom Viridiplantae; phylum Streptophyta; class Magnoliopsida; order Rosales; family Elaeagnaceae; genus Hippophae; species Hippophae tibetana. Next base: position 25,124,619 of record CM072805.1, on the reverse strand, counting down.
TTAATTAAACATATTACTTAATTATGTATACAATGAATATATTTCAAGTATTATTATATATAAATTTCCTAATTATTAGAATATATATCAAAACATACATAATGCAAAACAATTATCATTTTAATCATTTTACAAAACCATTTATATACAAATTAAAAAATAAGCAACATGTTTCATGAATATATAAAAACCAATCACGCGGTTGATTCTAATTTCTAAGCATGTTACTATATCATAATTAAAAAGTAATATTAATTATACGTATATAAATAAATTTATCCACGCAAACCCACACAACATTTCAGATATTATTGAATACATACAATAAGTCAAACATTATTACAAGCAAACTAAAAAACATAACTAAATCAAAAATTTATACAAAATATAAAACAAATTGACCGAATAATAAGCTAGCTGCATTCTGCATAAACTAATTCAAACATAATAACAAACAAGATATATACCTAAATCAATAACAGAAATTGGGTATAATTATTTTTAATATTTTGCTCAAAAAAATAGAAGAACTGACAGATAATGTGAGAAGAGAAATATAACTTACAAAACGATGTTACAAATGGTGGTCGGAGGTGGTCGGAAATTTAGAATGAAGGTGGCGTACGGTGTAGATTTTGGGAGAAAATGGAGAAGAGTGAGGAATAAAATGGAGGAGAGAAGAAGAAAACTGGATTCTACGTAAAAAATGAGCCGAATGTGAATATATTAGGTGGATAGCGTCGGTTCTCCACGTCAACCGACACTATCCACGTGACGTAGCATCGGTTCTCCACGTCAACCAACGCTATCCACGTGATGTAGCGTCGGTTCTCCACGTCAACCGACGCTATCCACGTGACGTAGCATCGGTTCTCCACGTCAACCGATGTTATCCACGTTATGTAGCGTCGGTTGACGTGGAGAACTGACTTTAAATTCATTATAAGTCAGTTTTTGGAAAAAACCGACTTTACACAGTGACTTATAGACCCCTTTTTGTAGTAGTGCAATATACAGTAACTTTACAAAAATGGTTGAAACATAATTCTCCAAACATATCAAAACTTTTTGATCTGATAATGCTCTTGAATATACTCAAAATTCTTTTCAAGCTCTGTTACATTTCTATGGCATTATACATTATCTAACCTTTCTAGGCATCTTTCAACAAAATGGTCGAGCCGAAAGAAAACTTCATCATATTCTTGACAATATTCGTGCTCTTCTTCTTTTTGCCAAAGTTTCTGTCCTATTTTGGGGTAAAGCTGGTCTTCATGTTGTTCATACCATTAATCGCATTCCAAGCGTTTTCATTCATAATCAGGCTCAATATGAGTGCCTTTTTGGGTCATCCTCTAACTATTATTACCTTCGATAATTTGAATGTACCTGTTTCGTTCTTCTTCAGCCTCATGAACACAACAAACTTGAGAATCAATCTAGACTTTGTTGTTTTCTTGGTTATGGTGAAACTCAAAAAAAGGGTATTGATGCTATGAACCTATCTCGTATCGTCTTCATGTTTCCCATAATGTTGTCTTTTGGAAACACCATTTATTTGTTGAGTTTTCCCACTTTCTTTCTTCCTTAACTAACTCAAATGTTTTAGAAATCTTTTCAGATGAGTCTCATGTTCCTTCTACAGATACTTTTGATCCTTCTTTGGACTTCTCTATTCAATCTTCAGATATTTTTGATGTTTCTCATAGATAGGTTGTAGAATAATAGGTTGATAACGAGCTACCCCACCTTGAGCATAGGTCCCCTACTCCTCCTCCGCTTGAAGATCCTCCACAAGATACCTCACCACTCAACCCGGGTAAGATCCATCCTTGCACATTTACTTGACTATCATTGCTACACTACCCTTGCTACACTCCATGAGCCTCACACCTATCGTGAGACATCTACTAACCCTTTTATGATAGATTGTAATGAAAGAAGAAATTGATGCATTAACCAAAAACCATACTTGGGATCTGGTTACTCTCCCTCATGGTCTGTCTGTGGTTAGTTGTAAGTGGATTTATAAGATCAAGACTCGCTCTGATGGGTTCATCGAGTGCTACAAGGCTCGTCTTATTGCAAAAGGTTTTACACAAGAGTATGAGATTGATTATGAAGAGACTTTTGCTCCAATTTCCCGTATTTCCTCTATTCGTACCCTCTTAGTTGTTGTCGCTGCTAGTAAATGAGACATTTTTCAAATGGATGTTAAAAATGCATTCCTTAATGAGGATATACATGAAGAAGTCTATATGCAACCTCTTCCTGGTCTTTCTATTAAAACAAACAAGGTTTTCGCCTTCGACGTGCACTTTATGGACTTAAACAAGCTCCATGAGCATGGTTTTCCAAGTTCAGCTCCACCATCCTTCGCTTGGGTTACACTACTAGTCCTTATGATTCTACCTTATTTCTTCATCACAATGATAAAGGCACCATTTTTCTTCTCCTATATATGGATGATATGATCATAACTGGTAATGACCTCAATGACATTCAAGAACTCAAGGATTTTCTTAGTCAGCCATTTCAGATGAAAGACCTTGGATATCTTAGCTATTTCTTGGGTCTTAAGATCAATCGTTCCACAGAAGGTCTTTATATTACTTAACCCAAGTATGCATCTGACCTTTTATCTCAAGCTGGACTTATTGACAACAAGACTGTTGACACGCTAATTGAACTTAATGTTCATCTGACACCCTCAGAAGGAGGTACCATTGTCTAATCCCTCTCTTTACTGACGATTGGTTGTTAGGCTGGTTTATCTTGCAATTACTCCTCCAGACATTACCTATGTTGTTCATCAAGTGAGCCAGTATCTGTCAGCTCCACGATTGACTCATTATGTTGTTGTTCTACGCATTCTACGATTCTTGAAGGACACTATCTTTCATGGCCTTTTCTACTCAGTTCAGTCTTCTCTTGTACTTTGTGCATTCTCTGATACTGATTGGACAGGAGAACCCACCGATCGTAGGTCCACTACATGTTATTTCTTTCTCCTTGGTTCTTCTTTGATTTCTTGGCGAAGTAAGAAACAAACTTTTGTGACTCACTCCAGTACTGAAGTAGAATATCGTGCTCTTGCTGATACCACATCTGAGCTCCTTTGGCTACGATGGTTTCTTAAGGATTTAGGTGTGTCCACATCCTCTACTACTCCCATTTATTGTGATAATCATAGTGTCATTCATATTGTTTATAATGATGTCTTCCATGAACGTACTAAACATATTAGATTGATTGTCACTTTATTCGATCTCATCTTGCCCATGGTCCACTCAAGTTTTTCCCTGTCTCTTCCAACGATCAACTTGTAAATATCTTCACTAAGGTACTTCCTAAGAAACGTACTCATAATTTGGTTGATAACTTCGAGTTGGTCTCATATACACCTTGAGATTGAAAGAGAGTGTTAATATATATCTATTAATATATTAATGTATATCACATCTGATAATGTATATCTTGTTTACTTTAAATATATATATTTTACTCGTAATTCTTATATAAAAGTATCATATATATTTCTTAACTTATAAAATAGAATACAATTATTAAATATCTTTAATACGGGTGCACGTATTCATGCATGGTTCATGTTACTAGTCAATTATTATTCTTCAAATTAAGGAACTCGTAGAGATTTAACATGTCACAAGGTAAAAGCTGGTTTGTACCGTACGTTCTTTATTTTTCACGAAATTATCGTATAGAAATAACATGATATGTTGGATTTTGTTACTCCACAGTCCAGATTTTAATTATTTAAAGAAAATTTACATAAAATAAAGAAAAATAATATATATATATATAAGGAAGGTACTGATCAGGAATCAAGAAAAGAGAACACAAAAAGAAGTTGTCACTATCCAACCAAACATTAAGGGAAATTAATATTTCAATACTATTTATGGGATAATTAACGAATAAAATATAAAGACCAAGAAATAATAAAACTGATAAGAGAAGGTATAAGAAGTAAACCAGTAAAATAACTTATAAACTGAGAAGTAACGTATCAAAATTAGAATAAAGTAATAAAAGAACAGCAACGGAAGCATCATCAAGTTCCAAAAAATATATATATATATATAAATGGACATCAAACAAACAGACTCAATTGCAATGCTATAAAATAACGGTTTACAGGAAATGATGATATATTAGTGAGCAATATCATAAAGAAGTAATAATAGTAATTAATTAACAATATATGAAAAAAATAGGTTTCAGTAAAAATTATCAGTTAGAAAAGAAGATAGAATCATAAAACTGTTCGCCCAACAAAATTGAAAATAGAAATTATAAAATTATAGGAAATATAACAAAGGTAAATAAAAAATAAATATTGAATTGCTATAAATAAAAATTGCATAAATTTTTAAGATACAAAGATTAACTAATAGTAAATAAAAACCACTATTTATTATTTTGTAAATTTTTGAGTGTCTTGATTCTAAAAAAAAAAACTTAACTCTAGATTTAAAATAGAAAAACCCATAATAATCTTTCCTCTACTTTATTTCTTTTTCCCATCTATTTAAATAAGAAGATGAGTAAAGAAACTGCTCTTTAAAATGGAAAGCTCTTCAAACCAATTGAAAGAAACGTTTTTGCTTTTTAATTCATTTTCCAACAGTTATCTCTTGTAAACTTTACACTATCTTCGTGTAATCTTCTTAAGATATGTGCTTAATGTGTTATATAGTATGTTGCATGTTTTGTTTTTTTTTTTTTTGTTCCCTATTTGGTCTTAGCCTTTCAAGTCTTGCTCTTTGTTAGAGCATCAAATCTTCATGTACGGTTGTATTTTATAATTAAATATCCTTTAGTTCAAAAAAAGAAAAGGTCTTATATATAAATCAAGCCATTAAAATTTATATTCTCACCGTAAGGATAAAGCACAGAAAGTGTCATCTACATTCAGTAGCAGAATAATGATTGAAACGAGGATGAATGACAGTACTCATAGTATCATTAAAGGGACGCCTAGTGTATTTTTATTCACTTATATTATATTAAATGTAAATATAACTTGTATTTTATGACTTTTTTAATGTTCTTTTGATATGTAACACATCACACTTAAGTGCAAATATGCTTCCAAATTTCCGTGGTGTTAGCTCACATTGATACCATTCCTTTAGCCAAGGACTCCCCATCTCAAAGAAGACCTAGCTAGGGTTGCATCTGGTGATCACTTCTGCAGGAAATGTTCGCTGTACGTAAGGGGAGGAAACAAATTAAAGTACCGAGCCCACTAGCCATTACGATCATGAGGAAATATGTGATAACCCGAAATCGTCTCAAGGAGCTTCGAAACGAAGTTTTTAATTCCTGATGATGTGAACATCCCCCACAAAAAAAGAAAAAAAAAAGATTATATATCTTCTATAAGGTATTTCTTAAGAATATGTGTCATTTTTTTTTTCTTTCAACGCACTTATCATTCGTGACAAGTAGTTAAGATGCAATATGTTTAAAAAATTGTATATATTTTTTTTTATTATAAATAATTATTATTAACTTATTATTTAAATAAATAGAACTTAAACTAATTCGACAAAATAATACTATTAAAAATAAAAGTTAATTAAATAAACTAAAGCAAAAATATTAAAGTAGAAAAATAAAAACATCAAAAATTTAACGAGATTGGTATAAATGTTACATATGTCCTCGGGCGTCGATTACTTCCACTATCTCCAAATGGATGAACTCCAAAATTACAATTAATTGGGAAAAATTGAGCTAATGAATTACCCTTATAAAAGAGAGTAAGATTTACAACTTTTGGGATGTTTTAGAAGTAAAAGATGTGACTTTATTTATAGTCTAAAATACAACACGCACCTTCATTCTTAATCAATGTGGGAATTTTTCATTTTGCTCACTAAGGAGTTATACAACAAATCTCGACCTTAGCGACTTAGTAATTCTTAAATGATTTCTTCAATCTCTAGATCAACGATGCCATTTTCAAATCAAATTTATAGGATGTTAATCAAGTCCATACAATGTTTGAACTTAATTGTCTTTACCACCTTAGTCATCATATCTGTGGGATTCTCTATAGTATTAATCTTCTAAACTAATACTCCACATTCTTCAATAATCTCTCGCACGAAATGGTAACGAACGTCAATGTGCTTTGTACATGCATGGTAGACTTAGTTCTTTGCTAAATGAATAGTACCTTGATTGTCACAAAACACCTTAATATGTTGTTGATCAACTCCCAAGTCTTCAAGCAAACCTCGTAAGCAAATAGCTTCTTTCATAGCCTCTATAACTACCATATAATCTGCCTCTATAGTAGATAAAGCAACTGTGGACTGCAAGATAGACTTCCAACTGATTAGTGCTCTAGCAAGAGTAAATACATAACCAGTAGTTGACCGACGATTATCTAAATCTCCTACATAGTCTGAATCATAATATTTGACTACATATTGACCAATACTGTTATCCTGCTGAAATACTAAACCAACATATACGGTATTTAAAATATATCGTAGAATCCATTTCCAACCAACCAATGTCCTTTACCATGATCATACATGTACTTTCTTACAGCACCAACCACATGTGAAATGTCGAATCTCGTACACACCATTGCATACATTAAGCTACCAACCGCATTTTCATACGGTACCTTTGCCATGTATTCTCGTTCTGCATTATTCTTAAGATATAATTGAGCACTAAGCTTGAAATGAGGAATAAGCAGAGTACTTATAGGTTTTGTATGTTCATTCATACCAAAAATGTTGTAATACCTTTTTGAAATATTGACTTTGGGTCAAACTAAGCTTCCCCTACTTCCAGTCTCTACTTATCTTCATGTCGAGAATCTTCTTAGCTTCTCCTAGATCTTTTATGTCAAAATCTTGACTTATTTGAGCCTTCAAATTCTTAATTTTTGCTTGGCTCTTCGATGTAATCAATATATCATTGACGTATAATAGAAGATAGATGAAAAACTCATCTATAACTTAAGAAAATACACACAATGATTATATGTACTTCTAATATACTTCTACTGCAACATAAACTGATTAAAACCTTTCTACTACTACCTCGGAGATTACTTCAATCCATACAATGATTTGTTCAGCTTGCAAAACCAATTCTCTTTACCAGCAACATTAAACCCTTCTGTTTGAGACATATAGATTTCCTCTTCTAAGTCACCGTGTAGAAATGTGGTTTTCACATGAAGTTGAACTAGTCCCAAATCCAAATGTGCTACCAAGGCCAACAAAATTCTAATGGAGAAATGTTTTACAAATGAAAAAAAATACCTCATTATAATCAATTCCCTCCTTATAAGCGTAGCCCTTAGCGACCAACCTTACCTTGTAGTGAATACCATCTTTGTTAGGAAATCTCTCTTTCTTTGCATACATCTATTTGCAGCCAATTGACTTCTTACCTTTATGTAGTTTTGTCAACTTCCATATTTTATTCTTCTGAAGGGACATAAGTTTTTCATCTATGGCTTCCTTCCATCTTTCAATTTTAGGGCTTTCGATTACTTCTTTATATATGGAAGGAACATCATCATGCATAACCAAAAGTGCCCATGCCATTGTATTCTTAAACTGAGAAGTAGATCTTTAAAATATTTGTATCGAGAAAGCACCTTTACATTTTCTCATCGTGGCCTATCAACTGCAGTTTCTTCTTGTTACTATGGAGGTTCTTGGGTTAAAACCTCTTCTTCATCTGATTCATCTTCTTTCAATGAAAGATCAACTTCTATCTTATCTCTACCAACTGGATTAACAATTCTACTTTCAAACTCCACTAGCTTCAGAGTTTGTTCCACTTACTACAAAGTGTCATCAATCTTCTCAATTATCTTTCTCAGCAAAACAGATTGATCAAAGGTAACATCTCTGTTGAAGATTATCTTTTTCATTGCAAGGCACCATAGTCGATATCCCTTAGAACCATAGAGGATTCCCAAAAAAATATCTTTTTTGGCTCTTGGATCCAACTTTGGTTTCGTTACATGTTAGTATGTAATAGAACCAAACATATGTAAGAAAACCTCCATAGGAATTTTTCCTTCAAGAGTAGACAATGGTAGACGGTTGACAAGATGACATGCATACGTCGCAAAGTCAGCCCAATATTGCTTGCCTAACCCATCATTTAACAACATATACCGAACCTTCTCCAGCAAAGTCCATTTCATACATTCTGTAACTTCGTTCTATTATGGTGTTTTTTGAATACTCAAGTGTTGCACTATCCTTTCTTCTTCACAAACTTTCATAAATGGATTGTTTGTTTACTCAGTGCTATTATCAGACCTCAGATGCTTGATCTTTCTACTAGTATGAATCTCAATCATTTTCTTCCATTTGAGAAAAATTCCTAGCACTTCATCCTTCTTCTTTATAAGATACACCCAAACTCTTCTAGAGAAGTCATCAACGAAAGTGACATAATAATGTTTGCCACTTATGGATGGAGTTTTTGTTGGCCCCTATACATCAGTATGGATGTAATCCAAAATTCCTTTTGTATTATGGAGTATAGTGTCAAAGTTTACTCTTTTCTGCTTCCCAAATACACAATGCTCACAGAATTCCAACTTAACGGTTCTCACACCTTTTAACAGGCCTTGCTTTACTAGAATCTGTAAAGCTTTTTCACCAGCATGTCCCAAACGCATATGCTAGAGCTTGATAGTTTCTGAATCTTTTTCTTCCTCCGAAAATGCTACTGATGTTGTCCCAATAACCGTACTACCAAGGTAGTAGTACAAGTTATTCTTTCGAACACTTTTAATTGCCACAAGTGTACCAAAAGTAACCTTCAATGCCCATTTTGTATGGTCACAATAAAGCCTTTTGATTCTAAGACTCCCACAACTGTGAGATTCTTCTTCATGTCTGGGACATAATTAATGAACATCTTTCAAAACTCTATTTGAACCATTTTGATTCTTTAAACAAATTGTACCGATCTCCAAAACTATGTATGGATAATCATTACCCATGAAAACAACACCACAATTTAGTTTTTCAAAGTTAAAGAATCACTCCTTGTTAGGAGACATATGGAAGGCACATGTTGAATCAAAATTCCAACACAAACCAACCAATGCAAAATTTGAATTTGAATTACTTTTAGCTACATATGCATCACACTGCACAACTTTTCCTTTCTTCTACAGCTTCGGAAATGTTTTCTTCCAATGGAATTTTTCATGACAAAAGGCACATTCATCTTTACTAAGCCTTCCTTTTGAATGAGATCTGCCTCTCCTTTCTTTCTGTTAAGTTTGGGGATGCCCTCTTACAGACAGTGTCTCTGCTGCTTCATTCCTGCTTTCTTTTTTATCTTTCTTTCTAATTTTATAACTATACAAAGTAGTGCAAACTTTCTCAAAAGACATTTTATCCTTCCCAATGAGTAAGCTCGTAATATGGTGATCAAACTCATCAGGAAGGAAAGCTAACATCATCAAGGCTAAATCTCCACCTTTAAAAGTTTCATCCATATTTAACAAATCTACTACTAATCGATTAAAAGCAGTAATATGGTCGTTTATTATGGTACTTAGAAGGTATTCAAAATGGAATAACTTCTTCTTCAAATAGAGTTGACTATGTCCGCTCTTCTTCATGAACTTGTTCTCCAACGTCTTCCACAACTTACTTGCAGATGTCTCCTTTTGTTCTCTTGAGAGACACATACAGATTGTACCACATGCCAATTGATTGATATTTTTCCACTCGACTTCATCTGCTTCATTTGGTTTCTCTTTTTCAATGACAATGTCTAGACCTTGTTAAAATAGAGCATCTAGAACTTCACCTTGCCATATGTCGAAATGACCAGTTCTATCAAACTTCTCCACCTTAAACCTTGCATTCATAATCACTATTCTTCTTGACGTGGATGATTGGCCTCTGTTTGAGGGAGACTTTTCTTCTGTCATTTCTTCATTCAAATTACAACAACTAGCAATTATATTTCAATAGCAAAAAAATGGAATACAAACAAATTCTTAGGTAAAAACCTTCGACTCTAATACCAATTTTTAGGAAAATCGGGTATATTTTTTCTATTTTAAATAGTTACTATTCATTTATGATTTAAATAAATAGAACTCAAACTAATCCGATAAAATAATGATATTGGAAATATAATGCTAAAAGAAACTAAATCAGATATTAAAGTATAAATATTAAAGCAAAATAATAAAGCAGAAAAATAAAAACACCAAAAAATTAGCGGGCTTCGATATAAATGTTACCTATGTCCTCGGGAATCGTTGACCACTTCTACTATCTCCAAATAAATGAACTCCAAAATTACAACTAATTGGAAAAAAATTGAGCTAATCAATTACCCTTACAAAAGAGAGGAAGATTTATAAATTTTTGAATATTTTAGAAGTGAAGGATGATGCTTTATTTATAGCACAAAATACAACACTCACCTTCATTCCTAATCATACAACACCCACTTTCATTCCTAATCATACAACACCCACCTTCATTCCTAATCATACAACATCCACCTTCATTCCTAATCAATGTGAGACTTTTTCATTTTGCTCACTAAGGAGCTATACAATATAGTAACACTACTGGTTTGATGTATTAGTCATTATTTTGTTTTTTGGTATTAGTGTTATAGATATCTTTATATTAATTCATTGGCATTGTTTAGTATTAAAATGTTGTCATTTTAATCCATGATTTCAGAAAAATTGATCAATTAATAAAAGTAAAATATATTATTTTAATGATTTTTTTAAAATACTATTTTATTTTAATATAAAAATATTAAAATAAACTAATTTGTTCTTAATTGATTTTTTTTTTCAAAAACCCAATAACACAATTGGGATCAAATATCACAAATGACTTAATCTAATGGACTTCTTCAATAATTTTCTCTCTTTTTTTTGGTTAAAAAAATAATAAATCTAACCCCTTAAAACTCATAAACAACAAAAATATCACTCACAATTAGAGATTCAAAGTGGATTGTTTCATCACATCTCACATCTAATTTTATTTAAATAGCATTTCATTTTATTTATATTGTAATCATAATGTGTCTAACTTTAATCATATGTTATATTATTTTTATATTAAATTTCATTATAAATTATCATTTATCGTATTTATTATTATTATTATTATTATTATTACTTGTTTCGTTCATATCTGTCAGGAATAAATGAGATATTTAAATTAGTATCGTTTAATTATAATTTTATCTAATTAAAAATAAGTAAGATAAAATGATATAAATTTTAAAAAATAATATATTATTTTATAAATCTCATTAATATCTAATATTAATTTATATCTCTATTCATGAAAATAACTCTTACTCCTCAAAATTTAATGGTAGGGTTTATTTTTTATTTTTTTAAGAGTTTTGGATTGTAACTTGACGTAATTTCCCTTATTATTTTCCCTCAAGTCACTTGAATTATTAAGTTGTCTTCATCAATAAATTTAATAACCTTTAGGTATTGGTCCAATCTTTTTATGGACAAGCTCATCAACGTTTCACAGTTGTGTACGTACATGTACATTATATCCCTCTTTCTCAATTCCACAAGAAACTATTCAATATGATAAGTTTTAGCCAAAGAAATTAACCAACTGTACCGCTAAAAAAACAAATTGATCCAACTCTTGCGACAAACATTAGGAGGCTTAAGTGTAAAAAAAAAAGATACTCTTTTGGTAATGTCTAAGTAACTAAAGTAAATTTTTTTTATTAATAGATCAAGGGTGACAATCATATAGTATTAGTAGTATATTTTGGATTTAATCGTGTTTATGTGTTGATTGATATATTAAAAAATTTACTCAATTTTTTTTATATTTTCTATTTATTATAGTAAAATATAACAAAACATTTCAGAATGAAAAATTATTAATCATTTATTACTAAATTTCTTCGTCGTGTTACTATGTTAGAGGATACTTGCAATAAGATGAGCAGGGATGAGGGACTACTGTATTGTCTTTTGTAAGGGTTGATATATATATACATCAAAGTCTAATCTATCTACCTATATATGCTCTTTTGCACGTACAAACATTTATAAGTTCCTTCTCCATGTGCAATAATGTCTAAATAAGTTTTTCTTAAACTACATCATGTTATTTGGCTGTACTTGTTGACCCCAAAACTCCTAACTTTACAATTTTAGCACATGTAGTTCTTTTTTATTAAATTTATAAAAATTAAAAATTTTATGAACAAATCTTATGAAAATAAGTTAGAAAATTAAATTGTAAAATTAGTAAAAGTTAGAGATGATGAATGTTATTTAGTATTATTTTAAAACTAATAAAGAAGAATTAAGAGAAAAGTTATCAACAAAATGAATAAAAAGTTAATTATGTCGATGGTTTCTTTAGTCGTATCTTCTTTTCTAATTATTTATATATAAGAGCCAATTAACTCAAATCATTTATAAATTAGTTAAAATTAATTTAATTCATATAAAATTTAAATAATTTTAATTAAGTTATAACTCATTAATCATATTAATTCAACTCAAATCATTTTACATATGGTTTTATAACTTTAGTTTATCACTACTTTCAATTTAATTATGGTAATTTTTTGTTTGTTTTCATGTACTCCGATTTCAGAGCATTGCTTTTAAGTTATCTTAATGATACTACTTATCTTTATTAATGTTTTATGTTGAAAAATTACGTAAATTCTCGATAAGTCAGATTTATGAGAAAGTAAGAATAAAAATAACACACAAATTTGATAACGGAGTTCAGCTAATCTTGCTTACGTCTCCGAACCTGCTGCAGATTTTTTTACTGAAAGAGGAGAAATTACACAAGGTGTTTACAACACTCACAACTCACAACCCAATTACACCCAAGAAAATTACTCTCAATTTTCTCTCACAAAAGTTTTTCTCTCAATTGGAATGAACATTTTGGATGATTAATTAATTACAATTACACATCTATTTATAGGAAAATTCATTTCTTGAATTACTCCTTAAATTAATGATTACTTGAATTGTTTTGTTTCATGTTTTGCTCCTTAATTTGCTCCTTAAATTAAAGACTTTTATAACAATCTCCAACACTTTATAGCTGTTACATATTCATAAAAATCTTATTTCTTTTCATAATTATATATTATTTTAAATTCAATCTATTACTATCTTGTTTCTATACTATTCATTTTTGTTTAGTTTTTGTTTTCATTTATTCTCAGAGCTAAAAGTCTATGGCTTTTCTTATAGTGATTTTTTCACTCACTTGTAATTGTGAACTAATGTTTTCGCAGATTATAGGTTTGATTATTTGACTAATTCTCATTTATTATTGTTGTTTTTTTGGGGTTAATTAGCAAGCTAATTTGTTTGTGATGATATTTAGTTGTTGAGTTTTTAAGGCTTAATTCTTTTCAAATATTGGTTTTAATTGCAATTTATTTCTTTATTAATAAAAGTCTTGTGTTGTCTCATTTGATTGGGTTTCCGTTGGTTATTTGAGAAAATCAATATTTAATTTGTTTAATTACATGTTACTAAGTATATCTTTTGTTTGGTTTACCATACTAAAACATGAATATTAATTGATTTTAGAGCGGTATTGCAAAATAGAAAATTGCATACTCATAAAACTCAGTTATGATATTACCTTGTCTTCAATTGTAGTTTTGCCGATTAAACGACCAGACTAATTTCAGTTCAAGGAGATGGAATTTTGGATTTTCGATATGGAATATTAAAGTTTATTGTTGATTAAAGGATTTTTGATATAGAGATATCGAAAATATTCAAAACTTTATTTTTCTAAAAGAATTCTTATTTCAGGACTTGTGATTTCACATTTTACGAGACATTTTAAATTTTTAATTAATAAAATAGAGTGAATTCATAAACGAAGGATTGTGAAATTTCACTATTGATGAAATAAGTGACTTCATATTTGTGAAATTGAGAAATTTTGTATTTCATAAAATTACTCTGAGTTTCAAAATAATAAAATTTTATATTTTTGAAAAATTAGTAAATTTTTATTTCACTAAAGATAATGTTTTGTATTTTCTATAGTTTAAATAATTAGATTTTACATTTATGAAATATTTGGTTCTCTAAATTTCAAAAGTGATGAATTTTGTATTCACACAAAAAAAGTAAATTTAGTATCATTGATTTTGAAGTAATTAACTTTATGATATATAGATTATTAGGTTTTATATTATTGAAATATATATAGATTATTAGGTTTTATATTATTGAAATATGTTTAGAACTAGTTCCAAGACAAATAATATTTTTAATTCAAGTTGAATTAATTCATTTTAGATTAATTGTATTAAATTAAAATCTCAAAATTATTTTCTTATTTTGAAATTTAATTTTGGATTTTTATATTGATACATCTAGAGTATTAATATGTATTGAGATGACAACAAATATGATGGATAACATCACCATGTTGGTTTTTATATGAACATGTTGACTATTGTTTTCTTAATATGAATTTTGTCGAGTCTAACTCGAAAGAGTGATGGATCAACATTGGTACTATTAGGCATATACGTTGAGATAATGAGTTATTTACTTTCTTCAAATCATTTAATAATTGAAAGAAATTGTGAATGAGAAACTCTATAACCTCTATGATTGAGGGTGGGCAAAGTGATCATAAAAATGACCTTTGGGAGAGGGATGATTCTAAATAATGTATTGTATCTGCTAGAGATCTAGACGAACATTGAGACGTTTGTTGTTTGATAAGCATGGATTATATAAAGATCTTGAGTATAGTAAGGTCATATTAATCAAGAATAGAATATATGTATTAAAGGGCTATGTAATTGAAGCGTTGTACAAGTTCGATGTAATGACCAATAAGTCAAAGATTAATTATGTCTGCATATTTGTTTGTCTTTCAAGTTATGGAATGGAAGACTAGATCACCTACATAGGTTAAATAACATAGATTATATACTTTTTTTATAAATTGGTTCTAAACTTAAGCATGAGACTTGTGTAAAGGTAAAATGATTAGTCATCTTTTCAATCAACTGAGAGGAACATAAAACCCATTGATTTGATCCATAGTATTTTATATGATTTGAATTTTTTTTTAACAAGAGGTGATAATAAGTATTTCATTATTTTTGTCAATGATAGTATGAAATATTACTATATATATTTACAAAAAAGCAAAGATGAAGCTATAAAGAATTTTATTCTTTATAAAGTTGAAGTTAAGAATCAATTCAGCAAGAAAATAAAGGTTTTATGAAGTGATAGTGGTGGTAAGTATGAAGCATTATTTGGTGATTTTATTTAGTGTTTTTATTTTGATTTGTGTAAGGTTGGTTACCGCGGATAACTAATTCACACACGTACATAGTTAGGTGCACTTTGTAAATAAGTATGCTTACACACATCTGATAAGTGCTCAAAAAGCACTAAAATTACCATGATTTTATGCACATTAATTGATTAAAAATATATATATTTATATGTTTTATCATATATTTATATAAATTTGTCTTTTCGGAATCACGGGTATTTTTATTGTTTTTCAGGTATTTTGGCTTAAAACGTAACTTAAACACTCAAAGAGGAATACTGCAAGCAATACATCACAAATATATTAATAAATAAATGGGGAAAGGTCAACAAGATAGAAAAATTGGACAAAATGGGTCAAAAATGTCAAAAATGAGAAAATCGCGCCGCCGCGCCGCCCAACCGCCTGCCTTCCGCGCGCGCCGCTGCCCATTTCGCCCCATTTTCGCGTGCAGCCACCTCATGACGTCATTAATGACCTCAGCAATTGCACTCCGCGTTTTCACAATTTTTTAACATTTTTTCACTCACTTTTTCTCCCCATCCTCACCTATAAATTCCCCCCTTCTCTTCACTTCTAAACACACCTCAAAACACATTCTCTTCTCTCTTTCTTTCTCTCCATTTCTTAGTTTTTAGTTTTTAGTTAATTTCTCTTAGTTTTAGTGTTCTTCCCTTTTTGGGAAGAACTAGTTATGTTTTTGTAATTTATTAGCTCTTTGATTCAATAAATGAGAGTGCAAATTCCGTTTGGAGGTTTTATGCTTTATTCTTACATATTATATTTAATTTATCTATGATTAAATTTAACTCTGTTGGCTGTTAGTAAACATTATGTAATAATAACGTTGTTATGCTTGCGAAATATTAAATAGGTGAAAATCTCTAAAATGAATTGATTTTGTTTTTATTCAAGATTTTATATTAAGAATGTTAGAAAGAAATATATTATTTTTCATTACAAACTTAAACTTGAAAATCAGATTTTAAGGTTTAGTTATCCGATCTGATTTAGAGTAGTGCTCTTTTATTTGTTGGTACAATCGCCCGGTAGTTAGAGCTATTTCAAAAGTTTTTATAAGAATTATTATCTGAAAATGTATTTACAACATGTTTTCAGTAGTGGTTTTAAAACTTGAAAGTTAGTACTGGGATAACTAAATTCTTAGGTTTAATTTGGACACCTTGAATAAAGTTTAAACTGTCTAACCCCACCAAAGGTGACATTTAAATTGTTCATTTTCAATCTCTTAGAAAAAGGAATTAATTTAATTAAGCAAATTAGTTATCAACCCCACCAATAGGTGTTAATTGATTTGTTTAGTTAACAGAGAATATCTAACCCCGCCAAAGGTGGTATTCATATAAAAAAGAGAGAATCAATAAATATCAATTAATAAATAATATGAGCAAACATAATTAACTTAGTTATTATATCCATAAATACTCCACTATTATAAAAGATAAAATTTGCATAAATATTTATTGAATCTATGTTTATTTTTATGTAAGTAGATAAAAATACAAAACCCCAAAATATCGTGACAGGATGTTTAGGATTTAGTTTCATTTTTAAAAGTTTGAATAATAAATTAAAAACCACATAAATTCCTTCCTTAGATTGACCTTGGGAGTATACTTATCATTTTCTACGAAATGATTCGTGCACTTGCGAGAGTTTTACAAATATTAAAACCAAAGTATTGGCAAGAATCGGTGATGCCGGTTTTCGCTCATCAACATCACAGAGTTAGCTTTCCTAATGTGTATGCTAGGTAGAGTATTGGTTTTTGACGAGTAAGCATACGAATAAGTTGACAATTTTAGCATGTTTTGAGTGCGAGTATTTATGAATAATACTCAATATTTTTGGAAATTAAAAAAAATACAACTTTTTAGCACCTTACCACTAAGTTCACCACCACCCTCGACACCACCCTTGGTGAGGTGGCTGGCGAGATGGCTGATGAAGTGACGATATTGAGCTCTATAAATATCCCATTTATTTCTCTCTTATTTACCCCTTGTTTAAGAACCAAAATTCTGTCAAAATTCACATTGAGATTTATATCTATGTTGGAAATTATTTTAATGAGCATACATTTGAGAGTTGATTGTTTTATGAGTTTAGTAATCAAATCATAAATTTTGTGCGTATACGTTTTGATTGTGTATCTCTCATACATGATTTGATATTAGTGTTGGACAATGTTTTCCATGAGAGTGTAAGTTATTACACTTCTAGTTACTTGATCTGTGGTTTCCAATCATACCATATTGGGTGGTGCTGGCTAAGAAAGACAATCAAGTTCGAGGTCGAAGGTCCTAATTGATAGAGGTAATAGTGATTTTACTATCTATTAGTATTGTAATATGTTTATTGTTTAGTGAATTATTTGTTGCTAAGTGATTTCTTTAAGCAACCCAAGAATCTTATCATATAGATACGTTTTCTATATGGGTTTACCTTATCATATTAAGTGTTATGCATGATCTAATGTGGTGCTAGTATAATACAAGTTTAAAGTGTGTATGTTACAACATACTAATAGTTTAAACTTTGATTAAAAAAATTTATACTCTTGCATACTTTCTATTATTTTTATTATTATATATGTGATGCTGCTATATATTTTGCTATTTCTTTGTTTGAGCGAGTTAATGTTGAGTCCTTAAGGAGTCTGTATCTCCTTATCTTGGTATTATATTGGGTCTCAAATTCTTTCAATTGGTATCAGAACTGGTACACCTTTTTGCACTTAAGTGCTTCAGTGTTGATCTTGTTAACTTGTTTTTTCACACACACACACACTTTTTCTCTGATGAAGTTAGTAGAAGGATATAATATAGGTAGATCTCCACTTTTCATTAGGTTGTGTGTGGTTCTTTGTTGAAATGATTGGACCTACCCTACCGAAACCCTTCTTAACAATATTGTTATCCCAAAACCTATGATCGAATTAACCAAAGAAGATCCAAAGAATTTGAATGGAATAGTAAAGGATATATATTATCATTAGAGTTATGTCATATGAGTACAAAAGAATTCAGAGTTGTACTTCTTCTAAACAGACTTGGGATATTCTTAAGACAAGATACGAAGGCACTTCTACATATGGTTGGAATAGCAAATAGTGGTATATATTTATTATACTAGTGGTGCAAGTATGTTTCTTATTGTGTTTCATCTTCATATTTTCTATGATCTATATCATTAGAGTTATAATAATCTTAGAAAATTTGTTCAGAGTCTCAAAGTTATACAATAAATATATCACTTTTTATGAATAATTATATTTGTTAAAAAATTGTACATTTTTTTACATTATTATATTTGAGTAATTATTTTAATCACATAAAAAAATTTACACTCTACTTACTAATTTAAATAACAAATTATGTTCTATTAATTCATTTTCTTTCAATATCATATTATAAAAATTAAAAAAATTATCAACTAGTATATAGATATATATTATTTTAATCAAAAATAATGTATGTCCTTTCATGTCTCTATAAAAACACAAATAATTAACATAACATTAACCCAATAAAGTATAAATATCATATTACAATTTAAATTAATTAATTTATTACTTATTATGTAATTTTTTTTATACAAATGAAGTTGATAATTTACAACAATTTAAATTTATGTAATTATTTATTTAAATATATTTTATTTTTATTATTTAAATGAAATAGTATAATTTTAAAAAATATAACTTACAATTACAATACTTCCATGGAGATTCTAATTTTACTCTTGTATATTATAAGTTTTGATTTATATAAAGGAATTTACTTGGTCTTATCCAAGCAATTATATTTTTCTTTTAAGTTTCACCATCCATAGTTATCTAAAAACGAATGGGTAAGAAGTGGGAGGTGATATGGGGTTTTCAAATTTTAAATATTTTTCCCTTTTATTTCTCTGATAATACATATAACATTTCGTAAACTCATGATAAAAATGAAAAATATTCACCACCTAATATCATCCACATATCATATTTTCCTTTCCTTTTTCATTTAAAAAATATCACAATCCCACCCCAATTTTAATATCATTACTATTGATAAGACGGTAACAACTACACTAAAGTGTATTCTTTTTTTTTTTCCTTCTCTTTTTCAAACATAAGTTCTTGGTATTTTAGTTTTAAGCTTTAGTATTACTAAGATGGTTAGTATTATTTATATATAATACTATTTAATTTATTTTTAAGTGGAGGTGAAATACGTAGTGAGATATTAATTTTAAAAAAAATTATAAAAATAATATCTTTAAAATTTATAACAATAAAAATAATATCTCAGTAATATTTAATAGAGTTTGGTTGAACGACATTAAATATTAAACGAGTCAAAATATTAATAGTTTAATTTAAATTATATTTAATTTGACGATATTTAATATAAATAATATATCAAAACGTTTTTTAATAATAAAAATACATAAATTAAATATAAAGATATTAATTTTATGTTATTTTAAGAATTACTTTTTGATGTTTTCTTAAAATAATTTATTAATAAACTAGAACATACAACTAATGAGCTCTCTTAGCTTCTTTTTCCTCTTCGTATTTCTCTACCTCTATTATTGGTATCCATGGATTTCTCCATAAAATATTCATTATCTTTCATTATTTTTCAAATATTTTTCAATTCCCTATATTGAAAATTACAATGATAAATTAAATTGTTATTATATATATTTTGACATATGAAACATAGTGTATATATAATATTAGAATTATTAATTAACTCTTTAGAATTATATTTTTAAAATCTCTATGATTTGTATACACTTATATAATCTTTTATATCAGATAAATTAATAATTAATAATCTTTACAAAACCACCTCTACAATCTTCGAAGGTAATAATTAACACAAGATTATCTATCTTAAATTCTCATCCATTATTCGTCATCTATCAACTAATAAAGAAGAGAAGAGTTGATTGAGATTGATCTCTTTTCCTCCATATGATGATGATTACTACTTACAAATCCATTTCTTGTTTTTAATTTAAATGAAAATCAAAGAAAGATTTCCAATCCAAGAAGCTTTTTGCGAACTCTCAAATAGTGTTTTGCTAATGCTCTAAAAGAGGTTTCTCTTTCTCGATTGATTCTCCAATATTGTATTGGTTATATGTTTTTATGTATCTTCCTCACTAGACTTGATCTAGTATAGCACTTTGTTCTTATTGTTCTCTCTGTGCCTCTTTCATTTAGAGGTAGCTTTATTGCTTGGTATGGAGCTTTTTAGGATTTTTATATTTTTATGGTCTTTTCTTAGATTAGCATTTGTTATTTGTGATTGTAATAGCTTATATTCGTTATGCCTTCACATTTTGGTTTGATTTTGGTACTAAAGAGGATCAT
This sequence comes from Hippophae tibetana, assembly GCA_037013495.1. Taxonomy (NCBI): domain Eukaryota; kingdom Viridiplantae; phylum Streptophyta; class Magnoliopsida; order Rosales; family Elaeagnaceae; genus Hippophae; species Hippophae tibetana. The sequence goes on along the minus strand of CM072805.1, from coordinate 25,103,868 downwards.
GACTCGCTGATATGGCTTGAGGTTTTGATCCTTAGCTTTGTTAAAAGTATAGAGAGATAAGAAAAAAGAATAATTTAATATTATAATTGGTGTGTCTTAGAATGTACATAAAGAACCATATTTATATGGTTGTAACAAGTGTAGTACAAGTGTAGTATAATTGAAGTACAATATCAAATATAACTTAACATCCCCCCTCAAACTCAAGGAGGAAGAGAAACAATCAACTTGAGTTTGGAAACTAAGTCTTGAAATCTTCCTGGTAAATGAGATTCGGTGATGATGTCAGCTGTTTGATCTGTAGAGGATATTGATTTGAGACAAATAGTGTCTTGAAGAACATATTGACGAACAAAATAACAATCAATCTTGATATGTTTTTTTCGTTCATGAAATACATTATTGTGAGCAATCTGAATAGTACTCTGATTGTCACAATATAGGATAGTTGCGGTTAATTGGAGAACACTTATATCAGCAAGTAGCCAATGAAGCCAAAGAAGTTCTTAAGTGGTGTCAATAAGAGCGCGATATTCAGCTTTAGTGCTAGATCAGGAAGTGAGAGATTGTTTCTTGCTTCGCCAAGATATGATAGAGTTTCCAAGAAAGAAACAGTATCTAATGGTAGAGTGACGATCAATAGGGTCATCTGCCCAGTCAGTATCAGAGTATGCGGAAATAAGAAGATTAGACTTGTTGGAGAAGTGAAGACCATGAAACATGGTGCCTTTGATGTAGTAGAGAATGCGAAGAATCGTAGTATAATGGGTAGAATGTGGATCAAACATGAATTGACTAATCGGATGAACACCATAGGCAATGTGAGGATGAGTGATTGTGAGATAAACAACACTACCAACTAGTTATGTGTATAATATGGAATCTAAGAGAATAGTACCATCTAATGGAGTAAATTTGACATTGGTTTCTAGAGGTGTTGATGTAGTCTTGCTATCATTAAGGCCAACCCAATTAAGAATATCAGAAGAGTACTTTGCTTGAAAGAGATAATATCCTTGAGAATCAGATGAGATTTCTAGACCTATGAAGTAGCGGAGATAACCAAGGTCTTTCATTTCAAACTGATGGCTCAGAAACTACTGGAGATCAATAATGCCAGTAAATTCATTCCTTATTATGATCATATCATCTACATAAAGGAGTATAAATGTAACACTAGTGGGGGTCTTCTAAATAAAGAGGCCGAAGTCATAAGAACTTGAAGTGAATCCAAAGTCAGTAAGTGTAGAATTGAACTTGGAAAACCAAGCCCGAGGAGCTTGTTTAAGGCCATAGAGAGCACAACGAAGTCTGCATACTTGATGAGGTGAATGAGTGTATCTAGAAGGAGGTTTCATATAAACTTCCTCAGTTATGTCTTCATTGAGAAAAGTATTTTTGACATCCATTTGAAATATGTTCCAGTTTCGAGCAGCAGCAACAACAATGATACTACGAACAGAGGTGAGTTGAGCTATTGGTGCAAAAGTTTCTTCATAGTCGATGCCATATTCCTAAGTAAAACCCTTTGCAACCAGATGAGCTTTAAATCATTCCACAGATCCATCTGAATGAGTTTTGATTTTGAAAATCCACTTACAACCAATCATAGATTTATTAGATGGAAGATCAACAAGATCCCATGTATATGCTTTTGTTAATGCCTATAATTAATCTATCATAGCTTGTTGCCAATGAGGGTTAGAACTAGTTTCTCGATAGTTTTGGGGTTCATGATGAGACAAAATAGTAAAGAAACATTAATAATCACGAAGATGAGAAGGAAGATTACTTACATGAATAGAACGACAAAGTGATGACTATACACAAGCAGGTGGTTGGTCTTCAGATCAGGCTATAATGGTAGGAAATAGATCAATAGTTAGGTTATTATAAAATAAGAGTGAGGTAGGAGATGAGACATGAAATGGGAAAATAGATGAAAACATTTTATGTTCCCAAAATATGACATGACGAGATATGCGTAATCGTTGAGAAAGAGGGTTCCAACAACGATAGCCTTTATGTTCTATTCCATATAAAAATGGGTAAAAAAACGCAGGTTCAGTTATCCACGGATAACCACACCAATGGTTTAGTTTTTAACCATTTAATTTCGGGGACGAGTTCGGTTTCGGGTAAAAACCAAACATAAAGGAGAGGGTACAGTTTGGTTACGATTATACTCAAAATCGTACCCGCCCGTATATGAAATTAATTATATTTATTTAAATAAATTATATATTAATTAGAATTTACTTGTTTTTAACCTAATATATAAAGGAACCTAATTTGTCACTGACAACTCTCTTGCCTCTATTTTTTTCTTAATCTTAGACTCTCAACTTTTCTCAGTTTTCTCGCATCTGCTCAGTTCTCTTGCCAGTTTCCAGTCGTCGAGACGCCGAGTCCAGTCGCTACATCTTTTCCAGTTGTCGCCAGTCACTAAGTCCAATCGCCAGTTCCTGTGTCGTGTCATCACCATTATTTGCATATCGTCGCCATTCACAACGTTGCATCATCACCAATCACTGCACCACGTCGTTGTGTCGCCTCTCTCGCCAATCATCTTTGCCGCTCTCGACTATACACTTGTCTCCGGTTTGCTATCTCTTCTTCTTCGTGGTCTCATCAGGTAAGTGTTTCTTTTTCTCGTATGAATCATATCTCTTGGTGGTTGTCTGGTTAATACATGGTTACTCTATTTTGTGTATGGCTGATCTCACTACTATGATATTTTTGCCACTCTATTTCTTGAAAAAAACTGGTTAAATCTAACATATATTTAAATTCCTGAAGTCATCTGGAGTTTGGATAATGTATTATCGATCCATAGTGTATATGGAATAAATTGACTACTTTGTTTTGTGTATGGACCTTCCTGTTATGAAACATGGCTATTGGCTACTCTATTTTTGTCACAAAAATTTCTATCATTTTAAGTGATCATGGTAAAATCTTATTTGATTTGTGCTTTGATAGATTTAGTCAAGATACTCAGAAGAGTTTCGCCATAACATATTTAAATGCCTGAAGTCATCTGGATAATGTATTATCGATTCATAATGTATATGAAATAAAGTGACTACTTTGTTTTGTGTATGGACCTCCCTATTGTGAGATTAGTGCTACTCTTTTATCGATTCATAGTGTATATGGTATTATCGATTCATATTGAATATGGAATATAGTATGATGATAATTTTTTATCTTGTCGTGTAGAGTTAGAGATTTGTGAAGAAGACAAAGACTTTAAATATCATGACAAGTGAATATGTTGAAAGGTAACGTGAGATAATAGAAAGTATATGTATTATATATATATATATATATGAATTTAAACTTTGAAAGTTATTTTTTCAAAAAAATTCACCACAATCCTCTCAAGGAGTAAATGACATTGAACTTAATGTGGAGGTAACAAGTGGTGGATCTTCAAGTGCCAATCAACATACAATTTTATTGTTACTATATAATTTTTGTAGGTTTATATATGTTCCTACTCCACACAATGCTACAGTTATTGGTTAAGAATTAATGAGTTGCATTTTGGTTGGAACATTGATCGTAATATTTCAACCTTAACTTTAGATAATTTTTCTACTAATGATTCAATGCTACACGATTTGTTAGATTTATTAGATAGAACTTCAATGTTATTGTATGGAGATATTTTTCATATGCATTGTGTTGCTCACATATTAAACTTGGTAGTGAAAGATGTGTTAAATCTAATTTCTCAATGCATTGTTAAAGTTAGAGATAGTGTTACATATTGGACAGTAACACAAAAGAGGTTGGAAAAAATTAAAAAAAATTGCATCTCAAGAGATAAAGTCTTCTTTTAAGAATTTATCTCTTGATTGTCAAACTCGTTGGAATTCTACTTTTTTAATGCTTAAAAATGCATTGTTTCATGAGAAAGTGTTTCCTCGTTTAAAAAACTTGGATAAGAATTATAATAGTCTTCCTGATGCATTGGATTGGAAAATGGCAAGTACAATTTGTGATAAGTTAGAAGTATTTTACAAGGTTACTGAATTGATTTCTGGTTCCAACTATCCCACCATAAACATGTTATTTCCTCATATTTGTGACATCAAATTGTCATTATATAATTGGATTAATGATGAGGATGATTTGGTCAAAGGAATGGCTTCAAACATGCTTGTAAAATTTGATAAGTATTGGTAAGAAGTTAATATTATCATGGCTATAGGAGTTGTTTTGGATCCTAGATTTAAGATGAATTATCTCAAATTCTATTTTTGAAGAATATATGGAGAGAATTCCATTTTTGAAATTGAAAAGGTGAGAAGAAAGTGTTATGATTTGATAAATATGTACCGAAATAAACGAAATTTAGAAGAGAGTCGACAAATGGAGTTTTCAACACGCTCCAATACATCTTAAAGTTCAAAAGGTACTAGTGTTCTTAATCCTAGTGGTATAAATGAGTATAAACAATGAAAATTAATGCAAAATAAAGCTGGATCTTTGAAATATGATTTAGACTCTTATTTAGAGGAGGCTAATGTAGAAATTTCGGATGAAGAGTTTGATATATTGTCTTGGTGGAAGTGTAACAAACATAAGTATCCAATAATGCATGACATGGTTAGAGATATCTTGGCTATTCCGGTCACCATAGTTGCTTCAGAATCTACATTTAGCACAAGTGGTAGAGTAGTGAGCAAACATCGTAGTAGACTCAACGAAAACACATTAGAAGCTTTGATGTGTACTCAAGATTGGTTATGGGCTAGTATTCATAAACAAGGTATAAGTCTATATATTTAATATTTGTACATATTATATTTTATTAACACTTGTATGTACTATATATTAATTATTTAATTGTGTATTCAAATATTTTATAATTTATTCATATATGTTAGCTCCTGATTCATCCGATTTCACTATTAATATTGCATAAGATGATGTTGAAGTAAAAAATTTACATTATTGATTAATCAATTTATTATTTTGGTTTATAAAAGTGATTTTATATGTTTGATTTTTACAGGATACGCGTGTTGTTGATGAATAATTAGAAGAGAGAGGTTTTGATTTATTGTACTTGAAGTTTTCTTAAATTTATTTAAGTAGTTTTCAATATTTGTATTAGTTCAGAATATTTTATTTATATCTTGTGTTTCTTATTTATATGTATTTAATCTTATCTAGATTCATAGAAATATATATTATTAAAAGTTAATTTTTTTATCATAAACTCAAAATAACAAATTTAAATAACCAATTGAGATAAAAAGTTCAATATACTTGTCCATTTGCTTTAAGTTGATTGCATAGCCAAAAGGAGCTCAATTTAATAGGATTTTGAAAAGCGTTTTTTTCGATTTTTTTTAATAACTGTCTCGAACTGTTATCCACGGGTAAAAAACCGTTCCCGAACTGCAACGGTTTTAGGACGATTTCGGAGACAGATTTTATAATTCGGTTCGGGGGTGGTTATATTAAAATTTGTCCCCATCCGTTGATGAGCGAAAACCAGCATCACCGATTCTGCCAATACTTTGGTTTTATATTTATAAAACTCTCGCAAGTGCACGAATCATTTCGTACAAAATGATAAGTATACTCCTAAGGTCGATCTAAGGAAGGAATATATGTGGTTTTTAATTTATTATTCAAACTTTTAAAAACGAAATTAAATCCTAAACATCCTGTCACGATAGTTTCATTTTTGTGTTTCTAATCTAATAACATAAAAATAAACATAGATACAGATTCAATAAATGTTTATACAAATTTTATTATTTATAATAGTGGAGTATTTATGGATATAATAACTAAATTAATTATGTTTGCTCATATTATTTAGGTTATTAAAGATATAAATTGATATTTATTGATTCTCTCTTTTTTATATGAATACCACCTTTGGTGGGGTTAGATATTCTTTGTTAATTAAACAAATCAATTAACACATATGGGTGAGGTTAATAACTAATTTGGTTAATTAAATTAATTCCTTTTTCTAAGAGATTGAAAATGAAACATTTAAATGCCAACTTTGGTGGGGTTAGAAAGTTTAAACTTTATTCAAGGTGTTCAAATTAAACCTAAGAGTTTAATTATCCGAGTACTAACTTTCAAGTTTTAAAACCACTACTAAAAACATGTTGTCAATACATTTTCACATAATAATTCTTATAAAAAATTTTGAAATAGAGTTTCACTCTAACTACCGGGCGATTGTACCAACAAATAAAAGAGCACTACTCTAAATTAGACCGGATAACTAAACCTTAAAATCTAATTTTTAGATTTAAGTTTGTAATGAAAAATAATATATTTCTCTCTAACATTCTTAATATACAATCTTGAATAAAAATAAAATCAATTCATTTTAGAGATTTTTACCTATTTAATATTTCGCAACCATAATAGCGTTATTATTATATCATGTTTACAAACAGCCAGCAGAGTTAAATTTAATCACAGACAAATTAAATATAACATGTAAGAATAAAGTATAAAAAATAATTGTAAAGAAAATAAAATCCTTACAGTATTTCGATGCTATTTCCGTTGTTAGAAAACCTCTAAACGGAATTTGCACTCCCATTTATTGAATCAAAAAGAAAATAAATTACAAAAACATAACTAGTTCTTCTCAAAAAGAGAAGAACTCTAAAACTAAGAAAAACTAACTAAGAAAAACTAAAAACTAAGAAAAACTTAAAAACTAATAAATGAGAGAAAGAAAGAGAAGAGAAGATGTGTTTTGAGGTGTGTTTGTTTATGAAGAGAATTAGGATATTTATAGGTGAAGATGAGAAGAAAAAATGGGTGAAAAAATGATAACAAATGGTGGAAACGTGGAGTGGTGAATGATGATGTCATTTGATGACGTCAGTATGACGTGGGACGGCTGCGTGCGGATTGGGGCGCAGATGACAGCGGCACGCACGGGAGTACGGCAAGGCGCGCGCGGAACTGGAGCAAGACGTGTGCGGCTGGCATGGCACTGAGCACGGGCGCGCACGGGACTGGGCGGCGTGGTGCGCGCAGAACTGGGCAATTGAGGAGCGCGACGACGTGATTTCCTCCTTTTTGACATTTTTGACCCATTTTGTCTAATTTTTCCATATTTGTTGACCTTTTTGAGTCTTTAAGTTACATTTTAAGCGAAAATACCTAAAAAACAATAAAAATACCTGTGATTCCGAAAAAGAGAAATTTATACAAATATATGATAAAATCATATAAATATATATTTTTAATAAATTAATGTGCATAAAATCATAGTAATTTTAGTGTTTTATGAGCACTCATCACCCGTCCATGTGCCCATCCCTAATTCCATACCCCAAGAAACAATAAAGACGAGCACAGTTCCAATTTATTGCATTCATGAGGGTGAAGAAGAACAAAATAGACACAACCAAACACTTTGAGCAGTTCATAAGATGGAGAAGTATTATAGAGATGCTCATAAGAAGATTGATGGTATAAATAGCCATTAGAGCTGCTTCATCCTAGAAGCGTTTAGGACAAGAACTAGAAATGAGAATAGTGCAAACAGTATTAAGAATATGTCTATGTTTTTGCTCAACTCTTCCATTTTATTGAGATGTGTGAGGACAAGAATATTGAGAAAGAGTGTCATTTTGTGGAAGAAAATATAAAAAATTTGTTTCTTTATATTCCATAGCATTATCTACTCTAAGAACTTTGATAGTTTAGGAAATTGAGTTTTAATCATTTGGGTAAAATCATAATAAATTTTGGGTAATTTCAATTTATGTTTCATGAGAAAAATCCACGTGAATCTTGAATAATTATCAATAAAGATGAAAAAGTAAACACATCTCCTGGTAGTAGGATGTGGGAATGGATCCCAAACATCACAATGAATTAAATCAAAAAGGGAGACAAAAGTAGATTCACTTTTATTAAAACATAAAGCAGGTTGTTTTCTTAATTGACAAGACAAATAATTTACATTATAAGAAGTAGAAATTGATCCTAACTTACTAGAAGATGCTAAGAGATGAAGACGTCATATAGACGTATGGCCTAGATGAGCATGTCATAGGTTGATAGGAGTAGTAAAAGCAACAATAGAAGGATGAGGAGAATTGGGTAGATGAAGGTTGATAAGTTCAAATAGTCATCCAACCTTATGGCCTATCCTAAGGATCTATCCTATCAATGGATCCTGCACATGATAACCAGAAGAGGAAAAAGTAATAGTAAGACCAAATTCACACAATTGACCAACAAAGATAAGATTTAGAGTAAGGTTGGGAATATGAAAGGTGTCAGCGAGTGATATAGAAGATATGGTTGACTGGAATATGAAAAGTGTCAGTAAGAAATTCTCAAACTTCCTTGGTAGTGTCAAAATGCCCAAATTCACCATTGATGGAGAGTACAATGATGTTGTGAAACTAGGTAATGATTTGATGATGTTTACTCTCCCAGTCTTCAAGATGGTTACCAAATAAGGAATCAGTTTCAGTGGTTTCTTTTATGAGTATAAAAATATCACTAGTTATGAAACGTTATAGTTTACGTCCTATCAAAAAACTCTTCATTGCTTGTGCCTAGGCTAGGTAGTTAGTATCATAAAGGGTGGTAGAGATTGGTTTGGGGACATCACTTCGGTCCATTTTAAAGGAATAATAGAGAAAATATAAAGGAACCGTATAAAAGAGTTTATATATGTCAAAAATAACCTTAAAATGGAAAGAATAGTCGGAAAAAGCCTAGAACTAGTCTAAACTGGTGGTGAACCAGCTGGTATAGTGCTGAACCAGAGCTGTGAAGAAAAAAATCTTATGAACTCAAATTGGTGAATCGAGTTTGTTGAACTAGGTTTGTTGAATCAGATTTGATAGACTGGGTTTGTTGAACCTGGTTTGGTGAATAGGGTTGAGTGGACCGGGTTTGATGAACCGAGTTGAGTGAACCAGGTTAGACTTGAGAGTAGGTGGTGCGTGGGTTCTGGGAACAGATTTTTGGGTGGCGCGTGAAGGGTTATTTTGGGTTGATTTTGGTGGCTTTGGAAATTTTTAGATGAAACGAGTTTGATGATGGTATTTTGGTTTTGATTGAATTAGTATAGGTGATAATGGTTTATTGTGATGAAAAGAGATGAAATTTTGATAGAAATTCTGAAGGTATATAAAAGGCTCTCATATCATATTAAGAGTATAGAAGAGAATAAAAAATAATAATTTAATGTTGTAATTGGTGTATCTTAGAATATATATAGAGAACTTTATTTATAGAGTTGTAATAAGTTTAATACAAGTAGTAAAACACTACCGGTGAAATAATATAAAATGAAATAATACAAGTATAATATAATTAAAATATTATAGCAAATATAACTAGTTTTGTTTGAATTAAGTAACATATTGTCCAAAATTGATCGTAGAGATGTATAGCCTATTAATGCGATTAGCTTAGGTTGGTGTCCTTGATAAACTTTGTTAGTTTTAAAAGCTAGTTAGTTACAGATTTGGTTTCACAATGTTGTGTGCTTGCAGTCGAAGATGGAGTATAAAGATGATAAGATGCTATTAGTTTTTTAGTTTTTCATTTGGTTTTAGTTTTTAACTATTTCTTTGTATATGATTTTGACATTGCTTTTTTTTTTTTAATGAAATCTTCTTTAAAATCAATATCATAATTTCTATTCTATATAGTCATATAAATTTAATTATACATATTAATAAAATAATATCCCATCTAAAATTTAAATTACCTCAACTTTCCTAATAAAATATGAGAGAGGAAATGCTGACATGGATAGGAGAGAGAGAACAAATACAGCGCTATCTTTATCGCAAATTTTGGGGAATCCGACTGCGCCAAAGATAAAAAATGGCCAGTTGGCCACAAACAATTTGTGGCTCACAAAATTTCACTTGATGATGTGGCATTCCCACTTTGTCAAATAAAGCCACCTTGATTATATTACAATTTACAACAACTACTACTAGTCTACTACTACTTCAACATTACAATTTACAACTTACAACTTACAATTCACTCTTTTCAACCAACAGATCAACCCAAGACCAAGAAAAAAGCTAACAAGAACTTGTAGAGTTTCTATGTATATGTAACTTCTAAAAGCTATCTATAAACATAAAAAGATTGTTGAGTTGTAAATTTCAGAAATGTCAGAGGTTATAAAGCTGTTCGGTAGAACAATTCCTTTGCGGATGAGACAGGAGGCTTCTGGGATTAATGAAACATCTGCTTCTGATACTGATGCTACTTTTGATTATATTGAAGGTTGTTCTTATTATCAAAAACTTCATTATTCTTCAACTACTTCTACCCTTGAAGATAACTCTGCTAGAGAAGAAAATGAGCATGAAAATGAAAGAGAAAAGGTATGTGTCAATCGAAGTCGAGCTTATTCGGTATTCTGAAACCAACCCATTTTTCAAAAACATCAAATCTTCATTGGATAGGTTTTACTTTCCCAAATTGGCAGCCTCTAGTAAAATGTATTTTATTTGGGTATTTGAGAGACTTGTGCAGGGTTTTTTTTTATTTGATTATTCGTTCAAGTTTTTACAGATTCTAAATAGGAAACCTTCGAGTATATTTCAAATCTTAAAACTTTAACTCTTATAGTCTTTATCCTTAATCCAAATTCATAACAATTACATACTTTTCAATTGTACAAAGTTAACACAATGAATTAATACTTGAAAATATTCATAATCCGTATAAATATTACCATAATGTTTTCTTTAATCAATACGTAATTAATATTATTTCTATCATTGTGATAGCCTTAGATGACGACACTGTCAACAAGCAAAACAGATTTTTCTTTAGAAAGCTGAACGTTGAGTCTTTGATTATTATTGCTCATCATCATTTAAGCTGCTGACTTTGATAATGGGCTTACTCTGTTTCAAATGAGAAGTCTTTCTAATTTCAATAACCTTTAATTAAAACAATTATGGGGATTTCTTTTGTTGGGTTTGAATTTTATTTCATAAATTACCCTTTTCTCCTCAGAATTGTAGATTCATACAATTATCATAATCCATGATATATATAAGGGGAAATACAACCTGGGACACTTTCTTCAATTATATTAAGAGTGGAAAACTTATTCATCAATTTTTTTTAATAGTTTCACAATGGATTTTTGGTTTCTTTATCTGCTTATCAGTTGTCTTGAGACTTGTATAATTCTTCTACTGCAGATTTCACTAAATTATTTAAGAAAATTCGACCATATTTTATAAATTATAATCTTATGTAACTATAAGAAATTAAAAAAAAAATCATTTCTAATGAATTTGTATATGAACAATTGATGAAATGAAGAAACTCGTCTAATACTTTCAATATCATCTTGTTTTTGTTGTATTAAAACTGAAATAGCTTTCAACATTCTTTTAATCAAATCATATCAATAATCTGATTACTAGAAGGGAACCCTAAACCATTACTTGTGGGCAAGATAATCCATTTCTATGATAAAAATTGTTTCAAGCATCTCACTATCTTACTACTACTGTTTTGAAGACTATTGTGTTATCCTTGACATTTTGTTGTGAAAAAGAAAGAAGTTAGTGCAAAGCAGCTACTATATTTTCTCACAGAACTTTTTTATATATATGACAGGGAAGTTCAGAGAAAGAACTCACCTCAGACAATAGTAATGGCTTAGAACCAAATGACCCTACCATATCATCTGGTATAAGTGAGAACCCTAAAACTTCTTCAATAGAAAGAGAAGCATCATCTTTGAAAACATTCAAGAGTGAAGAACAGAGTGAGACCAGTATCTCTCAAGAAAAGACCTTGAAAAAGCCAGAAAAGATACTCCCATGTCCTAGGTGTCATAGCATGGACACCAAGTTCTGTTATTTCAATAACTACAATGTCAGTCAGCCTCGTCATTTCTGCAAGAATTGTCAGAGATACTGGACTGCAGGAGGAAGCATGAGGAATGTACCTATTGGTGCTGGTCGCCGCAAGAACAAGAACTCTTCTGCTTCGTGTTACCGTGACCTAGTAATGTCGGATCCTCTTCGAGTGGCACAAGCTAATGGTTCAAATGGAGTGTACAACCCTTGTTCAGGTATCGATAGAGCCGTCCTTAATTTTGGCTCAGATTCTCCACTTTGGGAATCCAAGACTTCTGTATTGAATCTGGCAGAAACAAAACAAAACTACATTCCCAATGAGTTTCATAGACAAGCACAAAGAGTTGTTGGCTCATCAGACAGGGGAGGAAAATCAATTACTGAGGACAATGGAGGCTTTCCACCACCTCAAGTACCATGTTTTCCAGGACCCCCTTGGTCATGTCCATGGAATCCAGTTCAGTGGACACCTGGTTTGCTCCCTCCTGCTATGTACAATTCTGGCTTTCCAATTTCATTCTACCCTCCACCAGCATTTTGGGGCTCTTGGAACACATGTTTTCCTCAATATTCAACTATCAACCACTCTTCCCCAAGTTGTCCAAATTCTCACACTTTAGGTAAACATTCTAGAGATGGAAACATTATCCTTAGTCAATTTAACTCACAAAGAGAAGAGCCTACTAAAGACAACATTAATGATGCAGATAGAATTCCTCTAATTCCAAAAAATTTGAGGATTAATGATCCTAGTGAAGCAGCAAAGAGCTCTATATGGGCTACACTTGGAATCAAGTATGACCAAACCAATTATCCCAATGGAGGAGAAGGAGGAAGTTTTGTAAAGGCATTCCAATCGAAGGGAAACGACAAAACGCGTACTATTGAAACATCTCCATTTCTTCAAGCAAACCCTGCAGCCTTGTCTAGATCAGTCAACTTTCATGAGAGAACCTAGTCACTGCAGAATTCAAATTGTTTGTAGACTTTCTAGTATGAGGGCAATGTTATGAAGGAAAGAATGAGTTTCACTAGAATCTCTTTCTGATGACAACATTTAAAAATCAACCTCACTGCTCAAAGAGGTTGAGATATGTACAGCTGAGTTTCATAGACAGATAAAGAAAGTATCTTCTGGTGTATCTTTGAAGCCGAAAATAGTTGATTCTCCTAAGGTCATTTAAAAGTCCATTTTTTTCCTTTATTTATTTTTCTCTTCCCCCCTACGTGTATTTTTGCTCTCAGTGTAAAATGCTAGTAAGTGGTTATTGGGATATAGCTAATAGGGAGAGATATATAAATGACTCCAAGAATGTGGAAATAACTTATTATTATTACTATCATTATTATTTTTGCTTCAACGGCATCTAATCTACTTGAGTTGTAAAAGATACGTGATTTGAATCTCAGTTATAAATAATGTAATTATTTTTTAAAAAAAATTATAATTTTTTTCATATACTTATTTTTCATACCTTGGGATTGGTAGCTCAAAAGTGAGTATAAGAGCCATATTTATTAGTACGTGGCTTTTGATATTTTATGTACAAGAGAAAAATGGGGACAGCCAACGGTTGTCATTAAAATGCGATTAATTTATGATGATGTAATGTGTGTGTATTTCAAAAAAATTAAATGCTATAAAATATGTGTAATTTATCAAACTAGTTGGATATTTAGGTTAAATTCTATTATTTATCAAAATTGTTCATGAAATAAGGGTTATTAATGTTGTGGTAAGATATTGTCTCGTGTAATAAACCCTACCACAATATTGGATGTTAATGGTACGCTTTTTCATACCAAACCAATATCTTTTCACAACAAGCCGGTGCTTTACCATAAATTCCATATTTTTTTTTACCAAAATCGCTATTAGGTAAGACATTGTTTTGTCGTGGTACACTATATGTAAATGATAAGTCTTCCTACATTGAGCAAATGTATTCTCACATCAGGCCAATGTCTTACTATGAATTCTATTTTTTTTTTCTAAAATATCTTAGAGGTAAGGCCTACCATTGTTGTGGTTAACCTTACCATCAAATGATTTTGGTAACAAAAAAATATTACACAAAACTATATGATTTTAGGTAATTTTTTCTCGTAAAAGACCTTGATGAGAAGAAGAGGCAATGTGCTAAATAGGTAATTGTGATTAAAACTTGTGATATCAAGAATAATGTAATTTGTGTAACAACTAGTAATGGTTCTCAAAATGGTTGAATTTTGGATTCTATTTACTCATTTCACATGTGTACAAATAATGAGTTATGTGATAGGTACAAACCTTGTGATGCGGATGATGTTATGATGACTAATCCAAGGAGAAGGTTATTGGTATAGATATTGTGAAAATGAAGATGTTTGATGAAATTGTTTGGACAATAGGTGAGGTAAGACATTTACCAAACTTAAGAAAAAATATTCTCGTTGGATAGATTGGATACATTGGGTTATGGTTTTTCTTAAATGAATGATTTTATGTAGGGGTATGCAAAGTTAGGTTAGATCATTTTTGAATTAAAGTTAAAATCAGCCCAATTTAATCGGTTCTGAAAAAATAGAAACCAAACCAAACCAATTAAAGGTGTAAAACCAATTCCAACAAAACCAAAAAAATTGGATTGGTTTGGGGTAATTTTTGAAATTTTTATTTTTCTCTCTAGATTGTGGCTATAATTTTTTGTTCATTGAACATAAATTTCGTTCTATAAATATTAAGCTTTATAATTCGTATTATACAAATGGTATCATAATTGTTAATGTTTACATTAAATAATAATCGATGCATATATACTAATTTAAATATCTCTATTTATACTATGCACATAAGTATCATTAAAAGAAAAAAAAACTTAGAATTGTATATGACTGACTATATGTTACGACTTTAAAATTTTAAATTAAATAAAAGATAAACAATCTAAAAACAAATAATAAAAAAGGAAAAAATACATCATTGATACCCAAACTTTAACTAAATTTATATATAGATTCCTAAACTTTTAAAACGTAAGATTTGATTCTCAAATTTTTAAAATTTTACACATAAATCTCTAAAATTTTAAATTCTATAATTTAGTTTCCAAACTTTAAAACTTCATACATAGATCCTAAAATTTTGATTCATAATTATATTTTTTAATAGCTAAGCTAGAACTTATGTGTAAATTTTTAAAATTTTAGGGACTTATGGGTGAGGTTTTAAAAATTTGAGACTAAATAGTACGTTCTAAATGTTTGAAACGTATATGTGAATTTAATTTAAGTTTGAGGAATAGTGTACTTTAGCTTCAAATATAATAAATATATATATGGGTTTGTTCAATTTTGTTTGATTTTTGAAATTTGAAATCAACCTAACCTATACTTAATCAATTGTTCCAAATTTAAAATCAAATCGATTTAATAACCCTTTAAAACTAATAAAATTGGGTTGTATTGGTTCAGATTGATCGGGTTGGATTAGTTCAGATAATTTTTACAAACAACTAATTCTATGAAGGTTAATAAATGTTCCTTGATTAATAAAATAGAAAGAAAAAAATTACTTGTATAAGTTGATTGGGGATCATATTAGAGACAGGATTGTAGTTAATATTGTGAAGTAAGGATGAAAAGTTAAACTTTAAAGCTTGCATTAAAGATGCCAACATGAGGCAAGAGAAATGTATAAGTTTAATGAAGAGATTATGATTTTTGGTGAATTAAGCCTAAATCAAAATGTCTTTGGTTAAATGTTATATGATAGTGAGCATATCCTACCCATAAATAGGTAGTAACTGTTATAAAGCTACTTAATTTAAGGAACAAAACATTGAGCAAAATATGGAGCAAAATATTGAGAAATTCATGGAGCAAAACATTGAGAAATTCATGGAGCAAAACATTGAGCAATTCATGAAGCTTAATTCAAAGAGCAATTTAAGTAGAAATTCAAGGAATGAATTTTTCTATAAATAGATATGTAATTGTAATGAATTTATCATCCAAAGTGTTCAATCCAATAGAGAGAAAAACTTAGAGAGAAAAGTTTTTGTGAGAGAAAATTGAGAGTAATTTTCTTGGGTGTAATTGGGTTGTGGGTTGTGAGTTGTGAGTGTTGTAAACACCTTGTGAGAATGAATTTTTCTATAAATAGATGTGTAATTGTAATGAATTTATCATCCAAAGTGTTCATTCCAATTCAGAGAAAAACTTAGAGAGAAAAGTTTTTGTGAGAGTAATTTTCTTGGGTGTAATTGGGTTGTGGGTTATGAGTTGTGAGTGTTGTAAACACCTTATGGGAATGAATTTTTTCTATAAATAGATGTGTAATTGTAATAAATTTATCATCCAAAGTGTTCAATCCAATAGAGAGAAAAACTTAGAGAGAAAAGTTTTTGTGAGAGAAATTTTCTTGGGTGTAATTGGGTTGTGGGTTATGAGTTGTGAGTGTTGTAAACACCTTGTGGGAATGAATTTTTTCTATAAATAGATGTGTAATTGTAATAAATTTATCATCCAAAGTGTTCATTCCAAGTGAGAGAAAGACTTAGAGAGAAAATCTTTTGTGAGAGAAAATTGAGAGTAATTTTCTTGGGTGTAATTGGGTTTTGGGTTGTGAGTTGTAAGTGTTGTAAACACCTTGTGTAATTTCTTCTCTTTCAGTAAAAAGATCTACAATAGGTCCGGAGACGTAAGCAAGATTGGCCGAATTCCGTTATCAATTTGTGTTATTTTTTTATTCTTACTTTCTTATAAATCTGATTTATCGAAAATTCTCAACAATAATTTGTTTTGTGTTAGAAGCTTTTGAATTAAGGTAGAGATTTGCGGGTATTATTAGTTCAAAGCCACTAAAAATATGAAAATATAAAGTTTTACTAGTGGAGTATTAATAGCCATATTTATTGGCACGTTGCTTTTGGTATATTATATATAAGAGAAAAGTGAGAGGAGCCAAAGGTTATCATTAAAATGTGATTAATTTATGATGATGTAACGTGTGTAATATGAATGCTTTGAGTGCTAAGTGAGTCCTGTAGAAATCTTACTCATCGCAGTTTCTTCAAAATATTAACTATGGAACCGACCAATTCTCTCTTCTTCTTCTTTTTTTCAATCCAATTCATGTAATTGATTTGGATCACTTTTTATATAGACTAGCAAGTCAATATTACGTGCATGAAAACATGCATGTCTGATTTATTTAAAAAATATATATTTAAAATTTCTTAATTTGTGAAATAATAAATGCTGCAATATTTGTAAAATAAATTTTGTGAAGTAAAATGTATTAGTTAATTATAAAATAATTGCTTAAACAGTGTGGTATGAGTGATTAGGTATTTTCATCGTTGAAACAAATTTTGAAAATTTTAAAATATATTGATAATTTTAAATTTTTTTAAAGAAAAGGGCTAGGGTAAATTTTTTTATTTTTTTATCTTGAGAATAATATATTATAGTGCTTCACCAAATACATTCACTAATGTAAATGTGCTAATTTAAGATATATATATGTTATCTACACCTATTCATTTTTCAATTTGTGTCATTATTATATAATTGTCTCGATTGAGAGTATTTACTATTTCTTTCTCAAACGGCAAGATACTATTTTTCTCTCTCTCAATTTTATGTTTTGATTCTATTTATAAAATTGAATCTACTTACTAAATAAATATGAAAAAAAATGAGGTGGGATTGTGGCAGATGAGAGAATCCTAACATAATACAATCATTTTTATCCTTTATTTTTATAAAAATAAAAAAAATATAAAAATGAGAGACGAGTTTCTTGTAATATAGGAGGAGTTAGAATTAAAATAGGGGTATCTCATACAATTATTTTTATATAATATGTTGGATAGGAAAATCAACATATATTGGATAGGAAAATCAACATATATGACACCCACTAATGTCGTCCATTCTTACATAGAATTTTAATGATTTATAAGTCTATGTATCTAGAAAATGCAAACTAATAGAAAATCACTTCAACATAATATATAGGGTGAAGAGTCAAACTTTTCACTTTACTTAAGCAAAATGTGTTGTTTAATTCTCTAAGTTACAAAATATGATTTTAATAATTTTTCTTATCAAAAAAGAGTTAAGAAAAGACATTTGATATTTTTCTAATATTATTTTATTATCAAATGTATTTTCATAGCTTTTTTTAATAATAAAAATGACTATACGACATTTTTTATAAGAAAAATTAAATGTGATACTTTATAATCCTGAAAACTAAACACTATCTTTTACAAAAATACAAAGACCATCACATTATTTTTTCCCAAATATATATGAACTTAACTAATAATTCTAAAGATTAAAAAAATGTGTGAAAAAGTTTAACATGAGTAAATATGTAATAGTTTTTATCAAATACTTGTTTCTTCCCTCTTAAGATCACAAGTCAACATTACCAATAAATATTGGAAGAAGAAAAGAAAAAAATTCAGTTAAAATATATGAGACAATACTAGCATAAATAGCACAAGAGATTGATAGTTTAAAAACTAGTTTATTTCATGTTTAAAAATTAGTTGTCATTCATAGTTTTCTTTTATAAGTCTTAGTTGTTTGTCGTATGCGAAGGAAAATATAGAAAATTAGTTAGTTACTCAAAACACAAATTGCATCAACATGTTAAGTAATAATTTTCCCTATTAAATTCAAACTCACGAGGAAGATTACAAATTGGAATTTTTGAAAATTTGTTTAGTTATTTTCTTTGATTGTATCATATTTGATAGAAAATAGTTGATGAAAAATTTCTTGTTTTTACTAAATTTTTATTGATAAATTTAATTTTTGAAAGCTTAAAGAATAAAGGAAAAGGGAAAGAATAAGAATAAGAAGGAAAAAGAATATAACAAAAAATGAATTCCATCTTGAAATTTTCTTAATGAATGTTATCAATACAATACAAGTCTATATGTAGTGCTAACTATACATGAGAATGCAAAAATCAAATGTGCTAACTAAGCACAAGTACTAACTAAATTAGGTTTAACATTTTCCCACAGACTCGAGGTCTTGTAAGGATTGTTAGTTTTGTTCTAAGTTTAATGAATTGAGTGGGTGCTAAAGACTTAGTCATTACATCACTAGTTTGCTCTTGTGATGGAGTGAATTCAACATGTACTAAGCCTACTAGAATCTTCTCACTTATGAAGTAAAAAATCAATATTTATATATTTAGTTCTAGCATGAAATACAAAATGTTCAACATTGTACCCAACTTCAACATTATCATAGTATATTACAAAAATTTCATGTAGCATGATCTTCAATTCAACCAAGACTTTTTACATCCATATAATTTCATACACAACACGAGCTGATATACAAAACTTAACTTCAATAGAAAATTGTGAAACAATCTTTTTCTTACCTGAGTGCCAAGAGACCATGGAATGGCAAAGGTGGATGCAATATCCTCCAATGGATCATCTGTCATCACTACTGAATTCCCAGTACGCATTAATGTATGCAGGAATTAGCAAACTAGATTATTTATACAACATTAATCCATGGTCAGTAGAACCTTTAAGATATCTCAAAAGCCTTTTTACTACTACCTAATGAGTCATGGTTAGTCTTTGAAGAAATTGACATAACTTATTAACAAAAAAACTTATTTCAGGCATGACGAGTGTGTAATATTATAAGGTGTCTACCACAACTCTAAAAGGAATCATTTCGAAGTAGTTCACTATAATATTTTGAGAGCTATTCATGAGAAACCATAGGTGTAGAAGTTACTTTAGTCATTTTGAGATGGACCTTATCTAGAAGGTCATTAATATATTTTATTTAGCCAAGGTGTAAACCATTAGAGGAAGGTGTGACTTCAACTTTTAAGAAGTAATGCAAGTCACCCAAATCAAAAACTGAGTTGATTTTAACCACTAGATCATTAACAAAGCTAATATTTCTCTCATTGAGAAGGATATCATCTACATATATTAGTAAGACAACAAAGATTTCACTAGAGTCATAAATAATCATTGATATATCAGCATTAAAGCCATGAAAACCCCACTGAGTCAAGCAACCATGAGTTTTAGGTACCAGACATGTGGTGCCTACTTAAGATCATAAATGGCCTTCTTGAGCCAACAAACATGATGAGGAAATTATGGATCTGCAAAGCCAATAGGCTCATACATGTAGACTTCTTAGTGATATCACCATTTAAGAAAGTTGTATGAACATCTCGTTGCCTTATTCTCCAACTTTGTGACAATGCCAAGCTTAAAATAAGCCCCATTATAGCAGGTTTGACCACTAGATTGAATGTTTCAATGTAATCAACACTCTCAGTTTGTTGAAAGCCCTTAGTTACAACCTTGGACTTGTATTTATCAAGAGATATTTTAGCCTTCGATTTGGTAGGAAACACCTATTTGTTTTCAATTATTTTTTTGCCCTTAAGAGGTGTAACAAGCTCCCAAATTTCATTCTTAATCAAAGAATCATATCCACACTACATAGCATACTTTCATTCAAAAATTTCAAAGCTTCTCGAACACATGCAAGTTCTAGTAGAATTTTAACAGCTAGAAATGCCTTAGGTTTATGGATACCTTGTTTAGCTAGTGTGAGCATTAGATGTGTGTTATGAGAAAAAATGGATAGTGAAAAGAAATAAATGTGCCATGTAAATCAACATTGATTTGAATATCATCTAGATTAAAGCAAGAATCTGATGAAATATAGGTAGAAACACTAAACACACTAGTGTCACTAGTAGCAAAATCAGGAGTTAAGATAGGATCAAACATAGAAATAGGTGACAAAGACTTATCAAAATGAGTGGTATGGAAAGGTAAAGGCAAAGAAAATATAGTTGATGTGGAGTCTCAAAGTTTCCAGAAGAAGGGGATTGTTCACTAAAAATAGATAAAGTATTATTTCTAGAAGAGTGAAAAAAGATAGGAGTGTTAGATGCTTGAATAGTTTCAACAAGTGAAATAGTTGTTTGTTCGGTTAGGGAAGATAAAGGAAAAGCATTATAAATTTGTTGAGTAGTGTGAATAGTTGTTATCAATACATACATTTGGGAAAAAAGAAAGGGTGGCATTGGGAACAAAAATTATAGGTTCAAAACTTGCTAAGGTCAAATAAAGAAACATGGTTTCATTGAACCTTTCTTGAGGAGAGATTTAAATTTTATTGGTAATTGGATCAAGGCACCAAAAAATCTTTATGCTAAGTTGCATATTCAGGAAATACATGGGGAATAGATCAAGGCTCAAGCTTGGTATGTTTATATGGTTTGAGAAAATGGAAGCATAGATAACCAAATTTTCTAAGGTAAGCGTAATATGGTTTGAATTTAAAAGGCAATCCAAAGGGGCTATAGGAGTTAATAATTTTTGAAAGAAATCTATTAATTAAGTAAAGTGGAGTTTTGAAACTATGTTCCCAGTACTTCACAACAACACTAGATCTCATTAGTAAAAAGAGCCCATTTTTAGCTACATTCTTGTTTTTTCACTCAAAAACACAATTTTGAGATGATGTATGTGGACAAGAGAAATGGTTTAGATAGCCATTATGAAATAAATGACTCTTAAGAGCTTGTAACTCAATTCCACGATCACTATGTAATTGTTTCACCTTGTTCATATTGTTATTGAACTATTTTTCTATCATTGATTCAAAATGAAAAAAAGACTCGATCAGTCTGAGTTTTATCATATAAGACGTAAATCCATTGGTATCTTGTACAACTATCCATAAATAACAAGAATTAGCTCATATTATTCACAAAAATCACAGGAAATAGTCCCTAAAGTTCAACATGGACAATATCAAAAGGATTGGTAGAACTAATATGTACATGAGACATAGGCAACCTATGAGATTTACCTAGTTGACATGCACTACACAAGTCAGGCATACTATTAGATTCTAAAGTCTTATTCATAATAAAAATCACATTATGTACGAAATAAGAGTATGGATGACCAAGTCGATCATGCCATAAACCACTACTTACCTTAACCTTAATACACAAAATTGACTAAATTTCACCTTTAATAGTAGATCCACCATCCAATGAAACTCTATACACACCATTCTTAATGTCCCCTATCAAAATGATAGTCCTGGTGGCAAGATCTTTTATACAAAAACCATTAGGAATGAACTCAACACAAACATTATTATCTTCATAGAGTTTTTTGCATAAATCAATTTTTTTCTCAAATGTAGTACACATATTAGATTCCTCAGTTTAAGTGTTTTTTAGTACTAACTAGATAAGAACTGCTAAACAAACGAGTCACCGATGTATGGATTTTCATCTTATAACATCGAGGCATCTAATGTGTGGTACCAATGTCTATGAACCAATATTGTTGGAAATCAATGGAAGAAATAGGAGCAAAAATTGAGGCAAGTAAAGCCTAAGGTACATGACCTAAATCTTAAGGAAAAAATATTACATCATCATTCTTATTGCCTTCTTGAGTTTATAACAAGTGTGCTTGAAAAGATGGTCCTCGAGGTTTTTGTGAACCAGTAGATCAACTATTTTTTTACTAAGAATACCTGAAATAGCACCTTCTTACTGGGTGGCCCATCTTCTTACATATTTAACATTGCACGTTGTTAAATTTGACATCCTTGTTCCTATCTTTCCCTAAGTGTTGCGCAAAGTAAGAATTGGTGTTTCCAAATTGATGAGGTGCAGTAAGAATAATCTTATATGAATTTTGTGGCTTCTTGTGGCTTCTTGTTGTTGCTATTGTGAAAATTTGTATAGTTTGCTTGAAAAATACTAGGATCAAGCATACTCATCCTCTCTTGTTGCCTTTCATGCATTCTCATTATAGTTTATAGCTCATTAAGAGTAAGAATTCTTTTCTTGTTAGTGATATAAGTAACGAGAGATGTATAGTTAGTGTCTAAGCCACCAAGTACATAAAGCATATGCTCCTTATCACTCAAAGCATCACCTCATGCAAAATGATGATCAATTAGATCTTTCAAGTTACTGATGTATTTCTCCATAGATATTATGCCTTTACAAAGAGTTTGTAACTTTCATTGAAGATCTATAAATCTTGATTGTAAGTCATGTTGCAGGCTTTGGCAAGAGCCTTCCAATATTCAAGGGTAGTTAGTTTTCCAATCAAGTATTTCAAGAAGCCTATATATACAAAGGAATATATCCAATTCTTGACAATATTATCTTACCTAAACCATAAATAATATGCCATATTTTCCTCAAATATTTCTCAAGTGATAAATATTCCATCAGTTTTTTTGTTATAACCAATTTCTTGACAAATCTTATAGGTGTAGATATAGAATCATCAATCAAAGATTGTAAGCCATAAGCTGTAATTACTTGTTTTAGTTGTTTCTGTCATATCAAATAATTTGTTTCATCTAATCACATTGAAATATTAGGATTTAATGGGTAAGTAGGTAGTTTAGTCATCCTTGAGTGTTCATTATTGTGTTGCTTTAGTTGTTATGTAGTGATTTATGCACATCTATATTTATTTTTAAGTTCAAATAGTAATTTAATATGATTATAATATTTAAATATAATGTATTATAAAATAAAATATGTATTTATTTGTAATTTAATAATAATTCGGTTCAGATCAGATTACAATTAATTATAAAATCTGTTAATTCAAAACTGATCTAACTACAAAATTTATCGATTCAATTCAATCTGATAGATCGAATCAAATTTTTAAATTTAAACGAATTAATCCAATTATTTACTTATAATTACTTTTCATAAACTTACATATAGCATTATAATCAAAATTATTATCCTACCCAAATAACAAATAAGCATTTTTTTAGTAAAATACCTTGGTGCTCCTCTTCGTATTACTTTTAAATTTAGCGTTTGATGAATATATTTTGAGTTTATTTCTTTCTTTCTTTTTCCACGTTGGTATTTTGTGGAACTTGTAGAATTGATTTTGACCAAATTAATTAAAAGTGACCATTGACATTTAAGTCACAAAAGACTGATGAAGAAATCAATTACTCTTTCATATGTGCAATCAAGTTATTTGTATATTAATTGAAGAGTTGTAAAAGTTATTGATGTTTGGATTTTAAATTTCAATTAATGCATAAATAGTATACTTATCTAAAAATATAAAAAAAAATTGTTTTGTAAAGAAATATTTATTAATTATTTGATAGCGAGTTTGATTTTAGATTTTTTATTTTTTTCAAGTAATTTTTCAATAAAGTATATTTGTTTTTTATTTTTACTTTTTAAATAATAACTATCAAAATTTGAGATGATTTATAAATCTTTAAAATTGAATTTTTGCTATAGATTTCTGATTTCAATTTTTTTTTCATTTTTATCAAACATTTTTTTAAAAAAATAAATCAATTTTTATGTTTTTTGTATTTACAAGTATTCAAAGAAAATAATTAAAAACATAAAATTTATAAATAATAACACAAAATTTATTTTTTAAGTTTCTAAAAAAAATTATTACCAAATACATTGTAAATTATTTGTGATTTTTTTCTTAAAAATCACTAAGTAAAAATTATTACAAAAAATTGATGATTATTTTTATAATAAAATTATAAATTAAAAAATTAATTATTTAACCATAAATAAGTATTGTTATCAAATAATACCTTGATTTATTTTTAAATTATATGAATTTAGAAACAAATGTGTAATAAACATATTTAGAGCTTTTGAAAGGATTGTTTCATATAAAGAAGTTAGAGGAATACAGGAAGAAAACCAAAGGTAAAAAGGATTATATGCTCAACATTTGAAAACTTTAATTATGATATTTTTAAAAGTTACTTTTGCTAGTGCGAAAAGACTCAACCGATAAGTTCCAAAATATATACATATTGCATGTTAAAAAAAAAAAATTAATCATATTATTCTATTAATAATAATATTACCGATTCTTAAATAAGGTTAAAAGTATAGGTATGTGGTAGACACCTTGTCTACAAGATTTTTCATATAGTTTGGTGAACCATAACAAAAAGGAGCCAATAACAGAATAAATCATCAAATAAGTTAATCATGGTAGGTTTAAAGCACACTAATCAGACTTTGGAAAGTTATTTAACTTTACAATTATAAATAATTAACCTGCATTAATTTATCATCTTATCTACAACATTAAATTAACAATATGATATGTATATTACATTATCATAAATTATAAATACCTTCCTCTAAAAAAAATTGAAATAGTAAAAAAACCCATATGTTTCAAAAATAACGACTATACCCTTATTGTTATTATTTTTTTTTATTTTTTAAAAGAGTTATTTACAATAAAAATTATGAAATTGAGAGGAAGATGTTGTAATAAAATAATAATAGAATATATGTTATTATTTATTTAAAAAATATGCACATTAATAGTAAGTTAACTATAAACCTTTGAGTTTTATTGAAATTAATAATTAATTGATTTTTTTTATTAATTTATAATTTCTAAAATACATCTTAAAATGTGATCATATGCTTGTCACATGACTACTTTAAGAAAACAAAAATAATGAATTATCAATTTAGGAACCATGTACACATTTTTTTTAAGTTATATGACTTTTGTACATCATTTATTAACTATAATACTTTTGTACACCATTTTTTTCGACATATGTATCAACCTGGTGCTCGATCCATTCAATTGCTCTGTCCTAATCGTCAACCCAAGTCCTAAGACAAGACATCCTAAATGACCTACCTGACGATGTGCTCACAACACATCAGCAAGAAGGAGATCGGTCCGAGGGAATTATGCTTCCTATAAGGTCGACCACCAACTTAAGCTAGGGTTGACCTTGAGCCATAAAATGTGGTACTATTTACCATTTGTATTTCTTTGCCATCTATGTATGTGTACACACTATATAATCGACACATGTATGTCTAATGTTCTACAAATAGATGGTCCTCTCAAGGAATCCACGTTCAACCAATCGATCTAACTTTTCTTTAGTTTCTCTCTCTATAATTGGACTAATCCAAACACCTTTATTGAAAACTATAAGACCTTTGGCGTCCTTTATTATTAATATATTGTAATAATCTTTGTATTCTTTACATGAATAATTTTTGTAGTTTTTTTATATAGATATCATACCATTCAATTTCAAACATATTTATGAAGTTATATAAATGATTGTTATGGTTTAAGTTATCTAGTGAATTCATATGACATGAATGAAACTCATTAGTCATGCAATTTTTTAATAATCATTTATGTATTTGAATCCAAATCGATATTAAAAATATACCTAATAAAAAAACATTTATTCTTTAATTTTATTGAATTTAACAAAAAAAGGAAATTAATCATTAGATAGAGAAATTGATAAGGTTAGGTCTTCTTTTTGTTACACTACTACAAAAGGAGGTATTTAAGTCAAAATTTAAAGTCATTTTTTGCTGAAAACCCAACTTAAAATACGTAGATTGTAGCATCGGTTGACATGTAGAACCAAAGCTAAATGTATGATGTAGCGTCGGTTCTATGCATCAACCGATGCTACACATTTTTATTTTCCTTTTTCTCTTCTTTCTCCCCCATCCAGAACGTATTTTTCCAGCATTGTTAAACTCAAAACCAGCAAACCAATCGACACTCCCTTCTCCACTCTTTCTCATTTTTCGGTCACCTCTAACCACCAATTCCAACGTCGTTTAGTATGTTTTCTACCTCTCTAATTTCTCTTCTAGATTCCCTATTTTTTTGAGCAAAATACTCAAATTTTTATACCAATATTCTCACTTACAAAATACCTGTTTTTCTTTATTTTCTTCATTTCGTCGCTTTATTTACTCTTTTAAGTATTTTTATGAATCATACGTACTTATTATTCATATTTCTTTATTTTTTGTATATTATGTGTATAATGTTTTGTATTATGTAAGTTTTGTATTATAAATTTTATTATTTTTATTATAAATGTTTTGTATAAATTTCCGTAATAAATTAAATAATCCTATAATATATTCACAATAAATTTATATATTTATACGCTTAACCTATTTTATATAATTCTGTTGAGAATGACTATGACTTCAGATTGGTTTTTAATTTATTTATTTTATTAATATGAAATGGGAAAGATATGATTCAACAATATAATGCTTATTAAAAATTTAGGTTTTAAGTAATGTAGCTATTTAAAAAGAATATTAATCATCACAAAATTGTTATATAAATTTTGTTTTATATATCTTAAATTTGAAATCAACTTAAATGATGTGCCATATTATTATTAGTAATTACAATCAATCTCATATAATTACATTTATGTGTATATATTTGTTTTGTTTGGTTTTTATGTATTTATTTTTATACGATGTTTTGATAGATATTTTAATAATTAAGAAATTCAAATATAATAATATCTTAAATATATTGGTTGGATACATATTTAATATGTTTAATGTCATTAATATAAAATAGACAAATCTTGGATGTCAAAAGTGTAGAATTAAGCAAGACTACATTTCTAGAGTTGAAAGTTTCTTGGAATTTGCTTGATGAAATTAGTATGATTTGATGTTCATGTATTAAATGTAAAAATGAGAGATTTCATGATGTTGACGAAGTTAAGTATCATCTTATCCGTAGTGGTATTATTTTGAGTTATAAATGTTGGTATTATCATGGAGAAAATATTGATAATACTCATAGGGAAGAGATAAATAAGAATGTTAGTGGATTATATACATCTTATCATAATGTACAAATAGAAAATATGTTTCATGGTGTTGAAGATGAACTACATGAGGATGATCCCGAAACTTTTAAAAAACTTTTAGAAGATGCCAAAAAACCTAATGTATGTGATGATCTAGTTGATGGCGATGATTCTTCGTAATGGACTCGAAGTGATTGAACATAATATATGTTCTATATTATTCTATTAACTATTGCATGTTTATATGTTTAGACTTAAAATTGACAATTAATTTATATTTCATCGTTGTTTGTAGATATTTCATGGATCCTAGGGTACCAGAGCTTATAGATCCAAATGATCTATTAGGGAATTTGAAAAGAAAGGGTTGGGCAAATATATCTGATGTTCCACTTAACCTAGATGATAGAGTACCCATTCTATTTGATGCTACTAATAATCTATTAGGGGAAAATGGCCAACAATTGAAATCTTATATTGGTAGACTTGTGAAGTCAAGTATAGCAATCAATATAAATGATTGGACTAAGGTTGATGATGCTGAAAATTTCAAAATATGGAAAACCATTTGTGTAAGTCTTTTTTATTTTATAACTAATTACATATATTATATATTTTTTGTATTATTTCATGCTTTGAGATGCGAGCATCCTGATCGTGTTAGGAGAGGAAGCCAATATGATGGTTATATGGAGTTTTTTAACATTCCAAAACAACAAAACAAAAACCTCAGATGGTCAGTAAGGAGAAATACTGTAAAATTGAAGAAGAATTCATCTTCTTTAAGGCCTTAATGTTAAGTGAGATTGTCACTTTAAAAGCATATCAATCACAACAAATGTCAGATATGGCAGAATACTACAATCAGGGCATGTCCTATTGGCCAGGCATGCAACTATCTATGTCATTCATGCCACCATCCATGCTAGACATGCAACTATTCATGCTAGACATGCCACCCATGCAATCTCAAGGTACCTAAACTATATCATGTATGAGATATAATCATCATATTGGTCCTCTCTTTATGCCAAAAATGTAGATGCAACAAGTAGTGGTTTAATATCTCCAATGCAATCTATGTATTCTTACCATCCATCACATCATGATGAATTTTTTGATAAGAATGTCCTTCCAATAGCTACTCCACGAGAGAGTCCTTCTTTATTTGATGAATCATTTGTGTTAAGATTTAAAGTTTATGTAGATAGTCTATTATTTTTTTTGTTTTACTATATATTTTAATTATTATATATAATGCTTAATTTTTTTTACAGAATATGAAATATTTTTTGAAACATCCATCATCAACAGACTTTGTTACTATTGGAATAGTATAACAATTGAGCGATTATCAAATGATTCATAATCAATATTTGCCAAATTATTGGCAAATTGTAATTGATCAATTATTGCTCCATAATTGTCCACTATCTGTGCCTTCTGATGCTACCACATTCCAAAAAGCGGTTGGACAATATGTGGCTTGGGTGTCGCGTCAAGTTGTGATAAATTTTGACATGTTACTATTTTTTTACTTAAGATAACATTTTTTTACTACTTATATTATATTATTATTCTTTTATTGTTACTAACATATATAATACATCTTCTTTAGTCTATTATACCGGAATTAGTAAGTGCGGCACAATTAAGAGATACAAAGCAACTATCTCATGGTAAATCTGTCTAGTGGGCAATCATCACGCACTAAGTCATTCAGGAAGAAGCCATGAAAAAAGTTTAGTTATGATTATGTTATAAAATTTAGCATAAATCTTGGTTCTTTGATGACAATTGTTGCAAGCAAAACTAGCATAAATGATGGATGGACTATGCCACTTCTTCTAGTGTAGATATTGGCCAAACATATATATCGATCGAGTGCATATTGTAACTGTTTGAATATCAAATGATCGATTTAAGCATAATTCAAGTGTGGACAAGATGAGTCCTCAATCGATAAATAACTTTCATTTATGTAGAACATATATAATTATATTTATATCATCTAAGTATTTATATATAATTCTTATATATAGGGCATGTTATTATTGACTTCAAGCTAATCACTCATCACATTTAGCAATGTTCTATGATTCTTCATTTTTTAATCAATATCAAGATAAAGATGTAATAATCAGAGCTAAACAATTATGTGATAAAGCATTAATACTTAACAAAAATCAAAAGTTGATAATCTCTTCGCCACAAAAGTTTTAACAAGGCCAAGATCATTGGATGATGTTGATAATTTTTGATCTATATGGAAATTATGTTTGGTATTATGACTCAACTTCCATAGAATTTAGTAAATATACAAAAGAAGTTGTTGAAATGTAAGAGTTATAGCTAGCTATTTTTCTTTGTAATATTTAATAAAAAAAACTAATTGTTTTAATCTTTGATAGGGCATGGAAGCTGTGGAACAAGAGTAGAGGTATTGCCCTTAAAAAATCTCATAAGCTTATATGGGACAAAGTTATGGTATGTACAAGCGAATATTAATAATTTAATTAATTTTACTATTGAATAATAAAGATGTTCGAATATGAAAAAACATATACATTTGTTTTTTGTAGTTTTCACAACAAAATGGAGTTATGTGTGGTTACTATGTCATGAATTTTATGAGCAAAATCATCACAAATATCAAAATTTCAATTAAAGATGTGGTAATCTATTTTACATATATAAGTTATTTTTTTGTGAATTCATGATATTACATTCTAATTTTGAATTTAAATACATGTAGTTTTTTGGTTGGAAAAAGTCGGGTTATGATTCGCAAATTTTTGATGACTTACGAGAGAAATAGGCAAAACATATGGTTCAAGTTATATCATCACAAGAAGAATTAGGAGAAGATTCTGATGATCTTGAATAGCATATGACCACATCATGGTAATTTTTATAATGCTTTAATTTCTCTATTCCTATGTCTGAAGTTTGAGCAACTTGTTTGATGGATGTTTATGTGCACATGTATTTAAAGAAATGAATTGTTATATGGAATTGTTTTTTGCCAAAACTTCATCTCATCTCTCTTGCCTAGTTCCTTGGTATGAAAATATCATGGTAGTCACTGGCCAACCAAGTATAGGAAAACCACCAAGAATCATCATATCATCAAGAGTAATTGTTGTTTCACCCCAACGAAATACAAAAGTATTAGTTTATGGGTACCAAAACTCAACCAACCCAAGTAACAAATCGGAATTACACTTGACTTCATATGTAAAGCTTATTATAGCATTAAAAATACCAACTTGATTTCAGATAGTTTCATATTTATAGACAAAAGATTAATATAGTGTTAATATGATTTTGAATAGATGAGGTTATTATTATATCACTTTGGTGTCAATGTGATAACCTCTTTTACTAATCTTTTAACGTATATAAGTTATTTTTTGTGAATTCATGACATTAAATTCTTATTTTGAACTTAATTACATATAGTTCTTTAGTTGAAACAAGTCGAGCTATAATATGTAATTTTTTAATGATTTACGAGAAAAATGGATATAATACATGATTCAAATTATAACATCACAAAAAAATCAGGAGAATAATCTTATGATCTTGAATAATATAGAACAACACCATTATAATTTTTATAATGATTTAATTCCTCTATTCGTGTGTCTCTGAAGTTTTGGCTATTTATTTGATGAATGTTTACGTGCTCATGTATTTAGAGGAATAGATTGTTATATAAACTAGTTGTTTTTTTTTTTTACCTAAACTCCATCTCATATCTCTTACTTAGTTTTATGGTCACTATATTGGTGATTATAAGCAAACCAAGCTTTCTCTTCTTGAAATAAAATGAGAATATCATAAAGTCCATGACAAAAGAGACGACATCATTTTATTTGTAATTTAAGTTATATATATATATTGTATATAAATTATTTTTTTTGCAATAAATTTAATTCTCAAGTAATTAATTAATATTAAAATTTTCAATTATTTGTATTATTTAACTTTTTTAAACATATTTTGGTTTTTTATGCTATTATGTGATCGAATAAAGATTATGAGTTTAGTAGAAAATCAGTAAAATGTGTAAAAAAAAAATACAAAATTTAAAGTCGATTCAACGCGTGAACCAACTTTAAATTTTAAGTATGAGCATTTAAAGTCAGTTTGCCTAACCAACTTTAAAGCATGATTTTGGCGTAGTGTTAGCTCTTGCGAGAAACAACTCTAATGGGTGAGCCTCCCAATAATTTCTCTAAGTTAAAGTTGTTAAAGAGGATAAATAAATTTTTAAACTCACCTCCACTAAGCTTAAGCTTTTAGGATAGTTAGTTTCCTAATAACTTCTACATGATATCATAGAAGTAAGGTTTTTGGATTGAATCCATGTAGGAACTTCCAAATTTAATTAATAAATTTAAGTTTGATGGAACTTGCAAAAACGATTACGTATAAATCCTATACTTTGAATGCATAATTATAAAAAAATAAAAAAATAATATCATTTACCTCATATATAAAATAAAGAAAAAAAATTTAAGTCCTCTTTTGATAGGTATATTTTATTTTGTGAGATTAAAGACTAGATTATAGTTTTACATGATATGTGATATTTTTTTCCTTTGAGGATTTTTTAATTGATCATAAATTACTTAATTGACATATTTGTGGAGTTCAAACATATATACTACTTTTAAATAAATTTCAATATGTCATTATATGTGTGAAGTGTGACTCTTCTACTCTACTTGCTAATCTATACAATAGATAATCAAAAATTGAGTTAAAAAAATAAGTTCTCAATTGGTTGTGTGATCATTTGTGATTAAACGAATTTAATACCTTATATGGCTATTTATGAAATTTTCAAAAAAAAATCAAATTTTTTTTCATTTAAATCTTCTTTTTCTTTATTACCTTTTTAATTAGTTTATAAGTTAAAGATTCATAAAACTTAGGGGGACTTTAAAGCACATTGCACTTCTACATTACTCTTCTTTTACATTGTTATATTTTTAGTTAATCTATCAAATATAGATGGTTACATTTGATTGATTAATAAGCCTAATTTGTTTAGGATATTTTGATCATATATTCTTATAGCTTATTCTTTATTTTTATTCTTGAATTGTTAGATCAAATAATTATGTTTTTCATATTATAATTATTTGATTTAATTATTAATCTTTAAAGAATCTATTTTTATTGAGCTTGTGCTCGATCTTTTTGCTCTAAGATTTGCTAGTTGATTTGATTTAAATGACATATGTTTTGAGTCATCTAGTTAGGATTATTTATTATTAAATCCATTCTAGAACACACACGGGCACTTGTGTTTTTATGCTAACCATTTTGCAGTTAATTTAGGAACGTATCTGATTGGCGAGAAGCTTATTGGAACGTTGGTATGAAAACCACTCATGCTAATATTAAAAATTGTGAAAACAGAGCAGGGGAACATAAGTAAGGTACATTGAGGCAATATCCTAAGGAGGATAGCATAAGACCGAGTTTGTACATAAACATTTTTTTTCATAGTAGAAAGTTAGGTGATCTGATGGACCGATGGTTTCCCTCTTAGGTCATGGTTATGGCATAAGTTTTTTCCACCTAAAAATATCGTATGTTATTCTTTTATTTTCGTACTTTGTTTTTACACGTGATTTCATGTCTAGTCGTTTTGTTTAGGTTATTAAATTATAAATTGATAAAAATTAAAAATTACTTATTCATCCCTTTCTAGGTTAATTAGGTTCGTAATTTATAAAATTTCAATTATATTTTAATTTTTTAAATATTTTTAGAGCAATTATGCTCATTTTATTGAATATTGTTCATATTCTATTAAATATTTTTGAAATATTAATTGTACTAATTCATAAAATATTATGATTCATTATCATTATAAATATCTAGAAGTTTAGTTTCTAAAAATATTTATGTTTTATGATTTCAAGTTTTTTATGCAAAGTTATGCACATGTTACTAATAATTGTTCAAATTCTAAAGAATATATTTTTACTCATTTTTAAAATATAAACTATATTGATTCAATTTTTTTTTTTAATAATTTCATATAAGTTGTAGAAGTTTAGTTTCTAATAAATTTTATAATTTGTGGTTTTAAGTTATTTTTATAAAATTATGCTCATTTTACTAATGATTATTCAGAATTAGTAGAACATTTTTGTCTTATTTTTAAAATATAAATTATATTATCTCACAAAATATTACGAATCATTTCATATATCATCAGAAATTTTTAGAAGTTTAATTTCTACAAAAAATTATATTATATAATTTCAAGTGTTTTATAAAAAATTATACTCATTCAAACTTAAAATGTTAAAAATTAAAAATTAAAAACTAATTATCAAATAAGCAATATCCGATTTTCAATTTCTACTTTTCAAAATTGAAACTATATATAAATTAGTTATTAAATAAATTTTATTTTTCATTATATTTTGAAATTAAAAATTAAAAATTAAAATGGTTATCAATCATAGTCTAAAATGGTTATCAAACATTACATAATTTAAATTATGTTCGATAAAAAAATTAAGTAAGATATCCATGAGCTACCCATCTAAATTCACATATAAATGAACTTAACACAATTTAAAAAATTAAATAAATTAAGTTGAGATATAACTCACTTAACATGACTTGAATAAATAAACACATTTGACACTTCTAGCAGTCATCACGTAAAGTATTACACAATTTTTAAAAAATTCTATAATTAAAGAACCAATTTTGCAATAGACTAACAGTTTATATAATTAATAAAAGGTCATACAGATTTTTTTAAAATTAGGTAATTTCTTAAATATACTTCCAAAAATATATAATACCTTATAGATCATTTTAAACGAAATGTAAGGTTTATATATAGCTCATCCATGGTTGTTAGGGATATAATGATGTCGTTAATGTTAACTAATATAGTTCTGATAAGGTCACCGACGTTTGTTGCTGAGGTTTTGATGAGATCCCAAGCAACATTGGTCGTTAAGCTCCTGTAAGTTTGGTGAGGAATAAGGATTTTTTTGTAACTTCATCTACAATAAATGTGGTTGAAGTTTGCACTCAAAAATTGCTAGGTATGGTACATTGATTAATTAAGTTATTTAAGAGGCTATATATTAAATTGAGAATCGTAACTTATATAGTATATTTTTTGGTTTTCTGCATTGTTGGTTTGAGGGGTGGACTAAATGGAAAATGTATTTTAAAAAAATGAGAAATTTTATTTATTAAAGTCGAAGATACATGAAGAATTATCTAAGTACATAATTAAGTATAACACATATATACAACAATGTGTGTATTATTTTGTATCATTACGATAATAGTATTGAAAATATTTATTAATATTAATTTATCATTTATTCAAATGACTAGTTATTATAATATTATTTTTCTTATTTTTGATGTTTAATGTAATATTATTTGAGTTAATAAGTTTTAATTATTAAAATATTTTTGATTTATAAAAAATTTCAATTAATTAAAAAAACATACAATTAATGATTTGAAATAATTTAGACTACCTCGTTTGTATTTATTTTTAGTTTGGATTCGAGTTTGATTTAACTTTGGTGGCTCGAAATAATTTAAATTGAGTTAATGTTAAACCAATTTGAGTTTTGTGAGTTAGAGCCACCTTATTCACACAAATTGTTATCCATAGAATTAGTTATTATAATCTAATTTTCAATTTTTATTTTTTAAAATTTAAACTAAAAATTGATTATCAAATAATTTTTATTTTTTATAATATTTTGAAATTGAAAATTTAATTCAAAAATTCAAAAATTAGAAATTAGAAATTAAAATAATTATTAGATCTAAATGTTTGAATAATTTAAATAAGTTTAATAATAAAAATTAAATTAGTTACTCAGCAGCTACCCATCTCAACTCTTATGGTATACTTTTGGTTTTCTATGCCGTTGGATTGAGGGGTGAATGAAATGAAAAATGTTTTTTTCAACAAAATAAGAAATTTTAATCATTAAGATCGAAGATACAAGTAAAATTATCTAAGTATATAATTAACTATAACACATATATATATAACAATAAGAGTATTATTTTGGATAATATTAACTATATTTATGATAAAAAAAAATTTACTTATACAACTTAATACATTTGTGTCCCTTCAAAAATATTGTATCATATGGATAGAACTTTTGAAAAATAAAATATTTTAAGTTCTCAACTGAATTTCTAATTTCATTGAGTTGTATCATGTGACACAATTTTTTCTCGATATTGTTCAAGTAAAAAATGTGTCACATCATATATATATATATATAACATGTTTTTAATATGATATAATTTAATAATATAATTAGTAAGTTTGTAACAAATTTAGATTAATTAGGGGAAAAACATAACAATATATAGAAATCTAAACTACAATATATTTTCAAATAATAAAAACAAAACAAAAAATTAAGAAACAAATACTGTTGAAACATGCATTCACTTGTGAACCAGAGAGAGGTTTATACTTTGGATTTTGTAAGGTAAAATCAAAGAGTCAATGAACAGTTAAACTATTTAAGTTTACTATTTTTGGCAAGTGAATATAGTGTCGTGAAATGGGCAAAGCAATAACAGCAAACCACTTATATACATGTAATAAAAGCTATGCACTGCAATGAAAAGCTAAAAAAGCCTTCCTGGCTTCTGAACAAAGAGAAGCGTGCATGGGGTTCGTGTCACCAAAGTGACATGTTACTTGTCCCATCAGATAAAGCTGCTCTTTTTTTCTTTTTAGTAACTTTTGGACTTATTCCAGATTTACTATATATTCAAACATAAATTCAAAGATAAAGTTATAGAAAATTTAAAATTAAATATTAGTTATAATTTTGATATATAATAATATTTAATTTTAAAATAAAAATTTATATATCTTAAATTTAAAATTAATTTTAAATAATATAATATAATATTATTAATAATTAAAATTGAACATATATTACTAACTATAATTAATAAAAAAATTAATTATAATATATAGTTATTGTTATTTTAAATTTATATTTCAAAGTCCAAACCTTAAGTTCTTTTTTTTTTTCCCTTTACTCATCCATCATGAGTATTGCATGACTTGTGAGTAAGACTCTGCGGATAGGGTAACTACGTCTGAACAGTTATTAACATGAATGCATTATGCATACGAATAAGTGGTGATGGTATATAGTCTATTGCAGAAAATTGTGCCTGTGTTTCGCAGGGCATGAGAAAAGTATGTTATAGATAATACGAATCTCGTTTTTCAAAAAAGTCAAGATATTTTCAAAATTTAAATTGTGATTTTTATAAAAATAATTCCCTAAAACCAACTTTATTTAATAATAATATTATTATTAATATATAAGTAATACTAATAATAAAATAGATATTTTATACATTTTTATTAAAATAAATAAATGTTTCTATTATCCAACTTTAAAGATATTTATAAAATATAACTGAATTTTGTTATATTACTTTTAAACTATTAAAATTTGTAATTAATACAAAGTTTTCGATTATTTTTTATTTTTTATTTTTATAACATTAAATTTTATAAAATGTTACAAAAATACTATCGAATTCAATCAATTAATAGAAGTTAACGATAAGTTATTAATATATCAATGATATTTTTTTAACTTTTGTAAACTTTAATGGTACTAAATTAATAAAAAAATTCCATCCTAATTTTATAATTTAATAGTATAAAAATAATAAGTTAAACTTTAATGATATTTTTATAATAATCCGACAAAAAAAATTATTTATTCTTTTTTTATTATAACAATGATCAAAATAATCAAAACAATAAAAATGGAAAATTTAGGTAGCATAATTTTGGTAAATGAAGAAATGTTTGGCATATGAAATTGGAACTTGAACGTTATAAATATGGCTTCATTTCTTCATTGTTAATTATCCAAAAAAATAGAGAAAAATTTGTATGAGAAGTTTTTGAGTGAGAGAATTTTTTGGAAAAATTCTCTTGGGGTTGTAATTACTTTTGTCTTTTGGGTGTATAAGAAAATTACTGAGAGTGTGGTTGTAACAATTTTCTACATAATTAATTTTTTCTCTGGTTGTCTTTTAACAACGAAAGTGATTTTTTCTCCAATTTGAAGTTTTCAGTACAATTCTTATGTTGTATATTTTCTATTTCTCTGTTCTTTGATATTCTGCTAGGAGGATCTTGAAAGGGAGAATTTATAATTATACTATTTGATCCAAATTTCCTAACAATTGGTATCATAGCCAATTTCAAATAAATAAGCAGATATGTTAGGAGTTAAGATTGACATTAAGAAATTTGATGGGAGAATCAATTTTGGCTTGTGGCAAGTACAAGTCAAATATTTGTTGATCCAATACGGGTTTCACAAGGTGTTAAAGGGGAAACCAACCATGTTATTGGTACTGAGTTTAGTAAAATTGACATAAGTGATGGAGATTGGAAAGATCTTGATCTAAGAGTTGTAAGTGTAATTCGGCTTTGTTTGGCCAAAAATATTCTTGCAAATGTGCATAGAATATCTATGGACAAATAACTCTGGTAAAAGCTTGAAGAATTGTATCAGGCAAAAGACGTCTCAAATTGGGTGTATCTAAAGGAGCAATTTCATACTTTGCATATGAACGAAAGAACTATTATGTCTTACCATCTCAATGTTATCAATGATATTGTCTTTAAACTGAAAACCATTGGAGTTAAACTTGATGATGAAGATATACTTTTAAGGCTTATCTGGTATGTTCCATCTTCTTATGAACACATGAAACTTGTCTTAATTCATGAAAATGAGAAAATAATTTTTTTCAAAAGTTACCAACAAGCTATTTTCTAAAGAAAAAAGGCTGACTGGTGGAAATAATATTTCGCCTAAAAACTTAACATTTGTAGCTGACAGCCAGAAGAAAAATAATTTCATGAAAAAAAAGGTAGTGTTGGGGTGTGGATAATCTGGGCATCTCAAAAGAAATTGTCCAAAGGGTGAAATTAATTAGGCAAAAAGCTCAAATACTGACGATAACGCTAACAATATGGTGATGCTCTTTGAAAAGAGCATGTACATTCTCATGGCATGCCGCTAGTCCCCAAATATTGTCATGAAAGAGGGTGTATTACTACTAGCGAGTCCATAAGTTTGCACACAAGTATTTTCTTGGTATAGATGCAAGATGTGTGGTGGAAAGGATATCGATGGTTGAGGAACTCTCAAGAAAACCAAGTGTGAGAGTTGCACCATAAATTTTAGCAAGTTTTTTGACATGAGCCGATGTGAAATTATTAGAATTGGTGATTAATTCTAAGTGGATGTACTCTTTATGGTGGAGTATGATAATTCTCGGTGCATAGAATTATAACTGTTAGAGTAGACAGTGATGTAGCGGTAACTATATTTATTTTTAATCAAGGTGAAAACTATTGTGATTGATTAAAAATAATATTGATTATTAGTCAAAATATGAAGTGTCTAATTTAGAAAAAAGTTCATGGAAGGTAGCTTTCCATGTTATCAAAGATAGAGGTGTTTAACCTGGTTTGAACGAAGAATGGGAAAATTATGTAACTTAATTTTGGTGAATGAAGAAATGTTCGGCATATGAAATGGGAACTTGAACACTATAAATATTGCTTCATTTCTTCATTGTTAATTAACTCAAAAAATAGAGAAAAACTTATATGATAAGTTTTTGAGTGAGAATTTTGTGGAAAAATTCTCTTCGACTTGTAATTACTTTTGTCTTTTGGGTGTGTGAGAAAATTAATGAAAATGTGATTGTAACAATTTTTCACATAGTAAATTTTTTTCTAGTTGTTTTTTGATAACGAAAATGATTTTCTCTCTAATTTGAAGTTTTCGTTATAATTCTTGTATTATATATTTTTTATATCTTTGTTTTTTAATATTTTAATAAGGAGGATTTTAGGAAGGAGAATTTGCTATTATACTATTTTATCTAAATTTCTTAACAAAATTTATAATTTAAGGTGACATGGGATGAATTATATTGAAATCATTTTCATTTTTGTTTAATAAAAATATTTGTTGTTGTACTTCTTTGGTATTTTCTCTCTTTTATATATTAATTCGAATTTTCTTTTTATATAATATATTAATTTCAGTTAATTGTATTAAGAAATCCAAATTAAGTGAGACTCGTGGTCAAACGTTTTTTACATATAGTGGAAATTTTAATTTAAAAAAAATCCAAGTGTGGTTTGTTACTATAACAATACATATTTGACAATTTAAAATTAAATTAGTTATAAATTTGAGAATATTAATCTCCCCATAAATGTTTGCAGGTGATTGTATATGTTTTTTGGTTAGTTTTTTATTATAGGGGTTTTGTCTATAAAAACCAACTCCTATACAATAGTTTAAAAATGGGTATAAGTAGAATTTTTTTAAAAAAATAATCAAGATCTTATCTTAAATTTGAAAACAAAATTTTTAATTATATGTTTTTTGGTTAGTTTTTTCTTATCTAACAGGAGGGGTTTTGTCTATAAAAACCAACTCCTATACAATAGTTTAAAAATGGGTATAAGTAGAATTTTTTTAAAAAAATAATCAAGATCTTACCTTAAATTTGAAAACAAAATTTTTAATTAATTTTATTTAAAAAAAAGATATATTAGTTCTATTTTATAAAACATAATTATTATAAATATAAAAAATATTAACATCTTATAAATTTATAATTAATTTTAAATACATAAATCTTTTTTATCATATCATATATTAAAAATTTATTTTAAAAAATAAAAAATAATTTATTTTACAATCAAATAAATATAAATTTATACATATATTGAAAATGATATACTAAATATTTTGATAATTCATAAATAATATAATACATTATTATTATTATTAAATATAATTACAATTATAATTATAATTATATTTAATAAATAATTATAATACTAATTATAATTGTGATATAAAAAATAATATTCATAAAAATAATTAAATTATTAAAAAAATTTGTAAAACCTCTATATCCAATTTTTTATGAGATATAATACAAATATAGAACATTATATCATAAATTTTGTTAAAAAATATTATATAATATAATATGATTATAATTATTTTTATTATTAATATAATAAAAAATATAAAATATACTTAATTAATTATATTTTAATACTTAAATATAATTATTGTTAATAAATATTTTTTATCTTAGTCTTAATTAAAATTATAATAATATTAGAGATATTTGTTAAAATGTAATATATTTTTTAATTGTTTTTAATCTTAAATAATTTATTTTTTAAAAACGTCAATAATTTTTCAGAAAAATTATTGTAACTATTTAGTAAAGTTTTTAATAATTTAAAATTTTATAATTTATTATTATTATTATTATTTTAAATTATTTTATAATAAAATTTTGATAAGTTATTTTTTATAAAAAAATATTTTTTTATTATATAAATATAAATTATTTTATTATTTTTTATTTATAATAAAAATAAATTGTTATTTATTAAAAATCGGTGAATGTGTATATTTTAAAAAAAAATCTTGAAATTAGTAAAAGAGAGAGAATGAAAAGACAAAAATATTTATTTTTTTAAAAAATATGGTTAATGAGCTGTTAATTAAAAAGGAGAGAAAAAATGTTACTAAAGTTAGAAAAAACAAATGAAAAAAGAAGAGAGAGAAATGTGATGGGATTTATAAAAAATATAGCATATTTTAAACATTTTTAAACTAAATCCTAAGTAAGCCTATTTCTAAACTATTATATATTAGTAGTCTTTTATAGACAAAAACCCCAATCTAAAATTCACTAAATTATTTTTAATACATTTATTATTATTTATAATCATAAAAAACTCGATATTTTTAAAATTATATAACAATTAATAATTGATTTAAATTAAAAAAAAAATATTTATTTCGAATTGTAAATAAGAATGGGCAAAAATTTTTTAAGGGTTTGATTATCTGCAGTTATCCGCACCGTTAATTCAATTTTTTATTCGATAAATTTCAAATAAAAATCAAACATGAAATAAATGATACAATTTTACTGATAAACGTATCAATCTATACCCAAAATTAATTATATTTAATTAATTAATTTATATATTTATTAAATTATATTATATATTAATTAATAATTAAAATTTATTAATTTATTGATTTTTCGTATAAGTATATAAAAAAATTTAAAAATTCTAAAAAAACGATTTTTTTCAAATATTTTTAATAACTATCCGTGAGTAAAAAACCATCTCCGAACTATAATGATTTTCAAAAAAAATTTGATACATATTTTATAAATCAATTCAATGACAAATATATTAATAATTGTTCCCGTTCGTATATGTGTCAATCTCTAATAATAAACCAGAGTATTATCTCTTGAACATGCTTCGAATCTGGTGATTTTTTTAAATAAAAATAAAAGTTACTAATTTTCATAAGGTAATGTACCAAGTTCATATTTTGTATTATTTTGATATCATTTTATCATCACACATAAAGCCTACAATTACTCCTTTTCTACTTAATATCTCTTCCACCTAAATCGAAAATTAAACCCAAGTCGACAAACAAAAATCCAATTGGGAGTTTTTTTTTTTTTTTTTGTCAAAATCCAATTGGGAGTTTGTGACCCTAATTTTATTACTAAAATGATAATTATTTACATTAAGGATAAATAATATGATATTTACTAGTATAACATTAAATTAAATTTACCATTTTTCAACTTTGGAAAAGGGTGACATTGATACAAGAAAATGATATGGTAGTATAATATCAGATATCTCAGTTCAGTAGTAGATTGAAGCAGTTGTTTTCACAGAGTCATATGCAAATGCAACTAAAACAACAATTCCTTTCCCTTTTACCTCTAAATGGTTTCATATTTTTCTTGGACCACACCCACATTAAGGCCTTTCTGATGATTACGTTATAACTTTTTCATTTTTTTTTTCTTTTTTCCTCTTCTTATTTCCAATTGGCTTCTAACTCTAACTCATGTGGCGCCTACTCCAAGAAAGTCAATGAATTTGGGTTGAATAGTCCGAGTCTCTCTATGGTCGGCTTTTGCTATTATTCCTCTATTTGAAGATGTAGGCTCTTCGGCTGAGACTTGAGCTACTGAGGATGTTGCATAGTCTGATTGTTGTATTTCCTTCATGAGTGTTGAATGGTGAAGATGTATAGAATCTGCAGCTACAAGATGATCACTTTGTTCAACATCTTCTGACCTTTCCCAACATCTTCTCTTCTCAAACATGCCCATCATTTCATTGTTCTTGGAATCTGCAACACTCAATCATTTTGAGCCACTTGTAAGCCAGAACAGAACAACAGTTCACAAATAAGTTAAATAAGCTAGATAAATAAAAGGTACAAACTTGGGAAAACTTTGTAAGGAGTCTGAAGGGCACATAATGCAGTGTTAGAAAGGGCCTTGTTGT
Organism: Hippophae tibetana; assembly: GCA_037013495.1. Lineage (NCBI taxonomy): Eukaryota > Viridiplantae > Streptophyta > Magnoliopsida > Rosales > Elaeagnaceae > Hippophae > Hippophae tibetana. The sequence goes on along the minus strand of CM072805.1, from coordinate 25,060,818 downwards.
TTAAATTGTGAGAGGAACAATTTAGGGCATGAGAAATTCCATCAGAAGCAGCACAAAAGGGTCCAAATGGGATAGATGAATTGTTCACAAGGCTTCCACAGTAGTGTTGTGATGAGTTGGTTGTCTCAATAGTACTGGAGCCAATTAAGCTTGAATTTTCCTCTTCAGTAGAGTTGTAATATGATCGGTTCAATTTCCTCCTCCTATATGCAGTGGATTGTTCTCTATACTTCCTTGCCATTATAACATGCCAATGATTCTTAACTGCATTATCAGTTCTACCAGGAAACAGCCTGGCTATCATGGCCCATTTGTTTCCATATATCCTATGTGCTTGCATTAGTCTTTCCTCTTCTTCATCAGTAAATGCTCTTCTATTTATCCTTGGATCCAACTGGTTAAACCACCTCAGTCTACAGCTTTTACCTTCAATCCACTCAAAACAGAAATAAAATAAAAAGTTAATAAAGTAAAATATTCACCTATCTCAAGTTTTATGTCACACGGACTCTTGTAGGAAAAAGTATTGTACTCGGGTGATGGATATACCAATTTTTTTAAATTTTCTGCAAATTTACACCAAATTAGAGTGTGGGAGACTTGGAAATATAGCTGAAACTAAAGGGGGGGAAACCATTCATTCACATTACCTGATCTTCCTTCCAACTTCTCTGCAATGAGGTTCCAGTTCTGAGGACCATAAAAAGCTACCAGTTCCTTAAGCTTGGAATCTTCAGCAGGTCTCCAATGTCCTCTGGCACAGAGTTTTGACTCATGTCCACTCTCTGTCTCCTTCCCATGACTACCCACATTCTCATCGTTAAGTTTGTTTGTTTTAAGAATCATGACCTCATTATTTTCCCCAAACCCATCACTAAAGCTATCACATCCCTTGCCTTCTTCCTCCTCATCCACAGTCCCATTCAATTTATGCTGCTCTTCAAAACATTTTTCTAAGTAATTCCCACTAAAAGGAAAACCCAAAAAAGCTCTCCCATTTTCCAAATGATCAGAAAATCTAGAGATACAGCTATCTTGAGAAGAAACAGATGATCCTATTCCATAATTAGAACTAAGGGAGAGAGAACCCATGTCAGCGTAAACCATCCCCATTAAAGAAGAAGAAGAAGAAGAAGAAGAAGAAGAGGAGGAGGAAGCAGAAGAGTAATAGGTAAGGCCGTTTTGGTTCTCTGTTGAATATATAGCACAATTGTTGAACATGCCTTCATTTCTTCTGACAGATGCTGATGATATACAACTGTTACAAAGTCGTATTCATGACTATAAAAGAAGAAGGGAAATGAATAAAGATTTGGAGAAAATACATAAAAGGAAGCAAAATTGGACAAATAGTGAAGTTGAAGGAGATGTAAGTTTTGCAGTGCGTAAGAAGAGATAACTTGAAACAGTAAAACCACAACTGTATGATGTGTATGCTCAGAAACCTTCACAACCTAACCTCACACACTGACTTGTTCGAAAGCTGAGAGAAAGATAGAGTCGTAGTTAACAACTCTGAATGAGGCTGACCTTTTTAATTTAAAGGAAATCTTATTAATATTAGTCTCATATATATGCATAAATTTACGTATCAATAAAGTTTGGATACAATATTGTAAAGTAATTATGAAAATTACATTGTGATTGATATATTATTAAAAATAAATTCTCTAATTAATAATACAATTGGTATTCTCATATTCTTGACAAATCCTACATCACTCTCACTTGTGAAAGTTAGAGAAAACCCATAATCTCTAATTTTAAGAGGCTGAACTTGAAAGTCTTACGCTGTCGCCCTCCAAATTGACAAAAAAGACACTTATTAATGTGATCCCTTTATTTATGTGATGTGTATTACTTGGTTTTCTGCAATTTTTTTAAATGAAAGTTACTCTTAATTTAGTCAAAACAAATGTGTATGAAACCGTTGGAAAATGAATTTAAATAAAAAAAATATAAGAATAATTACTAAATTTTAATCTCTTAAAAAAAATTCATTACTAATTTATATTCCTTTTTTTTTAATTTAGTCAAAAGAAATATACATGAAACTATTATAAATAAATTTAAATAAAAAAATATTAGAATAGTTGATAAATTTTACTTTTTTAAAATTTTATTATTAATATTAATAGTTTATATCTCCCAATATTGTTCAAATAGAGAAAAAATTACAATTTGTATCGTGGGCACCAATTTTTTGGGCACCTATTTTTTGTGAAATGAGATAGGATCTAGACAATTATGATTCCACTAGTGCACATCACCATTGTCGTTCATTATCAAATTGGGCCTATGTGTGTGAGATTATATTTTATTTAAAAAATAATTATTATTAAAATTAATTTTTTTAACAGATGTAATTGTTATTTTATGATTGTTATTTTCATAATTATGTAAATTTTACATTTTTTTTTCAAGCTATAAATAGAGGATCATAGCTCTCAATTTTAATATATTACTTAAAAATTACTCTTATTAGTTAACCAAAGAAAAGAATATAAAAAAAATTTGAAGTTTTTTAAACAACATAGATATATTAGATATCATCATTTTAAACTTTATTAATTACAGTGAAACTCTAAAATAAAATAAAAAATTATAAGTTATTTTATACCGAAAATAAAGATAATATTTTTACTTGTACAAATTAAAAAAAAAAAACCACGAACGATTTAATCAGAAATTCAAATCAATCAATATATTTCAATATTAATGAAACTCATGGTTCAGTAACTCTAAATGTATGTAACAAAATATCTTTACCACCTGTTTTTGCTAGTTAGTAAACATCGTAAATTTTTCTTGAATATGTCCGTTACTGTTTCACAACTAATTATAACAGTCCAAAGAGGCTGTTTACCTTAACGTCACTCTCAACCCCACCTCCCAACCTCTTTTCTGTGTTCTCTTTCACTGTTATTTCAGCTCATGAAAAGCTTATGCACAGTGTCGTTTAGTGGTCAACAGCAGCAGCAGAAAGAAATAAAGAACGAAAGAAAGAAAGAAAGAAAAACACATTTAGATGTTATAATTAGTGAAGAAAATGTCATTTAATTAGCGGTCTATCAATTTTTTTTATCTTATCCGAAACACAAAATTATTCAAACTAAAAATATATTTTTTTATAAAACAGAATATTCTTTTTTTATTTTTTTAATTGATTTTTTAACTGTTATTATATTCAACCAATTAATTATATTCTTAGCTCTATTTTATACTTATTAACTAATATATTAATTTTATATCATATAATTAATTTTAATTTATTATATATAATAAAAAAAAATTAAAAATACCCTTAGAGGAGTGTTGTTCAGTAGAACATCCTATTTCTTGATTTAAGTTTAATTGGGGCATAAATTTTAGAAATACCAAAACAACTGAACCAATAAAATAATTAAAAATTATAATATTGAAAAAAGTCTTAAATATTTAATTATATAAAACCAAAATTAACCAAAATTGCAATTAACCTACACAAGCGATGCGCAGTTCTTTTGCAAGACTTGTAGTATACATTTTATATACTTTATATGGATTAAGTGCATTTATTAAAAGAAAAAAAATAATACTACAGCGTATTTTGGCAAAACTTATGGACTCCTTGGTATTCACCTTTTTAAATAAGGGCTTGTTAATAATAAAAAAAAAACCTCTGCTGCCTGTTCTTTAAAAACCTTTGCTTGTCCAATTTAAAATAAAGTTTGTTCCTATAAAAGTGAGGGTAGAAAGCGACAATTTTATTTTTTTTCCATTAAGGAGTGACGTATAATTATATTATAATTATAATTTATATAATAATTTTTTATTAAATATAAGAAAGCGACGTGGATACATGGGAGATTATACAAGACTTCAATCTCAGTTAATATTCCCATAATCCCATGATAGAGAATTTAGTCACATAAGATAGAGCATAAATTAGTTTTTTTTTAAATATATATATATATATATATATATATAGAGAGAGAGAGAGAGAGAGAGAGAGAGAGAGAGAGAGAAATAGAGAGAAACAAGAACATAATTTTCAATTTATGTGGCAGTAAATTAGGATGGTTGAGGATAGCATTCTCCATTAAATATTAGCTTCATAGTAACTAAAATGTTCTCATCATCCAGATCTGTCTTTCGTGCTTACACCAAAAACCAGTGCTTTTGTTTTCTTGCTCTGCCATTCTGCAGTCTGCCATCCCATCCCACGTGTGGAAATGTTTGCACGTGTGAAGCCATTGTAAGAGGACCCATATTTGCAGAATTATTGGGGACTGATACTGTATAAAATCAGAACTTAGGATGCCTCTGTTACCCCCGTTTCCCTTTCAGTATTTTTGTTTTTCCAGGTACAAGTATAAGCCAAAGAACCCAATTTAGACCATAATTGATTGACCCACCCTTTCAAGGGGCAGGTTAATCTTTGTATTATTTGAATTTAAGACACCAAATCAGATAGGGCTTTTATTTGGCTTAATATACAGTGTGTTCTTAATTAAGACATATACACAGTGTGTTCTTAAGACATAATAAAATTAGTACCTATTTTAGAAAAAAAAATTAAATTATTCCCTAGTTTCACAAACTGTCTAGTTAAACACTATGTTACTTAACTTGATAAAACATCAAAACTTGGGTGTACATAAAATTGCATAATCTACCCAACAAATTTTTTATGATTTCAAAAGAAGTATCAGTATTTCATTAATTTAAACAAAATCCATGTCATCCCATGGACAGAATATTAGAGGTTGGGCTAGAAAAAGAGTATTTACCACTAGTTTATAGTACTTACGGCTAAATATATATATCAAATATATATAAAATTTTAATTATTTTTAAAATAATTTTAAACAAAAATATTTTTATATTTTAAAACAATGACACATTATATCTTGTATATTTATTTTAAATCTCGGAAAAAATTAAGTTAAACACTTCAAATAAAAACATTTTTATAATGTTAAAGAGTTTAATCGAATCAATTTTTCATATTCATATTCTAATTAACTCAAAAATTTATGTTTAATTTATTAATTATTATATCACATGAATTTTAAACATGTTCCAAAATTAAATAAAGATAAAAAATTACAAAAAATATAATAATTCATTTGCAACTTACGTATATTTAACTAGTATAAATGAATTAATTCTTTAATTATTAAAAATGTGTATTTTTAGTAATATTATAAGTATTTTAAGCAATTGGGTCTCATATTTATGAAAATGAAGGCTCAGTGTTACTTTTTAAAAAACTTTAGTTGTTGGGAAATTTACTGAAAGAAGAGAAATTACACAAGTTGTTTACAACACTCACAACTCACAACTCAATTACACCCAAGAAAATTACTCTCAATTTTCTCTCACAAAAGATTTTCTCTCAATTAGAATGAACACTTTAGATGATTAATTCATTACAATTACACATTTATTTATAGGAAAATTCACTCCTTGAATTTCTCCTTAAATTAATGGTTCCTTAAATTTCTCATTGAATTATGCTCCTTGAATTAAGCTTCTTGTTTTGCTTCTTAAATTAAGGAGTTTTATAGAAATCTCCAACAATCTTTCACTTGAAGACTGATTTTAATCTATCTTCACACCTCGATCAATGCATCAGGTTTTCTAATCTTTGTTACTCTAGTAGACCAACTGAAGTTGAGCACAACTTCAATTTCATGGCAAGCTCCCACTTGCTAGCATCTCGAGTCTGACAAGATTCATCATAGCATTCAGACTATCCTTCATCAATCAGTAACATATAGTTCATGTATCTCTTGTTAGACACATGAGGTCGAGAAGACCTTCTCAATACAGGAGTTGTAATAAGAGGTTGTGGTGCGTTGGATTGATGTGCACTACTCTGTCCAACGAGTTCCTCCGGTTGAGGACTTGCTACAATTGATTCCTTCACGGAACTATCTGGGACATCATCTGCATCTACTAATACTGACTCATTCTGCTTTGAGTCGTTGGTGTCTATTTTATGCATGTTCTTATACATCACTCTTTCATTAAAAATCACATCTCTACTACGAATAACTTTCTTGTTTTCGTCATCCCAAATGCGGTAGCCAAACTCATCCTCACCATAGCCGATGAATGTGTATTTCTTGGATTTGGGATCAAGCTTATTCCTGCTTTGATCACTGATATACACAAAATGCTACACAACCGAAAACTTTTAGATGTGATAGTTTCACCTCTTTTCTGCTTCATACCTCCTCTGGTATTCTATGCTCCAATGGAACAGATGGGCCTCGGTTGATCAAGTAAGCTACCGTGTTGACTGCTTCTGCCCAGAACTGCTTCGGTAGACCTGACTGTATACGAATGTTTCTGGCTCTTTCTGTCAATGTTCGGTTCATATGCTTAGCTACACTATTGTGTTGAAGCGTGCCTGGCACAGTTCTTTCCATTCTGATCCCGTACTCATAGCAAATTTTTTTGAATCTGGTGTCTTCATATTCACCACTATTATCGGTTCTGAGCTTTTTGATCTTTAAACCCGTCTCATTTTCCACCATAGCTTACCATCTTCTGAAAGCCTCAAATACTTCAGACTTATGCTTTATAAAGTAAACCCATATCTTCTGAGAGTGATCATCGATGAAAGTCACGAAGTAGTGTTTCCTACCAATAGATGAGACGGTCGTTGGTCCCTAAACATTAGAGTGAATAAGCTCTAGCCTTTCCTTCTTTGGGGTTCTGCAACTTGTCTGAAAGCTAACTCTCTTTTGTTTTTCAAGTATGCAATCTTCGCACATGTCTATCTCCGTAGACTATAGACTTGGAAGTTTTCCCTTTGAGTTCATAATCTTCATCCCCTTCTAACTCATATGGCCTAGTCTATGTTGCCACAGATTTGGTGTGTCATTGCCTACTGCAACTGTTATTGAACAATGTGCCCCTACTGTCATGTAAAGAGTGTCATTCTTCTTACCTCGAGCAACCGTCATTAAACCCTTTGAAATCTTCCAATCATCACCATGGAAGATCGTAGTGTAGCCTACACTAGCCAATTGCCCTACTGAGATTAAGTTCTTTCTTAGGTCGGGAATATGCTTGACATCCTTCCATTCCCAAACAGCCCGTTCAACTTAATCTTCACTACACCTTTGCCAATAATAACACACGGTTGATCATCACCAAGATATACCTTTCCAAGGTTTCTGGGGACATATTTTTTGAAGAGTTCTTTTTGTGAAGTAACATGGAACGATGCTCCAGAGTCTAACACCCAAGATTTTTCGTTACTCTCCAAAGAGCATATCAATGCATCATATCCTATATCTCCTCCTGAGGTGGAAGTAACATTTGCCTTTACCTTCACTTGTTTGTCCTTCGGTGCACTTTTGCACTGATTTTTGTAGTGCCCGGTTCTCCCACAATTCCAACACTCGATAGTCTTCGAGCTATGTGAATTATTAGGATTCCTAGATTTGGACCTCTTTTCGTTTGATCTATCTCTATAGTCTATTCTGCCATGTCCATTCCCTCTGGATGAATCTCTTCCTCTTGACTATGTATGCAATACTTAAGACGTTAACGATTCACCCGACTCTCTACGTCAGATCTATTCACTGAGAACCAGATCACGAACATCGTCAAATTTCAACTTATTGCTTCCTGACGAGCTACTCACAGCCGTGACAGTAACATTCCCATTTTCTGGTAAAAAAGACAAAAGTATCAATGCTCGTACTTCTTCATCGAATTCAATTTCCACTGAACTCAACTGGGTTATGACTGTGTTTAGTTCATTGAGATGTTGAGCTACCGATGTGCCTTCATTCATCCGCAAATTGAACAAACACCTCATCAAATGCACTTTATTTGAGGCTGATGGCTTCTCATACATATTGGAGAGAGCTCTCATAAGACCCGTCGTGGTCTTTTCCTTTGCTATGTTGAAAGCAACATTACGGGATAATGTCAATCGAATAACTCTAAGGGCTTGTTTGTTTAGAAGATTTCAATCTTCTTCCTTCATAGCCTCTGGCTTCTTCCCTGAGAGAGGTTGATATAGATTTCTTTGATACAGATAATCCTCTATCTGCATTTTCCAAAACCCAAAATCTGTGCCATCAAATTTCTCGAGTTTCACCCTTCCTTCATCTGCGGCCATTGCTCCCACTCAAATCTGACTTTTTTCGAATCGTTTCTGACTATTTCTGCAAACCACCGTGTATTAGAACACCTCCGTCAATGAAAAAATATCGTCGACAAAAGTTGACTATTCACGTAATTCATTATCCAGATAAATAGTAACCTTGTAAAAAATTGACAAAAATCATCACCAATAGCTCTGATACCAGTTGTTGGGAAATTTACGCAAATTTCCGATAAGGTAGATTTATGAGAAAGTAAGAATAGAAAAATAACACAAAAAATTGATAATGGAGTTCGGCCAATCTTGCTTACGTCTTCGGACCTACTGTAGATCTTTTTACTGAAAGATGAAAAATTACACAAGGTGTTTACAACACTCACAACTCACAACCCAATTACACCCAAGAAAATTACTCTCAATTTTTTCTCACAAAAGCTTTTCTCTCAATTGGAACGAACACTTTTGATGATTAATTCATTACAATTACATATCTATTTATAAGAAAATTCACTCCTTGAATTTTTCTTTAAATTAATGGTTCGTGAAATTGCTACTTGAATTAAGCTCATTGTTTTGCTCCATGTTTTGTTCCTTAAATTAAGGAGTTTTATAGCAATCTCCAACATTAGTTTCATGGCTTTATAAGTAATGGGATGAAAATTACTTATTTTCATATAATTATAAAACTATTAGTATCATTTTTGCATATAAATTTGCCATTTAGCACAAAATAGGTGAACTATAACATTTGACAAATCATTACAAATTTGTGATATGTGTAGACCGAGAAACTTTTATATGCATCTGGTTTATAAATAAGATGTAGAAAATTTTCATTCATTATTTGACATATATACATTTATTTCTTCAATATAACGAGACTATTTTAACGTAAAAACCAAAAACATGTTATTAAAATTAACAAATTGCATCACGGTAGTTGTAGAGGTGATTCATGTAATTTTTTTCCCTGTAGACTATAGTAGTGTTCGAATATATAACATTAATTTAATGGATTAAGATGTAATAAAATAATATCAATGGAAAAATAACATAATTATAAGTTATTCTTTACTTTGAATTTGCTTCTCTGGAAATTAAGGGTATCACTATGTAATAAACATGACAGAAATGTTATTTCTAGACTGATAAGATCTTATGTAGTACTCTCCTCAACTAACATTTATTTACGTTTCCTTTTTGTTCAATACAGATTCTTTTCATTATTAATATAAGCATTTTCTAGATTGAGTAATTGGGATCAGTTCGGATTTTTATTAATTTAACTGATAATTTGCATTCATCCATACACATCTCTTAACATTAAAAAAAATTACTTATTTAATTTGAAATTAGATTTATAATAATAAATTAAAGTCATATTATTTAAACTACAAATCAATATCATCTCATAACATCTATCTGTCAACAGAAACATACATGAGTGTCGGCTGTCGCAGACAACACATGTAGTTGCATAGCTCTTGATTGGTTATATGTGAACATTAAGTGTTAGAGTAATATGCTGCTTCTTACAAAGTAAAAGTTTTTTTTATATTTGTTTTTTTTACTTGAACGATAAACACTCGTTTTGACGTGTACGAGAGGTTGGCATTTGAAGTTTAAACATTTTGCTGATGACAGCAGATGCTTACAAACTAGACTGTTTTCACGTGGCATGTACATTTTTTATTTTATTTGCTTCACCATTATTCAAAAATTAAATCCCAAAAAAACTCAAATTTTATCTAGAACAGTTAGAAATGGTATTTCTCATAATTTTGAACTTAATATGATCAAAGAGTTATAGATAACTATTAGAAACTCAAACATAACTCAATCTAATAAGATCTTATTAAATTAAAGATTATTCAAATTTATAAATAGCATTGCTATCGAGTTCATGACCGATGTGGAACTGAAAGAAACTTAACAGTCCCCTTCACACGGACAGAGATAATCTCATAAAACCATAGTCAGACTCTTAAGGACAAAACCAAAATCACCGATCAAATCAAGTTTAGTTATGATATTATGTTAAAAACTTAAACTTAACTTAATACAATAAGATTTTATTAAGTTAAATGTTACTCAAGTTTATATAAACAATACTGTTTCGAGCGAACAATATGAGATTGAAAGAAACTTAACAATAACAAAATAAGGATCAATTATTTAAATTAATGAAGTTGGAGAAAAGAAAGCACATATTGTGTTATAGTTTTTTGTGTGCAAAAATTAAGACTTAAATAATCATGAATCATGAATACTACTTAATTAATCATTAACTTAGTTTTGAAATGCATTATCTAATTACATGTTAAAATATGTAACTTTTTTCGATTGAAAAATAAAGGAAGGAAATTTTATTTTAATAAGATTTAATAGAATCACACCGTGCATACATGATTTGGTACAAAAAGTAAGAAGCACATGCTTTGTGAATGATTGATATCTCCCTTGTGAGAGCTAGGATATCATAAGACGGATAGGTTAATGAATTTTAGGGTAGCCTGGAATGCATGAAGGGGAAGAGGTCATAAAAGATTTGACATGGATGGCCCACGATAAATCATATAGGACTGTTATATAAGATTCTGTTGAGACTGTTCCATTGGAACTACATGGAAAAGGAAAGCAATGAAAGTGACTCTGTCTACACATAGGCTATGCCCCTCCAACCCCATCTCCCAATAACATGACAAATCTATTCAATAAATTTGGTATTTGCAATATCAAAAGCATGAACAAGTTATTTTCTTTAATCATGTAAAGAGCTAGCTAACAAGCATATATATGTAGTGGGTACAAACAAAACAACAAAACATCAAAAGCATTGGCTTTTATTTGATTTCCTCTATATATGAATACGACTGTTCTCAACCATGAAAGTCAGTTAGCTTTGTCTTAGGTCACACATATATATACTACATGACTAACTTTACCCGTGTCATGTGACCTATTAACAGTTTATGTAGGGTCTTTACTATTGGTTTTATTCTTCTTCTTCTTAATTTTTTCTTGGCTTTTTCTTGTCCCAATTAAGCCAAATTAACACTTAATGCATCTTAAAATATGTCCCAAATTAAACGTATTATTATACAAATCACAACATCTTTATGGAAATCCAATTTGTATAATAAAGATTACAGCTTAAGTAGAACTTAATTTTACCTCGGAATAGATAAAAGATTATCTCTTGAGCTCTTGAATTAAACAGAACATTAGTGTTCAGTGAGGTTTTGGCCATTAAACAGTACTGCTCCATTTTCAGCTATCAGTCTACCATAGCTTTAAATATGTACGTAAAAGAAGACACCAGTCTTAATATCGAAAGACAGGTACTTGCAAAACATAAATGCTTCACTAACCCACTCAATGAATAACAAATGTGTATAAATCTTAAACAAATTTAATATAAATTTTAAATGATATTTTAATATTATTAATAAATATATTGACTAAGTACATGTTTGATAGAAGTAACTTATATACTTTAAAAATATGATTAAATTAAATGGAATTATATTAAATTATATTATATTTAATTTTTATTGTGTTTTTGTATGTTTAGTGACGAGTTTTATAATATAATCGGATAAAATTAATTATAAATATTATAATAAAATAATTTTTATTATAAATTTATTTAATTTATTTTTATATATTAAAATAAAATATATTATTTTTAAATTGAATGTAAAAAAATCAAAATATATAATTTTATACTTAAAAAATGTTCAATACAGTTTAGATCCATATCCTGTAATCGTATTTTTATACTATACAATATAATCAGATTTTACATCCAAACACATGATTATATAAAAATTATATAATCAAAATCTTTAATATTGTATAATAAATATGTAATAAATCTAATAAAAAATTATCAAATTAATTTTAATAATAATAATTTTGTCTTAAGTATCTAGTAGTCATCAATGCAATATCATTTTCTTAATTCTCATTAATCATTTATAAAAAATACACTTAGACATCTAACCTATAATTCAAAATAATGTACATCTAATTACAACACATATGTTTCTTATATGATACTTAAATTTTTCAAAAAAATTCCAAAAAAATGATTCCAAAAGTAAGCCTCTAAGAAGTATCGTAAAATATATACAAAAATATCTCAATAAACTCATAATTTAATCACATCTCTTTGTCATCTTAATCGTTAGTTGTGAATTATATCATATATTTCAATCATCTTTCTCGTAGTTCATTAAAAAATTTATCAAAATATTTATAGTTTAATTTTTTAGTGTACTATTTAAAAAAATATTGAAATAATTAATTATAACTCTATCTAATTAAAATAACCTATGAAATTAAATACGTAAGACTTTTCAAATCTAAGGAGGAAACAAATATTTTTTGTGTGGTTTCTTCCAAGAATAATATCACATAAAATCCACCTATAATTTCATCATTTTGTTTTGATAGTATATAAATCATATTAATAATTATGAATTACAATTTAGTTCTATGTATATAGATAGTATATTAAATAATTATATACTCACTAATGTTTACTTTCAATTGACAAGTAATAATGAAACAATTGCTTTCAAACACCAGAAATGATGAGCCCTACATCAATAACTTAACATCATGAACTTTTTTTCATGCAAATCTAAGGATAAAGATTAAAAGTGACCATGATAACATACCAACAACTATATCTATAGTTTAAAGAATTTGAGAATTGATTTCATCTATAGCCGTGTCAAATTGAAGGTTTCTTTGTTTATTTGTAAACTTAGTGCATAAATCATCAACTACTTTCCAAGCAAGGAAATCATAAGAATGAAATAAAAAAAACCATTTTTAGACTTATTATCCGCATTTTATATCCACATCTTTGATATCTCATTGTTTTGATACATCCTTCAAAAACGATAAATAAGAGAAAAAAATACCATAGAACCTTGGCAGACACTCCTTACTTCACTATTGCCCCTTGAAAAAAATTTCTTCTACCTTGAATCCCCACACATGGTACGACTTTCGACATTCGCATTTTTCCTTTCTATAAAGAATGAAATTATTTGAATATGTATTAATATTTTCATATTCTATGCCAAATTGACTTAAAATTCTCTTAATTTCATACATAAATGAAAGAAATTCATTTTGATATGGTAGCATATCCATAAATGCCTACAATATTTGAGTGAATCATATATCAATAATCTCATTTCTTACTTTGACCTTATATAACTTTATCACTGCATACAACTTAGTGTATTTTTTACACTTTAGATACAATGGTTTCTCTACATCCTCCAAGAAAGTCTTAAAAAATTTAGGATTATCATCAAAATCATTTTCTATTGCATGAACCATTTTAATGTTTTCTTCATGCATGTCAACATCAACATATATTCTTTTACCCTTAGATTAATAGATGTTTCATTCTCTACAACCACCGTACACATCTCATCTTTATAAAATATCAATTATTGTAACTTTTTGAAATATTCCTGCAAATTAAATTATCCCTTATATCCTTTGTAGAAAAAACTTTAATATACATGCACTTAATACAAGGGCATCAAATCACATCTTTACCATTTGTATTTTCACGTATGAATTTCATAAAAACTTTCACTCCATCTAAATATCGCATCTAAGACTTGTACATTCTAAAAGTGTAGACACATATGTATTATTTATATAAGATTGATTTAATTAAATAATTACGTTAATTTATAAAAAAAAATCTAACATACTTATCCTTAAATTTTTTTTTTTATAATTGGATTCATAAAATTACATGTAATTAAAAGTTATCTTTATTTTTAAAAATAAAGTCGAATATAGTATAAATCTACTTTGTATATATTCAAAGAATTCTCTAATTAGAGTATCTGTATTCAATTATAATATTATTTAAAAATAAGGTATATAAATATGATTTGAAAATATAGATTTTATTTTTTTTAATAATATATTATTTTTATTATTATTTTAAATTTCAGTTTTTTTTATTCTCTTCTTTTTTTCTTTAAACATCTCTAATTTTTATTTTAAACTTATATATGCGCAAATCTATTAAATGAGCACAATAAAAAGTAAATAGAAACAAATATAATTATTTATACCACAAATTTATTATTAAATAATTATAATAATATAAAAAATTAAATAATTATAACACAAATTTATAGTTAAATAAAAATGTTAAGACAAAAAAATAAATAAACACAAATATAATTATTTATACTACAAATTTACTACCAAATAAACGTAATAAGAAAAAAAATTAAATAATCACAAATTTAAGTAATTATAGCACAAATCTACTACTAAATAAACACATAGAGATAAAAAGAACTAAATTGCCATAATTATAACTATTTGTATCACAAATATATTAAATAAGCATAATAAAACTAAAAAAATACCCACATATATAATAATAATATCTTTAAAAAAAAAAAACAAAGAACAATCACGCATTGATTTGCGTCAAGATAGGGACGACGCAACAGGCAGACAACGGTGAAGGCTCCTCGACAACGTAATGTAACTATGCAAGTAACAGCTAACGACTACAAGTTGACAGACGGATGGTTTTTCTTCATTTGTTCTCAAAGAGCTTGTAGTTCTTTGTTGGAGTAATGTTAAGGTATAGTGAAAAAGAAAGTAATATTAGTGATATTTTGTGTAGGTTATTAGTAAAAACCCACACAAAATGTTTTGCGTGAATTGGTATAGATAACCGATGCAAATATTTTTGCAAGAGTTATTTGTAAAAACATACGCAAATGTTTTTGTGTCGGTTTTTAATAATAACCCGTGTAAATACATTTTTGCTTGAATTTTACTATTAATTCACTCAAAAAATTTCAAGCAAAATTTATATATTGTAATAGTGTCCTAAAAAATCATAAATTCATGCAAAATTTATACATTGTAGTAGTGTACTTAAAAAGCAACCAATGTAGTGCCATAGCGATCTTGTAGTAAATGAGAAGGGATTCATTCATTAATGTTTTAATACGTCTAAGCCTTGTGACATAAAGTATACATTTTTTTTTTTATGAATTGACAATAATTATAAATATTTATGGATCAAATTTTAGTTTTAAAACATATATATAAATAAATAAAAGGGCACTTAAATTTATTTTATTTAATAAAAAAAATATTATAACTTAAATCTATATTAATAAGTTGAAAAATCATACTATCTTAATCCTAAATCAATTATGTTTAAATGAATATATATATATATATATATTTTGAAGCCCGCAGAGATTAATTACCCAGTTAGGATTTTAAGTAAGAGTGTATGGTAGGCATGCATGCATGTGGTGTTACAGTGTAATGCTGCTACATATTACAAAATTTAAATTTTTAATATTATAAATAAAATGATGTATGGGGCCTCTGTTTTTATCATAAATTTATGATTGATATTTTACGGTGTCATTGTGAATGAACCATTGGCCTCATTGTACCAACAGAATCCTGAAAATATAGCATGTCCTTGATGACCGAAACAGTGATGCTATATAGTAATGCAGAGTTGAAAGCGATAGGATTTCCAAATAATTGTACATGTTTGATTATCCGGAAGAGTGACAGAGATTAAAGAAATTGAATAGTAAGTCTAAATGCATGTGACTTAATTCCATGAATTATCCATAACAAGACAAAATCAAAACCTTAATGTGCCACAAATTCTTATATGATTAATAACTTAATGAATCTTATTTTACGTACGTAGATATTAATAATATGATTATCAAAACATATCACATAAAATTTATGTTCTTGATTTTTTCACATTTACATAACAAATTAAAGTAGTAAGAGTTAGACTGTCATAATACCCTAAATGCAGGCTACTAACCTCACTGAAACAGGTTTTAAGTTAAAAACAATGACCTCATTATAAATTCAGTACCTCATATGGAAAAGAAAGGTTGGTTTTTTTCTTTATTCACGTTTCACATGATTTACATAGCAATAAATAGGAGCTCAGATCTCCTATGACACTTTTTTATATATTAATATGTGGCACCTATAGATACACAAGTTTTTTTTTTAAAATGACCTGAACACGTCAAAATTAACAAGATATTTGAAATCATCAGGATGGATCAGAGTGAGAAATATGAGTTTTGAATTAGGAATTTTATTGACATGATAATTACCTATTAATTAAAGTTTTTATTAACATGACATTACGTGACTGACATTGTACTTAATTTTTATGTATTCAGAATAGTTATCTTTGAATATGATAAAAAATAGTACAATGTAGCAGTAACCAATCACCAGAAAAAAAAAATATGGGAAATTGGTTTTGGAGTTTGGAGGTATATTTTAGTTTAAAATTTTTATTTTAATTTAACTATCATTTAGACGTATAAATAAATCTTAAAAATAAGGGAATTACAGTGTATGTTTTAAAAAAATAAAGACTTACTCCAAGAGACTCCATACAAATATCAGAGCTACAGTGAGGCAAAGCTAGGACATGAGGGGTATAGTAGGGATCTCGAGCTACAGTAAGAAGCTAACTGTTCAATAGATGACACAAGAACAAGAAAAAGAGAATGACTGTTGATGATTATTTTGATTAAATTGGAGGAAATTAAAACAACAGTTTTTTTTTTTTTTTTTTTTTTTTGCTTTTCTTGTTCCTGTGAACGATAGTTTTTATCCCTATCCTCTATTATACAGTCAACAAACACTTATCATTTGAAAAGTGAGTGTAGCAGTCCACGTGCGTAGACCCCAATGTGCTGTTCCTAAGAAACAGATCAGACCCAACGGTTCATGGTCCTTTTGAACACCGTATCATAAAAGCCTGCCATTTTTATACACATTGACAAGGATACTTGTCTCCACCACAATGAACCAGGCCTCTCTTATTTCCTTCCCTAATTTTTTTCAATAGTATAGTTATTCGTATAATATTATTAATTAATATAATTATAATAATAATTAATATAATTATAATAATAATTAATATAATTATAATAATAATTATTATTATTATTATAATTAATTATTATTATTATTATAATTAATATGATAAATAATTATTAATTAAAATAATAAAATCTACGTCAAAATAGTAAAAAGTTAATTTAAATAGTCAAAGTATCGATAAAACAGTAAAATAGGAAAAATAATTTTTACTATTAGTTAAAATTTTAGTTTGTTTTTATTTTTTTTAAAATGAAAGATTTTATATATGCACACCCTACTAAAAATGGAGACCCCACTGTCATCTCCGGAGCATGCATTTTACCTAGAATTTGAATTATCATAAATATACATGATTTTTTGTATTTTATTACATATACTCAATATCTTATATATTTTTGCTAATATCCTTACATTATTAAGAATGTTAATATTTAGTGTTAATTTCTCTATTTTTTATGATACTAATACAAATTTCATAATTTAATATTAAAGAATTAATACTTATTGTATAAAATGAAAAATTATAAGTTTTTATTAATTTATTTATTTTTAAATTAAGTTTACAATTCTATACCAAAAATATTAAAGCTTTATATTCTAGCATACAAGATTAATGTGCCTTCTCTTTTTTTGAGCAAAGAAAATGAAGAAATTATCACGTCAGGTTGCAGATTATATTTGACGAGAAATGTTGTTAGATTGGGCATGTGCAAAATGAATGAAAAAATAAACTATTTTATTTAAAAAAATTATTAAAGAGTTAATATAATACCTTATATAAAACTATTTAAGATTAAGAATTTAGTATGAATTAGTATAGAAATTTATTTATTAATTAGAATATTTAAATCCAAAAATAAAATTCTAAATAAAAATTATCATTTTATAGATATATAAATATGAGACAACATTACCTTAAAAGAGAGTTGTTTATGTATGTGTTCTTGGCAATATTATCTTCTTGCCCTCACGTTACCATTTTTTGCCTTTTTTTGCGTTCTTAACAAGAACTTAGAGATAATACATTAATTCTTAACGTTTTGATAATTTTTGTACTTATAGAATTATGTTTCAATTGTTAGTAAAAAACAGGCATGTATTAGTGGGTTTTATGTTAAGAGGGAAGATGAGTGTTATATTTAAAGAGAGGGTTTCATAGAATATAAACAAACAAAAGGATCTCAATTCGATTCGACCCAGCTCATTAATTACTGTATCGTATCAACCCATGACCAATATATAGGTCAAATTGTATCAAAATACTTGGACAGTGGGTTTTATAGTGCCTTGCTTGGCTCGTGCTTGAGAAGCCAACACAACAGATGGCCATTTAATCCAAAAATTCATACTTTGGAGAGTCAAACTTCTCCCCATTTGATATGCTGAGCGTGTTGGCTCGTTTGATGCCCCCTAGTTTCATCACAATTTTTAAGGATATATGTGATAATTTTAGATAAGGGAGAGCTTCACTTATGAAATTCACCAAAGGGCATTACTATTTTTGCTACTATTCTATGGGAGCAAATGCCTTTTATTGTGTAAATGCATCTCCGTAACCAACCATTTTATGGAATAGGGAAGCAATCTTGCTCCGATTGTACATAGTATGTGACAGTAAAAGGCACTGAAATGATAACATTTGAGAAGTTAAAGGATAGGTTTATTTATTACGTGATAAATTATTTTAATTATATTGGTATAATTTAATATTTTTATTGGTAGATAAAACTAATTTAATATAATAAAAATTATGATAAAATTATAATATAAAAAATTGATTGAAGCTGAAACCCATTTCATTTGGGAATAAGGTGGTTAATGTCATCATCCTTGGTTCAAACTAGTATTAAATTCACTCGAAACCCGTATCAAGATTGGTCATTTCAAAGAATAACCCATATTTTAGTTTTGTCAGATTATTTGCATAAGCATTGCGCCAGTGTTGCAGAGTGTCAGATCCTCAGGCTATAAATGAGACATGGTATGAGAAAACCCTAAGGGGTTTTTGACTTGGCTGTTGGATGTAGACTAACTTGATATAATTTCATCGTCCGTGTTCATGCAAGGGAAGTCCGTTAGACCCACTGGTTTTTACACTAGATAAGCTGTTCAATATCATAAACAGAAACTTTTGAAAATTATACTCTACACTTTTTTTTTAATTTTGTTTTGAAAATATACTCTCTTAGTGGGTGTCAATGTCATAGACTGTGAAATGGTGAAAGCAAAATATATATATATATATATTCATTTAATTGCAACTTTTTTAAAGGAAAATACGAAGAAACACTCGATAAATTCGAAGTTTCGTACTATTTAACCAGACTCCGGAAATTGCATATAGATCATAAAATAGTATTTTAATTATATATAATATATAGTATACATAGTTTATAATATATATATATATATAAATATGTTAACATATTATTTAAAGACAAATTTAATTATATATTTCAAGTTATATATAATCACTTGAAATAAAAATAAAATGAAAATTTAAACTTGATACTTTAGTTTTAATAATAATTTTAATAATATATCTTATTTTTAAGTAATAATTATTTTAGAAAATTATGATTTCAATAATATTATTTAAATTTTACTTAACATAAAAATATTAAGATAATATACCGTGTTTTTTATTCTATTCAAATTATAAAACAAACACGATAATATTGATTATTTTTTTGATTATAATAATTAAATTAAATGATATTATTTTAATTTCATTCACATCTCGTTTTCATTTGGTGAAACAAATACTGACTAAAGATAAATATATGAAAAAACTTCTTCAACCATTAATTAAAAATAAGCAAAATTAATACAAGTAAATGTAAAATATTTATTAGGCCTTGGGAATTCGGCAGGCATTATAAAGTATAGAAATAAGTTAATACTTTAAACAAAATAGATTTGAAGAAGAAGAAAGGTAAAGGAAAAAAACAAAAAACAAAACTTATGGGCACTCTCATGGACTGGGCCTTAGGGTTTATACTGCCTAGACTTTGGATCGGGCCTGAGATTAGGTTATTTTTAAGTTAAATACAAGTTAAATTTTGACCATTCCAACTTTATTTTTTTTAATTTAAAAACGAATTAAATCGGTGTTCGATTTTTAATAATATATAAAATTATAAAATAATATAATAAATATTAATATATATATATATTATAAAATTTAAACTTAATTTAAATTTCAAATTTCAAATTTCAACCGAAATTATAATATAAATACCTAACTCTTATTGTGTCAGTAAATTAATTGAAATTGGATCGAGACAGATTTTGGGTCAAATCACGTATAATTATTTGGATTTTGACCAAGCGAAGCTAAACTACATGACTAAGCAGTACACGTAATGCTCGAAAAACAATAAAATGAATAAATAAATAAGTCACTGGGATCACTACTTTAATTCATGCAATAAAAGAAAAAAAAAGTGAGAAAATTTTCAGCTCATCTAAACTAAATGTATTTTTTATGATTAAAAAGTATATTTATGATTCAAAAATGTGACTCAAAAATATAAAAATAAAAAATAAAAAATCGTATCAACACGTCACCCCTAAATTAAATGCTTTAATATAAATTGAAAGATAATTAACATTTCCATATTTTATTCGTTTCTTTTCTTATTATAAAAAAAACCTATTAATTGGGCTGTGCTAGAGTAGATATTGTGGATTGTGATGCAGTGGAAACAGCTGAGGTTCAAATTCCCTGCTAAATATCACTTTAGAATTAGAGTAGTTACTAGAGTGAACTTAAATGTGAAGGAAGAAAAATCCAAAACCGGTTAATTTCAATTATGCAATTAATTTGATTATACTCTTCTTATTTTTTAAAGAATTAAACTCATATTTGTAAAAAATTTAAATAATTAATTATATTAAAATATCTTTTAAAAATCGTTTAATTAATTTATTATTCGAAAATGTTATTTAAATATTTCATATATATAAAAAATCTTTAAATGATATCAAATTATTATATTTTTCTAAATAAATTATCATTAACAATCCTTGTAAAGTGTCTCTTTTTACTAAGCATAGAAATACTTTTCCTAAAAGTTCAAATAAGTCAACAAAACCTGCTAAATATTGTGTTTGCTCATTTTTAGATATTTTAGTTGTTACTAGTGTTAAGTATTTTTCACTCTTAATTGATGATCACACAAAATACATGTGGATTTATTTCCTTCATACTAAGAGTTAGACCAAATTAACTTGTGAAATGTTTAAGACTGATTGAAAGAAATTTTGAGTGTCAATTCAAGGTGTTTCAAACAAATTGTGGATGAGAGTTTGCATTTGTTGATAATGAATGGAGTCATTTGGGTATTCAGCATTGTAAGCCCTATCCACATATCTCAGAGCATAATGGCTTCGTGAAGAGTAGGTTAAAGAGGGTTGTTGAGGGAGCTTTAACTCTGTAACTCTGTAACTAGTCTTATGCTAATCGTGCTATTGTGTATCTTTAAAACGGATTACCTATTCCAATTTTACAACACTTATCACCTTATGAATATCTGTACAACAAGCAATCAGATATTGTCTTTCTTAGGAGTTTTTATTGTCTAGTTTTTTCCTTATTTGAGAGCATATGTAAAACACAAGTTGGAGTCTCATTCTACTTATTGTGACTTCCCTGGTTATGCATCACCTTATAAAGGCTATCTCTGCTTAGAATTGTCTTTTGGAAAAGTCATCATAAGCATGCATTTGAGTTTCATGAGGATTATTTTCCCTTTTCGGATGAAACTACTCCTTAATTGCAGGAACAAAAGGAACAACTCTTTCACTTGCTGCCTATTCCACAAAATCTTGTTAATTCTCTCACATTGGATATTGTGTAGTTCTAGTCACCTTCTCGTTTTACCTCTCCTTCTCCTTTGTTTATTCTTATCCCTTCTCCAACTACTTCTTATGATTCTTTTAATGAATTTGACCCAAGTTGTCTAGTCATCATATCTACAAGTCCTCTAATCATCAGATCTACAATTCCTCGTAATACGAATTCTTTATATGTTTCTTCCCACCAAATTAAGGTGTTCAGATGTTTCACTTACTATTAGTATTTATGAGCAAACATTAGTAATAGTACCAACTCTTCTTATGAGTGTTCCCTAATCTAATTCAATATCATGTTATGATCTGGTTGTGTCCACTTGTGAACCCAGTTTGGTTTCAGTTGCTCCACCTCTTGGTGTCATTAATCATGATGTTATTAATCATCATTTAATGCTCGCTAAATTTAAGCATGGTATCTTTAAGCATAAGTTTTCTCTCACTATGGATTGTAACACTTTTATTCTCATTATCATTCTTACATCACTAAATCTTTGAACGTTGCTGAGACAAAACGATATAAAGAATGGTTGGCTTCCATGAAAATAGAATATGAGGCACTTCTTAGTAATAAGACATGAACTTATTCCTTTGGAGCCTAACATGAAAGTCACGAGAAATAACATGGGTATATAAGATAGGTAAAGAGATACAATTCATGGGTAGTTGCTAAAGGTTATCACTAAGAAGTAGGCATTGATTTTTTTAGACTTTTAGTCCTGTCATCAAACATATCACAATGAGATTGGTGTTAAGTTTAGAACTTTCTAAAAATCGGGTCATAAGTGATAAATATTGTGTTTCTCTGATAATTATCATGTATATTTCATTTCATATCTGTTATGTTTCTATACAAGAGTTTAAGTATATGTATACAAGGAAAACGAAAACTAAACAATTAACCCTAGATATTACGCATCCATGTTTTATGGTTCTACTAATATTATTGTCTGCTCCATGTTTTGCTCCACTAAACATTGATGTCTGCCACTATTGCAGCATGCATCACAACACACACCAATACTCCCCCTCAAGTTGGTGCATATATGTCTCTTATGCCCAACTTGTCAAGTGAGTTGTAGAAGTTCTTTGCAGACATAGATTTGGTGAGTATATCAGCCAGTTTATCTTCTGATTTAACAAATGGAAGCTGAATAATCTTTTCTTCAAGATTCTGTTCGATGAAGTTCTGATCCACTTCAACGTGCTTCGTGCGATCATGTTGAACTGGATTGTGAGAAATGATAATGGATGCTTTGTTATCACAAAATAAGTTCATTTCAGAGTTAGGAGCAACACCAATCTCAGATAGAAGTTTTTTCAACCAAAGGAGCTCACATATTCCCTTGACCATTCCTCGAAATTCAGCTTCAGCACTAGATAAGGCAACTACCTTTTGCTTCTTGCTCCTCCATGTAACAAGATTGCCCCCTACAAAATTAAAGTACCAAGCAGTAGATTTCCTATCCTTCATATTCCCTGCCCAGTCTAAATCTGTATATCCAACGACTTCCAATTGACCATTTTTTGAAAACATAAGTCCTTTCCCAGGGGAGGATTTTAAATAACAGAGTATTCGCATGACGACATCCATATGGTCTTCACTTGGGCAGTGCATAAACTAACTCACGACACTCACAACATAAGCAATATCAGGTCGAGTATGAGATAAGTTTATGAGTTTACCTACTAACCGTTGATATCTCTGTTTACCTGCTAGTACTTGGTCCACATATTCTCCAAGTTTATGATTTTGGACCATCGGAATATCAACAGGTTTACAATCTAGTAATCATGCCTCTGCCAGTAGATCTAGAGTATATTTCCTTTGGGAAAGACATATACCTTATTTTGATCTTGTTACATCAATGCCTAAGAAGTATTTGAGTCCTCCCAAGTCCTTCATTTCAAACTCATTTGACAGTTGTTCTTGAAGCCTAGAGATTTCTTCTTTATCATCCCCTGTAATGATCACGTCGTTTACATAGACTATAAGGGTTGTTATTTTTCCCAATCGATGTTTTAGGAAAATAGTGTGGTCAGAGTTGTTTGTTGAAACCCATATTTTCTCATTGCTGAACTCAATCTTCCAAACCATGCTCAAGGTGATTGTTTTAGTCCATACAATGCTCGTTGTAATCTACATGCAGTTTCTTTTCCTGATGTAACAATATATCATGGTGGAATATCCATGTAAATCTCTTCTTCAAGGTCACCATGAAGGAAGGCATTCTTCACGTCAAGTTGGTGCAATGGCCAATCTAAATTTGCTACAAGAGATAACAAAACTCTCACAGTTTTTAGTTTAGTCACAGGTGAGAAGGTTTCTTGATAATCTATACCATGTTTCTGTGTATACTCTTTTGCTACTAGTATCGGCTTGTATCGATCAACTGACCCATCTCCTTTATACTTAATGGAGAAAATCCACTTGCATTATACCATCTTCCTCTCTTGAGGCAACTTACTTAACACACATGTGTTATTCTTCTGTAGTGCCTCAAATTCTTCTTTTATAGCTTGAGCCCAATTTGGATCAGATAAGGCTTCTTCAACACTGCTTGGAATTTGACATGAGGAGAGTGTTTGTGCAAAAGCCTTGATAGGTTATGATAACCCTTGAGTAGATTCATAATTGGCTATTGGATACTTGGGTTGTCGTTCCTCTTTGTCTAGAGAGTATCGATTCGGAGGTTTGCCTCGATTGTGTCTGAAAGGTAGAACATAACCAACAGATGTATCTATAGCATTAGTTTGTAAAGGTGTGATAGGAGAACTTACCTCAAGAGTATTCTCAGCAGAAGGATCATTAGGTACTAGAGAGTGGAGGGGTGCATCAACCACTGCATCTTCTGGAGATTCAGTCACTAGTTCAGATTTAGTTCTTAGAAGTTCAAGTTCGGGTCTAGGTACTGGATCATCCATATTATTGGAATTATCTGAGTATGTTAGATTGTTACTAATGTCTAATACTTCAACATCAAGTCAATTTTGTTCTTCACCATAACTCTCCCCCTAAAGAGGGTAATTGGATACTGATGATGGAAAAAACCATTCAGATTCTAGGAAAGTGACATCCATGGTAATGTAGGTTCTTTTAGTAATAGAATCGTAGCATCGGTATCCCTTCTTTTGTACGTCATACCCCAAGAAAACACATCAGACAACACATGGATCCAACTTAGTTCGTTGATTTTTATGGAGGTGGACAAAAGCAACACATCCAAAAATTTGGGGCGGAAGCATCAAAATAGTAGGCAAGGGAACATGATCAGATAGCACCTTTAATAGAGTCTGAAATTGTAAGGTTTTTGTGGGCATGCAGTTTAGTAGATACACAGTTGTAGTAACAATATCACTCCAGTATCTACTAGGCATATGTGCACCAATTAGTAAGTCTCGAGCAGTTTCTAAAATATGCCTATTCTTCCTCTCCGCAGTCTCATTCTGTTGTGGGGTTTGTGAACACAAGATTTCATGGAGAATATCATGGTTGTCCAAGTATCTTCGAAATTGTTAATTAACATACTCCCATCCATTATCAGACCTAAGAATCTTAATTTTTTTCAGAAAATTGTGTCTGAACCATGGTATGAAACAAGTGAAACGTAGAAAATACTTCATATTTATGTTTGAGAAGGTAAAGCTATGTCATTCGTGTACAATCATCAACAAAAATTACAAACCAACGATGACCCGATGATGTAGTGACCGGGAAAGGTCCCCAAACATCAGAATGTACTAAAGTAAAAAGAGTCATACTTTTATTCATGCTTATAGAATAAGACGCCCTATGACTTTTTGCTAAGATACAAGTATCACATTTGAAATCTAAGTGTGTGATATTTGAAAATAAACTAGGGAGTAAGTGCTTTAAATACCCAAATGATGGATGCCCAAATCGACGATGACATAACCAAATCTCGTGTTCCTTGTTACCAACAATGTGTTGCATGTTATTGGCTCTTCCTGAACTGAGGTCATCCACGTAATATAACCCCCCCTCTTAGTACCATGCCCAATGATCTCCTTGGTGAGAATATTCTGTAGAAGACAAAAGGTAGAATACATCAATACTACACAGTTAAGATCTGAAGTGACCTGACTTACAGACATTAGTCTGTTTGAAAGAGAGGGTACGAGTAATGTATTAGATAATGATAATGAAGGAGATAAAGTCACTATTCCAACCCATGTAACTGGATAAGTGACCCCATTGGAATTGGCAACACGGCTCCGTCTCGGTTAGGTTGTATTGGAGAGATCTTTTGGGTCAAATGTCATATGATCTGTAGCTCCAGAGTCTAGAATCCAATCCTCATTATCACTACGAGTAGAGATGTGAAATGCTTTACTTGAAATACTTGGATCTTGGAAAGATTTGACCTGAGGAATAAGGGATAATGATGCATTATTGATAGCCACAGCGGCTCGCCCAGTGGTTTCCCGTTTGTTCCGTGCTTGAAGATCATTCCACCATTCTGGATACCCATGTAGTTTGAAGCATTTTTCACGGTTGTGTTTGGAGTTTCCACAATGGCCATATTTCATGTCAATAGACGGTGGATTTCCCGTGGATTTCTTGCTACCCAAAAAAGTTCCTGGTTTGAATAGCAATGGATTATGGTGTCCCTTGATCCCTTTGAAAGCCATAACTGCTCCGGGTGTCGTATCTGCACCCGTGATCATCACGGTCTGCTGGAACTCTTCCCTACATATGAATCCATAGGCTTGTTCCACCGTAGGGAATGGTTTGATTTGAAGCACATCACTTCGAGTTTTGTCTAGTTTGTCATCAAGTGCATTGAGGAAGGTATACACTCGATCTTCCTGTACGATGGAGTTGTATTTTTGTATGTCAGTCGCACACTCCATTGGATTAGGACGACGGAAATAAATTTCTCGCCACAACCTTTGAAGGTCATTGTAGTATTTTTCAATGGATCCATCTGTCTGCTTCGTACGAGTAACTCCACGGCGAAGATCATACACTTGAGACATGTCTGTCCCATCATAATAGGTGGTAGCAGTAGAATCCCAAACCTGCTTCGCAGTTGGGAATCGAATAAAATTTGCAATCAAGGAGGGGTCCATCGAATTGATCAACCATCCTTTGACAATGACATTTTTAGTGCGCCATCTCCTGAATGAGGGGTCAGTTTCAGCAGGCTGAGGAAAATTCCCATTAATATATCCCAATTTGTCTTTGCTAGAGATATACATCTCTACCACCTGGGACCATAAGGCATAGTTGGATCCTCCCAACTTGATACTAATAGAAGTAGTCGACACTTCAGTTAGCGGAGGTTGTGAGGTGATTTGAGCACTAGTTAGAACTTTCGTCATTTTTTAATCAAATCTTCAAATATGAAATTTGTGGTAAAATCTCTAGATTCTGCCATGAAATCTAATTTTTTTTACACTTCGTATACTAGCTATATATAGAACATTTCGTAACCCTAATTCCTTTTCTTTTCCATTTGTGCAACCCTCTGCACGCTTTCTTCACACTTCCCTCTGCGGCGCTTTTCTTCGTGCAGCCCTCTGCGGCACTTTCTTCGCGCAGAGCGGTGCTTTTCTTCTTCTGATGGAAGATAAGGATGGATGAACCCTAGCCGACTACATCCAACCGGAGTCAGCCCTCTACCTGGTCCTTCGTCTCCGTCTCTGTGAAGCGTCGCTCTTCTTCTACTTTGTTCCAAGTTTCTCCACGATGGCAGCTAGACTGGTACGTAGAGAGACTGCACCATCCCCAACGAGTAAGCGAAGTTGGGCAACTACGATGGCTCCAACGAGCAGATAGACCTGAAATGTAGGTAAGCTACAATGGCTTCAACGAGAAGCTAGATCAGTATGGCTCCCTGAAGGGTTCTGTTGAGGTTGCAATGGCGGAATTGACGCTGAGCAGAAATGGCGACTCTGGATACTAGATGGTCGCAACACTGGTGAGGCTTCACTGTCTACCCATCCCCTCAGGTTTCAACCTCTGTGGTTAAGCCTTACAACAATGTTCTTTGTACTTATTCCCTTTTGGAGCACACTCATGTTGTTGTTTTACTTGATGGTATTTTTTTCCAATATTGCAACTAATCGGTTTCAACGAGTAAAACAGAAATCAGCTTCGAGGGAAAATGTAAACCAGAAATCAAAAATCAGTATAGCAGGTAATTTCATTAGTCAGCAATAACTTGCTTTGATACCATGACAAATATTGCGTTTCTCTGATAATTATCATGTATATTTTATTTCATTTCTGTTCTGTTTTTGTACAAGAGTTTAGGTATATGTATATAAGGAAAACAAAAACAAAAAAATTAACTTTAGCTGCTGCACTCTAGTAAAGAATCAACGTATTACAGTAGAAATACGGTGGCTTAACTATGTTATATTATAATTAGGTGTCAAGTGTCATCAGTAGCCTATAGTCTTTTGTGACATTATATGTCTTACCAAGAATCCGGCCACTAATGCATGCTAGAACAAAACACATTAAGATATACTTTAATTTTGTAAAGAGCAAGTAACACAACAAGAACTAGAGGTTAGACATGTTTCCTCAGCAGATCAAGTAGCAGAAACTTGCCTACTAACAAATATCTAGTACTCAGAGACAAACTACAAGTTCTTCACATACCTGTGTTAGAGAGGATGGTGAAATAGATATTCAGTTCTTATTAGTTAGTGTATTTGTTAGTAGTGTACTAGTCATTGGTTGCCCCGCGTAACAATATATAACATACTGTAGTTTGTATTCTCTATATATATAATACAATATTAAGTTGAGTGTAAACATAAATTAATTCAATCAAGATATTTCTCGGAGGTTCTTTCGAGAACTTATCTCCTTCTTGGTTTCTCGTTATAAGGCATAAGATGAGATATTTCAGAACATGAAGCCACTCTATGCAGAATGAATTCATGTTTGGTTGATTGCGGAAAAACTGAAACATAAAAGCCAAGTAAAGCTGCATCAAATTATGATGGCAAATTAGAGCTACAAAAACCAGCATCCCACATGGGTATGCATAAAATTAAGGCCCTAGATATTTTTCATACTGAAATCATTAAAATAATTTTAAATAAATTTATTTACTTTGAGTTTCAATAATTTATTTAAACATATGTAATGTATACTGGACGAATAATAACTGGCATACGCTTTATTTTGCCTTCACTAATTAAGCTTCCATTCCTTTAGTGATTTTTTTTTTTTTTTTTTTTTTGCTAATTATCAACTTTTTTTCAAGGAGGAATCTTTCAAATAAAAGGGAAAGTTGGAATTTATTTGTAATGCTTATCACCAACTATTGATTACTTTCGGTATTTATTACTAAAACCATTCAAAGTTCCTTTAAGAAATCCAAGAACTTTTTTGTTTAGAATTTTTTTATTATTGGGCCATAACATTAAGTTAAATATATAGTTAGCATAGATAGTGTTTCGTTTAATAATAATAGGCCTTGGAGTGTAGTAATATATTGGATTAGTTCTATATAACACTAATGTTGAAAAGTGGATCGAACCTTTCTATTTTTTTTTTAATTCGAATCCGATTTAATCCGAATAGATTTAAAGATTTTCAATCTGAATTAGATTCGATGATATAATCAATTTGAATCGATCTGAATCCAAACAAATCAGATTTTTCTACGTCAAATTAGATCAAATTGATATTAAAATTTATTTATGAATTATTATCATATATAAAAAAACGACATATATAAATTTAAATTTAAATTTAACATTTTTATAATATATATTATTATTTATAACCACAACTAAAAAATAAAAATAAAATAAAAAATATGTCTATACAATTATTAAATTTTTATATTTATTTTTAAACTATAATATACATAATATTTAAATATAACATATAAAATATACATTTATTTATAATTTAATAATAATTTGATTCGAAATGGATACAACAGATTATAAAATCTATCAATTCGAATACAATACAAATTCAAAAGGATTATATAATTTTCAATCTAAATCCGATCCGACTATAAAATTTATCAATCCAATCTGATATGTCGAATTTAGATAGGATTAAATTTCTCAATTCAATCTGATATGTCGAATTTAGATAGGATTAAATTTCTCAATTTAAGTAGATTGATCAGATTATTTATTTACCCTTTAACTTTAGATTTCATTAAAATTAAAACCACCATTGAATTTGTGACAAGTAGATAAATGATATTAAAGAGTATAGCAATGTTGTAAAGTATTTTCATTTATATAGCTCATAATTAT
The DNA here is from genome assembly GCA_037013495.1 of Hippophae tibetana. Taxonomy (NCBI): domain Eukaryota; kingdom Viridiplantae; phylum Streptophyta; class Magnoliopsida; order Rosales; family Elaeagnaceae; genus Hippophae; species Hippophae tibetana. Next base: position 25,030,625 of record CM072805.1, on the reverse strand, counting down.
CAGCAGGCAATTAATAACATTCAATTTCCCAAAATACCCAAAAAAAAAGGGAATAAATTGATTAAGGATGTGGTAATGCCGCCGTTTGTTTGACAAATCAATCAGAGTTTTTAAACGGATAATAGTTTTAGGGAAAACGCATAAACGAACCTTATAAAAAAATAAAAAGCATAATAAGCTCTTAGTCTTAAGAGAGATAAAGAGAGAAAGAGACAGAGATACTCACAAGTCATAAACTAATTTCAGACTTCCATCTCCATGGAATTCAGTCAAATTGCTTCCATTCAATTTCTATTACCATAAACAAGGGCCTTAAATACAATCAAAGAAAGAGGAGTCCATATCAAATTTTAGCATACACTACAGAAAATGGATATCCCAGGCTCTAGAATTCTATGCTTACATTTGGAATGTTTAAGCCAAACTATAAGAGGGGATTTTGCCTTTTAGAATTTACACAAGCGTGAAACTTTTACTGCATAATAAACATCATCCACAGAAAATACCAAGTGGAAAAATGAGAGGAAAATCAAAATCAAAATCTTAAAAGAGCATTAGCAAAATATTAAAAAATTACCAGAGTGTATAGAAAATAATTAGTCTCAATGCACCTAAAGGAATTATAGTTTGGTGTACAATATTTAGTTTGGTTGAAAGATGAAATTAGAATGCCATTAAGTGGACTACGTTTAACAGGGTGTGTATCTATCTATTGCTTGATTAATCAAATACTGCATCATGTGAAATGGACTGAATCATATTATCATCAATGGAGCCAAGGGCAGGGGATAAGGGTGTTCTTCAGTCATGATACTAACGACAATGTTAAATTTGTTTCAAGAACATCATTCAGAATCACATATCATAATGTTATTGCTAAGGACTAACCTGGAAGTCTATCACCACCCCTCTAGTAGAAGTATTTGGTTTAGCATTTCTCATCTTCTTATATGTAAATTTGTATGCATTTGGCATTTTTCGAGTTATATGTTATATTTGGATCTTAACAAGCTTATTTTGCTATTAAAAAAAGGGAGGGAGGGGGAAGAAAAACAAACTTACTTAAGCATGTTCATTAGATACAGCTGCAACATATACTTTCGCAACCGAAGTAGAATATCATTTTACTATCAATTCAATATACAATCAATTAAAAAAAAATCGACTTACTCTTACTACTTGCCCTCAATCGATCGCAATCTCATTTCAACCAAACGAGCATTAAACTCTCCATCGCTAACCTTCAACATTTCCGATAAAGGGAGTGATAATCCATGCTCAAGCAAAAGCCTATGCCTTAACTTAATTTTACCCTCCAAACTAAATGAAAAATACTGAGGAAATCTCTTCAGCTCCGCAATATCCCCATTCATACTCTCTAAGAAATACTCAACCTTGGGCACAAAGTTGTTCTTGATACTAAAAGTCAACAACCCAGGTGACCTTAACACCATACTGACAACCTCTTGATAAGACAGACCCAAACTCTGCAAATACTTCAATTTGGGCAAAAGTGTACCTTCCACACTCGAAACCAAAAGCAAAGCCGTGTGCCATCTGATTGCATTACGACCTACAAACCCCAAATTCGTTAAAAAGCAAAATGTGGGTCGTAACTGATCATTTACTTTACAAACCAATAGTCTTGGGCACCGAATAATGCACTTCCGAATATTTGGGTAAGGAATTCCTATCTCATTGAGAAGGAAATCGAAGACTGGATAGAGGTCGCGATCAGGGTCTGAGGTGAGGAGCTTGGGGTGCATGTCGAGGATGCGACCCTGAGCCGAGCGCTCGATACCCATAGAAGACAGACATTGCTCGATGGACTTGAGGGATGATATGGGAGCGGATCGAAAATGGGGGTTTAGTTCGAGAGCTTTGCGGGGATTGACGTTGAGGTAATTCTCGAGGTAGAGGACCTTTTCCCTGAAAAGGTAGCCGGAGTCGCTGGTATTTGGAAAGTGAGAAAATTGGGGGAGGGATTTTCGGGTCGGTATGATTGAGAAGGAGGGAATTTTAGGGTTAGGGTGAGGATTTTTGGAGGGAAGAGATGGAGTTAGAGAGGTTTGGGGAAAGAACAAATCTTGGTGTCGGATTATCATATTTTGTGGACAGTGTGCTATGCAGGAGAAAAGTTATCATCGGAGGCGGTGTAGTTTATCCGGATCATACAAACATAAACGACACGCCGTTCAAAGGACAGTTGAAACAAAGCGCCAAATAATCGCGTCTAACATGTGCTCACTGCTTAGCATTGCAGTTAAAAATAAAAATAATATCTTAATTATTTTTATTGTTTTAAATTTATAATTTTATTTAAAATAATTTTTTAAAAATAATTATACTGAGATATATTATAAAATATAAATAATTTAAATTAAGTTATAAATATTGAACTATTGAATCTACTTCGATCTTATTTTGTGTCTTTTTCACAAAAATATAAGCTACCCAAAAATTATTTATTAGTTTTAGTTATGATTAAGCTGAATTCAGATTAATAATAAAAGAGAATAAAGATGAGTAATCAGGTATCATTCGTCTTTTAGACAAATGAGATGGTAGCCTTATGTCACGACATTATTTTTCAAATAGCGATCGTGCGGCACTTAGCACCGTCCGTTGCACTAAGTCTGCCTTTGAAACCGAATGAAACTCCAAAGAGAATAAAAAGAGAGTTTGCAAAGAATGTTTTGTATTGCTCTAGAGAGAGTTTATCTTACAATTTCCCAAGGATGAATACAAATGAAGACCAATGGGTCTATTTATAGTGTGGCTCTAAGCTTAAGGCTATCCACCACTTTCTAGATTCTTCCTAGTCTAGAATGTACAAGAGAATTCTAGAATTATGTACAATATGCCACAAGGGTCTAGGACCTTCTAGCCAACTCTAGAGTCTTCTAGGTTTGTCTAGTTCCTTCATGCACCTTCCGGGATGTTCCATAAGCTTCCAGCAGCTTCTACATCCTTCCCGAACCATCCGGCACGTTCTAGAACATTCCAGCCCATTCTAGCACTCTCCAGCGTTCTCTAGAACATTCTAGGGTCTTCTAGCTTGAGTTGAGTCCATCCAACTCTAGCTCTTTTTAGACATCTCTAGGCAACTCTAGAACTTTCCATGTAGAATAGTCTAGATCCTTTAGGCAACCATCATTTGTTTGGATTTTTAGGGATAATTTGAGCGGGACGTCACACCCTCCCCCACTCAAGTTCGCAACGTCCTCGTCGCGCCTTCAAGCTTGAACCTTTCTATGTCATCTTTGAATTGCCACAAAGAGTCCTCAGGTTCCCAGCTTGCTTCTACATCCGGAGTGTTCTTCCATTTGACCAAGTATTCCCGATAACTTGGTACACCTCTACGCCGGATCACGCGATCCGCCAAGATTGAGTCCACTTCCGTGTCAAAGGAGGTTACCACTGCGGTAGGCGCCCTCTTGGATTCCCCCCTACTCATGTCTTCCTTGTCTCCATGAAAGGGTTTCAGCATACTTACATGAAAGACCGGGTAGATTTTAAGCTTTGGAGGGAGTTGCAGCTTGTATGACACCTTACCGACTTTCTTGAGGACTGGAAATGGTCCCTCATATTTCCGCACCAACCCCTTATGAACCTTTCATAAGGACTTGAATTGTTGGGGCAACAATTTGACAAGGACCAAATCGCCTTCTTGAAATTCCACCAACCTCCGTTTCTTGTCAGCCCACTTCTTCATCTTCTTAGATGCCTTATTCAAATAGGCGCGGGCCAACTCAGCTTGTTCGTGCCACGCCTTGGCAAATTTGAAGGCAGCAGGGCTCTTCCCTTCATAACTCGTAGCCAAGGCATGGGGAGTCATGGGTTGCTGCCCCATGACGATCTCGAAGGGACTTTTAGCGGTAGACTCGCTCCGTTGTAAGTTGTAAGAGAATTGGGCTACATCCAACAGCTTCGCCCAATCCCGCTGATTAGCACTCACAAAGTGCCTGAGATATAACTCCAGCAACGCGTTGGCACGCTCCGTTTGTCCGTCACTTTGTGGGTGAAAGCTTGTGGAGAAATTCAAGTCTGATCCCAATAGCTTGAATAGTTCCGTCCAAAATTTCCCTGTGAATCGTGGGTCTCGGTCACTCACGATATTGGAAGGAATTCCCCAATGCTTCACAACATTCTTGAGCAATAAACGTGCCGTCTCATCTGCCGTGCAGTCCGTTGAGGTAGGTATGAATGTCGCATATTTACTGAAGCGGTCGATGATGATAATAATGCTGCCAAAGCCCTCTGATTTTTGGCAGACAAGTGATGAAATCCATTGAGACACTTTCCCATGGTCTCTCTGGAATAGGCAGCGGCTCTAGGAATCCTCCGGGTGCATGCTGCTCTATCTTGTCCTGTTGGCACACAAGACAAGTTCTTACATATGCTTCGACATCATCCCGAAGTTGAGGCCAATAGTAGATTGACTTGATCAAAGCAAGGGTGCGCCTCATTCCTAGGTGTCCAGCCCATAACGAATCATGGCACTCCTTGATAAGCTCTTTCCTTAAGCTCCCCCATTTTGGCACAAAGATTCGATTCTGCTTGGCATAGAGTAGTCCGTCACTCAGCTAAAATCGTCTCGTCTTTCCTTCCTTGATGAGGGCAAGGAGATTTTGAGCAAGGACATCATGCTCCAACCCTTCTTTGATCCTTTCCAATAGAGGACTATTTGGCCTACTCAAGGCTGCTAACTCCACCTTACGGCTCAACGCATCAGCCACCACATTGGCCTTACCGGGTTTGTACTCCAGCCTATAGTCAAACTCCGCCAAGAATTCTTGCCATCGAGCTTGCTTGGGACTCAACTTCTTTTGAGTCTGGAAGTAGCTTGTGGCTACATTGTCCGTCATGATAACAAAATGAGAACCCAACAAGTAGTGTCGCCACACCCTTAGGCAATGAATAATAGCTGTCATTTCCTTTTCTTGCACAGTGTAGCGGCGTTCAGTGTCATTGAGTTTTCGGTTCTCATAGGCTATCGGACGCCCATCCTGCATCAAAACTCCACCAATGGCAAAGTCTGAGGCATCGGTGTGCAGCTTGTATGTTTTGGAGGGGTCTGGAAGACAAAGTACCGGTTCTTCCCTATGACCTTCTTCAAGTCTTCAAATGAGGTTTGGCATTCGCTTGTCCATTCCCAAGACTTGTTCTTTTTAAGCAGATCGGCCAATGGGGCTGCTCTCGCTGAGTAGGACTTGATGAACCTTCGGTAGTAGTTCACAAGTCCAAGGAAAGATCTTAACTCGGGAACCTTGGCAGGAGGTTCCCATTCTTGGATGGCTTTCACCTTAGCTCCATCCATCATCAGTTTCCCATCCTTTATCCTGTGCCCTAAGAACATCACCTCATCTTGGGCAAAGGAACATTTCTCCTTCTTGACATATAGCTCATTTTCCCTCAGGACCTCGAACACCTTCTTCAAATGCTCTAGATGTTCTTCCAAAGTCTGGCTATATATCATGATGTCATCAAGATATACTACCACGAACCGATCGAGGTAGGGATGGAAAATCTTGTTCATCAGAGTGCAGAAGGTGGTTGGTGCATTTGTGAGACCAAATGGCATGACAAGGAACTCATAGGCACCATACCTGGTTACACATGTGGTCTTGGGCTCATCTCCCTTGGCTATGCGTACCTGGTAGTATCCCGATCGCAAGTCTAGTTTTGTGAAGTATCTAGCATTCCCCAATTGATCGAACAAATCAGCAATAAGTGGGATAGGATACTTGTTCTTGACTGTGATCTTATTTAGAGCCCGATAGTCGATGCACATTCGCAGCGAGCCATCCTTTTTCTTCTGAAAGAGCACCGGGGCACCAAATAGGGCTTTTGAGGGCCTTATGAAGCCAGCATCCAGCAATTCATCGAATTGCTTCCGCAGTTCTGCCAACTCTGAGTTCGCCATTCGATAAGGGCTCATTGCTGGTGGCCTAGTGCCATGTTCCAACTCTATTTCATGGTCTACCTCCCTCCTTGGAGGTAACCGTTTGGGTAATGCCTCCGGCATCACATCTTGGAACTTATCTAGGACAACTTGCACTTCCGTCGACAAGTTTGGCTTTGGTGACGCCTCTTCATCATCGTATTCCTTTAGGATGGCCAAATAACTCTCTTCATCCCTCTTCAATCCCTTCTTGAATTGAAGCGCTGAGAGAGCTTGGGTAGTAGGTCTGGTGGTCCTCTCCGTCGGAACCACACACGCTTTCGCACCATCCATGATGCACATAGAGTTTGAGCAGGGCACCAAGAAAGCTCTTACCTGGTCCAAAAACTCCATGCCGAATACAACCGAGAAGTCATCCATGGGTGCCACTGATAAGTCCACTTGGCCAGTCCAAGCACCGAGACTGACCTTAACTCCACGAGCAACTTCATGCAATGGTAGTGCCGCCGAGTTAACTGCTTTGAGAGATCCCCCTCCATTGACAACCTTTAGGCCAAGTCGCTTTGCTTCCTCCACTGAAACAAAGTTGTGAGATGCACCGGTGTCGACCAAAGCCTTGGCAACCTTCCCATTGATGGCTGCATCTACATACATCAAGCCCTTAGGGGTCTTTGGGGCACTCTGCAATGCACCAAGTAAGCGCAAAGAACCCATCTTTGCACCTCCGTCCGACTCGCTTCCATCTTGATCATGAGTGGAAGCAACCAAGGCACTCAATGCCTTTCTTTTTGGACATTCTCGTGCCCAATGCGGTCCGTCGCATATGAAGCACGTCACACGGGGCTTCGAGGCATTCCGATCCTCTTTCTCCTTCCCCTTATCCCGTGGCTTGAATGAGGAGTTGTCTTTATGATTCTTAGGTCCCTGACTTTTACCGTGGCTTCCCCCACTCTTTCCTCCGACAAACTTCTTATCTATGGCTTTGGAGCTCTCTTTGTTTGTAGAGTAATCAATAAAGCTTTCCGCAGTCGCAATGGCCGAAGACAAGTCTTGGACACCACGTCGCTTGAGCTCAAGGTTAGCCCACGATTGGAGACCGTCCATGAACAAGAATAGGGCATCCTTGTCCGATGTGTCGGGGACTTCTAGCAGCAAGGTTGTGAACTCCTTCACATAGTCCCTTATGCTACCCGTTTGCTTCAATCGTCGCAAACGACCTCTTGCCTCCTCTTCAGCATTAACGGGGAAGAACTACATTTTGAACTCCCTTTTGAAGTCATCAAAGGTATCAATTGTGCAAACTCCTCGTTGCACATCTCCATGCCTCCGTCTCCACCACAACATCGCAGTGTCGGATAAATACATGGCTGCAGTTCGGATCTTGCTGGCATGGTCCGTTATGCCAGTAGCCTCAAAGTATTGTTCTAGCCCCCATAGGAAGTTCTCCACTTCCCTAGCGTTCCTAACACCATTGAAGGTCTTAGGCTTGGGAACGTCCACCCTCTTAGCCTCAATGACAGTGGTTGCACTAGTCCCCGCGGCCATAGCCCGCTTACATAGAGCTAGATCACCACCCATATCCTCCATTCTAAGCAACACATTAGCAAGTTCTCTTTGGACGAGATCCCTTACCTTGGCAAGTTCCACCTTTAACCCATCAATCTCTTGCCTTAATCCACCATCTAGCTCGTTGAGGGACATCTTAACCGCTGCATGGATTTCCACATCCTCGACCTCCAAGCCATTGCAACGCTCCTCTAAGTTGTCCACCCGGTCGAACAGCTCCCCTAAGCTGTCCTGCGCACTTCCCACTCGTGCTTCCAAGCTAGAAAGCATGTATTTCGACTTGGCTCGAGATTCCTTTGGGACTTTCCGAGCTTCCTCACGGCCACGTTCCATTGGTGGAACGTCCATGTTTGGTGTAGCTGGGGCGGTGTTCTTCATTTTTGCCAAAGATAGAGATGCTTCAACCGAAAGCTCTGATACCAACTATCACGACCTTATTTTTCGAGTAGCGATCGTGCGGCACTTAGCACTGTCCGTTGCACTAAGCCTGCCTTTGAAACCGAATGAAACTCCAAAGAGAATAAAGAGAGAGTTTGCAAAGAATGCTTTGTATTGCTCTAGAGAGAGTTTATCTTACAATTTCCCAAGGATGAATACAAATGAAGACCAATGGGTCTATTTATAGTGTGACTCTAAGCTTAAGGCTATCCACCACTTTCTAGATTCTTCCTAGTCTAGAATGTACAAGAGAATTCTAGAATTATGTACAATATGCCACAAGGGTCTAGGACCTTCTAGCCAACTCTAGAGTCTTCTAGGTTTGTCTAGTTCCTTCATGCACCTTCCGGGATGTTCCATAAGCTTCCAACAGCTTCTACATCCTTCCCGAACCATCCGGCACGTTCTAGAACATTCCAGCCCATTCTAGCACTCTCCAGCGTTCTCTAGAACATTCTAGGGTTTTCTAGCTTGAGTTGAGTCCATCCAACTCTAGCTCTTTCTAGACATCTCTAGGCAACTCTAGAACTTTCCATGTAGAATAGTCTAGATCCTTTAAGCAATCATCATTTGTTTGGATTTTTAGGGACAATTTGAGCGGAACGTCACACTTAGGTCTAGATGGGGATCTCAAAATTTTATCAATATTTTTAATATATTTTTAAAAACTATAAAAAAATATTAAAATTAAAAAATTATGTATTTAATTTAATATTTAAAAATAAATATTATATGTTATTTTACTTTTAATTTCATTATTTAAAAAAACTATACGTGAAATAAATAAGATTAAGCAATAAATTTCATCAAATTATATTTCTCTTTAATTATTTTTTTGATATTATCTTATTTTTTAATTAATTGAGTTGGTAAAAATAAAATTTTGTATTTATTTTTATTATTAAATTGTATCTTATATATATTTATTTTATTTAAAAATAAATATGCATATAATTTTAAAATTTTCGATTTACTTCAAAGTTCTATAAAAACTAATTATTATATTCTGTGAAATATTATTTTATGATACATCTATCATGAGGTAGTATAATTGGCAAATGACACCTTCTCTGATAACTTAAATATATTTCTTGTAACTAATAAATTAGTGGCGTGCTCGTAGTCTCCCATATTTAATAAGATTTTTTAGCCAAAAATAATATCTTCTTTATAATACAATTTAAAAGAAAATTTTAAATTTATTTTACATAATTTATTCATTATATTACTTTATAATTAATAATATTCTATTAAATATTTTTACTTTTTCAATGTTTAATTTTTTTATATTTTTAATTTGTCATTGATATTTGACAAAAATATTAATTTTATACAATTTTATTTTTATATTTTATATTATGTCTTAAAAAATATAATATCAATCTTTATATAATGTTACAAATTTTTATATTTTTGTATTTATTTAATTTTATATATTAAATATATAAATTCATTAAGTATTTAAATAAAAAAAATTATTATTTATATTATAATGTTGTTAAAAATAAAAAAAATATTTTATTTATATTATTTTAATATAAAAATATTTAATACTTAATTTTATCCTCACCTATAAGTCTTTGAACCCCTTGAACTATGCCCTTCTAAGTAATAGATTGGAAAACAAAATAGAAAACGGGTATGTTTTTTCCATCCCTCCAGCTTATTTGTAGACATTGATGATGATGTAATAATTATGTTATTATTATTTTTATATTTATTATTAATTATATATAAACGTTGTTATTATTAATAATTATGTTTTTAATAATAAAAATTTAAATTATAATTCTTACACCATCAATTTATTGATAAATTTTTTTATGGGTTATATTTACAAATATACTTCTTTTATTTCATAAAATGCATAATAATATTCTCTCTTAATTTTTTTTTATCATTACATACTAATTTGAAATTTTTATATATTTTTAACTTTTATTATAATATTATATAATTTTTATTAATTATATTTTAATAAAATGATAAATATTTAATATTTTTTCATAAATTTTATAAATTTAATTTCTTTTAAGGTAAATATCATTCTTTAAAAGGTTATTTCAATATATAGAATTATATAACTATTTGGTATTATTTGTATTATATAATATTATTTGTATTTATTTTTTTCTAAGGTTTTATATATATTTAAAATTATGTTATTTAATTTTATTATAATTTATTATCCGTAAATTAAATCCGATATATGCACATTTTACTAATGGATACAAATATACATTTGATAAAATTAATTAAATTTATCATTATTTTATAATATTTATCATAATATTTAATATTATTTTACAATATTTTACAGAAAAAATCATAAATTTTTATTATTATTAAAATCATCAATTTTTATAGTAACTCATACAATAAATAAATAATATATATATATATATATATATATATATATATATATGTTTTTTTTTTCTTTTAGTTACTGGAATAAATATGAATGGTAGAAGGATATATAATTTTGATGATCATACTTTTCTAACCATCAAGTTCCAACTATCACAATCACAATCACAATCACAATCACAAGTAGATAATCTCTGGTTAATGTTAAGTGATATTTGTTTCTTCTTGTTATTTAGTTTTTCCTTTGCTTTTTTTAATTTCTGAACGGCATTCAAAGAATGGCGGTAGGGGGTGGTCGGTAGTGGACAACTGAGAAGAGTTGGTTTGGTCGGTTTTGGAATTTCTGACGCTCCCGATTGTCCCGTTTGTTTCGATGATCGAATTTAGCGGACACCCAGTCGTGTAATGCAAAACTACATGTAAGCTCACACCAACACATATCTACACACATCTCTCTCTCTCTCTCTCTTCCCTTTTCAATCTCCCTTTTGTCTATTGACTGTACATTTATGTTTCTTCTAACATCTCGGGCGTTTTGGATTATCCACTTTCAAGTTTCAACTTATTTCTCATTTCTCTCTTCTGGTATTATCATATTTCTTTCTTCTTTTTGGTATTTTTGCTCAAATACTCTTTAGGGTCTAATTTCTTTCTGGGTATTTGCTTCAATTTGTGTACTGTTTCTTCAACTCGAGGTATTTCTTTCATGGTTTTTATTAATTTTTGTCCTTGTTTTGTGGGTTGTACGATTTTTAGTAAACAACCAATTATTAGCCAGAGAAAAACGTGTTTTGGAATTGGGTAAAAGAAAAGATGTTTCCTTTTTTATTGTGTTTTATTTTGTCATTTGATTAACAATTTTCGCTAACATATCTTATTTCTTCTGCATATTGATGTTTCGAAATCGTTTGTTTATTTGGGAGAAACAGAAAGAAAGAAGGTTGCTTCTAAACCATGTGAATTGAAATTGATAATGTAATGTATTGAACTTGATGTAAATTAAATTAATGCTTGATAGGCTCTGAATCTTGTAACCTGATATAGAAGATTCAAGAGTGAAGTTGCTGTATAGGGTGCAACATGGGTAGGGTAAAGCTAAAGATAAAGAGGTTAGAGAACACAAATGGGCGGCAAGCAACCTATGCCAAAAGAAAGCATGGCATCATGAAAAAGGCTAGCGAGTTATCTATACTCTGTGATATAGACATCATCCTTCTCATGTTTTCACCGACCGGAAAGCCTTCTTTATGCAGCGGAAAACGCAGGTTGCTCATTCATTCTCTTATCTGTTTATTGATGATATATTTCAGAATGGTTTCAATTCAAATTATGATAGCTGATCAATTAGATCCTCAAACCATCAAATCAAAGCATCGTATGAAGGACCTTTTTGTTAACTTCCTTAGTAGATAGTGCTATTATCAACATTCACTCTTGTAATGACTTTTACCCATCAGATTGTTAGAAATTCTGCAATTCTCTTGAAATGGTTTTTACATGACAATTTTTGGTGAGCCATGAAATGAAAGTGGAAGTATAAGGATTAGAATAATAACTAATGGCATACATATGTTGTTACGTTACATTATGTTTTCACTTTTGTTTATGCCCCATGATTAGTAGCATTGAAGAAGTCATTGCAAAGTTTTCTCAACTCGCTCCACAGGAAAGGGCAAAAAGGTAGGAGTTCATCTTGCATTAAAAAAACATGCAACTTTAATCATATAATAAAGTTGAATGTACCTGAAGCACGTCTGACATTTAATTTCTCTGATTTGTTTGAAACAGGAAGTTGGAAAGTCTTGAAGTAAGTCCGTTTCTTACAAACCATTCTTTGACAGTGATGTTTTTAAGTTATTTTTCCTGATTTTCCACTAACCTGTCTGTTGCTTAACCCCTGACGAATGCTTTCTCTATGAGAGTTTAGGCTTTGAAGAAAACTTTTAAGAAGTTGGACCATGATGTAAATATTCAAGAATTTTTGGGAACAAGGTATTTGTGGCTTGCACCATTTGAACTCTGTAAAATTCATTAACTTGTGTTTTGTTCGGCATATGTAAATAAAACTAATGCTCTTTCTTTTTCCTTTCCCTTTTCCCCTCTTTTTTCCCCTTTTGTTTCAGTCCTCAGACTATTGAGGTATGTCCATGACCAATTTTTGGAATGTTTTCCATTACGATTAGAGTTTCTTGGATGAGTTATATTCATTTTATGATTTTTTGGCAGGAAATGTCTAATCAAGCTAGGTTGTTGCACACACAACTCACTGAAATACACAAAAGACTGAGGTCAGTAGCTCAAAAGATTTGTCTATGACTATTTTTTATTCCTTTGGTTTTCTTTGCATATAATTGATTGTATTTATGCAGCTACTGGACTAACTCTGAGAAGATCAACAGTGTTGAACATTTGGGGCAAATGGAAAATTCATTGAGGGAATCCCTTAATGAAATTCAAAGACAGAAGGTTTGCATCTTTCTGTTGACTGCTATGGATCTTATTTAGGGAAGTTTATTCGGTTACTATAGATATCTTCTCAAATGCTTTGGTTGGCTGTGGGTAATTTTTTCCTTCTAATTCAAATGTTTTTAATTTGGGGATCTTTTTTTCTTCAATGTTTACTACCAAGATTCCAGATGCACAAATCATTATGTCAAATTGTTGTTGTCTAAAAAATTTTAAGAACATACAAGTGGAATTTGTCGCCAAGGGTGAGATTATCATTTTTTCTAACATCCCCTTTAAAGTGTGGGTTATTTAGCTAAACATTTGTATTTTTAACCTACCTTATTATATTCTATTTGTATTTGGATCACTTGTCTTTTTTGGCCCAAAATTTTATTTGTGAGGAATCCCATTAGTTTTTTTCCTTAGCTCATTCATCGACTGAAGTTCTGATACTATGTCAAAATTCATAAAAATCATGGGCCTTCTAAGCCCTAAAGGTTAGCCCAATGGGTGAAGGTACTTGTAATTCGTATAAACTCTATCACAGTATTGTTTTTAATTAATGTGAAACTTTGCCACTAATAACCTCTTCCACTTATAAAAGTGAATTTTGGTTTATCCTCTCATAAAATGAGATATGAAGGAAGGTTTTATGCCACCTTTATGTAATTCTTGATTAAAAGAGTTAGTATACGAGATATGTTGTCAATAATTGGGGCTAAAGAGGGCACAATTATAGAGCCAATTGATGCTAAATAAAGATTTGCTTGAAGTATTCTAAATACATAACTATACAAAACAAGTTAGTTGCTTTTACGAGTTTGAAGTTAAACTGGTACTGTAACTTTAAGAAAATCACAATTTAGTATTGTAATTTTTTGGTTAAGCAACACAAGGACAACAACTTCATAGAAGTTCTAAAATGGGACAAAATGTATTTGAGATGAGTGTTTCGATGGATGTGGGATCTATTTCAATTTTTCGAAATACCAACATTGCCCTGCCGAAAATTCAACACAAGCGAGGCACATGGTCAAATAATGCAATTTTGCAACAGTTTTGAGCTTTATTATAATTAATGCATTAATCTTGCTTGTGTGAATCATTAGGTTACTAAGTCAGACTTTTCCACGAGTTAGCGTACCATTTCGGTTATTTTCTCTTGCTTTTATTCTTCTTATAGAGAACTATAGTTCCTGATGTATTAATATCATTGACTACGTTTGGCAGGAAACTGCACAGAAGCAACACCTTATGTCCTTAGAATGTACTGATCAGGTAAAATTGCTGATTTCAGAGTATTACTCTATGGTTTTTCTTTGATGTGATTAATTTTAAAGACCCGACTTGTGTAAATCTCATATTTCAGTTCCACAATGGAATTCACATGCCCTACAGAATGGGCACTGAGCAACATGTACAGCAGCTTCCATGGATATCGAACAATGACAGTCAACTTATGGTTTTACCAAAGGATCTAAGCTTGCTTTCTCAACAGTGAGTGGTTCTTTAGATAACTCTCATCAAAATTTTCTGCAATCTTATCTGAATTTGACCTAGTCTATGTAGGATGAAAACATAATGATTCTTAAATATCTTATGAAATTTAAGCTCTTATATGTTGTGCACTTGATGCTTCCTTTTATTGGTAGCAAACTCAAGAATGATGTCTTTTTTTTCTTCTTCTAGGGAGGTGGAGTGCTCTGGCAATTCTTCATTTGGAAGCTATTCTGGTTACTTTAGCATGGGTAAAAATTCAGATATGTCCAACTCTGTGCAGGAAAATGGGATTCTTAATGAGCTGAGCAAAACTGTTCCTATGAGACTGCAATTGGGTGGTCAATTCCCCTATCTCCCATACAATCTCAATGTGCTAACTGATGCTAAATTTCAACCTCCAGTAGAATTGAGTCCTGCAGAAAATCCATTGGATTATCACATCAATGGAAATTTTGAATTTCCCAGGCCTGGAGATGACACCAACCAGCATAGCTGGGCATCCCCAACTGGTCCTTGTGTTGTCTCTATGTTTGATAAGCATCTATATACCCAGGTCAGTTTCACAGTTGTAATTTCCTATTTATTTAAAGAGAAAAATGCTACCAGAATCCTTTACTCATTGGAAAAGTGAAACTTAAGTTTTGTATTTATTTTTTGGACAGTTTAGTCCTATTATTATTAAAAAGCGAGTAAACATAGATAAAGTTAACTTTTTTATTTCATTTTTTAATTTTTTTCAACTACTATTACATAAAGATTGTTTTAATTTAAATAAGCTGAAACTGAAAAAAATTAAAAAAAAACTTAAATAAAATAGAAATAAGTTAATAAAAACATTAGAAAAAATAGTCATTTATGACTTTTTAATAATAATAAAACTGTGTCAAAAAAATCAGTAGAGGATTTAAGTATCATTTTTAGAATAAGCTTTGTCACGGATCACCTGTAAACTGATCATCAGAATTTTTGTTGAGTGGAAGCTGCTGAAAGTATAGTACATTAAGATGTGCTATGCATGTGTGTGTACATGTAGATTTGCTCCGTTTGCAACAATTGCTTCAACTTTATTAAGTTGGGGCAATGCCAGGATTCTGAAATTTTCATGGAATTGGGCATATAGATCGGACCTTATATTGTGACAAGAACATTTGGGACTTTGTGAATCTGAATCTTTTTGTTCAATTAATTTTTTTCCTTTCCCAATATTATTATGGAATCCATTATCATAATTCAGGATTTTCGTTGTGCCACTCGTAAAGCCATTTTCCCCTCTTTCATATGTTGAGAATTACAGGTTTCAGCTGGTGAAGAATGAATTATAAAGTTCAGACTATTATGATATACTCTTTTATGATGATAATACAAGTTTCGGAAACACATGTATAAAGAACTATCTTCTTCTATGAAATACCAATCACAAATGCTGTAGTATAGCATTGCTTCTAACAAAGAAGCACAATCAATTGACTTCATTTTCGTAGTTATTAAATCTGTACTTGTATACATGGTTTATACCACATGCAAGTTCACCTGCATAATGCTTCCTTTCATGCCTAGTATTTTTTTCTCTTATTATTCCCTTTTACCTATTATTTTGATCACAACTCCTATCTGAATCTTATTTACGTCTCTATTCTTTGTTACAGTCACTCAATTAACACTCAAATGAGGTCGTGCTCATGGACAGATGGAATTGCCAAAATGTCAATAGAATTCGATCATTTTCCTTGAGACATTTAAAATAACGGTCGTCTTTGTCATGTTGAGATGAAGGCAACCTGCAAATCGTATACAGTACAAGTAAACTGTGTAGTTGCCCCAATATGGATCACAGGTGAAGTAGGAAAGGTTGTGACTCCATTGGATGAGGCAGCTGTCTGGGATATTTATATACATATGTTCTGTGTGTTATCTGTAGTGGTAATAGATCCATTACAGTCCAGTCTTTTGCTTCTGACTCATCTTTGAATGTCAAGGTTGCTAAGGGCAGCCAACAATACTAGGAAAGGTTGTGACTCCATTGGATGAGGCAGCTGTCTGGGATAGTATATACGTTCTGTGTGTTATCTGTAGTTGTAATAGGTCTAGTACAGTCCAGTCTTTTGCTTCTTTCTCATCTTTGAATGACATACTAATTACCCTTCGAACCTGAGCTGTAAATAAAAAAGAACATATATAGCAATATAGTAAAATTCAAAATTACATGTATTTCATTTATTCTAGACACGCTGATGCAAAGTATTAATCAGTTTATTTCTCTGATACCCTATTTGGTTATGTAGTCCAATTAACTTTTTTGTACTCCTTTTCTACTGTATTATTATTATTATTATTATTATTATTGAAATGACATCATTAGTATATTATTGGCTAGTTGTTCTATATGCTTTTTTTTTCAGACGGTAAAGTGCTGCATGTATTTAATAAAATCACTCAACGATATTGAGCAATGAACAATATAAGGAGCATAAAGCTCAAATAAACGATCCAACCATACAATGTTTCATACAAGTCACTAATGCCAATGAGCTGGAAACCAACAAAGATTAGCCAAAGTTTGAGTTAAAATGGACCCGATCCTAGCAAACTGACAGAACAACATTAATTGCATCGAACACTTTTTGCTTGGAACATCTGTGTATTCATGGCAGACCACTCTCCAAAAACATGTTCACATTATAGCTAATATCCACTCTTGAACGTACCCAGGTTTGAAAAGATTGATAGAATTCCAAAAGAAAACCACTATCAAGAGGAGAAATTGAATAAGGAGCATACGGTATTTAGGATAGAGCTGATCATTTGATACCTAAACAGTAGATAGAAAACCGTTTCAACCTCGGTGGCACAAAGCGGCCAATTTATATCCTCTACACACATCTTGTATATACTCAAAATCTTTAATCCACAGATAAAAAATTAGGAGTCCTAAGTAGGTTTGTTTTACGAGTCTACAAAATGACTAAAGTAGGTTTGACTTTTTTATAATTATTTTAAAAATAAATAAGTTATTTTTTTTAACATTCTAACATCATATTAATATATATAAAAAAGTGATTTATCTTCTTTGTTCTTATTTATTTTTATTTTCTTATATTCTTTCCGTTTATTCAATTTAAAAAAATCTTTATTTAAAAAAATCAAAAAATAAAATAATATATATATATTATCATTATTAATAACAATAAGAATAAATTGTTAAAAAAATAAATACAAAAATTAACTATCACTTTATAATAAAATATAATTCCATGATATTTATAGTAAAACCAAACGTAACATGGTAATGATAATACCGTCATGAAGTAACAAAAGACACAAGATTTTATAAGGTTTTTAGTTTATGCTTTTATGCTTCTATGGAGACTCGTGGTGTTTTTGAATAATTTCAGGAAAATTCTAATTTTCATGTTGGGTGACGGTTTGAATAGATTTCAAAAAAATTCAAAATCTATCTAAAATGAAAATTTCATGGAAACTCATTAAACACAATAGTAATATTACCAAAATTCTAAAGCAACATTTTTTAACAACCCTAAAACGTGAAACATCATTCACTAGTGGAAATAGGAAATTTAATCTTCATATAACAATCAAGAATACACATACTCAACAAAAAGCTGAATTAATACAACTTACAGTTGACCTTAGAGCGAAAATTGCTTTGACATGGTTAAAAATCAAACACACTTTCAAAATTCAAAGTAGTACTAGGCGGGTGGTAAGAACAGTCCACCTCTGCCAACTTCTTTACCTAAAATAACCCATCACAATTAAAATGTTGGAAGAGCCATTGTAAAATTAGGTCTTCTCATTTTAACCCTAGACGGACGCCCAAAATCGACCCCCTTCTTGTCATATACTTAATCTAATATCCTAGTATAGTACCATGTCGTACTAGTCTTTAACTTCTTAATAATATTACTTAAGTGTCTTTGTATATATATATATATATATGAACTACTTAGAGAGATAATAATACGCCTAAAACGACACTGAATTTTAGCGGAATTGGGCACCAGTGTAAGTCTGACCAAAGGACCAACGAGCAGGAGCAACATTATAAGAAACGACACTGCGTCCATCACTGGCGGTGACCTTGAATGAAAGGCTTTGACCATTGAGATAATTGTTGCTTTGCCAGTTTTGCCCCCAGTTCCTTGACATTGCTTGCCACCCAGTTTTGGACCCTTTCACGGCAACAGAGTGAACATCACCAGCTCCTCCTACGTTTGTGATGAGAACCAAGTTGAAGTAGGAGTGACCGTTGATTGTGAATCTAATACCTCCCCTTCTTCTGCAGGGCACCCTTCCAAAAATAAAAATAAAAAATTAGTAAAAACCCATTTTTCGAAATATTTAACAAAATAAAGATTCAAGTCTTGAGGGGGACATGAAACCTCAAAAGGGATGACTTGTAGCTAAAAACTAAGAAAGATGGTCAAGGGGTTAATAATTACATTTAGCTGACCAGGGTAAAAATAGAAGGAAAAGTCTAAATATTATAAAGGTTAATTACAACTACTTTTCCAAGTTTTTTAAAATAACAAAAAGATCCCATAAATTGAAAAAATAACAACTATATGAAATGGGATTTTGCTTGGAAAGTATAATTGATGAAGAAGGTGTAAATGGCTAATGCTATGAAGCAAACCAGGGGATTTAACCTAAAACGGAAAAGTTAGCTAACCTTCTGTAAGAAACAGGGACAATTCCAGCTTTGTATTGAGCAATGCGCTGGAAAACAGGCTGAGCAAGATCAAAGTGATGAAGAGGAGGGTTGCACCACCCTCCATTATTGTTAGGAAGAGCATTATTTGGTGGGCAGAAATTAGTAGCAGTGACCAAAATGGAGCCAGGGAGGCACCATTTTCCATCATTCATACACTTAATCTCATAGCAAGAACCACAACTTAACCCATTGTTAAACAGAGCAGTACTCAGAGCTGCTGTGTTTGTTCCATACCCTTGGCTGTATAGATTCCCATACCCACAAGCACCACCTAGAAAGATTAAAAAAAATTAATAATATGAAAAAAGGAGCTCTGAACTTTCAAACAAAGTTGGCTCATTTGTGCATACCCATTGTTCCAGAAGCATCACTCCCTCCATAGAAGGTGGCATGAGCATTAATCCAACCACCACCACCACCATAACCAAAGGCAGAGGAGACCATTGCCAGAAAACCCAACAAGTAAAAACCAGCTAGAGCCATTTTCCTGCAAAAGGAAATCAAATTACTTAGCATTTTGCTTGAAAGTTTCAATCTTTATTAATGACAAGAGGATTAAACTTGTTTTTTTTTAACAAATTTAGCATCTTCTCTTCTTCCTCCTTTTTTTCTTTAAATGAACTTAAGAAAGAAAATGTGGTAAGGTACAAGTTTATTACATGATGTTGAATGAAAGTGTTCGTCAGAGACAGAGAAGAGGAAGAAAAATGTGAGGCGGATGAGTGAATAGAAAATGGAGGCGTTTTAGGGTCTATTTATAGAACTTTGACGAGGGCAGGTGTGGTAATGGTAACTTGGTAAGTGGACAGTGCGCACTATTCAGAACTACCTCTTTTCTAGAATTTTATTTATTTATTTATTTATTTAATATGATATATAATTATTAATTAAAATAATAATATTTATTTTTTTAATCTATAATTAATTAATAAATATTGTTTTTACTCTTATCAAATAGAGAAGAGAAAGAAAAAAAAAAAAAAAGTACACCTTTACCATCTCTGCTTCTAGGGCGTGTCTAAAACAAGAAAATGAAAAGAGGTAAGAAATAGCTTTACCAGCAGTATTCTTTACACTTGGGAAAATTTGGATCCATCAACTACTGGTACGGGCGATTTATAATGAAAAAATTGGTATCATGGGAACTAATATTTCCTAGCAGTAATATTGCATGCTTTTTTGAATTAATTAAATATATATTTTTTAATTAATAATTTATCAATAATTAAATTTATAAAATATTACACAAAAAATTCGTACCAGACCTCATGTCCAACTTTCAAGCCGAACAAACCTTCGGTGTCTCGTCTTAAAACTAACGAATCTTTAATATACAATTTATTAAAAGTAATTTACAAATTCAACACAAACTCCTGTTATAACACTTCAAATTGATTTTGGTGGCTTTTTTGGGCATTTCTCAAGCCCTAATGGGGTATAATGGTCTTTTAGGTTTTTTTTTTTTTTTTTGCTATGAAAAAATAAAAGCAAAAACTTTTGTCGCTTATAGTAAACAAACGTCCAATAGGGCTAAACCCACATGCAGGCATCCCCTGTTTGCCGCAAATATCACTCTCTTTGGTCAATTTCAGAAAATGTCATACCGAATTTACTCGAAAATATTTCTATTTAAGATAAATAAATAATATAATAATTATTTATAGTTTAGACAATCAAATTCATTTTTTTTTATTAATACATATCACATAATTTGTTACTAAATAAATTTTCCATTGACGAAACATCATATAGAAAGTATAACATTTTAAATATAAAAGCTAGTTGGGTTTGTTATTTTATTGATATCATTATTATATTTTTGATATTTTTTATTTAGATTTTAGAGGTTATATTTTAATAATATATTATTTAAAAATATATATTGATTTAATATAAGTTATTATTTAATTGTAAAAATTTTACACGTAAAATAATATAATTGTAATATTTAAAGAACATTTTGAATAATAATTAATTAAATAATATTTAAAGGATAAATTGAAATAATCAATTAATTATTTATCTAAAAATATTTTTAAATATTATATTTATATTAATATATATGTGAAAAATCTTCATTTAAATAATAATTTTTATTAAATTAATACATCTTTATATAAAAATATTACTCAAATATACCTTTTAAAATTTAGATAAAAAATAATATCAAAAATAAAATAAATGATAATATTAAGATAACTAACCCTTATCTAGTAACTTATGTATCCTTATGACTTTTAAGTAAATCTATGTAAAAGTAAATAGGTGTAATGTAGGGATGTTTAAAAATCGAACCAAATAATTAGATTAATTTAAACAATTTTATAAATTAAATGATCTGATGTGATTATATTGATTTTTAAACCAATCGAATTGAATTGGACCATTTTTAATAATATATTAATAATTATAATTAAATTGGTGTATATATATATATAACAAAACGTAAATTGCAGCCAACCTCACCCTCTTTCGTTCGCGACTTCGAATCCTAATACTCTATATGCGTCCATGTCGTCACCTACAACATATCCAACCATCCTCGCGTCGCCTCCAACAGTAGCCAATCGTCCTCACCTCGCCTCGCCTCTAGTCTTGTCCTCCATACACAAAAAAGGTGTGTGGATATCTCTCGCTCTATCTGCATCCTTACCTCTCATAGTTCTCAATCTTTAGTATTAGATCTTAGCTTATTGTTTATGCACCGATTATTATTTAGCTCTTCCCATTAGGGGTGTCCATGGTCCGATTTGGTCTGGTTTTCCCTAAAAAAAAATTAACCAGACCGGACCGTTCATATTACTCGCACCGGACCGAACCGGACCGGACCATTTGAAACGGTTTTAAGAAATAAAAGCCGGACCGGACCGTTTGACTTATAAAACCGTTCGGTCCGGTTTTATTCCCGGTTTGGTTCGATTTTTTTATAATTTAATGAAGAATAATGTAAAAAAATTAATATATTATTAAACCGGTCCGGTCCGGTTTGAACGGTTTAAAATTAATACAAACCGAACCAGACCGTTTGATTAGTAAAACCGTTCGGTTTGGTCCGATCCGGTCCGGTTTATGGACACCCTTACTTCCCATACCCTATAATTCACTGTTAGAATTCTTGATCATTATTGTTCATGCACTTAACATATTAATTCTTGAGATCTCTCTGACACTTTTGATGATCTCTGTTTTGTTTGTCAATTATCAAGAAGATAGGAATTACTTATGATGATCTCTGTTTTGTTTGTCAATTATCAAGAAGATAGGAATTACTTACGTTAATGTTAACTTGGAATATATATAATATATGCTGACTCCTAAAGCAATGTCAGATGAATTAAAAGTAAAAGTTTCAAAGAAAGAAGGCTCGGTCTTATTATTGAATCAACAATCTTGATTATTAGATTCCTAGTATTATTAATTGTTTAACACTTTCTAATGTGAATTATTACAACTGTAAATTTCTTATGAAAACGATGTTTTTTTCCCATTTTAGATTTTGGTAAAACATATCATAGCAATACTTCCTGGGCTTAAGTCATATATAAGCTCAGCACTTATATCTGTTGCCAAGGAGTATGGGGAAATTATAGAATCCAAAGTATGATTGTTTTTTAGTTAAATTGATATTAGTTATTAACTAAGTTACATAATCAAATGTGAGGTTTGATATAGTTATATTTTATTTGTGTAACTAGCGAGAGCTAGTTGAATCACCTTGGTTCATATATTGTTGTTGTATTAGATATTTTAAATAAGGCATCATGCGATTCAAATTGAGCATATCTTCTCAAATCATGGTCTAAATTTGCTAGATCTATACTTATGAGTATGTTTGCACGTTTGGTCTATGTGACTTGTGAAGGGAGTTATTGACAGTGTTGTAAAAGGTGGTTTTGAGGCTATAGCTTCTGATAGAAAAAGATGGTTTGTGCCTTTTTTTCTCCAAAGTGTGTATCTTGAATCGTGAAAGCCTTGAGAAGCTAGCCTCAAATAATTTCTTTTTCTTTTTAGTTGGGTCAAGGGTTAGCCAACAAAACTTGACTTGATTATGTAAAGGATTAAAATATGTCAAAAGTAAGAAAAACTCCTAACAATGTCAAAATCTCATGCACAATGCCAGCTAGGGATGCTTTCTTTTTGTTATTTCTATGATCTGTGATTGCCTTTCTTCCCTTGCTATCTCTTGCTCTAGCAACTTCTTGCCTTTGTTTTCTGTCACTGTTTTTCATTTTTTAATACAGTCTTTTATTCATCGTATTGATGATTGTAGTATTGCTTGGATATCTAACATTTATTTTAACTGTTTTCTTACTGTCATCTACTTTGTAATTGCATTTTTTGTTAGCGATACTTAGATTTTTTAAGTTTTCTTGAGTGACTTTAAACTTTTGCTTTGTGTATTTGAAGAAATGAATTACTTTAATTTGCTTGTTATTTTCATGCTTAATTGCTCATTAGATTCATAATTTTTCTATAAGATTGTAACATATTAAACTGTATCATATTTATATATTATTAACCGAATCAAATTTTTAAAAATCGTTAACCAAATAGGACGAAACCATTTTCTATTGAGTAATATGAACGATCTGATTTGAGCAATATAAACCGTCTAATTTGATTTAAAAAATTTATTTAAAACCGAACCGGATTGGACTATGAAAACCCCTAATGGAAGGGATGCCCAACTAATACTTAAATAGTTGTTACATATACAAGTTCGTGGTTTTGAAGTTAAAATTTTAAAACATATTTAATAAAATTAGAGAGAGTAGTATATTATTTTTAATTAAATTAAATTATAATTTTATAAGCTAATTACAATGGTTTGAAAAATAATCATGTATCAAAAATAAATATTAAAATTAAGACAAAAAACACTTGAATAACATTCAATTATAAGTGACCAAAGATAAATATAACCAATAAAAATAAAAATATAGGTTAGCGGTTAAGTCCATTAGTTATTTAGAATTGGTCGATTAGGTTTATTAGTTTTTTTTTTAATAATAATTTAGTCCATTCAATTTAAAATTGTGACAACATAAATCAAAATTATCAATTATATATATATTTTTTCTTTTTTATTTTAAAAAGTGCTTCAACAAATATTCTTATTAAAAATTTCTTTAAAAATATAAAAAGCCAAAAATCTGACCATTTGTAATGAACTGTCACTTTTTAAAACTATTGGGCTAAATTGTCACTTTTCTAAAACTAATGAAATAAATTATCACAAAAAACCAATAAACAAAAGTATTCTAACTCCATTAACTAACGAACTGTACGGAATTTGTCTCTAAATAAAAAGGAAATCATGTTACTAACAAAACGAGCTAATAAGGAACCGTCTATTTTTAGCCATAAATATGACAAATTTTTGAACAACAAGTTTAGCAAGCTAGCAAAACAATCAAAAGGTACATTATAAAACACTAAAGTATTACGAGCTTTTCAAAATTTTCAAAGACAATTAGCCACTACAATTAGGAGACTTTCTCCTTTAGTTTGAGTTCTCGAATAGTCAAAAACAAATACAAGCTCAAAGTAAAAGAATATGTAGCGAAAAATAAGAATGTTAACAGTAGGTATAATATTAGCCTAAATCGATTTGACATATGGACATCTTAATAAAAATGGCTAACAGTTTCTTATTCAAAGCTATATAGTGGACAATGAATAGGTATCATGCAATGTCTTCGAACTAAGGCATCTCAGATTGGCAAGATGTCATGCACGCAATGCAAAATTAAATGTTTTTTAAGTTTCCAAATATATTGAGTGGGGTCAAATTGAGTTACCATAAACACTTGAGTACCCAACCTAAGGGTAACTTGGTAATCGATTTAACAAAATAGTTCCTATGAGATGTATAATGCTAATACAAATAATCCATGCAATGTGGCTTAGTAGGCATATATAAGTTAATAGTAACCACTATGGGATTAAACATATCATATACTGGCCAACTTTCTAAGTCATAGTATCAAATTCGATAAAGCCTCGAACAAATAAGGCATAATCATTTCTAAGACTAGTAACACAAAAGTTCAATGGGAAAGGATCTAAGGATCATATTAAATATACACACTAATACTAGATCTAATCTCCTAATATGCATCTACCAACAATATAGCCTGAGCTTCTAAGAACCCTTACCAAACCTATGAAGGAGACGTTTTAGCCTTAGCATCAAAAAAAGGAGCCAAGACAAAAATATGTTTTTTAATACTGATGCAAATAAAGAGTTTAGAAAATTAATCAACCTCTGACATTATTTAGCAAGCATAGCCAAATTGAAGGCTTGTAAATCTTTAAACCCTAACCCTCCTTCAAGTCGTTGTTTTTCAAGAGAGCCAATGAATCTTTTCTGTATTCTTTGTAATCCCCCCCTAGAAAGGCTGCATAACTCTCTCATTATCCTGACACAAACTTGTCAGTAGGAAATGACACTACATCACATAATTAGGCATAACACAAGCCACAACCTTAAAAGATGACATGCTTTCCAAAGAGAAAAGAATGGATCTAACCAAGATTGTAACATATCATAGACTCCATCTAGGATAAGGCCTAATTGGCTTTATTTATCTCTCCAAGCAAGCAAACAAGATATCTTAAAAACCTTAAATCATGACAAAACCCTAAGTCAAGTTATAAGGCTTCTTTTGTCTTTACATCCATATTAACACTAAAAAACACTCAATTTGAGGAAGTTTACCTCCTATTTAGAAGCCTTCTCATAAATAAGGATTACTTTTTTAATTCTATGACTGCCATGTATATAACCTTGATAGAAAATTAGGAAATCATTGACAATCATACGCCATATGCCATATGTTTGAGTTTTTTTTTTTTTAATAGATAAAAAAAATAAATGGTCATTTCATTTAATTTTTATTTTTTAACCAATTTTCCAACCATAATTGCATACTATATGGCATAAACAACCACAAATATGATAGATAAAAATAATAATAGTTTGTAATCATAATGTGATTTTTTAATTATAATATAAAATTGCTATAAATAAAAATAAAATAAAATATTATGGTTAACATAATTAAGAGAAGAAGGATCGAGCATAGATCTTTTGATAATCACCAATTTGAGGATGAGAGATTTGAATTGGGATATTGCCAATAGAAATGTCAAGTCTTTACCGATCATTGCAATCAAAATTAAGTTGAAATGTATGCTAGAATTTTCAAATGTCACAGGATGTTAGCCTCTGATGTGCATTTTACAGGTTTATGAAAGTAGTTAAATATTGTTGATAATGTAGCCATTTAGTATTAAAGTTTTTTTCTAATTAAATTGTAATACAATTAAGTATATTTAATTGGAGAGTATATGATCAAATTTCGTCCCATATAAATGAGTATTAATGTGTAGTATGTTATTTATATATATATATATAAAAGTACTAACATATTTTTTTCCCGCTTATTGACAAACTATCAAGGAATTATTTATTAAGAGTAATTGTACATAGACTCGTAGGACACCAATGTTACTGTCATCATTAATTAAAATTTTATTGAAATAAATAAAAATGTTATATATTTAATACTGATATTCAATTGCTAAATAGTGGTTACATATATATATTTTATATTTATTAATTCTACAGCGACTTAGTTTTCTTGTCTAATTTTAGAGTTATATTATATACTATTATTCTATTAAAATTATGATAAAATAAGTTTAAATTAAATTAAATAATATCTTATTCAATCCAAATAAGACCTGATTTAATCCAAATAAAATGCAATCGCTTATCAATTTTTTCTTGAATGTACATCAAGATTATATCTATTTTTGATTTTTTTTTTATCTTTTTAGTTATAAAAATTGATAAAAAAAAATATATGCTAATTCTTTTTCTTTTAGATTTTTGGGTAATTACGAGGCTAAATGAGGTTCAAATATGTCATACTAGCTTTTTAACTAGTGTCTAGATAAAAAAAAAATTAATTACATTGACTAATAAAAAAATAACACGTGGTAAGTATAAACAATTAATAATTTTTAACGGCTATCACAAGAACAGAATTTCGTGTATTAAATTGCATATCTGTCTGGTTTCAACGAATCGCAGTCAATTTTCTCTCTCTAACTGTACTTCTAGCGTTATACAGAGTTCATATGTATAAGTAATTAAGTATAACTATAATCTATCTCTATCAAATTGAATTGTAGCTAAGAGAAAGTATAGGTCCAAAAGCAAGTAGTTGATGACATTCTTAACTACCCATTTTGAATGGTTTGGTAGTTACACGTATAAAAGTTAATGCATCAAAATTTTCTAGGTTACATTTTCATAATCTAATTTAAATAATTGATATTTTTTTTTATCAAATTGAATGATAATATTTGTAAAAATTTATAAAAAAGAAATTAATAACAAAAGATGATAATTTAATTATTGATATATCTTTTAATCATTAAATTATCATCTTTTACTATTAATTTGTTTTTTTATAAATTTTTACAAATATTTTCATTAAGATACTTTAATAATTTAATGATTAAAATATGTATCAATAATTAAAGTAGGATACTAAAATAAAGCATTCTAATAAATATGGTAAAAAAATGAATACATTAATTATAGTATTAAAACTCATATAAGAATAATTTAAATTTGTTGTTTATTTTTGTATTAATATATTGTTATTATCATTAATAATTAGAGTTTAATTTTTTTTAAATAAAATGATAGAAAAATTTAGAATAAAAAAGTTATATCATTAATTTTTTATCTTGTGTAAAATATAATCATAATTTTTTTTTAAAATTTTCATAAATGTCATTTTTCAATTTACTCTTTGACTAAAAACAATAAAATATTATTTAAAATAATTAAAAATGATACTAATAATTGACTTTAAATATTAAAAATATTTTTTTAATAATATAAAACATAAAAAAATAAAAATAAAATATTAACTAAGTTTAACTCTATCATACCCATCCCATTAAAATGCATCTACGTTGAGTACAATGACAAAAACAAAATAATATCCCCTTACTCCTATTTTTTCACCTCAAAAATATTTTGCACACGATGTGGTAGGTAATTAAGATTTTTTTTTTAGAGATGTTATTAATTGTTTCCATAATTTATATAATATATATCTCAACCAAACAATTATTTATTTATCTGAATTTTTATATACAAAATAATATTTTCTAAAAACAATGCTAACAAAGATTACTTCATCTAAACTCATAATGATGAATATGATTTCATCTTAATCTAAATAAAGTTAATTTTATCTATATTTAATTATATAAAGATTATTTCATCTAGACTCATATAGATGAAAATGAAGTTTTCATTTGAACACACTTGAAATGAATTTTTATCACTAGACATTCAATAGTTGATCAAACCTTGTCAATTCTGATAATAGTAAATCAAAATCAGGTCAAGCTACTCAGTGGAATAGCGACAAAATAAATTTAAACGGAATTAAATTGTAATAAAAAAAATTATATTTAATATAAAATTTATAAATTAGAAGTAATTAGCTGTAACTTAATAACATAGAAATTATTTGAATATATTGAAGTTCTAGAATTTAAGTCTTATTTATAAATGTATGAGTTTTTTTGGAAAAAAAAAATATTTAATTCATTCAAAAAAAGAATATAAAAATAATTAAATCAATAAAATAAAAATATATCAAATCATTTTATATTAAAAATTAGTTTTATTGTAAAAGGGAAGTAGTCACTTCTTAATTCTTAAATATTATAAAAAATAAGTTATAATTATTTCTTGCAAATTTGTTTATTAATGATTTTTTGTTGTAAAAAATTAATTTGAATTTAAACAATTGAACAATTGTTTAAAAATAAAATACCTCAAAAAATTTTAAACAATTGAAAAATACCTCAAAAAATTTTAAACAATTGAAAAATAAAATAAATTAAAATCATTAATTTTTTTTTCTAAAATGATTAAAGTGTTAACAAATATAAAAGTAATATTATTAAAGTGTATTAATTTAAAGTAAAGTTATGAATATATCCAATTTATGAAATTAAAGTGACCTCAAGTATAATTTTTCTAATGAATTAATTTTAAATTATATTAAAAATAAATAAATAAATAAATATTATTTATATATGGATTAAAAGTTTAAGTTTTTTATAAAATATTAATAGGAACTCAAACTCAAACTAACCCTTACTTAAAGAAAATCAATGATAAGCAACCCTAATAACAATTAATAAATATTAATCAATAATATTAGTTAATAATTACTCAACATGTTAAGTTTGGAAGAAAGGATTCGATAGTCTTTTTTATTTTGTGTAATAATTTTGAGAAAATGAAACTTTTAAATTATAAAAATATGTTATTTTTTTTAATTATATATATATATATATATATATATAAGATAAGATATTTATTGTTATATTTGAGATAAGATTTTCTTAGCAATGACAAAGTTGGAATATTCGGAGAGAAACTATAACGCCGTGCAGGTGTAGAAAATAGTGTAGAAAAAAGAGGAAATGGTAAGATTAATCATGTATATTCTATTTCTGTAATTATTCAATTGTGATGATTATGTCACGTAATTAACAAAAACAAAATTCTTATTTTTGCTACATAATAAAATAGAATAATAAAATTGATATATTCAATTGAAACTAAGAGTTAAATGCATATGTGAAATACATTTATTTTCACATATTTCAAATAAAATAAAAGGTTTCAAATCGAATTTAATGATATTGCAAATTCATTTAATCTAAAATAAATAAAATTTATCTAATATCATTGAAGAAGAATTAATGTCAGACTTACTTCTCTACTTATCTACTTAATTTAAACTGCAAATTAAAATTTGAATTTATTAAATTATTTTTTAAAAGTCATGGGAATAATTCAATACAACCCAAAATAATGGATTAAAAGGGCAACTTTTATGATTAATTGGACTAATTAATTCACCACACACTCAAACAAATTACTTATTTAAAATAAAAAAATTATTTATTACAACTGATATAATATTATTAATAAATATAATTGATTTTATATAATTATATTAAATAAAAAATTATGATAAGCAAAAATGATATTTTCCGTAAGAAAAGTCCTCAACGGCGATAAAGTAGCGGCAGCACATGCCATTGTTTGGCTTAATTCTCTTTTGTTCAAAACCCATTTGGCTTCTTATTCCGTGTCAGATGCTTACAAACAGTATCAGTATTCAATCGTATATAGAGACCGTATCTCGAACCAGAAGATATTGAGCGAAGAAGAATATGTTCACTTAAATTAATTTTCCAAAATAATTTACATATTTATATGTATTAGAATTATCTAAAAAATTGAATAAGTTTTTTATTTTTATTTTTTTAAATAATTCTCACATGATTCATGATGTATTGGATGAAAAAAAATCATAGGTTACCTATGCTTTCATTTAATTATTTCACGTCATTAATAAAAAAATTAAATAAATATGATGATAAAATTCAATTTAAATTTATAGCAAAATGTTTATGATAAATTTAATATAAAATATATATTAATAACTCAAATTTATATTTATAAAAATTATTAATATATTAAATAATTTAAATATAAATAAATAAGTATAATTTATTTAAAAGACTACCGTTATTCAAAATTTATAAATAGTACCTCAAAAATATGGGCGTAATTGAAAGTTAAAATTCTCTCTTATCTAAATTCACTTGTACAGAAATTTACTTAAACACCAAAATAAATATATATTCTATGATGTAGTTTTTTTCTGATATGTTTATTAATATCTTGCAAGAGTATAAATTTAAGTAAAAAAAAAAAAATTATCATTTCTGAAGATGACAATAGAATTCCAATCAATTCACATGTTCTTTTCAATTATACTTTAAAAGGAAAAAAAAAAGATATTCTAAAACATCAAGAGATCAGAAAGGACAATATGGAATGCTACACCATATCTTTTGGTATTCTTTATACCTATTCTCATGCTAATGAAATGCTTAAATCTATGTTAAAAAACGACTACCCATCATTTTGTATTAAAATTATTTAAAAATATATTATTTCTCTAATATTTTTAATTTATTTTAATATATAACGTAACATAATTATTACATGTGTAAATTTGTTTCTTTTAACATTTATCTAAAGCGAGTTTTTGGGGTTAAATATTGGTTTTACCGTTTATAAGAAACATACAAATAAATACATATAAACTTAAAAAGTAAAAGTATCATGTAAATATGTTTATTTAGGTCTAAAAATGCATAATAATTTTATTTAGAATAAGTATTTTAAAATATATTTTTTTGTAAAAAATACGTATAAAGTTAACATTTAATCTAACTTTTCGTTATTTATAATATAATAACATATAACACATGTGTATTTATAATTTTGATAAACATATATCTAATAAAGTAATTTGTATTCAAAAAATAAATCAATATTTTTAAAATTTTTTTGATTAAATTTATTTAAAAATTTCATTGTTTAATGTATTACTTTGTATATTACACAATCAAAATTTTGTTTTAACTTTATTAAAATTTTGCTATATTTTTATAATGTTTTTAATAAAATAGTAATTTTTTTAAAGTATATACCTATTGAAAAATATAAACATGTAATATATATATTATTCTTTATATTTAATGAAAAATTAGATAAAAAATAAAATAAAATTCCTTACCTAGCATAATTTTCACAAACAAATAGATTTAAATGATATTTTTTTCACAAATAAATAAACTTAAAAACATATTTTATAAGTTATAATAGTAAAATACAACTTTAAATATATGTTTTCTTTTTGTGCATTAAAACTTTTTTATTCATAGTTGAAAAAAATTAAAATACTAAATAACAACTTTTAACTTAAATAAAGATATCATTTTGATACTTTACAAAAATACATATAGTTCAGCAAAGAGCTTATACCATAAGGAATTGGTAATTATGGTTTTTTTTATAAAAACATTATTGTTATTTTGAATAACATAATATTTTACGTGGTTTTAAAATATATCTTCAAATTTATGTCTAGTCTACTCTCTTTTTTCCTAATATATTTGTAGTCTATTTGACTAAAAGGTAAACTATTTTATTTATTATGTAATTCAAAGTTACAACATCATCTAGAATTACTTTATAAGTCAAATTTGTCAGTTGCATTCACAATACTCTCTCTATCAATATTCAAATTAAAATTTAACTAAATGAGTTTTTATAGAAAGTAAATGTTGTTTAGAAAAGTCATTTTTTAAAATTATAAAAAATAAAATCATTAAAATTTATAACAATAAAAATAACACTCTAAGGACATCTCTAACCAAGCAACAAAACACTAAATTTGGTACAATAAACAATATTGTCAAATTTGAAATGACAAGGTTTATAACACTAACATTATCCATGTACTAATTTTTTATGAAAAAGTTATGTATTTTTTAATTATAATAATAAATTAAAATGATGTATATGATACAAAATTAATAAAAATTATTAAATATAAATTTTGGTATAAATTTAAAGGAATATTATATTATACTTTTTAGTGTAAGATTTGATATTTTGGATTAAAGATAGGTAAAATTTTGATATGCAAATTTTAGTGTAAAATAATAATAAGAGTTGGAGATAGTCTAATTATTTTGAATGAATCTAAATTATTGTAGTTTAATTTAAACGATATTAAAAATAAAAAATGTATTATATTTATTTTTAAATAATAAAAATATATAAAATATATTATTTTTATAATTACACATTTTAAATACTTTTTTTTTCTTATACTTGACATCATTGCTCATCCTTGATATAATGGGGATAAAAGTATCCAGTTATATTATATCTATTCACTACTAAAATAATGATCTTTAGATGTCTAATAAAAAATCTAGATCATAGTTTATATATATAGCCTAAGTTTTTATTAGTAATCGTGACCATACGTTAAACTATAAAAATTACTTAAATATAAAAAATTTATATAATTACGATTATTAAATGATCGTAATTTAAATAAAATAATAGTCTCAATATTTTAAAAACCAAAATCAAATAATATATTATGTGTGTTATTTATTTAAAAAAATACAAAAAATATTTTACAATTTTTTAATTTCTCTCTTAATTTAATTTTATGTATTTTCTCTCTTTTACACCACACTAAATTTCTTTATCAAATTGTTTTTCTCCAATTTTTTTTTCTTTTTCCCTCCCACTCACGCTTGCTTTTCCTTTCTTCTATTTTTCTTTTTCCCGTCACACTTGCTTTTCCTTTCTTTTCTCCCCTCACACTTGCTTTTCCCTTCTTTTCTTTTTATTTTCCCCTCAGTTTCCCAATATTGTTTTCTATTTTCTATTTGGCATTTTTATTGTTTATGTTTATGTTTTTTATTTCATTTTATCTTTTGTTTAGGTGTACTCTTGTCAAATTTTAGTCGAATTGAAGAAGCATATCTCATGTACATTTTAGTTGTCTAATAAAAGAGATGATTATATGGCTTTTAAGGTAAACCC
The DNA here is from genome assembly GCA_037013495.1 of Hippophae tibetana. Taxonomy (NCBI): domain Eukaryota; kingdom Viridiplantae; phylum Streptophyta; class Magnoliopsida; order Rosales; family Elaeagnaceae; genus Hippophae; species Hippophae tibetana. Next base: position 24,997,130 of record CM072805.1, on the reverse strand, counting down.
TATTATGTTCTCTGATTTATGTTTTTGATGATTGATTTTCTTTCATGGATCAAAATGCTAGCCTTTCATAGGTTGTTTGGAAATTGAAAAAAAAAAATTCACCATAAAATATTGAGGATTGGGATTAGAGATAGAATATGAATCGACTTGACATGGCATGGTGTTAAATTTTCGTTTCTTTGCTCAGGTTAAAATTCTTAATTATTATGACCCACATACACATTAAGTATTCAAATGATGTACTAGAAACATAGAGTTTGGTTTTACTTTTCATTTCTATCCGTCAAAGAAGATTAAAACTTGGATCTTTCATAAGTTTGTTGATAATTTTGTTAACAATTTCTAGGTCATAACTACAAATCCAAAGAACTATTATGTTCGATTTAACACTGGGATTGTGTCACCTCATTATGCTTGTTATGTTATAGGTTTTTCATTAATTCATTTATCAATTTGTAAGTGTTTTCTCTATTTAAGCTACATAATACAATTTGTAATGTTTTCTATGTTTCAATCACCATGAAAGCACAAAAAGAAGCTCTTTGTGACATGTAATGCAAAGACAAGTTTCTTCTTCCGAGTTTAACAGTTGTTAATGATGGAGAAACTCCAAAGGATGTATTGTAGAAATGGTAAATTATGTGTGATTATTATTCATGTTTTTGAGTTTGTATTGTATGTGAAATTTTATTGATGCAAGGAGTTGGGTTTGCATAGTTTAATAAGGAGGCAAGACATGTGGTGGAGGAGTGAAAATTGAAAGTTGTTTATGTTTCTCCACCTTAACCATCCTCCCCAATTCCAGAAGGCTCAGAAGAAGGGTTATCACCTAAAGGTTTTTTTTCTCCATCATGCTAGCTTTCAATAAGCATCCTTTACTTTCAGCCATTTTTCTAGAAAATTTTCTCCACACACTTTCTGTGAAATCCTTAATTCCCCTCCTTATAGAAGACATCTATCTGAAAGCAACTATATTTAATCAAATTAGTAGTTGTGTGTCATGTAATATTACAGTAGTGTAGTTCGCTTATTCAAAATTCAATAAACATAAATTTTTTCTTTAACTGTCATAGATGGGAGCTATATTTCAAATTGATGGCTTAGTTTTACAAGTGTAACTCTTAGAATCATCTCCATCTTAATAATTGTATACAGCTATAAACAAGCGAGGAATGCAGATTATGTAAAATAACCTAAAATGTGTTTTCATTGCAAATTTTTCCTAATTAATTTTATATATTTATTGCAGCTAAATAGAAAACCATCTTGGTGTGTGATGTTTTAGGATGATCCTAGAGGCATAAATACTTCCCACAATTGCATGATGATGGTTGTTGTAATAATTGGTGCTTTGCGTGCGTATTGTTATAGAAACAAATAATTGTACTGGTGTAACACTATTAGGATCAACCATTAAGTACATGAAAATTCAAGCTTGCATGTAAATGTGCATATGTAGATGAGATTCATAAAAAGATCACATTGAATCTCAATTCTACTAGATGCATAAATATTCTATTGTGTAATGCTAATTGGGTGGGTTAACTTGAAAAATGTCTATTCAAACCCTAACATCTTGTGTTTTGTGACCGTTGTTGAATATGCATATATGAATTGGAGCATGCCGATCTTGATGTTGATAGTTTGAGTGATTTTTCAATTATCAACCTCAGGATATTATTTGCAAACAAGGATTCTAGTTTCATGGATCCACAAAAGCAGATAATTGAGAAATTGGCGCCTAAGAGGAAATTGAGAATTGATACCATTTAGCGATATGGCTTTTCTTCTTACTCATATTAGTTATTATTATTTTTTGACTTGTTATCTAGTGTATTGATTTATCCTAGTTAGGTTTGTTATTTTTAGGTATATGAACTTGTTACAATAAGATGTACACAAAAGAAAGGTTAATTATTTTTAAGTTCAATTTTCTCAAATGTTACTTTTCATTATATAGGGTTCAATAGTCATTAAAATCAAAGGCCTCAAGGTTTGCCAATATGGTATAGAATGAGAGTAATTTATAAATGTATAGTTCATTAAACTTCATAATTTCAATCTTTTTATAATTTTTATAAATATGTATATTCACTAGAAGTACTTGCACTATTTATTGGTCAACTCTATGTAATATCTTTTTAATTAAATTATATTAAGTTTACAATTGATTTTTTTTCTAATATGTAGTGTCTTAAGCAACAGTTGTTGGTGGTTTTTCAATTCTAATCATTCACACTATTTGAGTTTTCATATTGAGATAAGTATGCTATTTAAAGATATTAGGTTTTTGTCCTTTGTCTATTTGGATTTTTGTACTTGAGATTATGCATTTTCAATTGGTTTCTTTAGTCATTTTCTTTAACCATTTGATCTAAACTCTTTACCTATTACAAACTGATATAATGTAAGTTTCTAAAATCAAGTTACATTGAGAATAAAAGATTAACTTATGTGCTTTGAGAATATAAAATGCACCTTAGTAAATGTAGTAGATTGTGCTTTGTACACATATATATCCATACAAAGCTATTTTGTTTTTTTGTTTTTTTTTTGTAAATTGGAAGAATATAATGCTTGAAGAAAACTCCATATGCTCAATAATGTGTATTTTACATAGTTAAACTAAAAATTAATCAAATCTTACAACTCATGTTGAACAATAAGTGTGTTTTTAGTACCTTGAAATATTATGAAAATTTGATGTTTGTTTAAGTTATAGTATTTTTAATTATTAGGTGAGTTTTTTGCAGTGATGTCGTCTCATGATTATGTGAATATAATAAGATAATTAATTTTAATTTCAAGATGCTTCAGAAATCTTGGGGTTTATCCGTAAGCTTCCTCAACATTATTTTGTTGCCAATTACTAGAAACGTAGTTGAACATACTAGAGTTGTTATTTTTTGCTTTTAAAAACAAATTGGTGAGTCTCTTTTGTCTTAGTTGATCACTTAAAATATCCATTTCATTCTGTTTATTAACTATTAATGGCACAAAAATACAGGATATAACATTAGGGGTTACTTTGGGATCTACAACACAAATTTTTATTTTTATGTAACGAATGGGCAAAACTTAGACCATATGTGTTCTCTTATCTAATTTTTTGTTAGATTGATTTAGATTGTGAAAATTTTGAATGGTATTGTTATTGATAAATTTTTGCACATATTTTATATTTTGGGACACTTTAATTAGCTAACTAGTAATGCTTTATTATGTTTTAGTATATAAACTCTTAAATTTTATCGTACTCTTAATTTTAATATAATATGACTTTTAATATTATAATTAATAAATTTATTGTAATTTATAATGAAAAATTGAGTTAATTGAAATGTATATGGTTACGGTTTAAGTGTAGCCGAAACAATAGACATATTATTTAGTCACGATTTTATAAAATACGGAAGCTATAGACATATCATTTTATAAGCCGAGACCAAATATATGTCTATGATCTTGGTCTTTTAAAGACCGTGACCAAATGATATGTTTATATGACCTTGGTCTTTTATAAGACTGATAGCAAATGTATGTCTTTGGCCTCGATCTTTTAAAGATCGTGACCAAATGGTACGTTTATAGCCTCAATCTTTTATAAGACTATGACCAAATGGTATGTTTATGGTCATGATATATCTATGTCCATGATCTTATAAAATATCCTAACCAAATGGTATATCAATGGGCTCGGTTAAAAACTATGACCATATGTAAAAGTATATGATCTCTCTCACTTAGGCCTCGGCTTTTATGACCGTAGTCATAGATATATAGTCATGATTAAAAATTGAGACCATATATCAATTTTGTAGTAGTGATTGAGAAAAAGATGGTCATAAGAATAATATATGCAACTGATTGAGTGGTGTTTAGTATGGGTTACACATATTTCTATAATTTTTATTGAAATATTAATTACTTTTGTAAGAATGAAGAAAAAATAAATAAATTATGATATTATGCACGTTTGAGTTCAATTTTGTATTCATATTAAATATCATTTAATCTCAAAACATATTTATATCCATATATCTTGTATTATACATGTATTAAAATTGTTTGGTATTAAATGTATAACAGGTATATGACCTAACTATTATTAGTACCTCGTTATGCTACAACGAGGTTATAAGGATAATGGCTTAACGATGGTCCAGACTTGATGAGCTCAATAAAGTATACAACATAGCCAATTAGAGTACCTCGTTATTTCACTACGAGGTTTTAGAGATCAAAACCTGGTGGTATTATAAGATTCTGATGTGACTTCGATCCTCAACCTATATTGACGACCTAGGAAATCTACTTGGGAACCTTGAGCGATATGAATATAGAGACCTACATATGTAAACGCATATGGCAACCTATTTTATGTTTATTAGATCATATATAGTTATCATGTATCCAGGTCACTGAATACATAACCACCCTACGTGGCTGAGATGTTATATATATATATCTCTTTAATGAGAATAATATAGGATCAAATTCAGATATCAAATTTCTAACTTCTCTCTAAAATCACTAAAAACCCTAACATAAAGAATTATTTCCAAACAATTGGCGCTACCTATGGGTGACCAAGTGTCGCTCGAGGTGTAACGACCTTTGTAATTGGTGTAACCTCCACCTATTCTATAAAAGGGAACGTCATCCCGAGTTAGAGAAGGGGATATAGGCTTCAAACGAGGATATATAGGATCCAGGTCTTGGACACCAAAAGTGTCGATTAGGTCCTCTAAGTTGATGTGTGAATAATCCATACTTGTACAAGAAAATTTAAATTAGTAACTTAACATAAAATCGAGAACTGTAAAATTACCTTGTAAACAAAAGATGACCTTGATATTCATTTGAGTATTCCTTCCACACCCCAGATTTCCTCAAACGAGTTACAACCATAATATTATGATATTTTTCACAAGAAGTGTTTTGTAGCTCAATTCGCCTAATCTTCTCTTTACCACTCAGATCTAACTTGCTTATTAGTTCACTAACACAAGGCTGCAAGGTGTTAAAATGATGATTCCAAGTATAATGAATAGGAAAATCCACCTCGTTACCCCAAATATTCTCAATAATATAGAAGTACTTATTCTTCCAACCAGGACTACCATCAGGGAGTTTTAAGATGAAGTTCATGGCCAATAACACACGATATGTACGCTCTTTTTCTATCCAAACTGTTTTTCTTCAAGCAATATAAGATCCTAACTCATAACTTGTAAGATCTATTTTGTGTTCCCTAACAACCATGAAGAGGCACAAAAAGGTTTCCCACCCATTTGGATTTAGTTAGGCAAAATTTATATCAAATGTGCTCAAAGCACGAGCTACTAATTTATGGAAAGGGAAACAGAGCCTTATTTTAAAGTCCCCTAAATGAATCACCTACCACCCAGGTGAAGGATCATTAGTATCACAAAGATGATGAGGCACTGGCATTATACCTATATGAGTAGGAATGTTATATTTTTGCCTAATCCCTTCCAGATCTCTTGCTGTCATAACACTGGGCATCTTTTCGATATGATGTTCTTGGTTTCATGGGTAAGATCACCCCTATCTTCCCTTTTCTTTTTAGGGTGTGGTACTTTGGTAAATTCTGACATAAGGATCCTAATAACGGGCACTGGACCCCATGAAGACGAGACGAAGATCGCCCTGGATCCCGAAGAAGTGGGGAGAGCAAGAATACTCTCCTTAACAATTCTCGGATGAACCCATGGGTAAACAACTTGATCGAGGGGATATTTCTTTGGATGGGTCTCCTTTCAAAGACTTAACCTTGACAGGGACTTCCTCAAGAAGAGGAGAAACCACTTCTTTTCCCTTATGAGACATAGAAAATAAGATAAAAGATAAAGAAAGTACCTAAATAATGTGAAGGTCATTTGAATCGTGAGTTAACAATATAACAATGGCCTGACTTCCAATTGACATCGTTAGATGAGTGAACTAAAATTCTAATCAAGTAATTTTTTAATGATTTAATCGAAAATAACACGATGTTAAAATAATTAGTGGGTTGAAACTCTCTGAAAATAAATTTACTAAGTTAAAACAGGTAGGCTAAAAGTAAAGTTCTCTACTATTTATAAAGGGAAAGCGTTAAGTTGAAAGGTTTAACCAATAAATAAATTTAATTAAGGGAAAATTATTTGTAATTAATAACCTCACAAATGAGAGAATAGTATCGTCTGAGAGGTCGTAATCTATTTAAACACGTTGAATCATTTAATGTGATTAAAATCAACGACCAAGTATTATTCCCTTGACTTCTCAAAATCAAGAGAATAAGGGAGTTAATGTTTGGTATTAAATGTGTAACAAGTATATGGCTTAACCAATATTGGTACCTCGTTACGCTATAGCAAGGTTATAAAGATGATGGCTTAACAATGACCCAAACCTAATGAGCTTGATAATGCATACAACCTCATTACGCTATAGCAAAGTTATAAAGATGATGGCTTAACAATGACCCAAACCTGATGAGCTTGATAAAGCATACAACGTAGCCAATTAGAACATCTCATTATTTCACTAAAAGATCTTAGAGATCAAGACCTAGTGGTATTATAAGATCCCGATGTGACTTCATTCCTCACCCTATATTAACGACCTAGGAAATCTACTTGAGAACCTTGAGCGATCTGAATATAGCAACCTACCTATATAAACGTATATGATAACCTATTTTTTGTTTATTAGATCATATGTATTTATCATGTATCTAGGTCACTGTATATATAACCACCTTACGTGGCTAAAAATAAATTATCATGTATCATGTATCCAGGTCACACATTAAATTTCTCACTTCTCTCTAAAATCCTCTGTACAAAGAATTCTCATTAAACAAAACTTATTTCAAAAATTAGAGAAAATGATTTATTTTTTATAAATATTGACAATTGTCAAAACATAAGAATTCAGTGAAAAGGTTTATACAAACATGTGTCTTGAAAACCTTACCACTCGTAGGAAAAATATAGTAAAGATAAAATACGTTAATAACATATAATATTATACACATAATTTTTCACTTAAATTTCTATTCATACAATTAGATATATGCATCATAATTTTAAAAAGTTATCATTTATAATTTTTTAATATATATATGGATTATATTTTTAAATTTTTGTGCTTAACATTTCTCCATAAATGTATTCATTTTAATAAAATATACCAATACAAATATCTAATAATTAAGGTAATGATATTATTAAAATGTAAAATTTTAATATAATAAGACAAATTTATTAATAATTACACTAAAATATAATTAATAAAAATAAAAATAAATATTTTATATATTATATTAATATAATTATTCATAATAAATATAAAATAAATAATTTGATTAATATAAAATATCCTAAATAATGAATATCTCTTCCTATTTAGAAATAGCATTTTTTAACTTACAAATTATAATATAAAATTATTAAATAAAAGAATAAAATTTATAATTAATTGATAAGTTATTTATTATAAATAAAATATTTGGATTTGGAAACCAACTTGATAAAAAAAAAAACATTAACGGCCTATAACCAACTTGTAGTTGAGAATTTAGGCTACGTATAAACGAACCCAACTTCCGTCTGAACTGATTCAGTTGTTGTCACGTGGGAGGAGTAATCTGAACCGTTAGTTTTCCGTCTTTTCTGGCGGCTGATGGAAATCTGACAAATGACAGACTATATTTTTCTTTACTTTTTTTTTTTCCCTTTTTTCTCACACATTTCACTATTGGCTGTTGTTAAGACTTACGACACATGAGGATCCGCTGCTCTGTCCCCACATCAGAATTTGATTCTCTCCATTTCGTCACATCACTTTCGTCCCATTTTGACCAACTAACTATTTTACTTCTTTTCTCACCTTTCTAGGAGTTTTTAAGCAATAATTTTAAGAGATACTATTTATTATTTTAAAGTATATGAGAATCTAATATTATAAATTAATATAATTTTTAAAAAAATAGTTGAATAACTTTTCTTTTCCTAAACTGGAATTGCCTTTTGTTTAAGGGTTTTTTTTTTTTTTTTGTATATAGCAAAAATCAAATTTGAATCTTTCAAATTAAATAAAAGATTGTAATTTTTTTTTCTTTTTTCAAGAGTCATGATGGCAATAAGAAAAATATACACGAAATATTGAACTAGTGTTATCTATCAAGATTTAGAACCAATACAACAAAAAAAATTGAGATTATTAATGACAAAGATATGTATGAATATCAGTGTGCAAATATTAATGACAAAGATATATATATAGATATATATATATATATATATAAGTTATGTGAATAATATAATTATTTAAAATTTTCTGATAAGAAATGATATGTAAAATAAAAGACAAAACAATAGAAAAATTTATTAACTTAGCGGATAGCAGCACAACCCTAATGACCACGAAAACACACAACTTTATGTTCAATAATAAATATTTGTTGATAAAAAAAATTAATAATAAATTTATATTTATCATAATAATAAAGAATTTTTTTTGATATATTTACCATAAAATTTTATATTAATATTATTATTTCCATCATTCAATAACGTTACCTACAGTATTTATAACTTTTTTGATAATAATTTTGATAATATATTTATTAATTTATAATTTAAATTAATATGAACATAAAATGCTTTAATATTATTAAAAAATATATAATTTTTAATAAATTAACCTGACTTAACAGTAATTAAAATTTAATATTAATCTCATATTTTTATTCGTTCAATATATATACATAATAAATAAAATAAAAAAAGTACCCAACACCCGTGAGAAGAAAGATTTGGGACACGATGTCCCCTCGCTTTAACCGCCAGTAGTGTCCATGTGCATGTGTTCTGGTTTCAAAGTAGTTACTCATATCTTGTTAAGACTTTAAGGCAGCTATCACACCTTAATTTGCTTCAATTGGTGGACTCGACTAAAAAAATTAAAAATAACAAACTAAATTTACATAAAAATCTCCTCATTTTGGAGGCTTAAACTTGACCAAAAAATTCAAAGTAAAGAAATAACGAAAAAGAAGATTGACTCGGGTGTGTAATCTTCAATTCTCGTCTCTTTTTCACTAACTGAATTTTCATATACAGAATAAATTCCATAAAATTCTTTGGTAGAGAGAGAATAGATAAGTTAACATGTACATTTTTCTTAGACCTTGTATTTTAAGAAAAAATGTAAAAATAATAATTTGTCAAATAAAAGAAATATAGTTGATATAGAACATGAAGGGAAAATAGGAGAATAGTAAGATAAATTAGGATTAAAAATTTAAATAAATAAAAAATGAAAATAATAATAAATAAATGAGAAATGATAAACATTACTTTTGTGAGTGTAGGTGTGTTATGCAATTACATCCATGCTTTATGCCATAAAAAATGTAACTAGTTGTAATTGATTTTTATATGCTCAATGTATATAAAAAGTATTATACACTTCACAAAAGGATCAATAAATGAATCAATCAATTTTCTCTCAAACTCTATTTATCTTTGATCTTTTTATATATCACTTTCTTTCATGGTATTAGAGTTATGGTTGAAATTCTCATGGATAGTTTGAGTTCAACACAGTTGTAGTAGTTACCTTTAAAAATTAGAGAGCCTTTTTTACTAGACTTATTGTCTTGCTACAAAACCTTCCTATTAATCCTAATTTTTCAATCAACCTCGATGGAACTAACTTTTTAATTTTGTGTGAGCAACTCAGGCATGTCATTCGTGTATATGGCTTGTAAGGCTTCATCGATGAATCAATGGTTGCACTTTTAAAATTTATCAAGAAAATAGTACAACTCTCTTATAGTAAAACATATCAAACTTAAGAAATTCTTGAAATAAATCTCATTATGATAATTGGGATACAAGAGAAAATCGTGATGAATTAGATTTATGGCTCAATCATTCCTAATTATCTCAAATGTCTGATTGACAAAGGAAAAGGTTCAACTATTACTTACTAGAAAGCCTTGAAAAAAGATATTCTTAAACACATCTTCTACACATATTATGTAACTTTGATGGTAGTTGCAGGCGTTTGTAGAATGAATCCATGGCAATGAAGAATTATATTAGATATGTAAAGAACCCAATCGATCATATAATAACTGCTAGTGATGATATTTCTGATAGAGAACAAGTTCTTTATGTTATTGGTGGACTAAGTAGTGAGTACAACTCCATTATCACAAATATTACATAAAAGAAAAGAGTTTCAACATTTGATGAAGCTTTCACTTCCTTGAGAATTCACAAGGAACAACTCAAATGCATGAAAAATGCCAACTCTAAGTTGAAACAATCCAATATTGCTAGATTCATTCAATCACATTAGGGATCCAATTTCCAATAGTTCAATCAAAGGCCTCAGCCTTCTTTTAATGATTCTAACAATAACATGTATCAACCTTACCAACCCTTACAAAACTAGAGTCAACATCAAAATCAACAACATACTCAAAATTCAAATTGTGGTAATGGTGGTAAATCATCTTTCAAGTACAAAGGTACCTATCAAATTTGTAAAAAGTATTGGTATAGCATAATCAAATGCTTTTTTAGGTATTATGAGTTTTTTAATACTTTGAATACGAATTCAAGCAACAATAGAGCCCTACAAATGAATCGTTCACAAGTTCAAAATCCTAATTCCAGTGATGAATCTAGTATTCGATTCAATCATTAAGATTTTCAATAAGAGTCACAATTGTAATTTGATAAATTTTCATTTGCTAATGATTTTCCACTAGATGTATTTTTCATTCCTTCTATTTTATAATGCCTTGGGGATCTTGATCATTCTTGGTATTTTGATATAGAAGCAAGCAATCACTTAACAAGTAACAAAAATGTTCTTATTGATGTCATTAACTACACTGGCTCTGAAGTTGTTATGTTATGAAATGGCAGAACTATTCCCATCATTTCAATTGGAAGTGGTACTTTAAAAACTGGTGATAATGATTTAAAGTTGTGTAATATGTTTTTGGTGCCTTAACTAGCCAAGAACCTAATATATGTAAAATGGTTGTGTATGGAAAAGAACGTTGTGGTTGAGTTCTTTCATGACTCATTTTGCAAAGAACTACAGTATGAAAAATTCTTATTGGTTAGTGGTACTGATTAGGGTTTACACAAACTACCTGACATAGCTTCTATATCATCACTTGTATTTGGTATGCCAATTTATAATCTTCCCTCTTATGTTACTTAACATACAATGAACACTTGTATTATGTATCCCTATGTATCACATGTTGAATGTCATCACAAGTAAGTAGTTGATGGAAAACTTTGGCATAATAGGTTAGGACACCTTCATGAAGAGGTTATTAAAACTGTGTAGAGAGTTAAAAAAAAGCAAAAAGATTGGTTCATTGTCTTATTTATGTGTTGTATGTTAATTGAGCAAGTCTCACAAACTATCCAGAACAAATGTTCATCAGAGGTCTAAAAATTCCTTTGATATAGTAAATGTAGATGTATTTGGTCCTACCTCAGTAGAATAAATTGGTGGTGCCAAATACTATTGTTGTTTATGAATGATTTTTTCATGTTTTTCTTGGCTATATGTCATGACTTGAAAAAGTCAAACCCTGCAATTTTTAAGTACTTTGATGCATTGGTAGAGAGGCAATTTTAAAAATCTATAAAATAATTACAAAGTGATGATGGTGGAGAGTTCAAAGCCAATGAAATTTTTTTATTTCAAGAAGGTTATGAGAGAAGAATTTCATGCCATTACATTCCTTCTCAAAATGGTGTGATGGAACATAAAAACAAGCATGTGATAGAGACTGGTGTTGTGTGTTTTACAACACACAAAAAACGTGCAAGTATACACGGTCACAAGTAATAAAATTTGTAAGTAAAGTATCGTTCCCACGGAGATTTGTTACTATAGTTTGTTGAGTACTAAAATTATATCTCTCTGATTTTATTCAAAACGTTCGTTGATTGTAGCAAATGTAAGAAAAGAGTTTAAAAACAAAATAAAAGAAATCTAGGATTGCAATTTTTTACCAAATTCATCAACTCAAATCATTTTATTTTCTTTTGATTTATATTTTTTTAGTACATTTAATTTGTCAACCGAAAACTTCTAATTTTATTCATACATCTCTTCCGAGCTCCGTACAAACACACCTCGTTAAATTAATTCACTATATTCCTATGAGAATTAGATTCACCGAGATTCATTACGTTTTAAGTTTTCAAATGACCACACATACAATTAGGGTATATTCCTATCCTTCATCATACATGTCATTCTATTTACGAGCAATATACACACAAATGCCTCTTCCAAGTTTATTTATGTGCCACGGATCGTTTCGATAAGATTCGTAAATAATCAAAAAACATTAAGCACAAAATAGAACGAACAAATCGAACATCTTATAAATCTATCAAAAATAATTAAAATAAAAGCATCATAAATTTAGATCAAATGCAACCCTAGAAAAATTAAATTACTTCATAAAATTTAATTAAAAATTACAACATATTCAGAAAAATAAGATGAAGAAGAAGGAAAATTAAAACATCAATTAAAACAAATTTTTGGCACACGCAGAACACAACAAAATCCAAAAATGGATTCTGCGTGTTCCACAGCCAACACACAAACACTACAAATATTACAAACTCAAAAACACTTCTTAACACTATCATCTTATCTCCTATTTATACCCAAAATAATATATCAAAAATATTAAAATTTAATACACGTGGGGGACAGAGAAGTGTGGGAAAAATAATAAATTAAAACGCGTGGGGGACAAAATTGTATCGAAAATCGAATCGAAAATATTAAATAAATTACGCGTGAGACAGGGGCGCCGATTCTGCATTTTTTAAATTCATTGTGTGTGCCACGTGTCAGTGTCTGATTCGCTGAAAGGAATTCACGCGGACACGTGGCAGCTTCTCATTGGATGCGGGAAACAACGCAGGAGACAACAAAGCACGGAGAAAACGGCTACACACGGCCTTGATCCTACGCTTCCGTGCTCATCATAAAATGCCACGTGTCATCACCTGATTGGCTAAAAAATAGAGCGGGACACGTGGCAGTTGCTGATTCGAGGTTAGGATTCAGAGTGGACACGTGGCAGCTTCTTATTGGAGAAAAATCCGGCTGCATGCGGAGATCAGCCCACGGGATCAGAGGCGCACGTACGTGGGGGACAACGGCTGGACGCGTCAGAGAGGTGAGACCCACCTGCACGCCGGCCTGCACGAAAGTAGGCCCCACTTGGGCGCCGAGCCGCGTGAAAGAATCTGCACCCACGCGATTTGGTCAGGCGTGAATGGCACGCGCGATTCTCAGCCGTTTCTTCTTTGATCGGACGGTCCACTTTTGGCGCGTGGTGTATGGCGCGTGGCTCTTCTCATATGCGCAAAAAATTAAACTTTATTAATTGCATTTTGACTCACAAATTTATTTCAAATTACATTTTCAACTTTCTTTAATTACAGTTTAGCCCTTTTCTAATTTAAATTAAATTTTTAAACTTTTAATAATTAAAATTAAGCCCGATTTTAATTTAAATTATATTTTTGACTTTTAAAAATTGTAATTAAGAACTCTATTATTTGAAATTATATTTTTAGACATAAATTTGCAATTAATTAAGTTTTTTCGATACAAATTATTTAATTTTATTAAAATAAATAAAATCAGTAAATACTAATTTATTAAACTAAAATTAACTAAAAACCTTGAAAACATAGCAATTATAATTAATAAAATAGGTGAAAATAACTATATAAAATACAGTTATAACCTCGCCTATCTTTCCTTACTAGAAATGGTTTCACATTATGTTATTTGGAGTATTCCTTCAAGTGTGCTCTTCAATTGATAAATAAAATTCCCTCAAAAAAATTTAAATTTATAGTCATCTTTTAAGCTATTATACAATAAGCCTCATAAATATGATCATTATAGGACTTTTGGCTGCTTGTGTTACCTATATCTCAGGCCTCATAACTCTACGAAACTCCAACCTAAGTCTCCACCATGTGTCTTTCTAGGTTACCCTTCTCAATATATAGGATACTAGTGTATGGATATTATGACTAAACATATATACATTAACACTTATGTAGTATTTCATGAAAATTCTTTCCCTTTGTTGACCATTAGTTCTTGACCTTCCTCATCTTAGTCCAATTATGACATTGTCAATCCTACACCTATTCACTTTGTCACTCTACCTTATTCTGAACTTACCTAAAATGCTTTTTATGAGTATACACTTACTATTCTTGTTGCCTATGAGACACATCCACTAATATCTTCCTCTGGTCACACACCTTTATCTTTATCATCTTCATTTTCTACTTCACAGCCGCATTTAATGTCTTCTTCTCTTCCTATACCTTATTATTTAAACCATGTTTTATTACAAAATGGTTTCTTTTCATCCTAACCTATATCCCTAAATTCTGGTTTTCAGGTTTTTAATCATGATGTCATTAAATTATTTGTCCAAATTCCCTCTCTTAGTCAGGAATTTTCATTATCTGTCTTAAATCTACATACAAATATGCATCTCATGACCTCAAGAACCAAGTATGGTATTTTCAGGCCTAAGTTCCTAACTATAGAACTTATTTTACCTTAACCAAAAACTATCTCTAAGGCTTTACAATGCCCCGAGTAGTATGAATCTATGAAGAAGGATTATTAGACCCCGGTTGCTAACAACACTTGACAATTATTTTGTCTACCTCAAGGTGCTAATATCATTGGTAATAAATGAATATTTAGGGTAAAGTCTAATAAAAGCTTAGAAAGATACAAGAGTATAGTGGTTGTAAAGGGCCATGATTAAGCACATGTCATTGATTACATAGAGACTTTCAATCATGTAGTAAAATAAACAACAATTAGAGTAATCCTCACTCTTGTCTTGTCATAAAATTTGGTGGTGATGTAACTTGATGTCAAAAATGCATTTTTGAATAGAGCTTTGGAGGATGATATGTATATAACTCAGCCTGTTGATTTTGTTGATCAGTTTATACCTCTCTTTTTTCAAACCAAGTAAGGCATTATATAGACTCAAGTAGTCTCCAAAGGCTTAGTTCACAAAACTTAGTACGTGCTTGTTAATATGGGGATTTCTTAGCTTTCAATCTGACACATCTATGCTAGTGTATGCTAAATAATCTAATTTGATTACATTTCTAGTGTATGTCAATGACATTTTCATCACTAGAAGAAACCAAAAGCTAATACAAGTTATGATTGATAAGTTTCACATGACATTTGCTTGAAGGATTTGTGGTGCTTAAATTCTTTTTGGGCATTGAAGTTGTGAGAAATTATGAAGGGTTTTACTTGTCTCAACAAAGATATATTCGTCAACTTAATATGAATGTAAAAATTAGGTATAAATCTAGAACAAGCTCAATTATTAGCATGGTTGGTAAAACTGCTAAAAGAAATTCATGTCACTTTGCACAGCTCTCTAGTTCTCTTATATAACAACATTAGTGCTTGCTACCTTGCTGGAAATTATGTCCTTCATTTGAGAACCAAGCATGTGAGAATTCATTTTCACTTTGTGAGAGAAAATATGCAAGTTGATGAGCTAGTGGTTGAGCATGTTTCTAGTGAATAACAAATAGCTGACATAATGAAAAAATCCCTTCATTCTTGATTGTTTTAGAACTTGAAAGTTAAACTCACAATTCCTAAGAGAACATGAACTTATGGGAGGACGATAAACAGTGCTTGTGTGTAAATATAGGTGTGTTGTTTGTAATGCATTTAGTTGTAACCGGTTTCTATGTGCCCAATTGTATATAAAGAGCACTATACACTTCACAAAAGGATCAAGAAATGAATTACTCAATTCTCTCTCAAACTCTCTTCATCTATGATCTTTTTGGACATCACTTTCCTTTAGAGAAAAAATATATATTGTAATTTAAGCTGCATTCTTTATGAAATAAATGCAATACTTGATCTTATTTATAAGATTGAAATAACTAACTAGATAATTGTAAAAACCAAATGATAATCTAAATCATAAATATAAAATTTAAAGATAACTAAATAATATTATAAGGAACAATAATCTTGATATAGATAAACCTTAATTTAATTCATTATTAAATCTTTATTTGCACTATTTTTCTTAAGTGATAAAAAGTCGACTCTTGATGAGTTTTAGAGTCATTGTTGATTAATAATCAAAACTTAAAATATAATGTTAGGTCACCCTAGTAACAAAATTAGAAACAAAATCTTATTACTTTGATATCAAATTGATAGAAAATTGGTGAGAGAAAGAGGAGATATAGATGAAATGAAAGAATAATCACACAAATCATAGCTAAAAATTTAGACAAATAATTGGAGAAAGAAAGTAATATTATAATTCAATTTATCTTCTATATGAAATAAATACAATAATAAATCATATTTATATATATATATATATAATTAAAATAACAAATTAGATAATTGTAAAAACTATATGATAATCTAATTCATAGATATGAAATTCAAAGATAATTAAATAGTATCCTAAAGACTAATAATCATCATCTAAATAAACCTTAATTTAAATAATTATTATATTTTTATTTATTGATATAAATAAATAAAATCACATTACCTAATAACTTGTCATTGAATATTATAACCCGTTCACAAAATTATTTATAATAAAATTATGTCATAATAATTGAGACTTAAATATTTAATTAACTTGTGATATATAAAAATTCTGTAAGTAAGAAAGATCATTAAAAGAAATTTAATTTTTTTGTAAAACTCCAATCAAAAGTAAATAAATAGCATTGGCTTGTTCTAGATTCATACCTAATTTTTACATTCATATTATTCTTCTATATAAGTTATGTAGTTGTTATTCATTATTCTTAGAGTATATTATTCACCAATTAAATTACTTTCTCTTTACACTTCCTATTAAATATTTGTTTTTTTTAATTTTATTAATCTTAAATTTCATTAGACTCAAAGATTGAAATATCATATTATCGTATATTTTAAAAAATTTAAGGATAAGCATACATGTAACAAGTAGTTTAGGAGTATTAGTTAGCATGCAAAAATAAAAATTCTAGTTTAGTTGCACAATTTTATGCAAAATAAGCTTGAAAAATACCAACGTACTTTAATTTTATTAGGTTTATATTTTGATTACCTATATGTTTTACTCATCCTTTTTTTTAAATTAATAAATTTAATTTAAATTTAAAAATTAAATTGAACTTATATTATAACATTAAAAATAAATGTGTAAATTTGTTTTACTTATAACTTATCCCAATAACTTTTCAATTATAACATATATTTGAACTAAATTTAATAAATGAAGTACAAAATCTTACTCAAGCAATTTAAGAAATTAAAGATTAAAATTATTAAATTTAGAGTATCTTAATATTGTTTATCCTTATTAAATCTAATAAAATAGAGGATTAATACATATATATCACATATATTATAATTGTAATTAACTTAATAATTTCATTAAATATATTTATATGAACTAAAAACATTAATTACATGTATAATATAACATTTAAGTCTCTTACCCTCATTCTTGAACTATTTTATTAGATTAGTTGATCTTATATTTTTTAAAATAATTTGACACATTCTTTCAGATTTATATTAAATTTTAAATATGTAATTTTTTTTTCAATAAACAAGTGATATACAGAAAGAAAAAAGAAAATACCCGTGATCGAGGGAGTTATGTTCTAATAAAGGGAGGGAAGCTGTATCTTTGGCATAGATTTCAGCTTTATTGTCTCTACCATTTTATTTCTTTAAGAAAAATTGAATAAGTTAGGTATGCTAACCCCAACTACCTCTGTGTTGCATTGCTTTCTTTCCCACCTTAATTGAATAATCAAAACTAATGTTCTAAAATCACTTCAACAACCGTATGCGATATATTATTAATTCTTGTTGTAGTAAAATGATATTTGATTTTTTTTTAAGTATTTATATCTAATATATATTGATTTTAAGTTATTAATAATAAAAAATATATATTTTAACATTTAAATTAAAAATACATTGTTTAAATTTGAAAAGTAAAAATAAGTACAAGTAGAGTATTATATTCCCTTGAATATATTAGCTTGTGGGTATGTGTTTTGTTATTTAAAAATATAGAAAAAAAATCATAAAATTAATATTTTTAAAATTTATAATAATAAAATTAATATTTTTTTAATATTAATTTATATACTTCTCTATTCAAAATAAAAATACTATTTTTGATATTAAGAGTTTCAGGTGAATAAGCAAGGATGTGTTACTTCACGCATGCCTTTAAAATACAAGATTGTTGTATTTACTTTTTTTGAAAAGAAAAAAAAACACAAATATTTAGTAAATTGAAAAACAAATAATTTGATTTGCTGTGAGTAACAACTTACCTACTCCATGATTAATTAATAATACTTCATCATTTGCTAAGATTCGATGAACACTTAAAATTGGGAATTGTTACCACCAGAAGAGTTAAAAAAATTATCAAAATATTTATTACAATGCTTTTAAAAATTAAAAAAAGTAGGTATATTAACATAAATTAAATTATTATTATTAAAATAATAATATATTAGTGATCATTTTATTTAATAATAATAATACGATAAAACATATATATATCATATATTTTTTGAAGATAACAAAAAATAAATGTGATAATATCATTACTCAATAAAAATATTCTTATATAATTAGCAAAAAATTTAATAAAAATTTCTAAGATTTATTATAAAATATTATCGAAATTTGATTTTTTTACTTTTATACCATTAAAATTTGTAATTGTTATAAAAATATTATCAATTTTTTTTTTTATTTTTATAACATTAAACTTTATAAAATATTTTAAAAATATAACTTATATATATATTAATTATATTTTTGTTACATTTACATAATTTAATGGTAGGTAAGTAACAACAATAATTTGATAATATTTGGTTTAAGCATTTAGTGATTCTTCCAAAAGATAGCAATCTGTAAATGGGTCATTTAACTCGATATAGGAAAGGGATAAAGCTATAACAATACATAGTTATTGCTAATTCTTTTGTTTTTTTTTTATTACTATAAGGACCATTTTTTTATTCGGGTCATCATGATTCATACATACACTTCAATAGAAATGACTCAATGAGTATTGTTGCCGACATTGTTTTACATTTTATGATATTTATTAATTTCACGAAGAGTTTATATTTATTTTAAGGGCAAATGATTGTCAAAGTCTTATAACTCTCCCTAAAAAAATATATAAGTTTTGTTGTTATTAAATAGAGAATAAATGTCCTATTATTTAAAAAAAAAAACACACAAAAATCCTGGCTGAAATGAAATGTGACCATATGCCAATCACATGACCACCAAATCAAGGGCATTTTTGGTTTTTCATAAAGATTAAGTACTATCTTCCTGAAACCCCAAACACCCCAGCACATTCCTCTTCTGCAACAGAAAAGCATAGCCCATCCATAAACGGTCGATATAGCTGGAACAATAAAAGTAGACCAAAAGCTGGCCATCAAATAGAGAAAAAATTGATTAGGTGTGTGTTAAGTGAAATCGGTATGGGGTTAGACAGCACCGAAAGACCTTATTAATCTCATTCCTTATCTTTCTGAATTTTGCATCTGACTATGGTAGAATACAATAGCAAATTTGTGTATATGAAGGAATGGATTGTCGAACATAAGCTTCGTACAGTTGGTAATTTTATATTTTTTTATTTTAAATCGATGTTTTTATTTTTCAACTTCTGTTTCGTTATTTCAGTTCTTTCATATACGTGCTTTCCAAAGAGTATTAATGGGTTTTGTGGTAACACCTCATATAAGAATAATATTATTAATATATGTAAATACAATATCATATTACACCTTTAAAATATTTACGTTGTTTAGAAAATTTCAAAAATAATTTTGTATTGGTTTGCTACCGGCGACGTTTATGAGTTGTGACCTAAAATTGAGAGTTATTACCATCTATTTATAGTTGAAAAAAATATATAATGTTCACGCAATTATGAAAATAACGATTACATAATTTAACATTTTTTCTCATCAATTTTTTTATTTAAATTCATACTATTTTTAACAATCTCGGACATGAATTTTATATAAAAACGGTTTTCATTGAGCAATCGATCAATTAAAAGTATACGATTATGCATCATCAAAAGGTGTGTATCGATTTGAATTTTTGTATAGTGTTGATGTTTTAGAATATATTAAAGTAACTTATAGTTTTGAACTCTATCTCTAACAACATTACACATACACAACCTTTCTAAGGTGTAGTTTGAAAAGTCCATGTTTTATGGTCATACACGTTTATCTCAGTATAATGAATGCTCTAGTAAATTTTGCCCAAAAATTTCATAAGAATTGGTCACACTTCCACATTCACATAAGTGAGTTTATTAAAAGTACTCTTATAACTATGTACTCCACTCCACATAGAGTATAGATTTTATTAAGAGTTAATAATTAACTTATCATTTCTGTTGCTTCATGATTTCGTGCTTGTAACAATATAGAATGAGACTTTATAATCAAATTATTTATCTCATATCACTTCATGACTTGTTATTACCCATTGAACTTATTTCTTGGGATCTCTGGTCTACAAGTTGGGTTACCATAATGAGTGTTTATTCATTCTAAAGACATTAGTCCTATTTCTTTCGAGGTTTTGAAAACCTTATCTCTTGTTAATCCTTTTGTCAAAGGACAACCAAATTTTTATCAATACATACATGATCCACTCTTATAGCTTTTGTAAAGAGAATCTTTGCAATAGTCGTGATATTATTGCAGTGGATTAGGATAGTTGGTGTTGGTCTTTCACGTAAAGGGATCTCAGCTAACAGACTTATTAACGAGCATGTTTATTCACTAGTAGTAACTAGTGCTATCATTTTAGACTCAATCGTAGATTAAGTCAATATTGTCCGTTTCTTAGATTTTCAAGAAATAGCTCCACAAATAATGCTAAATGTACAACAGATAGTTGCTTTGGAGTCTTTTAGGGTGTTCCAATGAGCATCGTTGTAACCTTTTAGAACAATGGGAAACTTCTTATAATGTAATCCAAGGTTCATAGTTCTCTTAAGATATCTCATGACACTTTCAATTGCATTCCAATGCTCTATACTAGTTTTACTGGTAAACTTATATTATAGTCCCACAACATAAGCTATGTCTGGCCTAGTGTAGTCAGTAGCATAATGTAAGCTACCAATGATGTTGGCATACTCAGTTTGTCTAACACCATTTCCAGTGTTCTTGAACAACTTTACACTAGGATCGTAATGAGTACATGCAGGTTTGTATTTAAGTAATTATATTTCTTTAAGATCTTCTTAATGTAATTAGATTGATCTAGAAAAAGTCTTTTTTGAGACCCAGTAATCTTTATACCAAGGATTACACTCCTATTCACAACATGAATATTTGACCCCAAAAATAAGCATAACATCCACATATTAACATATAATAGTACAAATGTCATTTTATAATTTATAATAAATGCATTTGTCACTTTCATTCATTTTGAATCCATATAAGATAATTAGATTATCAATTTTTTCATGTCATTACTTAGGTGCTTGTTTTAGACCATAAAAGAGATTTATCTAGTTACAAACTTTATTTTCTTAACCTGGGACAACAAAAACTCTCAAGTTGGTCCATATAAATCTCTTCTTCTAAGTCATCATTTAAGAAGGTAGTTTTAACATCCATTTAGTGCACTACTAAATCATAGATAACAACAAGAGAGAAAAACATACATATGAAAGTTATTCATGTGACTGGTGAAAATGTATCAAAGAAATCTACATTTTCTCTTTGCCTATACCCATTGACTACAAGATGAGTTTTGTAATTTTCAATAATAACATTGGGTTTTAATTTCTTCTTTAGTATCCATTTACATCCTATGGTTTTACAACTAGACAATAAGTTAACTAAATGCCAAGTTCTATTATACTCAAGGGAGTCCATTTCATTATTTATGGCTTCTTCCCATAAATTGGCATTTAAAGAATATAAGGCTTCTTGAAGAGTTTGAGGATCTTTCTTTTAAGGTATAAGCATAAAAATAAGACCCAAAATCCTTAGAGGTTCTAACTAGTTTACTTCTTCTAATTTCAGTGTCTAATTCCTCATTTTGTTCACTAGTTCTAGTTATGGGTAAACTACTAGAATATGAGCCCCCACTATTTTTCAATTTAAAGGGAAACCTATGTTCATAGAAGTCAACATCATTTGATTATATAACTACATGATCATTTAAGTCATATAATTTATAAGTTTTTCCATTTACGACATATCTTATGAACACACATTCATATGCTCTATTAGCAAATTTATTTCTTTTAGGATTAGGGATCCTAACATAGTCTAAACAAGCCATGTTTTAAAATAACTTAAGTTAGGTCTCTTATTTTTTTAAAATTTCATATGGTGAAATTTTACTAGTAGATTTAGGGACTCTATTTAGCACATAGCAAATTGTTAATAAAATTTCTCTCTACCAATGGGAAGTAGTACCCGAGTTTAATAAAATTACAATAACTGATTCAATAAAAGTTCTATTTTTTCTTTCAACTTTACCATTCATTTAAGTATAATAAGGTTCAATCTTTTCGTGTATGATTCTATGAGTTTTATAAAAAAATATTAAAAATATTGGAACTATATTCAATGCCTCTATCACTTCGAAATCTTTTTATTTTTCTGTTAAGTTGATTTTCAATTTCAGTTATAAATATTTTAAACATGCCAAACGCTTCACTTTTATTTTTCATTAGATATACATAAGTATAATCTAAATAGTCATCAATAAAAGTTATGAAATAGTGTTTTCCATTTATTGTTAAAATATCATCAAATCCACATATGTCAGAGTGTATTAAGTCTAAATGTTTAGATTCTTTAACTATTGATTTATAAGAAGTTTTGGTTATTTTAGATTAGTTATAAAAGTTACATTTTTCAATATTATTCAAAGATAATTTAGGAGTTACTTCTAAGGTACTCATGTTCTTGATTATGCGTTTATTAACATGACAAAGTCTAGCATGCCAAATATTAAAAGAACTCAATATTCAATTTAATCATGCCATCAATGGCGTACCATTTCCTAACAAAAATATTATTTTTAGTTATTGTATACAAATCAACCTCATAATTTGAGTAAACCCAACTTTGTTAAGAAGATAACCCGAAACTAAGTTCTTTCTCATCTCTAGAGTATGCAGGACATCCTTTAAGATGACATTCTTTCTAGATTTAAATTCCAATTCCATCTCACTAGTACCATCAACTTTAGTGAAATGGGAGTCACCCAACAACATTTCCTTATCCTCAGAACAAAAATAGGACTTGAACATGTCATGATAATAGAAAACATGGCGAGAAGCATCAGTTTCCACCCACCACCCCTCAGATCCACCAACAATGTTGATTTAAGATATTATAGCAATAAGTTAATCTTCGATAAGGTTCACCTATGGGGCAGGATGATTCATGTTCCCATAGTTCCTAACCAAGTGGTTAGGCTTGTTACAACTATAACACATGGATGTGTTATTTCTTGAGGGGGTTAAGGTCCATTAAGTGGAGGATTATTTATGTTTCTATTTCGATTATTACGGTTTTGATTATTATTATGATTTTGAGTTTTCATGTTTCTTTCTTTTGGTTTTAGAATTATAGAGGAGGATTTCGTATTGGCATTGTTGTTTAAGACAACAAGTACTTAATCTTTTTTATCTTGTTTTTTGGGATTCTTCTTCTATTCGTCAACGGGTTATGAGACTTTCTAGAGAAAATTCCTTAGTTTTATGTCTAAGTGTATTTTAAAATCTTTCCATGCATGGTTCATTTATCTATAATAACAACAATTTGAAATTGTTTATCTAAAGTCATACATTCAGAAGTTATTTCATGTGCAATCTTCTACAGTTCATGTGATTGAGCTTTCACCGATTTATCATCAATCATTTGATACTTCATGTATCTGCTCACAACATACTTCTTTGTTCTAGCTGACTCAATGTCATACTTCTTTTAAACTGTAACCCAAATTTCCTTAACTGACTTATTAGAAATTATAATAGTTATACAAATCATCAACTAAATCATTAAGAATAATTTTTTTACATAAAAAAATCATTTTCCATCTAGGTGTCTAAGTCCTTAGTTATAGCTTCAATAAGAGGATTACACAGTGTTAGTTTTTTTAGTAATAAGAACATAAACGACATTTTTCATGATTAAGAAAATAATATTTTTTGTCTTCATTTTTCAAAGTATAGTCCTCGAAATGAAATGATTTATTGAGATTAGAAACTAACATTTCAATAGACATGATAAATAGAAAATCATCTTTAAATTGTTGTAACAAGTATATGAAAATAATTTAAGAATAATATTACCGATATATTGAAATATATTATTTAAATTAAGTCATTCTCTTTAAGACGTTTTGCGACTCTAATTAAATTTGTACAAACAAACACAAATATTAAAGATGATTTAAGAGGGCAAACAGTCTAGAAGGCAAAGATTGAGATATTGGAGGAGAAGACGGTAAACTATGATTAACTGATGGCAGCTGCCGTTGAACAGCATGAAAGTTCAATCAAGAGTACCTATTCCGGTTTTATGTGTTCTAGAATCTTATTTATTTACCAACTTTTAGTGTCAATTGTATATGTAGGCAACAAGATTATTTGGATTATTGTTATGTTTTTTTCGCTGCTAGAAGTCATTAAGTTTGATTGTTATTAAAATTTTATATTAGGAGCCCCATTTGGATCTTACATGATTTTTTGTTAAATCTAAAAAAATGATAAGAATATTTAATTTTTGAATGATTAATTTGGGTTTTGATTTATTTAGTGTTTTGAAAAAGGTGTTTGTGGCTTACTAAAATCGCCGTCGTGGGTTTTGATTTATTTTTATGAAAACCCAAAAATGCCCTTGCTTTTGTGGTCATGTGCGTGACTCATGGTTACATTTCATTTCAAGCATGATATTTTTTTAAAAATAACAGGATATTTGTGACTTATATTTCCTTTATTATATATATAAGTATCCTAACCTCCCTT
This sequence comes from Hippophae tibetana, assembly GCA_037013495.1. Taxonomy (NCBI): domain Eukaryota; kingdom Viridiplantae; phylum Streptophyta; class Magnoliopsida; order Rosales; family Elaeagnaceae; genus Hippophae; species Hippophae tibetana. The sequence goes on along the minus strand of CM072805.1, from coordinate 24,971,914 downwards.
CACCCTTATTTTAACGGGTTAGGTTATATATTTGATTTTACGTTTTGAATGTGAAGGTTTTGTCATTGGATTTCTTTTTCTTTTTAAATAATTTATCGACATCGATGATTCTTTGTGCTTAGTCCACTAAACTCACTTTTATTATTATTATTATTAATAATAATAATGCTTAGACACTCATACACTAATTCAGCTTCAACAATGAGGATTTTATCCGCACAAAAAAAATCAAATATGAGGAACTTTTTCTACAAAAAGAGATTTGGTTAAACATATATCTATAAATAATTCAAAAATATTAATGAAATAAGAAGTTATCTTTTATATTTTATCATTGAATAAAATCAAATCACTAAAGACAATAATCACTTTCTTTTACTTATTATTATAATTTATGATAATCTTAATTTATATATTTAATTATTAACAGATACACAATCACATGTAATAATAATATACACAATCACATGTAATAATAGTTTTGTTATGTTATTTTATATGTCACTTGTAATTGTAAAATATATTAGCACAATAATCATTTTTATACAACAATAACTTACCTTTTTAGTTATTTTTATGTACCTATTTATCTTGATGATATATATAATTATACCATAAAAATGCAATGTGAGAATTAGACTCTTATTAAGAGGCCCAACATCTAAATCTAGGTGTACCACATATTAAAAGTAAAAAAAATAATAATTGAATAGAGAGAAAAATAAAAATTAAAGCAGTCATTAGATAACTTTTTTAACTCTTGTATAATTAAAAATAGGTTACAAAATATAAGTTTTCCATTATATATCAACTAATAACAAAATTATTAGTTTTAATAATATTATGAATGCAAAGTATGAATTGAGGGGAGAATTTTTTTCCTTGTTTTTCTTCTCATTTTTCCTCCCTAACTTATTTAATTTTTTTTTCATTTCCTTTCATCTCTTCCATGATAGAATGTATGAATTTTTAAATATCACCTTCCCAACTTATGTTGAAGACTTTATCATGCTTGCTGTTTTTATGCATATTTTAAATTTGTCCTTAGGCAAGGACTTGATCGTTATATTTACGCTATTGTGTTTGATATGGATCAACTCAAGTTATATTTTCTTGGGTTTCAAGATATCACATATCCAACGATATCATATTTTAATGTACTTTGATCTAACTAAAAACTCTAATTCTTGCTTAAATAGATTACACTTTAATTATCACAATGCAAAATATATTTTTGTCATTAATGTCCCAATTCTTGTAAGAATATTTTTATTTAGAGCATTTATTTACTATCTTTGGTAGTTGCAATAAACTCTACTTTTTTAGTTGAGAAAACGACAATTTTTTATAGTTTTAATTGTTACGAGACAACTTTCATTACAAAGGTTATCAAGTATCCAAGATAGACTTTTTGAAATCAATATCTCTTGTCATATCTGTATTTACATAGTTAATTAATATAAGTTTTTTATTTTCAAAACATAAACTCATTTTGGAAATACTCCTAACGTATCTCCAACTCCATTTCATTGCATTACAATGCTCTTTGGACTACCAATGGCTGAGGAATATGGCACCATTTTTCCTTTTTCTTCTCATAATTTGAGCTCAATATGAAATGATTAGCAAGTGGAGTAAAAACTGAATTTAATTAGCCCATGTTGAATCATGCTAATACATTTTTGATATAATTTTCTTGTGATAACTATAATTTTCCTTTCTTCTAATGACATGATATTATCATGTTAAGAATCTACTTTGTGAATCAAGTCTTTCTTGGCAAAAACTTATTGAGTTCTTTCTTTAGCTGGTTAATCTTGTCAATATTGTGACTTACAATTAACATATTATCAACATAAAGAAGAAGTATGATAAATTCATCATCATTGAATCTTTTCACATATATACAATGGCAAAAAATTCTTCTTCAATATACATGTTCAATCATGAAATAATTAAAATTCTTTTAATATTGTTGTGGTTCCTACTTAAGTTTATAAAGATTGTTTTTCAATCGACATATCAAATCTTCCTTTTCTTTGACTTTGAGCACTTCTGGCTACTCTATATGAACCTCTTCTTCTAAATCACAATGGTGGAAAGTAGTCTTCATATATGATTATTCAACCTATAGATTTAAACTCGCATCAAAGCCAAATACAATCCAGATTGATGACATCTTCATCACATGTGAGAAAAATTATTCAAAATCAATTTTTTTTTCTAACTAAACCATTTAACGAGTAACCTTGCCTTGTATCTGAGTCGTGAGTTTTTTTCTTCAATGTTCAAATTTTACACCTATTTTTTCTTGAGTTCCTTTCTACCATTAGATAATGCCACCTAATCATATTTGTGGTTCTCATGTAAGGATTTTATTTCCTCTTTCATAGCTTTTAATCACTCATCCATATGCTAAAATGTCATAGCTTATTCATAACACTTTAATTTTCCCATGTTAGTGAGTAACACAAACTCATTTGGAGAGTTTTTAGTTTATGTTTGATCTTTTTAGCTAAGGTATAACAAATTGTTCTTATAAAGTTGGTGTTTCTTACTTTTCATCATTGGCTTATTCATAATGGTACCATCACTTTAAGAATCCTTAGTTGCATTGTAATGAGTGCTCAAAAAGCACTAAAATTACCATGATTTTATGCACATTAATTGATTAATATATATATATATATATATATATATATTTATATGTTTTATCATATATTTATATATATTTGTCTTTTTCGGAATCACAGGTATTTTTATTGTTTTTCAGGTATTTTGGCTTAAAAACGTAACTTAAAAACTCAAAGAGGAATACTGGAAGCAATACATCACAAATATATTAATAAATAAATGGGGAAATGTCAACAAATATGAAAAAATTGGACAAAATGGGTCAAAAATGTCAAAAATGTCAAAAAGGAGAAAATCGCGCCGCCGCGCCCCACCGCCCAGCCGCGCGCGCAGCAGCCCCAGTCCTGCGCCAAGCCGCACGCGCCATACCCAAATCTGCGTTTCGTTCCATTTTTCACGTGCAGCCGCCCACGTCATGTTGACGTCATCAAATGACGTCAGTAATCACCAATATGCGTTTTTACATTTTTTTAACATCTTTACCTCTACTTTTTCTCTCTATCCTAACCTATAAATACCCCCTTCTCTTCACTTCTAAACACACCTCAAAACCATTCTTCTCTTCTCTTTCTTTCTCTCATTTCTTAGTTTTTAAGCTTTTCTTAGTTTCTTTTTTAGTTTTAAGCTTTTCTTAGTTTCTTTCTTAGTTTAAGCTTTTCTTAGTTTCTTTCTTAGTTTTTAGTTAAATTCTCTTAGTTTTAGAGTTCTTCTCTTTTTGAGAAAAACTTGTAATGTTTTTGTAATTTATTAGCTTTTTGATTCAATAAATGGGAGTGCAAATTTCGCTTGGAGGTTTTCTAGCAACGGGAATAGCATCGAAGTTCTGTAAGGATTTTATTTTCTTTATATTTATTTTTTATGCTTTATTCTTACATGTTATATTTAATTTGTCTGTGATTAAATTAAACTCTGCTGGCTGTTTGTAAACATGATATAATAAGATTTCTAAAATGAATTGATTTTATTTTTATTTAAGATTTTATATTAAGAATGTTAGAGAGAAATATATTATTTTTCATTACAAACTGAAATATGAAAATTAGATTTTAAGGTTTAGTTATCCGGTCTAATTTAGAGTAGTGCTCTTTTATTTGTTGGTACAATCGCCCGGTAGTTAGAGTGAAACTCTATTTCAAAAGTTTTTATAAGAATTATTATGTGAAAATGTATTGACAACATGTTTTCAGTAGTGGTTTTAAAACTTGAAAGTTAGTACTCGGATAATTAAATTCTTATGTTTAATTTGGACACCTTGAATAAAGTTGAAAGTGTCTAACCCCACCAAAGGTGGCATTTAAATGGTTCATTTTCAATCTCTTAGAAAAAAGAATTAATTTAATTAACCAAATTAGTTATCAACCCCACCCATAGGTGTTAATTGATTTGTTTAGTTAACAAAGAATATCTAACCCCACCAAAGGTGGTATTCATATAAAAAAGAGAGAATCAATAAAATATCAATTTATATCTTTAATAACCTAGATAATATGAGCAAGCATAATTAATTTAGTTATTATATCCATAAATACTCCACTATTATAAATGATAAAATTTGCATAAATATTTATTGAATCTGTATCTATGTTTATTTTTATGTTATTAGATTATATTTATTGAACCTGTATCTATGTTTATTTTTTATGTTATTAGATTATATTTATTGAATATGTATCTATGTTTATTTTTATGTTATTAGATTAGAAACACAAAAACCAAACTATCGTGATAGGATGTTTAGGATTTAATTTCGTTTTTAAAAGTTTGAATAATAAATTAAAAACCACATACATTTCTTCCTTAGATCGACCTTGGGAGTATACTTATCATTTTCTTCGAAATGATTCGTGCACTTGCGAGAGTTTTATAAATATTAAAACCAAAGTATTGGCAAGAATCGGCGATGCCGGTTTTCGTTCATCACATTATAACTCTAATCATCACTTATTGGAGGATCATTCACTACATCTCTAACATATTCTATTGAATTTATCCTATTATCTTGCTTATGGGAAAAGGAACTGAATCCAAGTTCAATGGATATTCTTTAGAACGAGCAAGATTTTTACCTCTTTAAATATTTTCAATATTATAATCTTTAAAGAAGACGAAATATCTACTTATAACAATCTTTATTTTGATAGGATATCAAAGTATGTACCCAAATTTCTCATAACCACATCTCAAAAAGATCTATCCCTAGGAATATGTCAATCTTATATCCATCACTTTCTGCACAAGAGAGAGTGGTATGAATGTCATGGGTTGAAAAATGTTTGGATAGTGTGAAAATAATTATTCTACAATCTATGTAACATGGTGAAAAAAAATAAGTAAAATAAGAAGATTGGGAGAAAATACCTTGAAAGATGTTCTCATTTTCTTTCTCAAGTGTAAGCTTCCAAAAGTGAATAACAAATGTATAGAATGAGCTGCTATTTATATAAGGGGAAGTAATCTCATATACCCAACCAAAGTTGCATAAAAAGGCTACAATTACTTGGATCTAAGGGCTAAAACCTTAGAATTCAAAATTTGAATTTTCTTCCAAAATAGAAGGAAGGTTAACTTCACAAGCCCTATTATTGAATTGACATAACTTTCTAACTGAAAGTTTGATTGAAAATTTAAAAACACCTCCAATGATATAAAGCCTTTGCGTACATTTTGAACAGCCAAAAATGACACATATTCCCTTACCTAGATAGGTAAAACATCGCACAAGAATAGGTTCAGGATTACTAGTGTAAATAGAAGGGTCATGAACCTAGACATAGACAGAACTAAAATCATACCTTCTCACCTACTTGATCAAGGCTTGAAAAGTCCAAGAGTGATGTTAGGTTTAATTTGATATAACTCACGTGGAGAATAAAAAGTGATCATAATTAGCAAAAAGCCTTAATGGATCAACCTAATAAGCGATGAGTCATTAGATAAACATAACCATAGAATAATCTCAATAAAGAGATAAATAATAATTAATTATCCACTAATTATCTAAAAGATATAATTATGAAAAAATAACCATGCATACTATAATAAATCTTTATCAATGGATAAATGATACATATTAGGTTACTTCTATTCCATATATATATATATATATATATATATATATATATATATATTCATTATTGTATACATTCACACATAAGACATATCTTAAATCACAACTCAACATCTCTCATATAATAGAGAATGAAAACTAAACACTCTCTTTCTTATTCATCATAAAACGAACCTTAGATATTCTATACGTTCATTAAATTTCAATATTGACTTAAGCATAGGAAGGTCAAATGTCACCACCCTCAATGTGATTCGAGGTCCTAATGAGTTGTTATGTCTCACGTATCTATAAAGAACATTCCTACCTGGTATTGACAATAATCAGCATCAACACGTACAAAGTATTAATGTCACTAGAACTCCCACAAAAGAGAAAAATTGTACTACATATGGACCTTGTTGAGCTTTTGGACAAATATTTTGGACTATGATGCTACTTTTTAACTCATGTAAAGTAAATTATTAGGTGTAAGCATTCAAAATTACAAGTCTTCTAAGAGCTTAGACAAAAGAGCTAGACCAATCAAAATTGGACTATGTGGACCTTGTTAAGCCTCTAAATAAACATTTTCTTCTATGATTCTATTTTTTATCACATGTTCATGCAAAAAGTATTACATGTGTTCAAAAAAAAATTATCATTAAAGCTTGAGAAAGATAAGGCTACTATTAAATCGCTAAATTACTAACCTAAGTTTTCTCTTTATACATGTGTTTAAAAATACAAAATATTGTTGAAGTTCCAGTAAATGGAAACAAATGGCCACAATAATATTGACAAATCATGATATGTTTCTCAGATGAATAATAAACAATACCCTTGAATATATATTCAAATAAAAAAATGTCTAAACCTTAATTTTCCATATGAATTTACTAGATGTAAAAAAGAGAGTATAAAAGAGTGAAAACACTCCCCAACTTTAATTGCTTGACCATATGACTTTGTAATTAGAACAAGTGAAATATAGAGTACTCGTGTGGCTAGTAACTTAGTTCTTGTTTGATAACTATTTCGATTTATAATTAAATAATTAATTTTATGATTTATGATTTTTTGTAGAAATAATCGCCAATATATTTTATAACAATTTTTACTTAGAGATTTTTAAGAAAAAATAAAAAAATTACTTACAAGTTGTTTGGTAATATTTTATGTTTTTTTTTGAAAACTTAAAAAAAAAGATTTTTTTTGGTTATTATTTACAAATTTTATGTTTTTAAATATTTTTTTAAAATATTTATAAATACAAAGATTGTAAAACTTGATTTGTTCTTTATAAATATTCAGTGAAAAAAAAAAATTCAAAATCAAAAATTTAATTCAAAAATTATATTTTTAAATATTTATGAATTATCGTATGGTGTGGTAGTGATTCCTTAAACAAAAAAAATCAAAATTAAAAATCATTATTAGATTTAAAAATTATTTAATAAAATCAAAATCATTATCAAATAACCCGTAAATGAAGAACTTAGTTTTGATCAATATATGATAATGTTTGTAGAGTTTGAAATTTCTCAAACCGTCATGGCGATAAATATTTATTTATAGATTCTAAACATATCAATTTATTGTGCTCGAAAGGTCCTTACAGCCTCTACTTGTCACAAGCACTATACCACATTTATTTGTGGTATGAACTTCAATAGCAAGAAGTATGATTTAGGGTTAGATAACTAATAGTAATTTTTTTATTATATATTCTACAATTTTGTTTACTTATCATTTTTTTCTTTTTATCTGATTATTTTATTTTTTTGCTTTAATTCTCTTACTTTTATTTTTTTATAATTTGATCTGTTATTTTTTTAATTTTCACATATTTAATCCAAAAAATTTCATCCTAAATTTAAACTTTAAAAGTATATAAAAAAAATACATATCAATAACATCTCTAAAATTACTCAAATAGCAAGGAGGTTCCAATAATTTAGTATTGTATTAATATTAAATAACCTTATACTTAAAACAATATATGCACGAAATAATAAAATTATATAAAATATTCATTATTTTCATAATGAAATTTTTTATTTTAAATATAAATAAATTACAATTTAAAAACAAAACGATTAAAGTAACACAAAGATAAAAACGATTAAAAATAAAAATACTTATATCTTTCGTAAAAGATTAAAATTTCTTTTGTTTTCTATGTTTATTTTATTAGAGCAACCTACTTTTCAATGATTATTTAGTTTATTTTACATTTATTCTTTTATTTTTGTAATTTTTTAAATAAAAAGGTAAGGTTATATTTTTCTCATGCTACAATCACAAATTTAGTATTTCTTTGATATTTGTACAAACTTCAAAAATGCTAATGATATTTAACCTATGAAAAAATAAGATAAGCAAAGTATTAAAATTAAGAAATAAAGTAACTAAATTATAAGGAAAAAAAATAAGGAGATGAGATTGTCAAAATGAAAAGTAAATAAACAAAATCATGAAAAATACTGGGGACTAAGGTTTAGAATATATAGAAATATTGAGATAATTTTGTAGTTCATCTTATTAGGTTTATTTTTATTTTTTTTAATTATTTTAAATAATATCTTTAAAATGTATAATAAAAAAATAATTTTATTGAATATGATTCAACTAACTTTTAATATTAAATGAATCTAACTTATCAGAATTTTAATATAAAATATTTAAACTAAATTTTTTTATACATAATACTTCATCCTGATTAAATATCGTATCTAACTATTATTTATATTAAATTTTATTTATAAATATATTTTTAATAGTCAAATTATATTGTTTTAATTCATTCTTTATACACATAATATCTTCAATTTTATATCGATTATATAAAATATTATCACTTATTTTCTATTTCTCTCTTAGTACACACGTAACAATGTCGTATATATATACAATTTATAAAACTATAAAGTCAAAGTTTCAATTAAAACCAACTTAAACTACTTGGCTAGCTACGTAGATTAGTTAAGGGGGTTTGGCTTTTTCGTAGCATCTTCTTAACAACCAAACAACTGTATAAATATGAGTGCTTCCTCGCACAAGTTGCCTAACTGTGTCTCTATCGTTTTCAACGAGCCCAATTTGGTCGAGAAAATTACTAAAATCATATAAATTGATATATATATATATATATATATATTCATGTGCAGCAAGCCACGTGATAGCATTTTTGTTTAAATAATTTTTTAAAAATAAATATAAAAATGTGCAAATGTTTACGTGTTTAACATTTTGTCTAGTGTAACTAAAATACTCTTAGTCATCCCGTACATTTAAAAATTAGTAAAATAAGAACTTTCACTGTGAATTTGATAAGTTACATAGGTAAGAACAGGAACAGGAACACAGATGACTAAAACTTCCTTAAATTTTTTGTAACAATTAATAAAATGAAAATATATGTTAATTGGTTTGAATTTAAATTAATTCAATGAGATTTCATTTAGTTAAGTATTCTCTAATATTATAAACAATATGAAATGCATGAATTTAACTTACTTAAGAATTAGATTTTTTAACAACCGTCTAAATCCTCGCATCTTCGTTGATGTGAAGAATTATTGTTAAAAAATCTAAATTCTACATCGGTTAGATTTATGTCTTCAGTCTTACTTATAATACTTACTAATTTTTAATTCAATAAAATCTTATTAAATTAATTTAAATTTATCTCAATTAATCAATTTTTCTTAAAAATTTACGCTCCTTTATAAAGGTTGACTTTTTAGAGTGTGAAAAGCTAAAATTTATTCTTTAAATGTAAAATTTTGAACCAAGGAAGCTGATAATATTCTAATACTATAGAGTATAGACACCCTAATTTTCAAGTAACATTACTTGCTCAATTAGTTGCAATTAGATTTGAATAGATGTCGACAAAAAAGAATTGAATTAAAAAGGAGGTTAAAAATACATTCTAATTTATAATGTACTTATCTACGTATAAAAAACTTTCAATCTACCTAAAAAATGATACGTTGTTTATATTATGAAAGAAAAAATATATGATATATAATATTTTTTTAATTAAAAATAAAATCCATGCATTAAGAAAATTATGATATCAATTTAAACTTAAAAAAAAAAAAAACACTCATGTGCGTTTGTGATTTCTTTTTAAGCTTTTGGATTCATGTGCCTTTATGCAAATTGGGTCATTCAAAAATAGCCAACTGAATCTGATGTGATCTTTTTCGCCTCTAGTGCCTACTAGCCAAGAAAACAACAAAGAAAAAAAGAATCTATATATATATATTTTATGCTAGCTAGACATTTTTAATTAGAAATTAACAACTCAGATTATATATTTAAAAAAAAAATTAGTAAGAGGAAAAGGGGATAAATGTCTAACTATTATTTGTTTGTTTTTTTCCTATGAATCACATTGTTGCGATAAGATGCCAAGTTTTAAAAAAAAATGAAAAACAGGTTTTTAAACTTTCAATTAATGCAATTTAATCTTTATATTTAAAAAGTTTAGAATGTTCAACATTTACAAAAAATTGATAATATGATACTTAAATTTTTTAAATTTATAAATTAAAATGTATTTTTTTAAGTAGGGACCGAACTAATTGAAAGTTTAAGAATTAAATATCTAATTAAAAAAAACATAAGTTTAATCATGACTTAAAAAATTGTCCCAAAATAAATTTGTATATAGTGTTACCTACCTCGATCTCCTCCTGTATTCTTTATTTCTTTAACATTTTAACACTTATCTCTTCATTAAAAGAAATTAATACTTATCATTTAAATTGGATAAGTATTTGATTTTCAAAATTATTGTTCAATGGAAACGTTGATCAATTCTAAGACTCACCAAAGACTTAATCTTTAAAAGGCATCATGTAACCACTAAAAGAAATTCAAATTTTTGGTGCACTAAAAAATGACTTTTTTAAGGTGCAGAAAAAAATAATCATATACAATAAAATTTAAAAATAGAAAAATTATTGTAAAAATCTGTTTACATCTTCTAAGCTGTTTTGTGAGAATTACTAAAGAAGAAAATTAAAAAAAAAAATGCTATAAATAAGTGATTTATAGTTTGCTACATTAATGCTAAATATGGTATTTTGAATTACTACTAAAAGCTATATATTTCTTAAAATATCATGAGTCCATGTCACATGGAGATAAGAATATATGAAAAAGAGAGAGACGTAACTTAAGAGTTAATCCAAACGATCGCATGAGAACATGAAACATGTAGTCCACTATGTGACTTCAAGTTATTGATTTTTTATTTTTTTTTAAGATAAGACACAATGTCAAGCATGGAGTACTAGATAAAATGAAAAAGTAAATCCACTTCCTCTTTTTGGCATTTAGAATATTTAGATGAATTTTATATTATTTTATCAAACATATATATATATATATATATATATATATATATATAATTGAATTTTATTTGATACATGTATATAAAAGTAATATGGATTCTCTTTATATTAATTCAAATTTTTAAGAAAAATATATTTAATTCCTGTATTTAATATCCAATAACTCAATTATTAAATTAAAAATATTTTATTTATATAATATATAGAGTTAACCCTTTAAAAGAATAATAGATATGTAAAATTAATGTTATTTATTCTCTCACGAGTTTATTCTTCAATAACTTTTAATAATAATAATATTTAATATTTAAAATTTAAAATTTAATTTAATTATATTTATCTCAAAATGTTTAGGTTATTATTTAGGATTTTTTTTCCTTCTATCTTTATTTCCATACAATTAGTACATATTAATATACAAGTTACATACACACTTATAACATTTACAAGTATGTACGGGACATATATATATATATATATGAAAATTCTAGGCATGCACTCATATAATTTTGTATAGTCTATAATGCTTAGATAGTTAGGTGGTTTCTACGAGAACTACAGTCACTTTCTTGCTAAGTGCAAATAGTACTTTATTTAGGAGTTATCGTGTTTGATCTCAATACCTTTGATTATGACTTCCTCTACTAGCAAAATTAAAGCAATTGCTTTAAGAATTTGGACCATTCCTCACCTGGAGACTGGAGTTCAGATGCTTGTAACTATAGAAGCATAATAGCATTGGCTTCAAGTTACCATCACATACTAGTAAATGCTTAAAATATATGCTATTGGTGTAATTATAATAAATTAAACTATATTAACTTATTTTATATAATATTTGTTAACAATTTGTATAATACAATTGAACAAAATTGATCATAAATAATTTATATTTATTATGTAGTTTTTTATATATCAAAATAATTTTAATATAAAAATATATTTAAATCAATATTTAATTTTTTTTATATTTTAAAAAAATATTTTTAATTTGAGGTGAAAGAAAAAATCTAAATATATAATTTTAAAATTAAAATTTTATATAGATTAATTAAATTATCCAATATAATTTAAACTTATATTTATTTTTAATACTAAATTTTTATATAAATATATAATTTTTATTGTGTATAATTTAATTTTATTATATAATTACATAAAAATTATACTTCAAGATGGCAAAGTTTAATGACTAGAGTAGGTTTGAATTTTAGAGAGTAATTTAAGGAATGTTATTTCTTGATACAAAAGCATATGCCACTGCGTTACCGGGTACTGTTCTTTTTATTGCCCACCTTTAAATCCGTATAAAGTTATCCGCTTCAATATCTTTCGGCAGAAATAGAGATCGAAATGGTTTGAATCGGTTCAGATTCCAATTAAATCGATCTGGGAAAATTTGAATTGAATAATTTAATATTATTTGAATTTATTTCTGTTCGAATAATGCATGAGGATAAAAAAATCAATCAACTTACAATATTTTAAAATCTTTTTTTTTTCTTTTTAAAATTAAAATGTAATTATATATTTTTATGTAAATAAAAATTATTTAAATGGATAAGATATGAGTATTAACACAAATTCGGTATATAAACTACATATAGTTAAAAAAAACTAATGGGATAATTATTTGAAATAATGATAGTTAATAAAAATTAAATTAATCAAGTAGATATATTGTTATGAAAATCACAATAATACATTCAAAGTAATTCATTGACATTTTTACTTATAATATTACTTTTTCCTAATGTTTTGGGTAAAATTTTAAATATATATATATATATATTCCCCACGTGCAACTCACCTTGGATAAAAAGAACTCATTATGATGTAAGAATTTTAATGATAAAATAAATAAATTTAAAGAATTTTAATAAAAAATTATTTCAAGAATATTTATAATTAATAATATATATTATAAATTTGAACTATATCAACTATTATTTTATCAAAAATAATTTAAAATTATGAATACCCACCAAATGATTCATAAATAACCTATGATAAATAATTTTGAAAACATGCTAATATATACGCAAATTTGTGGAGTAACTTTAATAACAAAAAGAAACTAATTATTAAATATTATAATTAATTAAATAACTAACATAAAAGAAAGTAGTAGTGAAAAAAAGGTACTCAAACGATGATCCAAACCAATCTATTTTTGACCTAACTACTTGTATCACGAACCGTTTATGCCTTGATCTATCCCATCCCGTTCTGACTTGAAATAGTCAAGTACTCACGAGTATTTGACACATTGGTTCAAATTACCATCTCTAAGCATAAATTTGTTTTCAATTCAAATACCAATATATTAGAAAATTATATACTTATATTATAACTAGCTATAAACTTTCATATGATAAATACATAACAAAAGACACAACAAAACTTGAAGATTGAGTATTATGAGAAAGAGGTTAAGGTATTGATTTGTATGGAAATTTATGGTGAATGTTTGAGCACCATATGAGGTAATCGGGCATCAAAAGTTGAATCAATGAGTATTGAGGGAAAAGGATATGAGTATTATGTGCAATTCTAAAAACCTAAAAGTTAGCTTGCATCGTGCATGTATAGAAGTAAATGATTAAGTGAACATCAATCGATAATCGATCAAGACTATTGTAGAATGGTGCTCATTACTTGAGCACCCATTTAGGCAATAAGGCATCCATTGTAAGAAATGAAAAGAAAAAAAGAAGAAAAAGAAAAAGAAAAACATTTAACTTACACTTATATGCTCAAATCTTGACGGGTTGTATTGGGTTTGTTTGAACTAAGAGGAGTGAGATAATTAGAGATGCAAGAGAGAATATAAGTATTTCTCAATTGGAACCAAAGTGAGAAGTTTAGTATTCTTGGACCACTTTTTGTATTGAGTTACTTTAAGGTAATAACATTCTATTATAGCATATTGAGAGCTAGTGAATTAAAATATATCTTTATAGGTATAGTATGATGGGTTTGGATGTTATTTAAAGCTTTTATATGTGAGTGGTGAGATATAGCATATTAATGTGCTTATTTAGAAGAATAAGTTGTATATCATTGCTTGATTGCTCAAGTGTAGGTGTAAGCTATTCATTTGAATTGAACCATGTTAAACTTTGTGTCATCTTTATTTACTTTCAAATGCTTGCTTTAACTATTTGTTTTATAAATTGTTTTATTGAATTAAGTTTTATTGGGTCTTGCTTATCTCATTATTTGATCATTAAACAATTGATTTACATAGAAACTCTATTGTTAGGGGTAGTTTAGGAAATATTGTAGTGGAAAACAAGATTTACTTTAAATGTAAATTGAAATGAATTAAAATTAAAATAATAAATTATAAATTTACAATAAAACAAAGATATGAAAATAAAGGATGATTAAGTCTTGTATTATACGATCTCCTAAAAATAAATTATTCTCTGACAAATGTGGTTGAGATTAAAGAAAAAAATACCTCATAGGATAAAACCATAATTTGAACACTAAAAATTGCCCGGACAAAATGAAATTGACACATAATTTGTGCTCTAGTGAAATGAACTTAGCTTTAAATTAGAAATCTTGGCAAAAAGATAATTTGATGTAGGAAAAATGGTTGCTGCAAAGTCAATTATATAGATATTTAAATGTATCCATTGGAAGCAAAAATTGGATACACAAGGCCTATCAAATTTGGATAACATTCGTGTTTGCACGACATGTGGGCATCTGATTAAAGTTTGATATTTTTAGGTCTAACATATGAGGATTCACACCCCAATATGTGCGTACATATGTAGAGAGAACATTCTTTCTATACTAACATACCAATTTTAGGAAAGAAAGTGTTATATAAAGCCTTTAGTATGTTGTTATTTTTTTCATGTGGGACAAACAAAAAGCAACCACATTTTTCTTTTATAATGAGTGAAATTTGAGACTCAATTTCTCATTCACTCTAATGTCATTTTGAGCATGTAAATATGCGATTTTGAAATCCTCGTGGAAGATAATATAAATCAATCAAGACAATATACATATCAAATGGATCCATCCAAAATAATACCTCAAATTAACATACAACCATAAAATAAAAACCCATTTTTTCGAACAAGTAGTGAGGTAATTTTCAGAACATTTATCTTGATTTAATTGGTAAGAAAAATTGTATTAGATGAGTTAGATCATGTAAGCTACCTTTTGGGGGTCACCGATCGAGTATCATTATGTGTAAAATAATTCACACCATGTTGCATAATATGAGAGGTCTTAATTAACAATATGACTCACAAACTAGCCAAGTCAGTGCTAAGTAATCAAATAAGCCTCGATATTAGGTAAATATCTAATATAATAAATGAGTGAAGTTTAAATCCTTAATTATTTGATAGTGAGCTAATTAAGTGGATAACACTCCAATATTTAAAGATAAGTCTATCACTATGGATAAGGATTATCAGTTGTTATATTCTTTTCTATAAATAGTCACCACTATTTATCATAATAGAATAACTTCTTCTAAGATAGCATCATAACTTTATCTCAATCACACACATTGAGATCTATACTCTTTCAATAAATATCTCTCTCTACAACCTTCTACATCATAAAGAGAGACACTAGCCACTTCCTTCTCCTCATTACCTAGACTTACTTAACCACATGAGAGCTAAATGCCACCACACCCTATGGTGGTCCAAGATCCTAACACTATGCTATCTATTCTCAGGTACATAAGAAACAAGTGGTGCACTAATGATCGATGTTGACAAAAATTGGCATCAACATCTGGTGTAGTCTGTAAGAATGGGTGTGCTCTACTAGTTGAATCAAAACTAGAGAGGAAAATATTTGCAATGTCTTCCAAAATTTTGAACTAGGTGGTCCTTGAAAAATGGATCCTAAAAGCTCAGTAGAAGATTGCTCCAAAAGAAGTTTATTCTACATGGTCTTCAAAGGCTACAACTTTCTGTCCTTTTAAGATGAACCAATCTTTAGACCTGGATAGTCGAGTTTACTACAAAGGACAATGAAGTCTCACTTCATCTCTAACAAGTTGTGCAAACACTTGTACAAGTTATTAGAGAAAAATGGTGTACACTTCTTTTGGTCCTACTAGTAGGGTCATTTGATGGGTACATCTTGTATCAATAGAAATATGGCCAGACATGGTATATCTACCACCATCCAAAGAGTGATTGGAAAAAGTGTGATGGGTACACAATGGTTGACCAAACTTGATGGTATCGCCTCATCACCAATTGACACTTGAAGGGCCATAAATGACTGAACTTGAAGACATCCCTATGGCATCTTTCAAGCCCACAGTATATCAAATCTGGTCCACAACCACACAAGTTTAGATCAAAGATGTGATCCTCCTTGACAAGGTTTAAGCCTAGAGTTCAGATATACATGATCAATCTATACTTTCAATTCACTAATACACATGTATCAAAGCCATTGCCATCAAAAGATGGCTCAATTTTTGACACCTCTAGAGAATGAAACATCTTAGGCTACTGGACATGAAAGCCTAATTGGCCAAACATAATAGCATAACTAGAATGGGACCTACCTTTTATTTTTATTTTAGACCAAGTTTCCTCTATCTAGATTTCAAAATCCATGCATCATATGAAAATTTTGAGACCACCATTAGAAAGATCAATTGTTGAGTAGCCATCTCTCAAAATTTCACATTGAACAAACATTGGGGTGGTCTTACATTTGCCAACATGTCACCAACATGAGTGGGCATCAAACATGTCAATTATGCATAAAAACTAGGCAAAACTGGTTCAGTTCGTTGTACAAATCTAGAAACCAATTCAGGGTCAATTCACCCATTTTCTAACCAATTTTTTGAGAAATAAAATTGGATTTAGAATCATCTTAGTGAAACTATTCCAATGATTGTACATTTGGCATTTTCTTATTGTAAACCAATTTGCAAAAAATTGTGTATAGAGAACCATTCACCTATACAATTCAGTCGAGATTGTGAGAAAATGATTATCCACTGTTCCATTCATCCAATGCATCCAAATAATATTAGGAGAAATATTATCTACTCCTTCGATCATCATCATTACAGTGTTCTCAAAGAGTGACCAATCGTTCTTCAAAAAAGAATGAAATAAAGAGCTATTTCTAACACTCAAAACGACGAGGATAACATCTCGACCATCCTGGGAATGCCTCCTAGGGCC
Organism: Hippophae tibetana; assembly: GCA_037013495.1. NCBI lineage: Eukaryota > Viridiplantae > Streptophyta > Magnoliopsida > Rosales > Elaeagnaceae > Hippophae > Hippophae tibetana. The sequence goes on along the minus strand of CM072805.1, from coordinate 24,954,662 downwards.
AAGTCACTAGTTCACTTCTCATCATGGAGAATGTCTGTATCGCATCTTCTAATGCCCATAGTGAAAAGGATTTGACCTATAATTATACGGAGTTTGATTGACAATGTGACCTACCATAATGGGAACCAAACCTTATGGCTCATCAAATAGAGTTCACTCAAAAATTACAAAGTCATCCACCTATGGATACCCAATTAGGACCACCTCGATCAACTTCTATCCATCGATATCTACTCGAGGCCCGCATGTAAGGACACTTTATCCAAGATATCTATGTTAAAAATGTGGCCTTAGTGGCTAATCACCACCCTAGAAATCATCACCCATGATGGTATTAAAAACCATTGGTTCACATGAACAAATTCAAGGGATGGAACCATGTGTCCACCTTGACATCATAAATAATACACTCCAAACTATTTTGGAGTGCCTTCATAGTCCACAGAATATGTAATCATATTTTTTTCAAAAAGGACTATCTATGGCATCTTCCAATGCCCAGAGTGCCATAGTTCATACTCACAGGATGCATAGTCTAAATTGTCACCTCCCAGTTTGCATGGTCCATATTGATGCTTCAAAGGTCTATAATCTCACAAATGGATAAGACTATGGATGGATAGGTTCAAAAATAAACCTACCAATAAAGAAGTACATGGATCAAAGCCAAGGATTTACATGATATGTCCCGAACATTCATGCAACGAAATAAAATGTGTAACCTAAAATTTCATCCCACTAACAAATTAAGTTTGAGGTATACAACCACCACATATCGTCCAAGGGTGTTCACCTCTCCATGAATTATTAAAAAGGAGTTCTGTGAGAATGTTCTAAGAGTGCAATTCAAAAATTCGCCCAACTTTCATAAGAAAACACTTAGTGAGACCAATATAATAAACCAAGTCTGGATATAGACTCAATGAAATGACACATTATGTGTAACTAAGGAAAAAATATATATGTCCACTCATATATCAAAGATCAAGGAAAATGTTCCAACTCCTATAAGATTACATAAGTTTACACGATGTCAGAGAAACACACACCCAAAGGTGAGCATGGGCTAAAAGGCTCCACAATAGAATTAAAAAAAATGTTGTTTCTATATAATGTCATTGGCTCCTATCCCTATATATAATCTCCACCAAAATCTCTAAAGATAATTATTATTATGAAATAGTAGAATGTGGCACAAGATACCACTCATAAGGAAAAATATATGAAAGAAATAATATCTTACTACGATAGAAAAAAGTAAGGCTTCATGTACACTTTTATTTTAATAAAAATTGTGTTTGTAGGTATTTGGGTCAAGCTCATCTACACTCATGAAATTTGGAAAAGATGAAAAGCCAAAATTGTAAAGGGATTGAAAGGTGTCGACTATGAAAGGTGACAATTCAGTACCCTTAGGGTCACAAATTGCTACAACTAAAAGTACCTTACCTCTTTGAAAAATGCTAGACCTTTGAATAAGTAGCGACTATGTGCCGGGTTTAGATGTTGCTATAACTTCTTTACCCTACTTCTACAGGCCACGCTGGACCTTCCAATAGATAGCAACTTTTTCCTAGGTCCAAAAGTTTCTATAACTTTTGCATCCCACCTCTGCAGGCCGTGTTGAACCTCTAACAAGTACCAAATATGCCCCTAAGTCTAGAGGTTTCTACAACTCCCACACCCCATCCATGCAAGAACAAATTTTCTTAAGTTAGAGAATTTCATTTTTCAACTCTGATCTTTAATAAAAACCATCATGCATGATCAAAGTGTAACAAAGTTCATAACAGGATGGAATAATCCATCAAGGACCACAAAAGTTTTCTAAGTATCAAGACTTAATGCTTGGATGATTTGATGTATTCAAGCACACCAAGTAGAGGGTGGTTGGACATGATACATATGGTCAAACATGGCATACATGGCTAAACAAGAGGAGCATAATCAGACTCAACATATATTGTAGGACACGATGTATGTACCCATCCATGCAATGGATCATAAATCACTTTGGACATGCTCCCTAATAGGTACCCAACATAATGTACCAGTAATAGGTATATACCATAGCGTACCAGAAATAGGTACACATCATAGTGTACTAGTAATAAGTACACATTATAGTGTACCAACAACATAGATCACACAAGAGACATGCTCAAAGAGAACCCATCATCTTGAAACAGACTAGATCATACAGATGGAACTCCCTAAAAATTAAAATAAGGATATAGATGCAACACAATGATGAGTGTTTAAAAAACACTAAAATTACCATGATTTAATGTATTTTACTAGAGGCAATACATCACAAATATATTAAGAAAATAAATGAGAAAAAGTCAAAATTATATGAAAAATTGGACAAAATGGTCAAAATGAGTACCACGCAGTTGCCCACACGCAGTCTGCACACATTTTCACGTAGTCGGCACATACCAGTGCCATGTCTCACGTGCGCCAAACGCCTATAAATTGCCTATTTTGCAACCCATATGTGTTCCAACTTATCTAAACGTGTCCAAAATCAATTTTTGAAATATTTTCTCACATTTCTTGGCCTTTTTTCTTACCTATAAAAAGACTATATTCTCCCATTGTAAAACACACAATTTTTTGAACTCTTTCTCTCTCTAGATTTCTCTCTCTAGAAAGTTTTTTTTTAGAGTTCTCTTTTTGGAAAGAACTAGCTATGTTTTTATAGATTTTTAATTTTTGATTCAATAAATGGAAATATCGTTTGAAGATTTTTCAGCAACAGAATTAGCATCAAATTGTTATAAGGATTCTTTTAAGGTATAACTTTAATGCATTCTTTATAGTTACTTTTTTATGTTTTATTCATATATGTTATATTTAATTTATCTATGATTGAATTTAACATTCTTGGATGTTTGTAAATATTATATAATAACAATATTGTTATACTTACGAAATGTTAAATAGGTAAAAAAATTGTATAAAATAAATTGATTTTATATTAAGGATGTTAGAAAGAAATATATTATTTTTCATTACAAACTTAAATCTGAAAATTAGATTCTAAAGTTTAACTATTTGGTTTAATTTAGAGTAGTGCTCTTTTATTTGTTGGTACAATCACCCGATAATTAGAATGAAGCTCTATTTCAAATTTTTTTATAAAAATTATTGTTCAAAAATGTATTAACAATATATTTTTAGTAATAGTTTTAAAACTTGAAAGTTATTACTGAGATAATTATATTCTTAGGCTTAATTTAGACACCTTGAATAAAGTTTAAAATGTTTAACCCCACCAAAGGTGTTATTTAAATGGTTCATTTTAAATCTTTTAAAAAAAGAAATTAATTTAATTAACCTAATTAATTATAAACCTCACCCTTAGTTATTAATTGATTTGTTCAATTAAAAATGAATATCTAACCCCACCAAATGTGATATTCATATAAAAGAGAGAATCAATAAATAATAATTTATATCTTTAATAAATATGAGCAAACATAATTAATTTAATTATTATATCCTTAAATACTACACTCTTATGAATGATAAAAAATTGTATGATTTTTTATTGAATTCATATCTATGTTTATTTTTTTTATGTTTTTAGATTAGAAAATAAACAAAACCAAAATATCATGACAGGATATTTAGGATTTAATTTCGTTTTTAAAAGTTTAAATAATAAATTAAAAACCACATATATTCCTTCCTTACATCAACCTTAGGAGTATACTTACCATTTGCTATAAAATAATTCTTACACTTGGTAGAATTTTACAAATAATAAAACCAAAGTATCTATAAGATCGACATTATCAGTTTTTCTCATCACACAAGTACATAATCATTAGTACATGATTCAAACGTATAGAAATAGCAGAGCAACATGACATATGCATATCTCCAAAATCTCCACACAAAGATTTGAGCTCTAACATAATGATTCGACCATTTGGTAGACCACTGGTCCCTAGTATACCTACTAGGCATGTCATAGTTCACAAGCTCTTTGAACTTTGAAAATCTAGAACAGGAGATGACCTCGATGAATTCATAGTGGGAGAACCTAACTCAATGGGTCATGAACCTGAACCATCTACAATGGACACTAAGTATTCCAAAAATACTTGAACAAAAGGCTAGAACTTAATATCTAAACCAAGGGGTTGTTTCCCTCCAGTATGGCTACTACAAGGTGCAAACCTTAGTGAGTAACTCACTCAAAAAAAGTATAAAGTATGAAACACATGAAGTATCAAGACATCTTTGGTCTCTAAGATCAATTGAAGCTTGGAAAGTATAGACTTCCACCTCACATAGATTTGTATCTAATAAGCCATGATACCATGTTGATTGCCTTCTTAGGTTGTGCCACATCATGTGTCCTTCTAGAGAATGTACACCTCCAATAGTGCACTTCTACGTGTACTTTCTTATCAAGTACATTCTTAAAGTGTCCAACCATATGTCTACATTTTGGACAAATTTCAAGAACGAGTCAAGCACATAATTTATTAAGTAGACCAGATTATTAGACCTACCAAAACTTGAGCAAATCTGGACATGATCCTTTACTACGTAGACCCCTCCAAAAAGTCCAGACTTATGTGCACTAATGACACTTCACTCTAACAAGGGATAAAATTGGCTACTACAAGAGTAATATCAGAACCCCCACACTTACGCAATCTTCCCAAAAAATGGTGGTCACGATATCAACAAATCCTCTTAGGATTTTAGAACTACATCATTGGGATGGTCCTTCACTCAACTCAATGCATGCATCTAAGTCACCCACACCATGTTTAGAAACTAGATGAGTGGTTGAACCATGGTCAGACCCACCATGAGTAAACCATAATCAAACACTCTATGAGTGGCCAGACAATGAGTGGCAAGACCATCATCGAACACTCCATATATGACTAAAACATAGCCACATACTCGATGAGTGGTCAAAACTAGGTCGATCAGATCTTATTCGTCCATTCATCCATTATAACTACACTCGACGATCACCTTACACAACCTATTTCATTTCGTGCATGCTCGATCCCATAATGACAGAGTTTAATCCCTTTCATTAGTCACTCTATTCTTCATCATTGCTCTTGGGTAGCTCATGGGATCACAAATCCACACACTTGGGTCTACATCATTTCTTCAAAAATAGAAAAGTGAACCTATTGAGTAGTGGTTTTGATGTCAATATAACTCCCTAAATCGAAGTATGATTGAGAATTCTTAAATACCACTAAGAACAGAACATCATCGAGCACACTGTGAGTGCCTAAGAAAGATAAAAAAATACATTATATAGGCGAGTAATGACCACGCAATAATGGCCTTGATATCATTAGTAAGGTTTAGAAAATTATGAACCCAAACAATGATAAAATTTCCTATGTATCCAAGACTAGCAGGTCTAAAGGCTAATGTTACGTGTAAATCATTCACACCATATGACATAATATGAGAGGTCATAATCATCAATATGATTCACAAGATAGCCTAGTCATTATTGAGTCATGAGATAAGCCTCGAGATCAAGTAGATATCTAACATGATAAATAACAGACATTCAAATTCTTAATTATAATTAATTGAATAACACTATGATATTTAAAAATAAATCTATCAATATAGATAAGTGTCATTAGCATGTATATTCTTTCCTATGAATAGTAACCATTATTCATTATAACATAATAACTTATTCTAATATAACATCATAACTTCTTCTCAATTATAAACACTGAAATATATACTCTCTTTTATTAAATATATCTCTCTGCATCTTTGTATATTATAAGAAGAGACATTAGTGTATTTCTTCTTCTTATTATCTAGACTTAAGCATTGAAGAATCAAAAATCAACACATCTCATGATGCTCAAGGTCCTAACGGTGTGTTTTATGTTCTCAAGTACATAAAAAATGAAAAATAAATCAATCATTAATGTTGATAAAAATTGACATCAATAATTTTAAATAAATAATTTTAAGTAAAAAAGTCAAATGTCTTTATCTACATTTATATACATTCCTTGTAAGCATTTCAACTAAATTGGTTCAACCCATTTAATTCTTAATATTTTCTTATTAAATTGATTTAGTTATCAACTTTTTTCGATTAAGCTGATTTTTTCAAGAACGAATGAGAGATATTTTGTTAAATTCAATAAACAACGTAATCGTCACTATCAAGGATCTAACAAAGTTAATTAGGCTCAATTTCAATTCCAATAGTAAATTGAAAACACCGTAGATAAAATGTTAGTTAAATCTCTACAATATGTCCTTTCTTTGATTATTTACTCATCTTATTTAACTTACCTCATCTAGTTAATGAATTAATTGCAAGCTTATATTTAAAATATGTCTTTATCAAAATATAATTACTACAATATCATATGAAAAATCACACTTAAAAATACTATTATTATTATTATTTATTAAAAATATATTCAAAAATAATAAATTTATATTAATATTTAAAAAAATTAATTTTTTTTATATTTTTGTTTTACTTTTTAAAAATATAAATGAATCAACTTATTAACAGAATTTAACTCATCTAAGGTAAATTAAATTTGAGCAAGTTGTGAAAGCTCATCTCATATAATACATCTACTTAGTGTCACTAATGGGTTGGGGCAGAGCGAGTTTGACATCTCCATCCTCACAATAAATATTTGCTAGGATTAGGGGTGTCCAAAAATCGGGTCGGACCGGTTTAAATCGGTCCGTATTAAATAAAACCGATTTTAAAACCGTCTGGTCCGGTTATAAAATATTATAAATCGGTCGGACCGGACCGGACCGGACCGATTTTATTAAATAAATAATTTTTATTATTTAAAATATTATAAACTGGGGTATATATATATTTTTTGTTTTCGAGTTTAGGGTTAAGCCGTAACTCATTAACGCTTAACCCTAACCCTAGAAATTAGTCTCTCATTTCCTATGCGGTCGCCTTCACCGTCTACGCTCTACTTTCGCCACTTCTTCGTCTATGCCCTGGGTTTGGCCATCGTCGCTTCCACCAGTAACTAGCCACTGTTCCTCGTGTTGATTCCACCAGTAGCTAACCACCGTTCCTCGCGTTGCTTCCACCAACAGTTAGCCATTGTTCCACACGTTACTTCAACCAGAAACTAGCCACCTCTCCTCACGTCGCGTCGTGTCATGACAACAATGGACGAAAATCACGAAATAGGTATGTGGTCTAATACTACTGGAGTACTAGTAGTTTGGTAGTAGTTTTTTCCTGAATAAACGGAATGGTAAGTCTAAAGTCTGAACTTTGAAATCTGAATGGTATGTCATTGTTTTGTTAGTTTGAAGTGTGAAGTATGAACTCTGAAATCTGAAGGGTATATCGTTTTTTTGTTAGTTTGAAATCTGAATGGTATTTCGTTTTTTTGTTAGCCTGAACTCTGAAATCTGAATAGTATGTCATTTTTTTGTTAGTCTGAAGTCTGAACTCTAAAAATCTGAATGGTATGTCATTTTTTTGTTAGCCTGAAGACTCTGAACTATGAACTATGAACTCTGAACTGTTAAAACTTATAACTTCAGTTAAATTGTTCGTATGTTGCCCCTCTTTTAAAGCTTAATTATTTTGATTAAGTTCTCTTTATAGATTAAATATATATAGTTTATTTTATTAATGTTTGATCATTATGAATTTCAAGAGGTACAGGTCTACCCCCGAGAATGAAAAATCTATGTCATCAAGAATATGTACATCTACATAACTCATTTTTCAGTTTAAGCTAATTATAATCATCAGGATGCATTCCACCTCTCTTATACCCATCATGATCTTCTGTTAGAAGGTAGAGTTATTTTTTGCCTATTGGATCTGATTCCAATTCCCATCAAATTGTTATCAGTATTTGTTTGATCTAGAAAGTTAATTAAACTTGGAGCTCAAATTCATGTACTGGTAGTCTGGTAGTAGTTTTTTCCTGAATAAACTGAATGGTAAGTCTGAAGTCTGAAGTTTGAAATCTGAATGATATGTCGTTTTTTTGTTAGTCTGAACTCTGAAATCTGAATGGTATGTCATTTTTTTGTTAGTCTGAAATCTGATCTTTACAAATTGCCTTAGTATAATCACAGTTCACAGAATACATTGATCTTTACAATTAAATGTGTTTTTTTATTAACATGATTTTTTAATATAAATTTTTATATATGATTTATATATAATCTGTATTTTTGTCATCAAATGTACATAAATTGTGGTGTTTTTGTTTTATAGGTTCTTATTAAATCATATTAGTTCTTAATTTTTAAAATGTACATAAACAATGTTTAAATTAATATTGTTATAGATTGCATAAAGTTTCTGAATACCAAATTGTATTATTAATTCTTTAACGCCTGATATCATATATGTAGGTAATGCAGCTATAAACTAAATATTTATGCAGATAATTATATTTTAAATGTAACTAATCCACAAAGTTAATAAATAATAAAAAACAGTTTTTATTAGCATTCAATTGTACAAAATTACCATCTTTGTAATCTAGTGGCACCAAACATTTGTGAAGCCCTCAAATTCAAGGTAATGCCCTAGATTGTTGTCCTATGCTAGAATGTTACACTTTGGTGACTCATATTATGTTAGTTTTGAAATGATTTTTGATTAAGTACAAAAAGTAATATTTTAATATATTAAGAATATGTACTAATCTATATTCTATATATAAGTGATGATGTACATGATTTTATTGGACCAAGTCAATTTACAGACTTTACTATGTCTATGATTGAAGAGATTGAACCTGAAATTCATCTGAATGAAATGAAAATCCACCACAGAATTTAAATGACTCATCTTCAAAAAGGAGAATAGAAGTAAGTAATGTTCACCCCGATAATGAATTTGATATGAAGAAACCAAAAACTTTTAGGTCAGAAATATGGAATCATTTTTCATATATTTTACCCTATGATGTGGAAAATCCTAGAGCTACCTGTCATTATTGTAAAAAACGTTATACTGCTCATCCCACAAGGAATGAAACTACTTCAATGATACATCACTTCAAAAATTTATGTAAGAAGATTCCTATAGAAGTAGATAAAGAACAAAAGATGTTAAGTTTTCAAACACAAAAAAGAGAGGATGATAGGACAACTCATAAATTAGTTGTTGTAGCATTTGATGCAAAACATGCTAGAGTTGCTTTGGCAAAAATGATTATTATTGATGAATTGTCTTTTAGGTTTGTTGAGGGTGAGGGATTTAAAGATTTTATATCTAAAATTTGTCCTAAGTTTCATGTGCCATCTCGGCAAACAATTTCTAGATATGTGTTTCAACTTTATTTAGATAAGAAAAAAAGTTTGAAGAACTTTTTCATAAGTGAAAAGCAAAGAGTTTGTCTTACTAGTGATTGTTGGACTTCAATTCAAAATATTAATTATATTTTTCTAACCACTCATTATATTGACAAAGATTGGAAATTACAAAAGAGAATTATAAAATTTTGTCAAGTTGAGAATCATAAAGATGATACAATTGGGAGAGTGATAGAACAGAGTTTGCGTGATTGGGGTATATGTAAGGTATTCACCATAACACTTGATAATGCTTCCTCAAATGATACTGTTGTGTCATACTTGAAAAGGAAGCTAAAAAATTGGAATGATGGACTTGTTATGAGTGGAGAGTTCTTTCATGTGCGATGTTGTGCTCACATTTTGAATTTGATTGTAAGAGAAGGACTTAAAGATCTTCATAGTACTATTATGAGTATTCGTTGCGCTGTGAGATATGTTAGATCCTCTCCTTTGAGATTACAAAAGTTTAAAATGTGTTTTATTAAAGAAAATATTGAGTCCAAAGGAAGTGTCGTGCTAGACGTGCCTACAAGATGGAACTCCACATATCTAATGTTAAAATCTTCTTTAGATTTTCAAAAAGCATTTGATCGTCTTGAAGAAGAGGAAGGAACAAACTTTATTCCTTATTTTCATGAGGAGCGATCAAATGTTGGGCCACTAACATTAGATGTTTGGAAGAATGCTGGTGTTTTTGTCAAGTTTTTGAAACCTTTTTATGACTCTACTTTAGAATTCAATGCATCTTTATGCACCACTTCAAATTTATATTTTACAGAACTACATAACATTCAATCTCAAATACTTACATGGTGTAGTTCTCATGACTTGTTATTGAAAAATATGGCTATTAGCATGAAAACAAAATTTGAGAAGTATTAGGGAAATGTAGACAAGAGTAATAAGATGTTGTATGTTGCATTTGTACTTGATCCAAGGTACAAATTAGAGTATTTGGAATTCTTATTTGAAGAGATTTATGATTTAGAAATTGTTCAAAAATTGAGAGATAATGTCAAAAATACTTTTATGGATCTGTTCAAAGCTTACTATATGTTAGTGCATGGAAAAAAATTTCAATCTAATGTGACTCATTCACAAGACGTAATAGGAAGGATTCCTTCATCTGAGGAAGCAAGAAAGTTGAAGTTTCTTAAACGATTAGAGGAGAAAAATAGTTTGGAGTTGAAAACCGAGGTTGAGAAATATTTGAACACCCCATGTGAAAATGTCATGTTGGATAAGTTTGATATATTAAAATGGTGGAGGGAAAATTCTTTTGGGTTTCCTATCATCTCTCTCATTGCACGTGATGTGTTAGCAATTCAAGTTTCAACTGTTGCATCAGAATCAGCTTTTAGCACATGAGGGCCCATTCTTGATCTATTTAGGAGTTCTTTCAATCCTAAATGGTAGAGACATTAGTATGTAGTCAAAATTGGTTTCGTTCTTCCATTAATAATGACAATGTCCTCTTACCAGAATATAATGATGACCTAGACATTTATAAAGATGTTGATTTTGTTTGATTGTAAAGTTCATTAAAGACACTACAATGATCGTTGATGATTAATAATGGGTAAGTTTTAAATATTATTATCTAATGATGTATTGTTGTTGATTGTGAGTTTTGATGTTTGTATATGTTTAAGAATTCTTTGTAAATGAGATATTTGGAATTCATTTCTTTATGTCTAATCTTTTTTTTTATTTTAGATTTTCACAACATCTTATTTATGTATTTATGTATTTAACAATAATATCTATCTATGTATGATTATAAATGAGCATTATATTTGATTTCATCCTATTAAATTATATCATATTAAACTCAATCATATTTATTTATTATTAATTGTTAAAAACTGTTAACCAAATCGGACCAAACTGTTCGGTTTTAACATTTTAGATAGTCAAATGGTCCAGTCCGGTCCGGTTTCAACTATATGAACGGTCCGGTTTGGTTAAATTTTTGTAGGCAAAACCGGACCGGACCGGACCGAACCATGGACACCCCTAGCTGGGATGGGATTCTTCATTTAAAATTTCGAAGAATTTACATGGATCAGGTATTCTCTATTAACAAATAATTAATATTTAATATTTTAAATTAACAAAATTTAGGTTTAAAATAAAATGAATTTGAAATTATGTTTAATAGATATTAAATGTAATGTACAAAATGATAGATAAAATTAAATCTTTGTGTGGAATGTTATTAAATAATTAGAATAAAATCTAGTATTATTATAATGTATTTTTATAAGTAAATATATAAAAAAAATAAAATAAAATCTTAACAAATTTAGATTTTAGAGATTTGATGGATTTGGGAGTGTAATCTCCTTACCCATCACACGAAAGCATTTTCTCCATTGGATTATTCCATCGACAAAAATTTTGAATTTTCTCAACCTACCTTATACCTATAATTTAACTTATCTATAATTTTTAGCTTTTTAAATTTAAAATTAATAAAACATATAAGATGCATGTGCTTTCATTTTCATTATTTTTTTAATGAGGCTAATACGTAATGATGGGTTATTTTTAATAACGAGTTAATAAATTAAGAAAATTATATTTTGAGTTAATATTATTCTAATTGGGTTAATTAAGTGATCTAATTAGTAAAGCTCAATTAAACATATTATACGATATAAACTTTGTAATATGTAATACTTAATAGTAAACCTAATTAGGGTTAATATGGCTCTCATTAGTTTACCATATAAGAAACACGGTAGTGTTTGGTCCCTAAGGCTAATTACAATCACCTCTCCTCCTCTCTTCTCATCTATTGAATGAAAACTCATAAGAAAGAAAAGATTAGTGTGTAGAAGACTATAAACCCTTAATTTGTTCTTCGGTCATTCATCATAGATTCAGATATGTTCTTCATTGTTTTGCATAATCTTGATAATTTGACACAAATCTAAGATCTATGCATGTATTTAGATCAAGTTATAACAAGTAGTATCAAAGCCTTATTTTATGTAAGATTATTAGGATTGATCATATTGGTTGTGATTATTGAAACTCTATGTATATACATATGATTTTAGTTTGTTTTATAAATCCATATGGTTTAGGGATTTGATTCATATTATGTGTATTTTTATTAACCACGGTTATATGATTGTTGTAGAAATGATAAAGATTACAATATTTGATTTGATTCTACTTCATTCAAATTTGGTAATATTTAATTTAATTATGCTTCATTCAAATTTGGAAATATTTGATTTGATTCTACTTCATTCAAATTTGATAATATTTTATTTGATTCTACTTCATTCAAATTTGGTAATATTTGATTTGATTCTGCTTCATTCAAATTTGGTAATATTTGATTTGATTCTGCTTCATTTAAATTTGATAATATTTGTATTTCCAATATTTGGTAATATCATTTAAATTGATTTGGTAAAAGTGAATCATATTTAATTGCATTTAGTAAATATGAATCACATATATGTATTCTATTTTTTTTTCTTTTGGAACATAAAATACGTATTACATATATATTTTATATGCCTGAATTAACTCTATATGAATTTATATTGTTGTTAAATTCATAAAATTTATATGGATATTATTGTGAAAATGTAATTATGACTTATCATGATTATATTTATATATGGTAAAAATATCAAACTTCATTATTTATTTATTTTTGATATTTTTGCATTAAACTTTGGATTTTAAAGCACTCACTTAATTTTTGTGTCCTCTATTCTCGAATAAATTAATTGAAACAAAAATTTTCCAAAGCAACCTTTTTTTGTAAATTTATTTATTTTTGAATAATAGGATGTGTGCATTTCTTGTTTATGAGATCAATGATCAGGCCAAAAGAAGGTCATTGATTGGCCAAACAAAAAATGCACCTGCGGGAATAAATGGGTGATAATTATTCAGTTTCCATATGAACAATATATCGGCCCAAAAGAAGGTCGTTGTTTGACAGAATTTATTATCAATATTTGATTTCTGCATGAAGAGTACCACTTACAAGTTGATGTTTTTGTCCAAAGACTAAACACCAATTTTGTGCTAGGTATCTTGTTTAAATAGGTCTATCATTACAATTGATTGAAATTTATGTCTTACATGATTATTTTATTTTATTATTTTGTATGTTATGACATGAATTTCTATTATGTGAGCTTATGTATTTGTTTGTTCTAAATTTTCTTTAGTTATTGCTTCTATTGCTAATATCACTACCAACATGAACTCAATCTCAGTGTTTAAGGGCACAAACTTTAAGAGCTGGTGTAAGGACTATAAGTGTTGGCTATTTTCGTAGACAAAATAGTTATCTATAAATTTGTTTTTAGGTCTGCTATCAAGTCTAACAAGAAAAGCCAAAAAATGCTCAAGTTCTAGATAATTGTACTTCAAGTATATCTTTGATAACTACGACACATAGAATTACATTTATGCATTTAATAGCACATGCTTATAAATCTGAAATTATTTTTAGTGCTAAAATATGGAATAAGATATGCTAAAATATATTAGATAAGATATACTTAAAATTATATTTGAAATCCTTATCATAAAAGATAACATAAAATCTATTTTAAAAGATATTAGATAAGATATACTTTAAATTATAACTGAAATCTTTATCATAAAAGATAGCATAAAATATATTTTAAAAGAAATCTATTTTAAATGTGAGTTATCTTAATTAATGAGAATTACTAATCTTATTTATAATAGAAAAGATATTTATCAATTATATAGGATTAAGGTTTTTAATTTTTCCTATAAATAAAACACATTACTCGTTGTTTCAATTAACAATTAACCACAAGAGAGTATTATTCTAATCTTCTTAATTTCTCTCTCTTGTTTTACAAATATAAGATCATAATTATCTAGGCTTCTTTATTTAGTTAATCTATCAAATATTGGTGGTTATGTTTGATTGATTAATAAGCCTAATTATTTTATGATATTTTGATAATATGTTCTTATGGCTTTTTCTTTATTTTTGTTTTTAAATTGTTATATCAAATAATTATTTTTGTCATATCATAATTATTTGATTTGATTATTAATCTTTAAAGAAACTATTTTTATTAAACTTGTGCTTGATATTTTTGCTCTAGGATTTGCTAGTTGATTTAATTCAAATGACATATATTTTGAATCATCTAGTTAGGATTATTCATTATTAAATCTGTTCTAGAACATACACGAGCACTTGTATTTTTGTATTAACTATTTTGCAGTTACTTTGAGAACGTATCTGATTGGCGAGAAACTTATTGGAACGTTGGTCTGGAAACCATTCACGCTAATATTGGAAACTGTGAAAACAGAGTAGGAACTCGTAAGTAAAGTACATTGACGCAGTATCCTAAGGAGGGTAGCATAAGATCGAGTTTGTACTTGAACATTTGATTTTCATAGTGGAAAATTAGGTGGTCCGATGGACCAGTGGTTTTCCTCTTAAGTTATGGTTGTGGCTTAGGTTGTTTTCACCTAAAAATATCGTGTATTATTATTTTATTTCCACACTTATTTTTACACACGATTGCATGCATGACTGCTTTGTTTAGGTTATTAAATTATAAATTGGTAAAAATTAAAAATAACTTATTCACCCCTCTAGGTTAATTAGATCCATAATTTATAAACTTTCAGCTGGAAATAGAACATTTTGTTAGTTCTCGGCTGCATGGATTTAGACTATGCATTAAGAAAAGAACAACCTACTTCTCTTATGGAGAAAATTTCCACTAATAAAAAAAATGAACTTTGAGAAGTGGAATGTTCTAATCGCTTAAGTATAATACTGCTAAAATGCAGTGTTCCAGAAGAATTTAGGGGAGGTATGTTCGATGAGGTAACTATTAAGGGTTTCCTTGAAGAAATTGAAAACATTTTGCAAAGAACGAAAAGGCTAAGACAAATAAGCTTTTAGCTAACCTTGTTCAAATGAGGTATAAAGGAAAGGGAAACATTAGGAAGTATGTTATGGAGATGTCTAACATAGCTTCCAAACATAAGGTACTAAAGCTTGATCTTTATGATGAATTGCTTGTGAATTTTGTGCTTATATCCCTTTTTACACACTATGGTTAGTTTATAGTTAGTTATAACACTCAAAGGGAGAAATGGGCTCTTAATAAGCTCATTGTACACTGTGTGTAAGAAGAGGATAGGTTGAAGCAAGAAAAGACTGAAAGAACTCATCTTGCAACTATCTTAAAGAGAAAAATACGAGAAAGGACTAATGATAAGGAAACTATAGTGGGAACATCACACCCCAAAAAAACAAAAGACTCATGATGCCTGCTTCTTTTTTTAAGAAACCTGGGCATATGAAGAAGGAATGTTCCAAATTCGTTGTATGGCATATAAAGAAAGGTAGAATTTTCACCTTTGTTTGTTTGGAAGTTAATTTGACTTCTGTACCTAGTAATACTTGGTGGGTGGATTCTGGTGCTACTACTCACACAAGTGTTTCTATGGCACAAATGCTTAGGACACATCTCCAAAAGAAGAATAGAGATACTTGTGCCAGATGGAATACTTAAACCTCTTGATTATATGGACCTTGATAAGTGTGTTAAGTGTATCAAAGGGAAACAAAAAAACATTAGTAAGTTGAGTACCAATAAGAGTTTTGGTGTCTTACAATTGATACATAATGATATATATGGTCCATTCCCTACAGCTTCTTGGAATGTCCAATAGTATTTTATTACTTTTATAGATGACTATTCTCATTATGGATACTTATACTTGATCCATGAAAAATCACAATCCAAGGATGTTTTTAAGGCCTTCAAAGCTGAAGTTGAAAATCAACTAAGTGAGAAGATTAAAGTTATCAAATCAAACTGTGGTAGTGAATACTATGGTAGATATGACAGATCAGGTGAACAACGTCCAAGATAATTTTCCAAATTCTTAGAGGAATGTGGAATCTTCCTACAATACACAATGCAAGGGAAACCTCGTATGAATGGTGTTGCTAAGAGACGTAATAGGACGCTTAAGCATATGGTAAGAAGTATGATTAGTCATTCTTCTTTGCCAGAATCACTCTGGGGAGAGGCACTTAAGACTAGCTTACATATTGAATAGAGTACCTAGTATTAAGCACTTACATATTTGGGGTTGTCCAGTTGAGACAACGTCTTATAAGCCATAAGAAAACAAATTGGACTCAAGAACTATTAGTTGTTATTTTGTTGAGTATCCTAAACGGTCGAGGGGTTTTAAGTTATATAATCCCCCAACTAAGTTCTTTTCTGAGACAAGAAATGCGAGATTTCTTAAGTATATTGTGTTTGAGGGGGGAGATATAGTTAAGAATGTTATCTTTGAAAAGGAATCCATTACTCTACCAAATGTTGTTATTGACAATGATCAACCTATTGACATTGTTCAAGATACAATTCATGAAAACAATGAGGATTTACCTATATAAATCCCTGCTCAAAACTAAGAGGTTAGTCCAGAAGAGAAAACTCAACAACCTCAAGAGAAAGTGCCACTTAGGCGATCCATTAGAGAGAAAAGAAGTGCAATTTCAAATGATTACATTGTATTTATTCAAGATTATGAGTTTGGTATAGGGACAATGTAAGATGATCCAATCAATTTCCAACAAGTAAAACAAAGTACTAATTGTCAGAAGTGGATTGATCACGTGAATGATGAGATGAAATCCATGAAAGACAATGACATATGGGATCTTGCCAAGTTGTTTGAAAGTGCAAAACCAATTGGTTGTAAATGAATATTTAAAACCAAAAAGGATTTTAAGGGCAACATTGAGAGGTATAAAGCATGTATATTCTCCAAGGGTTTTACTCAAAAGGAAGGTATTGACTTCAAGGAAACTTTCTCTCCAATATCATCGAAAGATTCTTTTAGGACAATAATGCCACTTGTAGCTCATTTTGACTTAAAAATGAATTGGATGGATGTTAAGACAAATTTTCTCAATGGTGCCATTGAGGAAACCATATACATGATGCAACCAGAAAACTTTGTATCAGGTGATCCAAGGTCCATGGTTTGTAAACTGAAAAGATCCATTTATGGTCTAAAGCAAGATTCCGGTCAATGATATCATAAGTTTCATCAAAACATTATCTCTTATTGTTTTGAGGTCAATGCAATTGATGATTATGTATATCACAAGTTCAATGGAAATGAATTTGTCTTCTTGGTGCTCTATATTGATGACATATATTGGCAAGTAGCGATATAGGCTTATTGCACTAAACCAAGAGATTTCTGATGAAGCATTTTGAAATGAAAAATCTTGGTGATGCCTTTTGTGTATTAGGAATTAAGATACACCGAGATTGTTCTTGGGGTGTCCTTGGGTTATCACAAAAGAGCTATATCGAGAAAGTACTTGCTTGATTTGGCATGAAAGACTGTACACGAGGAGATACTTTTGTTTTCAAAGGAGACAAGTTTATTCTCAATCAATTCCCCAAGAATGAGATTGAAAGAACAGAGATGCAAAAGATTCCTTATGCTTCAGCAATTGGTAGTCTCATGTATACTTAAGTATGTAAACATTCAGATTTGGCATACATAATAGGTATGTTAGGCAAATACTTAAGTGACCTAGGCATGGATACAAAGAGATCCATTTTTGGCAATGTCTACATGTTTTCTAAAGGAGATATATCATGGAAAAGTGCTAAGCATTCACTTATCCTTCCACCATGGCAGCATAATTTATAGCTTGTTATGAGGCAACCAATCATGTGATATGGTTGAGTAATTTTATCATTGGGCTATGAATTATGGATGGAATTGGAAGACCACTAAATATTTATTGTGACAATCTTTCAACAGTCTTGTATTCGAATAACAATAGAAGCTCGTCGAAGTCTAAACACGTAGACATTACGTTTCAAGTTGTTAAAGAGAGAGTTCAGAATAAAATAGTGTATGTTAAGCATATAGGAACAAACTTTATGCTAGCAGATCCACTGACTAAAGGCTTGACACCTAAGGTCTTTCATGAGCATATTGCTCAAATGGGTGTTATCTTATTTGATGATATGTAGTTTTAATGGAAGTTTATGTTCTATATTTGGTTATTTTGTTTGACGCTATTATAATACTTTATGTATGTTCATTTTTTTGCAAAATAAAGTTGATGGTTTTATTATCTTTATTATTTTGAATGTGTTATCTTTCAATTGTGGTTTGATATAAAGTTTGAAAGATTGAGGTTTGATCTCACTAAGGAATAAATGACCAATTAGAAATAAGCATGATTAAGATCACATTACATGAAATTTCCGATTACACATCCATACTTGATTTATGTCGTTAAATATATTTGGTATGATGATCATTGATGGATCGAGTTATGATAAATATAGCAAAGGTCTTTGGTCTCATATTGGTATAAGATACGTGCTAGATTGATTAAAGAAGATGTTTATAAAATAATTAGCAAGTTTATACGCACCTAAAGTTATCAAATATAATTCTCATTGGAATTAATTTGTAGCATAATTAAACATTTTATATTGTATGAGCTTCACGGTGTGTAATAACCAATAGTAAACCTAATTAGGATTAATGGGGTTTTCATTAGTTTGCTATTTAAGAAGCAATGTAAGGTTTAATCCCCAAGGTTAATCACAATCATCTATTCTCCTTTCTTCTCATCTATTGAATGAGAACCCATAAGAGAGAAAAGATTAATCTGTAGAAGACTATAAACCCTTAATTTGATCTTCAATCATTCATCATGAATTCAAGTATGTTCTTCATTGTTCTGTGTAATCTTAATAATCTGACACGAGTTTAAGATCTATACATGTATTTAGATCGAATTATAACACGTAAATCACTAAGTATTAAATAGATCGGATTTGAAAAGAACGATAACAAATTGAATTGATTAAAATATTATATCTAAATTGGTCTAAATTGGAAGATAGCTCTACCTTTTGAACCTAAACTACATTAACATTTGACAAAAGCATAACACACTTTGCATAACATATTAACTTGAGATCGACGAAACTCAATATTGTTTTGTCTAGTCCGCTATTTGCCTGCAGCCAACATTTTTCCAAGTAGCCAAAATCCCTCCACACAACTTCGATGGAGATTATAATTTCAAAATTAAAGATCTTAGCCGTTGACAACCCATTAATGTATGAGCCAAAAATCATCTTCATTATTATCTACTTATAAAAAATAAAAATAAAAAGGGGGAAGAAAAACCAAAACCTTAGCTGTTGCACATTAACTAAGTGTCACAATCACAATAGTATTTGAAGATATTCGTATCTTCTTGGAAAGGGGCTTCTATCTCAGTGTGGCAAGTTGATATAAACAGAAAATGACTAGCGAACATGGGTATTGGGTTGAGAAATTAAGAGACCCTAGTCATCTTCTAACTAACAGGGCCAATTCAATGAAGTAGTCACAGTTTGATTAGGGAAACAAACAGATGGCAAACAAGCACAATGTGCGCTTGTCTGGAGCAATACAAACAGATCACATTATTGTGGGGAAGAACAAAGATCTTCGGTTCCCTTTGAAAATCCCAGGCATAGGTGAGGACAGAGACGTAAAATGAGCTATATAATCTTATCATATCTATTATTTAATATTTTTTATAATATTTTTTAGTTGTTTCTTAGTTTAAAGTTATCACATATTATTTAAACATTATATCATTTTATTTAGATTGCAACTTATGATTTATTTTAAATATAATATTCTATTATTTTTCTTTCTTAAAATTTTATGTCATAAATAATCATGTTTCATATTTATTATTTTTTATTTCTCATTTGAGCTCATTTGGAAGAAACATGATATCTAATTAGTTTAATCACATTAAAAATTAAGTGTGACAAGATATAATAAATTTTATCATAGATTAATGGTACATCTCATCCTAATTTACACTATTATGTAATTAATGAATACTGATTTCTTTAATTAAAAAAAATCCTTGTTATCTTAATATTAAAATTGTGCTATGAAGTTTCGTCATTTAGATGGTGGCACATTAATTTTTTAAGATTTTTTTAAAATACAACACAACTCACATCACTAGAATTCAAACTTTAAACATTTAACCTATCTAAATGAACTTTATACCGTTTACTCACAATCTGTTTCCATTAATTTTCTAAGCTTTGATAATAACTTCGTGAATTGATGTGTATACTTCCTGCCGCCCATATCCCAAGTTCTTATCAGTACTAATCTTGACGTTGAAATAGTATAGTTTTTTATTAAGAAAATTACCACTAATATGTTTGGACTTATACCTACCTTACAACTAAACAAGTTATAATTTGCATTTAAATGTACAAACAAAGAGTTTGAAGATAAATATCTCATTGCTATCTTATTATCTTGTCTTCTTTCTGATTAAATTTAGTGTGTGAAATAATTAACCATATTTGGATTTTAGCTTTATATTATTTACAACTATCGAAAGACAAAACCATCTCCATCATTGTAATATGTACTATTGCTGCACCAAAGTATATTTTCTCAAACCCTAAATCCATCGAGTTCAACTTATAGCTTGGAATATATTATCAAAAAAAAAATCTTATAGCTTGGACTAGAGGCCTTTACAATATCAGAAGCCCAAAATACAGCACTATAATGGAGCCCCGTTCATTTTAATAGTATGCAGGCCATAAAAGAACTGCAGAGACCAAGAAATCGGGATAGCAAAACCCAATAATGACTTAGGCAATCCGAACCCGCCACTTAAAACGGGAAGAATAAGTCTACCAGTAGGTGAACCATAACCGTAACCACAACTCTGCCCATTCAGAAGCACCAATATGAGTACTAAATCACAGCACCAAGATTAATTTCCAACCCAACAAGAAAAGGAACAGGGGCATTGAATCTGACCTCCGAAAAAAAAAACGAATAACAGAACTATGTACCACATGATTCAACTTAGAACACGATGTCATTCAATCACATTGCAAAATCAACTAGCTAGCTAAATCTAAACACAAACCCACTAGGAGGACACCAACGTAAGAAAAATTCATTGTGGAAATTTCCTTTTTCAATATACCTAAATGATCATTCAGCTCTGTGTACTAGTCCTGCTATCAGTTTTGACTTTGAGCACCCAACTGATCCCGATCAACAGATTTTCCTACTTTACAAGGAAATTATTTGATTGAATTGCCCTTCAAAGTAAGATTCTTCTTAATGTGATTCCTGTTAAGTAACATCATAGTATTACGGGGTGGTGCATGCAAAGCACCTTCAACACAATCTCCCACTTGTGCAAAGCCCCATGATCGGTGCGACCTATCATCACAAGATGGTTTACTCCTTGGAAAACTAGACCTTAATCTTGAAAAACTTCGCTGCTCAGAAGTTTTCCTCCTCTCGTTTAACACAGAGGGGGCATGGAGGGTCACACCTATGCATCTTAGGTGTTGTTTGCTCCAAGCATTCTGCATGGAAAGCATGACAGCAGGAAAGTACGCCAGTTACTGGCATGTCTCCACTTCTTGCAATACAACAAGAACCCCAGGGTGATCTCTTTGAAAGTAATCTTTTGCACAAGCCACATCTGATGCCATTTGATGGATTGGCAGATCGACTAAATAATTTGGACTCAACTGACTCAGGAACATCTGCTAGGCTACTGCTAGTGCTACTCCAGCAATGGGACTCCCTTTGAGTTGCAGCATCAAACTCAGGCATCCCAACAACATCAAAATTAAAAACCTCTCTGGGGGAAGACTGTGTGGGATAGGTGGTGGGATGAATAGGTTTAGCTACAAAAGAACGCCGACTTGCAAAGGTAAGATTTGAGGATGGGCGTAATTTGACGGTGGATTCAGACTCACTACTCTCTGAAAGGGATGAAGTTGAACCCCAACTATCTGGGTTTTCTAGGGCACCCTGCAAAATTTCATCAATGTATGAACATACCAATGAGAACAATTTGGTTGATTTGAAAATCCAGAGAACTTCTCTGATACAAACCTCCACGGTAGGTTTAGATGATGATGATGGCCCCAAAGCTAGACCTAGTACGCAAAAAAGGCACTGAAACTATTCAGTCAAAGATAACGTATTAATATTTGAAGCATAAACAGTGACAATAAACATGGCGATAAGAAGTAAAGATATTCTTTTCACTGTTATGAGACACCAGGCATATGATCAAGGACAGTAGCGGTGGCACTTTAAAAACAGAAGACGTGATACCAGTATAAACAAGAGGAGACTTGAGAGAAGACAGTATTTTAATTGCCACAAGCATGAAAATTTATCTTCTCCTAGGAATTGTAAAGTACGAGAAGCTCTAGATGATGATGTCTATAAAATCTCTACAGTGAAACTCAACTAAAGTCCTGATTGCTTAATCAGATTACAGAAGAACATAGTAACATACTGAAACTCCAAAGTTCATCTACAATCCAACAGTTTATTTAACCAGAAAACAAAATTGCCTCTTTAGTTTTTATAATGTACAGCAACATAATGGAGTGAGCCTGTTTTGTAATACATAGGGAAAAATTGAATCAACAATCAAGTATTGATCCATACCGAAGCACAGATAAATATGAAGAAATACTATGCACCTCAAGATATGGTATGCGGAAGGGAGAGAAATGGATCACAAATCAAGAACATGTAAAACTAGGGGGGCCATCAATTAGTCACAGCTGATTAACAACGAATGCCAAATGTACACACTACAGGGCAGTGACACGGACACCATTAACAGATATAAGAATAGAAAAAAGCAGTTCAAGCAAAGAAAATCTTATCACTGGAAAAGAAAAGAAAAATGTCATAGCATTTGGAGGAAGGAATACTGCCGGCAGGATTTCCAATGATAAATGTATTGAACTTAAATAAATTCAACCAAGACCCTGAACAGAATCCTGTACTATGATACCATCAACTATTCAGTGTTAGACCTCAATGATCCAGCATCCCACAGAAAACCTGCAGGAATTATAGGGCTATATATTCATACCCTGCAGCTCCACATTAAGCTGTTTCACCCAAAAAATAATAATAACTCCAGACAGTTTATTAAGTGAATAATTTATATGGAAGAGTAACTTTTAGTATCTTAGTTGATAATCGAGTACAATACTAGAAGATACATATGGAAACTTTAGGTTACGAGTTACAAGCTTTTGAGGCTTAACAAAGATATGATACGTATACTTTTGCCTTTTGCTCATTTAGACTACCTATGCCTACCAGACAAGAATCTTGGATATTATTAAGAAGATGGGGGAGAGGGGAGAGGGGAGAGGGGAGAGGGGAGGGGTGGGGGACAATATCTACTCAGAACAAACAGCTGCACAAAGAAGGCAGAAAATTGCCACGTTTGCTACGAAATGTCATTTTGTGCACGTATAATACAATCAAATATATTTTGTATAAATACAGAACTGAACAAAGCAATAAAACTAATCAGAGGACACTCTTTGCCAGAACCAAATTGAACTTCCCAATGAGAGAACCGGAAAGAGAGAAGAAAACAAACACACAAATTCACATATCTATTACAAAAAAGTTAATATTTTGATATTTTCTACTCTTCACTCTACTATTCAGTCTATTTTAGATTAAAGGTTAGGAG
Organism: Hippophae tibetana; assembly: GCA_037013495.1. Taxonomy (NCBI): domain Eukaryota; kingdom Viridiplantae; phylum Streptophyta; class Magnoliopsida; order Rosales; family Elaeagnaceae; genus Hippophae; species Hippophae tibetana. Next base: position 24,930,685 of record CM072805.1, on the reverse strand, counting down.
CTTATAAATAGAAATTGAATTCAGTAAATTCAGAATAGGATTGGGTACTTTAGTGGTACCCTTATTAAACAAAAGTTACACATTTAGACCCATATTATCAAACTAGTACACTAATAGTTCCCACATTTAACAAAAGGTACACCAATAGTCTAATTTTGACAAAGAAAAAAGATAGGGAAAAAAAATAATTTATAAAAGGACAATTTTGTCTATAAAAATATTTACTATTTTATGTCTCATCTAATGTGTTGTCGTGCATTTCATTACGAAAAAAACCTTATCCACCCTAGCAAACATCTTCCTCCACCATTATCTCCATCCTATCCCTAATATCGCTTTATTCATTTGTTGTTAACTAATTTTCACTATTTGTTGTAAAATAATCCAAAACTGTATTTTTTTTACTGAAACTGTAGTTAGTTACCATTAACTCATTTGAAGTATCCATCTCTACCCCGACTGCTACTACCACCAATCAATTCCCTTTGATCTCACTGATCCTTCATCATTTTTGACCACCTTATATTCGATCAAACTTAAAACGAAAGTGGCTTTGATCGAATGCAAGGTGGTCGAAAAATGATAAAGGAGTCAAGAAGATTTCAGGGAATGAGCTGACAGTAGAACAAAGAGGATGGTGGAGGTGGACATGATTCTTAAGGTGACTAGAATTTTTTTGTGTGAAATGGATAAAAAAATGAGAGAAGACATAAAATAGTAAATATTTTCATAAAAACAAAATTGACCCTCTATAAAGTAGATTTTTTAAAAAAAATTAGATCATTACTATACTTTTTATTAAATGGGGGGACTACTAATGTACTAATTTGATAATATGGGTTCAAATGTGTACCTTTTGTTTAATAAGAATGCCATTAAAGTACCAAATCCTTCATAATACAAACAACTTCTTAAATTTTGTAATGAGCTTGAACACAAATAATATAAAAATAACTTCAGACCAGATCAGATTACCTTTCCCTTTTGATAACTCAAGATCATCAGCATTGATTTCCTGTATTGGTGGAGGTGTCCACTGAGGACCTTCACAGATGTCAGATGAATAACTCAACAACATCCTAGCACCATCAGAGTAGTGCTGACTGCAATGTAGGTTGCTCATCACCCAGAGCCTACATTCTTTTCTGTTTGATAATGTGGAGGATAATTGAATTCCATCATGGGAACCATACTGTAGCTCTTCTGGTTGAAAATTGAAATCCCATCTTGAGGGCAGTGGTGAAAAGCTCGAATTTGTTCGCCAATAGGGCTTGTGAGGAACCATTGACCAGTCTGTACTGGTTGCATGTGATCCATGTGGCCTTGCAGCCACACAACAAAGTGACCCCGTTTTAGCTATTATTTTATAGAACACACCAATAGCAATTCCTCTTGCTCTCAAACTCTACAAAACTAACTGATAACCAACCCAACTTGAGCACACTACACACAGGGGAAAAGACAATTCTGAAGTATGATGCATACACTAGAGAAGTATGCTACTTTCTCTACAAAATCAAAGAAAACAAGTGCAAATATGAGTTGGAGATCTAAGCTTCAAAACTTTTGGAGGCTTTTGAACAAAAGAATCCATAATTCAAATAAGTCACCAGGAACTCTTTGTACAACAACCATGATTCTATCAGATACACGGTCAAGATTCTGCACTGGAACTTCAGGCATCTTTTGAAAATTACGCATTCCTCAAAAACTGAACAACGGTCAACCATTACAACCCTAAAATAAAATAAAATGAAAAAGAAAAACTAGAAAGATAGTATACCCAAAAACAATAGCCAAAGGCCTTCAGGAAAACATTTCACTCACAACAAAAATCATAAAGAGGAAAAATAACTCAGTGAAATGCTACCCCATAGCATTAACATTAGCTCCCACCAATATAAAGAAGTTCAAGCTAAAAATAAATTAGTAATGTCTACCAGCCATCTGAAATAAGTGAATCCTCAGTTTATAAGTTTTTTAAAAGCAAAATACAAGTGAACCAAGTGCTATACTGCATTTTGTTCAACAAAGAAAGACCCATTTTTTTGTTATTTAAGAGCATAAAGTGATAAAACCTAATAGCAGTAGCGAAGATAGTGTTTAGTTCCAATTTATTGAATTCCATAGAAATCCTAACAAAAGAATAGAAGGAGGGTCGGAGGGACTCCTGGAGTGCATACCTTATGGAGATTGAAGAAGAACTAGAAAGAAACGACATCGTTGGTAAGACTGCTCCGGCATGCCCGATTGTTTGTCCGTGAATTCTGCGAACCCTTAAATATATGAGCAGTTAAGATTTTATTAGCAGCTACGATTTCAGGGATATTGATCAAAATAATACACAAGGAAATCATCAGGATTGACTACTTCGGATTCAATAAGATGAATTTATTTTTATGATGATTAATCAAGATAAAAAATATATATATGAAAGTGGTCGGTACGTTTGTGATACTTGTATTTGAATAAAATATTTAAGTTAAAAGTTAATGTTTTTTTCAAATGTACCTTTTAATATTAAATTTTTATTTTTGTTAATTTTGTTTAAAGAATTGTTTGTATATTAGTGATTTTAGAAAAATGTTAAAAAAAATAAATTCAAATTATTTATTCATTTAATTAATGAAGTGTATATATATACAATATGTTATCAGCATTTTATTCTAAGTCTTAAATTTAATCTATACTTGTTTTAAGTATTAAATTTAATCTATACATGATAAATTTACAAAATATAATTAAATTGATATTCTAAGTCCTTGAATAAACATCGTATAATTACTCTTGTTCATCATGTCACAAACATCATGTCTTCTTCAAAAGAGTCTTATGTCACATAGTCTACTTAAGATCATCTAATTATAATTGAATCCATTGTTTTTAAGTACCAATCACCATATAGAGACTATTAAATGAAAACATTTCATTCGAACAAGGTGATTAAGTCGTTATGTCGTGTACATGTTATTTATATAATATCAAACATTAACTTTCTTATTTCTTAAATTTTAAAAAAATTAAGTAATATTTAAGAAGTAACTATTAGACTTTTCACATTTTTCTTATGTACAAATCCTTATAAATAGTAAAAACTTTTTTTTTATCATTTATCACTTTTGTCTTTTAACTTAAAAATAATTTTCTATCAGAGAATCTTGACCTGTTATTTAAATTCTTAGGTCAAAATTCGATGGATCTAAACCATTGTAGTAAAACTTTGTTAAAAAATCAATCTGATTTTGTTATGACTTATTTTTCACATCAACTCGTTCGACATTTTCATGCTACTCTTCCATCGACCTACAAATCCTTTCAAGTCATTCTCTAAATAATTTCTCTTCGTCTCTTTTTTTAAAATGTCTTTCACTAATAAAGGAAAAAACATAGTCCTCTTAACATCCTTCAAGGATGTTCCTTCAAATCGTACCAAAACTTTCCTTTAAGAATAGGAACACCTCAAGATCCATCACAAGACTCTATTCGATCACAATTAGATTCATATCAAGTTGAATGACATTTAGACACCACTATAAGCATTCTAACTCTCCTTGTTTCCTTTGGATCATTCCCAACCTTATATTCGTCCTCCTAAGGTTCGTACCTATAATTAGGAGACTCTTTTTTTACATAATCAATTCTTAAACTCGTTGACATTATATATTCTTAATTATGTATGTATGTTATTGCATCAAAATGAATGTTTATTATTATTTGCACCGTAAGCACTGAAAAGTTTAGAGTTATAACTTCCCTTTAATTTATGACGTATGAGAAATTATTGATTGTTACACAATTAATTAACTCCTAATTCTGCTAATCATATTGGTAATATTTTTGAATTTATATATATACATTATAATTAGTATGAAACACTAATAATTTATATTTAATAAATAATGAATAATTAGTGTATGATATACTCCACTCAGTATTCTTTTCATAAAAATCATTAAAAGTCTTAACTTATCTTGTATCTTACGAGTGTCACTATATTTATCATAAGAATGGACTTGAGGGTAAACCTTCCACACTAATCTTACTAAGTCTTTACAATTAAGTTGTCCCTTTAAACATAGATCTTAAGATCTCTAGGTTAGGCTTTCTTTGCAAATCCTTATTCATTCATAGGCTTCAATCTCATTCATTTTTGTGACTTATCAACTAACTCTTAATTTAACCATTTAGTTAAGGGATTCACTATGTTATCCTTTGACTTCATATAGTCAATAGAGATAACCTCAGTTGAGAGTAGTTGTCTAATGATATTATGTCTATGATGTATATGTCGAGACTTATCATTATATATATTACTATGTGCCCTACTAATAGCATATTGATTATCATAATAGAAGCATATTATAGGTACAAGTCTCACCCCTTTAGGAATATTTGCATAACCATGTGGATATTTTGCCACATTTATCCAAAGAGATGAATTCAGATTCCATCGTGGACCTAAAAATGCACGTTTATTTAAATAACTTTTATGAAATAGTTGCACCACTCAATATAAACATATATCCACTGGTAGAATTTGTGTCTTTCATGTCAGATATCCAATTTACATCATTATATTCTTCTAATATAGTTAGATATCTTATGCAGTATAGTTCATAGCTATGTGTATATCTTAAGTATCTATGTAGTTTTGTAATACCTTTCTAGTGATGAGATCCTGGATTACTAGTATACCTACTTATTTTAGTTATAGAATAAGCTATGTCTGGTCTCGTACAACTCATCAAGTACATAAAACTTCCTATTACTCTAGAATATTCTAGTTGAGACACACTCTGACTTTTATTCTTAAATAGGTGTAGATTTACATCTACTGGTGTTCTCACAATTATAAAATCACCCTCGTTGAATTTCTCAAGTATTTTGTCAACATAATGACATTGACTTAAAATGAGACCATTTGATATCTTAATTTCCAAAATTACATCAGCAGATCCCATGTCTTTCATATCAAACCTTGAATTCAACATAGTCTTAGTAAATTTGATCATTACTATCCGCAATTAACATGTTATCAACGTAAAACACAAGATAACATAACCATCTTCTTTGTCCTTGACATATATATATTTGTCACATTAGTTAATTTTAAAGTCATTTGTCCTCGTGACATTATCAAACTTTTCATGCCACTTTTTTTTGTGCTTATTTGAAGCACTTCATCAATTTATAAACTTTTTATTCTTGCCCTAGGCATGAAAAACCCTTGGGTTTGTCTATGTATATTTATTCATCTAACTCTCCATTTAAAAAGACTGTATTTCCATCCATGTGATGTATTTCAAGATTTCACAGAGTGGCGATAGCAATTATCATCCTTATGGATGTTATTCTCATCACGAGAAAATAAGTATCAAATTAATCAAGGTCATGTTTCCATTTGTATGGCCTTGTACTTATCAATTGATTCATCTAATCTACATTTTTTTGTGAAAATTCACTTAGACACCAGTGTTTTACTACTTGGAGGTAAATCAACTAGTTCTCAAGTGTGATTTTGTAGAATGGATTTAATTTTGTCATTAATGGCTTCTTTCCATTGAGGACCTTTAGAAGAATTCACAATCTATTCATAGGTTTGAGGTTCACTTTCTAGAAAGCAGGTCAAAAAATCTGGATCATAGGACGTTTCTGTCCTAGCCCTATTGTTACGTCTAAGTTCAACCTCATCCTCAACCTCTTGTTTAGGTTCTTGGTTTTGACTATCTTTATTCATGGTCTCATACGTTCGTTTAAATGAACTTGATTCTTCTTAAGATTTACCTGAAAATACATGTTCAAAGAATGATGCATTCCTTGATTCCATTATCATGTTCTTATGTATGTTTGGGATCTTTGACTTATGCACAAGAAATCGATAAGCACTACTATTATGTGCATATCCAATGAAGATTTAATCTATTATTTTTGGACCTATCTTCACCTTCTTAGGTATAGGTACAACTATTTTAACAAGGCACCCCCACACTCATAAATATTTATAGGAATGTACCTTTTTTAAAATAATTTATACGGTGTATTATATGTTTTTTCGGGGTACCTTATTTAAAAGGTAGTTAGCCGACAAAAATAGCTTTCCCCCACGAGTTCTGTGGCAACTCAGAACTTAATAGCATTTCATTCATCATTTCTTTCAAGGTATGATTCTTACATTCAACAACTTTATTTTGTTGAGGTAAATAAGATGCTATAGTTTCATGAATAACTTCGTGTTGTGCACAAAATTCACCAAATGGTGCTTCATATTTACCACTATGATCACTGTGAAATACCTTTATCTTTTTAATGAGTTGATTCTCAACTTTTATTTTATAATGAATAAATTTCTCTATAGTTTTGTCTTTACTTCTAAGCAGATACATATAGCAATATTTCATGCTACCATCAACAAAAGTAATAAAATACTTATTGCCACCTCTTGTTTGAAGAAATTTCAAATCACATAGATCACTATATATGGATTAAGTCAAGGGGTTCATTTTTCCTTTCAATCGAATGAAAAGATGACCTAGTCATTTTTGGCTCAACACAAGTCTCACACTTATGCTTTGAATCTATTTGGAATATAGGTATGAATTCCATGTTAATTAATATGACCTAACCTACCATGTCACAAGTTGGAAGACTCAAGCAAATAAGCAGAAAAGTTAAGCTTATTAAGATTCTTAACTTTTACTATCATTACATTAAGCTTAAATAGCCCATCAGATAGATATCACTTTCCCACAAACATATTATTTTTGGTCATAATGACTTTATCAGATTCAAACACCATCTGAAATCCATACTCATTGAGAAATGAGTTAGAAACAAAATTCTTACGGATGTTTGACATATATAGTACATTTTTTAATGTTAGCTTTTTTCTAGAAGTCATCTTTAGTTTGACCCGACCTTTCCCTTGAATGGTTGATGTGGTAGAATTTCTCATGAAGAGCTTTTCTCCATCTTTCACTGTTTCAAAAGTAGTGAATAGCTCCTTATTTAAGCATATGTGCCTTGTTACACCAGTATCAATCCACCATTCATTTGGGTTTGATCCAACCAAGTTCACCTCAGAAATGACCACATACAAGTTAATATCGAGATATCATGAGTGATGTCATCAACCGAGTTTGCCTCATGGTTTTTGTTTCTTTTTGAAAACTTACAATCTGGGGCTTTTACCCTGTCCTTTGATAGTGAAAAGAAATCCCTCTGAAGCTTGACTTCTTAAAAGTTGTTTCTCTAGGTCCCAAATTAGACTCTTTACCCAACTTGCTCTTGCCCTTATTTTTATTATGTTTGGAACTTTGACCATGTTCCATCACATTAGTCTTTGGTGCTGATGCAATATACACTCTTTTAAAAGAAGTCTTATTGTTGTTTTTTCACTTTCAATCTTATTAGCAAGTTTTTCAAAGACACTTTATTTCGCTTGTGCTTAAGGTACGTGATGAGTGCTTAAAAACACTAAAATTACTATGATTTAATGCATTTTAATTGATTAAATAGATTTATATTTGTATGATTTTATCATATTTTTATATAAATTTGTCCTTTTAAAATCATGGGTGTTTTTATTGTTTTTCAAGTATTTTTGTTCAAAAATAACTCAAAAACTCGAAGGAAAATAATGGAGGTAATACATCACAAATATGTTAAGCAAAAAATGAGTAAAAGTTAAAAATATGAAAAATTGGACAAAATGGATCAAAACAGTCAAAAATGTCAAAAGGTAGAAATCCTGCATGCAACCGCCCATTCATACCAAGTCTTGCGTGTACCAGGACGTGAATGCAGCCCGCACATGCTCATACGTGCGTAGCCAGCGCACACAGACAACACACACCCAATATACTCCTGACACACAGCCAACACACATTGCGCCGATTTCTACACACACTCGTGTTGTGTCCCGCGCGCACTAGCACATGCATATACCATGTCCTGTGGGCGCCAAACGCCCATCTTCTACACCTATAAAAGGACTATCTTCACCCATTGTAAAAGACACCATTTTCTAAGCTCTTTCTTTCTCTAACTTTCTCTTTCTAGAAAGTTTTTTTAGTTTTTAGTTTTAAAGTTCTTCTCCTTTTAAGAAGAACTAGCTATGCTTTTATAGATTTTTAGTTTTTCATTCAATAAACGGAAATGCAAATCTGTTTGGAGGTTTTCCAACAATAAAATTAGCATTAAAGTTTTGTAAGGATTCTTTTGAGGTATAATTTTAAAATAAATTTTTTACAGTTATTTTCTATGTTTTATTTTTCTATGTTATGTTTAATTTGTCTATAATTAAATTTAACATAACTAACTATTTATAAATATGATATAATAATAACGTTGTTATACTTGTGAAATATTAAATAGGTGAAACATCTCTATAAAATAAATTGATTTTGTTTTTAATAACAAAAATAACATTAGTGTTACCCTATAAGCCACAAAATACTTTATCATTTGATTCACAATAAAACCACCCACAATAGGATGAGCAATATTCATAGTTAGGTTTTCAATTCAAGACATTAGAGTTGTTATTTCAGATTACATAATCTTTTCTTTTCATTTTCTATTAAATATACAAATAAGAACAAAATTTTAGTTTATAGAATAAAATTATATGAAAATTAATATAATTAAAACAAGTTAGAAACAGTATTAAAATCAGATAAGCAAGAAAAAAAATTATAATAAAAAAAAGATTGAAATTGCAATAGTCAAATCCTAAAGCAATTTAAAGGTAAAAGGATAAGTTGTAAAAGAAAAACTAAAATAAAAATGTAAACAACATATTAAAAGAAAATAAAAAAATAAGAAAAAAATGAATTATATTTGTTTGTTCGTGTCTAGCTCACACGAGGGTACAAGGTATTTTGGAATATCTACGTGAAACTTAAGGAGTTTCGACGTTGATGCTCAAACTAATTCTTGACTAGTAAGGCGATTATATCCTGACACGTGTTTCTTTCGCTCTCTCTCGTTCTCGAACTCATGAACTAGTTTGAGCATCAACGTCGAAATTTTTTGAACTCAACATGGATATTCACTACTACAAAAAGGGGCATTAAAGTCGATTCGCTGAACCGACTTTAAATTAAATGACTTAAAGTTTAAAGTCGGTTTACGCGGTGAACCGACTTTAATTTTTTTTTAAATTTATTCATTTTCAACCTGTATTCGAGCAGAATCGACGCTATCCACGTAGCGTAGCGTCGGTTAACGCCTAGAACCGACGCTACGTCCACGCATAGCGTCGGTTCGACACATCAACCGACGCTACGTCTTACGTGGATAACGTTCGTTTTATACCGAACCGACTTTAAACCAATTTAAAGTCAATTTTTAGAAAAAACTGACTTTACGTATCGACTTAAATACCTATTTTTGTAGTAGTTATTCTAAAATATCTTGTGTCTTCCATTGAACATGACAACATATAAATAATATTATATATTAATCATATAAAAAATAGAATAGATAAAAACAAAGCTAATAAATGCGTATAAATCGGACAATATTACCAAAATCAATAAAATTAAAAAATATCAATACTAATTAGGTATTGTAAAATAAAGAAGCTATAACAATACTGTAAAATAACGAAGCGTTACAGTTATAAATAAAAATGAACAAGAAGGAAACAATATTGATTTTATAGGATATTCAAAAGCAAGAGACGCAAAGTCCAACTAAAAGAAAGTAAAAGTTTTAAAGTAGATATAATAATCAACAAAGAATGATAAGCAATAAATGACAGGTTAGATTAGAAATTTATTGGAAAGAGTACTATATTAAAATTATAGAAAAATGACAGTTACTGTCCCGTATACAAAACAGTTCCAAAAAATAGATATAAAATATTCATTGTTTGTCTTTAAAATGAAGCAAATACAAAAATTTAGAGTAACTAATAGAATAAAATTATTTTATTAAAATTATAAATATATAATTTAAATAATATTAAATTTAAATAAAATCAAAAATCAAAACTTATGTATTACACTCTTTAATATAATTTGTTCGATTACAATGACTGTTAAAAAAAACTAAAAATGTATCTCTCAAAATATAACAATTAAATAATAATAATAATTCATTGTTATACCAATTTTTTAAGTGTTTAAATTTTATTGCAAAAAACTAGCACGATAAATAAAATTTCTTTTCCTCTTTCCATCTCAAGTGCGCTCTCTCTTTCTTTCTCTTCTTCAGCTCCTCTGTTTCTCCTTCTCTATTTCTTCCTCTCTTTTCCTAAATTAACGGGTATATATATATCCATTTGAAACAGAAATAGAACTAGAAAAATTAATTCAGAAACAGAAATAGAACTAGAAAAATTAATTCAGAAACAGAAAAAGAAAAAAAAAACATAAGTAAAATTTTAATTCAAAAATGGAAAATTTTCGAACGGAAGCAGAACGAAAAATTTAATTCAAAAATGAATTTTTTGTTTTTGAATTAAGACAAACGTTTTTTATTTTAAAACAATTTAATTCAAATATTTCAACGCTATATTATTCCACAACATTATCATATCATCAAATCACATTGCAAACACAAATCCAGCAGACAAATACCAACATAAGAAAAGTAATCTTTCAGCTCTTCGTATTCGTCCCGCTATCATCTTTGACTTTGAGCACCCAACTACATCCTGATCAACAAATTTTATACTTGCCGCATGATCGTTACAAACCATCATTACAAAATGGTCTAATGGGTCATTTTTCGTAAATATGCAAAAACATCAACTATTAGACAAAGGTAATTCAAGAATATGAATGTTCGATATCTTTATTAGCTGTAATATGATTCATGTCACAACAACGTGCAAAATTTGTCATGATTTGCTTATTTGCCTAAGCATTATAGAGGTCGTCAGAATCTCAGCTTCGATTTTGTGGAGAATAGACATTTCATCATATGTAAAAAAAAGTCCAAATACAAGGGGGCAGTCCATGCCTACTCACGGCAATTTTCGTTCTCAAGTCTCAACAGCTGTGTGATCATCACTGCCACCATCTAACTCGTTGCTTTGACCCTCAGAATGAGTATTGTCATTGCTAGCATCTAATGAGAGAAGGGAAAAAACAGATGAAGTGTTTAATTCCACAAACACAGGAGAGAATCAATGGCATTACCAAAAAAGAAGTAGTTAAGTATATACCTTCAACGTCATCTACAGAAGCATAAGATGACCGCCTTGATCGCACCTGCTGGTGTGGAGTCGGCTGATGGAAAAGAAAAAAGGAAAAATAGCAACCACAAAACTACATTTGACCAACAAAAACAAAAATCCTAAAACTACAATCTTTGTGAAAATAGTGTAAGAATTAAATCTTCATGGATTCAACCTTCAATCATATATAGCAAGACTTCACAGTGATATGACTTATAATGAGTGAATCTATAAAGGTATAGTCACCGTGATTCTGTGAATTCAAATGTTAATTACTGTTTGCAAATCAGAAGGAATATTGCAATAAGGGTGACATTTTGGTTAGATCTGAATAGTTTTGCTTTGAATTGTGATCGTTTAGTGTTATATATGCTCCTATCCAGCAATGAAGGGTGCTAAACATCCGCACTCAATAGAAATAGTTAGGAGGGCATGAAAAACATTGAATACCTGTAACTTTGGGCGGAGTGCTTCTAGTGGCCCTTTTGGCTTTTGTGCTCCTTGCTGTTGAACATTATGCAAAAAGTTCATTTAGGAAGCTAGGCTTATAAATTTCAAATTGTACAATCAAGTCATCAATATTAGAAAAAGTGCAACCTTTCCTAGTGCCCAATCTGCAGAATCAAAAAAAGCGCGTTCATGGTCCTGCAGCAAGTAATTTCCGTTTATGGGTGATCATCACTGGTAAGATTAAGCTAGATTAATATCTTGATAGAGAGAAGAGAGCTGTCATCTACCTTGGATATAAGTGGAGGCTTCTTTGGTAACATGCCCCCATACTTCTTCTTGACAACTTCCTCCTGCAAAGGACATAACATTATAATTAGAGGCAAAGAATATATCAAGTATAACAGTTTGAATTAACAAAACAGAAGGGCTATACCAAGTAGTTCAAATTTTACCTTTTTTTTTTTGGGCTTGCTAAATAGTTCAAATTTTACTAGATACAACATGTTGATCTACTATAGCTCTTGGTTGCTTTCAAGCAGACCAATCAGGGTATTAAATACAAAAGCAGCACTATACCTCCTGCTGAGGAGAAGGCATGGGATTATCATCGTTTTTATCTGAAGCTTTTAGGTCTTCCTCAACATTTTCAATGTCAACTTCATTTTTAACAGCACCATCGGCAAGCTCTTTCTCCTTCAACTCCTCAATGTTTGTGCTTGACATTGTTTGCTAGTAGTGCAGATGATAACCGTGGCTTGAAAAAAAAGGTTTAATAAAAAATGAATGCAAAAACTAGTCATTTCCACACAATTACCAAACAGATTTCAGAGTTTTATTTGTTTTAAGAAGCCTGCCATGATTGCATTTCATATGAAATTGATCATGTGCTTTTTTTACACTCTCGCTAGTTTAGACAACAAATATTGATTCAAATGCTTGCAAAATTAGTTATAAAGACATCATGAAAAGCATATAATTATGACTAAAAAAGAGTAGCGTTTTATAAAAGTATCCTCGTACAAATTGCAATGTATACGTATATGCATATGTATATATGTACATAGATCAGATGCTAGAAAATACTACACTCTCATATCCCAACAATTTAAATGAATAATTTTCTTTCTCAACTCCCTTATAAATCTCATTGTTGAGATAAGAGAGTGTAAAAAATTATATAAAAAGTTGGTTATATATATATAAACACCATTCGTGTCACCTATAAGAGAATTAAGATTTCAACTCATAGTTTCAGCTCAGATGTCATGTTGTGTACTTGTGTCTAAGCACTAGTTTTAAGTTGTATGAATCCAAAGCACATGATCATATGTTTTTAGTCGAAAAGATATGAATCTGTTTATTAATTGAGAAGAGAATAAAGAAAAACTAAAACAACTATGGAACTCTAATAATATTCATCTATTTAAATTATTGCCCAGTTCATTTCAATTGATACAAAGTACGAAAAAAAGTTATGTTTCAATCGAAAACTTGAAGCTCCATTAACGGTGATCGGCAAGAATTACCGTACAATAAGGAATTTTCATTACAATAAGATCACTACTTCTGAAACCAACAACAAATATTAGCAAATAGCAGTACAAAAACCAATAATTGATTGCTGGGATTATTCAAGGAAAATCAACATGTAATTGATTGATAGCCAGCATGTTTATCTACGCAGACAGATAATAAAGAAAAGCGAAAGGACGTTAGTACCTGAATCGATAACCGACTTGAAAGGCGAATCAAAAATGAGGAGTCCGACTGTAAAAGAAGATGATATCAGAATGAAGCAGCCTAGAGAATACGCTGTACGCAATAAGCATTTTGGTGTGGGACTAAGCTTGCGAAGTTTGAATAAAAGAGGTTTTTTCCCTAGATGATTGGGCTTATGTGTTGAACCCACTACAGAGATATATGGGCTTTGCAACTCCCTTTTGAAGGCCCAATAGCATTTTTACCAAATTTTTATACATTTTTTTTAATCCTTTCCTTCTTGTCTGTGACTTCTCGACCTGGTTTTTGAGACTTTGGGATATTTGTCGCTATTGTGTTTGGGTATCTTCTCGATTGGTAAAATCTTACGTACAACGGAATAATATCCTTCTTATTATGAACAGTTTATTTTAATTATTTTATTAATTTCTTTCTTTTAAAAATAAATGGATATGATACATTGGATACGGCAGGTAACTATACCACTAGTATATGAAATATTTTCTCCTTCTCAATTAAGGGTGATCAGCTATTAAAACGACATAATTTTTTATTAATTTAAATTCAATTTGATTTGAATTTACTTCAAAGATCTTCAATCTAATAATTTAATCAATTTATATCTATATGAATTTAGGTTGATTGATTTTTTATGAATCACATAAGATTTGAATAATTTTTAAATTTATTTATAAATTATTATTATAATACACTATATATATAATATAAATTTTAAACTGATTTATTTTTAAAAAAATATTATTTATAGTCAAAACTAATAAAATAAAAATAAATATTCTTCAATAATTATTAAATTATTATAGAGATTTAATATGTATAAATATAATAATTTAATGTAATTTTGTTATGTATAATATATTATATAATACGTTATAAAATAAAATATGTATTTATTTATAATTTTAATAGTAATTCATTCCGAATCAGATTATATCGGACTGTAAAATCTATAAATTCGAATATTGATATATTTTATACTTTTTAATTTGAATCTAATTCGATAAATCGTATCGAATTTATCAATTTAATTAAATTGATAAATTTAATTGCTAATCCCTATATTACATCATTATTCCTATCATATTACTCTCTCAACGTCTTATTTTATAGAGTGTAAACGCAATTGAATTTTTGGAATTGTTTTTAACTTAAAATACTAATTAAATCGATATATATATATATATATATAAATTAAGAAACGAAACTAACATATAAAAAATTGGTTAAACAATATTATACTAATCTATTTATATTGGTTTCATAAGTTTATCTTGCTAATACTTATTTTAAATTAAAGTGAATTTAAATTATTTTAATTTTATGTTAATATTAAATTAATAAATAAGATTTAATATTTAATTAACAATATAATTCAAAAAAGTTGTATTTTATTGTTTAAATTAGAAAGCATTTAAGTAATAAAGAACTCTTGAAAATAAGTAAATTATTGAAAATTTGATAACAAAAAATAATTTAGATATTTTATTGGTTATAGTAAATATTTATAAAAATGAAGATTATAAAAGAATAATATAAGTTATTTCACATATTTAATTAATATAAAAGTTTAACCAAAATTATATAATTATAAACATATATGATACGTATTATAAATGTATAAAAATTATAAAATAAATAGGTGAATTAGTAATATATATGTCGATTCAGTTAAGTATGTGTTTGGAATCTGTAAAATTTTATCTAATTAGACATAAGTTTTTGTATTTTAAAAATCAAAACCAAATTATTTGGATCTATAAAACAAACAATGAAAAAAATTGGTTTGATTCATCTAAAAAAATTGGTTAATTTATTGGTTATCATGTCCATTCATTTGTATACCTTTCTCTCTCTTGATGTATCTTTCTTTTACCTCAATTTTATTGTTGATTATGAATGTCAGCGAACCAAAAATCGTGTGATTTTCTCTTTTCATGTTAATGTTGTTTTTAATTTCAAAATCATAGCAAAAAAGAGAGCTTATATAACATGTTTTATTACACACTATTAAAAATATCATGATTATATAATTTTATGTCAGTTTAAATAGTAATATACTAAATCGTACTACACACTTAACTTAATCTTTTAATTTTTAATTATAAAATTGTGTTTCTTTACTTATAATTCAATATCACATTAAAAATATTTTTTATTTTATTTTTAAAATATAAAAATAAATAAAATATTGATTTAAATAAAATTTATTTTAAATATAATTATTAAAATATTTATAATCATGGTTAATAATAATTATAACATAACTTAATATAATTAAGTTCAATACATCCTTGCTTAACCTATTTAACAGTTACATCAAACATAATGATAATATATCACACTCCCGCACCAGTTACATTGGCCTTTTCATATGCAATTTTTTGTTAAATTCAAAGCTTGAATTATATCAAAGTTACAATGTTAATATAACAAGATATTCTCGTGATAATTTTTATTTTTATCCTAATAAAAATATATGAAATATCTATAATATTTTTATAATTATTCATATTTCAATAACATTGTTGTTGAATAAAGTTGTCAATAATAAAAAATTATTACAACAATAATAATTATAATTAAGATAATATTACCATATAATAATTACGTACTTTTAAACTAAATATATGTACTTTTTAAAAAATAGGTGGACAAGTATTTTTTCTTTTCTTTTTAAGGAAACTCAATTTTTATAATTCATTTATGTTATAGTGATTTTCGTCAGTACCACAAGTGAATAAATAAATAATATATATTGGTATTTTCATAACATCGTTTCTTTTGTGGGTTAATTAAGATGAGTTCCTCTAAAAAAAATAAGTCAAATTTTTGATAAAATATTTCGTCATGTCATCCATGCATATCTTTGATGTAAAATTTTCTTGTTGTACACGGTATGCATACCTCTGAGATATTATTATATTTTGTCTTAATTCTTTGAATTCAGATCTAAAATGTTTTGCATCTTTGACCTAGCTATACTTTTATATCAATAAAGTTATAGCAAAATGTAAATATTTTATTTATAAGATATAGCTTTATTAATATATTTCTTAAATCAATAATAAGTGGTGGAGAAAATATTCAAAAATGATTTAAATGAATTTCTCTTTCTAATAAAAAAATGTCTTGTATACAACGAAGATAAGTATTCTTTGTGTGGGCTGGTAGTCGGTTAACATATTAAAATGACTTTATCATTATTATTATAATAGAATTGTTTAGTAAAATTAGATATTTAAATATTTTTATATATTATAATTATTAATTATAATTAATATATTATTTTTTTATTATATATAATTATATTTATTAATTATAATTTATCATAAAATTATAATAAAAAGATGATTTTCTGTAGTATAAATGTTTGGTGTATTAAAAAAATATTTTATGCGTTGTGAAGTGTGAACAGTTAACACGGAGAGCCCAATAGCATCAAATATTCAAATCAAGGCGATCCAATCGAAGATTCGAAGCTGCTACGGCATTCCCATTTACTTTTCACATTATTGACCGAAATTAAATCTCAATTATCAAACACGTACAATAATAAATTCATAATCACTAAATATATGTTTTTCTTTAAATAATGAACATGTTGGTTTTTTTAAAAAAATAAATAAACAAGAGTTTAATATATCTTTATAAATATACTAATTTATGTTTTTTAGTAATGTTATAATTTTTTAAGAATTTAAAATAATATTTATTAAATAATAAAATTATATATAAAATGTAATTTTTTCTTTAGATCGTAAAAGCAAGCAACCTCTTTAAAATTTAATTCTATATAGCATTAATTGAATATTAAAATCATTTAATTTGATATTATTATTTTTGATTAAATTTTATTAAATATAAATAAATATTAGATATATAATACAAATATTTTGAGTAGTGCATTGATACTTAGTTCTCTCTTTAAAAGGCAACCGTATCTCTTTTTCTTTGAGATTCTCTAACTTGAAGGCTTATTAAATTATACACGGACTCATTTTTAATATTTTATATTATACTTATAAAATTATAAACATATTTATTTCTAAAGATTTTATATTTTTCAAAAAATATTTTATAATCACAATTTTTTTAAAATTAATTAACATATATATAATACATCTTTCTAATACATTAATATTTTTTAATAATATAATGTACATATATATATTTTAAAAAAAGCTAACAATATAAATATTTGACACAATTAAATTATAGAATGGAACTTTTTATTTATATCGTAAAAGCAAGCAACCTCTTTAAAAATTAATTTTTACTTAACACTAGTTTGATATTAAAATCATTTAAGTGAATATATATATATATTGTTTATCCATTAAATTTTTTAAAAATATGAATAACTGTTTGTATAACATTAATAATTTTGAGTAGTGTATTGTTACTTAAATATCTATTTCAAAGGCTACTATATCTCTCTCGCTTTGAGATTACTTATAAAATTATACATAGATTTATTTTTAACATTTTTATATTACAAAAATGATACAAAATTCAATTTTTAACATTTTATTTTTTTAAAAATATATTTTATAATCTCTAAATATATTTTTTTAAAATTAATAAATATATGCTTAACATAATTTTATAAATACGTTTACATATATTTTTTAATAATGTATATGATTGTTTTTAAAGTGATAGTGAAACTTATTGGATATTAAATTATATATAAATTATACTTGGATTAATAGCATAAAATATATTAAATAATATATTATACTTAGTTTTCTTTATGATCTCTCCTTCTTTAAAATTACTCTAACTTCGAGGATTATAAAATTATTCACACATTTATTTTTAACATTTTATATTATATTTATAAAATAATACAGAAATTTATTTTTTTACATTTTATCATTATTAAATATATGTTTTTTTAAATTAATGAATATATATTAATGTATTTTTTTAAATCTATTAATATATGTTTTTTAATAATGCAATGTATATATAATTTTTTAAAGAATTAAAAATAAATTTAATTAAATAATTAAATTACATATAAAATAAAGCTTTTTTTATCTTTAAAAATTAATTTTATGAGCATTAATTAGATCTTAAATAAATATTTGTTTTACAATTAAATTTTATTAAAATATGAATAACAGCTACATTTATAAGACAAGTGATTTTAAAGTAATGTCTTGAAACTTAATTCGCACTTTAAAAGATTACAATATCTCTCTTTTTTAGATTACTCGAGGATTATTTTGTTCCTTCCTCTCACACAATCTTGTTCGCATCCAAGACAATTTGCCAAAAGAAACTAAAAAAAGCCTTATTCTATTCAATGGGTAAGAGTGGCTTTTTTGATCTGGAGAAGCACTTTACTTTTTATGGAGCTTATCACAGCAATCCTATCAACATAGTCATACACATGATATTCGTTTGGCCAATCTTCTTCACAGCTCTTACTTTTCTCTACTTCACGCCCTCTCTGTTCAATCTTCCCCAAATCGAGTTTCACTTATTTGGGCACCACTTTGCTTTGCTTTTGAATCTGGGTTTTGTGTTGGCTGTGATCTATTCGGTGTTTTACATCTGTTTGGATTTCAAAGCTGGCTCCTTGGCTGCGCTGCTTTGCTTAATTTTTTGGGTTACTAGCAGTTTTCTTGCCAGCTTCCTTGGGTTTTCTCTCGCTTGGAAGGTAATTAATTATTGAAATTATCTTTAATTTCTTCAATAAATTTGACATGGGTCTTTTGTTTTCTTCTTCTTATAATCCTCTCCCATCCCTCCCTTTAATTAGAGCGGGTTTATCTGTTCGTTCAGATTCAAACAAATGCCGCTGCTTCTTTTTTTTTCCCCTTACGTTTTTCTCTCTCTTTTTTTTTTATTATAAATATTTTATGGGGAGCCTACTGCTTATGTTCAGTTTGATCAAATTTCTTTAATAGCTTGTGGGTTCTTCTTGTGGTATGGTTATATGGTGGATAAGACTCTCTTCCACAATTCAAGTCATAGGTTGGAATTTGATTGCTGAAAAGCAATACTTAACTTATTGACAAATGAACTATTGAACCTGTCACTTGATGAAGGTCTAAATCTGAAAAGAGAAATTAAATAGTTCTATCTAAAGAAATATTCTTCATCTCTTTCAATATAGGAGAATTTATCAATTTGTGCATCAAATGATAGTCTCTGAATAATATTGGATTATGATTTAGGAATTATAAGAGCAGCAGGCTTCTAAGCTATTCCTGTTTCTGAATGCTACCTATCTATTGTGCTCCTGGCTTGTCTTAGAAGCGCTTATAAATACTTTTTATCTTTTTCCTATGTGATCAACTCACAACTCATCACCAGACACCAGTTATCGCTAAATAGCTAGAGAAATTTATTTTTGATTGTACGTTCAAATATCTTTTACACGATGCAGCCAATGCATTAGCACCTGTATTACACGGATGGATTCTTTATGTCACTGACAGTTCATAATTTTTTTGGATATGTCACACACGTTGATTTTTTTAAAATTTATGTAACTTTACACCAAATTAGAGTGTCTCTCATATTCATATCATATTGCTTGGATACGGATACTTCACGAAAAATGAAGAGTGAAAGTTTATTTAGTTATGGATCTTATTAGCTAGAGGGTATCAATAGATAATTAGTAAAAATATAATAAATTAAATTTTTCGCAAACGATCAGACATGTAATCATTTATAAATAAAATAATACGAAAAAATAAAATAACACACGAGAGAAACAACCTAGGCCACAACAATGACACAAGAGGAAAACCATCGAACCACCTAACAATTCACTATGAAAATATGTTTGATTACAAGATTAGTACTCAAACTACCCACCAATCCTCAAATAATTTACTTACGAGCCTCTGCTTTCTTTCACTGTTTCCACAAACAAGGTGTTCGGATTAGAACCAACGTTTTGATAAACTCGAGTCACACGAGTTATTGAACCTATTTAGCTGGACACTTGAGAAATTAACACAATAACACAAGTGTAATATGTGTCCTAGAGTAGATTCAATAATGAAAAACCCTAGTTAGATGACTTAATAAAATATCAGTTAAATCAAAATCACTAGCAACATTAGAACAGATATTGAAGCACAATATCATAAATATTGTAGATTTGTTAATAAATCAAACATTAACACAAAATATTTGATAAATTAGCTAATGAAAAAATCTACTAGAATAGTTTTTACAAAATAGATTTAGAGATAAAGCTTAGAGTGTAAAAGTTAATTCAAGTATGGTTAATCAAAATATGGAATATTAGGTTCTTTATATAGGGAAGATTGGAGTTATAATGTTAGGTTAAGGTCCAATTACAATGATGTCTTTTAAACAATTCCTAAAGTAGTAAATAATAGGGATAAAATAGTAATTGAAATATTTGATCCAAGTAAAAATTAGGTTAAAGTTAAAATCTTAGCCTCTTAATTGGTCTAAGTTGTGCTCGATCGATCTAGGATATTAAATAAATAAATCCCGAGATAGGTAGATCAATCTAGTCATTTTTCGATCGATCTAGTACTCGATTGATCGACCATTAATAATTCGATCGATCTACTCAAATGAAAAATTAATCATGAGACCTTTTAATCTGAATAGATCGATTCTTGATTGATTTATTCACCTCAATCAATTTAGACATATCTCGATCGATCGAATAACCTAAATTTAAAATATTCCTATGTGTCTAATATGAAATCTAAAGTACATAAGAATATAGATATACTTGAGATGTGTTCGTTGTGGATCTTGATAATTTCTCTGGCTTGAACATATTTTTAAAAGACACACCTATAAACTAAAATCACATTTGGATGTTTAGTTCACGAATTTAACCAACATTCGTAAGCCTTACAAAGAGTCCAAGTAACATATAATAGGACCTACTTTTTCTAACTTCAAAATTTCAACCTTGCTTGTTTGTAGGTTGTTTTGGTGGCTCAGCTAGTGTGTTGGACTGGACAATTCATTGGACATGGGGTATTTGAGGTAACTAATTCTATTATATGCCCTACCTTTATCCAACTTTATATAGTCTACTTGTATCTTGACTTCTTAAAAATCAAAATGTTTTAATTGCAGAAAAGGGCACCAGCATTGTTGGACAATCTTGCACAGGCATTTATAATGGCTCCCTTCTTTGTGTTGTTTGAGGTAAATCTCTCTATGAATTTCCTCTATATGAATGTTCCATAACATGTACTTGCTCTCAACTTTATATTTTCAAATGCTCCAGGCTTTGCAAAGCTGCTTTGGTTATGAACCATACCCAGGATTCCATAAAACAGTGCAGGCGAGAATTGATACTGAAATCAGTGAATGGCGCGGAAAGAAGAAAGATTGATTTTGTGATCTCTGTCTGTTCTTTTATTTCGTAACAACTTTCACTTGTTACTGGGAACAAAAGAAAAAGAAGCATCATAGATTTGAATCTTTATTTCGACATTCTGCTGTGTAATAAAAAAATTATCGTTGAGAAACTTCAACTAGATGTGTCTAACAGATTTCAGAAAATTACATATGCATATTGACTTTGCAGGAAATAGTTTGACAGAGCTTAGCTTTAAGAAACTCCAATTTGCTTATTCTTTTGATGCGAGTTCTACAAGGAATGTTATCTGCAGCTCTTATTAGATGGGATATAACATCTATTACTCATAACACTCTCTTTTGTTCCATGGTGCACGTTTTAAGCTAAATCAACATGTTTGGCCTACTAGGAGACGAATCTGCTCATGCATCTGTTATAATGTTTTGATACAGACAGCAAGACATAAAAAGAAATTTCATCAAGAACAATTTTTGATCTTTACGGGAAACTAAGAACCTCTGATCCTAGTGTCAACCTTCGGACGTACATACACTATGTACGGTACACCATTGACAGGTATATATATATATATGTGTGTGTGTTATAACAGATCATCCTTTTACATACGTACACTGTTTTTTAAACAAAACTGAAAAGGCTGTTAACTTCTTTGGGAATGCATTTTGTAAAGAATCCTCCTTTAGGCTTGAGCCATCTCTCAGGCTTCAATGAAGCTGCATCAGGACCCCAGTTGTAGTCCATTATAACAATCATGTACGGAACATAAGTCACCATTCCTGCTACTTTCACTTTCGTTCTATCCGGTAACACATTCTTGTCCTCTAAGATGCCCTTTAGGTCATCGATAATTTTTTCTGCCAGGTGGGTTACTGAATATAAAATCCGAATTTTTCATTTAGGGGAAAACCCAATGGAAAAAATGATGAGTTAGGAGATAACGCTTCTCCCATCGAATCTCCAAACCCTAATTATTTACAATTTTATATGATTTTCTTATATATTTAAGAAAATATAATATTATAATTAAAAATACATTTTATTTTCGTTATAAAACAACTATCAAAACAAACAATCTAATTATAACTATGATTTATATGTTATATTTTATATCTGTTAAACATAATTTTAAATTTATTTATTTTTTAACAAAAAAAATTGTTAACTTATATCATAATGTATATAATTAAACATATATTATTGGAATACTCTATCCTTGTAACTTCTCCAAAACTCCAATAGACATTCTCCACCCATGCTAACATCATACCCGCCCCTGCTCTTCCACAACACTACTTGGGATCCTTCAATTGCACAATAATTAAGGATCAGTTGGAAATATTCTAAATATTAAATGATTTTTGAAAAAGGGAAGAAAAGTACATTGTGAGTTTATATTCTCCAATATAGTTTCCCCACATTGTTTAAAATTTTAATTATAAACAATTAAAATATTGATACCTATGGTCACTACATCTCCACTTCCTCTTATTGGAATAGGAAGTCAGTAGCTTAATTTCCAGGGTCCTAATTTCTTATATTGTTAATTTTGTAAATAAAACAAATAAAAAGGAATCATTGCTAGTAATTTTTTTCTGGTAATAATCATTACTAGTAATTTAATTACCTTTTATGATATTTGTGATGCCTGTTAGACACATGCTTTGTTAATTTATTTTGCCATAATAAAAATTCAATCGTAGATAAAATAACTACTTACAAATTAAATTTTGAATATCACTCTCAAATATATATATAAACTTATTAATATTCTTAAATTATATATTAATTATAAGCTAAAATAATACTATAATGTTTAATTTCAAAAAAATTAATTTATAAAGTAAGTTATAAAAATAAAATATTTATTTATGTATAATTAATTAAAGTGAAATTAAATTATTTGAATTATATATGATGACTTAAAAAAACACATGATTTATTATATTTATACTCTTCCCATTTGTATTTTGTATTTTAATGTTATATTCAACACTTAAAACAATATTTTGTTGGCAAAATTTCTAACGAAGTTTATCACTTGCGTCCACATGACCACATATCGATCTCCGTAAATCAATTTTTTTTCCCATTTCTTATTAAATGAAAACACGACATTCTTTAATTTCTAATTATAACTTCTAAGTTTAATACTAAATAGTGTATTAAGAGCTACAAACGCAAACCTAACATATTGTTGAATTAAAATCTACAAATACATTGGATATGATGAGATTTAAAAATTAAATAGAACTCTCAAAAACCTCTCCAAACTTAGGTTTGAAAAGAAACTTAAGTGGAACATATCTAACCCCTAATTTACAAAAGTTCATTAAATATTTATTTTTACCACACTCAATCACCAAATTAATAGTATTAAATATTAATAGTTTAGTTTAGCCTTGTCCAAGCAAGTTGTTCTCTGCAACTTTGATTGCTTTGAAAGGAATCTCAATTGTACTGCTTAGAGAAAACAAATCATTCACTAGTTTTTAGATTCTTACAAGGGTATCCTTTTGATTTTAAGATCAAAACATAATTTTTCTCAATTTAGTATACATTGTAACTAATTTTTAGAGAGTTAATATCAAGAATATAATTCATCAAACTAAAAACTTAATCTAATTTATAAAACTATGATATAATCAAATTCGAATGAAAAAAATGTTGAATTGAATTGTACAAAGGGTTACTACTCATTTTTTGTTTTTACACAATTTGTAAATTACATATTGTGATTAAAAATTAGTTGAAATAGTTTAATAGTTGATAACTTGTTAAAATTTGAAAATAATAATAATTTGGAGTCTTAGAATGAAATTATCACCTTCTAAGAATCTTATCATAAAATCCCATACTTCAAATTTCTCACAAAAATAAACTTATTTTTACAATTCTTTAGCTTTTATCTATTTAAATATACGATAATTTAATTATCTGGTACGAAAAAAAGTAAATCATCATCCTTACCTTTTAATATGTCACATGTTCTTCTATAATTAACTTATTTTATATTTTTCTATCTTCAATACAAGAATTTTACTTTTCCTTTACTTTTTATATTATTCGTTTATTTAATTGATTTCATTTATAATATAATTTTTAAATTTTTTTCTAAACCAAGTTGTAAAAAATAAATATACATATATTTAACATATTTATGAAAAATTAAAAAAAAAAAGAAAAAATTACATAAGATAATCCCTTTGAAAGGTCGATTTCATTTTTAACATTTTTATTATTCTATTGAACATATATATAATTTTATATGATAAATTAATTATTGGGTCAAAATTAGAAAGAAATATATCACCAGAGTCAAAAAAAGAAAATTGTATAAAAACTACATATGATGTGCATAGGAACATATAATAAATAAAACTATATTCATGAATTGAATTATACTGTATACTTTCGCATCTTTTTTTAAGAATATAAAAATGCTTAACCATGGAGCCCTTAAGTTCAACTTTTCGTACAAACAAAAGGTTAAAAAGAAGTTAAAAATAGAATTATGTGAGATTTCAAAACAAATAAATAAATAAAGGACT
This sequence comes from Hippophae tibetana, assembly GCA_037013495.1. Classification (NCBI taxonomy): domain Eukaryota; kingdom Viridiplantae; phylum Streptophyta; class Magnoliopsida; order Rosales; family Elaeagnaceae; genus Hippophae; species Hippophae tibetana. Next base: position 24,905,418 of record CM072805.1, on the reverse strand, counting down.
GCATAGACCGGATGGGGACGGGGGATTTTTATATAAGGTAGGTAGAAATTGTAAAATTATTATTATTGTATTTCTGTAATTTTTGTTCTATTTTTCCTGTACAAAATTTCTCTTATGTATATTAAGAAAAAACGAATATAAACTCTAACCCTAACAACTATTTCACTTCCCTAATTTTTGCTTCACTAAACATATTGTCTGCCATTTCCCTACTCCACTAACTTTGTTGTCTGTCACTTTCACTGCACACGCCAACACTCATCCTCAAGTTGGTGCATATATGTCTCTTATGCCCAACTTGTCAAGTGAGTTGTAGAAGTTTCTTGCAGACACAGATTTTGTGAGTATATCAGCCAATTGATCTTCTGATTTAACAAATGGAAGCTTAATAATCTTTTCTTCAAAATTCTGTTTGATGAAATTCTGATCCACTTCAACGTGCTTCGTGCGATCACGTTGAACTGGATTGTGAGAGATGGCAATGGCTACTTTGTTATCACAAAATAAGTTCATTTCAAAGTTAGGAGCAACACCAATCTCAGTTAGAAGTTTTTTCAACCAAAGGAGCTCACATATTCCCTTGACCATTCCTCGAAATTCAACTTCAGCACTGAATAAGGCAACTAACTTTTACTTCTTGCTCCTCCATGTAACAAGATTACCTTCCACAAAAGTAAAGTACCCAGCAGTAGATTTCATATCCTTCATATTCCCTGCCTAGTCTGAATCTGTATATCCAAGGACTTCCAATTGACCATTCTTTGAAAACATAAGTCCTTTCTCAGGGAAGATTTTAAATAACGAAGTATTCGCATGACCACATCCATATGATCTTCACTTGGGCAGTGCATGAACTGACTCACGACACTCACAACATAAGCAATATCAGGTCGAGTATGAGATAAATATACGAGTTTACCTACTAACCGTTGATATCTCGGTTTATCTGCTGGTACTTGGTCCACATATTCTCCGAGTTTATGATTTTGAACCATTGGAATATCGACAGGTTTACAATCTAGTAGTCATGCCTCTACCAGTAGGTCTAGAGTATATTTCCTTTAGGAAAGACATATGTCTTGTTTTGATCTTACTACCTCAATACCTAAGAAGTATTTTAGCCCTCCCAAATTCTTCATTTCAAACTCATTTGACAGTTGTTCTGAAAGGTTAGAGATTTCTTTTTTATCATCCTCTGTAATGATCATGTCGTCTACATAGACTATAAGGGCTATTATCTTCCCTAATCGATGTTTTAGGAAAATAGTATGATCATAGTTGCTTTGTTGGAACCCATATTTCTTCATTGTTGAACTCAACCTACCAAACCATGCTCGAGGTGATTGTTTTAGTCCATACAATGCTCGTTGTAATCTACATGTAGTTTCTTTTCTTGTGGGATATCCATGTAAATCTCTTCTTCAAGATCACTATGAAGGAAGGCATTTTTTACGTCAAGTTGGTGCAATGACCAATCTAAAATTGCCGCAAGAGATAACAAGACTTTAACGGTTTTTAGTTTAGCCAAATGTGAGAAGGTTTCTTGATAATCTATCCCGTGTTTCTGTGTATATCCTTTTGCTACAAGCTTCGCCTTGTATCGATCAACTAACCCATCTGCTTTATACTTAATGGAGAAAATCCACTTGCATCCTACCATCTTCCTCCCTTGAGGTAACTCGCTTAACACCCATGTGTTATTCTTCTGTATTGTCTCAAATTCCTCTTTTATAGCTTGAGCCCATTTTGGATCAGATAAGGCTTCTTCAATGCTACTTGGAATTTGACACGAGGAGAGTGTTTGTGCAAATGCCCTGATAGGTTCTGATAACCTTTGAGTAGATACATAATTTGTTATTGGATACTTGGATTGTCGTTCTTCTCTTTCTGGGGAGTATCGATTTGGAGGTTTGCCTCGATTATGTTTGAAAGATAAAACATAACCAATAGGTGTATCTATAGCATTAGTTTGTAAATATGTGATAGGATAGCTTACCTCAGGAGTATTCTCAGCAGGAGGGTCATTGTGTACTAGGGAGTGGAGGGGCACACCAACCACTTCATCTTCTGGAGATTCAATTACTACTTTAGCTTCAATTCTTGGAAGTTCAAACTCGGGTCTAGATACTGGCTCCTCCATATTATTGGCACGATCCGAGTATGTTGGACTAGTGTCTAATATTTCAACATCAAGCCAATTTTGTTCTTTACCATAACTCTCCTCCTAAAGAGTGTAATTGGATACCGGTGATGGGAAAAACCATTCTGATTCGAGGAAAGTAACATCCATGGTAATATAGGTTATTTTAGTAATTGGATCATAGCATCGGTAACTATGGAGGTGGACATACACATCAGATAGCACATGGATCCAACTTAGTTCGTTGATTTTTATGGAGGTGGACAAAGACAACACATCCAAAAATTCGGGGCGAAAGCATCAAAATCGTAGGCAAGGGAAGATGATCAGATAGCACCTTTAATGGAGTCTGAAATTGTAAGGTTTTTGTGGGCATACGATTCAGTAGATACACCGTTGTAGTAATAGAATCACTCCAATATTTATTAGGCATATGTGCACCGATTAGTAAGGCCCGAGCCGTTCTAAAATATGACGATTCTTCCTCTCCGTAGTCTCATTCTATTATGGGGTTTGTGAACACGAGGTTTCATGGAGAATACCATGGTTGTCCAATTATGTCTAGAATTGTTGATTAACATACTCCACTCCATTATCAGACCTAAGTATCTTAATTTTTTCAGAAAATTGTGTCCGAACCATGGTGTGAAACAGGTGAAATGTAGCAAATACTTTATCTTTATGTTTTAGAAGGTAAAACCATGTCATTCGTGTACAATCATCAAAAAAATAACAAACCAACGATGATCCAATGACGTAATGACCGGGGAAGGTCCCCAAACATCAGAATGTACCAAAGCAAAATGAGTCATACTTTTATTCATGCTCATAGAATAAGACGCTCTATGACTTTTTGCTAGGATACAAGTATCACATTTGAAATCTGAATATGTGATATTTGAAAATAAATTGGGGAGTAGGTGCTTTAAATACCCAAATGATGGATGCCCAAATCTATGATGACATAGCCAAATCTATCGTTCCTTGTTACCAACAGTGTTTTGCATGTGATTGGCTCTTCCTGAACTGAGGTCATCCACATAATATAGCCCTCCTCTCCTAGTACCACGCCTAATGATCTCCTTGGTGTGAATATCCTGTAGAAGGCAAAAAGTAGAATATATCAATACTACACAGTTAAGATCTGAAGTGACATGACTTACAAACATTAGTCGGTTTGACAGAGAGGGTACACGTATCACATTTGAAATCTGAATATGTGATATTTGAAAATAAACTGTGGAGTAGGTGCTTTAAATACCCAAATGATGGATGCCCAAATCTATGATGACATAGCCAAATCTATCGTTCCTTGTTACCAACAGTGTTTTGCATGTGATTGGCTCTTCCTGAACTGAGGTCATCCACATAATATAACCCTCCTATCCTAGTACCACGCCCAATGATCTCCTTGGTGAGAATATCCTGTAGAAGGCAAAAAGTAGAATATATCAATACTACACAATTAAGATCTGAAGTGACATGACTTACAAACATTAGTCGGTTTGACAGAGAGGGTACAAGCAAAGTATTAGATAATGATAATGAAGGAGATAAGGTTAGTGTTCTAGCTTTTGTAACTGGATAAGTGACCCCATTTGCATTGGCAACACGACTCCGTCTTGGCTGGGTTGTATTGGAGAGATCGTTTGGGTCAAATGTCATGTGATTTGTAGCTCAAGAGTCCAGAATCCAATCATCCTTATCACTACGAGTAGAGATGTGAAATGATTTACTTGAAATACCTGGATCTTGGGAAGATTTGGCCTGAGAAGTAAGGGATAGTGAGGCATTATTGATAGCCACAACAGCTCTCCCAGTGGTGTCCCGTTTCTTCTGTGCTTGAAGATTGTTGTGTGTTTTACAACACACAAAAAACGTGCAAGTATACACGATCTCAAGTAATAATATGATAAATAAATTATCGTTCCCATAGAGAAATGTTACCAACTCTTGTTAATTACTAAAATTATCTAAACCTAATTTTATTCAAACAATCAATAATTTTATGCAATTTGACTTAATCAATATTTTTGTTTCTTTTTAACAATTTTTATGAAAATTCTAGGATTGCAGTTTACCCAAATTAATTCACTTGAATATTTTATTTTCTCTTGATTTATGTTCTTATGTTTTAAGTTGTTAACCAAGAACTTCTAATTTATCCATATATCTCTTTCAAGCTCCATACAGACACATTCAGTTAAACTGATTCACTATATTCCTATGAGAATTAATTTCAACCAGATTTATTAAGTTCTGAGTTCTCAAAAAGTTACACATACAATAAAAGTATATTTCTATCCCTTATGTATATACGTTATTTTATCCCGAGCAACCCACAAAAATTCCTTTTCCAAGTTTATTTAAGTGCCACATATCAGTTAATTAATCTTTCGATAATTAAACACATTTAAAGCAGGTAAAATAAACAACTTAAAATAGTTCCAAAAATCATTCAAAAATAATTACTTCAAGTTTCATAATTTACGTAACACTGCAATCCTAGAACAAATATATTAGTTCATAGTAGAAATTAAAATTACAACACCACAAAAATAAAACATTGCAGAGAAACAAAAATTAAAAAAAAATGAGTTAGGAGAAACTCTTTCACGATTCCTCAATGAAAAATAATTTCTTCCATTTCCTTCTTCTTCATCAACCTTTTTCTCTGTAATTTTCCTAAGATAATACACAACAAAAATGTCAAAATAAAATTTTCTGCGTGTAAAAGAGACACGCAGAGAGGGAAAAATGGAAACTTCTTAAGAGGAAATAATTAAAACAAATCAAAGAGCTCGAAAATCCTTCCAAAATTTGAGAGAAAACTCTCTTCTCAAAAATAAAATGAAGAAACGAAGAAGAAGAGATTTCTGCAAAAGAAAAAACTAAAAAATGAAACCAAAAAAGAAAAACGCGTCTAAATGAAAAATTCCCGTTACATATATCCCCCACTATTCAATTATTACTTTTTTATTATTATTATTTTTTTAATATTAGCGGGGGACACAAATAAATGGGGGGAATAAAAAAAATATCATGCGTGAAAACAATTCTGTGCGTTTCTAAATTTTTTTTTCTTCTACGCATGCCACGTGTCGCCATGTGATTGGCTGCGAGCAATTCAGAGACACGTGACAACGTTTCATTGGACGGGCAGGTCGGGCTCATGGAGAAACGATGCAGCGCAACGCACGAGAACATGTCGGGTAGCGGCTCGGTGCGCGATAGCTGGATCCACGTGCGTCAATCTAGACCATTTAACGGATCCAACGGTGAGCGATGCGCCTCGGGGAATTTCGCGCAGCCGACATGTGGGACCCACTCTGCACGCTAGTGTGCGCGGCCAGTGGGCCCCACTCGGGCGCCGAGCCGTGTGACAGGAATTCTGCACCCACTCTCCTTGGTCGGGTTTGAAGAACACGCGCGCATCCTAACCGTTTCTGTGTTGATCTGACGGTCCACATTGAAGCGTGGATGATGCCGCGTGGAATTCTTTACCTGCGCAGAAAACTCACTTTTATTAATTGTATTTTCACCCACAAATATATTTCAAATTACATTTTAAACTTTGTTTAATTGCAATATAGCCCTTTTGGTAATTTAAATTAAATGTTTAAACTTTCAATAATTAAAATTAAGCCCAATTTTAATTTAAATTATATTTTCGAATTTTACAAATTGCAATTAAACACTCTTTTATTTGAAATTATATTTTTGGACACAAATTTACAATTAAGTACGTTTTCGATACAAATTATTTAATTTTTATTAAAATATTTAAAAAAGAGTAAATACTAATTTATTAAACAAAAATTAACTAAAAACATTAAGAATATAGCAGTTTTAATTAATAAAATATGTGAAAATAAATATATAAAATACAGTTATCAAAGATCATTCCACCATTCTGGATACCCATATATTTTGAAGTAGTTTTCACGGGTGTGTTTGGAGTTTCCGCAATGGTCACATTTCATGTCAAGAGATGGTGGATTTCTTGTGGATTTCTTGCTACCCAAGGAAGTTCCTATTTTTGGTGGCATTAGATTATGGTGTCCCTTGACCCCTTTTAAAGCCACAACTACTCCGGGTGTCGTATCTACACCTGTGATCATCATGGTCTGCCTGACCTCCTCCCTACGGACGAATCCATAGGCTTGTTCTACCACAGGGAATTGTTTGATCTGAAGCACATTACTTCGAGTTTTATCCAATCTATCATCAAGTCCATCGAGGAAGGTATACACTCGATCTTCCTGTACGATGGAGTTGTATTTTTGTATATCAATCATACACTCTATTGGATTAGGACGACGGAAATCAATTTCACGCCACAACCCTTGAAGGTCATTGTAGTATTTTTCAATGGATCCACCTGCTTGCTTCGTATGAGTAACTTGACGATGAAGATCATACACTTGAGACGTGTTTGTTCCATCATAGTAAGTGATAGTAGCCGAATCCCAAACCTGTTTCGCAGTTGGAAATCAGATAAATTTTGCAATGAAAGAGGGGTCCATCGAATTGATTAACCATCCTTTGACAATGGCATTTTTAGTATACCATCTTCTAAATGAGGGGTCAGTTTCAACAGGTTGAGGAAAATCCCCATTAATATATCCCAGTTTTATCTTTGCCAGAGATATACATCTCCACCACCTGGGACCACAAGGCATAGTTGGATCCTCCCAACTTGATACTAATGAGAACAGTCGACGCTTCAGTTGGCGGAGGTTGTGAGCTAATCTAAGCTCTAGTTAGAACTTCCGTCATTTTTGCCGTCAAATCTTCCAATATGAAATTGATAGTTAAATCTCTAGATTCTGCCATGAAATCTAATTTTTTTTCCTTTCTATTTTCCTTTTTTTACAACACAACCAATATATATATATAAAACTCAAAACGTAACCATAAGAAAAAAAAAACTCATTCGCGTAGCCCTGGAACGGCACCCTTCTTCTGCAACTGAGCGCACCTTTCTTCTACAAGTGAGCGGCGCTCGTCTTCTACAAGCTAGCGACGCCCTTCTTCTGCAAGCGAGCAACGCCCTTCCTCTGCAAGCGAGCATCACCCTTCTTTTGCAACCGAGCAGCTAGGTCAAGATGGCCGAACCCTAGCCGGCTACAAATCCAGACAAAGTTAACCTTCCACTTGGTCCTCTGTCTCTGTAAAAACCCTTACTGACCAGCGAGGAGTTAGGTGCTCCAATGAAGTTGATTTTTTTGTTGTTGTTCGAGTTATATCTTGCACTGTCTGATTTTTTTTGGTTTTGGTTCATATGTTGCAGAGAAATAGACACCTAATCATAGGTCAGTAGTCGTTTCCATCTTTTCTTGGTTTCTTCTTCTTCTTTTTTCCAGGGGGAGGCAGCTTGAAGATGGTCGCAATCGCACCCTTGCTGATTATACTATTCAACAGAATCAACTTTGCACGCACAGAGACACTCGAACTCAAAGGTTTTAAAGCTAAGAACCTTGAACTCCAATAGGATATGGAGAATCTGCAGAGACAGTTTCATAAAGTGTTGACACAAAAAACACCCATCTGCTTGGACTAGTGGATGGAAGATGCTGAACAAATTGACCAAGATGACAGTTCTTGAAAAAACCTGGATATGGGGTATTATTGATTTGATCTCTGGATTTAATAGATCAAACCAATGTTGAGGAGAACAGGTAGCAACATAGGATTTTTATTTCTTTAGACTAATCATAATCTGCTCTGATACCATGTCAAATTATTATGATTGTATTTCTGTAATTTCTGTTCTATCTTTCCTGTACAAAACTTCTCTTATGTATACTAAGAAAAAACGAATATAAACTCTAACCCTAACAGCTGTTCCACTTTACTAATTTTTGGTTCACTAAACATATTGTTTGCCATTTTCCTACTCCATTAATTTTGTTATCTGACACTTTTACTGCACACACCAACATAAAATAATATAAAATAAAAATATCAAACAAATTGCGGACAAATAAAGGACAAGTAAATGCAATGCTCACCGTAGAAAGCAATGTATCACGAAGGTTATTTAAAATAAATAAAAAGCCTGAAAGCTTAGAAACATGTCATAAATAAAACTCTATTTATAAAATAAGTTATATTGTATACTTAAATCTTTATTTTTTTAAAAATAATATAAAGACCTATATGGATTGAGCCCTTCAGCTCAACTTACTTACAAACAAAAAGTTAATTTTTTTTATACAATAGAGTTATTTAAGTATTTCAAGCATAAATACAAAATAAAAAAAGAAAAGAAAAGCCTTTATAAGCCGGATGTGGAAGGGAGCTTTTTATAAAAAAGTAGCTAGAAATATAGAGATAATTTAAATAAAAGACAATAAAAATGTTAAATAGATTCCTAAAAAATAAATGCAATTAATGATCACTTTGTTTTTTTAAAGGTATAATTAAATAAGAAAATTAAACTTACGTGATTCAAACTTAAATTTATAATAATGCCATAAAAAATCTGTATCACAAATTAGTCTCCAAATGTTACTCTTACAAAAGAGATTAATAATATGTCATATGTCTTTATAAGTAGTGTAGTATAGAAATAAACATGCTCAATATTGTTTCCTTGTCTCCTACTAATTCAATGAATCTTGAACCCACGGGACACTAAATTGGGCCGAACCATTTGTCGGATTATTCAGTCCAATTAGTTGTTGTCGGGAACTTCCCAGTAATCTAATAAGGGCCAGCCCATGTTGAGTACAACCAAGCGCGAGCAACTAACCGACGGATTTCTTTTTCGGCCTACAAAAGAAATGTTAAATATACGACGGATATCAAGAACCCTATTTTCGAGTCAAAGGTTGACCTATCTGTGGCTTAGGGTTCTTTTGTTCGCAGATTAAAGATATCTATACTCTTGCTTAGGAGGTGTGGTTTTCTATTGTTGCCAATTTATGGTTTTCTATTGTTATGTTTACGATGGATTGAGTTCATATATTCTTTGTATTCATTTTGCGTTTCCAATTTAAAAATTGGGATAAAAAGAGAACTTCGATCAATTTTTTTTTTAAATACATTCAAACTTTGAAAAATTAAGAACCTTTGTTTTATGCAAACTAAATATTTTTAAAAAATTCCTTTTATCCGAATTTTCTATACTATACGAAGCCAATTATGGAATGAATTATGATTTGTAATCTAATATTGTTTAGATGCTATGACTAATATATTGGCAGGATAATCTCATTTTATTTGGCGTTTACGTTGACAAAATATGTATTCATCCAGAGAGAATAATGCGTATTCCCAGCAATCATATGCTGGGCAATCAGCATATGGCCAAAATGTAAGTTTTTTTCCTTTTTTGTATGAATATTTTCATAAATTTGGTTTACGAAATTTCGTTTATGCTGCTCATGCATGCTATAAGTAATCTTTCTATTTTTGTTTCTTTTTTATTTTAATGTGAGCTTTGGTATTCTGGGAAATATATGTGCGTTCATCAGTTCTGCTAACATCTACAATGTATCCCATTGACCTTATCAGGTGCTAGGTTAAAAGCTAAAGGTTTATATTTTACTTGTTTCAACCTTGCTGTTTTTAGGACACGGACCCCACCGAGTAAATTTTTGGATATGTATATAGGTGTCAAACCCACTCATTTTTCTAAATTTTCAGTAAATTTACAAAAAAATTAGAGTCTAGTACCCATACCATGTCTGCTAGGTACTTCATGAAAAATGAAGGGGCCAAGTAACATAGGTTTCAAAAATAGAACTAAGGAATGAAAAGTTTTATCTACCTTTTTTGAAGAAAAAATGCGTTTCTTTTTTGTTTTTGACAACTGAGCGGAATCGATATATTTGGTATTCAATTTTTTTAGTTTTCTACTATTATTATTTAATATTTTTTAGTTTCCTGGATTGTAGCTTTTAACTAAGCATGTGAACGAATAAGTTAATTAAAGTCATGCTCATGAACTTCATTCTCATCTTACATTTCTTGTTGTGATGCATGTAGCTTGGATCTGGATATACTGGAAGTTCAGTTGGAGGACCCGATGGGGGTTCTCAGCTTTCAATTGCTTCTCGGCATTCATCTATTATTGGGGGTTCTCAAGAAACCTGTGGTGGTGGGTATAGAACTCATTATGGGGGCCAATATAGTTCTGTTTATGCCTCTGCTTCTCAGGTTTAAATCTTATCCATAATTTATTGAGGAGAATTTATTTATTTTTCATGTCTAATTCACAGTTTAAAGAAATAAGCACTTGCCACTTTGATGTAGCTTCTATATGCAGACTCTATTGAGTCAGGGTTAATAGGAAAATTTAGATTAACCTGAATAGTTAATGCACATATTATCTAATATCTTATTTGAGCAGGTTCCTGCTATAACTGCCAAAGCTGGGCTGTCTACTTTGGAAGGTCGTACTGGCTACACCTCAGTTATAACAAATTCACCAAAGTTCTCTTCTGGTGATTATGTATCCTCTTCAAGTCATGGTTATAGTCACAAAACGGATCAGTTATATGCAGAGAAGGTTCCTGATTACCCTGTGATTGACAGAAGGCAATATGGTGAGCATCCGAGTGCATATGTGGGAAGGGATTTGCATTCTGAACCAACTGGACGATACACTGACTCTGTTGGTTTTGTTTCTCAACATCAGGTGTTATTTTTATACTGTTTCATGTAAAATCTTGTCAGAAACTTAGAAGTAATTTGAATTTTTTTCCTCAAAATGTAGATTAGTGCATAGTTTACACTTGCAGGTTTCTGTCTGTTTCAGTTTATAATAAACTATGATCTATTTTCTTTAACAGTCTGATATATATGACCGCATTGATCAGGCAGTTTTGCTTCGACAAGATCAGTTGCTGAAAGCACAATCTTTGCAATCGGCTTCGCTCGATGCCAGTACCAGGTACTCTTTATGATATATTTTGTGCTTAATATATTAGTTGCAACTTGATACGTGCTTTGTGGTAACTTTCAATCATTCATGTTCCTTTCTTGTTATTGAACAACCAAGGTCAGTCATGCCCTTTTATTAGAAAATTGGCCTAATCCTACTGGTGATAGTTTGTGGACATCTGTGTTAGATGGTAGTAAATTTTTTCTAATTGTACTGAGAAGCAACAAATTTCTGGCAGACAAGCTGATTATCTTGCAGCAAGAGGTGCTGCTAGTCGTCATTCTACCCAAGAACTGATTTCTTTAGGAGGAAGAGCAGATGCTGATACTCGTGGTTTATCAATGCTTAGTGCTTCTTTATATGGTGGACAACATGCTCCATCAATATTAGGAGCAGCTCCACGGAGAAATGTGGATGACCTCATGTATGCACAAAGCTCTTCAAATCCTGGTTATGGAGTGAGCCTCCCTCCTGGCAGGGACTATGCTACAGGAAAAGGTCTTCATGATCCATCACATGATTCAGATTATCAAGGTAGCATGCTACCTCGTGCTGATCATTCTAGGATTGATGAGCAGAAGGATGACCGGGCTAGTTACCTACGTGATTATGAGCTGAGGGAGGAGGAGCGTCGACGCGAACGATTGCGTGAGAGAGACAGAGACAGAGAAAGGGAGAAAGAACGTGAACGTGAACGTGATAGAGAGCGTGATAGGGAACGCATTTTGGATCGACGGGAGAAGGAGAGAGAGAGGGATCGCAAACGTCCTCTGGAGATTAGGCGCGAACGTACCCCACCAAGGGTTTCGAGGGATCGCCGTGGTTCGTCATTGGCAAAGGAAGGGGGAAGACCCTTGAGACGAGACTCCCCGCGTCGTGAATCTTTGCATAGGTGGATTCCAATGTTCATTTTGGGTCCTCTTGTTTTGTATACAACTGCTTGCGTATTATGCAGTCTTTTATGACTAACATGCTCTTCTGTCATGCTGAAGGCGTCGCTCACCTGTTAAAGAAAAAAGAAGAGAATATGTCTGCAAGGTAAAAGAAAAACTAATATCAGAGCAAAATCGTTTTGATGATAATTAGAATATATTCGTCTTGTTCTTCAAGAACATTCCTTTTTTCCCCACTGTGGTCAGGACTTGAGTTTATTTTGTTTCTCTCATTCTGAATAATTTTGTTTGCTGAACCCTGTATCCTGTTCAACCATGTACTCTTGTGCTTCCTAATTTGTTTTTTCATTATAAGTTCAATGGCCTTTTCACATTCCAAGGTTTCTTCTTTGTTCCTGTTTTCCTCTGTTTCTTTGAGTTCAATGTTCACTTCGACATTCAAAGTTTACTTGTCTGCCCTCCTTAACCATTATCTCCATCTTGCTTCCTTCTTTGTCTCCCTCATGAAGGTTATCTTTCTCCCTTCTGTTCTTTTCTTTACTTTGTTGGTATAATCCTGTATATCTCTTTCTCTCTTGATGTTTGAAATTCCATATATTAGTTCTGAGCTGATGGTGGATGTTTATCATCCTTGAATGTTGATATTAAAATTTACATTATATTAAAGAAAATTGGTAGCAACATGTAAAGAAGTTGATGCTTTTTTTTCAAGTTGAGCTGTTTACCTGTGCTCATTACTATTTTTCTATTAGTAAAATTCATTCTGATTTAGTCATTTTGGTAATTATTGTTGTCTACTTCCAGGTTTATACGTCCAGTGTGGTAGATGTAGAGAGGGGTTATCTTTCCATAGATAAGCGATATCCAAGACTCTTCATATCCCCCGAGTTCTCCAAGGTTTGTTTTAAATTTTAATTTTATCATTAGTGGGATAAGTTTTGACACGGTCCTTTAATTATTTTTAGGTTTTTGTGAATTGGCCAAAGGAGAACCTTAAGCTTTCTATACACACTCCTGTCAGGTAAACTTTCCTGTTCAAGTTGTGTCACCCCAATAAGGTTGGATTTTCTTATTTTGCAATACATATACCACAAATATCTCATGTTTTCCCTGGACTGGAAATATGGCATTTACACTTTGTTCATGCATGATTTCCCATCATTTATTGCATTGGAGTTTGATTTGTTAGGAAAAATAAGGGAGTGCTGGTTTCTCGTCCTTCAAAATCATTTTGTTCAATTGTCAATGTGTCTTTCCAATCCTCAGTGTCCTCAAAGCTAAAATGTTCAGACGTTCAGTATTCTTATGTTATATTTAATAAAGGAAACTTAATTTCGTTTATTGAGTGAAACAGTTTTGAGCACGACTTTGTTGAAGAGGAAGATGCATCAGAGCTGAAAAAGCCATCCACTGAGCTTTTATCTGAAGAAAGTGCAAAAGTAAAACATGAAAATACAGTGTGGAATGTGAAGGTCAGTCATGTACAGTTTATTTGGTGGAAGTTGAACTTGAAGCTATTCTACCTTGGTTTGAATGCGACACAAAATTGCACTTGCTTTGAGCGATCATTTAACATGGTTCATGCTATTCTCCATGCTTTCGTAATTAGCTATCGATGACAAAATTTGATTTTTGTTGATTTAGATAGGCAATAATAGTATCAATTTTTTTTGCCATTCTATGATTCTATCTTATTTCAAATGTTTGTGATTAGACTACATTTTTTTTCCCTTCTGTTCAAGTTGGCATTTGGAAAAACTAATAAGCTTTCAAGCTTTAACCAGTTACTAGATTGCTTGTATTTTTATCCATTTTGCAGATTATTTTGATGAGTGGAATTAATAGGCAATAACAGTATCAATTTTTTTTGCCATTCTATGATTCTATCTTATTTCAAATGATTGTGATTGGACTACATTTTTTTGTCCCTTCTGTTCAAGTTGGCATTTGGAAAAACTAATAAGCTTTCAAGTTTTAACCAGTTACTAGATTGCTTGTATTTTTATCCATTTTGCAGATTATTTTGATGAGTGGAATTAGCAAGAATGCCTTGGAGGAGCTTTCATCTGAAAAACGTGTTAATGATCGCATACCCCATATCTGTAACATCCTCAGATTTGCTCTTCTGAAAAGGGATCATTCTTACATGGCAATTGGTGGTCCGTGGAATCCTGTTGATGGGCCAGACCCATCAATTGATAATTCCTCTTTAATTCAAACAGCTCAAAGGTACCCAATCTCTCATTATTTTAGATAAAAATATAATATAGAAAATTAACTCGACCAAATTTATAGATATGCAAAGGATGTTGTTAAACTTGATCTTCAGAACTGCCAGAGCTGGAACAGTTTTCTGGAGGTATGTTCACACACTTACAGTTTCTATTATGGATCTTCTGTGATAAGCCGTTGATTGATTTTTTTCTTTCTTTCTTGATATTGGAAAATTCTCAATATTCTATTTGGAATTACAGATACACTATGATAGGTTTGGCAAGGATGGACTCTTTAGCCATAAAGAGATTACTGTAGTGTTTGTTCCTGATTTGTCGGAATGTCTGCCTTCATTGAATGTATGGAGAGACCAATGGCTTGCTTACAAAAAGGCTGTTGCTGAAAGAGACGAACTTTCGAAAAAGGAGGTATTTTCTTTATGCTGTTTGGAAATGCATTTACCTCTTTTTTTTTTAAATTTTCTCATCAATTGTGTAAGCCATTCAGTGTTTGTGTACAAATTTAAGCAAATATTTGTTTCCTTTTGTACTAATAATGTACTGTGCCTGCTTTGCAGAGACTGAGGGAGGAGGCTCTGAAAGGTACGAAAGTTACATGTTACACTAATTTCCTTGTTGCGTGTTGCTTAAATATCATTCTGGATTAAATTGTTAGCTTTTTTAGATAAGGAGGATTCCTCAAAAGATGGAAAAAGGGTACACAAAGAAGGGAAAAAGAAAGAGCCCACACCCACACCCTCTGGAAAAGGAAAAGATGTTGAAAGGGAGAAAGATGACAAAGGTTTGAAGGGAAATGATGATGGAAAAGATGTAACACATGAGGCGAAAACAGAGGAAAAGGATGGGAATGAAGCTGATAAGGAAGCTAAGAATGAGAAAGAGCAGGAAAAAACAGTCGGTGTTCCAACACCTGGAAGTGTAAAGTCTGGGAAAAAGAAAATTATAAGGAAGATTGTCAAACAGAAGGCTGTTGGTAAGACTACTGGTGATACTATTGGCAAACTACTAAATGAAAAGGACAATGGGAAGAAGTGTAAGCTACCAAATGAAAAGGATAATGGAGAAAAGAATGCAGAATCAGACCCATCCGCTCAGCAAGGTGATCCTTCTGGGGTCAAAACTTTGACGAGGAAAAAAGTTGCAAAAAAGGTTGGGACAGCAAGTGAGAACAATAACAAAGACACACAACTTGAGACAGATGCTGAGAAGACTGATTGCCCTGAAGATAAACCCAAGGATAGTTCAGATCCAAGTGTTGGTGGTGCTGCTCAAGATAGTAGTGTTAAAACAACTATAAAGAAGAAGATTATTAAGAGGATACCAAAAAAGAAGGCTACAGGGACAGAGTTCAAAAACAAGCCTTCTAACAATAAGAAAGTTGGAGATGATAGCAATAGTGTTCGGGAAGATGGAACAGAAAATACTTGGAAGCAAGAAGCAGATGCAGAGAACACAATGAATGATATTCAAAAGACAGATAAGAAAATGATCTCTCAGAAGAAATCATTAAAAACACAAGCAGCTAAGAAGGAAGTTATTAAAACTGAAGTGAAGGATGAAATTGTTGAGAAGAAAGATACAAAGTCTATTACTGATAGAAGTGGTTCTGTTACTAGGGAGAACGTTGACCCTGGGAAGCAGAAAGCACATCAAAAGGATAATCATGGAAAAATGAAAGATGATGAAAAAGCAAAATATGAGCAAGAGAGAAAAGGCAAAGATAGCAAGGATGAGTCTAGAAATCAATCAAGTAAAGATAAAGAAAAGAAGCCTGAAGAGCATCCTCGACACCCCGGATTAATTATACAAACCAAATGGAGCAAGGACTGTAAAGTAAGCTACTTTTAGCTTCTATAGCATGGGTTAGCATCATGCGTTTAACATTAGTTAGACATACTGTTCTTTACCAATTTCAATAATTCTAGCATGTAATCTATTTTTTTTTAATAATTTGTGGTCACCTGCAATAGCTGCGTTCATCATCACTTTCACTGGATTCACTCTTGGATTACTCTGACAAGGATATTGATGAGTCAACATTTGAGGTCAGTTTGATTTCACCAATTCTCACTTGCTCTCTCATCATTATGCTTGTGATATAGGCTTTATTCTGGTTCTCAAATACTTTCCAGAAATAATGGGTTCTCAAATACTTGAAGAGTGGTCAAATCTTTTTGCTAACTTGGTTGCACCATTTCTGTAGCTTTCTCTGTTTGCTGAAACACTGTATGAAATGCTTCAGTATCAGATGGGTTATCGTATTCTAACATTTTTACAGGTTTGTCTAATAACTTGTGTTTGTATATGCATTGAATGATGTATTGGTGCTGCCATTGACATTGTGCCTTTCTTTTGCCTAGAAACTGCGTATAAGCTTTGTGAGAAAAAGATCTCAACGTAAGAGGCAACATGAAGAACACAAAGAGGCTGAAAAAGTAAAAGGATTGCCAAGTAAGCGTCTTAAGACTGAAGAACTCCCTGTAAAAAACCAGTCAAGTCAATCATCTGAATCGTTGAATGCAACACAACCGGATGATGAGAATAAAGAGGAAAAGATCACTGCAGCCGAGGATCAAAACTTGATGGAAAATGTTGATGATGAGATGGAGCATGGAACAGATGATGAGGAAGGTTCAGAAGAAGATCCAGAAGAATATGAAGAAATGGAGGATGCAAGTCCTCAGCAAAATGATAAATCCGCTATAGAGCAATCTGGATCTAAAGCTTTAGAAGCAGAAACGAATCATGATGTGAATACACAAGTAAATAAAGAGGTGAAAATGGATACAATAAAAAAAGAATCGGCAAAGGAAGCTATAAATGACAAAGAACTATTGCAGGTATGTCTGTCTAATCACCCTCTTCGGTGCTGTCTCTTTGCATCACTTTACTAACGCCATCATTTCTGTCTGATACAGGCTTTTCGCTTTTTTGACCGGAATCGAGTTGGCTACATTAGGGTAATAATCAACAACTAGTGTTTCTGTGTAGTTTTTTGTTGTTTTTTTTAGGACATTAAGGAGACCTAGTTACTTTTCCAGGTTGAAGATATGAGGTTGATCATCCACAACTTGGGGAAATATCTATCACACAGAGATGTCAAGGTAGTAATATGTTTTGGAGATGTTGCTTATCTTTTTAATATGCAATTTCCTTTGTAATGGTATTTCCTTTTGTTTTTTGTATCAGGATCTCGTGCAGAGCGCCTTATTAGAGAGCAACACTGGAAGAGATGACCGCATTCTTTACCTTAAATTGGTGAAGATGACTGACATTTGAGAACCTCTTGAGTTGGAACTAGCTGCCTTGACATTTGCGTCTGCTCTCTTTTCTTTTTTCTTATTGCTGTTTTGAATTGTCAGAACTTGGTTTGCTTTGCAACTTATCATCTATCTAGTGACGAAATAAAGGACATTGTAGTTTCTACTTTGCACGAGTAGGATCTGGCATTTTATTTGTCGGAAAAAATACACCTTATATTTATGTGGGACTCGCTTCCTACAGCAGGTAGTTTAGAATATAGAGAAATGCCAAGGATACAATTTTGCATTCAAACTAATTGGCGTATGTCGTGTGATAATATTAGTTAGAAAAAGTATATTAGTTATAATTCACAGGAGCATGTGATGTGCATCTATATTGGATTGATTGTAAATTTGTGTGCTGTGCACTTAGCATTCCTCTGCAATATATTATGTGAGAGATTCAACAGAATTTTTTTGCTGATAATTTAAACCTTTAATGTGTGAACAATCTTTTTTTCCCTCCATTTTGTTGCCCATCCAAAATAAAGGACAATAATAACACTTGCGACTAGGAAGGGAGACTAGGCCTTATTGAAGTTACAGGCTCTTTCCCAAAAATAACCGTAATAAATTTAGAGCACAATCAACAAATGTCAAAGAGCCATTTCATGGGTTAGATTCGCAATATCTAACCATATCTTGTTTTATTAGAATATCTGACCAGGTATTATGCAGTATACCATGAGTTTTGATATGAAGCTACGATAGATAAGATTCATGTTCATGCCTCTCACTATCCAGGATTGGGCTGTGAGCTTCAATGTTGTGTTAGAGGTGAGAGTGAGTTTAGAACGCTCTATATTCTTAATAAAAATCATTCATCATTCATTTACGGTAAATTCTGGGTAAAAGAAAAATGAATTTTTTGTGTGGATCATAATGATGTATGACATTATAATTGATTTCAGTATTAGTAATTAGTTTCTTAATTACTTCAATGTCATTTCCTTTTTAATTTAACATTATTTTACTTTTATTTGTAATTTCCTTTTGGCTTTCAGTAAGAGATCATACAATTACTCAAAGACTCGCATTAGGGCCCTGTAGCTTATATGATGGAGCCACAAGTATCTTAGCTTTTAAATGGAATATATATAGGTATTGTTGCTTTTACAAATTAACATTAAATTTTTTTAGGACTATTATATAAGAAATTGGTTCAGATTATGTTGGATCATGTGATCAAGTTTCTAAAATATATGAAGTTTTTTTACTTTTATAAGTTGACATTAAAATTCTATTAGAACTATATTAACTGAGAAATTAGGTAATTTTATGCCGTTTGTTAATAATATAATCAAATTTGTTAGGAGAGTTTACAGAATAACAATTTTATCAAGTAATACCGAAGTGGACATAAAAAGTAAACGATCATAAATACACTCATAAATTTGATCAAATGATAGAATTTTGACAAATTTCTTATCAACTTTTAAAATTATTATTGTTAATTTTATGAAAACAATGTATATTGTTCAATTAAAATCCTTTATTCTGAGATTTTATTTAGTTTTTTTTTAATATTTAGGCTATCGTTTTCCTGTATTCTACGTCATAAATGTTATTCAGCTGTACCAAAGGAAATTTTCCCCAGCCATACACAACCTAACAATGTATAATATAATAGATTTACTGCAATAAGTTAAAAAAAAAATACAAATAAATAACAAAGGAGCTTACAGCTATTAGTTAATAGCTTGGTTCTTCATTTAAACTTCAATGTAGAAATTTATCATCTAAGAAAAAAATGAGAGAAAAAAGGAAAAAAAAAAAAAAAACACTAATAGCTTGGTTCAGGAAGACTAATAATATCTAGGAGAGACCTTAGAGTTTGCTTTTTAACAACCTTCCCATAAATCCCTCTTCCCAAGTTTAATACTCTCCATCTCCATTATTCCTCCTCCTCTACCTCTTTTCAAATTTTCCAACAAAATCTTCAGCACTCTTTCATCACTACCCACTACTTCTGAGATACTACCCACCACTGAGTCAATTGGAGGTAGTCTTCTTCCCCATCTTTTCACCAATTTTTCAGAACCATAAGCCTCACACAATGCAGCCCAAAATGATGCCCTTAAGTACCCCTTTTCTCTGCCTCTAACTGTCCATCTTCTCATACCTTCCTCTAACTTATAAGCTATAACACCAATATCCATCCCTCTTTCAATACCTATCTCAATCTCCTTCATATCAAACATTGAAGAAATTTTCCCCAGCCATACACAACCTAACAATGTATAATATAAAGGTTTACTGCAATAAGTTAAAAAAAATACAAATAAATAACAAAGGAGCTTACAGCTATTAGTTAATAGCTTGGTTCTTCATTTAAACTTCAATGTAAAAATTTATCATCTAAGAAAAAAATAAGAGAAAAAAAGGGAAAAAAAAACACTAATAGCTTGGTTCAGGAAGACTAATAATATCTAGGAGAGACCTTAGAGTTTGCTTTTTAACAACCTTCCCATAAATCCCTCTTCCCAAGTTTAATACTCTCTCCATCTCCATTATTCCTCCTCCTCTACCTCTTTTCAACTTTTCCAACAAAATCTTCAGTACTCTTTCATCACTACCCACTACTTCTGAGATACTATCCACCACTGAGTCAATTGGAGGTAGTCTTCTTCCCCATCTTTTCACCAATTTTTCAGAACCATAAGCCTCACACAATGCAGCCCAAAATGATGCCCTTAAGTACCCCTTTTCTCTGCCTCTAACTGTCCATCTTCTCATACCTTCCTCTAACTTATAAGCTATAACACCAACATCCATCCCTCTTTCAATACCTATCTCAATCTCTTTCATATCAAACATTGAAGAAATTTCCTCCTCATACTTGCATCTCTTACAAATACAATCAAAACCCCATGACTTCAACATCATATCCTTGCGCTTGTCTAGCGGCGAAAGCACATCGAAATACGCAATTGTGAGTTCCTCACCAGCCTTGACATCTCTAGAAGCATGAACTATGACATAATCTCCAACATGTAATCGCCTAGTGTTGGGAATACACGAATGATTGAGGAATGAAGCTAGTACCCACAATCCAATTCCATAATAGTCACTGTTTTTTCCTAAAACTTTGGCTGAAATTGAATCTTCAACTAGAGAGTTCACATCTAAGATGCTTAAAACTCTGTTCCTATCAAGTTTTGAGAAGCTGCTGCTATTATTTGCCTCTTGGCGAAAAATACCCATGTCAGGAACCTGAAGTTCATAACCTTGATCTTCCCCAGATGACAATATGCTAACCAAGTTATGGGTTTTAGAGCATTTAGTAACAGAATCCATAACGGAGTCAATAAAATTCTTCCACATGACTAATTGAACTTTTTCCCCTTGATCTTGGCCTAGCAAAATAGCCCTCTCAATAGAAACTGCCTTTGTTATAAACAAAATAGTGCCAACATCAATATTCTTTGTTGCAAATAGTCCTCTCCCACTAGCGGTAGACTTTCTTACCTGAACTGGACCGATGTAATCTGCGAGTTCTGGAGGTTTTCCTTTAAACCCATTGATGACCCAATCTGAGAGATCGAAAGCTCCAGATTTTGATAAAGATTCGAGTTTCTTGCATTTCTTTAAGTACCCATTAAGGCTTTCACAGTTCCCACTAGCCTGAGGATCAAGTTGGGCTTTTTTGAAACAGTCCAAGGCCATTGAGTATCTACTCAAATTCAAAAAAATCTTACCTTTACAGAGAAGAGTTTTGAAATGGGTAGTTTCAATTTTTAATGCTTGATCACAATCTTCCAGAGCTTCCGTAAATTCTCTTAGTTTTGAATGGGCTTCTGCTCTGTTCGAAAGAGCTAAACAGAGGGATTTTTTGAGTTTGGAAACGTGATCTGTGTGTTGGGGATGATCATGACACATAGAGAGTTGGTTTTCACAGAGATTGATGAATTGAGAATAGGCAATAACAGCATCGTTCCATTCTTCTCGGAGCAGGAGCTCTGTGCCCTTAGATCTGAGCTGTTGGATTTTATATTCATCTGCCATTTCTTCTTGTCCTTGCAACTGTTCTTCTTCAACTTCTGTCATATCTGGTGATATTGATAGAGAATGGTTCATTCGGGGTTGTGTTCCTTATCTTGCTAGATAGTCTCTGTTTGGATTTAAAATTTTTAAGGGATCGTAACGGTCAAATTTCTCTAGGAACGGCAACGGCTATTTCGGGGCGGTTATATATTTATTTTAATTTTTACAGGATAACGAGACAAATATTTCGGGGGAAAAAGGAAACGAGAGGAAAAAAAAACCTTTGGGGAGGAAAAAAAGAGGAAATTTAAGAAGTAAAAGAGGTTGGAAATAGAATAATTAGAATCCTAAGTTATGGAAAGTGCATCAGTTAATCCATTTTTTTGTGAACTATAACGTTTTAGAGCTCTTAAAATTGGAGAGGTGCCAACAAGAATAAAATGTAACAAATTAATTTTTACTATAAAATAATAACCTTAGAATTAAAAAAATATTTTTTATGAAAATAATTTTTAGACTTTTAAGGTTTTAAAATTTATTTAAAGTCAAGT
This sequence comes from Hippophae tibetana, assembly GCA_037013495.1. Classification (NCBI taxonomy): domain Eukaryota; kingdom Viridiplantae; phylum Streptophyta; class Magnoliopsida; order Rosales; family Elaeagnaceae; genus Hippophae; species Hippophae tibetana. Next base: position 24,883,421 of record CM072805.1, on the reverse strand, counting down.
ATTTAAAATTTAAATTTAAAATTTTAATATGATTAAATTTTTTCATTTAAGATGTTACAGGGATAAGTCTTGTCACCATTAGCCAAATCACAAAATGAATTTATGTTATATGGAAGTAAAGAAGAAAGTAAAACAATAACTTTATCAAATTATTTTTGAATATAAATATTTCATTAGACAAATTAATAGAGATTTATAACAATTAATTAATAAATGTATAATTAAAATACAAGTTCATTTGGTGAAAAATGATTTAGACAAATAGTGTTGATAAATTGTAGTAATAAAGGTATATATATTAGTATATATAGAAACTTAAATCAACTATTGATTATACTATCAAATTGTTTTTTAATTAAAACTATAAATATATATACGATTGTATTTATTTAAAATTTGATATCATTTAATAAAATTATTTATCTAAACTATTTGTATTTTGAATGTTTACTATTAAAATATGTGTTAATGATATCATTATTTTAAAAATAAAATTTAAAAACGTTTGAGACTTTAAAGGATATTTTTATCATATTAACATTAAAAGAAAATTAATAAATTAAAGAGTGATAAATGGAATCAATCACAAAACTTTAGGGTGGAATCAATTAGTTGTAATATAATAACAGGTTTATACGGTAGTGGTACTACATGTCTTTTTGCTTTACCAAAAAGCAGTAGAAATATGTGAGTAAACATCTTTTTCAAATTTTTCTTTAAGACATGCGATTTGGATTTACATACCAATGGCCATAATTTTTTCCTTTATTATTTTGTGATCGAATTTTTCTTTTAAAGAAAATGAAATGATCGCATTCTCTTTGACTTTGGATTTAAGGTCATTGATTTCCATTTAAGAGCTATATTATTGGTTTCTTTTTTCATATTGAAACCATGCTTTTTAATGTCGGCCTTTGAGACCTTTGAACATTAGTGTCTTTGATATGAACTAAAAAGTTTGGAAAAAGGTTAAAATGAATTGGACAAGAACATAAGGAGGTTTCTACAACTCCTAGTAAGGAATCAAAAAACTTTTTATGTCATTTATCTAGTACATTTAGACTAAATCAATATGTAAATAATTATATATTTTTTATATGAGTCTATTAAACTTTGGGTTAATAAATTAATGTAAATAGTTTTCCCTTAAAAGGAAGTGTTTCTTATAATTTTAATAATATAATATGATTTAAATAAAAAACTACCTATTATATACTAATGATGTTCTTTATTTAGAAACACTCTAGTTTTGAAGGTACCTTTCAACATATTCTATTCTAATTACTTCTTTATTTTTTACCTTAGCCGAGTTAGAAGAATTACTTTTTCTAGGTGAAGTTGAAGGTCTAGAGAACAAAAATCTTAATAATTTCTCCATTTGAGTAGATGCTTTGTAATTAAGAGTTATTGTGATTAGAGTTACTCTACATCAAAGGCTGCCTTTCTTGGGTCTTATTGCAGACATCACCTCAATTGACCTTATTTATTATTAATTTTTTTTCTAAAGAAAGAACAACAAGATATTTATACTTAGAACTTCAATTTAACCTAGATGGATATGATACCAAGATGACCTATTGAAATGAACCGATGACATCTGGAAATTTGCATACAAGATATTGATGATCTTTTGGAAAAGAAATTAATTCAAAAAGCAAATCTCCTTGATCTTGTCCAATCTTCTATGTGGAAAAAGTAGTAGAGTTGGAACGAGGTGTCCTAAGGTTAAATTTTCAATTATAAACCCTTAAATAGGGTGTTAAGATGGATTAGGTATCACATACCTAATAAGAACTTATTAAATCAACTTTATATGTTGTTAGTCTTCTCAAATATTGATCTTAAAAGTGGTTATTAGCAAATTCAAATTGCCCTAGAGGATAGGCATAAAAATGCCTTCACAGTTCTATTTGGTCACTGTGAATGGAACATAATTCCATTTGGGCTTAAAAATGCCCATTAGAGTTTAAAAAAATAACGAACGAGATATTTAATCATTATATGGATTTTACTATCATTTATATTGATGATGTGTTGGTATTTTTGAATTCCATTAGCCAACATTGGAAACACTAAAAAAATTCTTTAAAATCATCCAAGAAGCAAGTCTCATAATCTTGGCTAAGAAAATAAAAATTTTCTAATTAAATGTTCAATTTTTAGGTCATAACATTGGTCAAGGGTTAATTACTCCAATAGATTGATCTATCATTTTCATTGAAAAATTCCCTCATGAAATCAAGAATAAAAAACAATTACAAAGGTTCTTAGACAACCTTAAACTATTTGTCTGCACCATATACCAAACCCTTTTTATGAGCAATTAAAGAAAAATTCACTTGAATGGGGCCCAACATGCACTAAAGAAAAACAATTAATAAATCTAAGAGCTAAAAAGCTCTCGTTCTTATCCTTATCTAATCATGACGCATTCAAAATAGTCAAGATTGATGTATCAGAGATATGGTTTGGAGGAATCCTTAAGCAATGAACAACTATAAAAGAAAGCCTGGTTCATTTTGTTTCAAGCACTTGGAAACTTGCTCAAAAGAACTATTCCATTAAGAAATTTTAGCCATAGTTCTTAGTAGGGGTGTGCAAAAAATCCGATCATCCGATCAATCCGATAAATCCGATCCGATTCGTTGATTTTTCATCCGATCCGATCCAATCCGATGGTCGGATCGGATAAGAATTTTTTCTATCCGTTAAGTGCGGATCGGATGCCGGATTACACTACGATTCATCCGATCCGATCCAACCGAAATTAAATATATATATATATATATATATTTATTTGATTTTTTAATATTTTTTAAGTTAAATAATTTTATGTTATGATTTATGTAAAATTTTAAAAAAATTATTTAAAAATATAAAAAATAGAGTTAATTAAGTTTATTTGGTTGGATTGATCGGATTGATCGGATATCATCCGAATAGTTTATGGATCGGATTGAGCGGATGTAAAAAGTGATCGAATCAGTTTCGGATTATGATGTTTCAATCCGAGCGGATGGTCGGATCAGATCGGATGAACATAAAATCAACGGTTTCGATCCGATGAACAACCCTAGTTCTTAGCATTTCTAAGTTCCAAAAATATTTTCTAAACCAGAAGTTCTTATTAAGAATATATTGTAAATTAGCCAAAGAAATTTTTGAAAAAGACGTTAAAAACCTAGCCTTAAAACAGATATTTGCTAGGTGGTAAGCATTGCTCTTCATCTTTGATTTTGACATCAAATTTATCAAAAGAGAGTCTAATACACTACTAGATTTCCTTGCATAGTAATACCTGCAAGACCATGAAGAAAGTAATGAGCCAACCAACCAAGGCATCAGATAGCTCTAAAAGAGCAGGAAAACTCACTAAAAAAGATGAGTTTGTTGAAGTAGCAACTCGAAGGTTAATAACCATCAAGCAAGACGACATCAACAAAACACTAGACCAGGTAGCTTCTATATATCTAAAAAATAATTTATCTTTCTTTACTTTTCCTAAAACAAGAGATTTTTACGAGTTAATTCTAAAAGAAATTGATTTTGTCGATATAAATCATAATATGAGAAATGGTCGATATATTGCCTTTTCATCCTTACAAATTAAGAGAGATTTAATCAAGGTAGACTAGAACAATAATTTGTATGCCAAAGAACGATTTAAAAATCGACATATGCAACCTACCACATATGAGTGATTTGATTACATGCAAGCTTGGGACCATACCTTATGTTATCAAAATATTTTAAAATCTCATACGTGGTATATACAATTTAAAACAGGGGATCATTATGTCTTTCATAATTTTCCTAATTGGTTCATGAATTGGTTCTCATCCTTCAGACCAACTCATGACATCCTTTTTACAAAGGTCTTAAATGCCTATAACATGTTTGAAGAAAACAATTTTCAACATATCCAGGACAGTGACCACAAGCTAATGTTTTTTTATGTCTTTATACAAACTTCCTTCGGTCATGAAATGAGACTGCTTATTAACATTCAATGATACATTCCCTTGCCTAATGAAACGTAGTTACTCTCGATGGTGGGATAAAAATCCCCTAGATGAATTCGATAATTTCCACATTATTGAATTATTTTTAACTTTAAAAACTATTCCCGTAATTGGAAAAGGTAAAGCACATTTAGATACTGTTATCGAAAAATTAAAAATAAAAAAAAGGATGAAGCCTATATCTCTAAAAAAATTAGAGAAATTTATGGAATCCATCTCCAATAAAAAGGAACAAGTAGATTTAGAGTCATCCATTGGAGATATAGAGATGAATGTATCAAAATAAAGCTGCTAAAAAGCAAAAAGAGACAAAGACCCATCTTTAGAATACTCGACTACACTTTACTCAAAGGAATCATTACAGACACTCCATCTAACATATGGGCCTACCATCACACGCTAAAAATATTTTGCTTTAATAAAGAAAAGTAATCTTACTTTACTATAAAATGTAACAAATTAATTTTTACTATAAAAAAATATATCTTTTATGAAAATATTTTTTAGAATTTAAGGTTTTAAAATTTATTTAAAATCAAGTATTTAGAATTTGAGTTTAAATTTTTTAATATATTTTAGTATGATTCAAACTTGTGATTTAAGATGGAACATGGATAAATCTTGCCACCACCACTAGGCAAATGACATAATGAATTCATGTTATATGCAAAGTAAAGAAAAAAGTAAAATGATAACTTTATAAAATTATTTTTGAATATAAATATTTCATTAGACAAAATAATAGAGCTATATAATATATTAACTAATAAGTGTATAATTAAAATACGAGCCTATTTGATGACAAATGATTTAGACAAATAATATTGATAAGTTTTAATAACATTTAAAGGTATATATGTTAGTATATATAGAAATTTAAATTAATGAGTGATTATAATATATAAAAAAATCTAATTAAAACTATAAATATATATACGATTGTGTTTATTTAAAAGTCGATACTATTTGGTAAAATCATTTTTTAAACCATTTGTATTGTGAATGTTCACTGTTAAAAAATGTGTTATTGGTATCATTATTTTAAAAATAAAATTTAAAAACATTTGAGACTTTAAAGGATAATTTGATCATATTAACATTAAAAGAAAATTAATAAATTAAAGAGTGATAAATGGAACCAATCCCACAACTTCAAGGTGGAATTAATTGGGTTGATTTTGAGAATCATCACGATAGTGTTTTGGAAAGGCTCACATTCCCTAAAATAAAAGGTGAAGCAAAAATATTGAAAGAGAATCAATCATATCCCACATGTTAAGTCTCACATCGACTAGGATACCAACAAAGTAGTGAGTTTACCCCTTTCTTAATAAGCACATTTTAAGAGAAAGTTTTGGTTGCCCAACTTTTAATTCTACATTCTTATTCTCCTGAGGAAAAGACCAAGTAGATGATAGCATGAGTACATGGTTTTCTTAGATTGAGGTTATAAATATACACTTGCACAAAAAAATGATTATACAATAAATTTGACTCATATCATAAATAATGTTAGTTTTTACATATATAAACTATCTAATGATATTTTTATATATAATATGTTATAATTACTATACTTCTAGTGATATATTACATTTATATATATGTACGTATATAACTTGTTACACACACTTGTATTTTTATATGTAATCTTTTATATTTATTTCTAATTTTATATGTAATATATTCCATGCACCTTAATATAACATGTTATATTTGTTTTTATTTATATCTTTTAGTTAAATTATCCTAAAATTATTGATAATATAATTAAAATATCTCTTAAAAGATTACATATTTTTGAATGTTTTTTAACTAAATTATATTTAAATATTTTGTTCATCAATACTTGTAAACTTTACTAAAGGCACCATCTGAGTAGAGCAAATAACAACAAGGCTTGAAAAACATGAAACAACTCCGTACCAGCAATGATACCAACCATAACACCATCACCCCAAAACAAAGCATACCAGTCTCAAATAGTTTATACTTCGAAACAAGGCTCTCCTAGATCAAGTCTAGAGAGGAAATCGATTCCAAAAAGGTGCAATCACTCGGAGAAGCTTGACACAAAAAACAAAAATAACAAGGAATGAAAATAAGTTAGCAATACCGAAATCAAAAGCTATATAGCATTTCAGTGGTGTGCAGATGATCATATGGAGAGTAGATCGAAGTTGATAGGATGAAGACCACCACTAAATCTAAAGCCCGAAATCGTTAGCACTGCAATTCTTTATTATAAACTAAAACAAAACCTAGACAAGCTAACATGATGCAGGAAGATGAAGAATCAATAAAGAAGCATGAGAAGGATGAGTGGAAAACTCTCACACCTTCATGAAGATCAGATGAAAAATTACCGCTACATAACAAGCCACAATTTAACGATACTGCTTCTCTTTATTGTGCAAATTACTAAATCTAACAAGCTCTAAAACTATGAATTTTGTGAATATGAAAAAGATGGGTTAAAGTGGAGGTGGAATATCACGGAACTTACATAGGATTTGGTGATTTACGGAGGGAGAAATGGCAAGGGGAAGAGGAAGAGGCATGGGCAAAAACCGTAGGACTGGTTTACTCTCTTTATTTTTCCTCTCTCCTAATTGACTTCTCGATAACATGAAAAATGATAATGATACTTATATTATTCATTGTTATTAGATTATATTCTCAATCAATTATATTTTTTTTTCTTTTATTGATTATTTGTTTTTTATTTATATTAATCTTAAATTTTATTACATTGAGATACTACATTCACATGCTATATAAACAATTTGATTGTGTAGGATTCAAATTTAGAGTTATAAATAACAAAAAATTAAGGACAATAAAATTTGACCATTTGCCAGTATCTTTGAAATGTTTAGTATTTTTCTATGTTCACTTATTATTAATTTGATATATTAAATGAGTTATTCAGTTCAACTTATTTCATTTAAAGTTATTTTAATAGGTTTAATAGTTAAAAAAAAATCTAATAGATTTACTAGTTAAAAAAAAATCTAACTTAATTAACTGAGAGTTTAAATAAGTAGCTTATTTAAGGTCATGAATAACTTATTACCTCATTTGATAATTTTTTTACATGAACATTTTTTTTAATTAAACACTTTTTTAACTAAACTTTTTTTAAGTATTTTAAGTTCAATTTTTGCCTCATATACATTGTTACTATTGATTTCTATGAAAATAAACCAAACTATTACTAATTATGTTTTTTAAATAATAAAAAATAAATTATTATATATTTTTTAATGCCAGGCAAAATTATATAATGAGTTCTTACATTATATAGATTTAACTAATTATTAATCTCTATCATAAGTCTGAAATGAATACAAGGAAGTGTATTTTTTATTAATTATATATATATATATATATATATGTTTAAAAATAATAAGAAAATTACAATAATGATGTTCTAGGGGTTAATGTTGTGGAACTAACATTGATAGTATCAGTAATAATGGCTTCCATATGGTTGATATTTGTCTTAAATGAAGTTTTAATTTTATGTGATATTTTTTTATTTATTTGATTTTTTAATAATTCATTAAAATAATTTAAATGAGTTTTTTAACTAAACTCAACTCATTTAAAAATTAAATAAGTTAAGATCAGTTAAACTTTTTTAACGTGAACCGAGTGAACATGGCTCATTTGATACATCTATTATTAATCTTAATTTAATGTTAAGTTAATTGAATTGCGGTTTAACCACTTGAAATTCATTGAATACGTTAAAAGAAAAGGGTTCAATACTAAGCCATGATTGTGTGAGTTGTGTTGTATAAAAAAAATGTAAGATTAAAAAACAATTTGCTAAATTGTAAGGATGTGGGCTTTACAGGGAAATGAACGAAGGAATGAAGCCATTTTATTTTCAGAGACTTGTTCTAAAGCAAAGGCTTCTTGGGCTTTACAAGGGTTTGTTATATCTTCTTCACGCCAAGTAGAATTGCTTCTACGAGCATAGTAGCAATTCAAAGAGATTTGTTCATTAGTTAATAGTAGCAATTCAAAGAGATTTGTTCATTAGTTAATAGTAGCAATTCAAAGAGATTTGTTCATTAGTTAATAGTAGCAATTCTGTAATGAAATTGACCTGGATATAAGAGTAATTTATTAATATGTGGACTTTGAGAAAATAACGTGTTTTACTTGTGAAGCTAACTTGACTTAGGAATTGAGATGCTGCAAGTGAGGGAATGAGAGTAGGTAGCTCATGGCCATGGACTTTTGAGTTCTGTAGCATTATTCATCAGTAACCACTATTGTTTAATTTCACGATAATCAACCATTTTATGGGTTGTTAGGGAACATTTTCACCATTAGTAAAACATCTTAAATTGTAGCATTCCTGGCAGCTTGGGTAAAAATCTGTATGATAATCTACTAATTGTAAGTGTTGTTCTATTTTTGGCATTTTCAGCATGCATGGTGATTAACAATTATTGTCCCTTTACCATTAAGAAGAATTCGAGGGACATCTAATCGCATTATGATCTATTCCAATTTTATACCTTCTTAAGGATCATAGATTTGTCAAAGTAATGGTAACAGTCATGAAAATTATCCGGAAAATGGGCCTAATTGATTTTTTTTAATTTATTTATAGAAATTGTAAAAGCTGTGTATTTACTTCGTGATGTGAAATGAAATGTGGGTGACTCTCTTATTGCCCATCGAACTCGAGTGATGCAATTGAATGAAAGTAGGTGACCTATATCCTTTAACAAACAAAAGTATTTGAGGGGCTGCTGATGGACACTGGATTTTAAGGGGTTTTCATCAACAATCACAGGCTTAATTTCAAGAGAATAAATTACTTAGGTGGTTTTTTTGGGAAGTTTTTTATGGTTAAGGATACTTTGTATAAGTGTCAAATATTAATTTTTCTAAAAACATAACTTTGTGAGAGTTGATCTTAAAAATTCATTTATACTATTTAATATTGTCTTTTAAGAGGTTATTTTATTTTTACAAAGTTTCATTACTTGACCTTTTTTTGAAAACAAGTTTTTTTTTTAAGGTTTATCGAACTTGAAAATTTTAATTGACATTAGGAATTGATTTCATGATTTTATTGTTATGATACAATGTAAAAGTATTAGACACTAATTATCCCAAAAACCCAAACTCGTGGAAAGTGGGTTAACAATTCATTTATAGCGTATGAGGCCCTGTACATTTATTCTCAAAACATCTTAGAAAGTAGGAATTTTGGACAGCTTGCATAAGGATACCTATGACAATCAACTGTCGTTTGGTTTTGCTACAATTCTCATCTTCTTTGACATGCAGGGAGGTTAAAAATGATTCTTCATTCAGGAACATGCAGGGGAAAACTAAAACAGAGAACATTATTTTCCATTTCGATTGCATATATATCATCTTTAGGCTTGCTGATTTGACCGATACTGGTGCTATTGTCTCCTCAACAATTCCCACATTTCTCTCTTTCTTTCCAATGGAACTACTATCTTCTGAAACCTCTTAAATATGAAACATATAGTTTCTAAGAATGGTTTATTTCACATATGTTTCTTTGAACTTGCTTTAATTTGGTGGTTTTACATTTTTGTCTATCAGAAGTAGCACTTATTTTCGTTTCTCTGCTAGCAGTACAGGTAGTAGCAATCTGCCGATCTTCCTGAGGTGATAATGCAAAGGCGAGCCAAGGCCTTCAACCTAGACACTCAGGGCCCTTTGATGCTTTAAACAAGATTGTTCACAAGGAAGGCTTACTTGGCTCTTGAAGGAGTTTGGTTTATTTTTTATGTCCAAAGGGCATTCCTATATCTTCATTCTTTAGCCTTTATAATGTGAAGTCTTTCCGCTGCTGTTTTGAGCTGTCTGTGCCTTCCTGCTGATGTAGTAAAAATAAGAATGATTAACAGACAGGGAAGAAATATCAAAGATGAGATGGTTGTATGTAAGAGTTCTTATGAACGTCTGGTTAAGTCTGTCAAAAAATTGAAGGATCAAGAGCGTCGTGGAAAGGTTTCTTTTCTACACAGGGCTTGGCATTTCGTTTTATGGGTCTCATATGAGAAGATCAGATTGATTGCAGGACTTTGATCCTTACGGTGAATATTTTGATCAACATTTAGCATAGTAGATTCATTAAATCTTGTGATGATGATGGGAAACATTTAGCAAAATATTCTTTTAGGGCGCCTCAAATTCACAAGTTGTTTGTGTATATTACACAATGTTAGCATGATTGATATAGTTACACAACTTTATAACTGTGTTATACTGAGTTATACTGGTTTGCAACTTGATTAACCAATTGCATGTAGGATTGAATTAAAGTGATATATTGTGAAATATGATAAACTCAAACTATGTTGTGAAAATTCGAGGACACTTACGTAGTCATGTGTAAAGACTGATTAATGTAGCAAGGTCTTGATGAAGAAAAGCTAGTTATGGCAACCAGAAGCCTCCAATTTTGAAAGAGAGATTCTAAAAACATCCATCTCCATAATCTTGTGCATTCATTTTGATTTTAATATTATATTTAATGCATAATGACCAAATTGCCTCCTACCTTCACATAACAATATTAGTAAATGAATATAAATAAAAATAAATAATTTGAAGAGCTTTCTAAGCCTATCTCGAGTTTAGATAAAAAATTAAGGATTTGAAACCAATCTAAATGTTGAAATTGCGCAATCTTCTTCATCTACTAGTTGCATAATTACCTCATCCATCTTCAATCAAATAAATTACATAGACACTATCTTAAATTTAAAATTTTAGGGTTTGAAATTTTATGGGTTTTAGGGTTTATGTTAAATTAAATGATACAAAAGTGGATATGGCTTGAATTTGGATGTTGAAGTAGAACTGTATGTACTTCAAGCTGCAAAAAAATGAATGTAAATGGCATTATTATTATATATTTATAAGAAGTAATGATATATCTAATAAAATTTCAAAAACGATATATGTCTTATTTTGGGTTCGGTATTTTATTAGTATCCCTTTTAATCGAAAGATATTTATATGAATTTATATTTTCAAAATAATACGATAGTAGTCCCCAATTACTTTAAGTTATACAAATGATTTAATTTCATGTTTTAAATTACGTATTCCATCACATAATTGGCACATGTAATATAAATAAATGATAATTGTGTTATTTAGAAGGTTTTACTCATTAATAATACCTTTATTAAATAAAAAGTACACATGTAAATCTTTATTTTTATAACAATACATTAATAGTCTATATATTTAATTTTAAATATAATGGTGGTCCCAAATTAAGATTTAATTATAAATTTCAACATATACCATATATATGAGCAAAACATTAAGGAAAAATTTGTCTTTAAAATAATCAAAATAAAAAAATTTCATTAAACATTATATATATATTTTAGTTTAACACCAAAACCAAATAAAATCATGAAAAGTTAAAAGAGTATTGAAAAAATCCTAAATAAATTGAATTATGTTGAAAATGATGGGTTTTCAAGCAAAAACTTATCAAAACGAATTGTATGCAATGAATATGCAAGTATATATAGACATATATATCACAACAAGTAATATAATGATAATAAAATACCGTTCCCACATATATTATGTTATTAGAAACTAAATTTTAAAATTAAAAAGTAATTTTTTTTGTTTTTGTTTTTAGAAATAACTCTTATTAATTAACTCAAAATTGATAGCAAAGAAGATATATGAGAAAATATCTATGAATACTTAATTTCCCAATTTTCTAAACATGTAAATCACTAATATCCTTCCAATATAGTTAAAAATCAATTACATGATTGATTGAATTTAACCTAGCATATATATTAATCTATCAAGTAAATTACACATCATATAGTAATTAACTTAATAATACTTTCATGTTAATTAAATTGCATACAACTTATTAAGTTCATCAATTATTAATCACATACATAAAAATTATATATCTATTTCTAGAAACTATGTATGTTATTTAATCAAGATAAAACAATTAAATTATTTTCTCAAATCTATTTAATTGCTTTTATATATCAATTATTAACCAAATAATTAATAACCTAAAAAATAAATTAAATAATATAATTAAATTGAAATCGTAATTAAGATAAAAATATTAGATCATCACATGTAAAAAATTAAGTTCATAAGATTCCTAGATTAATAAATTACTTAGATATGATTTTGTTCATAAAGCTTCAATTTTTCATAAAGAAAGACATAAAAATTAATAAAGAAATGAGAAGAAGAATAAATTCAATCAATTTCTTGAATTTTAACACCAATCTCTTCTTGAATATCTACTAAAATTGTATCTCTTTTTAAATTTTTCTGTATTTTTCTCTATTCTTGACACAAAAAAATGATAAAAAATAGGTTAATTTTCGGCTCATTAGGATTTTGAGGAAATTAGGGGATAAAATTAGGTTCAGATGAAATATGGACTATCAGATCAGCTTCAGATCAAGGGTTGAGATGAAAAAGGAAAATTAATAGCACTGCTTAATAGGATTGTGACATGTGCCATGAAAAAATCATTGGACGAATCAACGCACGATGTGTGACAGATTGGTAGTGGTCAACGCATGATGAGTCAATTCCATGTGGTACCTTGTGATTTGCGGATTCAAATTTTGTGGTACTCTGGTGCAAAGAATGGACTAATCCTATGACGATGCATGGCACAACCGTTGATTGATCGGTAAAACTTAAAACAAACACTATATTGACACGTGACAAGGCCTACATCACCTGGTACATACAGTGCGCTCTGATTGACCTTCTTTCTTGTATGGAATCCACATAACGATGAATGGTAAGCTCTCGTGTTTGCATAACGTTCAATTGGCCTTTTTATTAGTCATGCATTAAAACATCCATAAAAATTTCAAAAAATATATTTCTCTCTTTTCACTAAATATTTCATATTTTAATATTTTAACTCCAAAAATACTATTTATGGAATAAAACAAACAAATATTAAGTAGAAAAGTGCACTGATGACTAATTTCATAGAGTCATCAAAAAACCAGAGAGGGAATAAATGACTTTGTAATAAACACTTAGGGCTTTTATTTGATAATAAAACATCTAAGTAGATACGGAAGACTCAAGTTCTAACACTCTAAATAAGAGACATGCTTAGAAATTTTGAAAAATTCAAACCAACTAAAGATACTAGTTTAATCACAATAATACATATATGTCAAGAGTCTTAAAGATAGATAAATAATTTCTATAACATAGAAAACCACAAAAAAGAAACAAATAGAGGAAAAATAAGATTACATTTAAGTACTTAAGCTTAAAAAACACATATCAGTTTTCTAAGAAAGGCATCTTAAGTAAAAAATAAAATAAAAGGACATACAAAATATGAACAATAAAGTGTAGAAGACAAACTGAGAATTAATAACACAAGACATTCTAGGAAACAAAGAGAACAACCGAATAAATCGAATGAGATGAAATCATATGACGTGATACTCATGCAAAAAGGTACAAAGGAAATATCAGGTTGAAGACTGAGAGGTAGTTTATATAAGGAAGTAACTTTAAAGATGAGTTTACCCTTAATATTTTTTCATATGTGTGACATGTGTTGAAATTTGTAATTAAATATTAATTTTAGATCAATTGGGTACCTAAAATTAAAAATGTATAGATTATTAGTATGCTATGAAAATATGGGTCTATATACGTAAATTTTGTTGAATATGAGTATTACTAAAGTACCAAACCCTTTAAATGTTACAATTATTCTTCACTTATATTACATGTTTCATGCTTACGATGACATCCATAATTTAAAATCGAGAGATTCTTATTATATTACTTTGAGAATATAAGTCAATATGTGTACCTTTTGGTTAAAAAGGATACTACAAAAATACAAAACCTGTTTATTCCCGTATCAAGAAACATAAGAATATAAGTCGATATATGTACCTTTTGGTTAAAAAAGATACTATGAAAATACAAAACCTTTTTATTCCCGTATCAAGAAACATAAGACCTTGTTCTGTTGAACTAATCGAAATCACATATGTATATTAAACTATTTTCTATACTTTAATGAGATTTAATTAATGGTTAGATATGTATTCACATGTGATGTTGATGGTCCAATTGGCGATATGAGATATTTTTCATTACAGTTAGAGTATGCTCTATCACCTATCAAATTATTTGCTTTTATAATCAATTATTAAATATTGTATTTTTTGAAAAAACTTATTACATTAATCTTATATTCTATTAATTTAGAATATCATAATATCACTTATTAAAAAAGAAAAAAAATCTCAAAAAATTTCTTATTGTAATATATAGAATCTCATACAAAATAAAAGTCCACTAGGAATTTGCATTTTGGGTTGCTTAATTCCAAAGCAGAGTCATTTTGAGTTTTGATGATTCCGATTCTAGATTGATACATTGTTAACTTTTAATTTTATAATTATTGTTTAAAAGACAACCATCTCACAATCTGAATTTGGAATATTTAAAAAAAATTAATATTTAATTATTTTTCATTTTTACTTGAAACATGATTTAATACCTTTTATGTATTGCATTTTTTGTTGTTGTTGTTGTTTTATATATATTTACTCGTTAACTATTTCAGACTCAAACACAGGTTTAATAGAATATATACACAACTAGTATATTTGAAAATGTGGACAATGGACAACATCGTTGGTATTATCGTAATAATTCTTTTTCTTCATACATTCCGATATTAAAATATGATATTTATATATTTTGATCAAATTGTAGCAAAATTATCAAGAATATCATTAAAATATCTTTTAAATGTATTTTTTGCTAAAATATCTTAAATATTGTAGATAATATTATTGCAAGATCATTAAAATGTCGAACAAAATATCAAAAATATCAAAAGCTAATTTTTCATCTCATTTTTTGTGAAGTATAATGGAATAGTTCATGTATCGCATGTGTATTTATATTTTTTATAGATATATATGTAAAAAAAAGTAGTATTTAATTAAAAAATTACTCAAATTTTTTAGAAAAAAATTTCTTTCAAAATTTAAAAAAGTTTTCAATGAATCTTAAACAAAATTTTCATTGTCTAATATCCAAAATCACACCTTAGATAATAAAACTTATTTTAAGTTTGATTGAAATATTTATTAATTTTTTTTAATTTTAATTAGAAATTACTTCATTAGATGTATGTTTATCGAAAAATACAAATATGCATGTGTCACATGTGCTATGCTGTTATATTTAACGAAATATTATATGAAAAGTTAACTTTGTTCTTACCTTACACATTTTCACAAACAAATGAACTTAAAAATATATTTTATAAATAATGACCTAAACAATGCCTAAACAAAGGGACCATCACGATATTTTTCCTTTTAATATTAGTAAATTTATTTTCAAAACAATAAAGAACATAATATTATTAGTGATGAATTTATAATGTGTTATGTTTGAGGGTTTACGGTTTACTTTAAGTTCAAATATCAATATGGTTACAATGTTTTTAAAGGTATACATATATTTTTTAAAATTATAATAAAGATGGAGGTGGGAATACTATATCCATTGTTAAAGCATATGTAGCTTGGATGTTCACACTAGCTACAAGGTTCCCTGACTTGCTTTTTGTTTTTAGTTTTTTAGTCTTGTGTCCACGTATGTAATAATTATAAAGCATTCATAAAGGTTGCCTATATAATGTGTAGACACTTGATCAATTCATCTTCATATATATTCAGTTTCCATTTCTTTCCTTCTCTAAACTTCATATGATATCGAAGCCAAATTTTAAAAAAACCTGTGTTGTAGCTCTCATGGCTACACCTACTAGAAACTTGCCATTGATGAATGATGGAATTGAAGGTCAATCTTCATCAGTATCTTAAGTAATTCATACTCCTCGTGTGAATCTAAGTTCTTATATTAAACTTGATTGCATGAACTATCTAGTGTGGAAAGAGAAAATACTCTTTTTGATTACTACCTATGGCCTTGAGATCTAAATTGATCGCATTATTTCATTTCCTTCACAATTCTTGCTTGGTTCCACGTAGATCAATAATTCATTTGTTTCTTGGAATCACATAAAAAAATTAATAAAAAGATGGATTTATGTCTCTATCAGCTCGAGCATGGTGCATAATTTAGTAAGATTAGACACAATTGTATAGATGTGGCACAAATTAGAGGTTGTTTTGTCTACCTCTGTAGGATTTAGAGTTATGGATCTTCATTTGAAATTACAAACTTTCTAGAAAGGTGACCTAAAGATTGTATTATACAAATAAAGATGATAGAAAGTCATCTTGCAATTGTTGGTTAGTCCATTGCAGATCATGATTTAGTGTTTATGCACTTGAAGGATTAGATACTAACCGGAATTCTTTCATTTTTGGAATTACACTTCATCCAATTCCTATCTCTTTTGATGAGCTTTAAACTTATCTTCTTGCATATGAATGCATTCTTGATCATTAATTTGATAACAATCTTGTTCATGCCAATGAAGCTCACATGAGTAACCTTAATTTTCAATCACAAGACAATAATAGGTGTTCTAAATTCATTGTAAACAACATAACAATAATCCCTATCAAAATATTCAAGATTTTCTTTCTCAACCTTCTAATTCTCAATCTAATATTGATAATAAAGGAATGAATCCTATGCCTTCAAAATATAATGGTCCTTGTGACAATGAACAATGTTAATGTGGAACAAAATTGGACATAAAACAAATCACTATTTCAAATTGATGGATTTATTTCTTAGATGTACTAATAGTTCTCGTGCTATGGTGGTTGAGTTTCCTGATGCTTCTAGTAATAAGATTTATGGTAACACCTTCTTGTCTTCTAGAAACAAGAACTTTCCATCGTATATCATGTGATGATAGGGACTTGCTTAATTCTCATCCTTACATAGGTTTTGGGAGTGTCACCAAAGGTAATGGTTCCTCTCTTCCTAATCTTAATTTTGGTTTAGCCTTGTTAAATGCCAATGGTCGTAGATTGAACTTGATTGATGTAATGCATAAACCTAATATTTCACAAAATTTGATTTCAATACAAAAATTATGTGCTACTAATGACAAGAGTGGAATTTCATACTAATGAGTTTTTTTTATTTAGGATGCACAAATGAGGAAGCTAGTCACTTAGGGTAGAGTTAGTAATGGACTATATACACTTGGTGGAAATGTAAACTAGCTTATTGGTGTTGAAAGCTTGGATCAAAGCTTAATTTGGCATGCCAGATTAGCACAACCTTTAGATGAAGTTCTAAAAGAAATCTTTATCCTTACCTACTAGTTCTATAAATAAATGTATTTATGATATTTGTCCTCTTGTAAAGTCACAAAAAATACCTTTCACATATAAACATAAAAATGTCTTAAGCCTTTTAAGCTATTATATATGGATTTATCACTAGTTTTTGCTAATACTAGTGCTCGATACTTCTTGCTAGTTGTTGATGATTTTGGTATATATCAATGGATTTTCTTTCTAACTGCAAAATCAAAAGTTGAATATGTGTTTGTGTCTGTTATGAATATGGTAGAAAGGCATTTCAACACTAAACTTAAATTTGTGTAAACTAATAGTGGCATAGAATTTTCTTTTATCACTACTATGATGTCTAAATTAAGCGTTAATCATATAAAAACATGCTCTCACACCTAAGAGCAAAATGGAAGAGTTACTGAAAAGGCGTGGCCTTACTCTTGCAAGCTTCCCTACTCTTGAAATCTTGGCTATATACCTTTAGAATTGTAGTCTATAGTATTAATAGATTGCCTAGCAAAATATTGCTTGCAAAATCACCCTATGACATGTTATACAATAAGGTCTCTAACTACTCTTTTGTTAGAGTTTTTGGCTCATTATGTTTTCCTACTTAGCAACTTTGCTGGAATCTGTTTCTACAATCTTGGGAAGAGTAGGGTCCGTAAGAAGTAAACAAGGAATATTTTGGATCTGTGCTTTGATTGTTTGCACGTTTTTTGTATATTCGTCTGTCTAGGGCTCAAGAGTTTTATTGAGTCTATTATGAAGTGGTTTTTCCAACAGGTTAATGTTTAGACAAAAGTTAAGAACATAGTTCAAACTTCCAAGGTTGCCTAATCCTTTAATTTCCTATCAGTCACCCTTGGAAAAGCCTTTTCTTGTCAAAATTGATTACATTACTCTTAAAGTTATTGAATTTAGGTGTCATCCTTATACCAAACCTTATAATGATCATAAACTATAGTTGTGTTTAGCATATTGTACCTTTATTAGCTTTAGCTCTCATCATAAGGGTTATAAATGTTTAGATGATAATGGAAAATTATATACCTCTCAACATGTTGTATTTGTTGAGGTAAGTTTTCCTTTTTCTATTCAAAAGTCTATTATTCCTTCTTCTCAAAATATTATTCTAATAATTGTTCTTCCTACTATGCAAAAGCCTTACATTACTTTACCTTATCTTATGTCATTTATTTTGCATACTCCTATGTCTATTGGTATACATACTCATGTGACTTCTTTTGTGTTTATACCTATGTCATCTCATGTTACTTATGAGTCTATTGATCAGGTTTTTATTATAGCTCCATCTAGACATTCTACACCTAATATATCTATTCCATCTTCTGAATCTTCTTTATCTTCTAGGTCCTTACCTTTATCCTTTGGGCAACAAATGTGTTTTAATGGTTCTAGGTCTTCCTCTACCTCTTAGTTTAAGCATATTTCTTTTCCTTTTTCTAACTCCCAATCTATCTTAGTTCTTATTTTCTTTGGTACTTTTAATTCTTTTGTTCCTTCTATTACTAATACATATGATATGAACACATGGTCCAAAATGGGCATTATCAAGCCAAAATATTTCACTATAACAACATGTGTAATTGAACCTTGAAATTTCAAAGAGGCATTGGCTCATTCTCATTGGAAACAATCTATACAAGAGGATTTTAATGCTTTGGCTTGAAATGATACTTAAGTTATGGTGTCTCTATCTCCAGATAGGAAAGTCATTGGCTCTAAATGGATATATAGAGTTAATAAATTGAAGGATAATAGCATATACAAGCTTAAGTCATATGTATTTATTCAAGGCTTTGATCAAATGCCAGGTTTTGATTTTCAAGAGACCTTTAGCCCTTTTGTCAAACTTGTTACTATAAGAGTTGTGATCACTATTACTTTATCTAAAGGATGAAAACTTTATCAATTGAATATAAATAATGCTTTTCTCAATGGTCACTTGCAAAAGGAGGTTTATATGATGCAAGGGCTTTGAAGACTCTACACATCCTGATTATGTTTGTAAGTTGAAGAAAGTTACATCTGGTCTCAAACAAGCCCTTGAGCTTGGTTTGATACCCTTACATCAACTCTTATTCAGGTGGATTTTGTTGACTCTCGTGTTGGTTCCTCTTTATGTATGAGATTTATAGTAATTAATATCATCTTTCTCCTTGTATATGTCGATGATATTATCATCATTGGTAGTGATGATGCAAAGATCAGGGAGTTCATTTCTTTGTTGAATGACAAATTTCTAGTCAAATACATGGGTTTTTTGCATAACTTCTTGTGGAATTGAGGTTACAGAATTATCAAATGGTGACTTAGCTTTTTCACTTTCCAAATACATTCAAGACTTGGTGATCAAAGCCAAATTGGATCAGTGTAAGCCTACTCATTCACCCATGCTTCCTTAACTTAGCTTGGATACTCATTTAGATGAAGCTTTGGATGATAATCCAAATTTCTATAGGAATATTGTTGGTGCTCTCCAATATATAAATCTTACATGTCTTGACATCTCTTATATAGTGAATAAAACATATCATTTCATGTTTTCTCATCATGAGAGTCATTGGCTAGCTGTCAAGTGCATTCTCAGGTATCTAAAAGGTACTTTGTATTATGACATGATTTTAAAGTCCTCTAAACTGAAAGTTACAAGTTTCTTTTATTCAAATTGGGATTCCTACTTAATTGATCGCAAATCAACCTCAAGGGTGTCTTTATTAGGGATTAATCATGTGATATGGTATTCCAAGAAACAAGGGGTGGTTGCTCAATCTAGCATAGAGGCTGAGTATCATACTCTTGCAAGTGCTGCTACTGAGGTTCTTTGGCTTCAAGCCTTATTGTCTAAGCTCAGACTTTTCTTTCCTAACATTCTCATCATTTGGTGTGACAATTTAAGTGCAATTTCCTTTGTAGTCAATCCAAGTCTTTATGCTCATACACAATATCTTGATTTGGATGTGAATTTCATTCGAGAAAAGATCTAAGATCATCAGTTGGTTATGCAACATATGTCTTCAACTAAGCAACCAGTTAATATTTTAACAAAACCTTTGTCCACCACTCCCATTATGCAGCATTGTATCAAACTCAATGTCCATTGAATTTTCGTAAATTTGAGGGAGGGTAAAAATAGTTCTAAAGCATGTTTCATGTGATAGAAGCTTTGACACAAGTATTGACAATTCTTCTTGTAAGGATTCCAAAGGTGATCTCAGTCTTCCTAAGGCTTACATAGAATGTATTATTATAGTGTGAAGGTTGCCTATAGTGTAGATCCTTAAGCAAGAATTATGTGGAGCATTAGTTCCAAGATTTTGTTACATTGTTAGCAGTTATGCCAACTAGCATAACAACTGGCATGTTAGTTTTGAAATGATGATTTTTGTAGAAGTCTTGTAATGCATTGTAATCTTGAAATTCTTTCTTTCATCTATTTCCTTTTCTTCTCTTTCATTGTGTACCTGTTTTCCATTTTCTGTGTGAATATCACGAAACCTATGAAAAATCTAAGTCTTAAAAGTCCAAAAAGGTGAAACATATGTATAATTAAACCTTTGTAATAAGTACTATGCACAATGATAGTATTATAAAAGGGTAGATAGAAATTAAAACTTTATAATCGAATATTAATTCACTCATTCGATCCTATAAGATAGCGACCTCATAAAATTAGATTTGCACCTTTCAGCTCAACTTTCTAATATATGATCATAAATAATTCTCATTAATTGCCAACCACATACGAGTTTGAAAAATTGCCTATACTACAACAATTAACGTTAACATTTATAGTTATTTAAAAAGAACAATTCTTTATTTAATAATGGTACAATATAGTAGATAATTGCATATTAAAATAATATTATAATTTTTTGTAAATAAAAGTCTGAATTTAGAAAGAAAAGAAACAATTTTTATAATTGTTATATTATGTATCACCATCACATACTGAAATTTTAGTTGCCTAATATATGTTGATAGTGTAAATTATAAAATAATTTTAATAATATATATTAAATTATTATTTATTATATAAGTGTTAGCATAATCACTATTTTACTATGTTAAATATGACGAGTAGTTTATATATATATATAAAATAATGTGTATATCAATGGTTAAAAGTAAAATTAAAATATATATTGACAAAATAATTATGAGATTATATAAATTAAATATATAAATAGTTGTGATAAGAAATATTTTTATAAATATCATTTTTTTTCTTTTAATTATTTATTAAATATTGACATTAAACTTTAAATCATTAACTTTAGTTTTTTGAAATTGTGATTGTGAGAACAATATTATTAATTATAACTTTCTTTTTATTTGTATTATTTTTAAGTAATATATATAAATTTTATTATATTAATATACATTTTTTCATATATTTTTTAAAAATTAATATATAAAAAAATAAAATTTATACATATCATTTAAAGAATTATATAAATAAAAATAAAAGTATTAATATTTAATAATACTGTTCATTGCTGCTTTTAGTTAGCCCTCCTTTCTTCCCACAACGAATCCGAACGCGTCCCCATTTAAATTGACGCTTATAATATTAATTTGCGTTTATTTTTCTTTTGCATTTAATTGTAATTTGTTTCAGCGTGCTATTAACTTAATCCTTGACTTATTCATCCTGCTTCCACTTCTTCATTATGGATGGTGTTGTGATTTTTTTTTAAGCAGAAAAGGAAAACACACAATTTTTATAAATTTTTTATTTTAATAGTATTATAATTTTATTTTTACTACTTTTTTATTTTTATTATTAATTGATACCAATTTATACATATATGGGAAAAAATGCATTAATATAGTGTAAAATTGAAATTGAAAATTGTAAGATATGTAAGACATGTGATATTTTTAAAGTGTATTTTTATCTTTTTATCTCAGACCTCCTCTCTTCCTCTATTTATCTCTTCTTTTGTTCTGATTTTGTATTATCTCTCATCTATCTGCTTTAAGATTAAAACTATATAAAAATAAGATATTTTATCTTTCATATAAAATGTTTTTATGAGTATTTTGCTTTCTTTAGTTTTTATATTAATTAGGACTGTTTATTTAATTTTGATATTTGAACATTGTATAAAATTTATTAACTTTACATGTTAAATTATATTATTTGTTGTAAAAAAATTTACAATTTTGGAAATTTAATTCCTTCAAAATAATTAGGTAGTAGGTTGTGTGAATCTTTCAAATAATATGAGAGATTGAACATGAGATTAAATGAGTTCAAAAATATTAAAATATACATTTAAAGATTTAAAAATAACAGAAAATTGTTTATGTTGTAAGGACGGAAAGAGATGAAAATATTAAAACTATTTTTCATTAAAATTGCATGTGTTGGTCACACAAAAAAAATGCACAAAATTATTATTTTTTAAATATTGTTATCACTAAAATATCAATTGAAAATAAGGATAACAAATACCAAAATAAAAAAAAATTATTACTAAAATAAAAAAAACATATTTATATTATCAAAATTAAAACCATAATGTTATGATACTATCTTTTATTTTGGAAAAACAGGGTGGTAATATTAACACTATTTAAATTATTATTATTATCATAATAATAATTTATTAATTATTATTTTATTCAATAATATTAATACTAAAATATAATTAATAATATGAATAAAATTTAGGTTTCATACATATTTTTTGTGGCAATAACTATTTGAAAGAGTTTTACAAAAAGTGTTACAACCAGTGAGGATCTAAAGAATCCTTTCAATGTCTATTGTTCTCCTATTTATACAAGATAAATGGTACACGTGGATCTGTTATAGTGAAAATGTACAAAGATTAAAGTCAATATGAAACTCTTTGTTTAGTCGAGGTCTAACACTTTTTAATGTGGTTTGGAGTTCGAGTCAATGAAGTTTAGGGCTTGGATTAACACGATTTAGCGTTTGGGTTGACATAGTCTAGCATTTGTGCTAGTGAAGTTTGGTGGATGGTTGGTTCTAACCAGTGAGTCATTCACTAAGTAATGTACTCCTAATCTATACCAAATAATAACAAAAATAATTGTTATAATAGCATTATAAAATAATATCAATCAATAATTTTTGTTATAATTTATCATTAAAATTATACTATAAATATTTGGAAAGTAGATATTATCATTATTATTTAGGTTATTTATTTAACTCGGAATCAACATTGTTTTCATAGTAATATCATCCGAGTTGAAATTTCTCTTGTTGCATTATGACAATTTATTAGGAAAGTAGGTATGGTGCATAATAATGCAATAAAGAATAAAATAGTTGGTCTTCAAATTCTCAATATACTTCGAATTCAGATATTTTGACATGCACTTCGAATTTTTTTAAAGGTTGTTTGGAAACTACATCCCAAAGTTTAATACTAATGGTGAACTTTTGGAATCCTAAGTAAAACAAGATTTGCAAGAGGTTTTAATACTTTTTAGTCTTTTATGCTAGACTATTTTTGTATTATACTTACAAAAACGACTATTTATGGAGGGAGTGAGGTACGACGACTTGTTTGATTGGAATTGAATTCGACTTATATGATTACACATTTTTTAATCAACTTTTTTTTTAATGTTTTAAAGATGTTACCTAGGTGGATTGTTTGTAAATGATTATTTGCATAAAGTATCATTGTTTATACATTTTTAAAAAGAGTAACTTTATAGGTGATATTATAGTCTTTAAGACTCTTAATATTTATAGTGTGACTTCACTATAATGTTCCATTATTTTGTTAAATTATTTATATTTTTATATATATTTTTTATATTTTTAATAAAATTCATAAGGAATAGAGTTCATGACTACAAAATAATTAAAATATCTTAATACATCCACTTATATATTTCCTCTAACTTTTATTTTAAAAAAAATTATACCAGAAGTCTAATTTATCTTTTTTAACATATACATGATGTTATGATTGAAAGCATAAAAGAGCCCTCTTTTTTTTCTTAGATACCGAGCCATGTTTAAGCGATTGATTAAAATATTTATGGTATTGTCAAATTGTTCACGATATTTATACGTGCTTTTACAAAAGTATTAATATAAGAAAATTTCTTCAAAAAATTTAATATATTATAAATTTTATAAAATACATCATCATGGAAAATATATTTGATATTGTTTTTCTATATTCTATAAAACTAAATTATCAATATATTTATAAATGTGTTTTAAACCCGTTCTTATTTGTAATTACTCAAACGCCTAATGAGCATGATGTTGAAACGAAGCAAATTATAAAAACAAAAAAAAAAACATTAGTATTTAAACTGATCTCAGTACTTTAATAATACCCATTTTAAAGGATTTTAAGTCTATCAATTGATTTCAATATTAATAATTTTAAACAAAAAAATCAAAATATATTTGGAAATTATTTTATAGATTAAAATATTAAATTAAAATTATTTTATGATGTATGATATTAAATTAATATCCTTTCAAAACATGAATAAAATTAAGTATCTATAGATTAAAAATTTATTTGTAGGTACTAACCCCGTTCAAACTTGAGTATTTCTCTTTGCATATATTTTATAATACTTTAAAAAAGGATTATATTAGGTTTTATTTTAAAAATCGTCAAATCATAACCCATTAAACAATTTTCGGATCTTTTTTTTTGTCTTTTTTTAACTCTAATTCCACTAATTCTTTTTTGTCTTTTTTTAACTCTAATTCCACTAATTCCAACGGCCCCATTTTTATAAAAAAACATATTTTTGTCTTTTTTTTTATCTTTTTCTAATTCCAATAGCCCCATTTTTATAATAAAAAAATATTTTTGTCTTTTTTTTTATCTTTCCCTAATTCCAGCAGTCCCATTTTTATAATAAAAAAATATTTTTGTCTTTTTTTTTCTTTCCCTAATTCCAAGGAACTCATTTTCTTAAAATATAATTATTCATTAACTTTTAATAAATAATAATTTATTTTTATTATAAATAAAAAATAAAAAATAATTTATATTTATATAATAAAATATATATACTTTTTATAACAAATAATTTATCAAAATTTTATTATAAAATAATTAAAAATAATAATAATAATAAATTATAAAATTTTAAATTATTAAAAACTTTACTAAATAGTTACAATATTTTTTTTATGAAAAATTATTGACATTTTAAAAAAATAAATTATTTAACATTAAAAAAATTAAAAAATATATTACATTGTAACAAATATCTCTAATATTATTATAATTTTAATTATTACTAAGATAACAAATATTTATTAACAATAATTATATTTAAGTATTAAAATATAATTAATTCAATATAATTTATATATTTTATTATATTAATAATAAAAATAATTATAATAATATTATATTATATAATATTTTCTCACAAAATTTGTGATATAATGTTCTATATTTGTATTTGTATCTTGTAAAAAATTAGATATAGAGGTTTTACAATTTTTTTTAATAATTTAATTATTTTTATAAATATTATTTTTATATCATAATTATAATTTTTTATTAAATATAATTATAATTATATTTAATAATAATAATAAGAATTAATTATATTATTTATGAATTATCAAAATATTAAGCATATCATTTTCAATATATATATATATATTTATATTTATTTTACTGTAAAATAAATTATTTTTTATTTTTAAAATAATTTTTTTAATATATGATATGATAAAAAGATTATGTATTTAAAATTAATTATAAATTTATAAGATGTTAATATTTTTTTATGTTTATAATAATTATGTTTTATAAAATGGAACTAATATATATATTTTTAAATAAAATTGATTAAAAATTTTGCTTTTAAATTTAAGGTAAGATTTTGTCTAATTTTAAAAAAAATCTCGCTTATATTTATTTTTAAACTATTGTATAAGATATAATTATTATAGAAAAAATCACTCCTTACTTCCCAAAAATACCTTTTAGAGATTCGAAGCAAAAATAATGATCTTTTGTCCTTACTATGCCCCCACTTGAAAAATTTACCTAAACAAAACTTGCCTAATTGTCAAAATCTCGTTCCAACTGACACACATATAATAGATTATAAAAATATTAAACATATTTAAATTTATATTATATTTATACATATTTTAATTATGGTATAAGATATGTTGATTTTTGTTGTTTTTTTTTTATGTTTTTAGTTATTTTACTGTATAATATATAATTATTAATATAAATATAAATTTATGTGTACAATATAACTCATTACACAAATACACAAATACAAAGGGATACCACAAATGGAAGAAAACCCTACCAGAATTTGGATGCCAGTTCTTGTATGTCATTATTATTTATTGAATTCTTTCTTTTTCTATATTTACTTAGTGACGTAAATTTGTATTTTAAGAATAGAAATTCCTAATTTTTTTATTTTTTTTATTTTAACAATAGCGAAAATGTCCCTATCAAAAATAAAATGGGGTTGAAAATTATTCTCGTATTATTATTTTTCAATTCATATTCTCCTTATAATTTATTTTAAAACACGTTATATATTTGTAAAATTTTAAAATTAAATTAAATAATTTTTGATAAAAAATAATATTTTTATCATTAAATCAATATTTTAATTAAAAAATTCAATATTATAATATATGAGATAATACTTATTAAACTGATAAAATAAAAAATTTAACTATAATTATAATTTATACTTTTAAATTTAAAGTTATCATATTTATAAAAAATAGATATTTTAATCACATAAATATAAAGTTATATGATTAAAATGTCACAATTTAAAATTTATAGTGTCTTATAGATTATTTACAAAAACTATATAATTAAAGTATTTAAAGTGACATTTAATGTATTTTTTTATTAAAAACACCACTGTTAATATAAATTAATACCTTTTTAATAGAAAATTGTATTTTTTCTCTCTCTAAAAGGTAGTTTTTTATTATTAAAAAGTAATTTTTCAAATATTTTTTAAAATTGAATTCGGTGGACAAGCAGGCCCACGACAGGATTTTACTTGTTAGTACGATCGAAAAGGCCATGCAAGACATGAACCCGGTTAACTCGACAGACCAATAAATTAGTCATGGCATTGTCTCTACTGCAATACTGAGCCGTGTGACTAAAACAACTCGAGTTAGATCAGTTTTACTAAATATCCTTGAAATCGCTAATGTCAAAATTAAATTAAATTGATGCACAAATAAAAAATAAACCAAGTGCGAAAACTCGAAATAAATTATTAATATATTATATTTAATTTTTTTTATATTTATATCCTTATTTTTTTAATATCTTTTATCTCAATATTTTATTTCATACCACAAATATTAATACTTTGATGGTAACTTTTTGAATACCATAATATCAATTCTCAAGTACAACGTATTTGCAAATTACAAACTACAAAAGTTAAAACATTCCTCCTTTTTTTCTTTTCCTTCAAACTATCAATATTTGCGTTTAATTAATGTTAGGTCTTTATTATCATTAACATTTTCTTTTTTAAATTGCATGTCTTTCAACTTTAAAATTTATCATTTAATATTTTTAACATTTTTTTAAAATATATTTTTAACCTATTTAATTTATATTATATTATATTATATAGAGTTACTTGCATTTTATTTTATATAAAGTTTATTTTGTATCAAGAAAGGCAAACAAGTTTTTGATCTAATAATAATTTATTGGTATTTAAAACTTTATTTATTTTTGAACTTCTTAAAAGTTTAAACCAACTATTAGAGAGATCTATAATTTTTATAAAAAAAAATATACTATCATATTTAATTAATATGAGATTTATATTGTTTTTTTTTTCACGTATTACAAGTGTACAAAATATATGTTATTTGACCGACCCTCAAAATTCATTTGCAATCAAAGAATTATGAATAATTTCTATTCAATAGTTGTAATGGATATAATAAAAAATTTCAAAATCCATGAAACGTTGATCGGATAATAAATTTGTATTTTTTAAATCTACATGAATCCGATCCAATTATCATAAATTGAAATATAATATTTTTTTTACATCTATTTATAGTTTTTGTGAGTTTTTTTAATAATTTTAAAATAAATTTATCACATTCCATTTAAGACTTACACCTTACTACACAATAATTAAATGAGTCTTCTACTTTCAATTTTTTTCTTTTTAATCCCTTAGATAAAATTATTCAAAAGATCACATTTTTTTTCATTTTAATTTATTCTATGCTAAATTTATTTATTATTTTCTAATGAATTGACATTTTTATTGGAAAAATATTGTATTTTATTTTAAATTGTTTGGATTTTTAATTTGTATAATTATTTATCAAAAACTATTTACATGGTTATAAAAGTATTATTTAATGAATTATACAATTTAATTTAAATTAATTTATATGTACAATAAATCAGACTAATAATAATTTTAATCACTAAACTCAAAATGCAAATTAATTAAAATTTTATGAATATACACCTCTGCCACAAACAAAACCTTTCACGGACTTTCAAAAAAGATGAAAAACTAACAAGATAAAAATTAAAGGTGAAAAGACAATTGAAGTGAAATTTACTCAATGATTATTAAATTGTCACATTAAACATTAAAAATAATAATAATTGCAAATAATTTACTTTACTTTATTTTTTTTTCTTCCTATTAATTTTAACTATCAAAGTTAGCATTATGTAAAAGACATATATTACAAATACAAGAAAAAATTTGTAATGAAAAAAGATATCATTATTTAAAGGTTAAATTTATAAATATATTATTAAACTATTATATTTATATAATTTATATTATTAAATTAATTTCCATCGTATTTTTACCTTTAAACTAAAAACAAAT
Source organism: Hippophae tibetana (assembly GCA_037013495.1). NCBI lineage: Eukaryota > Viridiplantae > Streptophyta > Magnoliopsida > Rosales > Elaeagnaceae > Hippophae > Hippophae tibetana. The sequence goes on along the minus strand of CM072805.1, from coordinate 24,854,197 downwards.
TCATTCGTACAGTTATATCATCCTTTCACTCATATATGACTTTAAAAAAATCTTTAAAATTTATTGTTCATTGTATTTCTCACTAAATCTTAAGCATATTAGATTCATTTAATAAACAACCCATTACTATAATTAAATAGGTCTTGTTAAACTTTATTTGCATTCTGTCCAAGTCTAGCATTCTAGGGCATTCCTTCGATTACACTTTGGATTGAAATAAAACATAAGTTAAAAGAAAAATGTGTTCTAGTCTTCCATAAGAATAGACTAATAGATCCATGGCCAAACTTGAGACAAGTCACCAATAGTGGCAAGGAATACATGTCTTATTTTAAAAAAAAACAACTCTTTGATGTCACCTTAAAAGAGGATTTATGAGTCACCATTGTTAGGTTTTTTAATGATCTAAAACCAAAGATATATTGAGAAAGTTATTTTTATGCATATATCGTCATCTATACAAGAAGCCTACTAAAAAGCCTTAGAAGCTGCGACACTTTTGGCTTCCCAAAGGTGGTTTCCTCTCTCCCATGACCCCGATATTGATGAAACTAAGTGATTTAACTTACGTAGCATTGGGTTCCTCGATCCAACACAGTCTACTTCTTCTTCTTCTTGTGGGACACAAATTTAGTGTCACAATCACCAAGCTAAGGTCACATAGCTTCTCGATATCCTAAGAACACCTTGGCTATTGCATAAGAATCTGAATCTCCACCTGAACACTACCCCATTAAAGTTAAGGTCAATGGAGATAACATTATTATTCATGGGTACGATGTTGATGTTTTATGTGGTGACGAAGAAGAAAATGATAGTCTTGCATCTTAAGTTTCTTTCCTTCCACTCGTAAAAGTCAAGTTCTTTTTCGACGGGAGAATTGATGAGAATAATGATTATCATTATTTAAATTATTAATATTTATTTAATTAGCATTACGAGAAATTGGGTCTTTATAGGCAAATATTTTGCCAAAAAAAAAACTAAATTTAGCTACCAATTATCTTTAGAGGCGAAATATTTCCGCCACTAGTTCACCACTGTAGCATCTTTGCAAAATGTGAAATTGGTGACTAATTTGAATTTGCTACCAAATACCATTAATGAACCACCAAATAATTTTACTACAAATATTTATATTTTTTCATTGTTTATCCATGTTGTTTGTTTGTCTATGTCATTAAATATCCACATAGGAGGCAAATAATTTGCAACTAAAAAAAGTAAACGCTTGCTACTAATTATCTATATAAGAGGCAAAGTATTTTGCTACTAATGATAAAAGTTTGCTACTAAATGTCTACATAGGAGACAAAATGTTTTGTTGTTAAAATGGTAAAGTTTACCATTAAATGTCTTTATAAGAGGTAAAATATTTTGTTGATAAGATTTGCCATCAAATTTCAACGGCTAAAATTATTTTTTATTAATATAATATAAAATTTAAAATTAAATATAACATAAGTTCATGATATCAATGTAATAATTTTCATATTATTAATCACAATATATATCTATAATGTGTTTATAAATATAAAAAATATAGTTAATAAATAGCATAGGTCTCCTTCAAAGATACACAAAATGTAGCCAAATGAATTTGTGGTTTTGATCTAGAGGTAATCTAAGGACGTGTACCATCACACATCCATGCATACAAGTATAACATTGACTTAAAACTTGCAACATAACTTGCTTATCATTCAAAATTTTGACCTATAATTTAAAACAAGTACACTTGATAAATCTTTCATTATGTTACAAAATCAAATTACTATTAAAGTTAGTGCAACTGGATATGCAATTTATGTTATTTCTAGACCAAATATGTCCATTTTAAGAACATTTTTACAATAACAAAATTGAATTACGTACTCCATGGATTTATTAATGATAGCATCCTATGAGCACTACATATATGAAAAATGTCTATATGTTTACTATAGTTTTGAAGTATAAGAATATCAATTAATTATTTATCACACTTGCTCTCTCTGTTATGCGCAAACTAATAAAGTATCATTCTCCATACCCATCATTTTCCTTACAAGTATTTGAACTTGGTGATCTTCAAGTGCCATTTTAAAAGCAATTTCATTTGGCTCTATAGATTGATACGTAGACAAACTTTTGGATTGTCAATATACTATCAAGATATAATTATAACAAATCAAACACTCATTAGCAATCAACATGAAAGATAATAAAATAACGAGAATCAAAAAGCATGCACAATAACATGGCAAATCCCATGCAGATGAGTACGTTAGCACATGTAAAAGGATTGGTCAGACAAAATGTTGTAGTTGGGCAAGCTTGTTTCTTTGTAAGTTTTTCAAATTAAATTTAGATGTATATTTTTCTTTGAAAATAAGGTGGAATGTATTTCATAAGTTGCAACATGCATGTAAAGGTAGAGAAAAGAAGGGATATATATATAGGTATAGAGAATTCAATATTAATCACTGTTGAGATTACAATGAAGTAATAAACCTTCAGCCTGTTATAGCAAAATGTAACGAAAACAATAACTTATTTAGTTTCAAATTCTAAAAAACATCACAACTATATCAATAAATAATAAAGATTGTGAATGACTTATTTACAAAAAGGAAAGAAAAGAAAAAATGTTTCAATTATTTTCTTTAAAAATACACCACATTGATGTCCCAATTATTTTCCAATATTGTATTTCCCAAAGAATGACACCTCCTTCGATAATAAGTAGACTCGAAAATTGGCATCAAAATCAACTTATCTGCTTTCTCAGAGACTAGGCCAGATTTTATTACGAATAAGTAGTCTCGAAAAAAGAAACTGCAATATACAACGGTAGCAAGGTTAATTTGTATATATGAGTGTTCATCATAATATATATATATAGGTCTTAATTAATTTCTATATATATGATTCAATTATAAAGGCAAAAGGAAAAGAAAAGGAGATCGAGAGCAAGTGATTGAGAGGGATTCTTCTCCTTCCTAGACATAAATGTTGATGAAAGAGTAGGGCCGATCATGTCCGTCCGAGTAGTATTGAAGAGGATGTTAATTTGTTCATATCGTACTATCGATTGTGGTTGGGTTAACAGGCTTAGGAATTATTCATATTTATTACCCTAGCTAGCTTTTATTAAGTATAATTTCACACACTGTACAATTTCCATAGGAAAAGTCTACAAATTTAATAGTGAATTATTATATTAATTATAATTATGATTTATATAAGTAATATTTTAACTAAATCATTAGCGCCTTACACTTTTAATTAGTTTGACTTTCAGTTCTAAATACATTTGTTTTATAGGTTAATTCAAAAATGTGTGTAAGTAATAAATTAATTTTTTTTAAGAAAATTAGTATGATGTTAATTGGGAAATTTAATACAAATTTAAAGAATGATTATCAACAACATCCACAAAATTTATTCAAACTAAATATCAAACAAGTCCTAAATTTTGAAATATTATCATTAAACTCACTTTATGTCAAGAAATTGTGACTGAAGCATGAAAAAAATATAATCTTACCTTTTTATATAAAATAAATAATAAATAAGAAGAATAAAATTAAAAAGCTTTCGACTAAAAAATAAAGAGAGAAAGTAAAAAATTCTAATCTTTTATCAAAATATTAATATTAATAGTTTTTTTCTTTTATTATGTCTGTGTTACTTTTTTTTTTAAATTATGTTTTTCTTATAATTAAAAATATTTTATTTTTATTATGAAATCAATGTATTTTTTTATATTATTTTAATATTAAGTGTTGATTGATGTTAAATGTTAATACATGGTGAGATTCTATCATTAATAAAAATAAAAATTGTTCAAACTTAGCAAATTCTTTATTTTTTAAAAAAGAATTAAAATTTTATTCATTTAAACCAAAAATACAATAATAATTAAATTAATAAAATAAAAATATATTAAATTATAATAAAAGTTGATAAAAATCATTTGTAGTACTATTCGAGTTTTTTTTAATGACTATTTCAATTTTTTAAATATGTATGACTCTTTCTATTGATAAAATAAAAAAATTTCAATTTTAACTTGACTATTCATATCTGAAGATATTCACGTTTTGAATTACAAAATACGTAAACAAAAAGATCTAGATCTAAATATAAAAATAGAATGAATAAAAACATAATTAAACATGCCTAAAATCACTATTAGATCGAAATCTAGATAAAAGATTACACTAGATCAAAATCTAAGTATAATGCACAAATTATAATATGTGTTTATTGAAACAAACTAAATGGAATTAAAGATCTAACGAGGAGAGAGCTCTTATAATAGGAAACTCCCCCTTCTATAAGAAACAAAAACAATAAATAGTTAGATTTTTCTAAGAAAAGAGGAAGAAAGATAACTATGTTTTTGGGAAGAATAAAAATATCATTGTTATGTCATTATACTTTAAAATGTCTTCTAGTACAAAAATAAAAATATATCATGAACCTCTTTGATTTTATAAACATAAGAAACATTAATATTACATAAATTTATATCTATTTTTGTACCTACACTTCTTATAATGTATTATGTATCAAAATTATTTTGAAAATTAAAAAAAAATAATTCATTTTTGTAGATAATACTGACACATGTCATAATTAAGTGTATAAAATTATTATTGACCATTCTCTCTGTAGCTTAAACTTTTAAGAGAGTTAATTTTCCAATAACTTCTAACATAACATTAGAGTTGGAGATTATGTGTTTAAACCCCAATAATTCCAATTGTTGAATTTCAAATATTTGGCCCACATCATGTGTTGAATTATAGATGTTAAATGAGTTTGGCTTGTTTATATCGTTCAAGCTTAGTTCATTTTAAGTAAGTTATATCTCAATTCAGTTATTCTAATTTTTAAATAAATTGAGTTGAGTTGGATAGTTCATGAGTAACTCATTTAATTTTTTTTCCATTAAACTTATTTAACTTTTTTAAAACTTTTGGGCCATTATTTATTATCATTTCAATTTCTAACTTCTAACTTCTAATTCTTTAGTTTTATTATTAAATTTTTAATTTTGAAATATTTTTTAAAAAATAAAAGTTATTTGATAACCAATTTTTAGTTTTAATTTAAAAAATATAAATTAAAATTTGAATATTATTTTTTGAATAATAATTTTTAATTTTTAACCTTTTAAGTTAAGCTGGACTATACTGAGCATAACTTTCTATAGAAAACTCTAAGTCACAAACCATATTTAAAAAAAACTAAACTTCTAGAAGTTTTTAATAGTATATGAAATAATTCATAATATTTTGTGAGATATTACAATTTAAATTTCAAAAATAAACCAAAAATATTCTACTGAATCTGATCAATTATTAGTAAAATGAGTATAATCTTTTATAAAAAATTTGAAATCATAATTATTAGAAACTAAAATTTTAGAATTTTCTAATGATATATGATTGATAAGAATTGTGTACAATGGATCCAAAGAGGGATACCATGGTGAGAATACTTCCCTTCAATTTTTTGGTAGAAGGTAATATCATTCCTAAGCTTGGCATTTTTTGTTGGTCGTAAATATTTCATCAAGAATTTCTTTGTCAAATCATTCCAAGTTATAATAGAATCAGGTGTCAATAAGTTTAGCCAAGCTCGAGCATGATCTAACAAAGAGTAGGAGAACAATCTAAGCCTAAATGCCTCCTCAGTCACACCACTATGTTTTGCATGACTTTGTTCACTTATTTTCTTATATCATTTTTTTTTGTTGAGAGCATTTGTAACGGAGTATCTCAAATGTATTTCTTCAAATATTGATCAATTTAATCTTTTAAAACTAAAATATCATAAAAATAACAAAATATACCATTTATTCCAAAAAGATAAATTTTTATAAAGTAATAGGAAAATTAAGTAAATACTAATCTTTTTTAATAATTAAACATGTATAAAATCATGATATATTGAGTGATTTTTAGCACTCATCACAACCCAATCCTCTTTTTTCTACTCTCGATCTTAGCAAGAGTATTGAAAAATTAAAAAAATAAAAATAAAATTAAACTATCCTAAATTATTTTCGTAGATTGACATGGTTGTATTTAACATATGCAACAAACTTTAATAACTCCTAGATTATCCTAGTGGACAAGTTTATGTCATGATAGTTTTTAGATATGATTTCTACAAACATAAATTAAAATACAAAAATTAAAAACAAATAAAATAAATAAATAAACAACATATGAACATATAAAATTTAAAATAAAGTAAAAAATAAATATCAGTAATTAATTAACTCAAAATTAGTAACTAAGAAAATATCTATGAATACTTAATCTCCCATTTTTTTAAATATGTAAATCACTAAAATCCTTACCAATCAATTACATAATCAATTGAATCTAACTTAGTATGTATTTCTCTATTAATTAAACTACACATTAATCACACTCTCATATTAATTAAATTACATATTAATCATTAAGTTCATTAATTATGGATCATATACATAAGAATCATACATCTGTGCCTACAAACTATAAATGATATTTAATCAAAATAAATAAATAAATATTTTCTCAAATATATCTAATTGTATCTATATATCAATTGTGTCTAAACAATTAATATGATAAAAATTAGACTAAATAATACAATTAAATTCAAATCATAATTGGGATAAAATTTATATCATCATATGTAGAAAATTAGGTTATAAGACCCCTAGATTGATAAATTAACCAGACATGATTTTATTTATAAATATTTTCAATAAAAAAGATGTACAAATTAATAAAGAAAGGAAAATAAAAGTAAATACAATCAATTTTTCATTTGTATCACTAATCTCCTTTTAAATCTTCACCAAAATTGTATCTCATATTGAAATATTCTCTCTCTTTTTGGTAATAAAAAATGATAAAATTAGGCCACGTAGGATTTTTGGTGCAATTAAGAAGTTAAATTAAACTTAGATGGAATTAGGACCATTAGATTAGCTTGAGATCAAAGGTTGAGATGAAAATAGAAAAGCTAAATGGCATTGGCCAATAGGATCATGACATATGGAAAGTGAGAAACATGGGGCGAATCAACGTGCTACTCGTGGCAAGGGTAGATTGGTGCTAGTCAACGATAGGTGGTGCATGTTGATTTGTTAATCTAGATGGTATAGCATCTCAGTGGAAATAAAGAATAGGAAAATCTTGTGATGTGTGGCACACTCATTGATTGCTCGGTAAAACTCATATTGAACATTATGACGACATGTGGCAACGCCTACATTAGTGGCACACGTAGTGTGCTCCAATTGTCTTTTCTTCACTTGCATGTCATCCACGTGGCAATGACTTATCGATTGTACACGTGGTGCTCTCCAATTGGTTCCTTTCACTTGTATGCCATCCATGTGGCATATTTTAATTGATTATGTATTAAAAAATTCTAAACAATCTATGAAAATTCAATAAAATTCTTGAAAAATATATTTTCAATTCCTTTCACTAGAAAATTAATATTTTAATATTTTAACTCCAAAAGTACTACTTATTGAATAAAACAAATAAATATTAAATCAAAAAATGCACTTATAACTCTACTTTTATAGAGTTATCAATATATGAAATTATTCATAAAAATTTGTGATTTAGTACATTTTTATTTTAAAAATAAGTAAAAAAATATTCTTTAAAATCTGAATAATTATTAATAAAATATGTATAACTTTCTATATAAAATTTGAAAACATAAACGGTAAAATTTATTAAAAACTAGAATTCTAAAAACTTATAATACTATATGAAATTATTCATAAAAGTTTGTGAATTAGTACAAATTATGTTTTAAAAATAGTAAAAATGTTCTTTTAAATCTAAACAATTATTAATAAAATATGTATAACTTTATATAAAAATTTCAAAATCACAAACCATATTTTTTAAAAACTATACTTTTAGAGATTTCTAGTAATATATGAAATGAATTATATTATTTTGTGAATTAGTATAATTTATATTTTAAAAATGTTTAAAAGAATGTGAACAATATTAAATAAAATGAGCATAATTTCTCTAAAACGCTCAAAATTTTAACTTAGAAACTCAAGCCTAACTCTGAACCCAAAAACAAGTTTGTGAGTTAGAGGGTTGTCCAGACTTATAAACAGTACTTTTGCCTTACTCTTGGCCAATGTGGGACTTAATATCCCCCATCTACATCGGCTAGAGTCTGGATTTACGACACGGTCCAGATTAATGGCATAAGGACCGATGAAGGGTAAAGAAGCCAAGAGTCTAGCTTTGATACCAACTTAAAAACTCATGCCTAACTTTGAACCCAAAAGTAAACTTGTGAGTTAGAGGGTTGCCCACACTTATAAGTAGCACTGATGTCTTACTCTTGACGATGTAGGACTTAACATTTTAAAATGTAACATTTCCTATATAATAGACTATTTGATATTTTCAATGATATATGGATTTAATTTTTAAATTATTGTAAATTAATACAATTTAAATTTTAAAATTGAGTCAATAATCATTTCTTTAACTTTAATTATATTGTATATGTTTTTTTAATTACTATTTATCTTGAAATTTTGTATTTGTTGAAATATTCTAATATAAATTTTATTTTATTTTATTTTCAAAAAAATACTTGTTACTTTTTTTATTTATTAACTTGACTAATGTTAGTATTTTTGTCAACTTTATAGTAATAATTAATAATTATATTTTGGTAGCATCTTTAATTTTTTCTCTTATTTGTTAACTTTTTAATCCAACCTATTTTTATCACATTAGTTAGTGAGTTATTTATAAGTTTTAGTGAATTGCTCATTTAAATTCGTTAGCAAAGTATGTTATTTTTTTTAACTTATGAGATTAATGAGATAATTTTAGATGAATTGAGTTAGACTGAATAGTTAGTTTGATATCTCTGTATAGAATTAATATTTGTGCAGAAGTGATATCTTTATAAATGTTTTGATGCTCTCAGTTTTATGATAGTTTATTTTTCAACCTATTTTTAAAATATCTGATAATATAAAGAATGTAAATATCTAAAAATTTATATATAGTTAATATTTTTTTTTCGATAAACACAAGTTACCCATCTTTTTGCGAAGTATATGTTGATTTGGAATTTTCTATGGATGATTTTTTACCACGCATGCATGTGAGTAAAAACGATAATGATCCTGAATATATTAATAAAACAGTGAAAATATAGAGATAATGATTCATTAATATTAAACCAATATTATAAATATTTTCATAAAATTCTACCTAACTTCATGAAATGCAATAATAAATCGAGCCGGGATACAGCACGTGTGTCCCATACGTGTACAAAGCAAACATAACCCAATACAGTATTGCCTTACATAGAAAATAGCTAAACTGGTTTTATGGTTCTTCCAACTTGCTGCCTTAATGTAAGACAAGGGTATAATTGGAAATTACGTAATTTTGATAGCCATATTTTCATGTTTTATTTATTTATTATCTCCTATATATATAGATACTAACTCTTTCCATTTTCCTCCAATCTCAACTGGGCACTTTTCTTAAGGTTTCCGTTATAAAAGTATTCTCTAACTCTATCTCTCTCTTCACTCTCTATCAACAGCAAACTACTTGAGCCATATACTTTGGGTCAGAAGTTGGAAATGGGAAGGTCTCCTTGTTGTGAAAAGGTAGGGTTGAAAAAAGGACCTTGGACATCTGAAGAGGATGAAAAGCTCAGGGAATACATTGAAGAACATGGCCACGGAAGTTGGCGTGCCTTACCTTCAAAAGCAGGTATGTGCATGTTTATATGTGTATATATATATATATATATATATATAGGAACTCTTAATAATTAGTACTACACAGATCTTAAAGTATTAATCTTTTTTAATATTTGATTGTACATGTATTGATTATTTTTATATTGATGGATTGTTTCTGAATTAATTAAAGGGCTACAAAGATGTGGAAAAAGTTGCAGATTGAGATGGACAAACTACCTTAGACCAGATATCAAAAGAGGAAAGTTCAGTTTACAAGAAGAACAGACCATCATTCAGCTTCATGCTCTTCTTGGAAACAGGTATATCTTTTCTTTTTAATTTTTTTATTTTATTTCTACATATATATAATCATTAGCTTCCTCAAGTTCTCAGCAATGTTTTTTGAGTTCTCTCGCTTTATCTCTCTTGTGTTTAATGACTCTGTTTCACACAGTTTCTCAGCTCTATGAAAAGTAAAGACGGCAACAGGCTTGAAATAATAACTCATAATAATCATTTATATTTCAAACCGAACAAAGAAATACGCCCAAGTTTTTTTTTAAAATATATATTTTGTTGATAAGTGACAAATGATACTTTACAGTAATATTTATAATTATGTACTTTAACAGTAGTCCCCCTGATGGGAATATAACACGTGGTTTTTGTCCCAACAAATATTTTGAAAATCCATGGTTGGCCGGAATTACTGTTTGTAGCCGTCCCAATCCTAATGTGCTATATATATATATATATATATATATATATATATGTGTGTGTGTTCATTAATTACACCAATATTGCTACAAATACTTAAAACAATCACTATGTCTTCCCACCCATTTTTATTACATGACAAATTTATTTATCCCACTTTTCGTATGGTGTTATGTAAATGTATTTAGATAATTATAATAAATTCTTTTAATTTGTTTTCTATCGCTAATTTTCTATACTATTAACATGTCACTACTTAATTAGTGACAAAGATGAGATACAGAAAATGAGACACGATACTTTGGTTATTTTATTTTATTAAAGCTACAAAAATAGATAATATTAATAATATACTTATATAATATTTGTAACGAAAAATAATTAATTTTATACAGATGGTCAGCCATAGCAAATCACTTACCGAAGAGAACTGATAATGAAATAAAGAATTATTGGAACACCCATTTGAAGAAAAGGCTAACAAAAATGGGGATCGATCCAGTAACCCACAAACCGAAAACAGATACTCTTTGTGGTGGAGGCAGTGGGAACCCAAAAGATGCGGCTAATTTGAGCCACATGGCTCAGTGGGAGAGTGCTCGTCTTGAAGCTGAAGCTAGACTGGTTAGAGAATCGAAGCAGGTAATGATGGTTTCGAACATTAATAATAATCAAGCTCCACTAATAACGAGAAACGCCACAAATCCACCGCCATGCTTAGACGTTCTCAAAGCATGGCAACTAGGAACATGGTCGTCGACAAAGACAATTACAAGAGATCACAACAACAACATAACTCTTTCAAGCTTGGTAGCTATGGATGACCTTGAATCACCAACATCAACATTGAGCTTCCAAGATAACAACAACAATAAGAATAACAACCCACTTTTATATCCCAGTAGTATACAAACAACTAGTACTGCTACTTTAAGTGGGTTCAGTGAAAGTGAAGTAGCTGGAGCACTTGAGTTTGCCAAACTTACTAGTAATATTCCATATGGTTGTTGTATTGAAAACATTAATGGGTATAATGGTAATTCTAGTACTACAACAATGGATCATGAGACATTGCAAGATATAACATATGGTACTTGTTGTAATGAGAATAGTGCTGCATGGTTCTCAGAAGCAGGGAATGAGAATATGGAATTAGGTGGTTTTACAGATCATCATCGTGATCGTCATGATCATGTCTTGGTTTACAACTCTAATCAAGATCAACAAAACAATTCGTCCATATTGGTAGATATTGGTAGTACGGATGATCAAGGTGATGAAGATCATGGAAATGGAATTAGCTGCGGAATAATAAGTGGCAACTTTGAAGAAAATAATAAGATCTACTGGAATAGCATTCTCAATTTAGTTAACGCTTCCGCGTCTGGTTCGCCAGTGTTTTGAGACTTATTAATTAATTATTAAGCTGACCAGCGATAATCTAGGTCTAGCTAGCTAGTGTTTTTTTTCTTCTTTCTAAATTAAATTAATTAATTAGAAGTAGTTGTAGTACTTGGTAATTTAATGTCAGTTAGGATGCAGATTATTGTTGAAGTGTAATAATCATAAATTAATTAAAGGGGCATTAGTTCATTACAAATTAAGTCGTTTAGTTATTCAAATAAACTAAAGAACAATTAGTCGTTTAGTTATTCAAATAAGCTAAAGAACAATTATTCCTTAATACGCCAAATCTCTTAAAAAATATCTTATTTTTACATTTAATACAGGATAATAGAATCATACTAATTTTATTATTATTATTTTTACAAAAAAAATTAATTTTAAAAATATAATCCTACTCAATTTTACATTTTGATGTCTAAGATTTGTTTATTTTATATTAACGATATTAAACATATTAAATATATATCTAACTAATATATTTAAGATATTATTATATATGAATTCTTTAATTATTAAAATATCTATCAAATCATTGTATTAAAATAAATAATTAATAATAAACTCATAATAACATTAACAAATATATAATATTAACAATATACAATATAATATATATATATATATATAAATGCATCTAATTAATAATAATACATATTTTATACATATATATAATAATAAATATTAATAAATTCATTATACATTATATATATATAATGTACATATAAATAATTTTCAAAACAATTAAGTTTAAAATAAATTAATATATATCAAACACTTAAATAAATAGAATTATTAAAATAAATAAATGAATAAAAATATCTTCTTCTTTTCTAAGCTTAAATAAAAATACAAAACCTACATAACACAAAAATTTATACACATAAATAATAATACATAAAAGTACTTACAAGTGTAAATGAAGTAATAAGATGAAGAAAAATTGTGTTTTGTAAGTGAGAAAGTAAAGGAGCATAGGTATAAACTTTTTGAGTATTATGTTAAAAAAATAGGGGATATAAAAGAAAAATTATAGAGGAAGAAAACCCAATAAACGATGCCAAAATTGGTGATTGAAAGTGGTCAAAAAATGAGAAAGAATAGAGGAAATAGTCAATTTTTTGGGTAACACTAGCTGGCATATGCACGTTCTATCTTAAAATGGGGGAGAAAGAAGAAAAAAGAAAAAAAAACGTAAATAATGGCAGTTTACGTGTTAATTAATACAATTTTTTTAATTTTTTAAGTTATTTTTCCTAAAAATTGACTTTAAATCTCGACTTAAATACTTTTTTTTGTAGTAGCGACATGATATGACTACCTTAATTACTTTGACTTGTATATCAGTTAAAACAATTTTAAACACACAATTTTTTCATAGGAAAAATAAAACAATTTATGTTAAAATCATTAATTATATGACATATGAAATTCGGTAGTCCAGAATTATTAAGGCCGAGCAAATAATTTGATTAATTTTCTTAAATTGAGAAATTTGACATGATTCGTCAAATTTGGATCATATTTGATTGATAAATTTTAGAGTCGAATCAAATTCAGATTGAAAATTATATAATTCATTCGGATTTGGATCAGATTAAATTAACAGATTTTATAATCTAGTGTATTTGACTCGAACCAAATTACTATTAAATTATAAATAAGTTCATATTTTATTTTATAATATATCATATTTAAATATTATACATATTATAATTAAATTAGATTATTATTTTAGCTTAAAAATAAATATTTTTTTTGTAATAATTTAATAATTGTACATATATACTTCCCATTCTTTCGATTTTCTTAGTTGTAATTATAAATATATCAATTTAAAATTTAAATATTGTTTATGTTATGTTTTATATATGACAATAATTTATAAATAAATTTCAATATCAATCTAATCTTTTATAATCCGTAAAAATATGATATACTTGTATTTGGATTAATTTAGATTGATTACATCTTCAAATTAAATTAAATCTTTAAATTTATTCTCTTATTCGCAACTAAATATTACCACAATATAAATTAATATTGTTACAATAATAATTTATTAATGATAGTTTTAATCAATTATAATCGAAGTAAGGTATAATCAATATTAAAAATGAAATTAACATTATATATATTTTTATTATTATTATAACAATATTATTACTTATAAAAAATTATCCATTAAAAATTTATTACATTTATTTATTAATATTATTGTAAATTTGGGTAAAAGTTATAGCTCTAGGTCACTCATATGAGTTAGAAGGAGCAGTAACTGGAATGAAATAGTAATAAAAGGACAAGTAACTTGCGAATTCTGGTGGAAAAAAAAAAGTAACTAGTGGACTGAAAAATTTAACTGCGCTTTCCCGTACCGTTGCCTGCTGGAAGCTGTCTTAAATGTATTAGTATCTTATGTTTGTTTTTCTCTGGATTATAATTGTTTTTAAATTTTAATTATTTATTTTATATTTAATATATATATATATATATAATAATTTTAATTTATTAATAAAAAATAGTGTTTTAATTTTCAAATTAAAAATACATATTATATATTTGATAAATAAAAATAAAAATAAGTAAAAGATTCAATTTACTTAAACTCGCAAAGGGGTCCACTTAGAAATAACTAACCAAATTATATTTTACAGAGAAAAAAATATTATGTAACATGAGATTTAAAAAGTGTAGCTACTTCAAGTTTCATGTTGTCATTTTCATAGCCTATATATATATTCAATTTATCAATAATATAATTTTAAGAATTATCAAATCTTTAGTTTTTGTATTAAAAAAAAATTCTTAAAAAAGAAGTGTCAAAAATAAAATAAAATTAGATCTCTTGGTAATAGAAAGTCATTAATTTAAAATAGTTATTTTTTTTAAAAAACTTTATATATATATATATATAAATGATAAAAGTGAACAAATAAGGTGAGCACCAAAATATCAAAACAATGGGTCATTTAAATTGTTAATTATGTTTTTAATAATTTATTTTAAATATTTTAATGTTTAATTTTTAACTGGTTAGGGTGGATAAATAAATTGTTAAATTGAATAGAATTGAAAAATTGGATTGTATCGTATAATTCGATCCAATTTATAGCTTATTTCGTTTTGATGCATTTTGTGAAAACTAATTTTAACATATATACCATATCATTTTAATTGTTATATATTTAATTATATATTATCCTTAATTAAAATCAATGTAGTCTCGTGGTTAACTTAATCTTTGATGCATTTAAGGTGTAAAGTTTTACTCTCCAGCACATAGTTTTGGTGTTTTAAATTTTAATTAAAATTAATCAATTAAATCTCGTAACAAGTTTAAAATAAATTGAGGTATTTTTTAAATCATTTAGAATATTTAAAAAATAATTTTTATACAAAATAGTTTAAAATTGTAAAACTATTCGGTTTAACCGGCGTAGACCGGACTAATTTTAAGAAAAACAGTTTGATCTAATTCATGAAATATTTGGGGGGGGGGAAATTGGATTAAACCGACCGTGTTCGTTTTCCTAATATGTTATACTTTAATGTTTATAAAATCATCCTCAGTACTATTCTATTTTATTGAGGTTTAACCGTTAGGGTTCAAAGAGACGTGTGGCTGTACATTTGAAAACTACACTTTGTCATGTTAATAGTTTATTATTATTATTATTATTATTATTATTATTATTATTATTATTATTATTATTATTTAAGTTGGTAGGCATATTTAATTAAAAACATAAAAAAAGTATTTTTAATTTTTTCAAATAAAATAATATTTTTAATATAATTTAAAAAAAAAACTAAACTTTTTAATAATAAATGTTAGATTAGTTAATTTTTTTCATAATAATTGTTACATTACATGCTTACATCCCCTTAAAGAGGGGTAAATAAGTCACTTATATTAGTATCATTCTAATACGATACATGTGTTAAGGGATTTTTTATTTTTATATTTTTGGTTAAAGTGAGATCGAGATCCAAATAGGTTTTTTGGTTAAGGACTAAAATTATGGGTTGCCTTAATTAATATAACTGGTTTGAAGCATGAATAGATTCGAGAGAATGGAAGGTTCGTACATAACTGTAGACAGCACAGTCGCTTTGAATATATATCAATGGATAGGTCTCAGAGCAGTAATAGTAACCCATTAAATTCTGTTTCTTTTTATTAATGTTTATGTCACAGCCTGAGATATTATTGCAATAAAATCTGATATATAGACAAGAATCATAATTAACTAGGGGTTATGATATCATACGGTCGTGTGTATGTATGTATGTACTAATTGCCGCTCCCTAATTTTCTTTTTTTCATTTATATCTTCTGATGGTCAGTCATTATGGTCATCACATACATACAATACAAGTAGGAGTAGGGCATCAAACACGGCATTGTAAATTAAATATATACTATTATATATAACATAATTTTATTTATACATCAAAATTTTATTTTTATGAAATAAATGAACATTATAATTTTTTTATTAAAAATTAAAAGTAAAATCAATTTACGTACGGAGATAGTTAAAATAACAGTTCATTTTCACCGAATCCAATGAAGAAATTAAATTATTAAATCATGAATTCTGTGACTCTTAAAGATGAGATAAGCTTGCATGACTGAGTAGAACGAATATTAAATCCCAAATTATTACTTCCCCTCGATATAAAATTAATACATAAATTGATATAATGGTTTTGTTGGTCACTTTAGTTTTATATTTATTATGTGTATATATATTGATCTACACTCATAACTATTTTTTTTTTTTAAGTAATATGCATACATAATATTTTATATTAAAAATATTTAGGGTAGTATGAGCAGAGAAATAGATGAGTCTTATCAGTGTTTTGCGTCTGCTGTTGAACTTGGGGATTAATATAAGAATTATTGTTAGTTAATAATAAAATAAATAAAAATAAAAGTATTAATAATTAAAATATATATTTTAAATAAAATTAAAAACATTAATTTATTAATAATATTTATTCGTTTGAATTTGATAATTAAAAATAAAATATTTAAAAAAAAAATAAAATAAAAATTAATTTATTAATAATATTTGATATTCGGAGTTTTTACAACGATTTAGATAAATATTAAATGTAAGATTATTTTAATTTTTTTAATATGTATATTTTTATTTGTTTAAATTGTAACTTTTAATAACTAAACATATTATTTTTATTATTAGATATAAATAATTATTATATTAGATGTTTTATTCTACTAATCAAAAATTTACTTTGTAATTGGGTTATAAATGTCATGTTGCGGATAAAATCAAGCTACATTTTTAAATTGTTGTAATCTCAATTTTTTATTAGATAATTTCTGAAAAATTAATAAGGTATATATTTTGTGATCTAGTGATTTTATTTTTATTTTTAATAAAGTACTAAGCATAGACAAACGTTTTACACGGATGGGATATATACATGAAGAAAAAAAAACTATTTAATAAGCCAAGCCGAAAGATTAATCTAAATTTGACTTTCACCACACTAGTATGTGTGAAACCTGCTTTTGTTTTTCTTTTCCCTTCCTAAACCATAACACCTATAATTTTAATGGTATTTAGTGCAAGTTGGTTTGAATCTTAAATTCAATAAGGAATTAAATTCAAAAACGAAGAAATAATAGGGTTTGGTTTGATTTAATTTAGGCATTTAAAAATGTAATAGTACATTTTAAATCTTTATTTTATTTTATTATTATATAGATAGAACAGTTTATATCCTTCTATTTATGTTTCTTAATGGAAGAAGATGAATTTGATATTAACATCTAAATTCTAGCTAATATATGAGTCACCCTGACAAGTATTTTACTGAAGCTTAAATATTCATGGTACCTAGCTAACTTTTTTGAATAATTAATTAGATCGGTAAACTTAGCATTAATTTTTTATCAACAGTATAAACTTTTTAAAGGTTGATATAATATTGGTTATGTTACGATCTAGTAAAAATATTGTTTTTTTTTTTTACTACTAAACTTAACTAGGAGTTTAATGAAAGGATTCAAATTTCCCTTTTGTCATTGAACTTTGTCTTGAATTGTAAATTTATCCCAAAATTTGTTATTATTAAAAAATTACTCACAAACCTATTATTTGTATTGCAGTTATGCCCTTCAAGAAATAACACAGTTGACGATGTACGTGGTACATTTGAACCCATTTCTCTCTCAATTAATGCTTAAGTGTTCATATCCGGTGTATTGTATTTTCTGTTAGGAAGCTATTTCGATTCACTTGCTTTAGTTGGATAACACTGAATTTGTCCTATATGGATTACTCTGAGTTTTCTAATACTAGATTTGGTCGTTAGAATGGTGTTGTGTCTGATTCCTGCTACTAGCTGCAACTAGTTTTTTTGTGGAAGAGACTCTTTAGTGTGAAGTCTTGTTCTAGCTTGTTCTTCTTTTTTGTAGTTTTTATATGTCTACTTCTGTATTGGTGGCTTGCTTAATGAATTTTCATGTTCTTTTATTCTTGTAACACAAAATAAAATAAAATATTTATAAAACAAAATATTTAACAATAAAGTAATTTTTTACAATTTCTTTATCCACTAATGTATTTATATAGAAAAATGCCCTCGAAATATCCTAAATTAGATCATTTATATTTTTTAGTCACTTATAATAAAAAATGTGTAATTTAGTTTTTTAGTTATGAAAAAATTGATAAATTAAAGACAACTAATATTATTTTAATGATTTTTTTTTAAATTTTGTTATTTTTCTTCGAAGTACTTAAATATGAATAAAATAAGAGTAATTAATAATAGTAAAGTGACACTTAATATGAAAAATAACTTACAGAGTATTCATTTTAATATTTGTTAATTTCTAATGTTTTATTTTAATGTTTATTGAAAATTAAAAAATATTTAAATAACTTTTTGTTTGAATATTATTATTGTTGTTTTTTTCTTAAATAATTTCATATTAAATTTTACTTGTATACTTGTTAAATATTCATATTTTAATCGCGTTTAATCACTTATTTAAACACGAGGATAGTCAACTTATTTCAACATGATTAAAACAGAACACTCAATTTAGAAATCAATCGTATTCAAATTTTGATTATCTATTAAAAGTATAAGTATATGGACAAGACATACAAATATACTAATACATATAGTGACATATTGATAATCACCTAAAATAAAATACATGTTTGAACTTCAAAAATATGTCAATTAATTCATTTATGATTAGTCGTGAAAGATCCAAAAGAAGAAGTATCACTTATCATGTAAAAATTACAATTGAATCCTTAAGTTCACAAAATCAAAACTACTAAGAGAGAACTTAAAATTTGTACCTCTTCCTTTTTTATATATGTGAAATTGGTTATTTATTTATTTTCTTTTTTATATAACTACTTTTAGCTCTTTCTTTTTTGTGCATGCATTTGCTTTTTTTTTTTATTAAAAAAACATGTACAAGTGAGAAATCTAAAATGATGACTTTACACTAGTTTTGAGATATCCTTCTTTAGCTTCACACATTATAGTTGGTAGCCCTTTTAAAACTAGGTGTCTTTTATAATAAAATTTGAAAAGGTAAAAGATAGAGCTTAAATATAATTTAACAGTAAAGGTTAACTCAAACCTTAGAATCTTACTAGAGTAATCATAAACTTCAAGATGTCATATATATGTGTTAAGTGAATGTGTGAATAAGTTCTTGTCAATATTGATCTCCACGTGTGAAAAAATATGTAAATATACTAGTCAAAATATACATTCACACAATGAAGAGTCAATCAAAATAAATCAAGATACAAGAATAACTTTATAGGTGAAAGTAATATTTGAAGTTTATTTCAATGTTAAAACATATTTGCTCCCCTTGTTTTTCTTATTTTTTATAAACAATTTATATATATATATATATACACACGTACAACAATAAAAATAAGAAACAAACAATCCTACTAAAATGCTCACCTAGAGTTTATTAAGCACTCAAACAAAGGTACTTAGTTAAACATTAAAGTATAGTCAGGTGATCTAAAAAAGATAATATTTTTAACCCAAATTTTCTTTAACTTTGGTTTCTTTATATCTTTAGGTTAAAAATCAACTATTTGAGTTGTCATTAACATGTTCTTGGACTTGACTTTTGATTTCACATTTATTCTAAATGAAGATGCAATATGCATGATAGAATGATGATAATTAGTCCTAGAATTAAATGTATTGAATTTCATTTGCCTCTTTGAACCAACAATTTCATGCTTTCTAGTAAAATTATTGAATATAATATGCATAGATGAATGATAATAATGAGTCCTATAACTAGAATCTTGGAAAAAATTATTAACATATGTAGTAGTCAATAGAAATATACATTTGGGCCTAATATGATCTTTTCTACCATAATGATAATAGATAGGCACAAACTTAACATTTTTTATATTATAGGTGAAATGGTTCTTTGTATATGATTAGTATTGCATGATTAGAGTTAGAAGGCCTTACAAATGTGGCCTTTGATATTAAAGGTGTATGTGTATCATGTGGAGAAGAAGGGCTAGAGGGTTTTACTAATTGAGTTGTTTTTGAGGATGATGGTGTATAGTGCTAATTTACATAGCATAGCTCTCTTATCTCTAAAAGGTTTTCCATGATCAAGTACTCTGTTTAACCTTTCAACTCTAAGGGTCAACCTCTTTATGGATTCCTTTGATTGTCCAAGTTTTTGCACAAGATTCTTGTTTTCTTGTTTAAGCTCTACAAGACTTGAATTCAAAATATCAACAAGTTTAGACAGTTTATTTTTTTCTTTTTCTAAGATGGAGGAATTAATTTCATACACTACTACAATATATGCTTTTGGTTTCAGGATTTTAACCTAGGTTATTTTAAAAACTGAGACCATAGGGTTTTGGCCATGGTTTGATAAAAACCATAGGCTATAGTGTATACATATAGCCTCGGTTTTATCAATAATCGTGGCTATAAGCTAAATTATAAAAAAATATTTAAATATATATAAACAAATTTATATAGCAATAATTATTAAATGACTATGATTATAATTAAAATAACAGAGTTTTAAATATTAAAATACTGTATGTCATTCATTTAAAAGAAATAAAAAAATTATTTTATAATTTTTTTTATTTTCCTCTATTATTAATCTTTTTTTCTTTTATAATATATATATATGTCAAATTTTTTCACTCTTTTTTTACTCTCTTTTTCAACTTTGTTTTCCTAATTTTCTAATTAATTTCGTGTGGTGCCTCATCTCGTGCACTTAAGTAATATATATATAATATTAATAATCCAGCCCCACTTAAGTAATATGTATATAATATTAATTACCCAGCCAATTACCCCAGCCCTAATCTCACAAAATTATTTTCCTAAATTAGGCATCCATCAAATTCGGAGCTCGCGTCATTGGATTTCTCACTGAGCAGCGCCACGCCTCAAAAAATTGTTGATGAGCTCCTCTAATAGCTTCTCCTTTTTCAACACCTCGCTCGACATTTACATGAACTCTTTTCCCTGGCCTCTCTTCTTCTTTTCTCTCTATTTGTTTCTGTTCATATTCCCCTCTTCGAACCTCGATGGCCGGCCATTTCTACTATTGTTGCTTGTGACTCAGCTCCGGGTAAGTGTAATACCCTATTTTTTACAATATTAATTCATATATGTGTTGATTCTTAGTGAATTAGTTCTGCGCATAATATATTTCAGTTAGAGTTATTTTTTTCATGTATGAATCTATATTTCTTAGGATGCACAGTGAGTCATATCTTAGATTTATAAAGTGTTATTTCCAACTTCCTGTTATATGATATTTTCCTCTGGATTCTTTTCATTGTATTGCTCATGGTACTTAAGGTTTGCTTGATGACACAGTCAAATATCTTAGAAATTAAAGTAGTCTCATCCTGAGTTTTATGAAATTGAAAAGTATCTAATAAGGCAATTGTTGAACTGTGTTATTCTTAGAAATACTTAATACTTCATATTTACATTTTCTAGGTATGTAGTAAATCTATGCTTTTGTTATAAAAGCACTTTAAATGCATGAATTCAAAGATATTATGTCATTTTGTGATAGAACATAGTTCCACTCTATAGTAAAACTTATGTTAGTTTTATATTTTATGCTTGGATAAGGATCACTATCGATCAACTATTAGTTGGGAAATTGTGAGAAATTATATATTAATTCATGAAAGAGTAACGTGATGCTACTTAATAATTTTTTTAGGTTGTTATTTTAGAAAAAAAACAATATATAGTTGTGTTTTAAAAAAATATTATAATTATGTTTCGCCTCATTAAGTTATATCATCATATTATCAATGATTTAAAAATAATATATAATGTCTTCAAAATTGTACTTATCATGAATTACAATGTGTTTATAGATAAGATTGTGCCACATTATTTTGCCATATTATATTAATTAGGATTTTTATTTTATGTTTTAACTAAAATATTGAATATTTAATATTATGAATGAAAGGAGAGCATATTGTTTCTTTATTTTATTTTCCAAACCCTTGTTTATTTTTTTTTCTTGATTCTTTTTTACTTCTTTGCTTCCGTTTCTATTATTTGGAACACATATGTGCACACCTTTTGCCAATTCTACTGGAGCAAATTTGATATATAATTTATAACATGTATATTTTAGTACTTCATTTGTATTTTGTATTTAAAAAATACGATTAAAATACCCCTAGATGGCTAGATGTACGTGAAGGAACATGGACACGACCCAACCTAAAAATATTATAATAATATTTCATTAATAACTAAATAAAAAAAATATTAGCATTAAGGTAGGGTAGCATATTGAGATGCATAAAAATTTCATTTGATTGCCTTAATCTTTTCAATTCAATTGTATACTTGTATTTTTTCCTTCTAATTTATTTTTCTAACCAATACATGGGTTGTGTCATTTAGAATGGATAAGTCTTGGATGCATAAGCCAAGAGTTTCACAAGATTATTTAGAAGGAGTATAAGCATTTTTAAATTTTTCTTGGTTGAAAGCTATAGACGATAAGCCTATTCGATATCTTTGCAAAGATTGCATAAACATAGAATTTTAAAATATTGATGATATACGAGATCATCTTATTTGTAAAGGGATTGTTCGAACTTATATAAATTGGTATATGCATGGAGAACCCCTAATTCAAGAGAATGATGAAACAAACACATCACTAAACCATCAGATCAAATCCATAGATAGGGAGGATGTTGTTGTTGAGATGGTAAATGCAATAGAAAATGAACCCAACATAAATCAGGATGAATTTAACAAGTTTTTAGAAGATGCAGAAAAACCATTTTATCCTTATCACAAATTTCACCAAGTTGTCTACAATGATGAAATTATACAACCTTAAAGTGAAACATGGGTTCTCTAATGTTGGGTTCACTGCTATATTAAAGTTAACTCATGAAATGCTCCCAAAGATAAATGAGTTGCCTACTTCTATGTATGAAGTGAAAAAAAATTGAGTAAGTTTAGTATGGAGCATGTAAAGATTCACGCTTGTCCAAATGATTGTATCCTTTATAGGAAACAATATGAAAATGCTACTCAATGTCCGGAATGTGGTACTTCAAGGTGGAAGGCTACATCAAATGGTAATGAAGTAAAATGAGTGCCGCCTAAAGTGCTTTGGTACTTTATGCCAATACCTCATTTTAAGAGAATGTTTAAAATGAAAGAGACATCAAAGATGTTGACGTGGCATGCAGATTACAAATCCATGGATGGTATTTTGCGTCACCCAGTAGATTCCCCGTGTTGGAAGGTAGTAGATGAAAAATGGCCAAATTTTGGGACAAAGCTTAGGAATTTGTGTCTTGCTATTGCCGCTGATGGGATCAACCCTCATAGCAATATAAGTAGTAGATACAGTTGTTGGCCAGTGATTATTATCACATATAACCTTTCTCCTTGGTTATGCATGAAAAGGAAGTTTATGATACTTTCCATGTTAATTTCTGGACCAAAACAATCAAGTAATGATATTAATGTCTACTTGGAGCCTCTTATTGATGACTTGAAGAAACTTTGGGATGAAGTAGTTGATGTGTATGACTCATACAAAAAGGAGTACTTCAATCTTAAAGTAGTGGTATTATGGACAATAAATGATTTTCCAGCTTATGGAAATTTGTGTGGACATGCGACCAAGGGCTACAGTGCATGTCCAATATGTAGTGAGAAAACTTGTGCTCAATATCTATTACATTAAAAAAATATTTCTTTTGCTAGACATACCCGATTCTTACCAAAATGGCATAAGTTTCGATCTCAAAAGAAAGGTGTAAGTAACAATGAGAAAGTGTTACACAAATGACAAGGTATGATATTTAAGAAGTTGGGAAAGTGGGACTTAGTTCTGAAAGCAACGAATAAATTACAACAAAAAGTAAGAGGAACATGAAAAGGAAAAGAAATGCAAAAATAAAAAGGTAGTGTAGGGAAAAGAAAATTCAAAATGATTGCAAAGAAGAAGGTAAAACCTAACAACGATGACAAATGTTGGAAGAAGATGTCAATTTTTGGAAGTTTCCTTATTGGGAAACATTGCATGTACGTCATATACTAGATGTGATGCACATAGAAAAAGAATGTATGTGATACTCTAATTGGAACACTTCTTGATATTTCTTTTAAAACAAAGGATGGTATTGTTTCCCGCATAAATCTAAAATAATTGGGTATTAGAAAAGAACTGGTTCCAATTAAACAGGGATCACATATTAAGTTGCCTCTTGCTTGTTTTACACTTTCTAGGGATGAAAAGATAAAATTTTGCAAATGTTTATTAGGATTAAAAGTTCCCGAAGGTTACTCATCAAATGTTAAAAACCTAGTATCAATGCAAGACTTAAAGTTATATGGTTTAAAATCACATGATTGTCATGCTCTTATGCAATAATTATTGCCGATGACAATTAGATCAATTCTTCCAAAGCATGTTCATCGTGAAATCACTCGTCTTTGTTTTTTTCCTCAATTCCATTTTCAAGAAAACAATTATAGAATCTGATTTACATAAACTACAAGTTGAATTTGTTGAGACATTATACTTACTTGAAAATTATTTTCCACCTTCATTTTTTGATATCATCGTCCACTTAACTGTTCACCTTGTTAGAGAAGTGCAACTATGTGGTCTTGTATACATGCGATGGATGTATCCTTTTGAAATATTCATGAAGTTCTTGAAAGGTTATCTGGTGTATCTACAATTGGAATCCCTCAACCTACGTTTTCATTGGGTGGTGGTTTAGAGAATATTGGTGAACCAATAAGTTCAGGCTCAGTTCAAACCATCGTGCAAGTTCAATGTGAACAAAGTCATCGTTTGGTGCTTGCAAACAATAAAGAGATTGAACCATACATAAGGTATTCTAGGTTTCATTTAAATCTACATTTCATAATTTCTTAAATTTTATTGTCATATGTTACTCACATTACTCATATTTAATAGGATGTATATGTATATGTTAAAGGCAGATCCTCAAAATAGGAGAAAAGGAGAGAAAAAGTTTCAAGATGAACACGATTGTAATTTTATTTATTGGTTTTGAGATAAAGTTATTGATGAGTTAAGTGCCCCTAATAATTCCATCACATAAAGGCAAGGGATGAAATTTGTGTTAATCAAAATAGTAGGGTTGTGTTAAATTCTCAAGCTTTGAAATTTGCAAGTTCTAAGGATAATAACCCGATACTATCTGAAAGGACTTATTATGGAGTTATTCAAGAAGTTTGGGAGTTAGAATATCATATGTTTCGTGTTCCAATATTCTTGTGTGACTGGGTTGAGGATAATCAAAATGCAATTTGTAAGAGCGAATTAGGATTAACTCTTGTTAACCTTGGTAAGATAGGTCATCAAGATGACCCATTCATCATGGCCACCCATGTTAACCAAGTGTTCTATGTAGAAGATCCTATAGACACAAAGTGGTCAGTTGTGTTGATACCGCCTAATCGAGAGTTTTATCACAAAGAGGAAGAATTAAATGAAATTTTGTCTGAATATGGATCTTTTGTGAGCAATATACCTAACTCAAATGATGCTAATGATTTAGAAGATGATCATTCCATATATATGCGCAATGATTGTGAGCCAACTTGGATTGATCGAGAAAGATACCTTTTTCTTTATTTGAAATGTTTTTGTTAGGTATGTATCGTAAAATATATTATGTGTTTGTTTATATTTATAACTTACGTCTATAATTCTAATTTTTTTATTATAAATTGATATATATATATATATATTCATTTATAGTGTTTTCATTCTTTATTATAGGTATATGGATCCTAATGAGATTGTTGACGATCGTGACAAAGATGAAAGAGTTATGAACGAACACAATTCCACTGATGAGGAAAGTTCTACGAATGATGATACTTCTTCAAATATGGAAAGACCATTTAAAAGGAGGAAAAAATAAAAAGTTAAAAATAAAAGAGGTATAACAAAGATGAAGAAAATTACTAAATCAACGTGCACAGAAAAAATTACAATTGATTTTGATAATGAATGCAACCAAATTGGAAAGAAGGGTTCAAAAATGATTAGTTATCCATGTGTGTTGGGAAAAACAATGATTAGGATTATTTATAATGATTGGTGGAAGGAAGTTTCTACATTACTACAAAAATGGGTATTTAAGTCGATATGTAAAGTCAGTTCGGTGTAGAACCAACGCTATTCACATAGGATGTAGCATCGGTTTATGTGTCGAACCAATGCTATGCGTGGATGTAGCGTCAATTCCACGTGTCAACCGATGCTATCCACGTGGTGTAGCGTCGGTTGACACCTAGAACCGATGCTATCCACGTAGCATAGCATCAGTTGACACATGGAACTGACACTATCCACGTAGCATAGCGTCGGTTGACACCTAGAACCGACGCTATTCACGGAACATAGCATCGGTTGACACGTGGAACCGACGCTACACATGTGGATAAATTTTTTTCTCTTCTTTCTTCCTCAGACAGAAACTATTCCAAACGTCTTTCTTCCTTAAAAACCTAAAACCTCTTCCACTTCTCCTCCACTCTTTCTCATTTTCCGGCCATCTACGACTACCATTTCCAGCACCGATTAATGGGTTTTCTTCCTCTCTAACTAATATTTTAGATCCCCTATTTTTTTGAGCAAAATACTCAAAAAATTTATACTCATTTCTCACTTACAAAACGCCATTTTTTCTTCATTTCCTTCATTTTGTCACTTCATTTACTTTTGTAAGTATTTCTATTAATTTTACGTACTTATTATTCATATTTTTTTCGGTTATTATGTGTTATTATTTATGTGTATAAATTTTTGTATTATATATGTAGGTTTGTATCATAACATCAGGAGAAGAATATGACGATCTTAAATAAAATAGAACAAAACCATGGTAATTTTTCTACTATTAATTAATAATTTATTTTTCAAATATTTGTATTATTTGAACTATTTGCTAAACTGATTTTGGTTTTTTTTCTGCTCGAATACAAGTTTTTAATTGAGTATAATAGAAAATGAGTAATTTAAAAAAAATAAAATTAAAGTCGGTTCACTCATTGAACTGACTTTAAATTGGTTTAATGCCCCTTTTTGTAGTAGTGTTTCAACAAAAAAAGACATGATATGGGCGACATTGAATGTAAGTATATATATATATTACACTTGTACTTTTTGGTCCTTACTTATTTAGTTTTATTGTTAAGTTTTCATGTGAATTTATACGAAAAATACAATCTTCCAAAGGCATACAAACTTAAGTGCCTTAAGATGGTTGCTTCGAGATGGAAGACATTCAAAAAGAATTTGAGGAAAAAATACATTAAGCCTTATTTGGACCCATTGAATGAGAAGAAGCTATACAAACCACCTAAGAAGTATGAATGGGTACATAATGATTGACATAGGTTTGTGAATTACACACGATCTGAGCAATTCAAGGTATTATTGAATACAAAAGTGTAAATATTATCATTTAATATTTTGAAGTCATATGCCCTAACAACCTTATTCATATATATGCTTTTATTAGAAATCAATTTGCAAACATGTTGAGTTGAGGAAGTATAATGAGTATAATCATTATACAGGAAGAATGGGGTTTTCCAACTTAAGAATTCAATTGGCGAGTTATTAAAATTAAGTTTGAATGATAATTAGTTAGATATTTGGGTATACAATGTTTATGTAACTCATTATACATATCTATAGGAGTCAAAAAGTGGTGACATACAAATTCGACGATCTCATGTATTTATCGCAGCTAACACTACTAAAGAAGGAGAGTTCAAAAGTAAACAAGTTCAAGATAAATTGGAAAAAGTGGTAATTATTCAAAATGTTAGTTAATATGTTATGATTAATTGATTATATTTATGCTTATTATTTTATGTGTGAATTGATGTAAAGTAAAATACAGGATAAGATTGATAGTGGTGAGATTGAAGAAGAGATGAGTGTCGATGCAATAGTAATGACATTGGGAAAGGATCATCCAGACCGTTTTAAAGGATGCTCCCAATATACAACATCTATTGAATATTTTGGCATGCCTAGAAAGTGCACTAATTATCCACCCAATGATATGGTAAATATCTTAAATAAGATGATGTCAATGAAGTAAAAGCTTGCAAGCTTTGATACCATGGAGGCAGAGATAGATGCACTAAGAGTCGAGTTATAGGGAGATAAGAGTGTAAGACATTCAAGTCATTATCCAGAACATAATAATCCAATTGATAGTTCCAATGTGACTCCTTGTACAAAAAAATATTACACCTACATCTACATCACACATCCAACAAATTACACTCCTCCTGATGTGCCTACCTTTCATATGGGATTAATTGTAAGTAATCTTCAATATTCCTTCACAATCGTAATTTTAATTTTGATTTGTGTGGTGTTTTAAGTTATATTATATATGTTTTTTCTAATACTATATAGGGAAGAAATGTTTTGCTTGCATATGAGACACCATCTCGTATTGTGGCACGTGGGAGGGTAGGTGATGCCTCTAGTGGTGTTTGTCATGGACAACCTTTGAATGGAAGTTGGAAGGTTTCCGTTGTGGATAATATTGAAAACAATTGTCCCTTACCTATATCAACAAAGGAACATAATACAGTTACGGAAGCATTCAATTCATTTGTTACTTGGCCTCCACATCTCGTCATGTTAGGAAAGGATGTAGTAATGATATTTTCCTTATCTTTTATATATTCTTTTCATTGTTAATTAATTTAAATACAAATCTAATTTTATTAGATTTCTTCATATTGTGAATAAATAGGATTTGAGCAAAGAGAAATCAAAGTTATGTATTACCATTGGCAATAAAAAAAGGAAACTCAAAGGAAAAACCGATGGACAAAATATCTTCTAAGACGCCTCCTTTGGTACCAACAAAAAAACAATTTCATATATATATGACCAAACTAGTGGTTTTCCTAAGCATGTTAGATTTCTTATAGTTGCATGCTCATCTACATCTTCGGTTAATGATCTTGCTGTTAAAGTTCTAATGAAAGTTCAAATCTTAGGCAATGAACTACCTATTTTTCTATCAGTTGAGTGTGTATAACAATTTTACACAAAGGTGGAGATTGACTATTCAGTTGTCAAATTGTGGATACGGTTAGTTAATTTGATTTTAATTTATTTTTAATTTTATGATAAGTTAAAAGTTACTCACTTAATATTTTATTTTGATTGTTATTTTGTCATTAACCTTTTAAAAGTAAATTTGTGCATTTTCATTTCTTATTTTATTCATGATTTTAATATTTAATTAATTAAAATAAGTGGTTAATTAGTTAACAATATGTGAAAATATGTGTACATTACAGCTTAATCATGAAGGAACTTACACTGATATTGAAGTGGATGAGATGCAGAATGAATGGGCAGAATTCACAAATCGATTGTTATAGTTATAACTCACCATATAGTCAAATAAAATGCTAAGGTGAATGATGTGGGATGTTCATGATTGATTTTTCAAAACAAAAATTTGGAATTCCTGTTTCATTTTTATAACAAGTAGAGAAGACTCTTGTGTGTTCTGGATGTTGTATATACATGATTATATTCATATAATCTGGATATGTGTATGCTCATATATAGTAGATGCTTATATTCACAGGTATTGTCCAACGTTGTCAAGGACCCTTTCTCTGTTTCTCTGTTATGTGTAATTGATATGGGTATTATGAATTAATAATGTTACTATTGTAATTGATATGGATAGTACTAAATAATAATGTTATTGTTGTTATTGATATGGATAGTACTAAATAATAATGGTGTGTTATTGATATGGGTAGTATTAAATAATAATGTTATTGTTATTATTGATATGAGTATTACTAATTTCATTGAATTGTGGATGTTAATTGGTATGTTCACATATAGTAGATGCTTATATTCATAGGTACTATCACACAATGTCATTTATTATAGATTTTTTATGACACTATACTCATGGTGTAACCTATATATTAAAAATAAATAACTAGAGAGAACTTTTGTGTTATGGATATTGTATATGTAGGAATATATTAATGGAATCTGGATGTTGGTATGCTCGATCATACTAGAGGATGTTTTTTATGAGGAAATTAATGCATGTTGTCAAGGACAAAGATTTTGAAGAACAACATTACAATGGGACAAAATGTTTTTAGATTGATTTACATCGTAGACAATTTGATTAGTTAGTAGCATTAAAGTTTTTTCATGTATATTTTTATATTTTTGAAACATTTTAATTAACTAGTTTTTATTATATGTGTTTTATTATATCAAACTATTAAACTCTTAATGTACTATCTCTTTTAAATTTAATATAATTAATCTTAATTTTTTTTAATTTATATTTAAAATTTAGCTTAATTGAGATTTATATAGTCACGGTTTAAATATAACCAAAACAATATATATGTAATTTTGATTTCAAGTCTATGGCCTCGGTTATTAGAAAACCGAGGTCATAGGTAACGACTTATGGTCATTGTTAATAACCGAGCCCATATGTACATATTGTAGTAGTGATAGGATTTGAATTTATCATTTAATTTGGTTATTTCTACTAGTAACCTATCATTTTGTCTCTTGCAACACACCAAGCCTATAAATAATTCATTAAGGTTATTAGCATTAAATTTAGCAAGAAAACATTTAGAGTCAGTTTCCTCATTATCTGAACCAATGTTAGACTTATTAGAGTGTCCACTAATAGTTGCAATAAATATTAGGTAGTTAGGGCCACAATTTTCTATGTCATTAGGATTATTGTTGTCACCTTTTGAGTCACTAAAGTAGCATTGAAAGCCCTTTCATTTCTCTTCTTTTTGTTGGCACACTTAGTTACAAAATGACTAATCCCATTACATTCAAAACATTTTGGTTTGAGTTCTCTCGATTATGATCCTTTGTACGACTTGGTTGCCAGTTACTCTATGAGTTGTTCTAGTTGAACATTTTTTTGAGTCTTTTGTATAAGAGTTCTAATTCTTCATCATCATCATTCTCATTATTACCATTATCAATCATGATGGTTTTTAAAGCAACCTCTTTGTTCTTTGTGGGATGTTTGAAAGCTCATCTCAAAGGTTTTAAATGAACTATCGAGTTCCTCAATTTTGATGGTGTCTACATCATTGCTTTCATCAATGGCAGTGACATTTGAATGGAAGCGATCTAGTAATGAGTAAATAATATTTCGACCTAACATGAATTCATCAATTTTCTTCCAATATTTGAAGAGGTATTAGTAATATCACACAATTTAACATAAAATTCAAAAAAATATCTCATTTTCTTCTATCCTAAAGTTTTCAAACCCAATGCCAAGCATGTGAAGTTTGGTTTATTTAACTTTAGTAGTGCCCTCATAAGCAATCTCTAAATATCCCAAGCACGCTAAGTAGTATCAATATCAATATAAAAAATGCAATGAAACTCATCTGCAAACATAGTGCTAAAAGATAGCATTAATTCTCTTTTGATTTCAATTAATATTAGTTTTATCTTCAATGGACCATTCGTTCACAGGTTTAAGTGTAACAATATTATCTTTGGTAACCATAGGTGGTTCCCAATCATAAATAATAGAATTTCATACACTCTCTTCTAGAGAACGTAGAAAGGATCTTATAAAGGCCTTCCAGTATGGGTAATTAGACTCATAAAAAAAGGAGCACTGATTGTAAAAGAACCCTCTCTCAAATGATCCATAATAAGGTCCTAGTTAAATACTAAGTATATCTAATGAAATTCATATTTTATTCATAGAATTATTCTAAGGATATTTATTTATTATTATTATGTAAATATTTGTATTTATTATCCTTATATAGGATTAACATATTTGTATAAATACCATATTAGGGTAAGCATTTTTCCTTATTCCAAAGCTAATTTGGTATCAGAGCAAGAAAAATAAAAGAAAATCCTACTGTCTAAAGAGGGAAAAAACCTATCAAGAACCAATATTGTTCATATTCCGTGAAAAAAAGGTTACCATCCTCCGTGCACCTATTTTTGTTATGTAGTTACCTTTTTGTGCTATCATCAACATTTGAAGTTCCAGTCAAGTTTTCTCTCGACTATTGTCGACGTTTACCCAACTCAAGTCAAGCCTACTCAACCTCAATCGACATCACTATCGTGATTCTCAACCCCTATCTATAGGTCTATTCATCTCTCGATGTTGTCTACACTATCTACAATCTTTTTTCCCACAGGTTATTCCTTTCCTGGTTACAAATTATTTTTCATTATATATATATATATTATTTTTTAGCTGCTATCATTAGTTAAAAAAGAGAGTAGTTTAACAATACTACACTATTGTCACAATTATGTCTAATGATCAAATAGATCGACTATTGTACACTCAAGCTCTGTTCAACAGTAAAATTATTTCTAATACCATTCACGATAGTTCATCCTCTATTAATATTCAATTGGATGGTAATTGGTCCAAGACTTTGGAAATTCATATTATGGATAGGGAGAAAAAAGGTTATATCACAGTCAAAAAAGTAACCCCAAATAACAATGATCCAACTTATGATAAGTAGGAAGCTGAAGATCCTTTGTAAAATCATGGCTCATCAACTCCATGATAGAAATATTGATGTCTCACTTTGTTCAGTGTGAAACTGCAAAAAAGGTGTAGGATGCAGTGAGAAAAAGCTATCTACACATTTCTTACTCCTCAAAATTAGTATTTCTAATAAAAGTTCTGTTCCATTAGCATGTCTTTATATTTATATGTGGGGTCCTTTCTTTATTCCTACCATATGTGATTATAAATTTTTTGTTTCCTTTATTGACAATTGCACTCGAGTTACTTGGATCTATTTATTAAAATATAAAGGTGATGTTACTCATGTTATTCCTCAATTTTATAAAATGATGTCACATAGTTTCATGATTTTTCATTCTGATAATGGTTGTGAGATCATGAACATGTTTCTTACAATTTTATTAATTTTGGCATCCTTCACTAGACATCATGTACTTATACACCCAAAAATAATGGCATAGTAGAGCATAAAAAACTGTCACTATCTACGTTCTTAAATGTTTTTGGCCTAAGACTATCATGATTGCTACTTTTCTTATAAAATGAATACTTGCTCGTATTTTTGAATATCAGATTCATTTGAGGAGATTATCTCTTTTTACACTTCATCCTTTGCACTTAATATACATCATAAGGTTTTTATTTGTGTATGTTATGTTCATATCCATTCACTTCATTGAGACAAAATTCAATCCTCGTGTTTTTAAGTGTTTTTTGGTACTCTAACAGGCAAAAGGGATATAAGTGTTTTAACCCATCTACCCATAAATATTTTTTGTCCATGGATGTTCATTTCTATGAATATAAGTCTTATTTATCTGATGATGCATCTATGACTCTACTTCAAGGGGGATTAAGAGTTAGGAAGATGAGAAATTATAGTTTGAGGAAAAGAAGTTATGATTTTTTGGTAATAAAGGTGACTTTTTTCCTTTAAAAGAACCCAAACCTGATACTACAACGCTTTCAAATGAATCTTTTGATATGAACAATGAGGTATATGTTCATCCTTTATCTTATACTAATGATTTCTTTGTTTTTGACATACCTTTTGACCTTTTAATGCCAACTCCTACTATCTTAGATCCACTAGTTATGATCAAGGAATGAGGTATCTTCTTAGAACTCGTAAACAACTTGATAAGTTGGGCTTATCTAAGCCCTAATTTAACATTGTGTACCCTATATTAGACGTTGTTTCTTATCACTATTTGTCTAAAACTCACTTAACTTTTGCACTTCATGTTTCTTATGTACCCATCCCTGGTCATTGGTAATTCATTGTCAAGTTTCATTCCAATTAAACATAGGATAGGAATAAGGCCAAAGTAGGGGTTAAATAATATACTTTTACCTATGACAATGATTATTCAGAGACATTTGCTTTAGTAGCCAAGATGAGTATTGTTCAAGTTATACTTTCAATTGTTGTAAATCTAGACTAACCAGTACTTAAATTCGTTGTGAAGAATGCATTTCTCCGTGGAGAAATGACAAAAGAGATGTATATGGATTCTCTTCCCTAGTTCCCAACTAAAGATGAAAAGGTATGCAGGTTGAAGAAAGCTCTGTATGAATTGAATAGTCACTTAGGGCATGGTTTGGTAGGTTGAGTCGATCAATAAAATAATATGGTTTTATACAAGCCCAAGAAGATCAAACTCTTTTCTATAAAAGAAATGGTGATGATATTACATTACTTCTAGTTTATGCTAATGATATGATCGTTAAGGGTAGTAATGCTTGTGAGATAGAATGATTACACAATTACTTGGCAAAAGAATTTAAAATGAAAGATCTAGAAAATTTGAAATTTTCCTTAGGTACTGAAGTTTATAGATCTAAGCAAAGACTCTTTCTCTCTCAACGAAAATATGTATTATATCTCTTGACTAAAACTAGTAATTTAGCTTGCACTCTTCTAGACACATCTATTGAGATGAATCATAGTTTAACTATCTATCCTAATCAGATTCCAACTAATAATGAGAGATATCAAAGATTAGCAAGAAAATTGATCTACTTGACTCATACTCTACCTGATTTATCTTATGCTAGTTTTTAAAGTCAATTCATGTATAATCAGAGTAATCAATACATGGAAACTATGAACCAGATTTTGGCCTATTTGAAGTTTTCTCTAGGCAAAGATATTTTGTTCTCGAAACATGGACATCTAGACATTATAAGTTACACCAATTCCGACTTTGTAGGTTCCAAGATGGATAGAAAGTCTACTTTAAGATACCTTACATTTATTGGAAGAAATTTGGTAACTTGAAAAAGTAAGAAACAAAACGTGGCATCGTTGTCTAGTACAAATGTCGAGTATTACATCTTTCACCATAGTATTATGGAGACTTCTTAGTTAAAAATTTCGTTTAATAAGCTTGGTTTTGGTCTTTAAGGAGTTTAAGACTTTATTCTGTGATAATACTACAACAATCGAAATTACGAATAATCTAGTGCAACATGACCAAACTAAGTACATTGAACTTGGCAAAAACATTATTAATCGGATGTTGGCGTTACTAAAGTATTATACATCAAGAATGTTGATCAATCAACTAACATTATGATTTATATCGTTAAAGGGAATTACTTCTATACATAACTATACAAGTTAGAGTATAGATATAAAGTTGATCATATCTGATATCTATAGTCCAATTTGAAAAGGAAAGTTAAAAATGTATATTTATTCTTAAATTTTTTCTAGAAATATTTATTTATTTATTTAATATTATTATTATATTTATTCAATTAGCATATTTCTATAAATACCAAATTATCATTAATTGTTCTTTGATTGTGCTGATGAGACGGTCATAAGTTCAAAAAGCATTACAACAAATAACAATATTGAAGAGTGAAACGGTGAAAAGTACAAAAGAAAATGTGTAAGTTTAAACAACTTATTATTCATCACTCATATGTTTGAACCACTACACTAGGTTGATCGAGTGAACCTATAATTTATGCTTTGCTAAAGATTCTTTGATTGTGAGAAAAAACTCATGAGCAGTTGATTATAAGCATTCTGCCCATGTTTCAGATTTTAGGATTGAACAGTATAAAGCCTTCAGACATTCTTACTTAAACAGTATTGCATCAATATAGAGTGATATTGCTCATCGCATTATTTTAGAGTAGA
This sequence comes from Hippophae tibetana, assembly GCA_037013495.1. NCBI lineage: Eukaryota > Viridiplantae > Streptophyta > Magnoliopsida > Rosales > Elaeagnaceae > Hippophae > Hippophae tibetana. The sequence continues at coordinate 24,817,995 of CM072805.1, read as the reverse complement.
ATTATAAATCATCTTTGAAGCAATTTTTAATTAGTGTAAAAAATTATATTATTTCTATTATGTTAAAGTCATAAGAAGTTAGAAAAGTTACCATACAAGAAAAATAAAATCTTATTTTTGGGGTTTTACTGGTTTGTGGGTGTGTCCTTTTTTGGGATGTCAACAAAAATAATTTTTTTACTTTCTTTCCCCATTATTGATGAAAACTTTAAGATTATTTGCAAGGTAATTTTCAAAATTTTAATATTCTTTGCTAGTTTTTTTTTACTCTTGTATTATTTATTTACACAATTTTTATAAATATTGATTATTTAGAAATACTATAAACTATAACCATTTGATATGTTATGGTTTACAAAGTGATAAAATTTGTATTATTTTTATTCAAATATTTAAATTATATTAATTATTATTTTTAGAAATAAAGAAAATATTATTAATATACGTAGAAAATATTATTAATATAATAATTATTGTTTGATTTAAGGTTATGCAATATTTTTTAAATAAATTTTCACTTTGTTGTTGAGATCTTGAAAGTCTTTAAACATGTAGTTAATTTAGTTAATTCATATTAATATGATGGACTCCCCGAAACCATTTAAGATAATATCTTTTTATATTTTTATAATTGATCTATTTTGCTAATATATATATATACTATAAAAAGTCATTAATTGTGTTATCTAATTACATCACAAAAACGGATAATTAAGAATAGTTTATATTTTGTAATTCCGATAAAAAAATTTGTATTATTGAAATATAAGGTTTTAACAAAAGTAAAAATGAAAACTTATATGATATTATGATGAGGTTAGGGATGATATTACATATGTGTGTTTGTTAATTAAAAAAGAAATACAGTGCTGGCCCATGTGATTTAATTGTATTAACATAAAAGAAAATATGGGCTGTCCAGGATACGGCCCAAACAAAATTGGTCCAAATAGCGTTTTTGAAGCTTTTCCCAATTCGTCCATAGACAGTGATATATAAATGAATCTTCTTGCTATTGAATTCTTCCGTTAAAACCCTAGGGATATTGTCAGAATTTGAGCCGCCGAAGCACAAGCGAAAATGGTGCAGCGTCTTACTTATAGAACGAGGCATAGCTATGCCACTAAATCCAACAAGCAAAGGGTAGTCAAAACCCCTGGTAATTCACATTTACTTTTGATTTTCTTCTATTTGTTTATTTTAAATTTCGAACGCATCTAATCTGAAATGTTGTTACTCATGGCGTGATCTTCTGTTTATATCTTCATTTGTTCATTAAAACTCGGTTTGGGATTGATTTTTTCGTTGTTTCTTTGAGTTTTTCAGGAGGTAAGCTCGTGTATCAGAGCACCAAGAAGAGGGCAAGTGGACCTAAGTGCCCTGTTACTGGCAAGAGAATTCAAGGGGTATGCCTTTTTTTTCCTTTCATTTTCAGTAGTATTTAGCTGAATGTTGTTACTGGTTCATATTGAATTTTTTAAGTGTATACTTAGTAAATGTGTAATGTGTATGATTTATTTGTTAACTACTCGCTCTTATTAACTATTTACTATTTTTCTGAGCAATGTTATTGCGTATGAAGTGTGAGTTTGTATGTCTCATGGATTAAGATGTTGAGTTTCTTGTTTCACAAGTAAAAAAAACTAAATGTAGTATGTGAGGTAATTAACAGGTCAAGTATCGTAGTACCAAAATCCAATCGGTCTATAATTGTAGCTGAACAGTAATGTGAAATTGTTACTAGTTTTACTACTTGCTATTTTGTTAATTAGAATCTGGTTTTTTGACGGGGAATGATGTTCTGGTTGATGGGTCATGCTTATCATTGATGTGTATTTGTATGAATCAACTTCTTAACTATGTGAGATTCTATGTGAAAGTTGAGGGTGCTTGTGAACTGTTCGGTGTACCTGAAGCATGTTATATTTTAGGTTAGTTTTATGGTTGAGCATAATCTGGTAACATATTTTTTTTATAATTAGCTTTTAACAGCATGATTCTGTTTTTTTTCCTTGTTACACTGATTTTTTCCCTTGTAAATTGTTGCTAGCTAAATGTACATTTTTAATAAGATAAATCATTAAATTGGCTGATTTATAATCATCTGCAAGTCACATAATTTCAATTTAGTATAGGTTCTGACGATGACCGCTTGACTGGTATCTTAAACAAACCATTTTTTTTTAATTTTAGGGTTTATTGATGTGTTTAAGTGTAGTGCTAGTAGGTATTTTAGTTTTTTTTTGTATATTAAATCGATATTACTGTTATGGTCTTGTAGATTGATGCTGTTGCCAGATGCATTATGCATCAGATAAATCATTACAATGGACTATTTTAATCTTTTGTTAGATGACCTGAACGTTTTCTATTGTATATTAAATTTCTTACATTGTTTTAATCGAGTGTAGATTTTGACCGATATGTACTTTGACTTGTTTATCTGGGTAAACCATTTTATGTGAGGTGTGAACTGAAGTTTGAAATTCTCTGGCAGATTCCTCACTTGAGGCCTGCCCAGTATAAGAGGTCTAGGTTACCTAGGAACAGAAGGACTGTTAACCGTGCTTACGGTGGAGTGCTATCTGCTGGTGCTGTCAGAGAAAGGTCTGTTATCGAATAACATTTTTCTATTGGTTTACCCTTTTTTAGTCAAATAATTATCGCTGGATTGATTTATGTGTTTGATGTACTTTTATAATTTGTGCAGGATCATTCGAGCCTTTTTGGTGGAAGAGCAAAAGATTGTGAAAAAGGTCTTGAAGATTCAAAAAGCAAAGGAAAAACAAGCTGCAAGAAGCTAAATATTGAGACTAGTTTTGTTAAATTTGGATTTTGATCCTTCTGTTCTGTTCATTTAAAAGAACTATGATATCTTAGTTGATTTTGTCGACAAATCTAATTTTCTTCGTAATATGTTACCAATTTTCTCTTGGTGAAGATATTGTGGTAATTTTGGATTGTTTATGGAATACTAGACCTCAAAAATTGCACTATTGGTTATATTTTTGTAGGCCAAGCGTTATATTTCTTATTAGTTTGATTGATTTGTACCGAATTGATAGAAAAAGTATTTAAAACTCGTATCAAGAATTTGTTGTTTCTTTATGAGAACACTATTGGTATTTTTGAGGTAAACTAAATGTCAAATTCTGGAAAATAAGAATTAGAAACACTGAAACTGTCCTGCTCCAAAAAGAGAACAAGAAAAAGAAAAAAAGTGTCCTCGTCATCCATGTGGACACGACACGAGCCGACACCATTATGGATGCACCTTTGAATGACTACTGTTCTATTGAACGTGGATAGACCCGCCACTGTGGTGAAATAAAAGATGAGAAGTCGTCAATGTTGAATCGTTTTTATTTTAGATGCGGTTATACATGCCTTTTGTGTTTATATTAAGTAGATATTTTAGTAATTTTTTTTTATTATTGAGATATTTTTTGAACAAAAAAATATATTATTTTATTAATAAAAAATTACAACGTAATAATAAAATAAATTTAATATGATAAAATTATCACATGATCTTGTAAATTTTTAATCGTGTAGTCCCATTTTTTTTTATATTGTAAAATCTATAATTTTGATTTAAATATAATACCTAGAAAACAAGATACATAAAAGTTTTAAAAAATAAAAATTCCATAAAATATAAAATTTACAAAAAAATGTTGATAAAAAAATTAAAAAGTATTGTAAAGTTTAAATTTAATTTTAAACTTTTAAAATAAAATTATAATTTTAACTCATTAAATTTACTTTATTATTATATAAAAAGTTTTTATTAATAAAATAATAATTTACTATTCATAAATTGAATAAAGTATCATATTTTTATTAAGAGTGAAGTAAATTTTCGTTATAAAAATAAAGTGATTAAAATATTAAAATATTTAATTTTTTTAGGTTAATTATTTTTTTATGTCCATGATATATGTGATAGTTATAAAAATGTACAAAAATTTATGTAATTATAATTATGGTAACAATGTTATATATAATAATAAAAATATATTTAATACCGTTTATTTTTTTAACATAATAATATAACTTGTATTCTAGATATATTAAAATTGAACATGTTTGTAACCAATTACAAATGTATGAGACATGTTTACAACCTTTTAAACACATGATTGTACTATAATATCTTTAAGAAAATGTACTCTATATAATTTTGTTAAAAAAAATTAAATAATAGTTATTGATTGGACATAATTTTATCATTACACAACTTTATGTACATATTAACACAATCTTTTTATTTTACTACCCTTAGGTTAGGGCATCAATGTATATTTTGAGTCACGTTATCATTTTTTTTTTTTGGGTGACATACTGCATATTGGGATTTGTTCTTTATGTATACCTTACAAATTCTAACTTGGGCTGGATACGGGCACAATAGTAATTTTAACTCTTTAGACTATTGTTCTATACTTGTTCAAAAAAACAAAAGAGTCATGTTAGCATATAAATACTCTATTATATTCACTCAAATTATAAGGAGAAAATAAAAAGTAAAAAACATAAATACGTAAATTAAAGGTAATGATATAATCATGGCATAAAATATGATTCTAAAGGCAGTGTTCCAAAATATTTTTTCAATTTTAACTAAAAAATTAAGAGTAATCTTTTATTCTTCAATGTGACATTTGTTTTTAAATATATTTAAACTATAAGTAAATTTTACTAGAAACAAATACATCATAGAAAAATTAAAGTAATAATCTAACAATTATGTTTCATAATAATCTAGATTTTAAATGATACTGAAAACATAGATATTTATACATATTTATCATATTAAACATGATTTATGTAACAACTTGTTGTACCTATATATCCCCATGTATAAACATGTAGGGTTATAAATCACAAATTAATTTTGTATTTTATTTTTTCCATTTTATGACAAAGCATATACATACATTATGATCAATATTGTAAGATATATTATCTTACAAATTAAACTTCAAAGGCACATTATGACAACTACATAACGTATAAAGTTGCGTAAAAAAAATCACCATTAATTGAAAAAAGTAATAAAACGTCCATTCCATTTGATGAAAGGTTTTTATGATTAAATATATTAGGGTAAATAAACAATTAATTAATTTGACTAATATATTTTGAAAGCTTATAAAACCCATAACAATTCATAGTCATTAATCATACCTGAATAACTTAAACAAAGAGAAGAGAACTGAGGAGAGATTATTAAATGAGAAAAATTACTGTAATGATCATGGCAATCATAACAATAATATTATCAATTTTAGATATAATTATTGTACACAACAAGAAAAATGACCATAAATCGCCAGAATTTTCCATTGCTGAAGTTGCACGTGATAAGGGTGTGAATCATATATCTTATAAATATAGAAGATCGGAGAGGAAGCTAATTATTTCGAATTGGTTTCGATATATATCAAAATTTGGTAAAGTTTTTAAAGAAAAAAGGAGACAACAACGAAAAGAAATTTATTGCAGAGATTGGGCAGAGGCTTTCTGCACTCGATTAGTTCAGATTGAGAAAAACGTCGACTATAAGAAATGCTTTGTTTCAAACTATCATTTGTGCCTCAAATTTTACATGTAAAGAATTTAATAAAGAGTAATTTCATAACTTAAAGACGGAGGATCATGTTACAAGTGTTGCTTGGCATGTGGTATATATAACCGGAGGTTAAATCAACGAGTCATGTTTGTTACTTATAATATTCATACTTTAAAGTTGTATATATTATAAGAGTAACTATTATACAAATCTTTATATTATTTAATTATTTATATTATTATCAAATTCTAAAATTCTCACCTTTATTAGAAATGAAGATAAGTGTTGTATTTGAGGTTATAAATAAAGTCTTCCTTCACCATTTGTAAAATATTTTAAAATTTGTAATTTTTTTTCTGTTTTGTAAGGGTAATTGATTAGATAAATTTTGTCCAATTAGTTGTAATTTAGAATGCATACATTTAGAGAAAGTGAAAGTGGTCAACGACGCCCGAAGACCTAAGTAACATTTATATTGAACCTCGTTAAATTTCTGGTTTTATTATTTTTTTGCTTTAATATTTCTATTTTAATATCTATTTTAGTTTATTTTAGCATTATATTTCCAATAGCATTATTTTGTCGATTTAATTTAAGTTCTATTCATTTAAATCATAAGTGAATAATAACTACTTAGAATAGGAAAAATATATCTGATTTTCTCAACATATATTATATTAGTTATCATTTAATATTTTAATTTTAAAAAAAATTAATCAATTAAAAATAAATTATATTATTTTAATATTTTTTATTTTAAAAGAATACTTAAAAAATTATTTTATTAAAAAATTATTAAAATAATTTATTTTGTTATTTGTTAATATATATTTTTAAACTAAAGGAATAAATGATACTACTTATAATTTATAATTTATGAAATCAAATAATATAAATAACGTAATCTAAATTAAGTTTATAATTTTGCTCCTTATGCTTAAAGAATTTAAATTTCAGCAATTTAGGGGAAGTGTCATCGTAGAAGAAGACCCTATGCGCAACACGACATACTTGGGTAGATATATCCAGATATGAGGAGGGACACATGTATTACTTCAATTCTCTGTAAATAATTTTTTAAGTATAATATTTATAAAATTATAAATAAATTATATATATATATATATAGTAAAATTATGCCTACTTGAATTTTAAATTTTAAATCTTTAACACTTAATATTTTAAAAAATAATAATTTAACATATTTTTACTAATAAGATATACATTTAACAATTATAACAAGTAATAACTGAAAATAATTAATATTATAATTATTAGTGTATATAATGTTTTTTTATGAATATAAGTCTTAAATCTTAAATTGACTGGTTTACCATGTAAATTTGAAATGGATAATAGGAATGTTAATTATTTTCTTCCTATTCAAAGATATTGATTACATTGCAAAAGGATGACAACATTTAAAAAATAATAATCAAAGTCCCACCATGCTAATAGAATGAATAGGAGGAATTTTTTAAATATCTTGTTCATATTACTGAAACTTAAATGTACAATTATTTGAATATTGTAAGACCCTCACTTACATAACAGGGGATAAATGGATGGAAACATAGGAAGTTAACTCCATACTAATCCATCACATTGTGAGTAATTTTGTGTTTTTCAAGTGATAGTAAAATAACCCCAGTCATCAAAGAGTCTTATGGGCCAAGTTTAATAAATATTTAATCATTATTTAAATATAAATGTAATACAATTATTCTAAGAGGATAAATATTCAATAATTATTTTTTAATTATATTAAAGTAATAAAGGTTACGAGATTATCCTTTAATTATTTTAAAGGATAATTGAGTAGATAATTTAGGATAGATGTCTACAAAAGTTAACTATCTATAATAGATAAATATCTATAACATCTTAATCCTAATCAGACTTGAATAGCTATCAAGTTTATTCTTTTTCCTGTATATAGTGGCATATACATAACATAAAATATATCATATTGAAATTACTAGATCTTATACCAAAGAATCACAACTAAACACTCTTTTTTTATATAATTATTAGAATGAGACTTAGATCTCATCTATCTTTCATCTTAGAGTTATTGACCTGAGGATCGTAGGGTCAAAGACACCCCCCCAAGGTGGTTCAAGGTCTTAACAATTTTGTTCATTTTGTAGATTCTATGCATAATAATCCTATATAGTGTTGACCAAAATTGGCATCAACAAATGGCGTCGTTTATGGGACTCATAAAAAGATTCATGGATTAGATAGCTAGATTTACCTCTCAAACCCAAAATACTAGTAAGGAGGTCTAACTTACTAACCAGTAGGACATCCTTCTTGCTATACTGCAGCCTAATAGAAATATGGGTGTTGTATATGGACTTTCCTGTCTACAACGGGCAAGACATGCCAAAAAGTTAAGGCAAGATGGGACTCAAGCCTGCTTGAATGTGATGTAAAATATACTCGAGGCCATCTTAGAGCATCTACGAGAGCCACAGGTTCTTGGACCAGTTTTGGTCCCATAAAAAATTCCTGAGGCATCTTCCAATGTACATAGTGCTTAAGGCTAGACCCACAATCATCCAAGGCTTGGTTGACAGGTTGACGTTCCATAAAAATACCTAAGTCCCATGACCAACCATACTTTATTTGCTCGCACCAATCATTGTAGTCCAACCTTGGATGACATATCATAGTCCCACCGATCGTTTGTCTTAGACCATCTAGTACCAACCCAAGAGGCTCATGTGCATCACAATATACGTGACCATCTTAAGGCACACCAATAAATACACTATATCCAAGCCAACTATGCTAACCAAGAAAACTCAACAACAATTGATTGCCCAAAGGTTTAGGATGAGGTACCAACTATTTCCCGTTCCACCATTGATCGACTTATTGAAAAATTACAAGAGGTATAACAGAGATTGTATCGAGGAAGATTCCTAGACTTGATAGTCTCTATTGAGTCCCCATTCATCCTAGAGATCATGGACTTCTCACTTTCTGACAAGTTCAAGCTATCTAGCACAGGTACATATGATGGCACCAAAGATCTCGTGGAACATCTGAAAATTTTAAGGGTTGGATGGATCTTTATGCCTACAACTATATCATGAGGTGTTAGACTTTCCAACTTACTTTGACACATAAGACCAAAGCTTGGTCTCAAACTTTGAAACCAAGTACTATTAGATCCTTCATAGAATTTTAAAAACAATTATGATCTCACTTCTCATCCAAGAGAAGATGGCCAAAGATATTGGCACACCTACTAACCTTACAATAGGGGAAGCAAAAGTCATCGAAAGAATTCTTTGATAGATTTAATATAAAGAAAATACAAGTGAAAAATTGCCCAAACTCTATTACCATAACAACTTTACATCTAGCTCTATGCCAATGAGCCCTATGAAGAAGTCTGGCTAAAGACTTTCCAACAAAATATTATGTGGCTACTTAGTTGATTAACACTTATATTAATATAGATAAAATAATTTCCAATAACAAGAATCAAGAGCCTATTAAGAAAGAAATACCAGAACGGAAGCGTATGGGGAAGATGAACCCCCACACTGTGACAATAAAAAGTCAAGTTGAATTAAAGAAATGATAAGCAATGGATGGAAATCTTGTCTATCCTAGATGGATTTTCCAAAGTTACATCCCTATTAGGAAACGAGAGAGGCCATTATAATGTAAGTCAAATGCTAGTTATTCATACAGTGGTTTAAGAAATTGAAAAATCATGGCTAGGATAAGTCTCAATATTGTAGGTTCTACAAAGGCATTGACTACTCAAATAAAAGATGAAATTGAACATCTAGTAACGTAATAGTACTTGGATGAATTCATTAATAATCCAAGGCCACAATAGCCATAGTCACAATAGTAGTGGAAATAACAATCGTGGCCATAAAAACCACAATCACCATGGCCGACCTCCCCACGCAGAGAAAGAAATAAACCTTAATTACATAAAATCTGTGAGATTAGAGTTATTATGGGAGGTCCTATTAGGGGTAGTTCTAACAATTCCCGTAAAGCACTCATTCGTGAGGTTATCTCTGGCCTAAAAATTCTAGAGGTTATTGCTTCACACGGCCTAAGGAAAGATCCTAAACTTATTGGCGCAAACATAATATTTTCAAAGAGAGAAGTCCTTAGGTTGATCCACACTTTTGTGGATGCTTTAGTAGTTACCCTCCAAGTGACCAACATAACTTTACATAGAATATTAATAAATACCAGAAGCTCATTCGATGTCCTATTCATTGAGACATAGAAATAAATAAAGTTTTCTCATCATATCAAGCCAATAAAAACTACCTGGGTAGGACTCTTTGGACTCTTACTTATCCCATAACAATACATGGACATGTCTTTCTTACATACGACCAAGGTTGTATCATCAACCTACCACTTTGTCCTAAAGTTTCCTACAAATATGGGAACATGAGTAGTACTTGGAGAGCAAAGGTAGCCAAAAAATGATACGTCATAGGAAATTGAATGGGTCAAAAGTAAAATTCCTGTTATGTTAGAATCAAAAAGTGTTCACCCTATTAATTATTTTTACCTAATGTTTATATTCCTATGATAATTTCAATTACTTTCTGATTCAAATTTATTATTATCAATAAAGGGAGTACTTAGGATACATACATATTTCTATAAATGAAAGATCCACACTTAGAAGATTCAATTTGAAAGAAAGTCTATTATCAAACGAAGAGCAAGCCGAACTTTCTTACGTTTGAGAAAGTTTGGATCCCTTAGTGCCCTACACACAACCAAGGAATGCACACCTATCAAGGCAATGAATAGTAAGTAATCCTATAAGTGAATGATGTTCCTTAGGGCTCAAATCACCAAATGAACTATAGAATTTGGGCTTGCTAAGTGACCATAAGGACAAACCCTAATCATAGGTTGTGCCATCTAGGATAAAGCTTACGTAGAAAACAACTTAACTTGGTCTGATCACCTTTTGATTGACCTTAGATCTTGAAAATGGGTCATGGCTCGAGAACTCTGCTACCTTGGTATTGAGAAACCCTCAGTATTTCATCCAGAATGTAGCCTTACGAAAGGTAGTGAATAGGAAATAACCCTTCGAGTGGGCCTAAACTACCTAGACTTAAAAAATCCAGAGCCCTTAGTACACTATAGATTAGTATTGTGCTTTAAGGCCTAGACCGCAAGAAGATCAATACAAGCTAAACACATTAAGTTACAACTAGGACATACCCTAATCATAGATTATATGGTTTAGGATAAAGCTAAGCATCCCAACCTATGAGTCATGTGCCCCAATGTCTAAACCACCAACAGGGATACTGAGAAAATAAAAGCATTAATATCCAGCCATAACATACACCCCTGCCAAGGCAGTGAATAAGAGGTATCCTAACAGGTAAGCCTTGTGCTTTTAGAACCAAGCTACCAAATTGTTTACAGAAGAGAAATATTTTAGCCATGTGGTCCAAGTCACAGCTAACACTAACAATGGCCTATCAAGATTTATATCCCACTAGAGTTAGCCATAGATCCTAAAAAAGATCCATGTCTCACAAGCCATATCACATCTCGTCTAGGAACTATATTAAAACTCATGCACTATACTTAGGCTTACAAGGCTTTAGTAAACGATACAATCAATCTCTAACAAAGTGGTAACTAAAAATTTTATTTAGTTGAGAACTATCTCATACTTAGACCACTTAAAAAAGTTCAAGTACTCTAAGTATGAAGTTGATAGATCGAGAGGCTTAATTAAGCAACACTTAGATCAACAACTCACCCCAACTTAGAAAATTTTCAAACAAACACAACAAGACCCAAACAAAAAGTAAGCCCATAGGTACAAGTAGTTAAACGCCACTCAAACTTCAAAGTCATTAGTCTTATAATGGACCAAGATGTGGTCCAAAGATAGAACCACCATCCAATAAAATAGGTTAGGACCAAATGGTACGACAAGCCAAGAGGGTGGTCAACCAAGAAGTGCTCGGTCAGGAATGTGTTTAGATAGCCAGGAAGTGGCTGGCGAAGAATGTGGTCAGCTAGTTAAAAAGTGGCTGGCCAAGAACATGGCCAACTAGCCAATAAATAGCTAGCCAGAAATATGGTCGGTCATCCAAGAAATAAATGGCTAGGAATTTGGTCGGCCAAATAAAAAATGGATGACTAGAATATGGTTGGCTAACCAAGAAGTGGTTGGCTAGGAATATAGTTGGCCAACTAGGAAATGGATAACTAGGAATGTGGTCACTCAGTCAGAAAGTGGTTGGCGAGAAACGTGGCCAACCTTCTAGGAAATGGCATATCAGGGATGTGGTCAGCCAGTCTAGAAGTACTAGCTAGGAATATATGTATAGTAAAATAAGGCTAAGGCCACCGAATGGGCCACAAAGCCTTAGACATTGCATGTCTAGGCTGTGCCACAAGTATACACCTATTGGGATGCATCTCAACGCATCCTTCTTCATCAAGTACATTGTTAAGGGCTCAACTACTTGTCTACTTTCTAGACAAAATCCAAGCACAAACCAAGGGTATAATTTATTAAAGTATACCAGGATATTAGTCCTTTCAAAACTTGAGGTGATCAAGATATGATCCCTAACTCTTTATCTTCCTAAAATTGTTTGGGCTTCTAGATCTACACATCACTTTATTCCAATGAGAACTGATAGAACATAGGTTAAGAAAAGTGTTACAAAGGAAAGTCCAAGTGTTAGATAGTAGAGGTACCAATAAGAACAATATCATGGTTCTCCATAATTATGTAAATTCTTCTAGAAATAAGGAAGTCATCTTATAACAAATCCTACCATTATCCTAGAACTGTCTTTACAAATATAGCAAAAATGATTGCATTGATTGGAAGGAAAAACTAATCAATTAATCTGGACCTCCTGACTGGAACATCTCTAGTTAGAGGAATGCCGACCAGGAATGCGCCAACCAGAATGTAACAATCTAGGATGTCACCGACCAGAATGTTATCGGCCAGGACATCGCCAACTAGGACTTCATTGTCTAGAACTTTGTTGGCTATGACTTGGTTAGCCAAAACTTTATTGGTTAGGACTTCATTGGCTAGAATTTTGTTTGCCAAGACTTGGTTAGTCAGAACTTTGTTGGCTATGACTTCGTTGTCCAGAACTTTGTTAGCCAATAATTGATTTGCTAGAACTTTGCTGGCTAGGATTTGGTTGGCTAGGATTTTGTTTCCCACAACTTTGTTGACCATAACATTGTTGGCTACTACTTTATTTGTTAGGATTTTGATGGCCACAACTTTATTTTCCAAGACTATTTGCCATAACTTCGTATGCGAAGGCGCTTTGTTGGCCATAATGTCGTTTTCCAAGACTTTTTTTTACCATAACTTCATTTTCCAAGAATTTGTTGGCCACAACTTTGTTTACATAGACTTAGTTAGCCATAACTTCATTTTCCAAGACTTAGTTGGTCAAAACTTTGTTTGCCAAGATTTTTCCATCCAAAGGTTGCCAACAACAAGATCACTAGCCATGAGGAAGTCAGCTAGAAGGTCGTTGGCCAAAGCACCAATAGTTAGGGCTTTGTCAACCACACCTTCATTTGAACTCCGTTCATCTATCAATGCCCATGTTCCACATTGATCCTTGTCCACTTTGACACACACTGATGATAGCCATACTTGATCATATACATCCATGAATCTAGCATCCATCACTTCTTGCATAAGAAAGTCCAGTGTGAACATCATGGGGTGTATAGTGTTTGGATGACGAAAAATTACTATTCTACACTACATAAAGAAAAACATATGTCCAAAATATCATAATCTTAGAGGGATTAGGCTTAAGATTTGAATTTTGAGTCTCCCACAAAAATAAGAGAAGGTTTGACTTCCTTCATAAAAATATTGACTTTAATGTAACTGTTTGACCAAAAGTACGATTGAAAATCAGAAGACATCGTTGGCAGCAAAACGCCATCATGCATATTTCGAATGGGCAGACATGCTAGAAAGTTTCTCACTTGGGAAGGTAAAAAATAATCAAGGGTAAGCTTAGTATCATCACCATAATTGGAAGAAATATTTAACATAAGTATTGAAAGAAATTATAATCGGACCTTCTAACCCAAGGGCTAAAAAGTCCAAGGGATGATTTTGGTGTTAATTTCATACATATCATATAGTAGTCAAAGAGTGGTCCCAATCATCAAATAGATTTATAGGTTAACCACAATAAGTGCAATGCCAAGAGAATAAAGGCCCAATAATCTTAAAGAGATAAAGGCTCAAAGATTATCTTTTTATTATCTTAAGGGATAATTGAGTAACTAATTAATGATAGATTTCTACAAACCATAGATGTATACAAAAGATAATTATATATAATAAATAAGTGTCTACAAAGCTATAATAACTCGATCTTAATCAGGTAGAGGCAACTATTCAGTTTATTTATTCCCCTATATAGAGTCACATATGCATACATAAAATATATTATCTTATTACTACTACAAAAAAGGGGCATTAAAATCGGTTAAAAACAGACTTTAAATGAAATGACTTAAAATTTAAAGTCGGTTCACGCGATGAACCGACTTTATTTTTTTTTAAATTTACTCATTTTCTATTATACTCAAATAAAAACCTATATTCGAGTAGAAAAAATCAAAATCAGTTTAGCAAATAGTTCAATTAATACAAATATTTGAAAATAAAATATCAATTAATAGTAGAAAAATTACCATGGGTTTGTTCTATTTTATTCAATATCATCATATTCTTCTCCTGATGTTATAATACAAACCTATATATATAATACAAAATTGTATACACATAAATAATAACAGAAAAAATATGAATAATAAGTGCGTAAAATTAATAGAAATACTTAGAAAAGTAAATGAAATGACAAAATGAAGGAAAGGAAGAAAAAACTAGTGTTTTGTAAGTGAGAAAAGAGTATAATTTTTTTTGAGTATTTTACTCAAAAAAATAGGGGATCTAAAAGATTAGTTAGAGAGGAAGAAAACCCACTAACCGGCGTTGGAAATGGTAGTCGTAAGTGGCCGAAAAATGAGAAAGAGTGGAGGAGAAGTGGATGAGGTTTTAGGTTTTTGAGAGTTACGCAACCTTGGGAATAGCTTTTGTTTGGGGAAGAAAGAAGAGAAAAGAATTTATCCACGTGTGTAGCATCGGTTCTAGGTGTCAATCGACGCTATGTTACGTGGATAGTGTCGGTTGACACCTTGAACTAACACTACGTCCACGTATAGCATCGGTTCGACACGTCAACCGATGCTACATCCTACGTGGATAGCGTCAGTTCTACACCGAACCGACTTTAAATTCATTATAAATCAGTTTTTGAAAAAAAAAAACTGACTTTACATATCGACTTAAATACCCATTTTTGTAGTAATGTATATCATATGTCATATTACAATTACTATATCTCATAATTGAGAATGACAGCTAATCACTCTTTTTCCATATAATTATTAAAGCGAGACTGAGATCTCCTCTATCCTTAATCTTACAATTACTAACTTAAGGATCATCGAGCTGAAGATCATCCCTACAAGGTGGTTCAATTTTTTAATAGTTTATTCATCTCCCAGATTCTATGGATAATAGTCTTACATAGTGTTGACAAAAATTGATAACAACATCTACTAAACATATACTTTTTATAGTGAAATGAGAAATTTCATTACTTAATATTCAATGTATAAGATCAAAAGCTTGTCTACTATCTACATCCACATGAATTATAAGAAATATATATATATAAACATATATAGACTAATAATCCAATTAATTTTTATAATTTAAATGATTCTCTTTTGATCTATTGCATAGCAAGTAGGGTAAAGAAAAATGAGTAGTAATCTACATCTCTAAGATTTATTTTAGTATCCTTCAAACAAGAATGTTATTATTTTTTACTATCCAATAGATATACACTCTTGGAATGAAGATGATAGAAAACCTTATAATCACATACCAAGCTAAATTCTTCGGCATATCCAATAAGACTTGTTTTACTCTAAAAACTTAAATCAATGCATCCAAAATAATAGTATACATAGGTAGAGCTCTAGTTGTCCATCTAGCTAATTGACGTCTTTGAACTTATGTCTGACTTCTTTAAACGTATCACAATAGGCCATAATATGCTTCAATTATGTTTTTTTGAAGCATATTAAAAGTTTCTTTTTCCTGTGCCAATGATTAAATATTCTCCTCTTTCAAACACCTTGTTTAGTAGGTTATTTAACAAAATGAGCTCCTTGTGTTAATTGTATAGCTAGCAAGCAAAACATAACATCAAAATAATGCAATTTCTTAGCATCAAATAGTGCATTCATAGTATTAACCTAACCAATACCTTGTGTATTCAAACCAAGAATAATCATGTTGCAACATGAACAAAAATGTGAGCATAAATCACACAAAACACACACAATACTTGGCAATATACCACAACATATATTTATATAGAAACAACTATGAACCATTAACCACAATTTGCTTAAAGACTTCAACTAATCATGATGGAGGAGAAACAATACCAAAAAGACCAAAGCTAGTAGAACGATATCCAAGGAATATAATCTCCTAGTTAGAAATATCTAATTGACATGGTCAACAATTAAATTCTAACCTTTCAGTTAGGCCACACTTCACAAGAGAAAATCAGAGGTTAGATCCAGAGCACAACCATAATTCCTTGGAAAATTGAACGAAAAATAACATCACACGAAACTAATTAGGTACCAGTTCGCATCATGAATAACAAAATCAATCAATAATGTAATTAATGATCAGAAAAGAATCAAAGATTATAGAATCCAAAACAAGGAATGATTGAATAAACCACTGAAAAACGAGTAAGAAATAGCAAAAAGAATGAAGAAACTTAACAAAAAGATAAGAGAATTGGCAATATTGGCAAAGGAATTGATGAAGAAATGTGTAAAAGACAAAAACCTTATGCTTCTATTACAATTCTTAGTTTTTTACAATCCAGATCTAATGGATTGAGTTGTTGAATCTCAATAATGAGAACTCAAGCCTTTAGGTCAAATGAGTGTTTAGAGAGAAAAAAAATAAGTGTTTGGAGAGGAAAAAAAGGATAAATGGTCGTCTAAATCTACTATTTTTAATGAAAGTATACTTTAGACTTGTACATATTAAGTAAAGTAGCACAAGTCGACTACTTTTATAAAAATATTCCAAAAATTCATTTTGTAAAGATAATAGACTTGTGTTGTCTCAATCTTTTTAAATGAACGAAAGAATTTTAAAAACAAGCAAGCTAGCACTCTTTCTTTTCCAACAAGATAATGAATTTCTCTAAGTTTATGATAATGAGACAATACAAATATATTATTACATTTACAAAATAGATTTTTATAACTTTTTTGTAAAAGTAGTAGGTTTATGTTACTCTACTTAATAGGTAGAAAAATTAAAATATATTTTCATTAAAAATAATAAACGTGAACTATCTTTATTTCAATAAATATATATAGAGAGAAAATTGAAAGAAAAGAAAGAAAAAAATTTTACTTGCCAATCTCATTGCAACTATACTAAACATATTATTGTACATATGTTGTCTTTGTATATAATGAAAAATGTATGTATTTTGTATGTTCAAAAATATAATACATATATAAAATATATATTTTTAGAGATAGTTAAAAGAAAAATCATACTAAAAAATATATCATATAAAACATGAAGATGTATAATTGACTTGTAATCTTGTGTTATAAACGAAGGAACGTCAATTATAGATATAATTTCTCTATTTTATTTATAAAAAAAAATATGAAACCTGAGGAAGGAAAAGGAGAGAATGGGAGGGGAGAGAACAAAACTGAAATTTGACAAATTATGAAAATATTGATTGATGAGCTTTGAAGTAAAATTAAAATTGCTCGATTCAATTTTAAAGATTTAGACCTAAACGCCAATAAAATTGAGCCGAAGGTCATCTTTAGAATGTTAATTTATTTTTAAGAATTAAAAAAAATATAAATAATTAATTAGTTGACCTTTTCCAATTGAAGCCGAAAGCAAAGACTGGAAGACATCCCAGGATCCAGATCTCTAACTTATCGTGTTTTACGTTTAACTTTCTTTAAATCAATAAATATCTATACAAGAACGTGAACAGTGTCCCTTAACAAGAATGTCATGATATTGTAATTTGTGGATATTGAGATAAATTAAGTGTTTTTTATATTTTAATTTTATAAATTTTTTAAATAAATTTTAATATTTTTATAATTTAAAAATATGATTAATTAAATTAAACTTTTTAAAAATTAAACTATTTTAAAAATTAAAATAAAAATTATATATTTTATTAATAAAAAATTTAAAAAAATCCTTCTCTTTTTTCTCTATATTTTTTACTCTTTCTCCCTCTTAGTTTATTATTCTCTCTCTTAATTTATTTATTATTTATTATTAATAACTAGAAAAATAAAGAGTAAAAGGGAATGAATGGCAGAAAAAGAAATAAAAAGGTGAAAGATTTTATTTTTTTATTAATAAAATATATAAATTTTATTTTACTTAAAGAAATTATAATTTTTAAAATATTATATTTTTAAATTATGAGATTAACGAAACTTACCTAAAAAGTTATAAAATTAAATTGTATAAATTATGTAATTATCAAACTAAAATAACTACGTATTTTATTGGTTTTTAAAATTTTAAGTATATTTATTTAAGATTTTTTAATAATTTACAAGAATTTAATTTTATTCAATTTAATTTTTTAATACTTTTTAAAATTTTATATAATTTTAATTGTACTCAACTACTAATTTTTAAAAGTATAAAAGTATTAGAATATTTAAAATAAAAATAAATTTTATAAATTTTACTTAAACAAGATTTTTTATAAATTTTACACATTTTTTATGTATAAAAAAAATCTACCACAAGTAATATATTTTCCAATGATACTTTTTTAAAGCTATTTTCACTTCTTTTTTTCATTTTTTTTCTCTCGTACTCTTTTGTTGCTCGATCTTTTTTTTATTTTATATAATTATGAATTCAACCACTAATTTAAGGTTTAGTTTTTTTTAATAGCATTATATCAATGATCAAGAAATTCATTATTCATAAAATATAAATTAATTTACAATTAAATAATTTTTTTAAATAATTCTAACATATTAATAATTTTTTAATAGTTATTAAGCATCAGCCATCTCAAGATCAGAAAAATATAAATTTTTTAATTTTTTAAATAAAATATATAATAACATATTGAATATTTTTGATAATCATAAAATATTCATTAAAAAATTTAAAATATCTAAAAATTTATAAAAATTTCGATAATAAAATTTTATGAAAAAATTATATAAAAGTCTATTTAAACTTATATATATTTTTAAAAGTTTAATAAAAGATTAATGATTTTTTTAAAATTAAAAAAAAAAACTAAATAATATTTTTATTTTAAAAAAGAGATACATATCATATTATTTTTTAAAATTATATGTTAAAATCTTTAAAAATCTAGTAAAATTTATAGATTTTTTAGAATTTAAAATCTATTACACCTTTATAAATTTTAATTAAATACATATTTTTATATATAATTTTTAAAAATTAATCAAATATATGTTAAAGTGTTTAAAAGTTAGATTTTTTGGGATTTGAAAACTATCAATTTATTCCTAAATTTAGTGAATGGTAATAATATATATACCAGATATTCAAATTCACGATCGATCATCATTTTCGTAGGCTTAGTCAATCAATTACTTGCGAAATTCGTACATTTCTTCTTGTTTCAAGATCGGAGTGATAGTTAGGGTTTTCAGAAGTTAATCGACACGTTTCAGTTCATTTGTGTATTGGAATCCCCAAAGTTGAAGTAACCCACCTTCTTATTCTATCTTTTTCTCTTTCGCTGTTGCTTTTATCTCCCCCCATATAACGTGTTAATAGATTATACTTTGGAAGAAGTTCTCTTTCTTTCTCTCCCCATGATTTTCATATTTCGCCTTTGATCCGATAGGTCCACGACAGTAAGGTCTAGAGGTAGTGTTAAGCTTTTATTACGGATTGGTAAGCCGTCTAAATTCATGTTTCTTTTCTTTTTCTTGTTTTTTTAGTAATTAGTGCCGGATCCTCTGTTTATTTAGTGATTACGAGCTATTTATTTATGTATGAAGTTTGTTAATTTAGTTTCTCCTTTGCTGATGTGACAACTTAGATCCTTTAATTAACTGAGCATCAATTATGCTAAAATATTCTCCCACCTTCTATATATGAATCTTATATATATATTAAGCAGGCATTAATCAATTTTCGTAGTATGCATTGTCGGTGTTCATCTTCAACTTTATATACAAGTGATAATTGATAAAGATGCGTTTTTGTTAGTGACTGATATTTTAGATGATTAATTTGGAATCATTTTTTCCAGGTTCGCTCAATTGGCCTTGATTAATTGATTGTACCATTTAGGACTTCTTTCCATTTTGTGTTCATATCACTATTTCTATGCCTATATAGTTCTATATGAGGTTTACATATCTGCCGTGAAGGGGGTCTGACCATTTCATTTTGCAAATATTTAGGTACCATATGGCAATGAAGACGAACTCGAATGATGGTAGGGCCAGGAGCTCTGTGCAAATATTTATTGTAGCTGGTTTATGCTGTTTCTTCTATATATTGGGTGCGTGGCAGAGAAGTGGATTTGGGAAAGGTGATAGTATAGCTTTAGAGATCACTAAAAGTGGGGCTGACTGCAATATTGTCCCAAGTTTGAGTTTTGATTCCCATCATACTGGCGATACTGGGAGTATTGATGAAGGTGAAGAGAAAACAAAGGTTATAAAACCATGCCATCCTCGATATACTGACTACACGCCCTGCCAAGATAAAAAACGTGCAATGACCTTCCCTAGGGACAATATGATCTATAGAGAGAGACATTGCCCTCCTGAGGAGAAAAAGTTACGTTGCCTAGTCCCTGCACCCAAGGGATATGTAACTCCATTCCCTTGGCCAAAGAGCCGTGATTACGTTCCCTATGCCAATGCACCATATAAGAGCTTGACAGTGGAAAAGGCTATTCAGAACTGGATTCAGTATGAAGGAAATGTTTTCCGGTTCCCTGGTGGTGGCACACAGTTTCCTCAAGGAGCCAATAAATATATTGATCAGATTGCCTCTGTGATTCCAATTGACAATGGAACAATTAGGACCGTTTTGGACACTGGTTGTGGGGTATGAGACCCTAAAATCTCTCATAATTTTCTTTACAACTCAAATTTTAAAAATTTCTTTTGCTCTAAGATGGGGGCCTTTCAGTTTTATAATCGTTAACATGAAGATTACTTATTTTTGTTCAGGTTGCAAGTTGGGGTGCATACCTTTGGAGTAGAAATGTTATTGCCATGTCGTTTGCACCAAGAGACTCACATGAAGCACAAGTCCAGTTTGCTCTTGAAAGGGGTGTGCCTGCTGTCATTGGTGTTTTAGGCACAATAAAGATGCCATATCCATCTAGAGCTTTTGACATGGCTCACTGTTCTCGCTGCTTGATTCCATGGGGTGCAAATGGTAAGGGGGCTGTATGTGCTAAATTGAAAAGGATGAAAGAAACTGTTCTTAATCAAGCACTTTAATTATGCAATTGAAATTGATCGATCTGTTTACAGGTGGAACTTATCTTATGGAAGTTGACCGAGTACTTAGACCTGGAGGTTATTGGATTCTTTCTGGTCCTCCTATCAATTGGAAGACTAATTATGAGGCATGGAAGCGTCCCAAGGAGGAACTTGAAGAGGAGCAGAGAAAGATTGAAGAAATTGCTAAACTTTTTTGCTGGGAGAAAAAGTATGAGAACGGTGAAATGGCTATCTGGCAAAAGAGAGTAAATGCTGATTCATGCAAGAGCAGACAAGATACCGGAACCAGATTTTGTGAATCTGCTGATGTAGATGATGTCTGGTATGGTCCTTTCTTGTCATTCCATACTATGTTTCTGCCTTTATTTTTCCTTTTTCCTTCAATGAACTGTGAGGCTGTGGTCCAAGAACGTAATTATTGAAAGATAGTCCTTTACTGCATTTCGATGTTAATCCTTATGAATCTTTGGAATTACTGTAGGGAACTCTAAGTTTGATACTTGTATCCAGTTTTGTTGTGGAGGTATATTAGTTTGTTTTCTACTATTTTTTTTAATCATTGCCTCACACATTAGCATTTTAATGAAAGTTTTTTTTTTCACTTCGGTGAAAATGTTATTATAATTCTATATGGGACACGGACAGGGCCTTCTTTGAAATACAAAGATTTACCATCCATAAGGAGTTATGATATTCTACTTTCTAAAGCTGGCTTCATCGTGGTCATTTTAGGTATAAGAAAATGGAGTCATGCATAACTCCATACCCTGATGTTCCTGTTGGGAAACTGGAGTCATTCCCTCAAAGGCTTAATGCAGTGCCTCCTAAAATTGCCAGTGGTGCTGTTCCTGGAGTTTCTGTTGAGACATTTGAGGACGACAACAAAAAATGGAAGAAGCATGTAAATGCTTATAAGAAAATTAATAGACTAATTGACTCAGGAAGGTATCGCAATATAATGGATATGAATGCCGGCCTTGGAAGTTTTGCTGCAGCACTTCAATCTCCAAAATTATGGGTTATGAATGTGGTGCCCACGATAGCTGAGAAAAATACACTGGGGGTCATATATGAGAGAGGATTGATTGGCATCTATCATGACTGGTACAGCTTCCCCCTTCCTTTTCACCATATCTTTTATTTGTGCCTTTAATTTGGTTTAACAGTTTTATTATTACGGTCAGTTGATTTTGAAACGCTCAATTAAGATTTCTTTCCACTTTGGATTAAATTATCATTGCAGAATCATGATGTTTTGCTTTGCCTTTGCCTTTTTATCTATGTATCTTAGTTCTTTCTCTTTCTTGTTGCTGCGAGAATTTAGGTGTGAAGCATTCTCAACATATCCACGGACATATGACTTCATTCATGCTCATGGTGTTTTCAGTCTATACAAGGAAAAGTAAGTATCTACTTAATTAGTGTTAATTTTATTTGGATTTTGGGCTCTTAAGTGTTATAACTCCTAACTTTCCTTGGTTGGAGGATCTAAATTCTGTGTTTTACTTCTCTAGGAGAGTAAAGGTTGAATACCTGGCTCAAAAAAAAGAAAAAAAATGCCTTAGGTTAATAAAAATCTATACTTGTATGTTGAACCAGCTTAGTTGCTAGATTAATAAACTTCTATAATTGTGTTTTGGCTGATACTAACGCTATAAATTAGATTATGAGAGAAGATAACTGCAATGATGCTCGGTCATCTTCTTCACTATACAACTATCTTCTCATTTCTTACTTGCATGCATCTGAAAAGTAGTTTTCATTGATAGAATCAACCATTTTTCTTCTCTCCAAACGTTCTGCATCTTGTTGCAGATGTGTCAAATGTTTCCTTTGGCTCTATAACTTGTATGTAAATTAATGCAGATGCAATGTGGAAGACATTCTTCTGGAGATGGATAGGATTTTGCGACCAGAAGGAGCTGTCATATTCCGTGATGAGGTTGATGAACTAATTAAGGTGAAAAAGATTATTGGAGGAATGAGATGGGATACTAAAATGGTGGACCACGAGGATGGACCTCTTATTCCCGAGAAGATATTGGTTGTTGTCAAGCAGTACTGGGTTGTTGATGGAAACTCCACCTCAACACAGTGAATGCGGAACTAAATAACTTTGAGCTTTAAGCCTTGACGTGGTTTGAAAGTCGAAACTGGCAATGCTCTCTGTTGAAGCACGGTCACGGAGTCCTTATCAACCATTTTTGCTGCACTAGTATAAGAATTAAGGGAGGAGAGCAGTAAAATTATGCTTAACTATGATGCTCTCATTTCGTATTAGTAATGTATATGAAACATATAAGAGCATTGCTTGTAAGGGTTGCTTATTCTTTATTTTTTTTTTAAACCTTTTTTTCCTGGTATAGTCTACTGTCGTGTAAATGATTGATTCTATCTGGGATTTAATAAAGTATGTCTTAATCTCTGTTTTATTAATAGGATCATAACATACCAATTAAAATATTACCCTTTGTAGAGTTTAAAGAAAATTGGGTGGTATTTTTAAATGATCTTGTTAATAAGATATAAATTAAAACTAATTTTTAAGACAGAAAGACCCCATGAGCGTGAAAGATTGTGATTGCTTTGAAATGGTAGTGAAACAGAAGAGTTTATGAATTGATGTCTCGTATGAAAACATTTGTATTATGTTACCTCATAATCTAATCACGTTGAATATTTTTACATTAGAATTGAAATCTCGGATTAATCCTACAACGAGTAGTCCCTGCACTATTAATCAACGAAAAAAAAGAGTGTCAATAATTAGGCTACAAACATATGGCCCAAGTCCCTACACTATTAATTAACATCTTCTCTACCATAACAAATATTGTGTTTTTCTGATAATTATCATATATATTTTATATTATTTCTGTTTTGTTTTTATACAAGAATTTAGGTATATGTATACAATGAAAACGAAAACTAAACAATAATCATAACTGCTGCATATCCATATTTTATGGCTTCATTAATATTATTGTCTGCTCCATGTTTTGCTCCACTAAATATTGGTGTTTGCCACTGTTGCAGCATGTACCACAACACACACCAACACTCCCCCTCAAGTTGGTGCATATATATCTTTTATGTCTAACTTGTCAAGTGAGTTGTAAAAGTTCTTTACAAACAGATTTTGTGAGTATATCAACCAATTGATCTTCTAATTCAACAAATGGAAACTGAATAATCTTTTCTTCAGGATTCTATTTGATGAAGGTTCGATCCACTTCAATGTGCTTCGTGCAATCATGTTGAACTGGATTGTGAGAGATGACAATGGCTGTTTTGTTATCACAAAATAAGTTCATTTCAGAGTTAGAAGCATCAAAAATCTCAGTTAGAAGTTTTTTCAACCAAAGAAGCTCACATATTCCCTTGAACATTCCTCGAAATTCAGCTTCAGTACTAGATAAGGCAACTACCTTTTGCTTCTTGCTCCTCCATCCATGTAACAAGATTGCCCCCACAAAAGTAAAGTACCTAGTAGTAGATTTCCTATCCTTCATATTCCCTGCCCAGTTTGAATTTGTATATCCAACGATTTCCAATTGACCATTCTTTGAAAACATAAGTCCTTTCCCAAGGGAGGATTTTAAATAACGGAGTATTCGTATGACGACATCCATATGGTCTTCCCTTGGGCAGTGCATAAACTTACTCACGACACTCACAACATAAGCAATATCAGGTCGAGTATGAGATAAGTATATGAGTTTACCTACTAACCGTTGATATCTCTGTTTATCTGCTGGTACTTGGTTCACATATTCTCCAAGTTTATGATTTTGGACCATCGGAATATCGACAGGTTTACAATCTAGTAATCTTGCCTCTGCCAGTAGGTCTAGAGTATATTTCCTTTGGGAAAGACATATATCTTGTTTTGATCTTGTTACCTCAATGCCTAAGAAGTATTTGAGCCCTCCTAAGTCCTTCATTTCAAACTCATTTGATAGTTGTTCTTGAAGCCTAGAGATTTCTTCTTTATCATCCTCTGTAATGATCATGTCGTTTACATATACTATAAGGGTTGTTATTTTTCCCAATCGATGTTTTAGGAAAAGAGTGTGGTTAGAGTTGCTTTGTTGAAACCCATATTTTCTCATTGCTGAACTCAATCTGTCAAACCATGCTCGAGGTGATTGTTTTAATCCATACAATGCTCGTTGTAATCTACATGCAGTTTCTTTTCCTGATGTAACAATATATCCTGGTGGAATATCCATGTAAATCTCTTCTTCAAGGTCACCATGAAGGAAGGCATTCTTCACGTCAAGTTGGTGCAATGGCCAATCTAAATTTGCTACAAGAGATAACAAAACTCTCACAGTTTTTAATTTAGCCACAGGTGAGAAGGTTTCTTGATAATCTATACCATGTTTCTGTGTATACCCTTTTGCTACTAGCCTCGCCTTGTATCGATCAACTGACCCATCTGCTTTATACTTAATGGAGAAAATCAACTTGCATCCTACCATTTTCCTCCCTTGAGGCAACTTGCTTAACACCCATGTGTTGTTCTTCTGCAGTGCTACAAATTCTTCTTTTATAGCTTGAGCCTAATTTGGATCAGATAAGGCTTCTTCAACATTGCTTGGAATTTGACATGAGGAGAGTGTTTGTGCAAAAGCCCTGATAGGTTCTAATAACCCTTGAGTTGATACATAATTGGCTATTGGATACTTGGATTGTCGTTCCTCTTTGTCTGGAAAGTATTGATTCGGAGGTTTGCCTCGGTTGTGTCTGAAAGGTAGAACATAACCAACAGATGTATCTATAGCATTAGTTTGTAAATGTGTGATATTAGAACTTACCTCAAGAGTATTCTCAACAGGAGGATCATTGGGTACTAGAGAGTGAAAGGGTGCATCAACCACTACATCTTCTGGAGATTCAGTCACTAGTTCAGATTCAGTTCTTAGAAGTTCAAGTTTGGGTCTAGGTACTGGCTCATCAATATTGTGAAGCCACGGTTGCTGAAGGCTTGCGATGCTATGATGTTCTACCAAGTTTCTTTCAGAGCTGAGAGGTTAGTCGTACTTTAGACCCCAAGTGCAAGGCTGATCAGAGTAGCACAACTTTGTTGGGGCTTTTATTTGTCACTTGGGTTCTCGAACTGGTTGTGATCTTTGTTCTTCTTCAACTTCTTGCCATTGGCCTGGTATATTCACAGGTTGCTTATGAGATTCGTGGAAGAGAAATCGGAAGTGAAAGCTTTGCAACTATCTGTTTAGCCACGCCCAGAAAAGCTTCTTTTGAATTTCCTTCGATTATGGCAGTGAAATCTTCAGATAAGTTTGGATACAAGACGTTGTTGAATGAGAGATACGTTCTTAATGAACTTGGAACTTGCCTAGAAATCATACGTTGTTTTGGCTATGATTCTAGTGTGGAAAAAAACAGGATATTTTCGAAGAAGAATCTTATTCTTCGAATAATACTTTGAACTGTTTATATGATATTTTGTGGGTTCTTTGCAGCAATGCTTCCATTTATTGGAGACATAAGTAGTGTGGTAGGAGCTATTGGCTTCATACCTCTGGATTTTATACTCCCAATGCTTCTCTACAACAAGACACCAAATAACCAACCAAATACCCACAGATTAACACAATTTGTTGAGCGTCCGTACACCAGATCAAACCAGTTCAGAGAGGAACATAAATCAACGTAGCACACCAGATCAAACCAGTGTAAGTGAGAACAAAAATCAGTTATTTCCAACATAGTATGTAGCTATTTTATTCATTAGGACAACATTAACTTTGCTCTGATACCATGACAAATATTGTGTTTCTCTGATAATTATCATATATATTGCATATCATTTCTCTTCCGTTTCTGTACAAGAGTTTATGTATATGTATACAAGGAAAACGAAAACTAAACAATAACCCTAATTGCTACATATTCATGTTTTATGGCTACACTAATATTATTGTCTGCCACTGTTGTAGCATGCACCACAACACACACCAATATACCCAACAAGTCTACTTAAAGCAACTAGCCATCTTTTAGCCAAGCAGCCTTGAGCCTCTTATTGATTCTATGATATACCCAATTGTTCTACCTTCATTATATTTCAGTCATGGTATCAAAAAAAAGCTCCTTCATGTTATGTCCTCCTTCAATTTGGAACCTTTAGCTAGGAAGGACCTCTTAAGCTTCTCATCATATCTCAATATTATAAACTTTCGAAATCTGTATCAAAATATTTATTAAATTCTAAAGCTCCTACTGTTTAGTCTTTTTAATCGATTGTCTTTTTTGTTGTTTTTCTTAGGTCTCCAAAAAACAAACTCTTTATTTGGGTAATTTTCTCAAATTTCCAATAACAATGAGTTCTCTGGTTACCATAACATCAACTTATTCCAATACTAGCCTAGTTGATTCAAGTCGAAAATTAAGTCCCATGATCTTTATTAACACAGATAAGCATGATCACTTGGGACAAAAGGATGAAGAAGATGATGCAATTGGAGTATTTGGAGCAGAAAAGTACTTCAAAGGTATAATAACTGAGAAGACCTCTACGATTTCATCCACAGGATCAAGAAATGATCACCATTACAAGAGATGTGATGAAGGAATCAACATAAACCATTTGAGAGGAAAAATTCAGCCTCGAACTCCAAGTGTTCGTTCTGAATCAAGTTGGAATAGCCAAAATGCGTTAATACAAAGTGCTTTAAGAAACCATTCAAACTCTAAGGTGGCGTTTGGTTCGTGGAATGGAATCAGAATCGGAATTGAATTGAATGGAAAGGAAACAATTTTGTTTGGTTTGACCACTAGAATCAAACTCGGAATCAGGATTATAGTGTTTGGTTTTCCATTGAAATGGAATGAAAAAAGCTGTAAATGACCTTAATACCCCTACATGCTGTAAAATTCAAATAATGTCATTTAATTACTATTTTTTCGTCACACAAAATACATTATTGAAATCATTATTTTTCTAAATAATTATTACTTAATTAAAAAGAAATATATTATTAAAATCATTATTTTTCTAAATAGGGTTTAGGGTTTAGGGTTTTGAGGTTTGGGATGTGGGATTTAGGGTTTAGGGATTTAGGATTTGGGGTTATATTTGTAGGTTAAGGTTTAGGGTTAAAATTATTATTTTTCTAAAAATAGTTTAGGGTTTTAGAATTTTGGATTTGGGGTTTAGGGTTTTAGGATTTGGAATTTGGGGTTTTGGGTTTTGGGATTTATGTTTTAAGGTTTAGGGTTTAGGGATTTGGGGTTTAGGGTTTTAGGATTTGGAATTTAGGGTTTAGGGTTTAGAGATTTTGGGGTTTAGGGTTTAGGGTTTTAGGATTTGAAATTTAGGGTTTAGGGTTTAGGGATTTTGGGGTTTAGGGTTTAGGGTTTAGGGTTTTAGGATTTGGATTTAGGGTTTAGGGTTTTGAAATTTTGGGTTTAGGGTTTAGGGTTTTGGAATTTTAGGTTTGAGAATTTGAGATTTGAGTTTAAGGTTATATTTTAAGTGAGGGTAAAATTGGAAAAAAAAAAGTTTAGATGAGAATGAAATTATGATTACCAAGAAGAAGAGAAGGAATTGTGATTCTTTTTCTTTTAGTAATCTGATTCTATTCCGTCCTCTATTCCGTCCAACCAAACACACAAAATGAAAGGAATTAATTCTGATTTCATTCCATTACATTCCATCCAACCAAACATGGGGTAAGAGTAAAAAAAAATCAAATTGAAAGAACTTTTTATCCAACCTTGGTTGTAATTGTGTTTGTTCAGATAGAAATGCTGTTGATGTTAAAGGAGATGATCTTGGCGAAATCAATTTCAACAGGAATATTACTAATTCTAGTAATGGAGTAAATCATCACAGACCAAGAACAATACCTCCTATCAAAACTGGTCTTGAGCTCGTAGATACAGATCAAATTACCAAACTACCCTTTGATTCTGGAGTCAAGAAACAGATCAACAACAAAGAAAAATAACATTATAGGAACCGGGTTGATCAGAGAAAGCAAGTCAGGAGAGGTACTTGGGTCCTCAATTGTAGAAAAAAGAAACAGATCACTAAACCTTGACAAGAGACTAACAATGATGTCATGGAATGTTAGTGGTAATGAAAGAGCTGATGAAATTGAATTCAATGGTAATAATGATTCAGAAAGTGATGAAAGTTCAGACTTGTTTGAAATAGAGACCATAACAAACAAACCCAATTCTTTCGTTAGAAGAAAACAATCAGATGATATATCTGGTTGTGCAAGTCCTTCTACTTGTTATGCACCAAGTGAAGTTAGTATTGAATGGAGTGTAGTTACTGCAAGTGCTGTACATTTCTCAGTTATGTCAGATTGTGAAGACCAAAGATCTACAGTTTACATGTCAAGTCCAAAGAAAATGAATTCAACTACAACATATTCCAAGAACAAAATGAACAAAGAGATACAGGAGGCGTTCTAGTAATTTGTTGGGTTATAAGAGTCATGAAGCTGTAAAAGTTGAAGGGAATGTTTATAGAACAAATGAGAGGTCAAATTATGATTAGTTTATGCATAAAAGATTTGATTCTTTTGTGCCTTTGACAAGGTTTCAGATTGAGAATAAACAACATGCTTTAAACTTAATAATCTAGATGTTAATCTTTTGTAATTTTTTATTATGTTTCAAATCTATATGTATTGTTAATTTCTTAACAAGTTAGCACTTCTGAAGGTATTCAGCTTTTGTAATAAAATATTTTTTTCATTAGGATTTAGCTGCCATTAATCTAGATGTTTAGCTTTCCAATCATTGAGAGCTTCTTCTTTTTCCCCCCTGCCCTGAGCAGTTAAGTTTACATCAAGTTCTTACAGCTGATGTATGTTATTAATGTACTATACAGTTAAACACTCCTTTCAACTTATAATTGTTTGTTAACACAACAAACTAAAATAATTTATTATCTTATATTAGTTTTATATCAATCACGTATTTTGATCCGTATCTAAGAAAAATATTGATTTCTTATGATAATCTCATTATAATGAAATTTAAGTTGAATGTAAACTAAAATACTTTATTAATATAAAATTAAATATATAAAGTATTAAATTAATTAGAAAAAATTAAAACTCAGTGGGATATAAAACGTTTTTGTTTGGGCTTTTATTTTTTTACCCTCTCTCCACGTCTTTTTGGTTGAATTTGTACTTGTTTTTAGTGGATGTCATTATTGTCATTGCAATTTAGGAAATGACACTCAAAGAAAGTGGGTGTTATGATGCATCTGTTTGGCTTCTGTCAGATTTCTTCTTGTTCAAACATAAATAAAAGCATTTGCAAATAGGGTAATAGTCTAATGGATTTGATTTTTGATGGAAAATTTTAGTTAAATTTTTAATTTTAATTATTTTTTTATTTAAAATTTTAGTTTTAAGTGAAATAAACCTACTCCAATATCAGAAATTGTACATCAGATATTATTATTTTTAATTTATAAATATTTTTTTTATTAAAATTTTATATTTTTAAACGAAATTTGATTTTTGAAGATCTAAACATGTAACCTTTATTTGATAATAACTTTTTATATTTATATGCACCGATTTTTACTTCAATTTTAAATATAATATCATATTTTGATTTCGTTTTCCGATTTCATTTCATCTAGTTAACATACGTCCCTAATTTGTCATGCTTCCTATTACCAAACATTATTAAGAAAATAACAAAAAAAAAAACTTTTTTTCCTTCTCAATTCTTACAAAATTAAAAGCATGGACCAAAATAGCTTATATTTTCATAGTTTAAAAGTGCTAGTGATCTAAAATCTTTCAAAACTTTGAGTTGTCCAACTTTTGTCCACACATGTTCAAAGTACTTGATTTGAGAAAAAGTATAATTTGTAATAAATATTATTTTTTTCATTTAAAGTTATCCTAAAACCACAGTAATATAAAAAATTACAATCAACACTCTATTCTTCAATCTCTCCTTCCATTACTTTATCAAAACAATATGATTCTTTATATCATGTGATTCAAAGCGAAAAAAATGATCGTAAATAAACATTAATATTTATATGATTTGAACTTATAATTTTAAATAAAATAATAATAAATTTTTCATCAGACTATTAATTAAACCGTGAAAGAACAACAAATCATCTTCTAAAGTTAAAGTTTGAATAATCATTAAAAGAAACAAAAATGAAAAATTATTTTTATGTGATTAAAGTGATATATATGGAATTCTAAGTTAGTTTTATTCTATATCTGTTATTGAAGCTACTTTAATTTTCGACTTAACATTTTTCCAGGGTCATTTAGTAGGATTTTAACCTCAAAGGTAAGCAAGGTTCCACGAGTTGCAATACAAAATTCAGAACCAAGCAATTAAATTGAGGTTTAGGATTCTCCATCAAGCTATTTGTGAAGAACTTTCAATTTTGTTACAAAGGAATGTCCTTTAAAACGACGCACGCTATATATTTGATATAATATCAAAGCTTATAAGGATAAGAAAGAGTGTATCTCCAATCAAAATTTATAGTTACCAAATAAATGCAGTGGTCCAATTTTCTCAAACACCCTCTTGTAATCTAGTGAATTTATATATACACCATACAAAATTTCAAATATCTATTAAACACTATATTTCTAGAGTCAATATTCTTAATTGCAAATTTGGTGTATTATCATTTTCAGAGACCCATTTGATAGGATGTGATTTTTTTTTTCAAACCAACACATTGCCACATTGTGAAAAATAATAATAAATACAATTTAGATCCAATTAGAATAGTCATTTATAATTTTGTAGCTGTTTAGTTATAACTAAAATAACAACATAAAACAAATAATCAATTTTCATAAAAAATATTTTTTATTAATATTGTAGTCATTAATTTTTATGCTAAATACAATCTATATAATTGATTTGTCAGTTGAAATATGTGAGAAAAATAAATATGAAATAAACAAAATTGATTATTAAAAAGAAAAAAAAGTCATTTTTATTTGTATGCATACCTTTTACCAAGTTATACAAGATATATATTTCATATTATACAAATAATTATAAAGTTGTACAAAGTTGAAAGGTAAGTAGAGAAGATGCTTCTGACAAGGCGCGAAATAATCAGCCAAAAAACACAAGGCTTACCACTATATTCAAATTATTATCTAATTTAATATTTTTATTAGTTGTCAATTGTCATTCATGGCAGCCTAGCAGACAATGAAGAGTTGAAACATGGAAACAGTTTTATTTAATACTAAAAAAATAAAAATAAAGAGGAGAATATCAAGCCAACAAGTAACTGCAAGATTGCCACCCAGTGTCAATCATTCCCCTAAAACCAAAGGCGTTTTATATTATCAAAACAGATCATGGCCAATACAACTAGATCAAGCTCAAGGTCATTAGGATACATTGTTACTCAATCCCATAATATAAAATGACAAAGGGTAAAATAATACATATGTATATACAAATGAAGTAGTCTGGTTCGCTCACAAAAGGGAAGGAAAAAAAAAATTACTGATACAATCAGTATATCTTCGCTCTCGTTACCTATAAATATCAATCATCCTTGCAATCTTTTAACGGCCGCGCTTCTAAGCCTCCATCTGATCGTTTCTCTAATGAGTAAGGCATGTAGGTTCCAAGCATTCTATCCCACATCACAAAGAATGGTTGGGAAAAGTTGTACTTGTTTCCATATAGTTGATGGTGAACATCATGATAGGCAGTATTATTTCTAAAAACTAAGTGAAAGGGGTTTCCGGGTAGCCATAACCCACAGTGATCATCTACAGTTTTGATGGTCGCAAAGGTGAAGAAAAAGATGGAGGATCGAGGAGACATACCAGATACGAGAAAGGATAAAGCACCACCAATGGTGTCGAGGAGAAGCCCCTCAAGAGGATGATTATATAGAGCTCCATATGCATAGGGTACAACAAGCCGGTGATGTTGAGAATGTATGTGTTTGTATAGGAACTTATTTTGATGCATGTATCTGTGCATAAAATATTGCCAAGTATCCAGAACCAACATTGCAGTAACAAACTGCTTCGCCAGACCAAATAATGAGAGTTTTGGAGCTATAGCAGCTCCATCATCTCCTGTCACCTACAGAACATTAAAAAAATTCCATAAAAGATTAGCAATTTTGATCTGTCAGTCGTGGATAATAAAACAAGGTGAGACATGTCAGGTGCTGGAGAGAAAACGATAGCTAACAGCTTTTATGAATCAGACAGTAATGGAAATAATTCATGCATTATTAATAGGATATGAGAGTTCTCTCATAATTGATTGAACAAATATACCAACGTAGACATTGAAATGAATTACACAAGGTTTTAGTCCAATCATCAGTCCGTGCTTAAAATCACAATTGCTTCACTCATCTTTTCATTCATACAATCATTACAAAGACAGAAGAAGGGATGTTAAACTGCAACGCTGGCATCATTACTGTTCATTCAACTTCTAAGCTTCGTATAAATCAAGTGAGATAAACACACTGAGTTCCATGACACCTGATTTCTCACTCAGCAACAATTACACTCAACTGTTCCAACAACTTGATCAATGGTTTTGACTTGTAGTAGACAGGGAATTGAAAACTAAAAGAGGCTAAGTCAATCTCATGCCATAGATTCAAAGAAAACTTGAAAGATCTCTTCCATCACCAGAATTCAAAAATTAGCTAATATAAATATCCCAAAAGTCGGCATACACAAAGTAAACACATTTGGATGCCCATGGTCACAAGTCACAAGTCAAACTATTATTATTAACCACAGAGATATGAGATATCATTGAGGAAGAAATTAATTCTTTCTTGGTCAAAGGAGGCCAATTCCGTTCATCGGAGGAGTATCACATAGGAGCATAGTTCTAAGTTTTAGATCACCATATATTATTTGACTCACACCAAAGAAAGAACTAGTTAGACAATATCTACACCATACATTGTTGAATTTCTATATATCATCAAGCTTTGTGAACCAGGGATGAAAATGTCAACATTGACGACGACAAAATTTGACTTTTTTACATATCCAAACATTGAAACATGAGGTACATATCTTTTGGACAAATTATTGCAAAAATATGGATAATATCGCTAAAATATTGATAAAACATCTTTATCGCTAAAATGTCTTTTTTCCACTAATATACGATGGATATTGTAGCTAAAATGTCGAAAAAAATATCAAAAATATTAATTTTTGATTTTTTTTTTCTTTACAAGTAATCATTTCAATTCAATTTTTTCACTTTTGTAATAGATAAATTATTTTCATACCGTTAAAATTTATCTATTTATAGTAGTTATAACTAGATGATATACTTAATTATTTTAAACCTTTTAATTACTTATTCTACAATATTTAGGAAAAAATATATATATTTTATTACACAATATTTTAATTAATTAATTAACTTATTAATTAATATAAATATTGTATGTATTTAAAAATACATGTATTAAACAAAAAATTAGTTTAAAATATAAGTAATTGATTGTTTTAATGTTTTATAAAATTTTATTAAAATATATATATATATTTGATAGAGTTTTTATAGATTCTGTGATTTTTTCCAAAATTTTCGTCAATAATGACAATATTTTGGACATATTTATAAAAATTATATTTTAACATATTCACCAAAATCGATATTTCAAACCTGGGTGTGAACACCTCTAAATAGCAGATGCTCTTGCAAAGCAACCTAGCTACTAAACTATTCCAGAATACAACTACTTGTGTTTTAGAAACAGAGTCGGACAGCTTATGTTAAACCCATCAATAGCTGTGCCTAAGAGAGGGACACAGATACAAATTATGCAAACATAGGCGACTACCATGTTGCTAATTTATTAAGAAAATCGTTACCTGTGCCTGAGGGACTCAATCGACAAATTCCATACAAAGAAGTAAAAGTTAATTCGATAGAAGTTATTCAAAATCATACCGTAAACAAGAGAATTGCCACGATAGCTTGAATGGTTTGCTGAAGAATAACACCTTTCACCACAGTTCCTTTAGATACCAAATTCTTCTCATCTTCATCTCTCTTAGAATGTAACCGATAGTTCTCAAAATAACCTAGAAGACCATAAATTCCAGAATACGCCCAATATACCAAAATAGGAGCAAAAGTTCCCAACAATTCATCAGAAACCGTAAAACCCATTTGCCCAAAAGATGCAGACAATCAAAGATTGACAACAAGAAACAGAAACCGCATGAAATTTACAAATTTTCAAATACCTAAATCGTAGATTGACCAGAACCAATAAGGAAAGAGGGAACTAAATATGCTCTAACCCTAAATTTATCGGAAAGTTGGGAACGAAACCACCTGTTCTAATATTGAAAAAGATGGATTGCTTTGAAGATTCAGGAAAGGAAGATTAGGAGAGTCATTGGAATTGAAGTTGGAAAATTATAGTAATGCCTGCGTAATTATAAATAAAAGGAATGGATTTTTTTTTAAAATAATAAATATACAGAGAAAAGTATTATATCATGATAATATTTTTATATTTGAGTATATTAGTGTAACAGTTTCATAACTATTTAATTATTATTTTTATTATTTAATATTTATTTAAAAATATATTTAATTTTAAAAATTAAAAATTAATATAATTTTTATTTT
The DNA here is from genome assembly GCA_037013495.1 of Hippophae tibetana. Classification (NCBI taxonomy): domain Eukaryota; kingdom Viridiplantae; phylum Streptophyta; class Magnoliopsida; order Rosales; family Elaeagnaceae; genus Hippophae; species Hippophae tibetana. The sequence goes on along the minus strand of CM072805.1, from coordinate 24,782,090 downwards.
AATATATTATTTAAAATATTAAAATTAATTTTTATTTTTTAATTATTTAAATAAAATAATAATAAATAAAATTTGAATTTAACTATTTAAAATATTATGCATATTTTATCCTTAAAATTATATTTGTATGTAATCATATATATAAAATAATATTAATATATATTTAATTTTAATTAATTATAATTTTAATAATAAAAACTTGTCTTTACTCATATCTTAACCATTATAATTATTTTAAAAAGATAATATGTTAATTTTAATTATTCATGATTAAAATATTTATTCTTAATAATAATACAGAATGTAACTTTTGATTTATCAAATAAATATTTCGTATTAAATTATATTATTTCTCGAAATTGGAATCGTTGACTTTGAGGCTTTATTAGAAACACAGAGTCTATCTTTGATCTTATACGGCTTAGAGAAGGGCTGTGCTACATCTATTTAAAAATAATATCCTGTCTTTCGTTACGTTGTTGGTCCACTTGTATTTACAATTATACTGGTGTGCTGTGTGTCTTCTTTCTGTGGATGGCCTGGAAAAACAGACGATACCGGCTTTTTGACCGACTTAACACGATGTCTTCCTATTTTCCACAATGTCATGTTTTTTACGTTTCGATATTGATAGATATTCAAAATTTTAATATTAAAAACTTGATATAATATTATCAAAATTTTAATATTAAAAACTTGATATAATCATTTATAACTATTTCTAAAAGGTAATTTATTATTAAATATTTTTATATCATTTCTTTAATATTAAATCAATTTTTTGTAGATTTTTATTTTATCAATAAAATTTCTTATATATACTCACTTTTTTTTCTATTTTTTATTACTAATTTAACTTTTTGAAAATAACAATACATACATTTTATAATTATACATAAATTATTTTCTTTAAGGTTTATTAAATCTTTTTTATAATTTTTAGTGAATTTTTCAAAAAAAATCATAAAAAATAATAATATTCTAACATTTTTATAAATTAAGTCTGAAATTAAGATAGACATTGATATTTTTATTTATACATTAGATAATGGGACAATATTTTTTTTCCAAAAAATGATCAACTAATTTAATTTAAATTCAAGTCGAAATTATATATATTTATTTTGAAAGGTGATTAGTTCAAATAGATTCAAAAAATATCAAAACCAATTTTATCAAGTCGGTTTTTAATACATGTTAATTTTTTAAATATATATTTTAATTACTACTATATATAAAATGTAAACTTTTTTCTAAACCTAGATCTCACTCTTATCTCTCACTTATGTCTTATAGTCAATACATAAACGTCAACAACAATATCAATGTTGTAGCTTCTCTCCAACCAATTGTCTCACCATCGATTGCACATATAACGAGAAATCTCATTATCATCTTCTTCTTCAGCTAATAATATTCTCGTCGAGACATTGATTATACATACACTATTGTCTTTTCCTCTAATATTGTCTTATCTTCCAATGTTTTTCTTTCCTCCAACGTTTTCCTCCAATGTACTCTTTTGATTAAGTTTATAGGAAATTTTCTATACTTTTTCATTAAATTTTGACAATCTCATGTTTTATTTTAACATGGATTGTTCTTTTAATAGAGTATTTTTTGATTACTTGATTTTTGAGTAAAAATGCATATGGAATGATAAAGCATAAAAAAGTCAAGACTTTCATTAAAACCAAGCTTTTACCTTATATTTGTTATTCACTTAGTAAATATATTCAAAAAGATATTGACTTTGATAAGATAACTCGATTTCATCATTAATCATTACATTAGAGTCATATTCAATTGAGTTTCATGTTATAATTATAAATTTAAAATCGTCAAATCAATATCCTTCAAATTGATCTTATAAATTCGCTTCAAAGTTAGTTTTTTACAGATAATAAGTCGATTAAGGTTTTAGATTTTTTTAAATTGTCAAGATAAATTTGCCTTATAAAATGACTCAAAAATAATATTTATTACATATTAGTTAAAGTTTGAAATTTTTTCCAATGATGATATTATCCTAACCTAATTTATTATTATTAAGTAAATGATTTATTCTTGATAAATTTAAGGTAATTAATTGCAATAGTACAATAAACATATCATATTTTAAGATAATAAAAATATCTTTTATAATATAATTGTCCTTCTTTTAATATGTATATATGATAGTTATATAATAATAATAATAATAATAATAATAATGATATATTTTTTTATTAAAAAACTACTACATTGAATTTAAAAGAATAAAAATAGTTGTAAATACTAAGAAACAAATATTAACTTTGAAAATCTGAGCATTATGTTGCATTTTTAATTTTTTTTATTGTATATTAAAAAATAAGAATTATATTTAAATACTGATAAACGCCTTACACACACTCTCTCTCTCTCTCTCTCTCTCTCTCTCTCTATATATATATATATATATATATATATATATATATATATATATATATATGTGAATATAATTATTAACATAATCTTAAACAGTTCAATTATATGGGTCATTGTACAACTATTTACATGGTGAATTCTGAATGGGACAAAATACGTCGTTCATATATTTGAAGCAATAGATTCAACACGATAAATGGATATTTTATTATAATTACATCAAAAATACTATTTGTCATGTAAAGTAATCGATAACTTAATAATAAATATTATGGTAAAATTAATTTTTATCCTTAAATCAGGCAGTTATAAACATGTTCTCGAACTTAAGATTCTTTAAATCAATGTTAGTGGTACAATTATGTGGCATGACTATAGTCATATAAAACTACCCTTTTAAAACCATAAAGAAATGGTTTTAATGTCATGTTCATGAATAAATCTAATAAATGCATCAAAATTAAAAATATATCATTATATAATAAAAGGCTTAACTAGTTAAATTTGAGTGCATGACTATAGTCATTAAAAATGTAATATCCAATTCTTATAACTGCATGATCACAAACTACTCACTCATAATTAGCTTCAATCTAGGTGTGTCAATTATTTTGTGGTGTTTTATTTGTGGTGTTTTATTTGTGGTTGTGTTATTATTGACAAATTTACATATTATATGATTAATGATGTATAATGTGATATTTAGTAACTGAATTTTATAATAAAATATACACATATGATAATAATATTTAGAGTGAAGAAAACATAAATATTAACGTTTGTGTGCTTTTTAATTATAATTTCGTTGAGACGGGTAAATATTTACCAACTTTAATAAAGAGGTGAGTAATGTATTGTGTTTAACACATCTCTTTGGTATTGGGCAATGAGTTAATTAACTTAAAATAGTAAATATAATTAAAAAAAAAGATTATAATATATTTTTTACGCCCCTATACCTAAATACAGATGAAAAAGACCTCCCAAAGAATGAAAAGAACTAATGTCAACGTTTAACATTTTAGTTATAGATCTATCAAATAATTGATAATCAAATACAAGATCAGTTGTCAGGATGGCCGAGTGGTCTAAGGCGCCAGACTCAAGTTCTGGTCCTCTAACGAGGGCGTGGGTTCAAATCCCACTTCTGACACATTATAAACTTATTTAATTTGCATTACACTAAACAATTTGCACTGAAAGTTATCTTTTTTCAATCATGCCCAAGTTTCTTTCTTCATTTCCACATACTAACCCAGTATTATTTAGTTATTTTGTTATCATGATCTCACACATGTGATAACATAGCAATCTACCTTACAGAATTTTCTCCCACATATTTTCTCAGTTTCTATCCCACATATTTATATAATCAAGTGCCCTAAAACCTTCATGACATCGGATCGAGAAAATATCTTGGTTTGACTCAAACATATAATTCGAAATGGAGAAAAAAATTAATAGCTCTACATATCACAAAGTTAACCACAGATAATGAAATTGGCTAGTGATGGAAATGAAGAGTTCGGAATGGAAATTGGAAGCAATCGTGATTTCTCCTACAAATTTATGATAACATGACAAAAAAGAATTAATATTATTAAACTTCATATTGGCTGTGAAAGCAACTTTTTGACTTATCGCAATCGCATCAGCTCTAAAGCAATCACATTTGTAGGTTGTAACTAAGATTATGTTTTCAACAAATAGAAAAAGAAAATATACATTACAAAATATTTGTAAATTTTTCAATTTACAAGATAATGATTGCAATTCTTTCTAATTTCAGTTGTAATGCAGGGCATATATCCTTTAATGGTGAGTGACGAGACAATAGTGCAGGTAGCTATTTGATTAAGGATAGAAGGATACCATTACACAAAATAAATCAACCCACAACATTTTAGGGTAATAACATTAACCAAAGTGTAAGAGTAATGTTCACTTCAAACCTCATTTCAGTTTCCAACAAAAATCAACTGGAAAAGCCTCTTACAAAAGTTGTATGCATCTCTTACGCAGCCTCCAGCTCCTTGGAGTCTGGTACTTTTCTCAAAAAGTTGAGGCTAGTTTGCCTGGTCCGCTTGCAAGCAGCTGTTAAAAGCAATAAATATAATCAGGATGGGTTACTTTAATGAATCATGAAAATAAATGCAAAGGTAATGCCTTCAAGACCTTTTTCTTTGCTTATAGATTCAACCACAGAGTCTCGCCAGTCCTCATAAGAATGTTTTTCCATTTTCTTCCGCTTCTTGTAGCATGAAGCCTGTAATGGCATCAACGAGTAAACAGTTGACAGATTAGAGTATTAATTAATGGACATACGTTTGAAGAATGGGGTAGAACAAGTAGAGCAAATAGCACAAAGTTCTCATTCTAGAACACATAAATGGATAGAAAACTACAACAACCGTATGTGAGGAAAATCGGTGAGGGCTGGGTTGAGTTGCTGCAATGGTTATACTTGCACTTCTTCACATTGACCAAAAAACAATATATACTCATGCAATTGCAAGATGAAATTTGTAGAACCAAAATGCTACTTTCATAATGGCAGAAGCTATCGTATTCTGTTCAATTTGAAAACTTTCTGGTTTAAAGTTTTGTTAAACACATCAACGGAATTAATGAATGGAACTATTTTCAAGTCATAGAGTATACTTTCATTCTACACTGAAATTTTGAATTTCACAGAAAAGACTCCTAGGATCAATTAAGACAATATAGAAGCATAAGTCATAACATGCTGTTACATGAAAGTAGGTCTATATTTCGAACTGTATGGAGTTCAGAAGATTGATATCTCCAGATGGCTAAGAAACGAGGGAAAAAAAAGGCAAAGATAGTGGCACAATTGTTGTCAACATGCATGTATTAATACATCCAAGTAATTCAATAGTAAAGATAGTTTGTGGCTTTAACTGAAATCAAGTGTCAGAGAATGAGACTTTAATACCTCTTGTTCTTCATCAGATAGATAACCACCATCCTCGGCTTTCCTCTTTTCTGGCAATACATCTAGCAGTTCTGTTCACAAAAGAATATAGCTAACTTATAAAATAGTACAGCTAACAGTAACCTGTACATAAGAAAAAGTAACACCATCAACGGAATTATGGAAAGTTGCAATACAAAATTGAAAAGACGCATACCTCGGTTCCCCTTGATATCCCTAGGATCTTTTTTCTCTTTTGAGATCCCATAAGCATCAAAACACAAGTCTTTCATGGAAGTGGAAACCTGCAAGTTCATAATTATAGGATAGGAAAGTCAGAGGGAAACTACAGTTGGCAAGAGGAATGCATTGATCCCAGTAGTAAATTCCATTTCTTACTGAAGAGAACTCAGATTCTGAGGCACCACAAAGCTCAATCAACCTAAGTTTATCCACCTTTAGCTGTAAAACAACCAAGACATGACATCATTGTTGGTGAAATGATGTAGGAGGCCAATTTTTAACCCTAACTCTGCAAAAGAATGAGAGATAATCACTCATTTACTACCTTTTGCTTTTTTGCAGACAAGTAGAATGCCACAGCAGTGAATACTGGTCGGGTGAAGTCTGCAGTTGCCCTTCGAGAAGCTGGCAATGATGCAAGAAACCGATCTTTGAATCTGATATTCAGCAGCATACTTATCACCAAATTGTTTACACAAGTATCAACCATTTTAGAAAAGAAACTTGTTCATAAATCTCTATTTATTCGACAAAAAATATTTCAACAAACTAAATAATATCAATGCTAGTGTAATCCACAAATGAAAAGAAATAACAAAAATATATGCACAATAAAGATGCAGGCATGCAGCTATTAGTTATAAGCTTTCAAAACATTTGCAAAAATATGAAAGGAAATGGATCTTACAGAGACAAACCCTTCTGCACAAAAGGAATAATCCTCACACATCCAAACTGAATTGCCAATTCTCTAACATCCAGCTTATTCCTACACCAACAAACTCAACATTAGCACCCATGAAATTACAACAAAAGCCAAAAACGTCCAGTTAAAATAATAAATAAAAATGTAACTCACTTGACCCCAAGACCATTCTGCAAAGAGTTATACGATCTAGTATAAGCCTTCTCTGACAATCCACTCAACTTAATAGCACTAGATCGATCAAGTAAAATCCCCAACCTTCAAACCATTAAATCCACTCATTATTATTGAAAAAACCTACACTAGAAAATGACAATTTACAACTAAGTTCTTTACCTCGAAGCAGCGATTTCCATACAGATTACGGCTTTACAAACCTCACCCTGCATTTTATGAACAATTTTTTTAAAATTAAACCACGTACATATAAATCAAAATGGTCATTCAACTTGTTGATGTCAAACGAGAGATTAAGCAATAACTTACGACTCCGATTACGGAGGAATCGAACTGAACATCGCAGAGACGGCGAAGCTCCGCAGCTTTTCGAATGAGATTCTTGGAATCCGAGAGCCCAAGCCTCTTAGCTATCTCTGAGAGATCCATTTTCCAGATAATCGATTATTTCTGAGGTTTTGTTACGCACTTACACTCTCTCTGCTTTTGGGTGTGACAGAGGTTTGGGCTTCGCATTTGGATTTCTATTAAAAAAAAACAATTTGGTTGACGAATAAAGCGGGTTGAAATGGCGGGAGCTGAAATTTAGAGTTTTTTTTATTTCGGTAATATTATTTTACTACTTTTTATTTCTCTTTTGACTAAAAACATTTACAGCCCAAGCACGATGACGATGAACATGATATTACTTTTCTTCCATTTTTTAAATAATTGAGTGAATGACACAATTTTAAAGCAATTTATTTTAAAACCAACATATATTTTGAAAAATACATATTCAAAATAATTAAATCAACATATATTTTAACATATTTTGTTAAAATATATATATATTCACTACTATTTAAAGATAAATATATATTTTTCTTGTCATATATACATATTTAATATGAAAAATTGTATATAAAAATATTAAAAAAATAACAGATAACAGTGTTAAAAATAATAGATTAGAATTTGAAGTTTATGTTTATAGTATTTTTGAAATTAGGACATCTTCATGGAGGCTCCACTTCATCAAAATGATGCAATTATTTATTGCACGAAAGTTACTTCAAAGAATTATCAAATATAATACTATAAATAATTTAAAATCAAATTTATCAACCTTTAATTATATATCTATCTCTAAAAAATTTATTGATATGTTATGTGATTTATTTATTGGTCTGACGGTAAAATTTATTTTTTCATTTTAAGTCATAAATTTAAATCATAAAAAATTAGAAAAAATATTAATTTTTAATTTATCTTTTATTTTACAATTCGGTATCCTTGTTAAGGAATATTAATTCTTAGTTTAATAACTATTTAAATTTTTAAATATAACAAGAAATTTTTTTATATGTATTGATGTGCATGCTTAAATAGTATATTTTGTCATTTTTAATATAATATTATATTCGTTTTATTTAAAATAACTTCTTATATATAGAGAAGTTAAATTTTAATTGAAAAGATAAGTTATGTCATTCATACACATTTTATATAACTCTTTGTAATATTCGGTATCCCGTTGAGGCGTTCACAATGGAGTTTTTTTTTTTTTTAGACTAGTTGACAATAAAACAATATTTGAAAGCATTTCAAGACTCGAAAACACATTCCGTGCTACTAATAAACCCTAAATATTCTATTTAAAATAATTTCAACAAAAATACATGGGGCCTTGTAGAGTAGTCACAAGCAAAAATTTGTTATTTCATGCGAGTAGGTTATTTCAAAAATCAAATCATATGTACGGGTCCTTTTTTTTTTTACTTACATTAAAAGCGGGTTGATAATAGAGATTATAAAAAACACATATAATGTGTCATGTTTATTAGCATATATATATATGTATGTATCATGTGTCAGCAAACACAATAAGCCCTTAAAGTGCTTTTAATAAGTTATTTTTTTTGTTCACGAAGCGCTATTTTACTTTTGGAAGTGCTTTTATAAAGTCTCAAAAACAGAAACAAACAGACATGTATTTACATTTCCTCTCACTAAAACGAAGTACACAGATTCCCATCCCAAGAGAAATCCATGTACCTCATAGCAGGATTGATGCTATATCAAGTCAATGCCAATTCCAGCTATGAGATAAAAATTATACAAAAGTTGCACAAAATTTTGTAAAGAAATGGACCTGATCGATATTACAATATAAAGCATTTCTCCACAAACGAATTCGTACTGCAACTGTGGTAACAGTAAAAATTTCTCAGTTTTCTCCTTACGAGTTGTTAACAATCTTCATCTCCAATAAGACATGGAACGACAACAAAGTCAGGTGCATGAATACATTGGAGGCTGCTACTCCGTTGTTTCAATGTAAGGTTCATGGTCACCATTACTAGTAACCAACTGATAAACAGTAAAGCAATAACATCAATACTCATGGTAAAAATCACAAGTAAATAATTGCAAGAGGAAGATGATTTTATACCAAGGAACCAAGTCGTTCATATGCCTCCATTACTTTAGGATCTTCCTCATCTTCATAACCCAATTGTATGATCCTTGGTCCATTAACAGCCCAAAAGGCTCTTCGGCCAGCTTCCTGTGAAATGATAGAAGCCAACGTTGATATAATTGTCAACAAAAGGTGACAACGCACAAAGGCTAGAACTGATATAGGAAATAAAAAAAATGGCAAAACAAAGCTCCGGCAATGAAGTATGTTCTCTCTTCCATAATAAAGCACACTTACCGGAATAATTCTAGGAGATAAATAATGGATGAATTCCATTCAACAATTAGTACAGAATTTCCTAAAGTGTAGTGGTATATACTCTCAACACTTACAGAATTTCCCACTCACCTTTGCCTTTATTTTTTTATGCCTTTCAGACTCAACCTCTCATTATAGTATAATCTGTGTGCGCAACATAATAACACAGAGGTCAACTCATAAAGTTAAACTAGATAGCTAATTTGTACATGAATAAGATATTCCGTTTTATCTTCAAAAAGCATCTCGAATTTTCTCATTACTGTTCAGGATTCACCCTAAAAGAAATAGCCACTTAACAGTTAACAAAAACTATTTATTTGACCTGCAGGACGATCAAATATATTGCCTCCAATGCTTGAATTCGAATTTCAGGATCATCAATTGGTTCCCGCTCAATAGATAGCACACTGTTAAGTTCTGCTGGCATCTTTGATGTGTCTTGTTCACTGTAAACCTGTAAAGCCAGCAATAACAGAGGGAGGAAACAATTAAGAAATACAATCAAAATATATATATATGTGTCCAACTGCTGCACAAAAACCAAAATCATCTAAATCATAGATTCAAGTATGGATGAAAAAAATCACAATATTGCATGAAATATTGGTAAATTTACATGGATATTGATATGGGGTAGAAAAATATCTGAAATATCGACAAAAATATCGGAATATCGATTTTGGTATTTTTGCTTTGTAAATAGCAGGATTCTTTTTTGTCTTTGTAATTAGAATATTTATTTTTATTAAGAATCTAATTACGAGAATTACTACTAATAGTTATAATCAAAATGCACAATCTATGCAGGAACCACTTAAGTAAAATTATACATGATGACTTTCCACAAAAGTGACATCATTGGTATTATAGGAATTGATTTAATCCAAAATTTCCTTAAGACAGTTGGGAGAGATAGGTAACCTATACATGGCATATTAATAATTACAAGAAAAATTATTATTATTTGATGTCATGGTATGATTATTGTTTCTATTGATGTCATGTTTTCATAGCTCTAAGATATAAGCCAGGCAAAGTTGTTTTAATTAAATATTTATTTATATTTGTATAGCATGTAACTTAATGCATTGAAAGTTGTGTTATGTAACTTATATTTATATTTGTTAAATAAAGATTTTACTTATATCTCGCTATTATTATATGTATATTATGTGTGTTATATATGTTATAAATACGTCATTAAAATGAAAAAAAATAACTGAATTAGTGTATTATTGTTATTTTAATATTTATGGAAATTTTATAGAATATTTCTAAAACATAACAACAATTCTATAATTTTAGTAAATTTTGTTCATATATCCATCGATATCAATAATATTCTCAATATATTTATAAAATTGAAGTCTTGATATTTCCAATTCAAGTTCATGAAATTTCATCCAATATCGAAGAGAATCATGTTGATAGATGACCTCATCAACAATGAATATACTAGCATTACACACGAAATATTACGTGGGACAAAGCTACCTTTGATTCCGAAGTGAACAACCAAAAGACTTCAAATGTCTCAAGAAGATGAGATCTTTTATACAAAAGATCTGATATCACTTCTTTGCTAATTTGGAAAAAATAGCACGGAATAGATAGATACATGCACAATTATCATGGACATAACGTATTTGACCAATAATAGATGAATAAGAACTTGACAAATTAACCAAAAAAGTCAATGATTTGAAGGTAATATAAGGCAAAAACATAACCTTCTTGCCAGCAACTGGCAGAAGTAGGGCTGGCCAAAGAAACTCTGAAGTCAAAAGCAAATTCTGCAGCTGAGTCTCAGCTTCAAAACAACAATTGTGAATAGTTCCGGAAACCTGTTGAAAACAATCTCACTAAACTTGGCTCATTTATAGTCCCTACTTCACTGCTTTAATAGCTGTTACTTATCAAAAGGTGAATTGCATACACTTCCATGCATAAACAGGACAATCAAGATAGAAGAAACTGGTCCTCCAGAGAAATGTATTGTACATTTGTACTTACCCCTTTCCTTCTCAGTGAACTAGTTGAATCGAACTGTCTAATGATCTGTTTGAAAAGTCCTCGCTTAGGGTCTAGCAAAAGCCTCCTCCCTGCTTCTTGTTTGGAGATGTTTACTAGTATAGAACCAACATGTTCAAATGGATCTTCTGATAAGTGTTTCATGCCAATAAATATTGCAGGCCATCATCAGATATAGAATAAAAATACTAATAAACGTAATGGTGAACCAGAAAAATAAGAAACATGAATGATAAAGTAGATTCATGTAAGAAGCAAAACAGCACCTCCAGTTTCATTGGAAGATCTGCAAAACGATCTCACAAGCTTCATAACATAGAACCCTTGCATCTTCTCATCTCCCATCTAAAACCACAAACACTTTCCAAGATAAGTAATTAATCTTCCCAAATAATGTAGCACATAAGATTGAATTCCTTTTTCAAATGGAAGCAGATTCAGAAGAAACTAATGGCCAAAGCATAACAGAGCAAAGCACACCTGAAGCAATGAACTGGTACCGGCTTCCAACCGTGTGAGATTCACAAGAAGCATTACCATCAATTTGCTGATGCTAGATTCCGGCTTGTATAAAATGTCCATGGCCATTTTAATTATTCCCATTTCAACCATCGTAGCTGCTGATTCTGAATTTTGTGAAAGATTTACGAAAGCTTCTGCAGAGGGTTCTGAAACCTCCTAAATATTGATCCCATAATGTTGTCCATGACCAACATAACAGACTTCAGAAAGAAATAATCAAATAATTGCCTCAACATGATCAAAAAACATTGCTCTAACTAGTCGTGGTTAAAGACTTAAAGTACGTACCTTGCTCCAACTAAGGAGTTGAGATAATGAAGGCAGCACAATCTTGGAATACTTAGAAAGGGACTGTACGCCATCATCAGATCCTGTTAGTCCACGAACAATATCAACAGCCACCTTTGTGACCTATATAACAGAAGCCCGACAATAACTGAGTAAATTACATTAAGCCCCCCTTAAACCGAATACAAATCCCCACTCCACAATCACCCCTCTTCTCTCTCCCAAACTAAAAAAAGGGGTATCAACCCAGAGAGAGAGATAAAGATCTTTAAATTCCATAAAGTCGAATACAATCAGATTAAATTAAAACCAAGTTCCAATTTAAGAATATATAGAGAAAATAATATTAAACTAATATTAACTATCAATTTCTAATTCCTTAATTCTGTTACTAGATTTCCAAATTCTAAATTTTTTGAGAAAAATAGAAAGTTGTTTGATCACAAAATTTCAATTTTCAAAATTAGAAATCAGAACTTGGATGTTGCAAGTTTGATAACCAAATTCTAATTTCCCATTTTCAATTTTTCTTTCTCTAAAATTTAATTTTAAAAATTGTTTTGATAATTTTCATTAAACTTTAGTTCTTTAGGCCATTTCAAGCATCTGAGTTAGTATGTGAAGGTTTTGGATATGGGTTTTGAGTTTCAAAATTCAAGGTAAAAAAAAGTTTAATTACATAATATAACTTTTTATAAATGGAGTTCCATTTAACCTTCTCTTTTATAAAGGTTTAATTGCATTGTTTTGCACATTTTTATTTTGGTATAACATAAAAAACATGTGTTTGAGCAAAAAAAAATGACCTTCTGCTCGATCTTTATAGAGTCCTAGTCTTGAGACATTTGTCCAAGCCTTGGTGCCCTAATTTTGAGATACAGTACCTGAGCCTTGAAGATTGATTCTACAAGCATCTTCACAAGTCTAGAACATACTGAATCATTCAAGAACCGATCATATGGTTGATCTCTCAATATGGTCGAACCTTAATTAATTTATTCTTACTCATGTATTCCTGACATACTGTGACGTGTACCCTTATATAATTGACACGTGTATATGTAATGTCATATATATACATATATATATATATATATATATATATATATATTTATATATATATATGAATCTGATGTCTAACCAAAGCCTAGAGATTCTCATTTCTTAACATCTCTCTAGTTTCTCTTTCTAAATCAGATTATCCCCTTATATTTTGACGCCTACCGTAGGTAAAACACTCGCCTTAAAGCACGAGCTCGTCACTTTGGTAAAGAACCAAATAGAGTACTCGCATTAAAGCATGAGTTAATCACCTCGATCCAACACCAGGTAGAGCGCTCGCATTAAAGCATAAGTTAATCACCTCGGTAAAAAAACCAAGTAGAGCCCTCGTGTTAAAGCATGAGCTGATCACCTCGATCACATATAAGGTAGAGCGCTTGCATTTTAACGCGAGCTGATCACCTTAGTAAAGAACTAGGTAGAACGCTCGCATTAAAGTATGAATTAATCACCTTAGTAAAGAACCAGATAGAGCGCTCACGTTAAAACATGAACTTATGACCTCAGTCACATACCAGGTAAAATGCTCGCATTAAAGTACGAGCTGATTTACTTACTATATCTCTATGCACGATCACTATAGGAAGATAAAAAAAAGGGAAAAGCGAGCTTGGGCAAAGACAATCATGATCCTCCAACTCAAGCTAAAAAGAAAAGAAACCTGAGTATTGTTATTGAAGAGCCCATTCTCGTCGAGCCAACAGACAACTCCTTTAATTGCTCAAGATTTGGGGAAAACACACATTAAGACTTAACCCAAGATGAAATTGAGAGTGTGGCTTTGTACAAAGATATGGCTCCATACCATGTGGACTATTATTATGTCCAGCACCTCTCATATATGACTATTGAGAAAGAGCTCAACGTCATGCATGAGCATGTTGATCCTATTCCTATTCTTATAATGCATAGGCTCCTTTTTCGATTCAATGTGTCGAGCCTTTTACACTTCTACCAAAGTTCAGGAATTGAGTTAACAGAATAGGGAAACTTGATGTTTGGGCATAAGGAATGATCTGCTGCCCAACCTTTGTAGAATCCTAACCTTGAGACATCTATCCAAGCCTTGATGTGCCCTAGCCTTGAGAAATTGTGCCTAAGCCTTAAGATGTCCTAGCCTTGAGACATTGTGCCCAAGCTTTGATACACCCTAGCCTTGAGACATTACTTAAGCCTTGAGGTATCCTAGCCTTGAAGATTGATTCTACAAGCATCCTCACAAGTCTAGAACATTCTAAAACGTTCAAGAACCGACCATATATTCGATCCCTCAACATGGTTGAGCCTTAGTTAATTTATGCTTACTCATGTATTTCTGACACGCTGAAACGTATACCCCTATGTAATTAACACATGTACATATAATGTCTTATATATATATAAAACTGGTGCCTAACCAAGGCCAAGGAATTCTCATTCCCTACCATCTCTCTCTAAATCAGATAATCTCCCAACAACATGTATTTTGTGCGTTAAAAATGGCATTGCATATATTTTCTTTTATAACACAAAAATCATATGCTTTAGAGAGTTAAAAGAGAAGCTTGGTTATATAAAAATTAGAGGAAAAAAAACAGAATTTCTATTCTAAAACTAACTTTTAAAATTTTCAAAATTTGTCTCAATTTCAAAACTGAATTAATAGAAACAGGAAATGAGTTATCAAAATACCCAATTTAAGAATTTAGAAATAGGAAATTAAAATGTTCATCAAACACTAAATTTGACGTTTCCATCCTAAATTTTCACGCTTACAGTTTTGTTGTCTTCAGCTACTAGATATCAAAAACAATGCCAAAGGAATTGGAATTATATTCAAGCATCAAAATCTACTAGAAATTTCGAGTACTTGTTCAGTCGAAGAACTTCCGAGTTTTTAACATACGGCGCGGGTAAGAAAACGGAAAGTACAAACCTGAGGAGATGAAGAGGACAGAAAGCCCACAAGCTCTTCCAGTTCGGTCGCCATTGTTTGTTTCGCTCGTACTACTCGGAGTGACTGCGCCGAACTACCACAAATACGCTGTACTCTTTTGAACACGAAGTCGTTGAGCTTTAGCTTGTTTAACCTAACTCGAATCAGAAGTCCAATCCCCATCAGGAAAATAATAATAATAATAATAATAATAATAATAATAATAATAATAATAATAATAATAATAATAATAATCTAAATGAAGGTATTTTTATCCAAAATTACGTTCTAAGTTAAAAACGTTTTATCATAATTTTATCTAAAAACATTCAAAAAATTATATGAACAAAAATTTAAACACAACGAAACTAAAAAATAAATTAAAAATATATTTTCTCTTGTTAATCAATAATCAAATTTTAACATTTATATAAAAATTTCAATAATTTTTTGATTTAATGTTATTATTGATTTACCAGGTTTATTGTCTGCGTTTGATAGTGAGAGAACTAATACATTGATGTTACAAAAAAACATATATTTTGTTTCAATTTACATTCCATAATTATTTATATATTCCAAATAACTAATAGTTAACTTGAATTAATCTCTAATTTAAAGTAATTACAATTATAAATGTTAGTTTCACGTGCAAACACATTGACAACTAATATCATGACAATAAAGTATTAATAAAATGTGTTGCTTAGGATTTATTGAGTCCGAACCAACTTAAGCCTCTTATTGAACATGTTGGTTCATTTGTTTTAAAAAAAGATATATGTTGTTTTATTCTTCTAAAGACTCACTCCATTAGTTATTATTCTTGTAAATATGAAACTTTATGAAGTAAAGATACAAATATTCTATTAATTATGATCAAAATATATAAAAATTTATTAATTTAAAATAAAATATTACAATTTCATTAATTATTAAAAAATATATTAAAACTTAAAAACTTAAAAAAAATGTTATAAATGAAGCATATAAACAGATATATGTGTTTTTTTTATTTTCTATTTATTCAAATCTATGTAAATTAATATTTTTTGAGTTATTGATTTAGGGAATGTATTGCAACTAAAAAATTATTTACATATGTGTTCACGTGTTCTATTTATGACATTTTTTTAAATTTTAGATTTATGGTCAACATTTTAATAGTTCGTAGACTTATAATGCACAATCCAAATACTAGTGATCACTATTACAAAAGGGGTATTTAAGTCGATATATAAATTCGATTTTTGAAAAAAAAAACTAACTTATAATAAATTTAAAGTCAATTCGGTGTAGAACTGACACTACGTAATGTAGCATAGTATAGTCGGTTGACGTGGTCAACCGACACTATCCACGTAGCGTAGCGTCAGTTGACACTTGGAACTGACGCTACGTTCACGTGTAGCGTCGATTTGACACTTGAAACCGATGCTACATCCTATGTGGATAGCGTTGGTTGACATGTAGAACCGACGCTACACACGTAGATAAATTGTTTTTTCTTCTTTCTTTCCTAGACAGAAATTATTCCAAGTGTTGCATAACTCTCATAAACCTAAATCTTCCTCCACTTTTCCTCTACTCTATCTTATTTTTCGGCCACCTACGACCACCAATTTCAGCGTCGATTAGTGAGTTTTCCTCCTCTCTAACTAATATTTTAGATCCCCTATATTTTTTAACAAAATATTCAAAAAAAATTATATCTATTTCTCACTTACAAAACACTATTTTTTCTTCATTTTGTCACTTCATTTACTCTTGTAAGTTTTTCTATTAATCCTACGCACTTATTATTCATATTTTTTTGTTATTATGTGTATAAATTTTTGTATTATATATGTAGGTTTGTATTATAACATCAGGAGAAGAATATGATGATCTTGAATAATATAAAACAACACCATGGTAATTTTTCTACTATTAATTAATATTTTATTTTTCAATTATTTGTATTATTTAAACTATTTATTAAACAAATTTTTTTTCTCTGCTATTATTTAGTGATCGAATACAGGTTTTAATTTGAGTATAATAGAAAATGAGTAAATTTTGTAAAAAATTAAAAATTTAAAATCGGTTAAACGAACCGATTTTAATACCCTTTTTATAGTAGTGGAACTTTTATACATTTTGATAATTTGATCATAATTAATAAACTTTAGTTACTTTTTTTATATCTATTGTCTAATAAAGCATGATTATTTTGTCAAGTGGATTTTACATGACATATCTTTGGTTTTCTACATGTAAAAGCACACAACTCTAGTGACTTGAGACACCTCACTCATGCAATAAATGTGGTACTTTAGTATCTTATCTATGGCAACCTGGCATAAGAAAACAATAGATCCAATTTTGACTAGAGAACATTTGATGCACTTTGTGGTAAGCGACCAGAACATGCAAGACCTTGCAACTTAACTAGCAAAGTCTAGCCAAGTGTGAGATATGAGCATACCAACACCATTTCCAATATGCAATTGCTCATTGCCTTTGTAGTCTATCTTTGCAACAATAAAACTTGGATCAACTGTGACATGGTAAGTTTCTCCTGAATCAATATAACAAAGGCTTGTTAGAGGTAAAAGTAGAGGAATTTTGTTGAGTTTGTGTTTTTCCTTCATTGGAAGAAGCTATAAAATTATGGTTATATGTTGGTGGTTGATAATTATAATCAAATCTATATCAGTAACGTAAAACTAGATGGTATATCTTGCCATACAGTTCACAAGCATGGCGTACATTATTGTTGTATCCTCTACCACATCCTTTACCTTAATAAAGTGCATTGACTTGTGCTCTCATTATTAGAAAAGTTAATTGGAGTTTGAGGTTTGGATTTAGCAACATTTGCATTAGCATTAGAAAAATGATCCGAGTTGAATTACCAAAAAATGCATTGCCTTTGTTTTGACCAATTTTATTAACAAAATCAATTGAAGGCAACATTAAATTGTTTGCAAAAATTTCATTATTCTCAATTCTTTTTTCTCTTTTCTCTGTTGAGAAGCAAAGCTTGATTTATCTAATTATAATGGACTAAATTTTACTTTGAAATGTTGCTAAGACCATATCATAATCATAGTCCAATCCATTAAGGATCGCATGTACCTAATCTTCTCCATGTATAGAATAACCAGCTTTGGCTAGCAATCATACTATCTCTTTGATTTTGGCAACATACTCTAAAATATTGTTTTTTTCTTGATATTGCTCAATTTAAATTTGATCTGAAAAATTTAAGCTTAAAAATCAATGGTGAAAGAGTTCTCCAAAGCACACCAATTTTTTGTTGATGTATCATAATTAGAAACCTTTTTGATTAGATCATCATTCATAGAAACAATCATCAAGAATGCTATCATTTGATCTCGATGACACCAAAACATATAATCTTTATTAACAACTCCATTGTCAAGAATTATCAAAGGACATTTCTTTCTTCCTATAACAAAATCTTCAAGTTCATAATTCTTCAAAATTCTAATTATTTGTTTATTTCAAATCATGTAATTAGCATGATTTAACTTTATTGTGGAGATTTGATCGTTAAAAATAACTACATATCTATCAAATAGATTAGATGAACTGATTTGATTAGAGGAATGACCTCTCGTTTGACTAAGATCTTCCATTGATTAAATTTCGTTTATTTTAGAGAAGCTAAGTTATGATACTATGAGAAGAATGCATAAAAGTTGAATTGTTTGATAAGGAAACAAAACAAGAGCACCAAAAGAGAAAGAGAAAGCATTAGGAAAGAAAATGAAAATAATAATGGCAAGAGAAAGAAGATAATGAATAATACTATTTCATTAATTGTTCATTATAGTCCAACTTATAACTTGTACATCTATTTATACTGTTGCAATTACTTAGTAGCAAAGCAAAACAAACTTGTTATTGTAATGTATCAGTAATGTACTACGTATTGTACTATCACTTTAGCATACCGAGAATTCGAAATACAAGTTAAAAATGTAAAAGGTGACATGTGCTTGTAACTTTTGCTTAGAAGAGTAGTCCCATGTGCTTGCTTGAAAATGCTAACTGATTTTCTGTTATGATAGCCACGTTGGGCACGTTGGCTTGAACGGAGTCTTGAGCATTAGTTTGTTACATTGATGAGTCTTAAGCATTAGTGCATTGCATTATATCCTTAACAATAGTTATTAATACTTAACACATCCCTAGTTCAACTTCAAGTTTTCAGTTAAAATCACACAAATATTATTTAAATAATAAAAATATTTTTGTCTAAACTTTTAGCATACTAATATTAATTCACATATTTACATGTTATTGACCTTCTATTAACAAATTATAGTAGTCGACGTTTCACTTCGTCAACATTATTATCAATAAATTGTCAAAGGAGAAATAAAGAGGAGCTCTCAGTAGGATAAGGAGGATATTTAGTCCCCAAGAACCCAAAGGACAAAGACAAGGTAGCAAGGCCTCGAAGACCGGATGGATACATATACAGATAAATACACATAGTCAATGTTTTATTTTTTATTTTGTCATTCTTACTTGAATTCGTCTTTGTCTTTCTCACTCCAACGCGTAGTATGCATTACTTGATATTACAAATGAAAACAAAAAATGAAGAAAGAAAAAAAAACCCTCAAGGCGATGTCTGATTTGCAGTTCATATTGCAAACCTGGATTTAAAGCTTTACTAATGATGTACTGTTTATTAAAAAAAAAAACTTGTTTTACAGAATAGCAACGTTCTAGATCAGTTTTCAAGGCAGCTGTGATTAATATAAGAAAGACAAAACCTGCCTCTATATGGCTCAAAAGATTTTCAAGCTGTTCGCTACAGTCACATGCAGGGGTGGATGTATCTACTGCTCTGGAGGGACACATCTAATCTCAACTTTCAATAAATATTTTTTTTATATAATATTTATAAAATTATAAAAAAATTAATTTATAAAGTATAAATATCTCACCTGATTTTTAAATAATAAAAACTTTTAACAATCATCGTATCATTAACACTTAATAATTTAAACATAGCTTTACTAAAATTATATTTAAAAATAAATACTACCTGAAAAATGACTAGTAATATTTTTTACTCAATATATGTTGCCCCTTCCAGTAAGTAAATCTTAAATTCGTCACTTCATTACCTTTCCAATGCTTTACCTGCTAAAGCTTCACTATCGTTACGGTTTGGTGAATCGGAAGAAATGTATATAAATTGGCATCCAGTTGAGGTCAAAGACAACAATGAAATCAGCAACAAATGAATATCAATCCAAATGAATGACGCTTGGAGGCATCAAAACAATATTCCATCACCTACATAAGGTACAATGTGTCATGCCAAATATAGCAAAACCAATTATCTTTAAGCAAGGTACCGATACAATTTTCTGTCTGTAAAGTCTCTCTCCAAAAATTCCCTCTCAATAAGAGACTCGATGCGTTTCTTAATCTCTATCGGATTGGCTAGGAAACGCGATTGCAACTGCTTTGTGACCTCAGCTATTACATTGTTATGGTCTAGAGTCTTCCTTGCTTTCATGATCCTAACTATCGCAGCTTCAATCTGAGGCTTCCTGTCCTCCTCCACTCTTTGACGGGTTTCATGCTTTTCAGGTTCTGATTCTTTTTGCGCAACCACAGTTCCTATCTTCACCTTATAGAATTTGCTTGCAAACTTATCATTAACAAAAAATCCATCATCCTCGTCAATGTCTTTACTCATAGGCTCTTTACGGAGAATGTTCTTTCCCTTTACACATGCCAAAGATTGTAGACACCTTTTCAAATCTGAGGTTGGAATTTCTGTTGCCTGCTCAATCTCCTTGTAGCTAAGGCGATCATCGTTGTTAAATAGCATTAAGACACACATTTGGTAAGTAGAAACATTCAATTCATGTTTCTGGCCCTTCCCAAAAGTGGCCTTTATATCTGCTGTGCCCATGTTTGTTTGCCAGGACAATCTCCGACCAGTATGGGTCCCAAGGTAATATGATCTGAACTTCTCACAAAGTGCAGACATTTCTGCTGGAAGGTTGCATGTAACACTAGACTGAGTTGGCCAAGATCCTGTAGTAAGAACTTGTACAGTTAAGGTAGGGCCACCAGCCAGCTCAGGGTGACTTGAGTAAAACCCTTGCATGGTATCCTGAGAGGTTTTCATGTCAGTAAACATGCCCTCCAATTTTGAAGTAAATTGGTAACCACATTCTGTCTTTAGCTTAACTATCAAGCTTCTCTCTGCATCATCAGAAACAGTTTTACCAGACAAAAGCCTCTTTGCAAGATGTTGCTTGTAATATTTTTCAAAGACATCTTTCTCTTGCAAGAAGCGGAACAGCATCATCACCTTGTCAAGAATAATTTCTACATCATCCTCATTAACCTCCTTCAGACCTTTACGGAGTTTATCATCAACAAACAAAGAGATGAACTCGGGTGAACGTGGGTTCAAATTAATGAAATACTCAAAAGAGGAATTTAAAGCGTTCTGAAATGTTTTGTCATTGTTGAATGAGGTACTAATGATTTTATCATACTTATCTTTCTCATCCAAGAGTCTCTGGACAAACTCCACTGGATCCTTGGACCTTTCAGGATCACTAACAAGCTGTTTACCTGTTTCCCTGATGTGAGAAGTCATTACTTCACGTAAGGTAGAAAGACCATTCGGCACTCGGCGGAACAAGCAGTACATTCTTCCAAGATCTTCGTACTTATCATCAAGAAGCATATTCACCAGACCTGAATTCTCCATGTGTACTAATCTCAGCATGTGATTTGTAATCATCTCTCTCTCTACCACATTAGTTATCTTGGCTTCACTCTTTACATCCAAATAATGTGACACCCTATCCAGTTCCTCGTTTAAACGTCTCTCAGCCTTCTTTAGATAGTCCCCACAATCACAACACTCAATAAACCCTTGAGATTCGCCCCTGTAAAACTCAGCTGAAACCTCCAAAAAAGGTTTCTCGAAGTCTTCTTGATAAACAGAAGGGCCTAAATCCATCAGCATCTTAACTATATTTCTCATCAATCCCCTATTAATAACTTCTCCAGTTCTTTCCATAAGTATTAGTTGAAGGAGCGTAGCAATAAGCCTTGCCTGAATTGTATTGTAGTGCACAATATTGTCCCTCCAAAGGTTCAGCCCAAGTTCATGAACAGGTGTTTTCTGTGTGCTTGGGATGTAAGTCCTGTCCATGTACATCAGTATATCACGAATCATTTGCAAAGCCTTGTTATGATCGTTCCATTTCTTATTCAGTTCTTCAAGAAACAAACCTCCCTGAGCAGCTTCTATGGATTTTGCCATTCCTTTGAGATGACTGGTCATGGTAATAACCAGCCCTGAATACAGCTTATCGCCAAACTTGTGCAGCACCATATTGTAAGCATTTCTGGATCCATGAAAGAATAGTGGAATCAGAAATACTATTTTTTTATCTCACATGAAAAAATTAAATACAACTTATATAATTCTTTCTACACAGGTGTGTATGTATGCATGACAGTGAATGAAGGTAGGAGGAGCAGGAAATTTGCTATTGCAAGATATAGACTGCACTCAAATTCAACAGACACATAAGGTATAACTTATTAACATAGCAAGTATTACTATAATACTGACAAATTGTTTTCACTTTGAAGGTGCATACCCATAAAAAGTCTCAGAATTCAAACGCCTTTATTTTTTCAGTAGTAGGAACATCCTTATCAAGCCCTCGATTCTAAAAAGGTTTGGTCTTCTTATACTCTTAAGGGACATTTCGACCACGGATTTTGTGGATTAAATAAGAGAGGAGATTTTTTTTTTGTTTGTTTGGGGGGCCGGGGTGGTTTTCTAATAATTTGGAATAAAGGGTAAAAAAAAATATGTTGAGAAAATAGTGGGAAAACGTTAAAAAAAATCTATCATATTTTCTCAGGAACGAACAGAAAATCAATTTTTCTAAAAGAAAACTTTATTTGGCTTAAAGCTCGCCTTTAGCCCTCTATCTACTCCCAACTTCCATCTCTCACTCTCTCTCTCCCTCTCCTCATTCTCTCATGTCAACACGTCTCTATCCATCTCCCCATCTCAAGAGTCAAGATCATCACTCCATCTCTCCCTCTCAAGGGTCAGACCATCACTCCATCTCTCTCTTCCCCTAATCTTTGACAAAGCTTATCAAGCTCTGACTGCAATAGGAAACTAACCATGGAGTTTCAAGGCAGAGGGTGCCTAAAGGGAATTCTTTCTAAGTTTTTCTCCAAAGCTCTGGTTCTATGATGTATTTGTGGGTTTTTGTATATATTTCTTAGTTATTATTCAATCTATCTTGTATCTTCCATCCAATATGTATGATAACTGTGGTTCATCTTTATTCACAATTTTCATTATCTTTCGTTATTTGAGACCTTTCCGTATTAAAATATTTATGAGTCACTTGTCCATTGTGATTCTTATACATTTTACAGTTTTTGCTTCTTTTTTTCCTTTTTAATGTTTTTTAGGAAAGTAGAGAAGGATGAATATGCAAGATTATGTTTCAAAGGCATTGCTCCATGTTAATTCAAGATCATAATAACTATATTATTTATGTATGAGTTTTTACTTAAATAATTACTTAGGATGTTAAAATTTTGATTAACTACAATTTTTGAATAAATAGAAAATATTTTAACTTTTCCTTGAAAGTTTCCTGGGGACCTAAACAAAAGAATTTCTTTTTGGTATAGATTCTTTTACTCAATTACTCTCCTCAAGAAACCAAGTACAATAAAAGTTTTCAGCTCTTTTAACTACTAAATTTTACTTCATTTTTCTTTTCCAATTTGTTTCCTTACAAAATTTGACATCCATGACAAATATTATGTTTCTCTGATAATTATTATATATATTTCATATCATTTCTGTTTTATTTTTGTACAAGAGTTTTAGTCTATGTATATTAAGAAAAACGAAAACTAAAACCTAACCCTAGTTGCTGCACCTCCATGTTTTACGGCTCCACTAATATTATTGTCTGTCATTCCTTGTTCCACTAAACATTGGTGTCTGCTACTGTTGCAACATGCACCACAACACACACCAACACTCCCCTCAAGTTGGTGCATATATGTCTCTTATGCTCAACTTGTCAAGTGAGTTGTAAAAGTTCTTTCAAGACAGATTTTATGAGTATATCAACCAATTGATCTTCTGATTTAACAAATGAAAGCTAAATAATTTTTTCTTCAAGATTCTATTTGATGAAGTTCCGATCCACTTCAACGTGCTTCGTGCGATCATGTTGAACTGGATTGTGGGAGATAGCAATGGCTGCTTTGTTATCACAAAATAAGTTCATTTCAGAGTTAGGAGCAACACCAATCTCAGTTAGAAGTTTTATCAACCAAAGCAGCTCACATATTCCCTTGAACATTCCTCGAAATTCAGCTTCAGTACTAGATAAGGCAACTACCTTTTGCTTCTTGCTCCTCCATGTAACAAGATTGCCCTCCATAAAAATAAAGTACCCAACAGTAGATTTCTTATCCTTGATATTTCCTACCCAGTCTGAATCTGTATATCCAACGACTTCCAATTGACCATTCTTTGAAAACATAAGTCCTTTCACAGGAGATGATTTTAAATAACGAAGTATTCGCATGACGGTATCCATATAGTCTTCACTTAGGCAGTGCATAAACTGACTCACGACACTCACAACATAAGCAATCTCAGGTCAAGTATGAGATAAATATAACGAGTTTACCTACTAACCGTTGATATCTTTGTTTATCTATTAGTACTTGGTCCACATATTCTCCAAGTTTATGATTTTGAACCATCGAAATATCGATAGGTTTACAATCTAGTAATCCTGCCTCTGCCAGTAGGTCTAGAGTATATTTCCTTTAGGAAATACATATACCTTGTTTTGATCTTGTTACCTCAATGCCTAAGAAGTATTTGAGCCCTCCCAAGTCCTTCATTTCAAACTCATTTGATAATTGTTCTTGAAGCCTAGAGATTTCTTCTTTATCATCCCCTGTAATGATCATGTCGTCTACATAGACTATAAAGGCTGTTATTTTTCCCAATCGATGTTTTAGAAAAAGAGTGTGGTCAGAGTTGCTTTGTTGAAACCCATATTTCCTCATTGCTGAACTCAATCTGTCAAACCATGCTCGAGGTGATTGTTTTAGTCCATACAATGTTCGTTGTAATCTACATGCAGTTTCTTTTCCTGATGTAACAATATATCCTGGTGGATATCCATATAAATCTTTTCTTCAAGGTCACTATGAAGGAAGGCATTCTTCACGTCAAGTTGGTGCAATGGCCAATCTAAATTTGTTGCAAGAGAAAACAAAACTCTAACAATTTTTAGTTTAGTCACAGGTGAGAAGGTTTCCTGATAGTCTATACCATGTTTCTATGTATACCCTTTTGTTACTAGCCTCGTCTTGTATCGATCAACTAACCCATCTGCTTTATACTTAATGGAGAAGATCCACTTGCATCCTACCATCTTCCTCCTTTAAGGTAGCTCGCTTAACACTCATGTGTTATTCTTCTGCAATGTCTCAAATTTTTCTTTTATAGCTTGAGCCCAGTTTGGATCAGATAGGGCTTCTTCAACGCTACTTGGAATTTGACTTTAGGAGAGTGTTTGTGCAAATGCCCTTATAGGTTCTGGTAACCCTTGAGTAGATACATAATTGGCTATTGGATACTTTGATTGTCGTTCTTCTCTATTTGGAAAGTATTGATTCAGAGGTTTTCCTCGATTGTGTCTGAAAGGTAGAACATAACCAACAGGTGTATCTATAGCATTAGTTTGTAAAGGTGTGATAGGATAGCTTACCTCAAGAGTATTCTCAGCAAGAGGATCATTGGGTACTAGAGAGTGGAGGGGTGCATCAACCACTGCATATTCTGGAGATTCAGTCACTAGTTCAGATTCAATTCTTAGAAGTTCAAGTTCGGGTCTAGGTATTGGCTCATCCATATTGTTGGCATTATCTGAGTATGTCAGATTGTTGCTAATGTCTAATACTTCAACATCAAGCCAATTCCGTTCTTCACTATAACTCTCTCCCTGAAGAGGGTAATTGGATACTGATGATGGGAAAAACCATTCAGATCTAGGAAAGTGACATTCATGGTAATGTAGGTTCTTTTAATAATAGGATCGTAGCACCGGTATCCCTTTTTTTGTACGCCATATCCCAAGAATACACATCGGACAACACATGGATTCAACTTAGTTAATTGATTTTTATGGAGGTGGACAAAAGCAACACATCCAAAAATTCGAGGCGGAAGCATCAAAATAGTAGGCAAGGGAACACGATCAGATAACATCTTTAATGGAGTCTGAAATTGTAAGGTTTTTGTGGGCATACGGTTCAGTAGATACACAACTGTAATAACAGCATCACTCCAGTATCTACTAGGCATATCTGTAACAATTAGTAAGGTCCGAGCAGTTTCTAAAATATGCCTATTCTTTCTCTCCGCAGTCTCATTCTATTGTGGGGTTTGTGAACACGAGGTTTCATGGAGAATACCATGGTTGTCCAAGTATGTCCAAAATTGTTGATTAACATACTCCTCTCCATTATCAGACCAAAAAATCTTAATTTTTTCAGAAAATTGTGTCTGAACCATGGTGTGAAACGTAGAAAATACTTCATCTTTATGTTTGAAAAGGTAAAACCATGTCATTCGTGTACAATCATCAACAAAAACTACAAACCAACGATGACCTGATGACGTAGTGACCGGGAAAAGTCCCCAAACATCAGAATGTACTAAAACAAAAGGAGTCATACTTTTATGCATGCTCATAGGATAAGATGCCCTATGACTATTTGCTGAGATACAAGTATCATATTTGAAATCCGAGTGTGTGATATTTGAAAATAAACTAAAGAGTAGGTGCTTTAAATACCCAAATGATGGATGCCCAAATCGATGATGACATAGCCAAATCTGCCGTACCTTGTTACTAACGTGTGTTGCATGTGATTGGCTCTTCTTGAACAAAGGTCATCCACATAATATAATCCTCCTCTCTTAATACCACGCCCAATGATCTCCTTGGTGAGAATATCCTATAGAAGACAAAAGGTAGAATACATCAATACTACACAGTTAAGATCTGAAGTGACCTGACTTACAGACATTAGTCTGTTTGAAAGAGAGGGTACAAGTAAGGTATTAGATAATGATAACGAATGAGATAAGATCACTTTTCTAGCCCTTATAATTGGATAAGTGACCCCATTGGCATTGACAACACGGCTCCGTCTCGACTGGGTTGTATTGGAGAGATCTTTTGGGTCAAATGTCATATGATCTGTAGCTCCAGAGTTTAGAATCCAATCCTCATTATCACTACGAGTAGAGATGTGAAATGCTTTACTTGAAATACTTGGATCCTGGAAAGATTCGACCTAAGGAATAAGAGATAGTGATGCATTATTGGTAGCCACAGCGGCTCGCCCAGTGGTTTCTCGTTTCTTCCGTGCTTGAAGATCATTCCACCATTTTGGATACCCATGTAGTTTGAAGCAGTTTTCACGGGTGTGTTTGGAGTTTCTACAATGACCACATTTCATGTCAATAGATGTTGGATTTCTCGTGGATTTCTTGCTACCCAAAAAAGTTCCTGGTTCTGGTGGCATCGGATTATGGTGTCCCTTGATCCCTTTGAAAGCTATAACTGCTCCGGGTGTCGTATCTACACCCGTGATCATCACGGTCTGCCGAACCTCTTCCCTACGGATGAATCCATAGGCTTGTTCCACCGTAGGGAACGATTTGATTTGAAGCACATCACTTCGAGTTTTATCTAGTCTGTCATCAAGTCCATCAAGGAAGGTATACACTCGATCTTCCTATGCGATGGAATTGTATTTTTGTATGTCAGTCGCACACTCCATTGGATTAGGACGACGAAAATCAATTTCTCGCCACAACCCTTGAAGGTCATTGTAGTATTTTTCAATGGATCCACCCGACCGCTTCATACGAGTAACTCGACGGCGAAGATCATACACTTGAGACGTGTCTGTCCCATCATAGTAGGTGATAGCAGCAGAATCCCAAACCTATTTCGCAGTTGGGAATCGAATAAAATTTGCAATTAAGGAGGGGTCCATTGAATTGATCAACCATCCTTTGACAATGGTATTTTCAGTGCGTCATCTCCTGAAGAAGAGTCAGTTTCAGCAGGTTGAGAAAAATCCCCATTGATATATCTTAATTTTCTTTGCCAGAGATATACATCTCCACCACCTGAGACCACAAGGCATAGTTGGATCCTCCTAACTTGATACTAATGGGGGTAGTCGACGCTTCAGTTAGCGAAGGTTGTGAGGTGGTCTGAGCTCTAGTTAGAACTTCCGTCATTTTTGTAGTCAACTCATTCAATATGGAATTGGTGGTTAAATCTCTAGATTCTACCATGAATCTATCACTTCTGTTTTTTTTCCTTTGTTTTTTTTACACCAGCCACTATATATATATATATATATATATATATAAAAACCAGAATATAACCCTAATTTTTTTCTATTCACATAGAGCGGCGCCCTTCTTCTTCTAATGGTAGATCAGGATGGCCGAACCCTAACCGACTACAACATCCAGACAGAGTCAACCCTCCACCTGGTCCTCCGTCTTTATCTCTGTCTCTATGGAGCGGCGCTCTTCTTCTGCTTCGTTCCAAGTTTCTCCATGGCTGCCCACGACGGCAGCTAGACTGGTACGTAGAGAGACTGCACCAGCCCCAATGAGTAAGCGACGTTGGGCAACTGCGACGGCTCCAACGAGTAGATAGACTTGAACCGCAGGTAAGCTGCAATGACTCCAACGAACAGCTTGATTAGTATGGCTCACTGAAGGGTTCTGTTGAGGTCGCGACGACGAAACTGACGCTAAGCAGAAATGGAGACTCTAGATACTAGATGGTCGCAGCACTGGTGAGGTTTTACTGTCTACCCATCCCCTCAGGTTTCAACCTCTGTGGTTGAGCCTTACAACATTGTTCTTTCTACTCATTCCCTTCTTGAGCACATTGATGTTGTTTTTCTTGATAATGAGGCCATTTATGATATATGCCGACGATCCCTAGACATTGAGCGCCCAACTTACACTAACCTCAACCGCTTGGTTTCTCAGGTTATTTCATCTTTGACTGCCTCTCTGAGGTTTGATGGTGTTTTTTTTTCAATATTGCAATTGATCGATTTCAACGAGTAAAACAGAAATCAACTTCGAGGAAAATGTAAACCAAAATGACCACACCAGAAATCAGAAATCAAAATGGTAGTAGAATATAAATCAACGTAGCAGGTAATTCCATTAGTCAGCAATAACTTGCTCTGATACCATGATAAATATTATGTTTATTTGATAATTATCATATATATTTCATATCATTTCTGTTCTATTTTTGTACAAGAGTTTTAGTCTATGTATACTAAGGAAAACGAAAACGAAAACGAAAACGAAAACGAAAACCTAACCCTAGCTGTTGCACCTCCATATTTTATGGCTCCATTAATATTATTGTCAGTCATTCCTTGCTCCACTAAACATTGGTGTCTGACACTATTGCAGCATGCAACACAACACACACCAACAATCTAGATATACCCTTAAAGAAAATTATTGTCTAAAATCAAGTTGAGAGCCATATATATACCATGAATATACAAGGATAAGAAACAAAAATTTCATATAATCACCCAACTTACTTAAAAATTCTAGACAGAAGCAATCTTTAAACATTTAAACTACAACTATCTAGGAACTACCGAACTATGCCTCCAAAGTCCAAACTGAAGAAATAGCTAGACCTTTATATTACCAAAGCACAGGAATACAAACAAAAAGTACAAACAGACGAAACTTAAAAAAAGCAAGTAGAAATTATGCGAATCAATATACATAGATTAGCTTGCAACAAAATCTGCTGGTTATTCAGGCTAGATAATCAACCAATCGCATGAAATTATTATTGCAATAAAAAAATATAAAAAATAAGATAGAGAACGAACCTGTAAAGCTCTTCAAAGCTAAGGCCACTAGAGTTGTGATTGTAAATCTCCATGATTGCATGCTCAAGAATCTTCCAGGTCTTCTCGGCGTATTTTGGATCAACAACAACCCTATGTTTAAAGGCTTCTATCTGGAAATTCCTTTTCTTCTGGTTATTCATGATATTTTCCGATTCCTAAATCTAAATCAAAACGAGCAAAAAGGAACGAATTTTAAAAAGAAGAAAATCGAAATCAGAAAGATCGTTGATTTTTGATAGCCAGGAAATCTATCGAGAAAAAATGACAAAAAAAAAATTGTGAAGCGGAGAATGTAAATGAAGAAGGGGACGAAGTATGGGAGCCTGGAGAGAATTTGAAAGAAATCAGTTTCGGGATTTTAGATATAAGAAATTGTTGGGAGAGTATGGGTGCAAAGAAAGCAAAGCTTTTGGGCTGTTTGGAATATCTTCTGTCGAAGATGGTGATCGAAGTCTTCCTCTTCTATATATATTTTCATTTATCTATTCAACAAAAAACAAAGCTATGAATTTCTCTTTTGAAAAAATATCCTACAAATCTATTAGGCAAATTAACATTTAAATATTCTAAAAGGTAAAGTGATATAATTATTTGATTTTATAATTTTATAATAATAAAAATTTAAAATAAACTATATTATTTTAATAATTTGTATTTAAAATATTATTATTATTTATCAAATAATTAATATACGATTAAAATACAAATTTTTAACAAAATAAAATTAAAATGTAACGTGAAATAATTTAAAAAATAAATAATAGTAAAATTTAAATAAAAATTTATTTAAATATTTTTTTTGAATTTTTAATAAAAATTCAAAATTAATAAAATATTAAAATAAAATAATGACAATTAACAAATAATAAAAACTAATATTTTATGATTTTTTTTATATTAATAATAACTTAATTATCGTTGAATATTCATATTTTATTAGCGTTTAATCACTTGATAAAAAATATAATAATATTTTAGTAAAAAATCATTATAATAATATATTTTATTCTTAACTAGTTAGTTTTTACAAAATTAAGAGACTAAATAATATTATTTCTAATCTAATGGATTAAATAATACAAATGATTTAATTTAAATGACTTATATGACATTTGTTAAACATAATAGGACTATGATATCTCATTTTTTAAACTGAACTAATATCTGATACACTACTTGTGGTACAAGCTATTAGGTTTAAAACAAAATAAGTCAAATCAAGATTTTTAATATAAACTTAGTAGATTTTTAGGATATTATATGAAAATTAATGGAGTAATATACAAATTATCCAAACTAGTAGATCAATTTGATATTATAACTCTTTTTAAGTGTAAAATTATATAATTTTACTTAAAAATACAATTTGATCATGATATTATTGAATTTGATACTTTTAATATTATTATTATTAAAAATACAAATTATAGTAATAAGGGATGTCAAAATTCTCCAATAGGTTTGGATAACCATGGATAATAATCAAATTGGTTTTTTTGGTAAATTTTGGCTTAATTTTCAAGTTTGGTTATTCTTTTATTTAAATTTTTTGATTTGGTTTTAGTTTCAAGAGGGTGGATAATCAAATCTTGATATTTGAAATTATAAATTTATATTTTATTAAATATTATATTTTTCATGCAAGATAAAAACACTTACCCTATGTTTGATTGACTGGAATAAAATATAATTAGAATTGATTACTTTAAATTTTATGTTTAGTTGAACTAAAAAATGAGAATGGAATAGAATTGATTCTTAAAAAGAAGGAGTCAGAATTCCTTCTCCTCTTAAGGAATCATAATTTCATTCTCATCTTAATTTTTTTTTTCAATTTTACTCCAACCCCAAATATAATTCTAAATCCTAAACCCAAAACCCTATTTAAAAAATAATAATTTTAACTCTAAAACTTAACCTATAAATATAGCTTTAAATCTCAAATCTCAAATCCCAAATTCCAAAATCTTATTTTAAAAAATAATAATTTTAACCATAAACCTCAACCCACAAATATAATCCTAAACCTTAAACCCCAAAACCTTGTTTAAAAAAAATAATTTTAACCAAAAATCCTATTTAGAAAAATAATAATTTTAACCTTAAACCTTAAACCCTAAACCTCAAATCCCAAATCCCTAAATCCTATTTAAAAAAATAATAATTTTAACCTTAAACCCTAAACCTAAAATCACACATCTCAAATCCAAAACCCAAAATCCCAAAATCTCAAATCTTAAATCTCAAAACTCTAAATCCTATTTATAAAAATAATGATTTCAATAATGTATTTTATCTTACGAAAAAATAATAATGAAATAATGTTATTTAAACTTTACAAAATATAAGAATATTAAAATAATATACAGTGTTTTTTATTTTATTCCAATTGTAAACCAAAAACTATAATGTTGATTATTTCTTTGATTTTAGTGATCAAATCAAACAAAAATGTTTCATTCTCATTCTCATTCACATTATATTCCGTGAATCAAACGTCAACTTATAATTTAATATTTATCAAAATATATATATTAAGTATGCATAACATATTATTTTTAATTTGTAAATATTTTAATTAAAATTTTATATTTTTAAATAATTTTAAATTAAAAGTATATTAAAATTAAATACCAAACAAATAATTATTATAAAAGGGTGATTCTCCCTACTCATTCCCGGTAGTATTGGTTTTGGTTTTAGATGCGATAATATTTTGGTTTTTATTTTTGGATAAAACATTATCTAATCTTGTTTCATTTGGTTAACAATTCTACGGCTCATGTTTTGATAATTGAGATATTATAAACACTTATGTTGATATAATTAAAAGATTAAAAATATTTATTTTTACTAATTAATCAAACTAAAAGTAATCAACCTAAAGGTATTAAAACTTCAAAAAAAAAAAATATCACAAGTTTTGCACATCCAAATTTATTTCCTCCTCTAATACTTTACTTTTGGTAGTTATTATTTTGCATAAGTTAAAAAGATCTTCTCTTTATGCTTATGAATAAGTAAAAAAAAAAACTTAAAATAATGTTTGGTGAATAAAATAGAAAGTTAGCGTGATTAAGAATAAGAACGGGAATAAAAATTAAAGTAAACATTAATAATATTGTATTTGGTTTAAACATTCATATAAAAAGATGAATTAATATTATAATATTTAGTTTTAATTTAAAATTGAATTGAATGGATAGTAATAAAATAAGAATGAAGGGTTGCGTTAATCTTTATATATTGTGAAATTTAAATGATAATGTTTAATTATTTTTTAATAAAAAAATTATTGAAGAAAGATTAAATCCAAAACATTCTATAATTATCCACAAGAACAAATCAATGAGAAATTGAAATAATATAGAAATTTTGGTTATTGCTTAAAGTGGACATGGGTAAGGATCAGACAATTAGCGAAAAATAGTAAGTATTTTCATTAAACATGGGCGGCTTGAATTGATATTCCGTAGGTGGGTGGAAAACTTTCAACTTAAGTCATTAAATTTTTAACACTTTCGAACAGATAATTGATAACAAAATTATGATTTTCATGTACATTAAAATGGATTTTATTATATGTAAAATATAAAGATATCGATTAAAAATGAAATAATATTATTAAAAATTTATATTATATATCTTTATTAATATCAATAGTTAATTTTATATTTATTTTAAATATTTTTTTATTAAAATAAAAAAAATAAAATGACTCAATTTTATCATGCATAAATATTTACTCCAAGATATTTGCATTGCCATTTCTTTGGTCCGCTGGTATGAGCCCTTGATTTTCTTCAGATTTATCTGACAATTTTACTGATTTTAACGGAAAGGAAGGAAAGGCTATCTATTGTAGCAATAGCACGGATATAGAAGTTTTCTAGATAGATAAGGCTTTTTATCTTTTTATTTGAAATTACATTTTTTACGGTAGTTGTAATAACATATTACACATCCTAATATATAACATAATTTATTGATATTAATTTACAAATTTAAACGTATTATTTAATATAAAAAATTATCACATTAATATTTAATGAATAATCCTAACAATTCCATGCCATAAACTCATATATAATTCCAATTAAATGATTAATCGAGGACACAGGCATCTCTTACAAAATTCCAACTTTGACAGTGGGCTTTACTAGTGCTGACCCATTGGTGATCATCCAATAAGGTGTCGACAAGAGGCGACTTTAGAGTCATTTGAAAGACTAGAGAGAAAGGACGACCACAAGAGATAGTTACGTGCGTGACAGCGGCAGGAAGGAGCGACGTATCTATTAGCGCATGTTTACCGACTGGGAATGCGAATGAGGTTATTTTGATTGAGATTGTTTATTTTATTTTATTTTTTGAGTTAAAAAAATAATCACTTTAATTTATTATTTTTGTTTTCATATGAGTATCAAATTACTGTCCATAAACTTAATTTTTTTTTTCTAAACACTTCATATTATACATTTACAATAATAATAATAACAATATTAATTTTATTTTATTAAATAATCATACTTTTAATACTTTTACTTAAAAGATGTTATTTTAATTTTTTTTAAATCATATTGAAGGATAATTTCGTAATAATTACTTTCATTTTTCCTTTATTATGATTCAATATGTTTACTAGAAATCAAACTTGAATTTATTTCGGTTCAAAAAAATGTTAATAAATAATATTAAAAGTTGTATGTTATTATACATGTAGCAAGTACACGACCTAATAATCTGGGATACTTCGTTACCATATAGAGAATTGATGAGGGTAGAGGTCAAGGCCGGTTCAAAACCAAGATCCAATGAGTCTGAATATCTATACCATATAACGACCTCGGCATATATAACATCCAAATGACTTGGGTGACCAATTTAGGGGCTTCGGGCAATCTATATATAGCGACTTGGTTTATGTAACGTTAGTAGCGACCTTATTTCATGTAATATGTACGGTATGTATTTAACTATATGTAAAAGAGCTCAAACATATGTAACTCATACACATGTCAACTAGATGTTATATATACCTCTTTAATGAGGAGAATATATGATCTGTTTATTTTATTAATATTTTCTAATTCTCACTAAAAATTACTAAAATTGCTAACACACAAAATTATCTCCAAATAATAGCCCATTCTGGAGAAAGAACCCTTTATTAGAGAATCATCCGACATGGTTATTATTGGCCTACCCTTCTTAAGGATTGCATTGCTCATGTCAAATGATGTGACAGATGCTAAAGGCACATCAATGTACCACATCAACTAGCCAATGACTTGAAGTCTATTGTCAGACTTTTCCTTATTTCTTTTCTCAATATATTTGTGATTTATTGGCTCCAGTATTTTTCTTTGTGTCTCTAAGTTAGTTTTGAACGAAAATACCTGAAAACAATAAAAATATATTTGATTCCGAAAAGACAAATTTATATAAAAATATGATAAAATCATACAAATATACATCTATACAATCAATTAAAATATATTAAATCATGATAATTTTAGTGCTTTTTAAGCACTCATCAACTTCCTTCAAGCCGACTTCATCAAACTCGAAGTCATCCAGATCCATGGCTTTCATGCCTAGGGTGTACTATTCCCCAACTTTCCTCTTCTTGGTGGCTTCATATCTAGAGGGTAGGGGATAACTTGGTTGACCTAACATCAGAGAGGGTACGACCTCTATTGTAGAAGCGACCTCCATTGATTCAATAAGAGGAATTTGATGCCTAGATGGTGAAGGCGACATGGGTTCCAAACAAAGGTAAGTGGGAACCGGGTTGTTGACACTAGAAGTGTCTATCAAATCTTTCAGATCAATATGTGAATAATCCATACCTGTACAAGATAAGATTAAAAAGTAAATAAAATAATACGAACCATGAACTAAAGTAGTTACCTCGTAAACAAAATGACGACCTAAATACTCGTATGTAAATTCTCTCCACACCTTGAATTTTTTCAGATGAACTATAATCAGTATTTTTTTATAGCTTTCAGACGAGATGTTATGTAGCTTGATCCTTCTAATTTTTTCCTTGCCACTTGGATCTAGTTTGCTCATTAGCTCGCTTACACGAGGTTAGGTAGTGCTAAAATGATGATTCCAAGTGTGATGGACAAGTAGGTCTATCCCGTTACCCCAAATATCCTTAGTAATATAAAAATAGTTATCATTCCAACGTGAACTACTATTAGAGAGTTTGAGATGAAGCTCGTGCCCAACAACATAGGATATATATGCTCCGCCTTTGTCTAGGCCATTCTTCTTTAAATAATATAGACTCCTAATCTCGTCACCTATAAGGTCTACCCCTTATTCACCAACAATAACAAAGAGACATAGGAGATTTTTCCACCTATTAAGATTTACTTGGGCGGGATTGATATCGAAAGTGTGAAGGGTGCGAGCTATCACCCTAGGGAAGGGACATCATAGTCCAATTTTAAAGGCCGCTAAATGTATCACTCACCACCTTGTTGGGGGATCATCAACATCACATAGATGAGGGGTACTGACATTAAACCTACACGAGGAGGAATGTCCTTATTTCAACTAGGTCGTTCACCACTAGAATGCTAGGCATCTTTCCAATTTGATGTTTATCTTTGGTCCTATGAATGGGTTCATCTCGACTCTCGTGCTTTTTCTTGGGATGGGGTACTTTGGTAGTCACTAATGTCGATCTTACAAATACTTTAGTTTTATATTTGTAAAACTCTCGCAAGTACACAAATTATTTTATAAAAAATGATAAGTATACTCTCAAGGTCGATCTAAGAAATGAATATATGTGGTTTTTAATTTATTATTCAAAATATTAAAAACGAAATTAAATCTTAAACACTCTGTCATGATATTTTAGTTTTTGTGTTTCCTAATCTAATAACATAAAAATAAACATTTATGCAAAAAATTATCATTTATAACAGTGGATTATTTATGGATATAATAATTAAGCTAATTTTATTTGCTCATATTATTTAGATTAATAAAGATATAAATTGATATTTATTGATTCTCTCTTTTTTATATGAATATCACATTTGGTAGGATTAGATATTCTTTGTTAATTAAACAATTTAATTAAAACCTATGAGTGAGGTCAATAATTAATTTTGTTAATTAGATTAATTATTTTTTTAAGAGATTGAAAATAAACCATTTAAATGACAATTTTGATGGGGTTAGACATTTTAAACTTTATTCAAGGTGTCCAAATTACACCTAAGAATTTAATTATCCGAGTACTAACTTTCAAGTTTTAAAACCATTATTGAAAATATGTTGTCAATACATTTTCGAATAATAGTTATTGTAAAAAAAAATTGAAATAAAGATTCACTTTAACTACCGGGCGATTGTATAAACAAATAAAAGAACAATACTTTAAATCAGAATGGATAATTAAATCTTAAAATCTAATTTTTAGATTTAATTTTGTAATAAAAAATAATATATTTCTCTCTAACATTTTTAGTATAAAATATTGAATAAAAATAAAATCAATTTATTTTATAAAGATGTTTTACCTATTTAATATTTCACAAGCATAACAACGTTATTATCAGATCATATTTACAAATATCAAGTCATGTTAAATTTAATCACACACAAATTAAACATAATATATAAGAAGAAAACACAAAAAATAACTATAAAGAATTCATTTTAAAATTATACCTAAAAAAAATCCTTATAGAATTTTGATACTAATTCTGTTTTTGAAAAACCTTCAAACAAAATTGCATTTCCGTTTATTGAATCAAAAACTAAAAATTTATAAAAACATATCTAGTTCTTCTCAAAAAGAGAAGAACTCTAAAACTAAAAACTAAAAAAAAAGAAAAATTTCTAGAGATAGAAAGAGTTGAGAAATTTGTGTATTTTATAATGAGAGAAAATAATCCTTTTAGAGGCGAGGAAAAGACCAAAAAAGGTGGGAAAATATTTTAAAAATTGATTTTGGACAGGTTGGCACGTGTGTGGGGAGCAAATTTTGCGGTAGATGGGTGTAGGGATGGGCAAAAAAACCGCGGGTTCGGTTATCCGAACCGGCGGTTCGGTTTTTAACTTGTAAATTTCGGGGACGGGGATGGTTTCGGGTAAAAACCGAATATGAAACAACGGTTACGGTTCGGTTACGGTTATACTAAAAACTGTACCCGCCCGTACCCGAAATTAATTTTATTTAATTAATTAAATTATATATTAAATTATAAATAAAAAATTAATTATATATATTTAATAAATTAAATTATATATATATTTTGGGGTTTTTTCAGGGATTTTTTCATAACCGTCCCGAACCGTTATCCACGGATAAAAAACCGTCCTCGAACCGTAATGGTTTTTGGGCAGTTTCGGGTATAGGTTTTTAATTTTGGTTCAGGGACGGTTATATCAAAAACTGTCCCCGCCCGTCCCCGTGCCCATTCCTAGATGGGTGTTTACTGGGCATGTATCGGGCGCATGCAAGCATGTGCTGGTGCGCGTAGGACTCGGCGTGAATGGGCAACTATGCCCGAGATTTCAACCTCTTTGACATTTTTTACCGTTTTGACTCATTTTGTCTAATTTTTTCATATTTTTTACTTTTGCTCATTTGTTTTCTCAACATATTTGTGATATATTGCCTACGATATTTTTTCTTCGAGTCTTTAAGTTATTTTTGAACAAAAATACTTAAAAAACAATAAAAATACCCATGATTCCAAAACGATAAATTTATATAAAAATACGATAAAATCTTATAAATATAAATTTATTTAATTAATTAAAGTACATTAAATCATGATAATTTTAGTGTTTTTTAAGCACTCATCAGTCGTTGATAGATGAATTCTAATAACAAGTACAGGACCCCATAAAGACAATGAAAAAATCACACGAGATCTCGATGAGGTAAGAAGAGCAATGATGCTCTCCTTAACTGGAGCCCCTGAAATGGGCCTCTTTTCACGATTCTTAAGGATCTCATAAGTTCGTTTGGCTCGTGACAATCTAGTCACTAAACAACCTGAAACCTACTTTTTTCTTTAAAAAGATCCCTCATTAAAGAAATATTTTTAGGTGTTTCCTCGGGAAGAGAGTGAACCACCTCCTTTCCTTTTATGAGACATGATAAATAATATAAGAAAAGAAATTACCTAAATTATATGATGCATCTTGTTTGAATCTCTATCTAAGGATAGAGAACATGTTGATTTCTAACTTATGTCGTTAACCAAATGAGCTAAAATTCAGACAAAGTATTTTCCTAATAGAATAACAAAAAACAGAGTAATAAAAAAATGATTAGTGGGTTAAAATTCTCTAAAAACAAATTTAACTAAGTTGAAATAGATAGGGTAAAAATGAATTTCTTTACTATTTATAAAGGAGATAGAGAAGTTGAAGAGTTTACTTAGTAAAAATAAAATTAATTAGGAGAATATGCTTTGTAACAATCTGTTAAACAAAACTAGGGTAGTTCCTGTCTGGTTCTCTACCTAAATTACTGTATAGATGAGTTCGTTGAGTCAAACTTTTTATTTATAATGCTTTCAACTATCTAAGGAGCAGATAATGAAGTGATATTCTCTTAACTTCTCAAAATCAAAGGAATAGAGTGGGTTAATGTTTGATATTATACATATAGTAACTATATTCTCCTTGGCGATCTCGACATATATAGCATAACACGATGAGTCTGAATATCTATACCGTATAAAGATCTCGACATATACAACGTCCAAGCAACCTTGGCGATCGATTTAAGGGCTTCAAGCAGTCTTTATATAATGACCTGGCTCATGTAACGTGCTTCAAGAAATCTACATATAGTGACTTGGTACATGTAACGTTAGTAGTGACCTTATTTCATGTAAATTGTAATGTATATATTTTAACTATATGTAACCTATAACATGTCAACTAGGTGCTATATATACCCTTTTAATGAGTAGAATACATGATCTATTCATTTTATTAATATTTTCTACTTCTCATTAAAAATTACTAGAATTTTTAGTACAAAATTTTCTCCAAACAAACGTAATAAATTTAAGTATTTTATTTTCTTCACGTTCTCGTTCATTCTCATTCCGATCAAATCGATTTTTATTTTAGATTAATAAATAAATCTTTAGAGGATTGAAACAACAAAATTCATTAACGGAGTTGGTGGGACAAACCCCGCCTTGATAATTTGCAGCTTTGAGGTGTATATGATCACCAACAAATTTTTTTTTCTCTCAACATTTACGAAAGAAAATTGGTAAATTAACATATATTAGTAATGAGTAAATGGTGATACAAATTCTATGGTTTACATAATTAGAGTTTATAAATTTGGTAGTTTGTTAGTATGATTACATACTAATTATAATAATCCATTAAAATCTAAGAAAGTTACATACTTCACTTTGTGAATGATAAGGTTAAGTATACACACATTTACATTTATATTAATTATAGTATACAATATGCATGCCAAAATAGCATTGAAAATAGATAAGTTATTCATTAAAAAAATAGCCATGTGTCCTACAAGTGATGTAATTGTAAATGTGTTTGTGAATTTGTATGTAATGAACATTTCTCATTGGCACATTTCTTTTGTTATTACCACAACAAAAATATATAATCTTCTATTAGGTTTTTATAATTAATTACACACTATTATCATTATTTTGAATAAAATTGCAAATAATGAAAAATGACAATACCTAATGTAGTCGTAGAAGTATCAAAATAATTAATTACTTTATTTTTGAACTAGTTTTCTTATTATTTAGTATATATAATTATAAATTCATGTAATATTTATTTTGATTAATAAATCAAAAACTTATAGAATAGATAGTTAAAAGGTTTGAAATTTAAAAATATACAATTATATAAATATTTATAGTACAATAAATTCTATTGAAAAAAAATAAAAAAAAGGTTCTAAACCTAAATACAAAAAATTATTCAAAGTTCAAAGAAACGAAAAATAACTAAATAAAAATATTTGGTGGTAAATCATTTTTAAAAATTAATAAAGTTAATTATAAGACATATTTTATCAATATTATTTGATATTTTATGAATAATGTTACCATAATATATATATATATATATTATCCGATATTAATTGTATGGACGTAGAAAACTCTAAAATTTTAATATGGTCAACAGTGGCATAAATATTTTCATTCATGCATACACTTTCCCAAACTTTATAAGAACTAAGTAAATTTCATTTGTTAAATTTAATGCATATACTTTCCTAAACTTTCTAAGACCTAATTAAGATGTACGATGATAAATGTTTAGATAATATATATATATATATAAATATTATTTGTATCGAGGTCGAAATCTATAAAATTTTGACATTATCAATACTATTATAAACATTTTCATTCATGCATACACTTTTCCAAATTTTATAAGACCAATAAGTAAATTTCATGCATACACTTTCCCAAACTTTCTAAGATCTAATTAAGATGTGTGATGGTAAAATGATCGTAAAAGTATCAGATAAATTAATTAGATTGTATCATATAAATTGATGTATGTAAAGTGTGATAAAAAAATATTTTTGTTTATATTATGCAACGAATTTCTTGCATGTTAATTTGCAACCTAGGCATTTCAATGTTTGTTTATTTTCTCTGGACTAATTTAGTTTAGCTTCCATGGTTTCACAATTCCATTTTTTTGAGGAATTTCTAAGGTAGGCTATATCTATTTGACTTTATATTTCGATCAATTATCTAGTTAATAGTACTCATTGTTGCTTTGGTTTATTCTTAGACTAATCTCACATCGGAGAAAAGCTTCTCCAAGTTGGGTATAGTTAGTGTTTAGTTGTTAGTTGCAACAATTAATTAATAAGTGGCATGCTTTTGTTTTGTTTAGTTGGAGAAAATGCCTGAGGATTTCTTCCCTGAGAGTCCTCTCTTTGGCGGTGCCATATCTAGCTAGTGCTTTCCCTGCGTTTTTTTTATTTTATTTTCATCATATTTTTTTATGTTCAGTTATTTTCGAACAATTTTCATGACATGTTTGACTTGAGGAGGCTACTGAAATATACTAGGAGGTGAGTAACGTCTGATACTTTCTGTTATTCAGATTATTGGGTGTGCCAACGAGTTTCATACTAGAAAATTATAGAGAATAAATTGAATACGATTATAATTTAAATAAATTACTCCTTTTAATAGATTAATTTTTATGGTTGAAATTACACGTCCAATATAAATTTTCTACTCTTTTTGTTTATTTGAAGGTTGAAGGACGAAGGATTATGATTATTATTGGTGTCAATAATTTTTAAATATAGTGACTTTTATATTCCAATTATTCTAAACGGTTTTTTAAAGGAGGTGCTTGAGGACCCTTCATTTGAGGTATTGGAGTTGAAGCATTAGGTCAGTGATATCAGAAGTACTGCTTGCCAATAAGCAATAGGCTGAGGGAGGCGTGGTAAAACCAATTTTAGATTTATTTATGAAATATTGATCGATCAGCAGCATGAGATTGTGTTCATTGTTGAGTTTTTATTTATGTTTGCATCGTATTCGTATCCAGGCCAGCTAAACACTTTGCACATGTAAGCAATCAAAACAATGAAAAACTGTATATATGTTGGCATGTGAGTAATATGGCAGACAACATGGAGACAACAATCCTAAAATTATGCCAGATAATCAGCAGCCAAGAATAATAATAGAAATAAATATTGTTATAATTTGTTTGCTTTTCATTTTCTTTTGTATACAAATACAATACATTTGTACAGAAATAAAAATAACAGAACAGAAATAAATGAAATATTTGACATTTTGACATGGTATCAGAGCAAGTTAGTGATGACTAATAGAACTACCTGCTGATTGTAGCTGCTGATTTCTGTTTTCTGCTGCAGATTTCTGTTTTCTGCTACAGATTTCTGTTTTCTGTTGCAGATTTCTGATTTCTGTTTTCGGCTGCAGATTTCTGTTTCTGCTGCAAATTTCTAATTTCAGCTGATTTCTGTTTCCTGCTGCTGATTTTTTGATTTTTGGTTTACACTTACCCTCTGAATCTGATTTCTGGGGTGGCCAGTTTGGTTTACAGTTTCTCGACACTGGTTCGATCTATGTGGTCGTTCTGACTTACTCATTGAAACTGTACCGGTCTAATTGGTTGGCTCCAACGCTGGTTGCCTCACAGAGTGGCCGGTTTCACCATCAGTTTCTTGTCTGGAAAAGAAACAGAACACAATGATAACAGGCGCTGATTGCTTGTTGGTGTGGAATTATCGCAGTTTCTCTACGCAGCAACATATATTTTATGGTTTATCTGCATGTGTGGAACGAGAAGGAACTGCACAGAAGTTGCGTGAAGCCACAGTAGAAGAAACTGCGTTGAGAAACGCAGTAGAAGAAGCTGCGCTGAGGAAGAAGAAGCTGCGTTGAGGAACGCAGTAGAAGAAGCTGCGCTGATGAAGAAGAATTTGCGCTGAGGAAGAAGAGGAAGCTGCGCTGAGGAAGGAAGAAGTTGCACTGAGGAAGAAGGAGCTGCGAAAAAATTGAAAAAAAAAGGGAATTTTAGGGTTAGCAGAAGAAGCTGCGCGAATATGAAAAGGGAGGTTTAGGGTTACAAATTTTTCTTTATATAGTGTTGTACGAATTGTAAAAAAAAAAAAAAAAAAAAGGAAAAACGGAAGGAAAATTTTTTTAGATTTCATGGCGAAATCTAGAGATTTAACTACCAATTTCATATTGGAAGATTTGACGGCGAAAATGACGGAAGTTTTAACTAGAGCTCAGATCAGCTCACAACCTCCGCCAACTGAAGCGTCGACTGCTCCCATTAGTATCAA
This sequence comes from Hippophae tibetana, assembly GCA_037013495.1. Lineage (NCBI taxonomy): Eukaryota > Viridiplantae > Streptophyta > Magnoliopsida > Rosales > Elaeagnaceae > Hippophae > Hippophae tibetana. Next base: position 24,738,156 of record CM072805.1, on the reverse strand, counting down.
GTTGGGAGGATCCAATTATGCCTTATGGTCCCAGGTGATAGAGATGTATATCTCTGGCAAAGATAAACTGGGATACATTAATGAGGATTTTCCTCAACCTGTTGAAACCGACCCCTTATTTAGGAGATGGCGTACTGAAAATGCCATTGTCAAAGGATGATTGATCAATTTGATGGACCCCTCCTTAATTGCAAATTTTATCTGATTCCCAACTGCAAAACAGGTTTGGGATTCGGTGGCTACCACTTACTATGATGGGACAGACACGTCTCAGGTGTATGATCTTCGCCGTCAAGTTACTCGTACGAAACAAGCGGGTGGATCCATTGAAAAATACTACAATGACCTTCAAGGGTTGTGGCGTGAAATTGATTTCCGTCGTCCTAATCCAATGGAGTGTGCGATTGATATACAAAAATACAACTCCATCGTACAGGAAGATCGAGTGTATACCTTCCTCGATGGACTTGATGATAGATTGGATAAAACTCGAAGTGATGTGCTTCAGATCAAACCATTCCCTACGGTGGAACAAGCCTATGGATTCGTCCGTAGGGAAGAGGTCAGGCAGACCGTGATGATCACAGGTGTAGATACGACACCCGGAGCTGTTATGGCTTTTAAAGGGGTCAAGGGACACCATAACCTAATGCCACCAAAAATAGGAACTTCCTTGGGTAGCAAGAAATCCACGGGAAATCCACCATCTCTTGACATGAAATGTGGCCATTGTGGAAACTCCAAACACACCCGTGAAAACTGCTTCAAACTACATGGGTATCCAGAATGGTGGAATGATCTTCAAGCACGGAAGAAACGGGACACTACTGGGCGAGCAGCTGTGGCTACCAATAATGCCTCACTATCCCTTACTTCTTAGGCCGAATCTTCCCAAGATCCAGGTATTTCAAGTAAAGCATTTCACATCTCTACTTGTAGTGAGAAAGATGAGTGGATTCTAGACTCTGGAGCTACAGATCACATGACATTTGACCCAAACGATCTCTCCAATACAACCCAGCCAAGACGGAGTCGTGTTGCCAATGCAAATGGGGTCACTTATCCAGTTACAGGAGCTGGAACAGTGAACTTATCTCCTTCATTATCATTATCTAATACTTTGCTTGTACCCTCTCTGTCAAACCGACTAATGTCTGTAAGTCAGGTCACTTCAGACCTTAACTGTGTAGTATTGATGTATTCTACTTTTTGCCTTCTACAGGATATTCTCACCAAGGAGATCATTGGGCGTGGTACTAGGAGAGGAGGGCTATATTATGTGGATGACCTTAGTTCAGGAAGAGCCAATCACATGCAACATACTGTTGGTAACAAGGAACGACAGATTTGGCTATGTCATCGTAGATTTGGGCATCCATCATTCAGGTATTTAAAGCACCTACTCCCCAGTTTATTTTCAAATATCACACATTCAGATTTCAAATGTGATACTTGTATCCTAGAAAAAAGTCATAGGGCGTCTTATCCTATGAGCATGAATAAAAGTATGACTCCTTTTGCTTTAGTACATTCTGATGTTTGGGGACCTTCCCCGGTCATTACATCATCGGGTCATCGTTGGTTTGTTATTTTTGTTGATGATTGTACACGAATGACATGGCTTTACCTTCTCAAACATAAAGATGAAGTATTTGCTACATTTCGCTTGTTTCACACCATGGTTCAGACACAAATTTCTGAAAAAATTAAGATACTTAGGTCCGGTAATGGAGGGGAGTATGTTAATCAACAATTCCGGACATACTTGGACAACCATGGTATTCTCCATGAAACCTCATGTTCACAAACCCCACAACAGAATGGTATTGCGGAGAGGAAGAATCGGCATATTTTAGAAACGGCTCGGGCCTTACTAATCGGTGCACATATGCCTAATAAATACTGGAGTGATGCTGTTACTACAGCTGTGTATCTACTGAATCGAATGCCCACAAAAACCTTACAATTTCAGACTCCATTAAAGGTGTAATCTGATCATCTTCCCTTGCCTACTATTTTGATGCTTCCGCCCCGAATTTTTGGATGTGTTGCTTTTGTCCACCTCCATAAAAATCAACGAACTAAGTTGGATCCATGTGCTGTCCGATGTGTATTCTTGGGGTATGGTGTACAAAAAAAGGGGTACCGATGTTATGATCCAATTACTAAAAGAATCTATACTACCATGGATGTCACTTTCCTCGAATCAGAATGGTTTTTCCCATCATCGGTATCCAATTACACTCTTCAGGAGGAGAGTTATGGTGAAGAACGAAATTGGCTTGATATTGAAATATTAGACACGAGTCCCACATACTCGGATCGTGCCAATAATATTGAGGAGCCAGTATCTAGACCCGAGCTTGAACTTCCAAGAATTGAAGCTGAAGTAGTAATTGAATCTCCAGAAGATGAAACGGTTAATGTACCCCTCCATTCTCTAGTACCCAATGATCCTCCTACTGAGAACACTCCTGAGGTAAGCTATCCTATCACACCTTTACAAACTAATGCTATAGATACATCTGTTGGTTATGTTTTACCTTTCAGACACAATGGAGGTAAACCTCCAAATCGATACTCCCCAGAAAGAGAAGAACGACAACCCAAGTATCCAATAGCAAATTATGTATCTACTCAAAGGTTATCAGAACCTGTCAGGGCATTTGCACAAACACTCTCCTCGTGTCAAATTCCGAGTAGCATTGAAGAAGCCTTATCTGATCCAAAATAGGCTCAAGCTATAAAAGAGGAATTTGAGGCATTGCAGAAGAATAACACATGGGTGTTAAGCGAGTTGCCTCAAGGGAGGAAGATGGTATGATGCAAGTGAATTTTCTCCATTAAGTATAAAGCAGATGGGTTAGTTGATCGATACAAGGCGAGGCTTGTAGCAAAAGGATATACACAGAAACACGGGATAGATTATCAAGAAACCTTTTCACCTGTGGCTAAACTAAAAACTGTGAGAGTTTTGTTATCTCTTGCAGCAAATTTAGATTGGCCATTGCACCAACTTGACGTGAAGAATGCCTTCCTTCATGGTGACCTTGAAGAAGAGATTTACATGGATATCCCACCAGGATATACTGTTACATCAGGGAAAGAAACTGCATGTAGATTACAACGAGTATTGTATGGACTAAAACAATCACCTCGAGTGTGGTTTGGTAGGTTGAGTTCAGCAATGAAGAAATATGGGTTCCAACAAAGCAACTCTGATCATACTCTTTTCCTAAAACATCGATTAGGGAAGATAACAGCCCTTATAGTCTATGTAGACAACATGATCATTACAGGGGATGATAAAGAAGAAATCTCTAAGCTTCAAGAACAACTGTCAAATGAGTTTGAAATGAAGAACTTGGGAGGGCTCAAATACTTCTTAGGTATTGAGGTAACAAGATCAAAACAAGGCATATGTCTTTCCCAAAGGAAATATACTCTGGACCTACTAGCAGAGGCAGGACTACTAGATTGTAAACCTGTCGATATTCCAATGGTTCAAAATCATAAACTCGAAGAATATGTGGACCAAGTACCAGCAGATAAACAGAGATATCAACGGTTAGTAGGTAAACTCATATATTTATCTCATACTCGACCTGATATTGCTTATGATGTGAGTGTCGTGAGTCAGTTCATGCACTGCCCAAGTGAAGACCATATGGATGCAGTCATGCGAATACTTCGTTACTTAAAATCCTCCCCTGGGAAAGGACTTATGTTTTCAAAGAATGGTCAATTGGAAGTCCTTGGATATACAGATTCAGACTGGGCAGGGAATATGAAGGATAGGAAATCTACTGCTGGGTACTTTACTTTCGTGGGGGGCAATCTTGTTACATTGAGGAGCAAGAAGCAAAATGTAGTTGCCTTATCCAGTGTTGAAGCTGAATTTCGAGGAATGGTCAAGGGAATATGTGAGCTCCTCTGGTTGAAAAAACTTCTAACTGAGATTGGTGTTGCTCCTAACTCTGAAATGAACTTATTTTGTGATAACAAAGCAGCCATTGCCATCTCTCACAATCCAGTTCAACATGATCGCACGAAGCACGTTGAAGTGGATCGGAACTTCATCAAACAGAATCTTGAAGAAAAGATTATTAAGCTTCCATTTGTTAAATCAGAAGATCAATTGGCTGATATACTCACAAAATCTGTGTCTGCAAGGAACTTCACAGCTCACTTGACAAGTTGGGCATAAGAGACATATATGCACCAACTTGAGGAGGAGTGTTGGCATGTGAGTAATATGGCAGACAACATGGAGACAACAATCCTAAAATTATGCCAGATAATCAGCAGCCAAGAATAATAATAGAAATAAATATTGTTATAATTTGTTTGCTTTTCATTTTCTTTTGTATACAAATACAATACATTTGTACAGAAATAACAGAACAGAAATAAATGAAATATTTGACATTTTGACAATATATACAAAAGAATGTGAGTATGTGACCATTACAAATCAAAGTCACTGATAAAATTGTAGATTTGTGCTTCTACTTTCTATACAAACTTGAATTAGGACTCAAATTTTATAAGTTGGTACAAAAATATTTGTTGGAACTATAAAATTTATTTGGTTTATTTGTTCAAAGTGCCATAAGCTTAATTGTTTGGTTGATACTATTGATCTTGCACAGAGTTGATTTTCTATGGTTGGTATAAATCTAGTATGTGATTTTCCATTTTTTCCCCTTATTTATCTGATATCCATGTACCCTTTAATTTGAAATTAATATATAACAGGTTTTTGTGGTAACATACAGCTTTTGTAAAACCCAAAATGTTAATAGGTGTAGCACATATCAATTATATATATCTAATTCTCTTCATAGTTTTTTTAATATGAAACTCGTCTATACACCCAATGGTTAATTGAGGCCACAAATTGTGTTACAGGAATGTATAAGCTGCTGTTACTGTTGGTGTGTGTTGTGGTGCATGCTGCAACAGTGAAAGACATCAATGCTTAGTGGAGCAAAACATGGAGCAGACAATAATATTAGTGGAATCATAAAACATGGATGTGCAGCAATTAAGGTTATTGTTTAATTTTCGTTTTCTTTGTATACATATACCTAAACTCTTGTACAGAAAATAGAAAAGAAATAATATGAAATATATATGATAATTATCAGGAACGTAATATTTGTCATGGTATCAGAGAAAGTTATTGTTGACTAATGGAATTACCTGCTATGTTGATTTCTGTTCTACTACCATTTTGATTTCTGATTTCTCCTGATTTCTCCTCATTTCTGATTTTTGATTTCTCTTAATTTCTGATTTTTGATTTTTGTTTTACTTGTTGAAATCGATCAGTTGCAATACTAGAAAAAAATACCACTCACTAGTGCTATGACCATCTAGTATCCAGAGTCACCATTTCTGCTCAGCGTCAGTTTGTAGCTGTGTCCATTGGCTGATGTAAGAACTCTCACAGATTGGTTATTACGGTTGGTTGACTGGAGTCGCAACCATCTAGCCACCGTCGTGGGAAGCTGTACCATTTTTTTGTCTCAGAGAAATATGGAACGCAGCGAAGAAGAACACCACTTCACAGAGATGGAGGACCAGGTGGAGGGATGACTCCGTCTGGATGTTGTGGTTGGCTAGGGTTCGGCCATCCTGATCGTCCATCAGAAGAAGGAAGGTGCTGCTTTACGAAAATGAAAAAAAAATTAGGGTTCTATCACAGCAACGCAAGTCTTCAACAATTGTGGCTTCACAGCAGCTAAAAGTGATGACTGGCTCGAACACAGTTGAAGAACACAGCTGAGGAACGCAGAAGAAGCTACGCGAATTTGAAAAAAAAAATTAGGGTTACGAAATGTTCTGTATATAGCTAGTGTGAAAAGTGTAAAAAAAATTAGATTTCATGGCAGAATCTAGAGATTTAACCACCAATTTCATTTTGGAAGATCTGACGACAAAAATGATGGAAGTTCTAACTAGAGCTCATATCACCTCACAACCTCCGCTAACTGAATCGTCGACTGCTCCCATTAGTATCAAGTTGGGAGGATCCAACTATGCCTTGTGGTCCTAGGTGGTGGAGATGTATATCTCTGGCAAAGAAAAACTGGGATATATTAATGGGGATTTTCCTCAACCTGTTGAAATCGACCCCTCATTTAGGAGATGGCGCACTGAAAATGCCATTGTCAAAGGATGGTTGATCAATTCGATAGACCCCTCCTTGATTGCAAATTTATTCGATTCCCAACTACAAAACAGGTTTGGGATTCTGCTGCTACCACCTACTATGATGGGACAGACACGTCTCAAGTGTATGATCTTTGCCATCGAGTTACTCGTATGAAGCAGGCGGATGGATCCATTGAAAAATACTACAATGACCTTCAAGGGTTGTGGCGAGAAATTGATTTATGTCGTTCTAATCCAATGGAGTGTGCGACTGACATACAAAAATACAACTCCATCATACAGGAAGATCGAGTGTATATCTTCCTCGATGGACTTGATGACAGACTAGACAAAACTCGAAGTGATGTGCTTCAAATCAAACCATTCCCTATGGTGGAACAAACCTATGGATTCATCCGTAGGGAAGAGGTCCGGCAGACCGTGATGGTCACAGGTGCATATACGACACCCGGAGTAGTTATGGATTTCAAAGGGATCAAGGGACACCATAATCCATTGCCACCCAAACCATGAACTTTTTTGGGTAGCAAAAAATCCACGGGAAATCCACCGTCTATTGACATGAAATGTGGCCATGGTGAAAACTCCAAACACACCCGTGAAAACTGCTTCAAACTACATAGGTATCCAGAATGGTGGAATGATCTTCAAGCATGGAAGAAACGGGAAACCACTGGGCGAGCCGCTGTGGCTACCAATAATGCATCACTATCCCTTATTCCTTAGGCCAAATCTTCCAAGGATCCAGATATTTCAAGTAAAGTATTTCACATCTCTACTCATAGTGATAATACAGATTGGATTCTAGACTTTGGAGCTACAAATCATATGACATTTGACCCAAAAGATCTCTCCAATACAACCCAACCGAGACGGAGTCGTGTTGCCAATGCCAATGGGGTCACTTATCCAGTTACAGAGGCTAGAACAGTGACTTTATCTCCTTCATTATCATTATCTAATACATTACTTGTACCCTCTCTTTCAAACAGACTAATGTCTGTAAGTCAGGTCACTTCAGATCTTAACTGTATAGTATTGATGTATTCTACCTTTTGTCTTCTACAGGATATTCTCACCAAGGAGATCATTGGGCATGGTACTAAGAGAGGGGGGTTATATTATGTGAATGACGGCAGTTCAGGAAGAGTAAATCACATGCAACACACTGTTGGTAACAAGGAACGCGAGATTTGGTTATGTCATCGTCGATTTGGGCATCCATCATTTAGGTATTTAAAGCACCTACTCCCTAGTTTATTTTCAAATATCACACACTCAGATTTCAAATGTGATACTTGTATTTTAGCAAAAAGCCATAGGGCGTCTTATCATATAAGCATGAATAAAATTATGAGTCATTTTGCTTTAGTACATTCTGATGTTTGGGGATCTTCCCCGGTCACTACATTATCGGGTCATCGTTGATTTGTAATTTTTGTTGATGATTGTACACGAATGACATGGCTCTACCTTCTCAAACATAAAGATGAAGTATTTTCTACGTTTCACTTGTTTCACACCATGGTTTAGACACAATTTTATGAAAAAATTAAGATTCTTAGGTCTGATAATGGAGAGGAGTATGTTAATCAACAATTTCAAACATACTTGGACAACCATGGTATTCTCCATGAAACCTCGTGTTCATAAACCCCACAACAGAATGAGACTGCGGAAAGGAAGAATAGACATATTTTAGAAACTGCTCGGGTCTTACTAATTGGTACACATATGCCTAGTAGATACTAGAGTGATGCTATTACTACAGCTGTGTATCTACTAAACCGTATGCCCACAAAACCTTACAACTTTAGACTCCATTAAAGGTGTTATCTGATCATGTTCCATTGCCTACTATTTTGATACTTTCGCCCCAAATTTTTGGATGTGTGGCTTTTGTCCACCTCCATAAAAATCAATGAACTAAGTTGGATCCATGTGCTGTCCGATGTGTTTTCTTGGGATTTGACGTACAAAAAAAGGGATACTAATGCTACGATCTTATTACTAAAAGAACCTACATTACCATGGATGTCACTTTCCTAGAATCTAAATGTTTTTTTACATCATCAGTATCCAATTACACTCTTCAGGGGGAGAGTTATGGTGAAGAACGAAATTGGTTTGATGTTGAATATTAGACATTAGTAACAATCCAACATACTCAGATAATGCCAACAATATGGATGAGCCAGTACCTAGACCCGAACTTGAACTTTTAAGAACTGAACTTGAACTAGTGACTGAATCTCCAAAAGACGTAGTGGTTGATGCACCCATCCACTCTCTAGTACCCAATGATCCTCTTGCTGAGAATACTCCTGAGGTAAGTTCTTCTATCACACCTTTACAAACTAATGCTATAGATACATCTGTTGGTTATGTTCTACCTTTCAGACACAATCGAGACAAACCTATGAATCAATACTCTCCAGACAAAGAGGAACGACAATCCAAGTATCCAATAGCCAATTATGTATCTACTCAAGGGTTATCATAACCTATCAGGGTTTTTGCACAAATACTCTCCTCATGTCAAATTCCAAGCAGCGTTGAATAAGCCTTATCTGATCCAAATTGGGCTCAAGCTATAAAAGAAGAATTTGAGGCACTGCAGAAGAACAACACATGGGTTTTAAGCAAGTTGCCTCAAGAGAGGAAAATGGTAGGATGCAAGTGGGTTTTCTCCATTAAGTATAAAGTAGATGGGTTAGTTGATCGATACAAGGAATGGCTAGTAGCAAAAGGGTATATACAGAAACATGGTATAGATTATCAAGAAACCTTCTCACATGTGGCTAAACTAAAAACTGTGAGAGTTTTGTTATCTCTTGCAACAAATTTAGATTAACCATTGCATCAACTTGACGTGAAGAATGTCTTCTTTCATGGTGACCTTGAAGAAGATATTTACATGGATATTCCATCAGGATATATTGTTACATCAGGAAAAGAAACTGCATATAGATTACAACGAGCATTGTATGGACTAAAACAATCACTTCAAACATGATTTGGCAAATTGAGTTTAACAATGAGAAAATATGGGCTTTAACAAAGTAACTCTGACCACACTTTTTTCCTAAAATATCGATTGGAAAAAATAACAGTTCTTATAGTCTATGTAGACGACATGATCATTACATATGATGATAAAGAAGAAATCTCTAAACTTCAAAAACAACTATTAAATGAGTTTAAAATGAAGAACTTAGGAGGGTTCAATATTTGTCAATTATAACTTTAGTAGGCCAAATTGACCGAGGGTTTTCCAAAATCAGCGGTGAAGTATTTTTACCAACTACCGAGTCTGACCATTTTCTAATTTTAATGGATTTGTGGCATGAAATTGAAGGAATACTTAAAATGCCCTTTCAGTTTCTTTGATGCGTGGACAAGCTAAAGCTATTATACTTAGAATATCATAATCATAATAAATTTTAAATTATATCAATTATTTAATAAAACATGTTAATATAAAATTAGTGTAATGATTCAAATGATTAAACATATTCAATCGTGTGATAGGCTCGTGAACTTACCACACTCATAAACTTAAACCGAATATATTGACATTCTATTATAAATAGAAATTTAAGAGTTAAAGTTAAAATATTCGATCAATTACTTATTTTTTTTATAGCCCATATACACTTAATTTACGGGTATACGATTGGAGTGTTAATAGAGATATATAGATAAATATGTATATTACATTTAATTATATGTTATATTATTAAAAAAAAGTTATTATTTAGTTAATTATGTTTTAATATTTCAATGATTGGTACCATAACATGGTTGTGAAATAATCGAATTCAGTGTTCAGATCAAATTCGATATTAATTCATAACATTACAAAGCCGACACTGATTAATAATGAATGTATTATAATATTACTTACTAAAGTGTCAAATTTTGTATTGTTCTGTTTCGTGTATGATTCGTTTTTGGTTGAATAGAAAAATTATGTTTTTTCGCTGAATCTTTGCTATTAACTGTTTACATGGATTTATTTGATGCAACTGATTATTATTTTAGAAGATCAAATATTGCTTAAAATTTTGGGTGTATCAAAAATGATTCATTCAATCTATATTAAATCCATAAATATGTTATTTGTATTTATATGATTGTTATGATATATTTATGGTTGTTCTGGTAAATTAATTTAAGAATTATTTTTTGTATTTAAAAGTAAAAAATTATTTTTAAAAATAATTAACATTTTTTGCTCATAATTTTTAAATTATAAATTATGTAAACTTAAAAATAAAAATTTGAAAACATGTAATACATATTTTACAATTATTGAAAACACTCAAAACAATATTTTTAAAAAATTTGTAGGTTAATAATGAGTGTAGGTATGAACGGTGACGATTTTTGATATAGTTATCCCAAAGTTGATTAAAAAATATGTACCTAAAATCACTCAAAAATTGTATAGTTTGAGGATGGTTTTAACCTACGGTTAACGGTTTGCAACGGTTATTATAAAATATAAAAAAAATCATTTTTTTCTAAATATATTAATTTAAAAAATATAATTAATTTTAGGTATTAACGAATATGGTTATCAATATTATTGTATTCGAATCGTACATGTTGCTTCATATTCAATTAATACGCAAAATCATATCTATCATTAAAATCTATTGGATAAAAACCGAACCAATAATACGAATATCCTCTAAAAAAATTCTTATAGTAGATTCTAGTATCTTTTGAACATTTGTTTTAGTGAGATTGTGATATTATCATCATAATTTATTTTTATTTAAATGAATGGTAATCATAATATAAATTATTATTGTTAAAGAAATAATTTATTATTCATAATTTTGATTCAATAGTAATAATATAAAAATATAATTGATATTTCATATATTTTTATTATAATAATAACAAAAATTATTATGATAATACTATTATATATTTTAATTTGACATGGCTTATAAGTTATTTTGTCATAATTTTTATTATTTTTAATAATTGCACAATTTCATATATAATAATATGATTTGAACTCACTAATATCCTAATATCTTAAATGAAATAAAAAATCTTATGATAAGATAAAATGTATCAAATTTAAGTCATACTTGTGAATAAAAAATACCTTTAGAAAGAAAACAAATAGGATTTAAACTTAAATTATTTTATTAAAATATTAATTTAACTATTTTTAATTATCATGATATATAATCTTTTATTCATTTAATAAAATGATTAAATGAGTTTGATTATATTGTGTAACTTATTTTAAATTCATATAAATCTTATATCTTATTATCAAATTACATAAAAAATATTATATTATTAATTATTCTAATACATAACAATATTAAGATTTGTGATAACTAGAGTCAAGTTTGATGGACAACAATATCAATCAAATACTACACTCACCATAAACTAAAATCTATTATGATTTTAAAGAGTGCATTTATAAGCATTGGTATCTTTTTAAACATTTTGAAACAATGGATACAATTAGATTCTATTTTAAATATAATATTATTAATATATCTATGTATACAATTTTTAAATTAATGAAAAAATTAAAATATATAATACAAAAATATATGAGTTTTAAAATAAAATAGAGAAATTATTATGCTAACAAAATTTGTAAGAAAATAAAAGAAAAATAAATATATATCATTATATGTTATATTAATTTGTATAACTTTGAGATTATTAATTTTGAATATTATTTAATATTTTTAATTTTTTAAATTTATTTATAAATATTAAAAATTATGGTATAAATGTAAGATTTAAATAAATATATTTTAAACTTAAAATAATTTTTAATAAAAATTTTACTAAACACATCGAAAAATATGTTTTTATGTTTTTTTAGAAGAGTTTTTTAAAACAATGGTAAAAATTTAGTTTTGGGTAATGATTTGAAAATATTTTTTAAGAAATATGCCCGAAATTTTGAGTGTTTTCAAAAATCATTTTCAGCACAAAAAAATATTGTAGATCTCTTATTTGTATTTTTCCGATCGTTTTGGTAAAATAAGTTGTATTTCGGTGACCGGATGATGAAGAATCAATCGGGTAAGATTATATACCCATTTTCTGTAAATCGCGCCCGTCTGGAAGTTGAAGGAGATAAAGCGTGTGGAAGAAAAAGTTCCAAAAAAAAAAAGAAAGAGAACTGGTACGGTTACTGTTCAGTGTACAATAACTTCACTTTTGTTCTTTTCCCTATCTTGTCTTTTTCTACATTCGTTACCAAAAAAAAAAACAATTATTTAAAATATAGTTTTAAATCTCTATTTCTGTCCAAATTTTCTTGGTAGATTCTTTTTATAATCCAAATAAAATTTTAGCAATATATATGAATAATAAAGTAATTATATGAATATTTATTTTAAAAGTAAAAGAATACACGTATGTTTTGATTTTATTTGAATTTTTGGAAGTTATTATTAAATATAATAAATGTAATAACAACCGATACTTAGTGTTTGTTTTTCATAAGTTTAAAAATATCATGTTGTATAATACATTTATGATATTTTATATTACTTGATGTACATGGTCATAATAAATAAATAAATGCAATAAAAAAATTATTTTATTTTTTATTTTTAATATGCAATGTTAACTCAAATTAAATTTATATTTTATAACTTATTATAAAATACATCATGTTAAGTTAATGAGAAACAAGATAAGATACGTATTAAATTTTAAGTGTTATTTTGGATCTATAATCAAAAGTAAAATTGAATAACAATTGAATGCTTATGTAATTTCCTTGTGTGGGTCTAAGCATTTTAAATTGTATATTGTTTTATGATTTTTAAAGAATACTTGTTGTATGCAATCACAAAAAAAAAAAAAACAAGAAAATTACTAAGATTTTTACATATAGTTAATTATCCCGTTGGTATTTTATTATATAGCAAGAATGCTTTGGTTGATAATGAAAATAATTAAAATTATGAACCATGTAATTTGTACGATTTGGTGTTAGCATTCATGTGTAAAACACATGTGTTTGTATGTTATTTAATGTTTTTATATGTCCTTTATAAGGTTAGTTATTGGCAATTCATTGTCATTTAAGATACATTTTTGTATTTGTTTGTTACACACAATTAATTTTTTAATTTCTTATAATTTATATTGTTGGGTGTTTGTTGTTCTAGTGTCTCGTTGAGGACTTTATTTGTGTTGGGTTGTCCTATTGGGGAATAAGCATTTCTCCTTGTCAAAAATGTCATTTGTTGTCATTGTTAATTTTCATTGCTTTATTGAGGTGCTTGTTGCCTGAGAAGGGTCTGTGAATATATAACATATACTTTTAACAACTATTTTTCTCGTCGAACCTGGGTAGGAAAAGGATTAATGATGGCTTAAGAGGTTGGATTTTTCTATAAAATTTTCTCTTTCCCTTCTTATTTTCTTGGTCGAGGGGAAGTTCTACACATTTGGCTCTAGTCATAGTCTATTTTCCTTATGAGTGTCGTGCTCGAGAAATAATGTAGCATCTGTGTGATGTAGGACATTAGAGAGAAGTTTCTATCATATTTCTCAAAAATCAAGTTGAGTGTAAAAACGTGAGATTGAGTGAGATTTTGATGAGAGGTAAAATGTATGATTGGCTAGTAGAGAGTCACATCAATTTGAAGAGTTACTCTCAGTATTGAGATGGGTACCTCATTCAGTTTCATAACTACCTTGAGTGTTTTTTTTATATTTGTGAATCATGTTTGTGTGAGCAAAACTATGTTCTTAGGTTGGGCTTAGTTATATCTGTGAGTTCTAAATACAATCTTTGTTAGTGGGTTTGTTGTTGAGGTGGGCATCTCGTTTCGTACACTAATGATAGTTGGTGAACCGTGTATCAGATGGTAGTTACGAGGATGCAATAGCTACCATAGGTGAAGAACCTATATGGTAGTGAGCTATGTGTCAGCTCAATGTTATGAGGTCGTAAGGTGTTTACATGTTAGGTGGTAGAGCCATCAACAGTCGATCACATCATATGGTAATGAAGCTCTAGGGATGAGCTTAGATCTACTTGGATGAGGTCCTATATAGGTAGCAAGCGAGGACAATATAAGTAGTTAGATAAGGGTCCCGACTAATAAAGGTATTTGCGTTTATACTTGTCTATTAAGTTGTAGTTGTTTATTTTGTTTTAGTAGATTGTTTTCAATCGAGTGCTTGCCATAAGAAAGTCAAGGATGTTATTACATAGGTAGGGGTTCTATGCGTATTTACCTTGTTACATATTATGTTATGTATAATCGCATGTTATGTTATTTCAAGACTTCATATGTGAGAACATATTTTGTAAATAATGATTATACTCTCACAACATGTGATTAATCTAAACATAGCAAATCAATTAAAGAGTTTGATATCTGGGGTACAATCGGGGTAAGGAGATACAGAATCCTTAGAGACTCACATCAAACTTACATGCACATAGCATAAATAAGTAATATAAACTAATAAGGGAGTAGGTAGATTAATTTGCTACAACACAAGAAATGATTAGAAAAATGTATGCATGCTACATAGAAAGAAAAGAAAGCATGCAATAACATATAAATAATATACTTTTTCATTAGAGTCTACATCTAGTATGTTTGTTTATACAAGATAGACACTTAGATTAGACTAACACATAATCAGATCATGCATAACATTCAATAAAGAAACACATAACTAACAATCATAGTAGTAGTACATATAATCAGTAAACAGAAAGCATACAATAAACAATAAAAGCTTTCTAATCATAATATAAACTTCAATATGTAAAGACATATATAATTTAAAGTCTAATTGCACTAGCCATACATTCGAGCTTGCATAACTACATATATAACGAGATAAACCCACATAGAAACCCTACCTATTTATGTAGTAACATCCTTGAGTTACTTAAGGTAACAACTTAATAGAAAACAATTCATTAAAAACAATAAATAGATACAACTTGATAGAAAAGTTTAAACTTAAATACCTCTATCAGTCGAGACACTTACTCTAATTACATATTGTTTCTCTTGCTTATTGGCTCCTTAAGAACTTGGTCTGACACATGAATCGAGCTTCATTCAAAACTTATATCACATAAAATGGTGTGATAAAAAACCAAAGACCAATAATGTGTAATTTGAATAAGAAAATATTGCACAAATGCAACCAACAGTCGATACATGACTTACAACCACACATGTTTCTTACATAAGAAAAATTTGCATGATGACAATGACTAATTGACACACGACTCACATATAAACCATTCATAAACACTGTATTGAGTACTCACTACTAACAATCATCGTTTTGATCACACAGTCACAAATCACTAATACTGAGCAATACAAAAGGTATTAGTGATCCGAAAATAGAAAGATTAGATGTCAATTTGATAGAGTTTCGCTATCTCTTTTTGGATACCAAACATGAAGAAATAGAGAGTTATTTGTAGAAATTTCCAAAGCCAAAGCCAAACTTACCACCACCCTCACTACCACCTCTTGTTGTACGTATTATTGATCCACAACAACAACGTTACACATAGGAGAATAAATACACTAAGTAAGAATAAAATAGACATTATGTTTTGCATACATAAAACAAAGACAGAAGTACAACGAGACTTACAAATATATATGCTTGATTCATATGCTATGTGATATTTTTCATGTATATGCATGTTGCTAGTTTGAATAGTAGCTTGTGAGACACATTATCACTAGTGTGTTTACCATATATTGTTCTTTATTTTTTGTTGTATGTTGGATTAAGTATATTATTTTGTACTTTTGTAGTTTTATCTACTCAATTCCTATTGTAAGGCCTATATGGTTGAATTGAAATAGAGTTCACAAAAGGATTTCATAAGTTGGCATTTTCACCACTCATCTAGGTTCCAAATGCCTATTTGGGTAAAAAAATAATTAACTTTTTTGCAATTGTTCCTACTTATGCCTACTTATGGAACTCTTATAATATAATATAGATTGATACATTTAATTGTGATATTTAATTGTTTTACTTTATAGTGCAAAAGAATCAATTAATATGCAAAACTTTAGCATAAAATTAAAGAAATAAAGAAAAGCATAATCTTAATTTTATATGCATATCTAATGGCTTTTATTTTTCATTGGTATGAATGACTCCAGTATGAATAAAATAAAAAAAATTATTAAAAAAATGATCTTAGCTATCTACAAGTCATCAATGTTATGAATAAATGAATGTAATAAACTCTATGAGTGTGTATCGTGAGACTAACATCATGAAAAGTAGAGTAATAAAATTTTAAGTAAGGATAGTTACCCGATTATAGTATTTTAATTGGTCCAAAAGTAATTATATTACTTATGTGGATACTCTATGAGTATGTCATATTATTAAAACATATACAATATAATGAACTATATTAAAATACTCTTTAGGGACATACCTTAATATGGTATTTTGTTGACCCAATAGTAGCAATCATGATCTATTAGGACTTGTTTTGTGAAAAATGATATAAATGTGTAAAAGACCACATAATAAATTTATAATGATATTCTTAAATATTTTATGGTGATTTTTTTTTCATTTTTCTTAAATATCATACCAAAAAATAATCATTTATCACCAAATTATTATCTATAGGTGTTTCAAATACTATTTTTGATTAAAATGTTACGAAAAATAAATTATAGTATAAAAAGTATGAAGTTTTGTTATAACTAATGCTTTTGTATTCACTTTTGATAAAGTGTTTCTCAAATCAAATGGATGTGTTTTGAGGGTTGATATTGCTAATAATAATTGCAATTAAATGATTAATTAATTTGATATTTTTATGATATATTTTGGCTTAATAATGTTGTTTGAAGTTAAAGAAAAAATATTTTATAAGTTGAATAACATATTTATATATTTTTTGGCTTGAAACTAAACATAAATACATAATTTTAACTTTTTTTTTGTATATAATACAATCTTAGTGGTATTGGATGAGTTGAAATAAACAAGAAACCGAACTACATCCACATATATTGATTTGAAGTTAGGTATAAATATATTATTTAAAATATTTTTTGTATAAAATACTTTTTTAATGGTGTTGGGAATAAACAAGAAATTAAAATTCTATTTCAATATAGAGTAAGTTCAATTGAATCTATGGTTTATCACACCATAGTTTTAAGCCATAAATTTATCTACATTAACAATCATATTTGACTGATTATTAAATGAATATATACATAAAAAAAATTAATAGTAATATAATCTTATTTTGGTCAAATAAACATGTTTTAAATTGCTAGTTGATATGTTTTGTTGATTGCATATATTTATTTTCATGTAAATATCACTTTTAATAAATCTAGAAATTTTGAGTGAATAAAGATAATATATTTTATATTTAATCTTCATTATTGTTTTTATTAATGATTTTTTCTTATGATCAATTTGATTAACAATTTTTGATTAACAATTTTAAAAGTGGATGTATTTTCAATAAAATTAAAGTATGCTATCATTGCAACTATTTAATTTATATGTACTAATTAAAGAAAATGTTTAATGTTTTATTTTTTAAAAACACCTATACAATGACTTAAATATTTATTTTTTTATTTATATGTATTAATTAAAGAAAATGTTTAATGTTTGAGTTTTTTAAAACACCTATACAATGACTTAAATATTTATTTTTTACTCGATATTAAAAAATATATTTTCATTAATCATTAAATAAATGTGAAGTAATTATTGTTATTTAATCTGACCTTGTATTATTTATTTTTAGGTAAATCAAGGTAGTTACGTGTAATTTTAATTTTTTTTAATTAATTATATTGTGATGTGAAATATGTTATGCAATCAAATAATGATATGATATAAAATGATTTTTTTTGTTGCAAAGTATGATTATACATTTAAAATTTCTTTAAATAATAAAAGTAGAGATATATATTATATTTTGAGGCTATACTGACTAAATAAATGCATAATCTAATTTTTTAGAGTAAAGAATTTGATGATCGTAATATGTGATCGCTAAAACATTTATTGGTAATAATTATGCAATCAAATGCTTCTACCATGCTATAAAGAGTTATTTGTACTTGTGTGCATGTTTGTTTAAGAGAAGCATGCTAATGATCTCATTTATAAATGAATATACTCACTTCAAGTTATGGAACATAAGTGTTCTATGATAAACTAGATTAATATGTCAATGCTAAAATGTTATGGAACATATTATAAACGTATTGGTGAACCGACATCGTGAATATAACTGGATTCAATAATATCAATAATGGAGGCATAATTATATTAGCATATGATAAGGAAAATTGTTGTGAAAAATAATTGTAGAATTATTTGAGGGTTATGAGTTGCTAGCACTGTTTTAAAAAACCTTGATATGGCTACTCTATAATCTTATTTCCTTAATGGATTGGTTTTATGTTGTACGTTTGAAGCATATTATTAGATTCACTTACTATAGTTTAACTCAATCTTGTTTCAAAAGTATGTTTTTAATTTGGGTTTGTTTTTCAAAACTTACTTGTGGTGAATGATATAATATTGTGTTATCATGTATTACATGTTTTATAATCACTACATATTGTGGTTAAAATGTTACAAAATTGAGAGACAATGTATTTAAAAAACCTCTATATTCTAGACATGTCATGCTTCAAAGGCCTACGTATCCATAGCATCATCACTAGCACTTGGAAAATGTCTCTTCATAGCTAGTAAACCACCATCAAAGCTTCATATAGTCATTAGGAGAACTGATGTAAATTTTTGTTTCTCTTCAAAATATAAAATAACCATGTTATGATTCACCATTTTTAGATCGAGATTGTCATTCTTAATCTAATTTATGCGATACACATATAGAAATGCATCCAAATTTGTCTACTTATGAGACACAAATTGTGCAACAATCAATCCTTTATCATGTTCATTTAAATCCTCAAGGTTAATCATAAGATCCAGATAATCTATGTTAACTCATTTAAATTTTAACACATAAGTAATTTGAGTTATTTATATGCGCATTTTATTTATATTTTAACAATTCATATTCATATCTATATTGCCAAAGGGTAACACAACATTAATTTATCTAAATATAACATAAAAAAGTGAATTCTAATTTATTTTGAGATTGGGTTTATGATGAATATGAATTTAAATTCGAATTAAGTAATATTTTTATTATTTAATATGAATTTAAATTCTCAAAGTTGTATTGTTTCTTTTTTTGTTTTCATTACAATTTTATAGCTATATATAAGGAGATTTACTCATTAAATTACTATTTGAATTAAAGATTCTTTATGTTTACTCCTTCAATTAAAAATTTCTTGTGTTTACTCCTTGAATTAAGGATTTTTTTGTTTTTTTCTTTGAATTAATCCTTAAATTAAGGATGATAACTCCTTGATTTACTCTTTAATTTATTTCTTAAATTAAAGTTCTTGATTTACTCCTTAAATTAAGGAGTTGATACTCCTTAATTTACTCTTTAAATTACTCCTTACTTTTATCTCCAATAATAACAAACAAAAAAATCTCAAATGACTTCAAATAATAATAATAATAATAATAATAACAATAACGAGAAAGGAAATATTAGTATGACTTAGAAATGACAGAGTCGGACACTTACAGTTTCTACTTTCTAGAAGTGAAAAAAGAAGAAGGTAAGGTCATGAGTCACTAAACAGCAAGCTATGATTCACTCTTATATAAATGCATTACCATTTTTGGAGGAAAGTGTACAGTTATTAAACAGAGCAAAAATAAAAAAAATTAATTGTATTTTTGTCTTCTTCTACGAAGACTTGTTATTTTCGTTGGCTTAACTTTCTTCGTATATTTGTAAAAAGAGTTTACGTTAACCACACAAATAGAACAAAAATCAAATAACACAAAAGTATATATATTCACAATTAGATGGAAGTATATAAAATTCAAAAATAATTTATTAGATTTACTGATTAAAAACATTATATATATATATATATATATATATATATATATATATATATATATATATATATATATATATATATATATATATATCACCATCATGATATTCTTACTAAACAACCTGTGTACGTACCTTTTTATATTTCTTTCATGTTAATTTTTTTAATTCCTTAATTTCTTTACAGGGTTTGATATTTTGTACATGCCAATCTGTCATTCTATCATTTTTATAATTTATTTTCCTCTATTCTCCTTCGATATTATGTTCTACCTCTCATTCTCCTTCGAGTTATGTATTAACTGAGTATACAAAGCGGCTTAGATAACTAATATTTACTACATTGGATTTTTTTAACCATTTAATTGGGTTGATTTCAAATATATGAGTTTGTGTAAATGTGTAATTATATATTTTTATAAAAATATTTTGTGATTATTCAAAATACGAAGGATCTAAATTAATTAAAGTATGGATGAAATATTGTTTGATTAGGATATATGAAACATTGATTCAATTTGTGGCAATTAAAGGAGAAAAAATAGAATGGCAAAAATCTCTATAAATAGGATGCATGTGGGAAATGAGCTTTATAACCACAAACATTCCGACAAATTTGTTTGTATGATTTGAGTGAGGTCTTACGGAACTGTGGATGTTAAGCCATCTCTTCACCACCATATGTGTTTGTGTAGAGGTAGGCAAGTCACGTGATTTCTTTAAAAGCATTTTGGAGTGTTAAACTATTAATCTTCTCAACTTATACACCGGAAAGGGTATAAATACTTTGTTTTTTTTCCTTCACTTGTTAAAAAAAAAAAAAAACATTAATATTAAAAATATATTTAATTAGATATTATTTAAGGATCTCAATGATTATAATTCAATTTAAATGATGTTTATAATAAAACGATATGATGTATTTTTTTAATAATAAAAATATATAAGTTAAATTAGTTATAAATTTTAAAAATAATATTTTTATTATTTATTTATTTTTGTATCAAATAAGTTTTCTCAATTTGGACAATTAATATGGCACATTTTCCTTTTTAAAGGGAAAGTGTTTCTAACCTTGATTTTATTTTTGTTTTTTGTGTGGTGCATTCATGTACGCCTATGGCTAGAGATATATGAAAATAGCTCTCAAAAATATTATAATCTATGTAAAAACAAATACCCATTCTTTTTACACTATTAGTAAAACAATATTATATTAATTATTAAATTTTTTTTTAGAAGTAACTAATTTAACAATTATAATTTATATATAATTTTATTCATGATCTTGAAAAATCTAATTAGAGTTGATTATTTTAACAATTATAATTTATATATAATTTTATTCATGATCTTGAAAAATCTAATTAGAGTTGATTATTTTAACAATTATAATTTATATATAATTTTATTCATGATCTTGAAAAATCTAATTAGAGTTGATTATTTTGAAAATAAGACCACCATAAATTAAATATACCTTACACTTATATAATAATACATTAAATTTTAAAATATATTAAAATAATTAGAAATAAATTTTATGTTATTTTTTATTTTATATGTAAATATAATTTTAAAATATTTATTAATTATTAGCCGTTTATGTATTGGAAAACATATTGTAATTGCCAAATCCCCCTAGGACTTGGATTTGGTTCAGTCTTAGGATTTAATTATTAGAATTCATCAATGAAAATGGCCTAATTCATAGAAGTTTAACTTGAATGATGTCTAATATAAAATATTTAAATTAAATTTTTTATGGAAAAAATATATGAACTGAAATAAATAGTATTTTTATTGGTTCCAAGAATTTTTATGTGTTATAAATTTTGTTTTTCCTAGGATCAAAATTTTATAACTTTCATTATTGTTTGGTATCATCCACGTGGCAGGTACGTGGCCCTAGTAACCTGATACACCTCGTTCATAAGTGAATAATACACGCACATTACAATATGTATGTAAGCGATTTGGTCTAGTAAAGTCGTTGATCCAACTTTGAGGATCTTGGGTACTTAGTGACCTATGACTTGATGAATGCGACCCGATGGACAAGACTTGGTCTTTTGTTATCATATTGGGCACTATGCGACCTGATATGTGCGACATTGTGAATGTTGCCCTCTTGTCTAGTAACTATCCTATACGGGCTAGGAATAGCAACATGTATATTTCATTATAAAATTTTATCATGTGAATCAGTTCTAACATCTTGAACAAAGCATTCACCATTATAATAGTGACATCTACCTAGTATGTATCTATGTATACCCATCAGTATCAATAATAAAATATCTAAATTTGTCTCTAACATTTCTTTAGAAACCCTAACATAGTAACAATTTTCCAAATAATTAGCACCTATCGTGGGGTCTTAAATCTTTCTAATTCTTAGTTAGCATTTGAGACCATATATTTCATATTTAAGTATAATTGGTTCATGTCATAATTCAATTCGCTTATGTCATCATGACTAGCCTCACATCATGGGTTAGGGTTTGACCCTGTATGACCTATGTCACATAAGAGTGTGCCTAGAGTGACTAGAATGATCCCTCTCACAACCAGTCAGTTAGTTATGGCTTTGAAATCACGTCTTTAAAAAGGGATGCTAAAATAGAAAGACTCTAACAAAAAGTAGAAGAACTACAACAAAATTTCATTAGGTCACAAAATGATAATAAGGAACTCAGATCACCATTGATACAAGATGATTACTCAAAAGAGGCTGAGAGTTCGTTTAAGATAGAAATTCTTCCAATAAGATCATATCATCCAACGATATCAAAACAAACTTCTTGTGAACCAAAGATATATCCCAACGAGTATTGGCCTAGTACAACTTACGAGCAACCCATACTTGTAGCTCCAGCTCAAGAAACCTATATACACAACTCGTCAGCATAAAAAAACCACATCTTAACATTTTTGAGACTATCAAGCTTGGAAACCTTTGAGCCAAAGGGATGCCAAGCATAACCTAAACCTTCCAACAATAACATGGATGAGAAATTTAAAGAGATGGAAGAAAAAATGGAAGTAAGAATGAATGATCAATTGAAAATTCAAGGGAAGTTGCAACCTCTTAATGATTTTGAGGTTATATGTAACCAATTGTTGGCATCCTCCTTCTATGATGATATGAAACTAGTGATACCACCCCAAAGTCTTATACTCTAAAGTGTCCCGATTACAAGGGAAAAAAGATCCTATGACACATATTATCCACTTCAAAATGGCCATGGTCGTTGTAAGCTTTCCAAAAGATAAGAGAGAGGTTGTGTTGCAAGTTATTTGCACCACCTTCTAGGAAACATTGCCACAATATTTCATTGATTTTCCCCTAAGAGTGTAAAGAATTTCGATAGATTGGTAAAAATGTTTGTCATAACCAACTATATATGTAATAAGCATGTAAAGACTATGAGTGTTGGCTATTTTCGTGGACAAAATATTTGCATGTAAACCTGTTTTTAAGCTCGCTATCAAGTTTATCAAGCAAATTCGAATAAGCGTCATAATATTTGATAGTCATACTTCAAGTATATCTTTTAGAACAATGACATATAGGATTGCACTCATATTTAATAGCATATGTTCATAAAATTGGAATTAATTTAAACTTGAATCAATTTATGAAATTACTAATTAAATATTTCTTAGCTGTGTTTCAACATTTTTAGGATATGTTTTAAAAAAAATTCTATAATATTAATTTTTTTAATAAGATTGCAAAAATTAAGCCTAAAATATATTTAATTCTAATGTTATTAGGTTATCAATATATATATATATATTTACGTAGAGTGATTTATGAGTAGAGATATTAATTGATATAATCATAAATTGATGATTGTTTTTTTAAACTTCTATATTTATTAGTTTATTTATTTCATATTTTTCATATTCATATAACTTATTCTATGATTAGTATCTTGTATATTTAAATTAAATAATTGTATAAGAGATCATAATTATTTGATTTAATTAATAAATTTTGAAGAAGTTATTTTTATTGAACTTTTGCGTAATCTTCTTACTCTATGATTTGTTAGTTGATTTGATTTAAGTGACATATGTTTTGAATCATCTAGTTAGGATTATTCATTATTAAATTCATTCTAGATTACACACAGACACTTGTAGTTTTTGTGCTAACCTTTTTTGTAGTTAATTTATGAACAATCTAATTGGCGGGAAGCTTATTGAAATGTTAGTCTGGAAATCGCTCTTGCTAATATTAGAAATTATGAAAATAGAGCATGGACTTGTAAGTAAAGTACATTGGGGCAGTATCCTAGGGAGGGTAGCATAAGATCGAGTTTGTACTTGATCATTTGGTTTTCATAGTGAAAAGTTAGGTGGTCTGGTGGTTTTCCTCTTACCTCATGGTTGTGACCTAGGTTGTTTCCACCTAAAAATATCATGTGTTAATCTTTTATTTTTACACGTGATTGCATGCACAACTTATTTGTTTAGGTTATTAAATTATAAATTGATAAAAATTGAAAATAACCTATTCACTCTCCTCAAGGTGAATTATGTGTGTATCTTATAAACTTTCAATTGGTATCATAGCCAACACTAGACAAACTTAGTGAGTTTGATCCTTAGAGAAACACATTTTGACTTATGGATGAAATGAAAGAAGGTGGGTCATCTATTAGACCCCCACTATTTGATGGGTATAATTACCCTTTATGGGAAGGCCCACATGCAAGTCTTTCTCACATAAGATGAAAAAGTCTAGGATGCTATTTTTGATGGTTAGGAACCATCTTTAATAACAAAAGATGATGTAACAATCAAAAATCTAAGAATATACTAGACCATTAAAGAAAGCATCTTTAGTGGGGAAATCCAAAAAGGTCTAAACTCAATCTTTGTTGTAGTGTCGATGGATGAGTTTCGTCGCATGTCCAACTATGAGACTACTAAAGATTCATAGAATGCACTTGCTCTTGCTCACGAAGGAATTTCCCAAATGAAACAAACAAAATTGAGATTTCTAACATATGAGTTTGATTCCATGAAAATAAGCAACACTGAAACTTTTGGTCAATTTTATGCACGCTTTTATGATATCACTAATGTTTGTTCTAACTTTGGTGAGAAAATTTTATAACCTATACAAGTATGCAAACTCCTAAACTTATTAAAAATAGACTATAAGATGAAAGTTACAGCGATAGAGAAAAGAAGGAATGTGGATACACTAAACATTGATGAATTTTTTGGGTCAATCCAAACCTATGAGCTTACTCTTGATCCACCCAAGAAAATCAAGGATATGACATTCAAAAGCTCCAAAAAGGATATCTCTGATAGTGATGAGGATATGAATGATGAGTCACTAATCTTATTAGCAAGAAAATCTAAAAAGTTTCTAAAAAAGGGGTCAATTAAATAATGAATCTAACAAGGGACAACCCAGTCGTTCGAGGGACTGAACATCAAGAGAAATCAAGCCTCATAGCTCTGATGATAAGAAAACTAAGCCCATTAGTCCCCAATTCTTTACTCGTGGAGGATTTGGTTATATTTCTACAAAATGTGCGAATAATAAAAAGAAATTTGGAAAGCCTTTAATGCTACACTCAATGGTACAGAAAAGTGAGCATGATAATGCTAGTAACTCAGAAGATGATGCCACTAACTATTGTTCTTTCACTACAACTACCAAAGCACACCATAAATGACTTTGACTCTAACTCGGATGAAGAAAATGAGGAAGTTGACTCTTCTTTCTTATTGTCTAAGTTTAATGTATTGAATTATGATAAACTTTTCATGGATTGTCTAGGTGCTAGGAAAGAGAGAGATAAAATACTTATGGAAGTAACTAAACTTAATGATACTATCAATGTTTACAAAACAAATTCCTCTAGCCTAGATAAAGATAAAAATGAATTGTTTGAAAATATTAATGCCCTTAATCTGAGTCTTGCATAAACCAATGAGAAAAACAAAAAGCTTAGACAAGAACTTAGTATCGCTAAAGAGACAGTGGAGAACTTGACCATAAGTGTTGAAAATTTGACAAAAGTCCTACACTATGGAAAACTACATGGTGATAAGAGAAGTCTTGGATACATAGATGAATAGTCAACACCTTCATCATCCAAAACTCAATTTGTAAAATCCATTGTTACTCATGTAGGGAAGGTAATTTTTGCACTTTATCACTCTAAAGAAAATTCAGTTTGTTCCCATCTGTCATCATTATGGTAGGAAAGGTCTTATAATACAAAAATGTAGATTTTTGATGAATGTTCCTAAACCTAATGATTATTTCCATGCTTCATATAATAGGACCCATAAGCATTATCCACTTATGCATGCTACATCATATTCAAGGATGAATGGAAATTATAATAATGTGTTCAAAAATTCTACTAGGAAGCATGAAGTCTTAGGTTCAAAAAGACAAGTAAAATTCAATACTTTTAATGTTAAGACTCATTATCATCATCCTACTATGCATATTAAATCTTTATTTAAGATGAATGAGAAAAGTACAACTAAGTCTAAGAACAATCCTATGAAACCTAAGTTAGTTGAGTCTCAACCCAACCCAATGATATAAAGAAACCAAAATGAAAGAAAATATGGGTAAGGAAAGATTAGTTTTTTCCCAATCACCTGAATGTCTTTTATTCTTTCATATATGTATTTTTGTTAGAGTGCTTAAATGACACTAAATGAGCAATCTTTATTGTATTTATTTTATTTATTAGTTAAACTTACAAAAAAAAAATAGATAGAGAAGTAGAATCCTTATCTAGCCAACACAGTATTGGAATTATTTAATACTTACATATATATAACCTTATTTTTAGTGACTCAATTCATTTTGATATTTATTGTATACATTATTATACAATTTTGACCTATGCATACACATATTCTTTTACATGTGATGATCGATGTTGGTATAAACTTATTTACACACTCACGAAGACATATATATGCTATACTTGAAATTTATGAATTCTCTTAAAACACTCTAAGACTTCAACCAATCTTAATTGTAAAATTGTGTTGAGTTCTACTTCTTTCTGTCTAAAGTTTTACTGTATAAAGACACTTAGTATTGATAGGGCTACCTATTGTGATGTGTGAAGCTATTGCAATAAGCGAAGAGGGCTACCTACTGTGATGTGTGAAGCTACTACAATAAGCGGAGATGGCTACCTCACAACTAGTGTAAAATTCATCATGCTAGGTTTATGACTCTTACAAAAAAACAAATTTGTGAAACAAGTGACTACTTATAAAACTTGTACTTGGAATGCACAAAAAGAAAGGGCCAATATAGGTTAAAAAAATCATTTTCCTTATTTATAAAATAAAGATAAAAAATTTAAGTCCTTATTTGATAGACATATTTTATTTTGTAAGATGGAAGACTCAATTATAATTTTTTTATGATAAGTGATATTCTTTTCTTTTGAGTCTTTTTGATTGTTCATAAATAAATTAATTGACATATTTATAGATTTTAAACATATATATTGTTTTTAAGTAAATGTCAATATGTCATTATAAGTGCAAAGTATGCTTGTGTGCCTCTTCTACTATACTTGCTTATTTATATAATAGATAATTAAAATTTGAGTTAAAAATGATAAGTTTTCAATTGGTTATGTGCTTGTGTGTGATTAAATGAATTTAATACCTTATGTGGCTATTTATAAAAATTAAAAAAAAAACAAACAAAAAAAATAAGATTTTTATTAATTTACATCTTATTTCTATGTATCAACTTTTTAATTGGTTTTTAAATTAGAGAGCCATAGAATTTAGGTGAAGTTTAAACCACATTGCACTTCTATATTAATTTATTTTTACATTGCTCTTTTATCTCTAGAGGGAGTTTAGCTCCATTGTTTTGTTCAATGTTTTGTCCTTCTCTTATGTCAAAAAAGGGAAGAGTTTTAGGTTTATGTTAACCTTGATTGGTATGAATGCATGCACTACATGATTATTCTTTACACTTTTCTTATTTTTATGTAAATGAAACTAATGTATAATAAGGTTTTTTAGGCAAGTTGTCGTATGCTTTGTCTATGTCATTTTAGTTACTTATAAGCTTGTCAAGTTGCATCGAAAAGGGATTACCAGACCATAAGATAGTTCTACTATAGAGTATAGGATATCATTGTATTTTTATCTTATTCATATAAGTGTCATGTAATGATTGAGAGGTTTATATATATATACACTTAGAGTGATTTACAAGAAGAGATATTAATTGATATAATCATAAATTGATGATTGTTTTTTTAAACTTCTATATTTATTAGTTTATTTATTTCATACTTTTCATATTCATATAGTTTATTCTATGATTAGGATCTTACATATTTAAATTAAATAATTATATAAGTAATCATAATTATTTTATTTAATTATTAAATTTTGAAGAAATTATTTTAATTGAACTTTTGCTTAATCTTTTTGTTCTAGGATTTTCTAGTTGAGTTTATTTAAGTGACATATGTTTTAAATTATATAGTTAGGATTATTCATTATTAAATCTGTTCTAGAACACACATGAACACTTATTATTTTTTTGATAACCCTTTTTGTAGTTGATTTGTGAACGATCTGATTAGCGGGAAGCTTATTGGAAAATTGGTTTGGAAACCGCTCACTCAAATATTAGAAACTATGAAAATAGAGTAGGGCCTCATAAGTAAAGTACATTAAGATAGTATCGTAGGGAGGGTAGTATAAGATCGAGTTTGTACTTGAACATTTGGTTTTCATAGTGGAAAGTTAGGTAGTTCGGTAGACCGGTGATTTTTCTCTTAGATTATGGTTGTGGCCTAGGTTGTTTTCACTTAAAAATATCGTGTGTTAATATTTTATTTATATACTTTATTCTTACACATGATTGCATGTCGAGCCGCTTTATTTAGATCATTAAATTATAAATTGATAAAAATTAAAAATAAACTATTCACCCCCTCTAGGTTAATTAACTACGTATCTTATAAACTTTCAAAGCCCATTAGAAAGAAGTTACACCATCTATTCTCAATTATCCAAGAGAAGAATGAGACTATTAAGACCTATATGAGAAGGTTTAAAATGAAAAAAATAGAGATCTTTTAGTGCCCAGATTCTATTACTATCAAGACATTTCAAAAAGGAATAAAAAGATATATTGATCTATTCATTAAGCTAACTAAAACTACTCTATGATCCTTGGATGCATTCTATTAAGAGGCCTAAAAGTTTTCTAATGTGGAAAGAAAGTTGAAGTAAAAAAAAAAGCTCATTTACCTAATCTTCGAATACACACACCACAACTAAGAAAGAATAAGAAAGAAAATCTTATATGGATAAATGCACAAATCCACCCTTTTTAAACCAGTAGTAGTACCTAGGGGAAGGCTTGGGACATGGAGTAAAGCTTTGTCTTCTTTTAAAGGTCCATCACTGCATGTATCATTGGTTGACATTGTACAAAGAATGGAACAAGTAAAATGGTTACAACCTATGAGAGCCCTATTTCGAGACCCCAAAAAATATTATACCTTTTATAAAGATACGAGTCATTGGATAAAGAACTACAAGCACCTTAAGTGAGAAATTGAACAAGTTTTAACATGCCCAACTAAAACCAAGTTATTCTCCTATTTAATATCCTTGAAACTCTTCAAATTTACACCCTTTAATGGTCAAACTATGATGGCTACGAATTCGCATGCTAATTATTCTTTTTCAATTGCTTTGATGACATGAACTAGGCCTTGATTATTATTTGAACCTATCTTGATTATTTTAAAATCAGCCCAATTCTCTTGGATTATTCCATTTAATGTTTCCTTGAAATGTTTGACTCTAAATCTTGTAATTAGACCACTAAGAAGTGATAAAAAATCTATATATATATATTGAACCTTGTAATAGTTACTTATTTTGTAAATTTTGTAGAATTTATAATAATTATAAATTATTCAATCCTAAAAAATTAACATGATGATATAGAGTCTGATGATCATTATAAAATTCACCTTAATATTATGTTTATTAAAGTAAAATTTATATTATTTTATCACAAATTATCATAGCTTTGGATTCAATTCATATATTATATTGTTGCGTTTCATCCACACTTTTTCCATTAAAATGACAACCATGGTACTGAATTGTCAAACAATTCACAAACTGTGGACTAATATTATTCAACTCTAAGAACTAAGGATTACTTGAATGTGCTAGGGTATATATACATGATGATAGATGGTAAAACCAAGAAATCCACTAAGAAATTGTTGATTTTCTTTAACTGCTCTTGTGTTCGAGTTGAGAAACTAAAATTGCAAAGGAAGGCCTAAGGTCACGTTTGAGATGATATACACATAGTTCTTCCATCATATATACACTACGGGAGTAGACTTTAATTCTTCCAGGATCACTTTGATACTATATCAAACAGTTCATAAACTATAAACTGATATTAATCAACTCTAGGAATTAAGGGAAATCTAAATAAAGTGAATGCATCAAAGAGAAACTTAAATAGAGATAAACATATCTACTAACTACTAACTCCAATATGAATAAATGAGAATACATCCCAACAAGTATTATAATTTGAGGAAGTTTGAAGAATTACTGGTATGCAGGAACGGGGGAATGTATTTGTAATTGAGAACGGGCACAAGCTCCTACCTCGAGAATTAAATAAATTTTAAGTTTACATATTTATAAAATTATGATACATTGTTTAAGATACAACTATATCTTTTCTGAATTCAACAAATATTATTTTTCATTATGTATATGTACCTTTATTAGATATAAATCTTAAATCTGTCACTTTTTAAGAGTGATGACACTACTACAAAACAGACATTTAAAGTCGGTTCGATGAACCAACTTTAAAAACGACAAATTAAAAATGTAAAGTCTATTCATACGTTAAATTTTTATTTTTTTTACAAAATTTACTCATTTTCTATTATATTTTAATTAAAACTTTTACTTGATAACTACATAATAACAGGAAAAAAAAAACAAAATTTGTTTAACAAATAGTTTAAATAATACAAAAAAAAATTATTAATTAATAGTAAAAAAATTACCATGATGTTGTGCTATGTTATTCAAGATCATCATATTTTTCTTTTAATGTTATAATACAAAATCTATATATATAATACAAAAAAAAATATGAATAATAAGTATGTATGATTAATAGAAATACTTACAAGAGTAAATGAAGTGACAAAATGAAAGAAATGAAGAAAAAATTGTGTTTTGTTAGTGAGAAATAAGTATAAAAATTAGAGAAGAATAAAACCCACTAAACGACACTGGAATTGGTGATAATAGGTGGCCGAAAAATGAGAAAGAGTTGAGAAGTGATGAGGTTTTGGGTCTTTGAGAGTTATGCAACGCTTGAAATAGTTTCTATCTGGGGAAAAAAGAAGAGAAAAAAATTTATCTACGTGTGTTACACATAGAACATAACGTCGGTTCGATACGTCAACCGATGCTATGAACTACGTGGATAGCGTCGATTCTACGTGTCAATCGACGCTATCCACGTAGTTCATAGCATCGGTTGACGTATCGAACCGACGTTATGTTCTATGTGTAACATTGATTCAACACGTCAACCAACATTACGAACTATATAGATAGTGTCGGTTTTCCACTAAACTAATTTTACGTATCGATTTAAATATTCATTTTTATAGTAGTATAATATAATTTGTAGGTAAAAAAAAGAATTATATAATTAATCTCCACTTTTGTTGGTTCCACTAACTTCATTTAGATAGTCGAGTTTAGTTGAATTCGATGGTAGATTGAACGAGACTTTATAAATTGTTATGAATCACATGATTGTTAATTGGGTTTAAAGGAGATTAATTCAACTTTATGTTTTTTTTTTTTGGAAACTCAACCACTGTCCATTACATTTTTTTACACAACGCAACTTTCATGCCTCGTAATTGTTACTCAGATCCAATCAATTGTCTATGACTAGAATCTTAATATTTATAATATCAAAATAAAATTATAGAAAATAAAAAATAGTAAACTAATCAAGTTATTACATTTTATTCCTAAAAACAAAGTTATTAAATTTTATGACTATCATAAATTACCAATTAATGCACTTATTTATGGATTCTGTCGTATATATCGTACATATAGTTAGAACTTAATAGCATGCAGTAACAACTCCCACCATTTAATTTAAAAAGAAATATATATATATTTTTTGTTGAAAAAAAAAAGGTGTGTGAGAGAGAAAAAGACATCATAAAATCAGCCAAAATGCTATCTAGCTCATGATGCTTTCTAGAACATAGTTAGTGTTATATTGTCATTCACTTTAGGACTCTGGCTAAAGGAGCGTGAATATGTCGCGGGCTATGGTGACAAGTTAATTTCACATAATTAATTGGTATATATATATACTTTAATTAGGATAATCATATTTAAATTAATAAAGAGAATAATATTAAAACAAAGTAAGTTAGCTAAGTGTGAAATGTATCCAAAATAAAACATATGGTAGCTAGTGTAGGAAATGTTTAGATTAGATTGGTAATAGTGTAGGAAATGTTTAGATTAGATTGGTAATAGTGTAGGAAATGGAATTGACTCCTAGGTGTCTGTCTAAAAGATATCAAGTTTATATTTAATAATACAAATAAAAAAGACAATTCTCTATTAGCAAATTTAATTTCTCATTATTTTGAACTAAAAAATGATGCCATTAACATGATATGATGATTAGTACTATATTATTCAAATTTAATTCATCATCTTATTTTGGTTGTTAGTAGTTGAAATATTTATACCAAATTCATTTTAAGTAATGCATTTCTTTGTCCACTTATTTTCTTTTTTCTGTTCCCTCTTTGGTTACATTTCAATGCTGTTTGGCACATGGTCCACACGTGCCATTCTTTCACTCATCTCTATACGGGAATACTACTTTGCTTTGATATGATTTCTGGATCAAACCTTATTTTCATTGCTTTCTATTATATTTATAAAATAAATTAAGTTTTTCATTATTCCAAATCTTTGATCAGCTTCACATATAGAATATTAAAATTTTAAATTAAATAATTTAGTTTTTAATTTTTTAAAAATTCATAAATAAATCTAATTAATACAACAAACAATAAATTTATGAATTTTTTTTGGGTTAATTTGATTTTTTTTTAAATAAACACTCAGCGCCCTAATAATGAGTTCTTTTAACATCCATGTGATGTGATACTATTATGTGGATAATTATTCACTAAATTGGTTGATTATATGTAAAATAAAAATCACAATTTTGTGCCTTAGATTGTTAAATTACGAACTATTTATAAATTAAAGATTAAATTATATTATACTTTTGTTCAAAATTTGAGAACACATAAAATAGATAAGCCCTTTTGTTTACAAATGAAAAAAAAGAAAAAAAAGATATATTTTGAAAAATAATACTCTTAAAATTTATAATAATAAAAATAATACTCCAATAACATTGAATGAATTTTAATTGAACGGTACACGTTTAAAATAAAATAATATATTTTACTTTTTATAATAATAAAAATACATGAAATTGATACAATAAGATACTATTTATGATTATAAGTTTTAAAGTATTATTTTTATAAAGAAATAAAAACTTTTTTTATATCATAAATTGAAGTAATAAGATTTAGATAAAATAATTAGTCTAGTTCATCAGCGGATTTTGGATTTATATCCAAAAGGGTCATTAGATATAACTAAAAAGATAATATTAAGTATTTTTCATTTATCACATGTTTTTAATTGAAAAAAATAGAATGATAGTTATTATATGTATCTTATTTTTAGTAAAATATATTCAAATTATTAAGTTCTTTAGAGATATTAAGTGTTAAAAACTTTTATAATTTTATTTTATCCATGTAATTAATTTCATAAATATTATACTTGAAATTTTATTTTTCAAAGGTAGAATAGGTGCCCTTTTTATGTCAACGTAAATCCACCTCTAATCTTGTTATCATTTAGTAGTAGTAATCATCAATCTTCTTGCTCGAATGGAATTATTATTTTATATGATTTAACTTATTTACATAATTTTATTTTTAATTTATATATATATATATATATATATATATATATATTATAAAAAAAATATGTGCACCTTATTTTTTGACATAAAAAAATTTATTTTTACATTATACGAAAAATAATATATTTACATAGTGTTAAAAATAAAACTTTATTTATAAAATAAGGTTATCTTATACCATTAAACTTTATTTTTTAAATTATTTTAAATAACACTTTTAATATTTATAAAAACAAAAAAAACACTTAATAATATTTAACTAGCAAAAAGTTTTAACATTAAATAGATATAACTAATTAGAGTCCAACGTCAACATTCAATTATTCGTCATTCAATGTAAAATGTTTACGCGGAGTTTTTTTTATTACATAATAAAATTATATAAAATTAATGCATGTTATTTAACAAATTTACTTTATTAAAATTAAATAAGTGTAAAATGTGTATATATTAAATTAAGGGTGAGCAAAATAATTCAATCAATTCATTTAAATTGATAAATTCGATTCAATCTATAGGGTTCAGATCAAATTAAATTAAAAAAATTATAATCGAATCTTATTCGGATTGAAAAGTATATAATTCATTCGTACTTAGATTTACAAATTTTATAATATGTTATAATCGATCCAGATCGAATTACTATTAAATTATAAATAAATTTATATTTTATTTTATAATGTATTATATTTAAATATTATACATACAATAATTACATTAGATTATTATTTTAACTTAAAAAATAAATATAAATATTTATAATAATTTAATATTTATACAAACATACTTCTTATTATTATTTTATTTTCTTGCTTGTAGCCATAAATAATAAATTTTACTATAAATACACTAATTTAAAATTTAAATATTGCGTATATCATGTTTTATATATGAAAATAATTCATAAATAAAATTTAATATTAATTTGACATTTTCAAATCTCAAAAAAACTCAATTTATTCTTATATAGACTGTTTCAAATTGATTACATTATTAAATTAGATTCGAATTAAAAATCTTTAAATCTGATTCGAATCAGATAGTATTCAAATTAGTTAAAAATAGAAATTTTTTATTTTCTATTCACTCTATCTCATATTTAAATAAAAATGAAGAAGATGGTTTTTGCTGTAATTAAATAATTAAATTGATTCATAATAAAAATGTAAAAAATTCAATACTTCCAAAGTAATGAAAAGTTTGTATTCCTTATAGACATATAGAACTATAATCTTAAATCTAATTATATATTATCGAACTCACCCACTCTTAATTCTTATTTATTTATTTTTATCTTCTTTCAATCTTTTTCTAAGCTAGGGAGTACTTACTGAGAAGTATATAAAAAAAATCTAATAAAAGTGATGTGATTTTAAGTGAAATATAGGGTGACATTAATTCTGACCTTCCGAATTGGTAATGAAGCAAGTTAGACTATTTTACCTTACGTGTTGTGAAGCTTTCATTGTTTTGTGGAAAAGGCAAATTTGAGAGGTTTGAACTTTCATTGTCGACAACCTTCAGGACCACACATGTTTCTCTCACTCCCAGTGTGGCTCACATGCCTAAGATATAGTACCCCCAAATATGTAGGGTCTTCATGCCACACAAATCTACCATAAGATTTATAAATTTTCTCAACATTAACTCTGTGTGTCACTGCTCTTTTTTTTTTACATGACCTTACATCTTGTGTTATTCAGTAAATATTTTTTTGTAGGAAAATATTATCTAAATGGTTTTTTATGTCATCCTAAATTAGTCCGTCTAATTATCATGTGCCATTTTTAGCATGTTAATAAGTGCATGTATAAATAATGCTAAAAAAGTTAACAAATTATAGATTTTCTTTTATTAGCGATATATTAAAAGTAACACAATAGATTTGAAGTCCATCAATATAAGGTTATATTTTATAGGAATTTTTTTTATATCTTTGTTATTTTTTATCCTCCTTTCATCGTCTCAATTAAAAAAAATTAAAAATTTCATTAATTTATGTTAGATTTACCTAATTCGCTAGCAGTATATATCCATATATCACCATCAATAAAAAATTCCCACGTTTTTGAGGATAAAGACTCGATAATTAATTATAAATAAAATTAAACACAATTTTGTAAGATAAGATTATGTACGTGATTTCCCTTTTCCCATTTATCTAGAAAGAAAAAGAAAGGGATCCCAAAAAAAATAAAAATGCCTTTCATAAAAGAAATTAAAGAGATTATATAATATATATATATATATTCATTAATTTGAAAAACAAAATTTTTCATAAGAAAAAGTAGTTACAAAATTAGAATAAATCCTACATGTAACTTTGATAATCATTAAGATTCTAATCCAAGTGTCCCTCCGCCTATCAAAAAAGAAAAAGAAAAAGAAGACACTTGTAATAATATATCCAACTTTCCAATAAAAAGAAAAACTTTTCCATTTTCTTATTTGGTCCTTAAGGTGGGAAGTAATTTAGTTAATCTTTAATAGAATATAAAGTATCTTAATACATCCTGTATCTACGAGAAGACTATAATTTTTTTTTATTTTATCTTATTTAAAAATTAAAAAATTCTTATATTTTATTTTATTTATAATTTTTAAATTTTATTTTAATAGTTATCATTATTATGATTTTACTACTCAAATATATATAATAATAATAATATTATATATATATTAAATTTTATTCATATCGCAAGCTAAAAGCTAAACAGGTAATGATCATTTATATTTTTATTATATGAACCAACCTAACTTTAAAACAAAAGAGAGTGACCCTAAAATCCTACAAATCCAGGTCATATGAAAGATCCCAAAGGCAAATTATAAGGAATATGAAGCCCCTGAAAGATAAAGGGCAAAGGTGGAAAGGCAAGACACAATGATTTCATGAAGCATTGGGAGCCACTTGATCATCTTTTACTTTACAAATCAGTCCCTTATTTATTTTATTTTTTTCCTTGAGAAATTAGGTTCCAATCATTCAGCTACTACTGTCTTTCAAGGAATTATTAATTTTTTTTTTTGTTAAATGAAAAATCTAGCAAGATTAGATAAGATGATAATTATCTTATTATTAATTAAATATTAGTAACGTAGTTACTAATCATTTTAATAGGGAGGATAAAAGCACTCAAAATTCAAATCTTTGATTTCCTGTGTAGAAGACAATCACTCTTTTAATTTGAGAAATTATTAGTTAATTGTGTATTAATTAAATTAACGTAATGATAAAATAAGATAAGAAGTTGATAAAAACAAATTGTTTATTTAGTCAATTCATTCTATTTTTCATACATTTAATTATTCTCTCTCCTATTTAAATAGTACATCAGCTTAATTAAGAAAAAAACAAATAATTTGTTTTTTAATTCTGATAAAAAAAAAAGCACCGCACGTGGAGTCTGAATCAAGGACCTGTCCAACCACAATGAAAGGGTACTACCCCTCCACTTCATTTTCATGCTCACAAAAATTCACAAAAAATAAATCACATAATTGCAAACCAATCCTTTATAAGAGGCCTGTTCAATTAAAAATTAAATTCTTATTCATAGCAATTTTTTTTTTAATTCTTATATTTTCTTTCTTTCTCTCTTCCTAAAGATTGAATTAGTTGAAAAATTTAACATTATTTCTCCATACACATCCCATATGCTCACTCGAATCTCCATAAATTATATTAATTATAATATAACATGTAATAAAATAATTTTAAAAATTAACTAATAAATCATATTTAATGTGATTGGGATGGAACACCATGTAATATTAAATAAATTCAATTAGATGTAATTAAATATTAAAAGAATTAAAATGGATGAATTTCAATTTAAATGACAAAAATAATATGTTAAAAAAATTTAATAGTAAAAATATATTAAATGTACAAGAGTGTTATTTTTATTGTTTTTTTTAAATTTTATTAGTTTAATTTTTTTAACATTTTCTTAAAAAATAATATATTTTATCTACTCTTAAAATTTAACTATTCTGTTTTACAACACATATAATTTTATAAATATTCATTATTAACTTTATTTATATAGTTTTAAGCTTTTATTTTAATATTTGACATATAAAACTTATGCAATATTTAAAAATAATAAAATTTTAAATTTTTGGAAAATCAAATATGATTTTTTTCATATTATTTTATAATAACTCAATTTATAAATTTATAATTTTTATTATAATTATTTAAATAATTTTGCTATTAAATTTACCGTAAGTTGTTTTGAAGATAGATACTAGCTACATCAAATTGTAAATATACATGCGTTTAACATTTTTTTATGTATGTAATTTTTACTCATTATTATTTTTGTTGCTTAAAGCTTGCCCTCTTCCTCTTATCTTCTATCTTTCTCACAAAACATAAAGAGAGAGAAAAAGAGAACAGTAGTTGATCATCAGCTAACATGGAGGATGAAAGTGGGATCCGAAGGCTTAATTTCCCATTACAATTGTTAGAGAAAAAAGATGAAGAAACTTGCACTAGCTCTATCTACACCTCCATCGCCATAAACAATCATGGAGGTCATGACCCATCCACTTCCAACCAAAACGAAATCCAAAACCGACCCAATTCGAATCTCCAAATTCAAGAACAACCCAAAAAGGCAGCTCCCAAAAGAACCTCAACAAAAGATCGTCACACCAAAGTCGAAGGGCGAGGTCGACGGATCCGTATGCCAGCTTTATGTGCAGCTAGGGTTTTTCAACTAACGAGAGAACTCGGCCACAAATCTGACGGAGAAACCATCGAGTGGTTACTTCAACAAGCTGAACCTGCTGTTATAGCCGCTACTGGAACTGGTACTATTCCAGCTAATTTCACTTCTCTCAATATATCTCTCAGAAGTTCTGGTTCTACCATTTCAGCTTCTTCTCATTTCAGAAACTCTAATTATTTCAATCCCAATTTTGCTTCCTCACAACTCATCAGATCAACTCGTTCCGAGTGGGATAAAAGTTTGTTGGACGAGTCAGTTAATTCTTCTACTCAACGTAGCAGAGTTTTATTTCCTGGTGTTGGATTAATGTCATCGGATCAGTTCAATTCTTCTCCTAATTCTATGTTACTTAATTTCAATTCTAGTAATGTAAATTCCATGTTACAAGCTAAACAAGAGATTAGAGACATTCATGGGTTTGATAATCAAAATCAAGATACTGAAGATCAAAACTTGAGACGATCAAAACAAAGACTACATGTCGAACAAGATCATGAACATCATCATCACATGGGTAATAGCTATTTGTTGCAAACAAATACAGGTTCGATTCCGGCAAGTCATAGTACGGTACCGGCGGCGTTTTGGACGGTGGCGAATCGAAGTAATAATCAAGGAGGAATAAGTGGGACAAATGACCCCATGTGGACATTTCCTAATATTGGTAATAGTACTACTAATATGTATAGAGGTGGGTCTATGTCTAGTGGACTACATTTCATGAATTTTGCTCCACCTATGGCTATATTGCCTTCAGCCCAACAGTTAGGTTCTGGTATATCTGTTTGTGGTACTGGTACTGTTACTGATACTCAATTGGGTATGCTTGCTTCTATGAATGCTTATAGGCCGGTCTTCGGCGCCGAGTCTCCGGCCAGTGGTGGGTCACATCACCCTCGTCAAGACGATGACGATGGACATGATACAAGCACTACTAGTCACCGTTCATAGTTCATCAATTTGCAAGTATTGTATGACTTTAATTTTATTTTTTTTCAACATGATCAATTAGTGTTGGTTGGTTTAGTTACTATTGATCTGTTGATGATCTGATCATCTTGATATGCTTTTTGGTACGGGTACAGAACTACAAATTGAGTGTTGATTTTGACTACTGTTTTGGTTTTTATTTTATATCTTTTTATATATATTCTACTATTGATACCCTATTCCATATTGTGTGGAAGCAAACATTTCATTTTTAATGTATCATTAGTTGAAATTAAAAAAGATTTGTTTCATTCTTAAATTTAATTAGCTAGTACTTTACTTTCGCATATGAGATTTGATTATGTTTGAGTAAATGGAACATTTGATCTCTCAAATTTCTTTCTCTCTCTTTTTTTTTTTTTGGTCCCATTTTGTTTTGTAGCATGTTGATAAGCATTAATAACTTGTAAGGTCTCTTCACTGACTACTGGTGGGAGCGAGATTGAGGTAACATATAATAGCTCACAAGTGTTGTTAAATGCACACACACATATATATATATATATATATTTGTATGTGTGGCAGTACTTTCATAAAAATTACCTCATCGATCGTAATATTTTGGCTATTTGTTTTACTCATGTATAATGATTAATTCAGTATATATATTATAATTAAAATAATGATAAAAGTGTTACATAGATAACGTAGATAAGTTTACGGTTGTTAGTTTTTTTTAATTAGAAATAACGTCGTCCTATTGTTTTAATTAAAATAAATTATATTATTTTAATAATTTTTTATTAAAATATTATTTTTTATCAAAAAATTAATTAAACACAATTAAATAAATAAACGGTAGTAAAGTGACCTGGATAATACTAATTTACGATATAAGCATCCAGTGATCTTGCAGAAATTAAATAATCAATTTCATTTTTTCGTTTCTAGAAATGGTTTTTAAGAAATAATGTAACATAATGTGAATCAATTCATCTATTGTGCATATACTACCAGTTACACAGTATTAAACTGATATTTTTAGATAAATAAGGTGATAGATATTTTTTAAGTAATAATATTAAACATTATGTCGAATAAGAGAGCCCTACTTTAACTAAGTAGCATTTAGGAGTGAATAGTAGATCAAAATTATGATAAATTTGAATTCGATTTGATAAGAAGTTGAGTTTGAGATTTTTAATAATAATCTAATTTAATATTATAATTAATTTGAGTAAATTTGAACGGATTATATAATAATTCGGTCTAAATCGAATAAAATTGATCGTAAAATCTATACATTTAAATTCGAATAGATTATATATTTTTTGATTTAAATCCGATATAATTTTAAAATTTATCAATATAATATAATTTAAATTTTACTATTAAGTTTGGATTCTTAATTTAAAAGGATTGATGAAATTATTTGATTATCCGTAAACGAAACTCGTTTATTGAGAGAAATTTATATTAGAATAGTATGGGCGAACAACCTCTTTCCTTTTATTATTTCAAATAAATATTTAGTTGCATATAAATAATCTTATTTTAATATAAATACAATATAATAATACTTTTTAATTATTAAAATATAATTAGTACATCGATGAATCTCACTCTTACGAAAAAAAAATTTGGATTCTGATGAGTGCTGAGCTTTCTTAAAAGCCTCACCGTACAGTCGGTAGCTGATTAGTGACCACTACATATTCTTCCTCTTTTTTGAAATAAGGTTACATTTCTTAACATATGTACAATATTCATAGTTAATGAGTCCTTCTGTACATGAGTACATCTAAACATCCTCTCTCCCTCTCTGCTTATTTTTTTTACAGTTACTCTCGACCGTCATATATTGGTTGCTATAGTGGTTATTAAAACTGTGATTTTTTAAAATAATATTTGTACAACCACATGTTATGTTTTGGTGTTTCACTTTATTTACTATTAATTGTTGGTAAATATATAGAATTTTTTTTTATATTTTTATTCAGTTTTATCGACGTATTTGTTCTATATATTTGTGATATATTCAAAATAACACATGAAAATTGAACTCTTATTATATTTAAATACAAAATGTGGGTGAGGGTATTTTGGTTATTTAAGATTATGAGATAGCTTTTGTATATCTGTTTATTTGGCGAATGCAATGAATGATTGGTTAATATACTTTATGAATGTAAATTTATGAAATATGGTTGTTTCTTGTTTGCAGGTGGCAAATACCAATATATATATATATATATATATATACTTGTAATTAATTAAGCCTCTATCTTCATCTGTTAGTTGCGAACTTGCGATCTTAATTATGATATTAGTCAAATCTTTCCGTGTTCTTTTTTATCCTGCAAAATAACGTACACATAATCAGCAGATCAGTGTCTATAATTATTAGAAAATAGCCTAATTTTTCCGTGCTGTTTTTGGTGTGTGGTTACTTATACCATTAATATATATATATATATATATATATATATATAAATGAATTTTTTGTTTACAAAACATAAAATCACACATATGAAATAAGATATATGATTTTCTTTTATTAGAAAATGCTTATTAATATTAAATATTTAAGACTGTATATTTATAGAAGATGATAATTAGCAGTTTGTAGCTACGTAGATATCTTGATGTAATTAAGGAAGAAATGGAAAAGAATAAAATGGTAGGAAAAATGAAACATTTTCAAAGTCATATGAATCGTAATATTCGTCGATTATCAAAGTGACACATCCGTTAAATATCACAATAAATAATCACTAATTCATAGAGATATATCAAGCAAAAATGTATAATTAGATTAAGTAATCTAAGTAAACAACTGAAAGCTCGTGAAAAAAGTTATTATTGTTAACAATATTCCTTGAAAGATGAAAAATAATGTTGGTGCTAACATGTTTATAAATTTTTATTTATTTGTGTCAATTAATTCGATTCTTTAATTTCTTACTATTTCAATGAATTAATATAAATTTTTATTTTTCTTAAAAACTAATTAAGACTCCAATTTTGTTTAGTTACGCCCTTCATCATATCAATATCTGCGGCAAATATGATGGATATGCATTGTAGGATAAATAACTTAAGAAAATGTTATTCTGTATTTTTGATAGTATTTAGAAAGATATTATCCCTATTAATTAGTTATAAGATTAATTATTAAAAATACGACAATGATCTTAACAATAAAATAAAAAATTATACGAAAATTAGCTTTTTTTTAAAGGACATTTTAATTTTTTTTATTATAAATTTAAGCATTTTAATTTTGTTGATTTAATTACATAATATAACTTAATTTATAAATAGATTTCAATTTTAACCCATTTAATATAATTTAAATATTTTTGTTTAATATAACTTAAATATATATATATATATTATCAATACTAAATTTTTAACAGGGGATGTTTAGTGAAAGTTTGCATTAGGTACACAATAATCCAAAAGAGGATGAATAGGTCATCGTTTAAAAATTCTCGCTATAGTTGAAACGAATAACAACTAGCACACAACAAATGCATGCAGATAAAAAAGCAGATAGGTAAAGAAAATAATAGAATAACATGTATACATAAGATATGTGTTTCAATCAATTCAATAACTATTAGTGTAAACATATTAAGTAGTAAATTGATTGAAGTAACTTAAGATACTATTCATATAAATATATTAATATAAGGTAATAAATTTACATAGGATCCAATATGGATCTATACAAATTGCATGACAATTATCGACCTAAATCAATTAAGTACTAAATAATAAAACAATATGTCACCATCTATAAATATAAAACAATTATATATGTAAGATCTTTACATTTATTGACTTTTTTTCAAATGTATTTTTATCATTTAACTTGAATTAAAAGATAAGATTGCATAAATCTTTAAAAAGGAAATGCATTTTCTTAACAAAAGAAAAAAAAAGAGTAAAAAGAGGCACGTCACCCACCCCTAATGAGGCCCTAACGAAAG
The DNA here is from genome assembly GCA_037013495.1 of Hippophae tibetana. Classification (NCBI taxonomy): domain Eukaryota; kingdom Viridiplantae; phylum Streptophyta; class Magnoliopsida; order Rosales; family Elaeagnaceae; genus Hippophae; species Hippophae tibetana. The sequence goes on along the minus strand of CM072805.1, from coordinate 24,694,197 downwards.
GGTTATAAATGCTAAAAAAATTATAAAATGGACATAAATGAAACATTTTCTTCACTCCATCCCAAAATTCATCTCTTTCTCAAAATATTATTTTTTAAGTAATATACGTTTTTATATATACTAATTAGGGATTAAATTTTTTATTTGTATTCTTTATGTATGTACAATACAAATAAGTAAATCATAATCATGTTGCATTAAATATAGAATATAAATATATTAAGTAATTATATGAATTTATGAAATAATCTTGTGTTATGATCATGCATGTTTATTATAAAATATTCATGCCATGTGCTACCATTGAAATGTTAAATAATCTTAAAAATACAAAATAAGAGATATGTAATAGAATAAAGATAAATTATCATGAATGTATGGAGTAAAAATGTTTAAAATTTGTGTATGTTTATGCCTAGAGGGTTGGGTAAGTAAAAGAGGCAAAAGATCCATGGACTCACTAATATTAAATAAATGAATGATCGTATCTTGAGAGATTTGGTTGGAAAAAAGATGAAATTTATTAAAAAATGGATGTTGGGAATTGTGCCTTGTCCCACATTGTTTTTTTATAATATTTAAAAGAGGTATAAATAGTGAAGAGTTTGTTATTGGGATTGGGCCCCAAGGGGCACCCACTTTTGTGGAAGGGGAGAGAACCTAGGCAAATGTGATACCACACACGCGCGCGCCGCCGCCGTCGCTGCTTTTTAAGGAAATTTTTTCCACTTACAAAATGGTTGTTATATATATATATATATTTTTTTTTTCAGAAAAAATAACCGTTATGTTCCTTTATTAAGAATATGGCCGTTTGTCTTCTTAATTCAGAAAAAAAGAGCCGTTGCTCGTATTTATTCACAAAAATATCCGTTACTCGTCTTTAATCTGAAAATGGCCGTTACTTTTCATTACTCAGAATGACCGTTACATTCTTAATTCCCAGACATTACCGTTTTATTCATAATTGCTACACGTTTTCTAAAGCCTATAAAAAGAGGGCTTCAGCTCTCATTTTAACACATCAATCAGCAATCTTAACTCCCTACGAAAACAATTCTCTCTACAATTTTTAAGTATTCTTTTTAGTTTTCCGAGCAACAAATTTTCTGGTGTAGCATTCCAGTCTTCATCAGTGCAGTGACGTTCTGAGACAGAGATTACGATTCTGGGCTGTTTTATCCTGGGGACGACGAGGCTGTGTTTGCTTGCACAAATTAGGCAGAGCCGCGAAACGTCTTAAAGAGAGCGACCTAGTCCGCGACTCAACCCAAGCAGTTACTTTGAAGTTATCGGTAATATTGTTCCTACACTGTTTTTATAAACTTGCATCAACAATTTTAAGACGAATTCAATCTGCCATGTCTACTGAAATGCTAACTGCTGATCTAAACAAACCATTCCGTTTTGAAGGATTACACTTTAAAAGATGGAGACAAAAAATGTTGTTTTTCTTAACCATGAAAAAAGTCGTTTCTGCTCTTACTACTGAAAAACCAATACAGTCCAATCCTCCTACTGAAGCTGTAACTAAGGATTTAGACACCTGGATGGAAAATGATTTTCTCTGCAAAAATTGTATTCTTAACGGTTTAGCTGATGACTTGTATGATTATTATAACTGTGATAAGTCTGCTAAGGAAATTTGGGAAGCACTTCAAAAGAAATACGACACTGAGGAAGTTGGAACTAAAAAGTATGCTGTCAGTAGATACATGAAGTTTCAGATGATTGATGGAAAATCAGTGGAAGCTCAATCACATGAACTGCAGAAGATAGCACACGAAATAACTTCTGAAGGTATGACTTTAGATGAACAATTTCAAGTAGCTGTTATAATAGATAAATTACCCCCTGCTTGGAAAGATTTTAAGAATACACTTAGGCATAAAACTAAGGAATTTTCTTTAGAAAGTCTTATAACCCGTTTAAGAATAGAAGAAGAAGCTAGAAAACAAGACCAAAGAGATGAAGTACTTGTAGTCTCAAATAATAGTACCAATAAGAAACCTTCATCTACAATTCTGAAACCTAAAGGTAGAAATATGAAAACTCATAATCGTAGTAATAATCAAAACCGCCACCACCAAAATAGAAATAGAAGCTATCCTCCCCAGAATGGACCTCAACCCCCCTTAAGGAATAACACATTCATGTGTTATAGTTGTAATAGACCTGGCCACTTGGCTAGGAACTGCTGGAACAGGAATCGTCCTGCCCTACAGGCGAACCTTACCGAAGATCAACTTATTGCTATGATATTTGAAGTCAATTTTGTTGGTGGATCCGAGGGGTGGTGGGTAGACACTGGTGCTTCTCGCCATGTTTGCTATGATCGAGACATGTTCAAATCCTATTCTGATTCTGAGGATAAGAAAGTGCTGTTGGGTGACTCCCACTCCACTAAAGTTGCTGGTACTGGTGAGGTGGTTTTGAAGTTTACCTCTGGAAAGACTGTCATCTTGAAGGATGTCCTGCATACTCCAGAGATGAGAAAGAACTTAGTTTCAGGCTATCTTCTTAACAAAGCTGGGTTTACTCAAACCATAGGGGCTGATTTATATACTATAACTAAAAATAATATATTTGTTGGGAAAGGGTACGCCACTGATGGCATGTTTAAATTAAATGTTGAAATCAATAAAACTTCTTCTTCTGCTTACATGTTGAGTTCTTTTAATATTTGGCATGCTAGACTATGTCATGTTAATAAACGCATAATCAAGAATATGAGTAGTTTAGAACTAATTCCTAAACTATCTTTAAATGATTTCGAAAAATGTGATTTTTGTAGTCAAGCTAAAATAACCAAAACTTCACATAAATCAGTAGTTAGAGAATCCGAACCTTTAGAATTAATTCATTCTGATATATGTGAACTTGATGGAAATTTAACAAGAAATGGAAAACGCTATTTTATAACTTTTATAGATGACTGTTCAGATTACACTTATGTATATCTAATGAAAAATAAAAGTGAAGCGTTTGACATGTTTAAAATATTTATGACTGAGATTGAAAATCAACTTAATAGAAAAATAAAGAGGTTTCGAAGTGATAGAGGCACTGAATATGATTCCAATATCTTCAATGATTTTTATAAAACTCATGGAATCATTCATGAAAAAACTGCACCTTATTCTCCTGAAATGAATGGAAAAGCTGAAAGAAAAAATAGAACTTTTACTGAATCAATTGTTGCAATTTTATTAAACTCTGGTGCTGCTTCCCATTGGTGGGGAGAAATTTTATTAACTGTTTGCTATGTGCTAAATAGAGTGCCTAAATCTACAAATAAAATTTCACCATATGAAATTTTGAAAAATAAGAAACCTAATTTAACTTATTTTAAAACTTGGGGTTGTTTAGCCTATGTTAGGATCCCTGATCCTAAAAGAAATAAACTTGTAAGTAGAGCATATGAATGTGTATTCATAGGATACGCTGTGAATAGTAAAGCTTATAAATTCTATGACTTAAAAAATCAAGTAGTTATAGAATCAAATGATGCTGACTTTTATGAACACAGGTTTCCCTTTAAAGTTAAGAATAGTGGGAGCTCGTCTTTTAGTAGTTTACCTATAACTAGAACTAGTGAACAAACTGAAGAATTAAATACTGAAATTAGAAGAAGTAAACGAGCTCGAACCCTTAAGGATTTTGGGTCTGATTTTTATGCTTATACCTTAGAGGAAGATCCCCAAACTATTAAAGAAGCATTATCTTCTTTAGATGCCAACTTGTGGGAAGAAGCCATAAATGATGAAATGGACTCACTTGAGTATAATAAGACTTGGCATTTAGTTGACTTACCTCCTGGTTGCAAAACCATTAGATGTAAATGGATACTAAAAAAGAAATTAAAACCCGATGGTATTATTGAAAAATATAAAGCTCGTCTTGTAGTTAAAGGATATAGGCAAAGGGAAAATGTAGATTTCTTTGATACCATTTCACCAGTTACACGAATAACTTCCATACGTGTACTTTTCTCTCTCGTTGCTATCCATGATTTAGTAGTACATCAAATGGATGTTAAAATTGCTTTCTTAAATGGTGATTTAGAAGAAGAAATTTATATGGATCAACCTGAAGATTTTGTTATCCCAGGTCAAGAAAATAAAGTTTGTAAATTAGATAAATCTCTTTATGGTCTAAAACAAGCACCTAAGCAATGGCATGAAAAATTTGATAATCTAGTTATCTCATATGGATTCAAAATAAATGAAAGTGACAAATGCATTTATTATAAATTAGAAGATAATATTTGCACTATTATATGTTTATATGTGGATGACATGCTTATTTTTGGATCAAATATTTATGTTGTGAATAATGTGAAAAAGTTGTTAAGAGCTAATTTTGATATGAAAGATCTTGGAGAAGCAAGTGTAATCCTTGGTATAAAAATAACTAGGTCTGAAAAGGGAATTTCTCTAGATCAATCTCACTACATTGAGAAGATCTTAAAGAAATATAATTACTTTAATTGTAAACTTGCATGTACTCTTTATGATCCTAGTGTAAAGTTGTTCAAGAACACCGGAGACGGTGTTAGACAAACTGAGTATGCGAGCATCATTGGTAGCTTACGTTACGCTACTGATTGCACTAGACCAGACATAGCTTATGTTGTGGGACTACTATGTAGGTTTACCAGTAGACCTAGTGTAGAGCATTGGAATACTATTGAAAGGGTCATGAGATACCTTAAGAGAACTATGAATCTTGGATTACATTATAAAAAGTTTCCCGCTGTTCTAGAAGGATACAGCGATGCAGATTGGAACACTTTATCAGAAGACTCTAAAGCAACTAGTGGTTATATATTTAACATAGCTGGTGGAGCTGTTTCTTGGAAGTCTAAGAAACAGACAATATTGGCTCAATCCACAATGGAGTCTGAAATGATAGCACTAGCCACTGCTAGTGAAGAAGCAGGCTGGCTAAGAATTCGGTTAGCTGAGATCCCTTTGTGGGAAAGACCGATACCAGCTGTCTTGATCCACAGCGATAGTACCGCGGCTATTGCAAAGATTCAGAACCGTTACTACAACGGCAAGAGACGACAAATACGTCGTAAGCATAGCACTGTTAGAGAATTTCTCTCTACGGAAGCTGTAAGAATGGATCATGTACGTTCTGATGAAAATTTGGCAGATCCTTTGACGAAAGGATTACCAAGAGAGAAGGTTTTCAAAACCTCAAAAGGAATGGGATTAATGCCCTTAGAATGAAGAGTCACTTATGATGGTAACCCAACTTATAGACTGGAGATCCTAAGAAATAAGTTCAAAGGGTAATAACAAGTCATGAAGTGATATGAGATGTATCATGTTATTTATCAAATCCCATACTATATTGTTAAAAGCATGAAGTCCTGAAGCGATAGAAAATGATGAGTTAATTGTTAAACTCTTAATGAGTTCTATACTCTATGTGGAGTGGAGTACATAGCTACAGGAGTACTCTTGATAGACTCACCTATGTGAATGTGGAAGTGTGGCCGCTTCCTATGAAAATTTTTGGGTAAAATTTACTAGAGCGTTCACTATACTGGGATACACGTGCATGGCCGTAAAGCACGGGCTTTTTCGAACTACACCTTGGAAAGGTTGTGTGTGTGATGATTGTTAGAGATAGAGTTCAAAACTACGAGTTACTCTAGTATATTCTAAAGCATCAACACTATGCAAAGGTTCAAGTCGATAGACACCTTTTCGCTTATGCACAATCTTATAATTTTAATTGATCGGTTGTTCGATAAAAATTATTTTTTATATAAAATTCAAGTGGGGGATTGTTGGAAAAAAGATGAAATTTATTAAAAAATATATGTTGGGAATTGTGCCTTGTCCTACATTGCTTTTTTATAATATTTTAAAGAGGTATAAATAGTGAAGAGTTTGTTATTGGGATTGGGCCCCAAGGGGCACCCACTTTTGTGGAAGGGGAGAGGACCTAGGCAAATGTGATACCACACACGCGCGCGTGCCGCCGCCGTCCGTCCGTCCGACCGACCGACCGTGCCATGCCGAGCCGAGCCGAGTGCGTGTGTGAGGTGAGGTGGTATTTTATTTTTTGGTAAAATATTCTTTTTAAGGAAATTTTTTCCACTTACAAAATGGTTGTTATATATATATATATATTTTTTTTCAGAAAAAATAACCGTTATGTTCCTTTATTAAGAATATGACCGTTTGTCTTCTTAATTCAGAAAAAAAGAGCCGTTGCTCGTATTTATTCACAAAAATATCCGTTACTCGTCTTTAATCTGAAAATGGCCGTTACTTTTCATTACTCAGAATGACCGTTACATTCTTAATTCCCAGACATTACCGTTTTATTCATAATTGCTACACGTTTTCTAAAGCCTATAAAAAGAGGGCTTCAGCTCTCATTTTAACACATCAATCAGCAATCTTAACTCCCTACGAAAACAATTCTCTCTACAATTTTTAAGTATTCTTTTTAGTTTTCCGAGCAACAAATTTTCTGGTGTAGCATTTCAGTCTTCATCAGTGCAGTGACGTTCTGAGACAGAGATTACGATTCTGGGCTGTTTTATCCTGGGGATGACGAGACTGTGTTTGCTTGCACAAATTAGGCAGAGCCACGAAACGTCTTAAAGAGAGCGACCTAATCCGCGACTCAACCCAAGCAGTTACTTTGAAGTTATCGGTAATATTGTTCTTACACTGTTTTTATAAACTTGCATCAACAGATTTTCCATGTGACTATATAAAACGATATGCTCTTTTGGATGATCAATATGAGTGTAGTAATTTGATTAGTCTACGGTCACATTATTCTCCAAGTATAATACTATTAAAGATTCGATAGTTGAAATAGGTTCCAAAGATTATGGACTACTAGTTAACCATATCATAAGTATCAATCCTACCATAGAAATAATTACAAATAAAAACTAACAATAAAACACAAAAAATGAATAAATACCACACAAAAGAGGACATTATATGATGATATAAGATAAATTAATGCATGATCATCATGTACATTTATTATGATGCATACTGCATTAGATAAACTAAGGCATGATTGCCACGCACATCCATCATGGTGTATATTGCATGAGATAAAGTGGTTTCCCAAACCAAGTGATCTCTAAAAAATTCATTATTTTTAAATTCCTTTTTCTTGTGATAAATTCTATAATTTTAAATTATATTGCTCTAGTTGTTACCAAATATATTTTATGATAAAATAAAATAATTATTCTTTTAAAATTATTAAATAAATAAATGAATGAATTTTATTTTATATAATTATTAGTTAAATAAGATAATCAAAATTAACAATACTTTCAAATTTGTCTTTAAGGCAAACCTGTGGCATTCTAATATAATGTGCATAAAATGCAAACACAATACCTAATCTAAATAGACATAGCTCGTCACTAAAGCTCTACGACCACGTGATAGTAAGTTATAAACTATTAATTACATTCGTTAAAAACTTAAATGATGTAAACTCTTATTCACATAAATATAGATAAATAAATGTCTTGATTTTTTTTAATTAAACCCATCCAAAATAAGTTTTTACAAAATTATTTTAGTGTATTACTCATACAATTAAATTGGAAAAAATAATTTTAAAATTGAATTTTCAAAATTTTTAAATGATAAGTTGTTTACCTTATAAGTGATATATGAAAGAAAGAGTATAAAATAAGTAAAAAGAAATAAAAAAAATATATTTGAGGAAAAAATATTAATATTTGAATTAAAAAAATAATAAAAATATCACAAATATTTTTCGTTAAATCTACATGTATTATATATGTATAAAAAATAAAATAAAATAAATATTTTTTATTAAAAATAAGTATTAATAAGATACAATAATAAAAAATAATATTTAAAATAAAATTATAAATATTACTATATAACGAAATTAATTTGACTAATTTTAAAGAACGTTAAATCAAAATATGAAATAAACATATGGAATCCAAAGTGAATTATTTCTATTTTTATTTTTATTTAATAAGCACGCTCGGGTAAAAAACATATTGCAAGGTAATAATCATTTCCATTCATTACAATTTTTGCATAATTTTACTTTTAATTTTTTTAAAAAAATATACATTTTACAAAATCAATTTTTATATTATAAAAAGATACGTGTATAATGCATAAAAAACATTAAAAATGAAACTTCTAACGTATAATATGTAATTAAACCTAATTAATTTCCCTATACCAGCGATAGCGAATAAAGGTTAAAAAAATCGGTGCCTCTTTTCTCGGGTACCATTTTAGATTTATCTGGAAAATCATTAACGACCCCATTTTGTCGACTTTCCCAAATTTCTTCTACAGTGTTTTGTCTAGTTACCTTTTCACATGACAAGCTGCTTGCTTTAACACTAGAAAATAATGTCCAAAACTCTTTAAAAATTACACATCCAGAATCAAAATCATAAACGACAATTGCTAGCTACCACCACATCCAAACCAAACAATTAATGGGTTCCGGAAATTTTCTTCAAGTTGTTGCCAAGAACTTCGACGTTCTTGCTCTGTAAGCTTCTTCCTCATTTCTCATTTTCTATATCTTTAGTAGTTTCTTCCATTTTAAGCTGCTTCTTTTTTCTTTTTTTAATTTCTTTACATTTATCAGCTGTCGGTTTCTTTTTTCTTCATTTGCAGGCCTTTAGTAACCCTTGTTTACCCTCTGTAAGTATATACAGGATTTTGCTACCTACCCTATTCACAACCACATTTTTTAATTAATGGGTTTTTGTTACCTATTTGTTTCCACAGCTATGCTTCAATTAGAGCCATAGAGACCAAATCTCGCACTGATGATCAACAATGGCTTACTTATTGGGTTCTCTATTCTTTAATCACCCTTTTCGAGCTTACATTTGTAAAACTCTTGGAATGGTAAAGTGGGCTATGTTTTGTTGCAGTTCTAACTTGAGTGTTTTTTTTAAACTGTGAAATGGGAATAGTTGTAGAAATCAAGAGTGTTGTTACCAATTTTATTTGTACAAAGTTCAGGAGGCAGGAATATGAATATATGATGGCACACTAGAAAAAGGTTCGTAGAGAAAAGGATATAATATGAAATTAATCCCATAAATTATTATTTTATTTTACGAGTCTGGTAGAAGAAAATGCGTGCAAATTAACATTATAATATTATAGTATGAGCAGAAGACTACAAGATATGGATTTCAATGTTTCTTGCATTAATGTTGTAGGGTACACTCAATTTATTTATTTTCTATTAGGTGATGCTTATTCATATCCTTCTCATGAATAATTATAATTCAATTATTGAAGTTTTTTCTTCTTTATTTTCATATATTAAGCACAAAATATAAATATCACTTGTCTTTATCCGTTCAATATAAAAATTAAAGCTATATTTTTCCACAACAAAGCCCATACGAGGGTGTTATTTATTTAACACTTAAGCATATAAGGTAGGTTTATTTAGTTTAATATTTTTAAGTTTGTGTCATTAAATAATAATTTTTAATTTTTTTTTATTAAATAAATATATGCATATTATATTTGCCTATATTGTATCAGAATAATAATTCAAAAATATTCCTAAAAATAAATAATGTGACACGCACATGTTAATTTAAAGAAAAAACATGATATGGTTTTGAAAATAATAATTATTCAATGATACAAACTTAAAATTACTAGTCATTTTTAGAGAAAAGAGAAGTTTTCAAATTATGAAGTTGTAAGGGTCCATCCCTTCAGCTTCTTGATTGTCAAACACACATGGAAGCTCGGATGCAGGGGCAATTATACTTAATTAATGAACAATAATGTTATACTCAAGACTGCCAAAATAATAATAATGATGATGTTACACTGAGGCCTGAGTTAATTGAAGGATGATTTTTTTTTTAAAAATTATTTTATGTTGTATAATCCTTTGGAGTCTTGGACTGTAGTCCTTAACCATTTTCGCAGTGAGAGGTTTGTGATTGTTACTGCAATTTCAGGTTTCCCATTTGGCCTTATGCAAAGCTAATAGTCACATGCTGGTTGGTCCTGCCACAGTTTAATGGCGCAGCATATGTTTACAGACGCTTTATTAGACCCGTCTATATGAATCCACATTCTGCTACTTCTCAAATCTGGTATGTCCCAAAGAAGAAGAACATCTTCACTAAACCAGACGACATCTTAACTGCTGCGGAAAAATATATTGAGCAACATGGAACTGAAGAATTTGAAAGGCTTATAAGCAGGGTATGCCTTAATATACATTATACATTCTCATTTTCATTTTATATTGTCTGACACTAGCTATCTCATGTGTGAGCTTATGTACACTTGTAAGATCATCACTTGAAATTTTCTGTTACAGAGATTTAACACAAGATTTCATGCTCTTGATACCATGTTTGATAGTGTTGGTCACTGACACATCATCTTACGATTTTAACCAACAAATCTAACATTAACGTTTGTAAACTGGAAGTAGTATTACAGCATTGGAACTTCATTCTTTTAACTGTGCGATTTTGATTTATAGGCTGACAAAGAAGCAAGAACCAGGAAGAGCAACAATTATATGATCTTTGATGATGATTACATGTATTAATTCGCAGCCTATTATGATTGATGATGGTTATGTGTTTTCTTCTGAATCTGTCTTTAATATATATTTTGATGTATGAAGGACGAGGAGTTGACTTGTACTTGTTGGGGTAGTCGTTGGCTGAATGCTATATTTGGATGCTTGGTAATGAAATATCACTCTTTTTATTTGACTTTTTCTGGCGTGGAACTGCTTGAACAGAATGAAACATGATGATAAGGTATCCAAATAGGACCAGCTAGAACAGCTTGGTAATTAATTTACCGGGAAGGGTAAATTATCAATCAAACCACACTGTTCAAATTGGTTCAAATGATACCGGTAAATTAAATATTGATAGCTGCATATCACAGTTAAAAATTGTAGTGCTTTGGAGTAACAAAGTAAAAAAATGAGATATCTATATGAAGTATAATGGGCCGAACCTAAAAAAATTAAATGAAGGGATTGTGAATTAGGTGCTTCATATAGAAATGTGAATTAAGATCGAATAGTAACTAACTGTAAGGGTGGATATTTTTTTTTCTTTCCAAAAACTAATCGACAAATTTGAGTCTCGAGAACAAAACGAAATATATATTTTTATTTCAAGTTGACTAGTAAAAATAGATTTAAAAATTATCAAAACAGATCTTGGTGGGTCGATCGGAAATCATCCAATCAAATCTATAATATTAATATATATTTATTTTTTTAAATATTATTTTATATATATTATAATTATAATTTATTTAAAATTAAAAAAATATAAACATAATCAATAAGAACTCTTGGTTATAGTCACTCTCGTTACTCAATTTCATAATTCATTCAAATCGTTTTTAAATTGATATAAAATCTTTAAATTAATAATTTTTTCACATATTATAATATATAATTGATAATATGAGCTTTTCACCTAGATCTACAGTTATGAGATTTCATCTCGATTTATAATTTATATAATGTATAATAAGTTGTTAAGTACATTTTAATTTCTTTTTCTATAATTAGTCTGTATAAAATTTTTAATAATTAATTTTAAAAACAATTATAATTTTATATTTACATAATATTTATTAAAACTATCTTATATTTTTTTAGTAATAAGAGATTAATTAAATAAAATACGTGATAATAATAACTTTCAAGTTCAATAATATAGTGTTTTTTTTGTTCAATCAGATAAGATAGGACTTTTTGTTATAAATTAACACTTATGTAAGCGAAGATCGGGTCAATATGAATAGTAAAATAATAAGTAATGAGAAAATAAATAGAACACAATGATTTGAGTGATTCAACTCTTCAATGTGAAAAGTCTACTACACTTATGACGACACACCGAGTAAAAAATCACTAATAATCAAATAGAGATACAAACATCAAAATTTAGATAACATCACAAAATACACCCATAAAATAACTCTTCATAATTACTCGTAATATATATAGCAAGATAAATTAATAAATTTTGCTATTAAATCAAATATTTTCATACAAATGAGAAAAACTTCACTAATGGTAGCATAAATGGACAACTTGTATTTCTTTTTGTTTCTGCTCTCTGTTTTGTTCTTTGGCGATTGTGCTTTCTTCTGTTTCAACAACTTGATCATCTGCAAAGGGTATTCCCTTCTTCCAATTAAAACATTGGTAAGTAACAAAGAAATGAAAAATTGAACAAAGGATCAAGCAATGCTAGGTAAGCAGGCAAAGAGGGAGAATGTGGGAAGTCCAAACCCCTAAGTACGGGAACCATTCTGCGTTTATTCTTCTCTATTTTCAACTTCAACAACTCTGATGGCTCCTTTATTCTCAGTTATCAACTGAGAAGGAAAAATGATATATATATATATATTACGGGAGGAAAGGGTTTATTGTTTTAATGTAATAAATGGGTTTTGGGCCTAAAGATTTTTTGGGCCATAATTTAACAAATCTCCACCTAGGCTCAAAAAACATAAACAAGTTCTTTAAATATAAAATTCCTCGGATTACCAAATAACGGTCGTTCAAAGCCTCGAAGGGTGATCATCTTCTACAAATACATTTCAAGTCCAAGCACTGCTTAAACTTATTAAATGAAACTGGTTTGGTTAACATATCAACTTGATTCTCTGTAATGATTATCTTATTGACAACAATAGCACCCTGAGAGACAATGTCACGAACGAAGTGATATCTAACATCAATATGTCTGGTTCTTTTATGATACATAGTATTCTTAGTCAAGTATATCGTACTCTGACTATCACAAAATACAACAGAAGTATCCTGTTATAAACCCAAATCACAAACCAAACCTTTAAGCCAAATAGCTCATTTCATTGCTTCTACTGTTGCAATATATTTTGCCTCTATCATTGACAACGCAATTGTAGGCTGTAAATTAGCCTTCCAACTAATGACACAATGAGAAAGAGTGAAGACATAACTTGTCAGAGATCTTCTATCTAAATCACCAGTATAATCGGAGTCCACATAACTAATAATACTACAACTGGTATTAGAACTTCCATCATATACCAAACCAAAATTAGATGTGCCTCTCAAATACCAAAGTATCCATTTCACTGGTTGCCTATGACCTTTGCCAAGATTACCCATATATCTACTGACAATACTAACTGCATGTGAAATCTTTGGACGAGTACAAACCATAGCGTACATCAAAGTACCAATGATACTAGCATATGGAACCTGAGACATGTACTGCTCTTCTTCTTCTAACTGTGGTGACAAATCCAAAGAAAGCGTGAAATGCGCATCTAATGGTGTACTCACAGGTTTAGACTCTTTCATACCAAAACGTTTAAGAACTTTTTCAATATAACTTTTCTGAGTCATATAAAGCTTGTCCGCTTGTATATCCCTATAAATTTTCATGCCCAAAATTTTCTTCGTTACATCCAAATATTTCATCTCAGACTTATTCTTAGAAGCAATAAACATGTCATCAACATAAAGAAACAAATAGATAGATGAACCATTATGAAATCTTTTATGATAAACACAACTATCATAATCACTCATAGAGTAACCACGATCAATTATAAAATAATCAAACTGTTTATACCACTGTCTAGGAGATTGCTTCAACCCATATAAAGATGTTTTTAATAAACAAACATGATCTTCCTTACCTGAAATAAAAAATCTCTCTGGTTAAGACATATATATTTGTTCCTCAAGCTCACCATGTAAGAATATTGTCTTGACATCAAGTTGTTCTAATTCCATGTCAAACAATACAACCATAGCAAGCAACACATGAATAGAGCTATGTTTCACAACAGGTGAAAATACTTCATTGAAGTCAATACCCTTCTTCTAACAATAGCCCTTTGCAATAACACGTGCCTTAAACCTAGCTGCTTCAACCTCAGGTATACCTTCCTTTTTCTTGAAGACCCATTTGTTTCCAACTATCTTCTGGCCCTTAGAGGGTTTTACCAATTCCCAAGTATAATTCTTATGTACTGATTCAATCTCTTTATTCATAACAACCATTCATTGAACAAACTTATCACAATTGACAACTTCATGATAACTAAAAGGTTCATGCACCTCAATAGACTCTACCACAGACAATGCTAGGTGTGTACAAAAAATCTGATCATCTGATCCAATCCGATGGTCGGATCGGATGGAATTTTTTCCATCCGTTAAATGCGGATCAGATGGTGGATTTCACTACGATTCATCCGATCCGATCTGACCGAAATTAATTATATATATATATATATATGTATAATTAATATATATTTATTTTATTTTTAATGTTTTTTAAGTCATATAATTTTATGTTATGATTTATGTGAAAATTTAAAAATTTTATTTAAAAATACAAAAAATAGAGTTAATTAAGTTTATTGGTTGGATTAATCGGATACCATCCGAATAGTTTACGGATCGGATTGAGCTGATGTGAGAGGTGATTGGATCGGTTGCGGATTATGATGTTTCAATCCGAGCGGATGATCGGATCGGATCGGATGAGTGTAAGATTAGCGGTTTCGATCCGATGAACAACCCTAGATAATGCAAAAGAAACTAAGTCTGCATCTATGAACCCTGAAAGTGTCGAATCTCTCGCATTCATTTACCCTTAGCGATACTATATAGTTGCTCATATTGCTCTTCCGCTACATCATGAGCAAAATCATCTATCTCATCCACAAATGACTGATCTAAAGTGCCCTCTTGCACTTGACTAGGAGCTCCACTCTCAAGCTTCACCTACTCACTAACACCATGGTCTTTACTTATAACAGTAGCTTCCTTTTTCTTTTCCAATAAGGAAAACTCATCAAACTTAATATCTCTACTAATCAAAAATTTAGGTGACTTTGTTTCAACACACCATAATCTATAACTCTTCACCCCAGAAGGATACCCCAAAAATATGCATTTTAATGCCTTAGGCTCAAGTTAACATCATTAACATGAGCATAAGCAAGACAACCAAAAACTTTCATATTAGAATAATTAGCAGGAGTACCAAAGAATACCTCAAACAAAGTCTTCAACTCAATTGCAGTTAATGGAGATCAATTCACTAAATAGAAGGCATGGTTACAAGCTTCAACCCAAAAGGATTTATCCAAGTCAGCTTGAAAAGGCATACAACGAGCTCTTTCTAAAAAAGTCCTATTCATACATTCTGCTACTCCATTTTGCTATGGTGTATAATGCACAGTAAGATGTCTCACTATGTCATTTCTTTCACATAACTCATTAAAATGACTTTCACAAAATTCCAAACCATTGTTAGCCTTCAAATGCTTGATTTTCTTGCCTGTTTGATTTTCTATACAAGTCTTGAATTTTAGAAATTTTGAGAACGCATCATTTTTGTTTTTCAGAAAATACACCCAAACATAACGGTAGAAGTCATCAATAAAATTCAACATATACCGGGCATCACCCTTAGATACAACACGAGAAGGATTCTAAAGATCTGAATGAATATAATTAATAGTACCTTTCATTTTATGGATGGTTGTACTAAACTTGACCTTGCGATGCTTTCCATAGACACAGTGCTCACAGAAATCA
This sequence comes from Hippophae tibetana, assembly GCA_037013495.1. Taxonomy (NCBI): domain Eukaryota; kingdom Viridiplantae; phylum Streptophyta; class Magnoliopsida; order Rosales; family Elaeagnaceae; genus Hippophae; species Hippophae tibetana. The sequence continues at coordinate 24,678,555 of CM072805.1, read as the reverse complement.
AGCTTCCCAGTTTTATGAAAACCAAGCAAATTCCGCTTACTCAAAATAGACATCCTTGCCTCACTCATATGCCCTAGACGCATATTTCATAATCGAGTAGTATCTGAATCTTGATCTGACGAGGATGAAACTCAAACACTACCAATAACAATGCTACCCTGAAGCATGTAAAGGCTATGCGACAATTGCCCTTTAATAACAATGAGAACAAAGAGAGCACCTTTACTAACTCTTCAAACTCCACCTTCAACTACATACTTGTAGCCTTGTGAATCAAGAGTACCCAAAGATATCAAGTTCTTTTTCAAATCTGGAACATGGCGAACATCTTTCAAAGTCCTAACAATACCATTATGCATATTAATTCGAACAGTACCAATACCAACAACCTTGCAGGACATATTGTTTCTCATCAAGACAACACATCCATAAATAGACTGTTAAGAAGCAAACCAATCTCTACTGGGGCACATATGGTAAGTGCAATCCGAATCAAGAATCCAAACATCTCTAGGAGAACTAATAGATTCTGATAGAACATTTTCACCATCGGAACCAAAACTATCTGCAGCATCAACAACATCATTAGTACTAGAGACGTTATGGTAGATTTTTCTTTACCTTTGAGTTTTAGACAATTTACTTTCCAATGCCCTTCTTGACGACAATAGTTGCATTTATCTTTTCTATTTCTAGATTTGGATCGAGACTTGCCTCTATTATTGCTTGTGCCTTTTACTTGATTTCTACCTCTAATAAATAAAACCATTACTATTATCATTGTTGCTAGTAGACACATTTATCTTCAATTCTCTAGAATTTAAAGCTGTTTTGACATCTTCCAAAGAAATGGTGTCTCGCCCATATAACATGGTATCAACAAAATATTCAAATGAATGAGGTAAAAAGCATTATAGAACTAAGGCCTAATCCTCATCATCAATTTTAACACCCCCATTTCTCAGATCACGAATAATTTTAGTAAATTCATCAAGGTGATCATGTAAAGGTGTACCTTCTGACATTCTGAATGTATATAAACATTGCTTCAAATATAACCGACTAGTCATATACAAATTCTCTAATTTAAGCAATAACCCAGCGGGAGATACCTCATTACCAACCTCGCATAATACCTCATCACAGAAGAATAATTGAATTGAATTGAGAGCATTTTCCATCAATGCATCTTTTCCTTCATCAATCAATTTTTTTGACAATTTATCCTTACATTTAAATGTCTTAACGAGCCCTTCTTTAACTAATACGATCCGCATCTTCATTCGACAAAAAATGAAATCATTCCTACCATTGAATTTCTCAATTTCGTATTTTGACGCCATGATAGAAAATTCAATATTAAATAAAAAGAAGCACAACCCATAAAATATGAAGCCAATCAGATAACCAGAAGCGCAAAATAAATCTAAAAGAGCAAACTTGATCAATTCTAATAAAAAACAAAATAACTCAATGTTATGATACCAATTTGTTATAAATTAGCGCTTGCGGAAGCGAAGATAGAGTCTAATTTTGGTTGCACAAATACATAATAATGGGTAATAGAAAAATAATAAGCAATGAGAAAATAAATGAAATACAATGATTTAAGTGGTTCAACTTTTTAATGTAAAAAGTCTACTCCACTAACGATGGTACACCGAGGAAAAATCCACTAATAATCAAATGGAGATATAAATACCAATATTTAGAAAGCTTCACAAAGTATACAAAAAAACCCAAATACACCCACAAAATAACTCCCTCTAATTATAGGTAATATATATAGTAAGGTAAATTAACAAATTTACTATTAAATCAAATATTAACATACAAATGAGAAAAATTTCACCAATGGCACCAGAAATGGACAACGTGTATTTCTTTTTGTTTCTGCTCTTTGTTTTGTTCTTTGGTGGCTGTGCTCTCTTCTGTTTCAGTAGTTTGATCATCTGCAAAGGTTCCTTTCTTCCAATGAAAACATTGGTAAGTAACAAAGAAATGAAAAACTGAACAAAGGACCAAGCAGTTCTAGGTGAGTAGGCAAAGAAGGAGAATGTGGGGAGTCCAAACCCCTGAATACGTGAACCACTCTGTGTTTATTCTTTTCTATTTTCAACTTCAACAGCTCTGACGCCTCCTTTGCTTTCAATTCTCGACTCAGAAGGCTTTGGGTCTAAGGGTTTTTTGGGCTATAATTTAACATTTTTATATCATATTATGATTATAGTTCTAAAACTACCGCAACAACTTCTTTTATATTAAAATTACAAGTTGACTTAAAAGTTGATTTTTTTGGGTGTTTAAGATTTTGAGTTTTCTAAAAAGCTTTGAGTCTAAGGGTTTTTTGGGCTATAATTTAACATTTTTATATCATATTATGATTATAGTTCTAAAACTAACACAACTTTTTTTATATTGAAATTACGAAATTATAAGTTGACTAAAAGTTGATTTTTTTTTTTTTTTGTGTTTAAGATTTTGAGTTTTCTAAAAACATTAAAATAAATTCCTATTATAAAATTCCCCAAAAACCAATTTAAGAAACATCGCCCACCCGTAACTAATAGGCTATTATAGGACAATTCAGAAAAAAATGGTTAAAATATTTGATCACTTTCATTGGTTCTTCCTCATAAAAATATAATGATCTCGGAACAATGATTTACATCCAAATACGTAGATAAGCTAAAGATGCATGTACTCCTTCAAGATGCAATTTATTCTTGGTGCACCAGAATTTTCCCATCTCATCACACCCATTGATACGCTTCACAGTAAAGAAAAGAAAAGGGAAGAAAGAAATACATCACCAGCTGCACTATTATCCATTAATCAATTGAACATGTCAAGAGAGAAGTCAAAAGTAAACCGAAAGTCAAAAGATTAGATTTTACTTCGTCACTAATCAATGTGAAAATGACTAACAATCCAAGGAAAAAGCGTACAAATTACTTTTAGAAAAATGTTTATTTTCATAACAACTCCCATTATCTTATAATATATTAAATTATTAATTTAATATATCATCTAATACTTTAATAGATATAACTTAATATATATATCAGAATGTTAAGTTTCCTTCAAAAGTTGAGGATCATCCAAATCGACAATATTTTAGAGATTTACTATTATTTCTTCTAATTTCCTTGGATTATATAGTGTTGTATTTCTTCCAATTTCCTTATATTATATCGTGTTGCAAACGACAATGACACACATAAACATAAAACAATATGGAAAGTGAAGTACTGATGTTCTAACGTATTGAAAGGAGTCGGATATAATAATAGCGAAAAAAAGGGGTTAAGTTTAACGTCAAAAAGAATGAAAAAATGAAATCTATATTAAGGAAGTTCTTACGCAAAGGTTTCTACCCAAACTTGGTCCTGGTTTGTGTGTTGGAAATAGCAGCAGAAGTGGTTCACTTCATGCACCCAAAGTGCTATTTGATCTAAAACATACAAGAAGTTCCAACAACATCAGGTTGATCTAAAAAGAAAAGATACCAAAAGCACAATGAAAAACATACCAGTATTTGACTTTTTTGTTTTAACGCTTTTTGTGCAAGTATATCTTGTGTCTGGCCAATGCTCAAGTGAGCAGCACTATATGTTGCTGCAATTGAAGAAGAGCCTCATATTCGAACCCAGATTCTTGTTACAGGGATGGAATCAAGCTTCTGCTGATTGTTGCACATGGACAGGTGTCACATGTGAGGAGGGACTTGTCACTGGTCTTGACCTCCCTTACAAAATATTCTCCGGTGAGTTGAGTTGTTTGAGTAGCCTCTTCAATCTACAATATCTCAAGAGGCTCGACTTGTATGGGAACCATATTAACTACCATAAAATCTTATCATGTATTTGTAATCTTAAGAACTTGGAATATCTGGATTTATCATTCACTAATTTGACAGGTTCAATCCCATCTTTTCACAAGTGCAAGTTTTTGACCGAACTTGATCTCTCTTATAATTTTCTCAGTGGGAGTATTCCATCATCTCTCTTTTCACATCCTTCGTTGCAAAAGGTTTGGCTTCATGGAAACCAGTTGAGTGGCCAACTTTATGAGTTTCCAAATGCATCATCCTCAATGTTGCACACCTTGGATCTGAGTGGCAACAAATTGGTTGGTCAAATTCCCATTTTCACTTTAAAACTCATGAGACAACTACGTATCATCTTTTTATCTTCGAATAAGTTTAACGGCACTATAGAGAAAAATATGACTCAAGGACTAGACAATCTTAATTATTTGGACCTTTCATACAACAATCTGTCGATCAAGTTAGCTAGTGACTCCTTTGTTGGGAAATTACGCAAATTTCCGATAAGCCAGATTTATGAGAAAACAAGAATAGAAAAATAACACACAAATTTGATAACGGAGTTCGGCCAATCTTGCTTACGTCTCCGGACCTGCTGCAGATCTTTTTACTGAAAGGGGAGAAATTACACAAGGTGTTTACAACACTCACAACTCACAACCCAATTACACCCAAGAAAATTACTCTCAATTTTCTCTCACAAAAGCTTTTCTCTCTAAGCTTTTCTCTCAATTGGAATGAACACTTTTGGATAATTAATTCATTATAATTACACATCTATTTATAGAAAAATTTACTCCTTGAATTACTCATTAAATTAATGGTTCCTTAAATTGCTCCATGAATTAAGCTCCTTGTTTTGCTCCATGAATTGCTCCTTGTTTTGCTCCATGTTTTACTCCATGTTTTGCTCCTTAATTTAAGGAGCTTTATGATAATCTCCAACAATCTCCCACTTGAAGACTGATTTCAATCTGTCTTCACACCTCGATCAATGCAGCAGCTTTTCTAGTCTTTATTACTCTAGCAGACCAACTGAAGTTGAGCACAACTTCAGTTTGTCAATAGTCACCACCTTTGTTAACATATCTGCTGGATTTTTGCTTCCTTGAATCTTCTCCAGTATTAACACATCATCTTCCAATAGAGATCTGATGAAGTGATAACGAAGTCCAATATGCTTTGTTCTAGAATGAAATGCTGAATTCTTCGCCAAGTGTATTGCACTTTGACTATCACTATGCAGAACATTCTTCTCTTGTTTGAATCCCAGCTCAATTAACAAACCTTGAAGCCATATCATCTCTTTACTAACTTCAGTTACTGCTACATACTCAGCCTCTGTAGTGGATAGAGTGACAATTTTCTGTATTTGTGACATCCAACTAACAGCTGTAGTTCCAACAGTAATTATATAACCGGTGGTGCTTCTTCGGTGATCAACTTCACCTCCAAAGTCTGCGTCTACGTACCCTTGTACTTTTAACTCTCCTTTACTAAAGTACAAGCACTTTTCTGTGGTGCCTCGCAGATACCTCAAAATCCACTTTACTGCTTCCCAATGAGTTTTCCCTGGATTTGACATAAATCTGCTAACAACTCCCACTGCATGGCCAATGTCTGGTCTCGTACAGACCATTGCGTACATCAAACTTCCAATGGCTGAGGCATAAGGAACCTTAACCATGAATTCTCTCTCTTCCTCTGTCTGAGAGGACTGATCCTTGGATAGGCGAAAATGACTGGCCAAGGGTGTGCTAACTGGCTTGGCATCGCCCATGTTGAATCTTTGCAAAACACGATTGATGTACTCTGCCTGAGATAACTGCAAGGATCCTTTCTTCTTATTTCTTGTGATTTGCATTCTAAGAATCTTCTTTGCTGGACCCAAGTCTTTCATGTCAAATTCCTTTGACAATTGCTGCTTCAACCTTTTAATATCATCCATATCTGAACCTGCTACTAACATATCATCAACATAAAGTAGTAAAATGATATAACTGGACCTATATCTCTTGAAGTAGCAACAATGATCAGCATTGCACTTCTGGAAACCTTTCTTGTGCATGAAGCTGTCAAACTTTCTGTACCATTGTCTCGGGGCTTGTTTCAGGCCATACAAACTCTTCTTAAGTCTGCACACCATGTTCTTTTTCCCCCTTTCTGAGAAACCTTCTGGTTGGTACATGTATATCTCTTCATCTAAATCTCCATGAAGGAATGCAGTCTTCACATCCAACTGTTCAAGATGAAGATCTTCAATGGCTACAATACTCAATACTGATATGATAGTATTAAGCTTCACAACAGGAGCGAAAATGTCAGTGTAGTCAACTCCTTCCTTCTGTTGAAACCCTTTGACAACTAGGCGGGCTTTGTATCTTTTGGAACCATCATGCTCCTCTTTCACCCGGTACACCCATTTGTTGTGAAGTGCCTTCTTTCCCATAGGTAACTCAGCTAGTTCCCATGTCTGGTTGGAGATGAGAGATTTCATTTCTTCTTTCATAGCAAGCTCCCACTTGTTGGAATCTCGAGTCTGACAAGCTTCATCATAGCATTCAGGCTCCCCTCCATCAGTCAGCAACATATAGTTCATGTATCTCCTGTTAGGCACATGAGGTCGAGAAGACCTTCTCAATACAGGAGCTGGAGTAAGAAGTTGTGGTGTGTCGGAATGTTGTGTACTGTTTTGTCCAACAAGTTCCTCTGGCTGAGGACTTGTTATAATTGGTTCTGTTGCGGAAGTATCTGGGACATCATCTGCATCTGCAAATACTGACTCATTCTGCTCTGAGTCATTGGTGTCTATTTTATGCATGTCCTTATACATCACCATTTCGTTGAAAATCACATCTTTGCTACGGATAACTTTCTTCTTTTCGTCATCCCAAATGCGGTAGCCAAACTCATCCTCACCATAGCCAATGAATGTGCATTTCTTGGATTTGGGATCAAGCTTATTCCTGCCTTGATCACTGATATGCACAAATGCTACACAACCGAAAACTTTTAGATGTGATAGTTTCACCTCTTTTCCGCTTCATACCTCCTCTGGTATTCTATGTTCCAATGGAACAGATGGGCCTCGGTTGATCAAGTAAGCTGCCGTGTTGACTGCTTCTGCCCAGAACTGCTTCGGTAGACCTGACTGTATACGAATGCTTCTAGCTCTTTCTGTCAATGTTCGGTTCATACGCTCAGCTACACCATTGTGTTGAGGCGTGCCTGGAACAGTTCTTTCCATTCTGATCCCGTGCTCATAGCAGAAGTTTTTGAATATGGTGTCTTCATATTCACCACCATTATCGGTTCTGAGCTTTTTGATCTTTAAACCCGTCTCATTTTCCACCATAGCTTTCCATCTTCTGAAAGCCTCAAATACTTCAGACTTATGCTTTAGAAAGTAAACCCATACCTTCCGAGAGTGATCATCGATGCAAGTCACGAAGTAGCATTTCCCACCAATAGATGAGACGGTCGTTGGTCCCCAAACATCAGAGTGAATAAGCTCTAGCCTTTCCTTCTTTGGGATTCTGCAACTTGTTTGAAAGCTGACTCTCTTTTGCTTTCCAAGTATGCAATCTTCGCACATGTCTATCTCCGTAGACTGTAGACCTGGAAGTTTTCCGTTTGAATGCATAATCTTCATCCCTTTTTCACTCATATGGCCTAGTCTCTGGTGCCACAGGTTTGGTGTTTCATTGCCTGCTGCAACTGTAATTGAACAACGTGCCTCTGTTGTCATGTAAAGAGTGCCACTTTTCTTGCCTCGAGCAACTGTCATTGCACCCTTTGAAATCTTCCAATCATCACCATGGAAGATCGTAGTGTAGCCTTCACTGGCCAACTACCCGACTGAGATTAAGTTCCTTCTGAGATCGGGAATATGTCTGACATCCTTCAGCTCCCAAATAGATCCGTTCAACTTAATCTTCACTACACCTTTGCCAATAATAGCACATGGTTGATCATCACCAAGATATACCTTTCCAAGGTTTCTGGGGACATATTTCTCGAAGAATTCTTTTTGTGAAGTAGCATGGAACGATGCTCCAGAGTCTAACACCCAAGATTCTTCCTTGCTCTCCAAAGAGCATATCAATGCATCGTCTCCTCCTGAGGTGGAAGTAACATTTGCCTCTGCCTTCACTTGTTTTTCCTTCGGTGCACTTTTGCACTGATTTTTGTAGTGCCCGGTTCTTCCACAATTCCAACACTCGATAGTCTTCGAGCTATGGGAATTATTAGGATTCCTGGATTTGGACCTCCTATCCTTTGATCTACCTCGGTAGTCTGTTCTGCCACGTCCATTCCCTTTGGTTGAATTTCTTCCTCTTGACTCTGTATGCAAAACTGAAGAAGTTGACGATTCACCTACCTCTCTACGTCGGATCTCTTCACTGAGAACCAGATCACGAACATCGTCAAATTTTAACTTATTGCTTCCTGACGAGCTACTCACAACCGTGACAGTAGCATTCCAACTTTCTGGTAAAGAAGACAAAAGTATCAATGCTCGTACTTCTTCATCGAATTCAATTTCCACTGAACTCAACTGGGTTGTGACTGTGTTGAGTTCATTGAGATGTTGAGCTACCGATGCGCCTTCATTCATCCGCAAATTGAACAAACGCCTCATCAAGTGTACTTTGTTTGAGGCTGATGGCTTCTCATACATATTGGAGAGAGCTGCCATAAGACCCGCCGTGGTCTTTTCCTTTGCTATGTTGAAGGCAACATTACGGGATAGCGTCAATCGAATAACTCCGAGGGCTTGTCTGTCTAGAAGATTCCAATCTTCTTCCTTCATAGCTTCTAGTTTCTTCCTTGAGAGAGGTTGATATAGATTTCTTTGATACAAATAATCCTCTATCTGCATTTTCCAAAACCCAAAATCTGTGCCATCGAATTTCTCGAGTTTTACCCTTCCTTCATCTGCGGCCATTGCTCCCACTAAAATCTGACTTCCTCTGGATCGTTTCTGACTATTTCTGTAAACCACCGTGTATTAGAACACCTACGTCAACGAACAAATATCGTCGACAAAATGTCACTATTCACGTAATTCACTATTCACGTAAATAGTAACCTTGCAGAAAATTGACAGAAATCACCACCAATAGCTTTGATACCAGTTGTTGGGAAATTACGCAAATTTCCGATAAGCCAGATTTATGAGAAAGCAAGAATAGAAAAATAACACACAAATTTGATAACGGAGTTCGGCTAATCTTGCTTACGTCTCCGGACCTGCTGCAGATCTTTTTACTGAAAGGGGAGAAATTACACAAGGTGTTTACAACACTCACAACTCACAACCCAATTACACCCAAGAAAATTACTCTCAATTTTCTCTCACAAAAGCTTTTCTCTCTAAGCTTTTCTCTCAATTGGAATGAACACTTTTGGATAATTAATTCATTACAATTACACATCTATATATAGAAAAATTCACTCCTTGAATTACTCATTAAATTAATGGTTCCTTAAATTGCTCCTTGAATTAAGCTCCTTGTTTTACTCCATGAATTGCTCCTTGTTTTGTTCCATATTTTATTCCATGTTTTGCTCCTTAATTTAAGGAGTTTTATGATAATCTCCAACATCCTTTACCAATATTACATGGTTAGGACTTGCTTCTTGCAAACTGCAAGAATTTCCTCCCCTGATGAATCGATCAAATATTAAACATTTAGACCTCTCAAACAATGAAATCTATGGGGAGATACCCAATTGGATTTGGGAAATTGGACCTTTTCTGTCCTTAAATCTTTCATTTAATAAACTGGAGTTCTTCCAAGAACCATATTCCCTTGCCAATGTCTATTCCCTTGACCTACACAACAACCACCTCAGAGGGAAGATCCCTACCCTACCTCCAAATAGGCAATTTATTGATTTGTCTATCAATAATTTTACTTCTTCCATTCCGACGGGCATTGGTAATCTACTCTCTGCAACTTTTTTCTTTTCTCTATCAAACAATGAACTAACAGGTGTCATCCCTGAATCCATATGCAATATTGGTGGGGGAATGCGACTACTTGACTTGTCTGACAACAATCTTAGTGGCCAAATACCTCCATGTATAATTGAAATGACGCACCTTGAGGTACTAGATTTACAACGAAACAAGTTCAGTGGTCAAATTCCAGATTCATTTTCAGATGGTTGTGCATTGAAGAGTTTATATGTCAATGGAAATTCAATAGAAGGGCCTATTCCACCTTCTCTTACCACTTGTTCGGAATTGGAAGTTTTAGATCTCGGCAACAATAAGTTGGTTGATTCCTTTCCATGTTTCTTAAATAAAATATCCACCTTGCGAGTCCTTGTTTTGCGATCCAACTATTTGTATGGAGGGATTGGATGTCAAGAAACTGATAGAGATTGGGCCATGCTCCAAATTGTCGACCTAGCTCACAACAATTTCAGCAGTGAATTACTAGGACGATTCTTCAAAAATTGGCAAGCAATGATGGTTGGTGCTAATAATGCTCAAATAATTTCGGTTCCATTGAGCGGGGGTCTATATTATCAAGATGCAGTGGAGGTAATCCACAAAGGTCAAGAGTATGAGTTGATGAAAATTCTTACTATTTACACTTCCATTGACCTTTCATGCAACAATTTACAGGGATTAATACCAGAGGAACTTGGGGAACTTCAATTATTACATTTTCTCAACTTGTCACATAACTCTTTTGTAGGACCAATCCCCGCATCTGTGGGTAAGTTGAAACAATTGGAGTCCTTTGACGTTTCAATGAACCAACTGAGTGAAACAATTCCAGCATCACTTGCAAACCTTAATTTTCTTTCAGTTTTGAACCTGTCACACAATCAGTTAGAGGGAATGATCCCGACTGGTAATCAACTTCAATTATTTACGGCAGATTCTTTTTTTAGTAACAAAAGATTGTGCGGGCCACCTTTGACGATGAAATGTAGCAATTCTGATGAATCACTTGATGATGCACCAAGGGCTTACATTGATTGGGATGTCATTGCTGCTGTAATTGGGTTCATTTTTGGGTTTGGAATCATCAATGGGCCACTTGTGCTTTGTAATAGATGGAGGAAATGGTATTTTGAGCGTGTGGAGGACATTGCTTACTGGATTTTTCCACGAGCAATACTGCGCAAGTGGTGGTCATGGAAAACACAAAGGTAAAGACGTTAGTTGGAGAAACTTAGAGTGCCTTTGAGCAATAGAAGCAATTATATACCAACTGCAGCTTTTGTGGGGTATTATTCTAAAGAAAATAAGAAATCAATTTAATCTTAAACTACCCTTCCGTAATACTTTTTCTGGTTTGTGCTTAGTTCTGACATTGAATTTGTTGGGTCAGCCAATAGAATCAAACCTATTCCTTTGACTCTCAATCCACATATGTGCTACCAATTGCTTGGTTACTGCTAAAAGAATGGTGTACAAAATGCATTGTATATGTGATTTAATTGTGTTAATATTCTCTATTTTATTTCTTTAAATTACAACAACTAATAACTATATTCTAATAACAAGCAAATAAAATATAAACAAATGATTAAGTAGAAACCTTTGGCTATGATAATAATTGTAAAAAAAATAGGATATATTTTTCATATTATATGTATTTATTATTTATAAATATTATTATTTAAATAAATAGAATTCAAACTATTCCGATAAAATAATGCTATTAAAAATATAATACTAAAAGAAATTAAAATTGATATTAAAGCATAATATTAAAGTAAATAAATAAAAATATTAAAAATTTAACAAATTTCAATATAAATGTTATCTGTGTTTTCGGTTGTGGTTAATCACTAATTTTTAAATTATTAATTACTCTTATCAAATAAAAAAATATATACAAATTATAAAATATTTTCAAAATGGTGAATAATTTTTATTTATAACTCAAAATATAACACTTAATGTTATTCTTGAGCGGCTCTACGATATAAAAAAACAGATAGATAGATTTACGAAGACTAAGCATGTTCGATAAATAGGGGTTTTGCGGAATCATGGCCCAACTAAAATGTTTCATGAAAATAGATAAAATTTAGACGTGAATTTCAAAAATTATGATTGAGATTGGAAGATATGAAGAGGGATGGAGTGATATTAAAATTTTCAGGAAAAATAAAGAGAATTGAATTGAAAACGTTAACTATCTTTGACAAACGAAGAAGGCTTAGTCGAAGAAAGATACGAAAAACCAGAGAGTGGAAATCAACAAGGCGAGAGCAGTCGCGAAAGGTTATTTTCATCAAATTTCCTATTAATAAATTTTTTAATATCAATTATATATACGAAGAGTGCATCCCACCTGAACAAGATTATTTTTCATCCATATTAAAATTGAATTTTCTCCTATATAAATAGAGATATTTTTTGATATAACTATATCTAAACCAAATTATAAAATATATACTCAAAATAGTCTAAAATTTATTACGATTTAAAGACATTTTTGTTAATAAATCATTAATGTTATATTAGTTGTATACAACTAATATACTTTTTTAAAAAACAGATTCTTATTTCTTGTATTTATACATATATTAATATTCATTGTAATTGTGATTGTAAATACATTTCAGTATATTCAATTTGATATTAGAGCAGGAAAGAAAAAACAATTTCTTACCGGTTTCTGAGTAGCAGCGTCGCCTAGTGTCGTCGTCAGTTTTTATGCAGTGCCGTTAATCTTCTCGCACTGTTCAGTTCGCGTCGCAGTTGTAGATCCATCGTCCACCCGTGTCGTCCAATCCGCGACGTTCAGCCCGTACCGTTCAGCCTGTGTCGTCCAGCTCGCGCACCAGCCCTGCGCCGTCCAGCTCGCTCCCCAGCCCTACGCCATCCAGCTCACGCACCCTTGCGCCGTCCAGCTTCCCCCCTGCATTCTCTATGAGTTCGCACATGTTTGTTTAGTTTATTAATTGTTTCAGTTTTTTAAGCCTTAATCAGCCTTGCCCTAATTATCAACCCTAATCAGCTCCAAGCCCATCAACCCTAATTTAAGCCCATAAGACCAAACATTCAGACAGCCCACTTATCAGCCCAACACGACCCAAAAAAAATTCCAAAATCTTTATTCCGCTACACAATATTTTTTTTATTATTTCAATAGAAGATTCAAGACAACATCAAGTTTCCAGAATTCATGAAGTTCCAAATTTTGAAGTTTCTATTAAGAGTTCAGAAATTGGTTCTTTCGGGGGTACTAAGCTTAATGGTACAAATTTTTGAGCATGGAAACAAGTTATGTCTGTTTATTTTCGGGGGATGCATAAGATGAGACATGTATCTCGATCAATCAGGGCTCCTAGTCAAGATGATATAGAAGCCTATACTCGGTGGGAAGATGATGATGGCTTTATCATGTCAATTCTATTTAGAGCCATCACTGATGATATATTACAAATGATGGAGGAATGTGAAACTACTGAGGGCATATGGAATACCTTAAGCGATCTTTATACAAATGAGTCTGACTTTATTCAAGTTCATGAACTCATATGCAAAGTTGCTGGCATGCAGCAAAATGGGCAACCAGTATCTTTTTTTTTTACCAAGTTGAAAAATGTATGGGATGAAATTGACCAGAAACGCCCGCTCAAAATTAAAAATCCAGAAGACCTTCTGTGGTACTAGAAGGAGAAGGAGCTTGAACGAGTACATGACTTTTTAAGAGGCCTTGATACAAAACATAATAGTGCTAAAGGCGAATTGCTTCGAATGTTAGATCCTCCGAGCTTGACTACCGCCTTTACATACATCCGTAAAGACGAATCTCAGCAAGAGAGTCTTGATCAGGCACATGTTGAGGTATCAAGCCTAGCCATTCAAGCTAAATCAAAGGCATCTTTCCTCAAGCAGCAAAATTCAATTCCCCAGCAACGACGCCAAAAACTTGTTGTCTCTTTTAGGAGAGCATAAAACGTGCAAGTATACACCGTCACAAGTAATAATGTGATAAATAAAATATCGTTCCCACAGAGATTTGTTACTAGTTTTCGTTAATTACTAAAATTATTTAAACCTGATTTTATCCAAACAATCAATAATTTGATCCAGTTTGACTTAACTAATTTTGTTTAACAATTTGTAAGAAAATTCTAGGATTGCAGTTCACCAAATTAATTCACTTGAACATTTTATTTTGTCTTGATTTATGTTTTCTTATTTTAAGTTGTTAACCAAGAACTCCTAATTTATCCATATATCTCTTCCGAGCTCCATACAGAAATATCTCGCTAAAATAATTCCCTATATTCCTATGAGAATTAAATTCAACCAGATTTATTAAGTTCTGAGTTCTCAAACAGTTACATATACAATAAAAGTATATTTCTATCCCTTATATATACATTATTTTATCACGAACAACACACAAAAATGTCTTTTCCAAGTTTATTTAAGTATCACAGATCAGTTAATTAATCTTTCGATAATTAAAAGCATTAAATACAGATAAAATAAACAACTTAAAACAATTTCATAAATCATTCAAAAATAATTAATTCAAGTTTCATAATTTAAGCTACACTACAATCCTAGAACAAATAAATTAGTTCATGGCAGAAATTAAAATTACAACACCACAATAATAAAGCATTTCAAAGAAATAAAAATTAAAAGAAAAAAGATTAGAAAAAACTCTTTCACGATTTTTCAATGAAAAATAAATTTCTTCCTTTTACTTCTTCTTCATTGTCTTCTTTCTCACTATTTTCCTAAGAAATTACAAAAAAAAAACTCTTAATTAAATGCTCTGCGTGTTGTAGAAAACATGCAGAGAGGAAACAAAAACTTGGAGAGAAAAAATGTAAACTGAAATTGAAACGAAAGCCAAAACTAAAACTCCTCCAACATCTGTGAAAGGAATTAAAAGTTTTCTCGGTTATGCAGGATTCTACAAGCGATTCATAAAGGATTTTTCTAAGATATCTAAGCCTCTTTACAACCTTTTGGAGAAAGATACAAAATTCACATTTGACGAAGATTGTTTAAGAGCTTTCCGAGCTTTGAAAGAAAAGTTGATCACGACTCCCATCATTATTGCACCAGATTGGAATCTACCTTTCGAGCTCATGTGTGATGCCAGTGATTTTGCAGTAGGAGCTCTTTTAGGACAATGAAAAAAGAGAGTTTTCCTTGCCATATACTATGCCAACAAAACTCTGATTGAAGCTCAATTGAATTATGCTACCATTGAAGAATAATTACTAGCTGTTGTATATGCTTTTGAAAAGTTCTGATCCTATCTAATCGGCACTAAGGTGACAGTTTATACGGATCATTCTGCCATAAAATATCTTATGGCTAAGAAAGATGCAAAACCGAGATTGATTAGATGGATCCTCCTACTGCAAGAATTTGATTTGGAGATCAAGGATAAGAAGGGAACCGAAAATCAAGTGGTTGATTATCTATCGAGATTGGAGAATAATGATGGAGCTGTGGACAAGACTATCATTGGTGAGACTTGATGAGCAACTATTTTCCTTTGATCATAGAAGTGTGCCATGGTACGCATACTATGTTATTTTTATCGTAAGCAATGTGCTCCCACCTGAATTATCTTTCCAACAAAAGAAGAAATTCTTACACGATGTTAAGTACTATTTATGGGATGAGCCCTTCTTGTTTAGGCATTGTGCAGATCAAATTATCATAAGGTGTGTCCCAAAGGAAGAAATTGAAAACATACTTAGGCATTGTCATTCCTCAACCTATGGGAGCCATTTTGGATGAGAAAGAACAGTGGCTAAGGTTCTTCAATCTGGTTTTTACTGGCCAAATCTGTTTAAAGATGCCCATTTCTTTGTCTCACACTGTGATAGGTGCCAAAGAGTTTGTAACATTTCTAAGAAACACGAGATGCCTCTAAACAACATTCTTGAGGTGAAAATATTTGACGTTTGGGGAATTGATTTCATGGGACCGTTTATCTCTTCCTACAACAACCTCTACATTCTTGTTGTTGTGGATTATGTCTCTAAGTGCGTAGAAGCAATTCCCTTGCCTACCAAAGTGGTGTTGAAGTTTCTAAAGAAAAATATTTTTACTCGTTTTGGCACCCCAAGGGCAATCATAAGCGATGGGGGAACTCATTTTTGCAACAAATCTTTTGAAACCCTCCTTGCCAAATGCGGGGTCACTCATAAGTGGACAAGTTGAGATATCAAATAGAGAGGTGAAGAGGATTTTGGAGAAGACAGTAAATCCTTCGAGGAAGGATTGGTCTAAGAGGTTGGATGATGCACTTTGGGCATACCGAACAACATATAAGACACCCATCGGGATGTCCCCATATCAATTAGTGTTTGGGAAAGCTTGTCATCTCCCAGTTGAATTAGAGCACCATGCGTATTGGGCTATCAAGAATCTAAATTTTGATTTAGGAGCTGCGGGCGAGAAACGTCTCCTACAACTCAATGAGATGGATGAGATTCGTCTACACACATATAAAAATGCTAAGATTTATAAGGAAAAGATGAAGAGGTGGCACGACAACAAAATCTTGCATAGACACTTTGAACCAGGATAGAAAGTGTTGCTCTTCAATTCTCGTTTGAAGTTCTTCTCAGGAAAACTGAAATCTAAGTGGTCAGGGCCTTTCATTATTACCAAAGTACACCCATATGGGGCTGTTGAGATCAAAGGTGAAGAATCACAAAATACTTTCCAAGTGAACGGGCAAAGACTCAAACATTATTGGTGATGTGACATTGATCGTCAAAAGTCCACCATTTTCTTATTTGATCCAACCTAAAGTAATTTTTTTATTTTCATACTGAATTAGATTTATTTTTCAAATCCACTTGAACATTTTATTTTCGCTTGATTTATGTTCTAATATTTTAAGTTGTTAACCAAGAACTCCTAATTTATCCATATATCTCTTCTGAGCTCCATACAGACACATCTTGCTAAAATAATTCACTATATTCCTATGAGAATTAAATTCAACCAGATTTATTAAGTTCTAAGTTCTAAAGAAGTTACATATACAATAAAAGTATATTCATATCCCTTATATATATACGTTATTTTATCACGAGTAACACACAAAAATGCCTTTTTTAAGTTTATTTAAGTGTCAGAGATTAATTAATTTATCTTCCGATAATTAAAAGCATTAAGCACAGATAAAATAAACAACTTAAAACAGTTCCATAAATCATTCAAAAATAATTAATTCAAATTTCATAATTTAAGCTACTTTGCAACCCTAGAATAAATAAATTAGTTTAGAGCAGAAATTAAAATTACAACACAACAATAATAAAGCATTTTAGAGAAATAAAAATTAAAAGAAAATAGATTAGGAGAAATTCTTTCACGATTCCTCAATGAAACATAAATTTCTTTCCTTTCCTTCTTCTTTGTTGTCTTCTTTCCCTATCTTTTTCCTAAAAAAATACAACATAGAAATGGTTAATTAACGTTCTGCGTGTTGTATATCACACGCAGAGAGAAAAACCCTAAAAAAAAAACTTGGAGAGAGAAAAAATGGAAAACTACTCGTTCAAACGAAAAAAAAACAAAACTAAAAACTCCACTCCAATTTTTTTCGCGTACAACATATATCCCCTCTCCCTAACTATTATTTTCTTTTCATCAGAATACATGTAATGGGGGACAAAATACATGGGGGAAGTAAAATAAACAACACGCGTGAAAACCGTTCTACGCGTTTCTGATTTTTTTCCTTTTACGCATGTCACGTGTCATCATTTGATTGGCTGCGAGAATTAAGGTCCCACATGGAAGCCTTTCATTCGGTGGAAAGAACAGGCGCATAGAGATCAACTGGACCACGTCGCACACGATTTCAACACGTGCCGACGCGTTAGCAGCTGGTAAGTGGGCGTCATTTCTACATTTTTATTCTACCAAATACATGCAACGTGTCGTCATGTAATTGGTGGAATATTTAGGACACACGTGGCTGCTTCTTTTTTGTTGAAACGTGAGGGTGCACGCTGCTTGGATGAACCGCATTGCACGGGATTGTAGGCAAGCTGCTCGGTGCACGACAGCTTGCTTCCACGCATTTCAAATCTGGACCGTTTAACAGATCCAACGGTTAGAAATCGCCTCGGGCAAAAATCTGCACAGCCGACACGTGGGTCCCACCCTGCACGCCAGTCTACGCGGCAGGTGAGCCCCACGTGTGCT
Source organism: Hippophae tibetana (assembly GCA_037013495.1). Taxonomy (NCBI): domain Eukaryota; kingdom Viridiplantae; phylum Streptophyta; class Magnoliopsida; order Rosales; family Elaeagnaceae; genus Hippophae; species Hippophae tibetana. The sequence goes on along the minus strand of CM072805.1, from coordinate 24,660,538 downwards.
GAGCCGCGTGCTTTTGGAATTCCGGCTTAATCACTTTTGTTGCGTCTGGATGTCACGCGCCCAATCTTCACTGTTGATTGGATGATCGAACGGTGTGTATTGGTCGTTGTGAATGTCGCGAGTGGCTCTTCTTCTCCGCAAAAATTTAACTTTTATTAATTTCATTTTGACCCACAAATTTAATTTAAATTAATTTCTAATCTTTTGATATTTGCAATTTAACTCATTCTTAATTTCAAATTAAATTGTAATCTTTTTATAATTGCAATTAAGCCCCCTTTTTTATTAAAATTTATTAATTTACTTGAAAATATATTTATTAAATACTAATACTAAATATTAATTTAATTAATTTAAAAATTAACTAAAAATGTAAAGAACTAGCAATTATAATTAATAAAATAGACGTAAATTACTGTATAAAATACAGTTATCACCCTCGTTCTCCCTACTCTTATTGCAATGAACAAAGTCATTTTCGTGAGACTTGTTGGAAACTGTATCAACACTTGAAACCAAAAGCAGACTACTATAGAGCAAAACGACAACATGGGCATCGTTCTAAAGCAAAAGCAGCTGTAGTGCAAATTGTCCAAGAACCAGACTACTATGGACAGAATCATCCTATGGAATGTGGAGGTATCCCTACAGCTTCAATAGCTAGTCGTGGTAAGATTGGTATGACCTTAAATGTTTCTCACTCTATTGGGTCTAATACTTAGATTATTGATTCTGGTGCATCTTATCATATGACTTATGATAAATCTTATTTTAATGAGTTATCTTCATCACCAGTGTCTTATGTTACGAATGCTAATGGTAAGGTCTTTCCTGTCTTAGGAAAGGGGTCAGTTCATATCACTCCATCTTTATAGCTCCATAATGTTTTATATATACCTCACTTATCTCATCACTTAATATTTGTCCCACAGTTGAATATTGAGTCTAAATGTTTTGTAACCTTTTATCCTATGTATGTGATTTTTCAGGATCTTCTTACCAGGGAAATAATTGGTCGAGTGTATCTGAGGGGCAGTTTGTTCCGCTTGGATCAGAACTACGGAGGGGAGAAACCAGGAGCACGGGCAAGCACTACATTGACTTCTAGTTCCGATAAGCTAAGTGAAATTTGGTTGTGGCATCACCACTTAGGGCATCGATCTTTTAATCTTATGAAAAAAACCATGCCCGTCTAGTATCCTTAACGAAAAAATCCCATTCCAGATTCTCGTATCTTACGTCTCCTTATCATCCTTACATAATCTTCCTACCTGTGTATTTGATTATGTTGCTTTTGTGCATGTTCCTAAAAATCAACGGTCTAAATTTGATGTCCGGGCAATTAAATGTGTGTTTGTTGGTTATGGAAGTTATCAGAAAGGGTACAAGTGCTTCCATCCACCGACCAGAAATTATTATGTCACTATGGATGTTACCTTCTTTGAGGACATGAGTTATTTTTCCTCACCTGATACTGCTCGTCAGGGGGAGAATACATATTTCAAAGAACTGTATCATGGTGAGAGGGAGGCATTAGGATAATCACCAACTGATGTTTCAATGAGACCAGATGAGACTCCTAATCCAGACATTGCAGAAGCAGATGCTCCAAGTATTCAAGCACCAAATTCACTTACAACAAATGAAGTTGAAGACACAACTGTACCCTCAGGCATTACTCCTACCCCTGATAAACAACTCCCTGGTACTGAAGGTCACTCATATGAGGTATGTACACCTACTGATACTAATAGCATCGAGTCTAATGTTGGACAATATATGTTACTAAATAGGTCTACTCGAAGTCAACCAGCCAAAAGGTATGAACCAAATATTCATGCAAAATCAAAATACTCAGTAGCCAATTACATGTCCACTAAAAGATTATCTAAGTCATATAAATCATTTGTGAATCAAATATCTGGTGTATCAGTACCTAACAAAGTGCAAGATGTGTTGAGAGATCCAATATGGAGAAAGGCAATGGCTGAAGAGATGGATGCGTTAAAGAAGAACGATACTTGGCAACTTGTGCCACCACCACAAGGAAAAAAGACAGTTGGTTGTCGATGGATGTTTACTGTAAAACATACTGGTGATGGATTCGTAAATCGGTATAAAGCTCATCTTGTAGCAAAAGGGTTTGCTCAAACGTATGGTGTAGACTACGATGAGACTTTTGCTCATGTTGCCAAAATGAACATTATTTGGGTTTTGCTCTCACTTGGTGCTAACCAAAACTAGCCACTTTGGCAGTTTGATGTCAAGAATGTGTTTCTTCATGGAGAATTAGCCGAGGAGGTGTACATGAGTCTTCCACCTAGGTATGTAGTTGATTCCTCTGGTAATTTTGTATGCAAATTGAGGAAGTCTTTATATGGTCTCAAGCAATCCCCTCGAACCTGGTTTGGAAGGTTTTCACAGTTCATGAAAAAGGTTGGTTACAGACAGAGTAATTCAGACCACATTCTATTTCTCAAACATCAAAGAGGGAAGGTAACAACCCTAATAATTTATGTTGATGATATGGTAATCACTGGTGATGATACTATTGAGATGGATAAATTACAAAGACAGCTAGCCTCTGAATTCGAGATGAAGGGCTTAGGTGAAGTAAAGTACTTCTTAGGAATTGAGGTAGCCAGGGGAAGAAAAGGAATATATCTGTGTCAGAAGAAGTACATTATTGATCTGCTAACAGAGACATGTATGTTGGATTGCAAACCTATTGACACTCCTATTGAGCAAAACCATTGTTTAGCAGAGTATCCAGATCAAATACCAACTAATCGAGCTCGCTATCAGAGATTGGTTGGGCGTTTGATTTACTTAGCTCATACTAGACCAGATGTTACATATGTAATACGTGTGGTGAGTCAGTTCATGCATAATCCAAGTGAGAACCATATGAATGTTGTTTTGAGAATTTGAAGGTATTTGAAATCGGCTTCAGGAAGGGGAGTAATGTTCTCTAAACACAACAATCTTTTTGAAATTTGTGGATTCACAGATGCAGATTGGGCAGGAAGTATTACAAATAGAAAGTCAACATCGGGTTATTTCACCTTTGTGGGAGGGAATTAGTTACATGGAAAAGTAAGAAGCAGAAAGTGGTAGCACGATCTAGTGTTGAGGCCAAGTATAGAGGTATGACTCATGGGGTTTGTGAATTACTATGGATAAGAACTTTGTTATTGGATTTGGGTTTTGAACTCAAAAATACTATGCAGATGTATTGTGATAATCGGACAGTCATTGATATATCACAAAATCTAGTACAACATGATCGCACTAAGTATGTAGAGGTTGATCGTCACTTTATAAAAGAGAATTTAGATGCCAAACTTATTAGTTTTCCTTTTGTTCTCACAGAAAAGCAACTTGCATATATGCTTACCAAGAGAGTCTCCAAGAAGGCATTATATGGTTCATTAAGCAAGTTGGACATGATTGATATCTATGCGCCAACTTGAGAGGGAGTGTTAATAAATCATTAATGGTATATTAGTTGTATGTAACTAATATACTTTTCCTAAAAACACTTTTCCAAAAAGCATATTCTTATTTCCTATATTTATACATATATTAATATTCATTGTAATTGTGATTGTAAATACATTTCAGTATATTCAATTGGTTTTTCACTCACAAGTAACGGTTCAAAATGATTATTAAATATATATAATTAATATTCAATTTATAAATTAATGAAATAAATATAATTAATTTTAGATATAGATAGATAAGATAATGACATAAATTAAGAAAAAAATTTATATATTATAATTATATCATAATCATATATGATATATGAATTTTTATTAAATATAATTATATAAATTTGAATGTATTTACCAATAATATTACACTATATTATTTGTAATAATTAGACATTTTTTAAATTGACAGATGACTAAATTTTTTTGAATAATTAATAATTATATAATTTTTAAAATTATTTTACCTTGTGATATACCATAATTAATATGAATATAAATTGTGTATTATTTATATTTCTCATCTTGTTTATATTTTATTAATAATTTAAAGTTTACCTAAAAATAAAATAAATAATTTATTAAACTTACAGTGTACAACTAAAAATAAAACTTGAATTACATATGTACGTGTAAATGTATAATAAATCCGAAGTTGTTACAAAATTGTAGATGATGATTTTTTTTTTTTTTCATTTTATGAACACATGCAACAAAAACTTTAACGATAGATGTATGCCCATACATTATCTATACAAATTTTTCGTAAAACTCTAAGATCGGAAGATATTTCTTGTGACTAACACAATTGTAATTTGATAACTTAGTTAGTTGAAACAAATTAAGATTGAGAAAATATAATATTTTGATGGATATAAACTTTTTAATGAAATGAAAATTGAAAGTTACAAATAATTGATAATACAGTATCTAATGTTAATATGATTTTTATGAATTCGATTATTTATTCTGTAAATTTTATTTTTATATGATAAATTTTGGAAATGTAGACGATTTTGAGTAAAAATTAAATATGAAATAATGGATATAGTTCGAGTACGGTTATATTGATAACATTATCCGTTCATACCTAAAATTAATTATATTTATTTATTTATTAAATTAAACTATGTATTAATTAATGATTAAAATTTATTAAAAAATATTTTAAAAAGTTTTTAAAAATGATTTTTTTTTCAAATATTTTTTACTAATTTTTCATACCGTTACTCGCGGATAAAAAATCGTTCACAAATCATAACGATTTGCGAGCGATTTTGGGTATAAATTTTATAATTCGATTTAAAAATAATTATATCAACAATCTTCGTTCCCTTACCCCGTTATTAGGTGAAATTTATCACTAGACAACAAGAGAAATCATGATATTAAAATAAACAAACAAAGATGAGAAAGGAAAAAACATTATAATTAAAGTTATTTATAAAATTGTTGGAACAATACTTTTGTTACGATCAGTTGAAAAGTTTGGTTGTATTGCAAAAGCATTTAATCTATAAACACCAAATCTGTTACTTATATTAACGTCTTGGTAAAAATTTATTTATTTATTTTCTTTATAATTTATAAATACAACTCTTTGTAACAAAAAAATATTATATATAATGATAATATTAAAATTTCGTTAAACACATAAAAATTGTTAAGTTAAAAGACTTCCTTATTTATAATTAAATCACAGTATAAAATATTAACTTTTAAACATTAAATTAATTTTAAAAATATATTATTTAAATAAAAAATAGATATATACATGATTAAATAATTGTGGCTAATTTTTATTCCTAAAAAATATTTCTGTTTTTCTTTTTTGTAAAATTAGAATTTAGGGTAATAATTCGTTTTATATATTAGTGATTTATTGGTGTTAATATTGTGTATTTTATTTCTTTTTAAAAACTATACATATTATACATATAACTATAAAAAAATAAAGTTATACAAATTAATTTAACAGTCGGAGCATGTGCATGGCACACCTCCAAAACCTAGTCTTTAATTTTGGGTGGGGTGAGTGTCGATTGCAAATTGAAGCTTGGGTCTTATACTAAGATCGTAGCACGACTTCAGTACTATCAATGTGTGCACATATCAATATCCATTTGATTTCCTTGATAAATTCCCAATAAATATGAGTGGTTCCCATCACAAACATAAAGGAAATAGATTGTATATGGATGTAAATAGGCTAATACTAAATGGGACGAGGGCCGTGATGATAGCCTAAAAATATTTATAATAAAAATATTTTTATATATCACAATTATAATTGAATTATAATTGAAGTAACACTACACATCAATTATAATTTATTATAAATTTATAATAAATAAACTTTTTAGATGCATTTGAAGGCCAAAAAATGGAGTAATTTTCTTTCATTTTATTTTTGGGAAAAACTTTAATCATACCAATTTAAGATGAATCCCAATCACAAATTAATGCTTATAAATATTTAGGACCTGTTCAAATTTATGTGCTTAATTGTTTTGTACTTTTTGAAGTAAAAATCTGATACTTATGCTTAGAATTATACCAAGTGGGAGCAAGTATAAAGGTCCCATTTTTGTTGTAAGTATCTCATTTCATTTTCATGAGAATTAGATTTCTTGTATGTATCAAGATTTCGTGTAAACAACAGTAGATTAATATTTTTACATGACAGACTTAGAATTTAGTACTGATATTTTCACAATTTTTCACGGATTGGTAGGAAAATAAGAAAACAATTTTTTACTCTTTTTTCTCCTTTTCATTTAATATTATACTTTTAATTCGGTTTAATATAATTCTTTTATGTCAATTTTTTACTTTTAATTAATCTTTTTTTTCGTATGTTATGGCTAATGACAAAGAGATAGAAGAAAAAAAAATAGGGTTGATTTGTATAATATTATGATACCTCTTTATTGAATTCATAAAGGTTTTATATAACCTTACACAAACAAAAAAAATAGCAAGGAAATTGGCTAACTAACTCTAAAACTTCTAACCGTCTAATGGTCCCTCACGTCGCGCGCATCGCCTGCTCAACTCCCCTCAGCCCAACATCGTGCAGAAGCTACTTGGACTGCTCGTATCATTACGACCTCTTTTGAAAATCTTTGTCCACAAGGATGAACTAAGGGTAGGATCGAGTAAAGTACATTTCATTTTCCCATGTGACTTCCTCTTGTACTCTTGAGTAAAGTGGTTCATCATTCTATTGTCAAAATCTTCACCTTCAAGATCAAATTTCAAAACATTCTTTTCTCTAACACTAGTAGCTTTCTTGTCCAAACTACAAGCAATGGAAACATGAGTTGGCTCATTAATGATACGTTTGACGTTAAGATCAACAATTACACCAACATCCTTGGTGGTCTGATGTTGAGAATCATTGAAATATGCATGTACACTAACAACATCATTGTTAACACCAAGGTAAGCCTATGCAATCTCACGCATCTTAATGAGAACCATGGAAGAGATCTCTTTGCATCCAATTGCTTCTATTCACCTTTGTAGTTAACTACAATCATAAGCTTGCCAACCTCAAGTATGTTGTAATTCCTAGCCTTCATGTTGGTTAGACCAACAATCATATCCAGATGATAGTTGGTGTCGTCACCCTTCTCAAACTAGATTAGATTCATCCTGAAATTAGGTGGAAACTTTTTCCAACAAAGCTCTAACTTTATGATCAGCTCTTCAATTATCTTTGCATCATCAACAGATGCAATCGTTAGATTAGTAGCCTTTTCATTTGTCACAATTTTGATATCTTTCTTGGGCTAGAATTTTGGGATTATTACTTTGTCTACAACTTCAACTGATTTCTTTGGGTTTATAACCTAATCAGGAATTGGAATTCCAAATGTCTCTGCTAGAAGTATTATTACATCCATTACAAAGTGGAGGTGATCGAGATTAGTAACTGAGAACTACGGAGGTTAGGGAGTTGTTTAGGAATAGATCAGAATGGTGCCCTAGTACTAGTTGCAACATCTTCAGGAAAAGTATAGAGCAATTGCTTCACATGGTTAGTAAAATAATCTTCAAAACTTAGGCAGGCCCAGGTAATGTAATCTTGAAATGTTCCACCTTTTTCTTTTTCAAGGCACTCGAGCATATACTCCAAATTATCTTTTGTTTATGCATCACCAAAATTTATCATTCCACTGGTATTTTCAACTGGATTAGATGGGTATGCCTTCACTTCAACATGAGTCTTCTCAAGGAAACCTTCAAACTTCACTATTACAAAAAGGGGTATATAAGTCGATGTGTAAAGTCGGTTTTTACCAAAAACCGACTTTTAATGAATTTAAAGTCGGTTGTCTACGTCAACCTACGCTATCCACGTAATATATGCCCTAACATCTCATTCTGTACGCAGATTTCCAGTTTTCTTCTTCCTCTCTCCTTTCCTCACTCCCATTTTCTCCCAAAATCTTCACTGTGCGCCACCTTCGTTCTACATTTCCGGCCACCTCCAACCACCATTTGAACGGATTGTAATTTATATTTCTCTTCTCACAATATTATTTGTCAGTTCTTCTTTTATTTTTAGCAAAATGTTAAAATCTGTTTATGGGTATATTAGGAACAACGTGTAAATTTGTGCTAATTTTATCTGTGCTAATGTAAATGTATTTCGTTAATTAGGAACATCGTATTTTTATTCGTTAATTAAAAACCTAACATCTCGATTTGGGTTTTGCTTGGGTAGTTTCTTTGTGTGGTTAAATAACTTGAATTAACTACTTCAATAATATGTGAAATGTTTTGTGGGTTTGCGTGGATAAATTTATTTATACGTATAATTAATATTACTTTGTAATTATGATTTAGTAACATGCTTAGAAATTAGAATCAACCGCGTGATTGGTTTTTATATATATATTCATGAAACATGAAATGCTTATTTTTTAATTTGTATATAAATGGTTTTGTAAAATGATTAAAATGATAACTATTTTGCATTATGTATGTTTTGATATATATTCTAATAATTAGAAAATTTATATATAATAATACATAATTAAGTAATATATATGTTTAATTAATGCCATTAATAGAAAATGGACAAATCTTGGATGTCAAAGTGTAGAATTGAGCAAGACTATATTTCTAGAGTTGAAAGTTTCATGGAATTTGCTTGTAGAACTAGTAATACTGGAAGTAGTATGATTCGATGCCCATGCGTTAAATGTAAAAATGAGCGATTTCATGAATTTGATGAGGTTAAGTATCACCTTATCCGTAATGGTATTCTATTGAGCTATAAATGTTGGTATTATCATGGAGAAAATATTGATAATACTCATGGAGAAAAGTATAATAAGAATGTGGGTGGATTACATACATCATATCATAATGTACAGACAGAAAATATGTTTCGTGGTGTTGAAGATGAATTACGCGAGGATGATCCCGAAACCTTTAATAAACTTATAGAAGATGCCGAAAAACCGTTGTATCCAAAATGCAAAAAATACACTAAGATGTCAGGATTGGTTCATTTGTACAATGTCAAGGCAAAACATGGTTTTTCTAACAAGGGATTCACAGAATTACTAAATCTACTAGTCGATATGTTTCCTGAGGGTATTGAATTGCCATCTTCAATGTATGAAGTGAAGAAATCTCTTAGTCGATTTGGCATGGAATATCATAAGATTCACGCTTGTCCTAATGATTGCATTCTTTATAGAAAAGAATATGAGACATTACATGATTGTCCTATGTGTAAAGAATCGAGATGGAAGCATGGTACAAATGAGAGTACAACACATAAGAAAGGCGTGCCTGCAAAGGTTCTTTGGTACTTTCCTCCGATCCCTCGCTTTCAAAGGTTGTTCAATAGTAAATATACATCAAAGATGTTGACTTGGCATTCAGATAATCGATCTGATGATGGGGTGCTACGTCATCCTTGTGATTCTCCAAATTGGAAAGTAGTAGATAATTTATCTCCTCAATTTTCATCTGATCCGTGCAATCTGCGTCTTGCCATTGCTGCTGATGGAATTAATCCACATAGTTCCCTCAGTAGTAGATATAGTTGTTGGCCAGTAATTATGGTAACATACAACCTTCCTCCCTGGTTGTGTATGAAAAGAAAATTCATGATGTTAACATTATTGATCTCAGGACCGAAACAACCCGATGTTGATATTGATGTATATTTGCAGCCTCTGATAGATGATTTAAAGACGTTGTGGAATGATGGTGTAAATGTTTACGATGCATATAAAGAAAAATACTTTAACTTGAAGGGGGTCCTTTTATGGACAATTAATGATTTTCCTGCCTATGGAAACTTATCAGGACATGCAACAAAAGGTTACAAGGGATGTCCTATATGTAGTGATGGAACTTCTGCAAAGTATCTTGTTCACGGACGAAAGATTTCTTATAGAAGACATAGGAGATTTTTGCCATCTGGACACAAGTTTAGATACCAAAAGAAACCGTTCGATGGTAAAGAAGATCAGGATCATGCAACTCGACCTTTGCGAGGTATTGAGATATTAAGGCAATTGAATGGGATGACATTCAAACAATATGGAAAGATGAAAAAAAACTCACCAAGTCTGGGAAACGAAGGAGGTCAACTAATGAAATTGGTGAAAATGAAAAAGATTTTGAATCGAATGGTTGTTGGAAAAAAAAATCAATATTTTGGGAATTGCCTTATTGGAAAGACCTACACATTCGTCACATCTTAGATTTCATGCACATTGAGAAGAATGTATGTGAAAGCTTGATTGGCACTTTACTTAATATACCTGGAAAAACAAAGGATGACATTAAAGCAAGATTGGATTTAAAGAAACTAGGCATACGACCTGAATTGGAACCAAGGGTGGAAAATGATAAGAATCGAACATACTTGCCACCAGCATCATATACAATGTCAACAAAAGAGAAGGATGTGTTTTGTAAATGTTTGGAAGGTGTGAAAGTTCCTGATGGTTACTCATTCAACTTACGAAATTTTGTGTCTATCACCGATAAGAGACTGTATGGATTGAAATCACATGATTGTCATATCTTAATGCAACAGTTATTACCAGTTGCTATTAGATCAATTCTTCCAAAACATGTTCGAATATCAATAATTCGGCTTTTTTCATTCTTCAATACAATATGCAAGAAATCTATATCAATTGGTGAGTTAAATTCTTTACAGAAAGAAATTGTAGAAACTTTGTGTCTAATTGAAAAATATTTTCCTCCTTCTTTCTTCGATATAATGATTCACTTATGTGTTCATTTAGTTCGAGAGGTTCAATTATGTGGTCCTACTTACTTAAGGTGGATGCATCCTTTTGAGAGATATATGCAAGTCCTTAAAGGATATGTAAATAATAGATATAGACCTGAAGGATGCATGGTGGAATGCTACATTGCTGAAGAGGCCATTGAGTTTTGTTTTGAATACTTTAATGGTTGCACTGAAATTGGGAATCCTACGCACAAGTTATTCTTAGAACGTCACATGATCCAAGTAGGTAACCCTATGCTTGGTGGAAGTAAGAAATTATTTATTGATCGCACTCGATGGGAAAAAGCACACCGAATCATTTTGGTAAATAATAACGAGGCACAACCGTACATAGAGTAAGTGATGTTCATTGTTTCATCTTTTATTTAACTATTAATGATGATTTATAACTTAATATATATTTAATAACGTTACAGGATGCATTTAAACTTATTGAAGATCGATCCTCGTTATAAAAAAAAAGGAGGAGAAAAATGGTTGTATGATGAACATAAGCGAGAGCTTATTAATAGGTTTCGCAACCACGTAAGTGTCACAAACAAAAAATCATGCATGTATCTTCCTATATATATTCAATGTTTTAAAACTTTGCTCTAAACACATTTCGTGTTTTTGTATACATAGATTCGAGATGAACTCAAGAAACCCAGTCATAAAATATCAGAAAGTTTACAATGGCTTGCACATGGCCCAAAATTCGATGTCAAATCATTTCATAGTTTCACAATAAATGGATCGAGGTTTACGACTCAAGCTAGGGACAAAGTCCGAGTAAATCAAAATAGTGGGGTGAAGATGGTTGCACAAACTATGCAATTTGCCAGTTCAAAAGATGCTAATCCTGTCCTTTCTGATAGAACATATTATGGTATAATACAAGAGATTTGGGAATTGGATTATGAGGTCTTCCATGAGACAGTATTCTTGTGTGATTGGGTCGAAGATGTTATCAATGTTGGATATAAAATAGATTATTTTGGATTTATCCTTGTAAATTTATCCAGGATAAGTCACACAGATGATCCTTTCACGTTAGCACTTCATGCAAAACAAGTATTTTACGTGAGCGATCAAATTGATCCAATATGGTCTGTTGTGTTAACGCCTCCACAAAAAGATTTTTACCATTGTGATGTTGTAGAAGATGATGACTCTATGCTTGATACATTAACCAATATTAGTAATTTCTCAAATAAATTGCCTAATGTACGTGATGATCTAATTGATGATGATGATTCTTCGACATGGACTCGTAGTGATTGTGAAGGAATATATGTATACGATCAACAACCTAATTAAACATAATGTATGTTCTATATTGTTGTAATAACTCTTGTATATATGTGTGTTCCTAAAATTGTCAATTAATTTATATTTCTCCACTTTTTGCAGTTATTTCATGGATATTCAGCTTGTAGATCCAAATGATCCATTGGGGTATTTGAAAAGAAGGGGTTGGGCGAATATACCTGATGCTCCACTTAACCCAGATGATAGAATACCCGTTAAATTTGATGCTACTGGTAATCCACTAGGGGAAAATGGTCAACAATTGAAATCTTCTATTGGTCGACTGGCAAAGTCCAGTATACCAATCAATATAAATCATTGGTCTGAGGTTGCCGATGCAGAAAAGTTCAAAATATGGATAACCATTTATGTAAGTCTCTTATATTTTATAATCAATATATATATATTATATTAGGTGTATTATATCTAATCTTTTGTACTGTGTTTTTACAGAATCGTTACAAAGTCGATGACAATTGGCAGGGCAAGTGTTATAAGATTGCAAATAAGGTGTGGAAGGAATACAAGACTTCTAGATTGGCGAAAAATTATGTGTTTCTATATTTGGAAACACTTTATGAGAATGTGATATACAAAATCCCTGAAGGACACCCCTGGATTACACCTCAAGTTTGGAAAGACTTTGTGGATTATAGACGTTCAGAAGAATTTCAAATTATTAGAGAAGATCATCAGAATGTCCAAATGCATAACATTCTTCCTAACCGTACTGGGAGGTCTTCAAATCCTGAAGTTAGATTTCGAATGGTATTATTAATTTGTCTTAATTTTATAAATAATTTTATATTAATTTTTCTCAATTTAATTTCATGTCATTGTTAATAAAATTTTCCTAATTTATGTAGGAAGCTGAATTGGGTAGACCTGTTACCCGAATGGAATTGTACATAGAAACAAAGACTCCCAAAACGAAGAATGCAAGATGTAATAATGAATGATATGTTTGTGTGCTTTATTATTTGTAGAGAGCTGTTCAAGAAAAATTATACAGGGGTGAATTAATCGAAGAGCCTGGGAGAGATGCTTTATATCATGCAATCGGACGCGAGCATCCTGGTCGTGTTAGGGGAGGTAGCCAATATGATGGTGCTATGGAGTATTTTAAAATTCCAAAACATAAGCCTCAGACGGTAAGTAAGGAGAAATACACTAAAATTGAAGAAGAATTCAACTCCTTTAAGGCCTCCGTGATGAGTGAGATTGCCACTCTAAAAGAACATCAATCACAACAATTGTCAGCCATGGCATCATGCTACAATCAGGGCATGCCATATTGGCCAAGCATGCAACCATCCATGCCAGGCATACCACCTTCCATTCCAGGCATGCCACAATCCATGCCAAGCATGCCACCATCCATGCCAGGCATGCCATCCACACAATCTCATTGTGCTCAAACTACATCCAGTATGGGATATAGCCATCCTATTGGTCCTCATTATATGCCAGGAATGCACATACAATCAAGTAGTGGTTCATTTTCTCCAATGCAATCTGCACATTCTTACCATAAATCAAGCCAAGATGAACATATTGGTGAGAATGTACATCCAATAGCTACCCCACATGAGAGTCCTCCTCTATTTGATGAATCATATGTGGTAAGATTTTAATTTTTAAATTCTTATTATATGTTTTATTTTTTATATATAACACTTAAATTTTTTACAGAATATGAAATGTTTGTTGAAACATCCTTCGTCAACGGACTATGTTGCTATTGGAACGATACAACAATTGAGCGATGATCGGATGATTCATAATCAATATTTGCCTACTCATTGGCGAATAGTAATTGATCAATCATTGTTTCATGATTGTCCACTACCTGTGCCTTCTGATGCTACCATAGTCCAAGAGGCGGTTGGACAATATGTGGCTTGGCCGTCGATTCAAGTTGTTCTAAATTTTGACATGGTACTATTTTTTAACTTAAAAAATAACACTTGTTTACTACTATTATTTAATGTGATCTTATATTGTTACTAAAAATACATATATGATACTTTTTTGGTAGTCTATTATACCAGAACTCTTAAATGTGGCACATTTAAGAGATACCAAGCAAGTATCTCGTGCTAAATCTATGACTAGTGGCCAATCATCGTGCACCAAGTCATTCAAGAAGAAGCCTTGGAAAAAGTATAGTCATATTTATGCGTTACAGTTCAGTAGAAATCTTGGCAGTTTGATGACTATTGTTGGGAGGGCATCTAGCATAAATGATGGATAGACTATGCCACTTCCTATTGAAATTTCTGGTGTAGACATCGGCCAAACTTATATATCGATCGAGTGCTTGTTGCAAATATTTAAATATCAAATGATCGATTTAAGTATAATTCAAGTGTGGACAAGGTGAGTCCTCAATCTAGTTAGTTTTCTTTTATTTATGCAGAACATATATAATTATATTTATATTATCTAATTATATATATACATATATAGGGCTTGCTATTATCGACTTCAACATAATCACTCATCACATTTAGCAATGTTCTATGATTCTTCATATGTCAATCAATATCAAGAGAAGGATGTTAGCATCAGAGCTAAACAATTATGTGATAGAGCATTAACGCTTAGCAGAAATCAAAAGTTGATAATCCCTTGGCCATTAAGGTTTGAACAAGGCCAAGATCATTGGATGTTGGTAATCATTGATATGTTCAATAATCATGCTTGGTACTGTGACTCAGCTTCCATAGAACTGAGTAAAGATACAAAAGCAGTTGTTGAAATGTAAGAGTTATATTTAGTTACATATTAGTTTTTTCTATTATTTTTTGTAATATTTAATAAAAACTAATCGTTTTATACCTTGATAGGGCATGGAAGTTGTGGAACAAGTTTAGGGGCATTGTCCTTAAAAAATCTCATAAGCTTATATGGACAAAAGTTATGGTATGTACAATTCAACATTAATAATTTTATTAATTTTACAATTAAATAATAAGGATGTTCGAATATGAAAATTCATGAATACATGCACTTTTTTTTGTAGGTTCCACAACAAAATAATGGAGTCATGTGTGGTTATTATGTCATGAAGTTTATGAGTGAAATCATCACAAATATCAAAATTCCAATTGATGATATGGTAATATATTTTACCCATATACATACAAGTTTTAACATATTTGAGTTTGTTTTTGTAAATAAATGAAATCATATTCTTATTTTGATTTTGAATACATGTATTTCTTTGGTTGGAACAAGACGGGTTACGACCAGCAAATTTTTGATGATTTACGAGAGGAATGGGCAGAACACATGGTTCAAATTATATCATCGCAAGAAGAATCAGGAGAAGATTCTGATGATCTTGAATAGCATATGACAACATAACAGTAAAGTTTTTAATGATTTGGCCTTCTATATCTATTCTTGTGTCTGAAATCACTTGGTTGATTATGATTAATCATATATATGCTCATGTATTTAGGGGAATGCATTGTTTATAAATATGAATTTATCTGGAATCTCTGCTAGTATTTTTAATGATATATAATGAGTTCTAAATGTACAAATTAGGTGTACGTCGGTCCGATTTGTTTCTTGGTTTGTATGAGTTTTGGTGCATATGAACGTGTTCCATATGTTTAAGGGCACCAAAACTCACACAAGCTTAGCCAAGAAATCGAAGTTACATGCAATTGATTTCATATTTAGAGTTCATTATATATAGCATTAAAAATAGTAGTATAGATTCCAGATAACTTCATATATAGACAAATGATTAATAATGCTAATAGACGAATGTCGTTGTACGTGCTAATCTCAATAATGATTTAATTTTTTCATTCGTACGTCTGAAGTTTAGACTACTTTTTTGATGGATGTTTTACGTGCTCATGTATGTAGGAGAATATTTGTTATATGGATCAGCTTTTTTTTTGCCATAATGCTTGTGAAGGCCAATCAAGATTCCAAGCCAACCAAGCTTACTCGATGGCATAATTTGACGACATTATTTTATTTGTAATTGAAGTTATATGCATTATTTGATTTTGTAATAAATTTAATTATTAAGTAATTAAATATATTTATATTGTTAATTATTTGTTGTATTATTATTTATATTTTAGTGTTTTTATGTTATTTATATATACTGTTATACGAAAAATGAAATTAAAAATTAAAACAAATAAAATGTAGAGTCGGTTCATGCCGTGAACCGACTTTAAATTTGTTTAAAGTCGGTTAAAAACCGAATTTTATACCCCTTTTTGTAGTAGTGCTTAGACCAAACTCATGTCAAACAATGGTCAATATTGTGTGGAAAGGAATGCACAGTGCACATAAGTGCTTGTTTTTTAGGTGTATCTCTAGAGGCTCCATAGTTTTCTGTAAGGTGGGGAATGATCATCTAAGTGTTACGATTGGCACCAAGAGTTCCTGACTCTAAAAGTGGTTTATGAAAATATATACATCTCTGATCAATATATAGCCTAGCATTAACACTGTCGAGTGCATTGACAGTGACACTTATATTCTTCCAAAAAGCATCGTCAAAGACATGCTCGTCTTTGGGCCAACTCAATTTTGCAAGGCTCTAATATTGAAATGAGGATTAATTGATGCAACAGTTGAAGCAGCAATCGTTGATTTGCCCTGCTCAATGTCCCAATCACAAAATAAGAGTTGTATTCTAAGGTTACTCTTCTCTATCACATCATCATCTAGCTTTCCATCTCCTAGACTTTCATTGATGTTACCAACGATAGATATAAGCTTCTAAGTGTCATCTTTATCAACATCAACAACTATGAACCTGGGTCCAAAATAAAAAAAACACGGATCCAAAAAGGCCTCTAACTTTAGTTTTAATGAAGGCAATAGAAGGTCGATGGTTATGACAATATTCATTGTATTCAATAGCTTTTTCAAAACTGATGTCAGTGGATACAACAATCTTGAAATCAGAAAGTTGTTTCTTGCTCAATTTTTTTGTCATTATTTGTATCACAATAGCATTGTTGAGTTCTTGCATCCTTTGAACAGAATTAAGCAATTTGTTCTTACCAACATCAGTCTTAGTAAAAACAAAGTTACTTGACAATTCCCAGACCTCTACCATGCCCTCATCATGCAGTGTCATAGACTTGACGCCAGTAAGAATTAGGTTCCATGAAATCTCAGCACCAAGCCCCTTCATTTTTTGGGTAAGAAGTATAGGCTTAAGAGAATCATATATGCCAAAGTACAAACCATCGTACACAATGATTCCAACATAAGAATTGTTGAATCCCCAGTAAAGGCCAACAATACCATCAATTTTTAGAGTTTTTCTATAGACGTCAACTAAACCACTGAATTGTCTTTCTCCTCCTTTCCTTGCAACCTTTGAATCATTAGCCAAACGGGTTCTGACATAGTCCCAAGAATAGACAAAGAAAGGGAAGAAGCACTAGTAGCACCACCAAAACCCAATTTTTCAACAACCTATTCCTAGTAACCATCTCTGTCTTTCTTAAAATTAACTAGCCCCTTGCAATGACCCTTGATTGTTCTCTTGAAGCAATCACTGATGCCTTTGTAAGGTTTAGAAAGCCTACCAGACTTTATCATCTCATCTTGATTTTGAATCAAAAGTTTAGCACGTTCGATTGAGGCAGCATCTATCTTGGACATAGTAGCAAAAACTCCACCCATAAGGAAATCAACAAGAAAGTTTCATTTTTCAACAAGCGCATGAACAAAAATAAGGAACGATGCTAATTGAACCCTAAATGGGTCACTAGAAGCTCTATATGTTGGGAAAGATTGATTCCACAATGCAACATTGGAGTATTTTTTGTAAGCATCCTGCCTCTACTGCATAGTAGGTCCCCGAAAACCCCCATAGCGGTTTTGAACAAGTAAAATGTCAGAAGTGAGATGGAGTTGCCCAGCAAACTTTTGAACAATAGTTGGTTGATGATGTTCATCCACCATTCCTTTATAAGCACACAAAAACCCATTTAATCTTAGCTTTTGTAATGTGAAAGAAGTAGAGAAGAACAACTATGGAGGTATAACTAATACGCGAGCGTATCGCTTCTGGTTAACACTATTCTTACGATGCCACCAACACCAGATCTTAGTTGGAACGGACTTGCGACCACCACGACATATGTTTACAAAAGCCCCTTGACCAACCCTATGAGTACCACCACCAGGAACACAAGGGATACGAGAAACAACGCGTTGGGTACCCCATGACTCAACGGAGGTTTGGTGACCATCTTTCTTACTGACGGCGTATGGTTGACATTTGTTGTTGGAGTGAACGAAGTTGACCATGTCAAGTCAAATCGACGCCTTCATAACGTAAGGCAAAGTAATGTTTTGGGCATTGTCGGTAACCATATCACCTTCAAGAGATTGAATAATGATGAGAAATGGCGCAACAACATCCATTATTGATGTTAACGGCACTAGGGCTTCTCTAATTGTTAACGACACTGCTTGTAAGGCAACACCCACTCGCTTACATCTAAACTCACGTCGTGCTAAGGTGTTAGATACCTCGTTGAGGAACTTGGCGTTGAAATTTTTGCAAATATCCATGGCTGGAACCGACTCTGATACCATTTTTATGGTTAATCACAGAGATATAGGGGAAGAAAAAGAAACATTGAGAAAAAAGGTTAATTTGTATAATATTTTGATATCTCATTATTGAATTCATAAAGGCTTTATAACCTCACATAAACGGAGAAATAACAAAAAAATTGGCTAACTAACTTTGATACTCGTAACCGTCTAATGATCCCTCGTGTCGTACAGATTGCTTGCTCAGCCCTCCTTAGTCTAACATTGCGCAGAAGCTACTCAAGTTGTTCGTATCACAATATTATGATTTATTTCTTTATTTTAATCAATTAATACTTGATGTTTAATTAGTTTCAATTTACTAAAAAAAAGTTGTATTAAGCTATGCTAAATTAGCATATGTAAAAGTAAAACACTGGTTATTAAATCAAATCAATTTTGGTTTTGTTAAATAATAACTTCAAATGATCATAGTCATTTAGCAAAAAAATAAAAATAAAAATAGAGTCAGTTTCATCTTGTCATTCGTAACGCCGGTAGATATAGTTAAGTTAAAATCATTTTAAGGGAAGAAAAACACAAATAGTTCTTAGTCTTTCATAATTTAAACAAAAAAAAAATTAGCTTGCAAAATTTGGACTCTAACATATTTATATGATATCATTTTTTTTAATAAAAAACTCTATTTTTTCTTTCTTACATTATCATTTTTTACCAATTTATATGTTTAATTATACCATTGTTAAAATTAGAAAAGTTTTATTATTTTGAAAATTTTAAAATAAAATAAAATTATTTAATTAATTGATAAATCTAAACATATTTTATAAATTATCCTACTTAAAGTAAAAAAAAAAAAAAGTTAGTTACATCAGTCGATCATAACTATATCATTCTAATATTAGTAATCAAAGATTAGATAAAGACAAAAACAAAGACAGCTATCGTGTGATTAGCTATCGCGTCAATCAGTTAGGCATTACTTAAAAAGCCAAAGGTGGTCCGAGTGCACTTGAGTTTACAGGTGAAAGAAGCAAGTAAATTATATCGTAAATTATGATATTAATAAATAATTATTAATAATATCATAATTTATAATAAATCGATTTTTAAAAAAAAATATTGAAACTTTCTTCTTAAATCATTATGAAATGAAATAAAATATCTATTTATTATAATAAATTGTAGTATTACCGTGTGATAATTAAATATAAATTAACATAATAATGTGAACTCTAATTTGATATGAACTTTTAAGGCATTATTTGTAATTTATCTCACTAATAAGGGTTGATTTAGAAATTTCATCCTCTAATAAAAAAGAGATCGGACTAACGTTGTAATCATTTACAAAAATAATACTTCCACTAGTGCAACTCTGATGTCTGAAGATCCAACCTCATAATCCTTACTGCATAGAAATGACAAAAAGTAGACTAATATTAATTCAACAAATAAAAAAATAGTGCAATGAATTGACGAGATGAAAATGAAAAACCCCATACGTCAAAACCTATTTGGTCCTAGATTTGGGTTTTGTTACCTATCATGTCAACCAGTGTTTGTTATCTAAAATTAGTTCTGTGAAGTAGAGATGGAAAAGGATGGTTCAGGTTGAACGAATTCAGATGAACTGTTGATGTAATTTTAGGTAAGAAAATTTTCTTCATCTTAATTTTTTTTTTTTTTGATAAATTATGACTGTTATATGCAATATCTATCTTTACTTTTCTTATAATATACATTTTTTTTAATTAAAAGATTAAAAATGATATTAGTTGAATAATTTGATCATTAATGTACAACAGGTTATAATATTTAGGTTTTGCTGCAAAAGCTAAATTTCCATTTCCCTCATTATTTGTGTAGTAGATGGTAAAGTCACCACTCCATTAAATCCAAACTTGTGTCTGAAAACAAAGACGCCTATTTTAAAAAACATGGAAGATGAACGAATGATTGAAGAAAACGTCACTATATGCAGATGTATCAAAATAATAATAATTATACACAAGGTCACTCAAGTAACGAAACAGAAATTTATGATACATTTTCCCCATCCCATCAACGAATGCTTGAAGTTGAACCTCCAAAACATTGATTTCGTGTTTGATTTGCATCGGAAATAGTAACGATACTATAAATTTAGTTTATTAAAAATAATATTATTATCATGTTATTATATTTGTTTAAACACTAAAATCAAAATATAAATATATAAAAAAAATTAAAGATTAACTCTTTGTGACTTCTATACGAGAAAAAATAAGAACAAAAATTAAAAAAAACACAAATAGGTGAAGAAAATAGAAAATTTCAATGTATTACTGAAAGAAAAATGTAGAATGAATGGATTTTTCTACTTCTATTTCATTCGATATTAACAATTAAACCAAACACGTGAATATTAATAATTCTTTCCATTATCATTTCTCTAATATTTTTGTTTTCCTGTGAGAAACCTCTAAATAAGGCTAATGCATCTTAAAATTTCAGACAAGCAGCCTTCCATTGTATCAGTAGTATTGACACAAGAATCCATTAAGATACTCAATGGACCGTCTAATAAGATCAATGCATGCACACACACACACACACAAAAAAGAGAGAGAGAGAGAACCATTAATCAAAAGTTGTGTGAAAAAAGAAGCAAAAACACATGACCATCTAAATAATAAACGAGCACACCATGTTAAATAGAATCATTTTATATAGCTCTTACAGGGTATGTTGCATAGAGTCTTTATGCTACACAATGTCATTGTTCGCATACAAGACAAATGGGAAGGTGTCAAGTTTTAACCTATTATTAAGTCTTCGAACTCCCTCCAAAATTAGTGCTTATGAATACTTCATGCAATAGTGACCCAATCAAGTTCTTGCCTCCTGAAAAAGAAGGCCAAACCTCAATCTTCAGCATGTCCGTCTCACTAGATGAGTTTTGACTAGTGATGGTCTATTTACTACACACTGGGTTGTGTTCTCAGGACGATATACAATATAAAATTCTTTGATTATTGTTAGCAACCCAACTAACAGGTTTTCATGTCTTGAAGCACAAAGTCTCAAACATAATTAATCAAATTAAAAAGGAAAATAAAATGTGAAATTTTTAATTGATTGGGAATTGAGATTATGTAAACAGAGTACACAGGAAGCAAAGTAAGATAAAAGAAACATCAAATAAAATAACACAGAGGTGACGAATCAAAGATGAAGAATAAAGCCCTATCTATTCATCAATTGATGTAATCAGTAAATATGCCAGTGTCCAAGATAGCAATCTCCCATAACTTATGTTATTTTGTGAATACAAAACCGAGAAAACCGATGAACATGAAATCCAAATGACTAATGTGTTCTTAAGCAGATTCAACAAGCACTATTCTTGATCTACAAATGTTTTGTTGATACTCCAAGTTATTGACCCTATTCTTTTGCTACATGATGGCAACCTTTAAAGTTACTTATGTCACTAAAATTGGGGAAGACATTCAGGGCTGAAAACACAAATAGAATTTTGAAAAGAACAAAATTTTCTTTTTTTTTTCCCAAGACTTCAATCGATGAAAATATTCAATCAAATCTTGAGTGAAATCTGAAACTTCTTCCCATCCTTCCGGGGCTAAAGAAGTAAATAGAACTGACAATAAGGGAGAAAATACCAATTAGCAAGACTGGTGAGGTGATGCATAGACCAATCTCATATGTCTAGTGAGTGAGGCACCATAAAGGTATAAAAGCTTCCATCAAAACCAGTCTTCAACATCCCATTACAGCACAATTATAAACAAAATTACCAGAGAGCTTCCTAGCAAGTAAGTTCCACTGCGGAGGACCTTCACTTGGAACCCATGAATTGAGTTCTATGAAGCTTTCACCACCAGCCCTTTGCCCACCTATCACTATAAGCCGATCACCACAAGCCCTGAAGGCAATACCCCAGCCATTCATTGAGCTTACTCGTTCGGGCAACCTGCCAACAGTAAACCACTGTTCTCTCTCTTTATCATACTTTTTTACCTCCATATCAGCATGATAAGCTGCATATAATTCATTACTTACAACTGCAACTAGAGGAGGTGCCTCAGTAGAAGCAGGAATCTCATTAAGTCTAGCTGCAGTACTTCGTCCCGGAGACAGGTTAGGTATTTCTCTCCAGGTTTTGGTCTTCAGATCATACTCCTCACCGCAAGTAAGAAGCCTGGAATCTTTCCCCCCAATCCCACCAATCACATAAAACTTTCCATCCATGAAGACTCCAGAACACATTTTCCGGGGTTTATTCATGCTAGGTATTTCCACCCAAGTTTGAGTCTCTGAATTATATAGCTCTGCCGAGCTGAGTATCCCATGTGAATCACATCCACCTGCCAAAATTGCTATCTCCCCAAGGCTTGCAGAGCTAAACAGGCATCTTGGAGCATTCATTCGCATCCCAGTCGACCACGAGTTAGTCAAAATGCTATATCTATAGATAACATGGGACATCACTTCCTTACCAAATACAAGAAGATCAGTTCCCACGGCCAAAGACTCTTTGTCAGAACACATAAAACATTCATTGGAAGGCATTCTTGGCAGATGCATCCACATATGACGAAGTGGATCAAATGCTTCCCATTCAAGAAGCTGGCAAGAGAAGTAAACCCAGTGTTCAACAATTCCACTTTTCTTCCTTTCCTTGTAGAGGTCACCACTTCGAACTAATGATTGAAAACTCTTATTCAATGATGCAATAGAACCATAATCGGACCTTGAACAGCGAACTAAACAATTGATTGAATTGTCCCTACCAATACCATTAATAAGGGAATCTGAATCCGAAGAATTCCCACTTTGCTGCTGGTTACTGGTATGTTCAGGCGAAGTCTGTGTGGCTTCAACCCTCTTGCGAGAATCCAACAGCTTGCACGACTTCCTCTGAGGAGCTCCTATTTCACCATCGATTTGTAAAGAACGCTTGCTGGTTCCAACATCGACTTCAAGCCGACGGCAAGTCATGCAAGACCAATTGCTTTCTGGCTGGCAACAGCCTGAAAACAGACTAAAAATCACACAGGACCGACCCTCCAACATATCTCTGAAAACCGAATCAATAAAAAGGAACGAGGGTTGCAAAACACCCACAATTCAATCCCCAAGCATCTTTAACTCTCAAATCCAAACCCTCAAATCCCTCAGAAAATCCGTTGAAATTCAGAGCCTAACATTCAGAGTAAATGAAAAAAAAGTTTTATTCAACAAAATTTGACTATCGCTTTCAAATTAAAAAGTTTGATTCCTCATCGTTAATGCACGAAACTATGAAGTGCTTAAAACAAAATTGATAAAAGTTTTCGTCCTTTTAAATTTTTTATAACGAATCTCAAAACTCCCACCGATCTGAATCCAAAAAATCAACGATCCAGAAAGAAGAAGAAGAACTTTGATTGATTTCGTTAGTGCAAGTCAAATTGCTCGTCTCTTAGCAAAAACTTATAGAACAAGAGCCCAGAAACTCACAGCTGCATATATTAGAAAACTGGACTTGAATGCAAAATACTAATCAAACTGTCTATGCAGTAAAAATATGTTTTTGATTAAAGATCTACGCTTTTCAACAAGAAAACATAAAAAAATCCGTCGCTTCTGTGAAATTGATCCCAAACTTGCTAAAACAAGAATTGAAAGTGCACAACGATGAAACCAAAACTTAATTATACAAAAAAGCAAAAATTAGATCTGTTCGTATTCGATATTGTAAAAACAGTTTCTTATCCACTCATTTTCTCATAGAACAGAATCACCATCAACATAATTAAGAATAATATAAAAATAAGAAAGACAAAAGAAATGGGAGGGACTTACGGATTGGATAAGAAGAAAAAGGGACTTGATTGGAATTTTCAAAAATATAACGATCTCTACAGATATCTCCCTTTTTTTTTTTTTTTTTCTGGGTGCTGTTTCTTAGGTTAACATTAGCTTTACTCTTTCTTTCTACGTTGCGCTCTACTTGTCCCTTTGGATTCTCTCTTCAAATCAGAGCTCAGCTTTGATTTTGTTTTTGGGTCATTGGCTTCGGAAGCTAATCTTTTGGTGGGAGAGGTCTCTTTTTTAACTCTTATTTTAACAACATGTAAGAGAATGTTACCAATTTAAATTATATAATCAGTTAACCCCCAATACCGAATACCATCCAACCCCCCCATATTATACTAAAAACTAGATAGTATAGAATATATATATATATCACTTTACTCTTACAATTCTTAAATAGGGACAATCCCACTATTTATGTTAATAGGTCATTGTAAATAAGTCGTCGTTTTATATATATATATATATATATATATATATATATATATAAGATATTCCAGTTTTATCCTTATTTTTTAAAAAAAAATGAAACTTTAATAAACTTCTTTTTTTGGGCTTTCTCTTCCTTGTTTTCTATCTTTTCTCATTATTTATTCCTTTCGTTTCTCAACTTCCTCGTTCTCTTTCTTTTCTATCATTTCTTTACTTTTATCCCTCTCCTTAGTACATTACTTATTCACTTATTATACATGTGATCCATGGTATATCGAATCATTTTCAAGTTGTATTGAATCATGATACATATAGAAGATAAATAGACTAAATCAAATTATAATAAACTAGAACGGATTAATAGATCGATCGAATTAAATCAAATCGATACAAAACTAATTTTTTTTAAAACTATAATTTTAGAAATAGAATTACACATTACCAACATACTTCCTTTAAGTTTAACAATTATTTATTTGAAAATTTTACATTATAAATAATTATTTTTAAAATTTATTTTTCTTATATTTTTATAAATTTAAGTTTTTCTCCCTTAAAATTTTCATAAATCTATCTATTATTATTTAAAATTTATTAAACCTAAATTTAAATTTCATCATATTTATAACTATTTTTTTCTTCGTATATTTATTATAAACAATATTATTTTTTAGTTTATCATAATTTGTTTTAAAAAAAGTAAGATTTTTTCTTTAAAATAGTAAAAAAAATATTTTCCTACAATATATAATATTTTTATTTATCAATCTAAAACATATAATACAACACATCAAATAATGTTTCAATTTTAGAAAAAATGAAATATTTTTGATTGGATCATGTATATCCATCGTCTACGAATCAATATTTGATTTGATTTATCTAATCTAGTATCAAAAAATATAAGATCAAATTAAATTTTTTGAACATCATACCAATGCATTGCTATCTCTATATGTGTTTTCTAACATGTACTTATTTAATTTATATTTTTAACCCATATTTGATTATTTGGCATTTTATTTTTATTTATTTATTAGGACTAACATGTGATTTATTTATTCATAATTTTTTTGTATCTTTATTTATTTTGATATATTATTTTTATCTGTTAAAATTTTATATTTGATACATTTATTTATAATGTATCTTAAATATTGAATAAAATTTAATTACTTATAAATTTATATTATGTCATAAACTTATAAAATAATTGAATATTATCCTAAAATTATAAAATGAACCAAAAATCAAATATCAACTTAATTACAAATGTGAGATTATTTCGTATTAAACTTAAATATTTTTTAGTTAATTTTATTATATTATAATTATTATTAATAAATTAAGTATAATTTTTTTTATTAATATAACTAATTTTTATATGTATTAGTATATTATGAAAAACTTAAACATTATCCCCTTAAAAATTTATGACTTCACCCCTAAACACACTTAATAATATTTAATAAGAAATAAATTTTTATTTATAATTATGAAATATAGTAGAAGGAATGATTAGGACAATTAAATTTTTACTGAGTCAGAGTAGTTTTGGTATATGAAATTATAAAATAACTTCTAAAGTTATGAAATTATTAATTTTTTAAAAAATATAATGTAAACAAGATAAATAAAGTGATTATATATATATATATTAAAATTTATATGATTTAATTATTTATTTTAATTCATTTAAATAACATATATTTTATACATTATAAGTTAAAAATATATATGTGTAAATTATTTTTAAATATAAAAAAATAATTTTTATATAATTTTTTTATATTATATAAAAATCTTATAGAATTAAAAATAAATTATATTATATTATGAATTAAACTATATATATTATTTAATTATTTAAGAATAGATAAAACTGATGGAATTCGATTCTCTTGTCATGAAAAGAAGTGTGTACAGTGTACCAGCTAATTAAGTATATATTTTCTTCATGGCACCTTTCATGCGCTGGCGGAGCCACATTATCGCCAAAAGGTGCCGTTATCCCTGAACTTTGAAAAGTTTCATTTGTACTCTTCGATAATAATAAAATGGATGAATGGTAATTTTTTTTTTATATGTAAAATATGATTTAGTTGTTTGAGTTAAAAAATATATTATTTGATTTTTTTTTAAATATTTAATTATTTTAAAATATTTTATAAAAAATCATCGTGGGTGTCTCTTGTTATTCCTATGTTCAATAATATACTTAATATTATTTCTTTTAAAAACATTATCAAAAAAATATTTATTAATATTATTAAAAATATATTTTTATAAATAATTGGGTTAATTATATCATTTTTATAAGTAAAGAATTATACATTTTTAATTTCAAATATTAAAGAATATTTTTACCCATAGAAATAACCTCTACACATTTTTATCTAATAAAACTGCTGTATAGACATAACTCGTAGCATAGTTTTTGGATATAAAGTTTATTGGAAAAAAAATTTATGGGTACTCACAATAAAAATTATTACTATCATAAAAATAATAATTTTATTTGATAATAATAATATAATTGAATCATTAATATTAAAAATAAAATGAATATTTTATATATCTATATTATAAAAATAATAAAAATTATTGTAATAATATTATTACCTATAATAAATATTCATAAAAATTATAACAATAACACAATAATTGTTTATATTGAATATGAACTAATTATATATTAAATAAATATAAATAATTATATATTAAATTTATATAATATTTAATATAAAATAATAAGTTAAATATTTTTAATAAAATTATTGTTTTTTAAATTTATTTTCCCATTTCAACATGTTATACACGTGATATGGTATGATTGATAATATCAAAACTTAATTTGAGGTTTGTATTAAGAAAAGTGAATGATTACAATAGAATGTTGGCCCAAAAAAAAATTAATGAATGATTACTTTGGTTAAAAAAGATTTGGAAAATATTTATGGTACGATAAATTATATCATAGGAAAATAATTACATGGAAGTTAACCATTTTTATTAAAATTATTTTCTAATTTTAAGACGTCTCTTTTTTCAAAGGGCTACCGTGCCAAAATGGATTGCACTTGTAAAAATTATTTTAAGTAAAATGCATTTAGACTTTAAATTTCCATTGTTTTAGTTTGTTAACTCCTCACAAAAATTAAGAACCTTCTTATAAGTCATTTATATTATATGTTAGAAATGAAAACTATAAATTCACTTAGTTGCTATTATAAAAAAAGTTACAATTCATACAATTATTTTATGTGTTATTATTATTTTATATTGTTTTTGTTTTTGTTGAAGATTTTTATGATATTTAACCGAAATTAACATATTTGTTATTGTTATAAAAAAATTATTTTTAATAAATTTATTTATTTATAATTATAAGAAATCAAATATTTTTACAATCATAAAAATTTTAACAGTTTATTTTAATTTAAAAATAATTTATATTATATCGTGTTGAGTTCTTATGCTAAATTATAACCAAAATTACTATAGATATTTATGAACATATTCGTTTAATTATTTAATATTATTTAAAATATTATTATGACCTTTTAACAATTAATTTAAATAGAGAGATAAATAATGAAGTTGTATTTGTTTATATAATCATTGGTATCTTTTAAAATTAATTTTGAAGTAAAACAGTTTTAAAAAATTCATAAATACTTCTACTAGTCTATAAATAATGAGAGATAGTAGTCCATATTTGTTTGATGTTTATGGAATTTTTTTGTTTTGAATGCTTGTGGATTTGATACTTCAATTTGTTTGATAATTTTATATATTAATTTTTTTTAAATAAACTCTTTGATTTATTTAATGTTTATTAAAATTGTTTTTGCAAAACAAATGGTTAGTAGGGGATAACTTTTTTTTTGTTGTATTTATTTGAAATTTATTTTTATTTCTTTGATATTCATGCCAAAATTAAAATATAAAGAATTTTTATCAAGTATTTGTATTTGTATTTTTTATTTTATTATTATTGTCACTATCTATTTTTGTATGCTATTGTACACTTTTGCAATTTAATTTTTCATAGTTTTATTAAATTGATTTTTTTTAATATTTTTATTACTTTCTTTAACATTTTTATAAAATATAGTGTGTAAAGAAAGTATAAAATATAAAATTTAAATAGACAAAAAAAAGTTTAAAAAACAAAATGTTAAATAAAACACAATAATTAAAAGGGTTTTCTTTTTCTAGTATACTTAACAATGATTTTTAATACTAAAAGATACTAAAGGTTATTGATAAAATGTTACGCTTTTACTATTTTGTTAAATGAAAATTTGTATTAAATAGTATAACCAATTATTAAAAATAGATGTTGATTTATATAAATTATTTTTTAAAATAATATTATATAACAAACACTTTGAAATCAAATATCTTATTTTATATTTAAATAATTACAAAATTATTTTGATATGGTTAAGTTATAACCTTTCAGTTCATAACAATAATTGATCAAAAAATACAAATAAAAATAATAAATTATACAAATTATGGTATGATACATGATTAAATAAATTTAAAAATAAAAAAGTTTTAATTTTTCAAGAAAATATTATCATTTGTTACATTATAATTTATATATATATATATAAAAGAAGTGTATCTAGCATTTCTTAAAATTCAAATTAGCAATAGTAAGAAAGATGGAAATAGAGACAGATTTTAATATAACTGTCCTCGAATCGAATTATAAAATATATTCTTGAAATCGTTTAAAAATTATTGTAATTTGGGGACGAATTTTTACCTACAGATAATAGTTCAAGACAGTTATTAAAAAAAAACAAAATAAAAACATTTTTTAAAATTTTAAAAAAATCTTATTCAATTAAACTCTTTTGGCTATGCAATCAACCTAAATCAAATGTACAAGTCTCTTGAGCTTATTATCTCAATTTTTTTATTTTAAGTTTCTAATAAAAAATTTAACATTTAATAATATATATTTCTATGAATATAGATAAGGTTAAATACATATAAATGGAAAACACAAGATATAAATAAAATATTCTAAACTCAGACAAATATTGAAAACTAATTAAATAAATTTAAGAAAACTTTAAGTATAATAAATCAAAACTTCTCTCTTCTAATTAATTTTCTTCCTATCAAAATGAATACATGCTTCAGACTTTAATTTAGCCTTCTCATCTTCTTCCTCATTATATTCATTTGATGGTTCACTTTGTGTATTTTTCAGGTGAATATGTTGATGTAAGGAGATGAACATTTGTATGTTGATCGGCACTTGAAGTTTCATCACTTGTTACCTCCACATTAAGTTCAGTGTCATTTACTCCTTGAGAGGATTGTGGTGAAAAAATTTGAAAAAATAACTTTCAAAGTTTAAATTCATATATATATATATATATATATATATATATAAATACATATACTTTCTATTATCTCACGTTACCTTTTCAACATATTCACTTGTCATAATGTTTTAAAGTCTCTATCTTCTTCAGAAATCTTCAACTCTACAAGATATGATAAAAAATTATCATCATACTATATTTCATATTTACTATGCATCGATAATAAGATTTTATCATATACATTATGAATCGATAAAAGAGTAGCACTAATTTCATAACAGGGAGGTCCATACAAAAAATAGAGTAGTAATTCTATTCCATATACACTATGAATCGATAATTTATTGTCCAGATGACTTCAGGCATTTAAATATGTTATGCCGATCGAAGCTATTCTGCTCAAGAAAAAGAATAAAGTCTCCAACTAAATCTATCAAAACACAAATTAAATAAGATTTTATCATGATCACTTAAAATGGCTGGAAATTTTTGTAACAAAAACAGAGTAGCCAATAGCTATGTCTCATAACAGGAAGGTACATACACAAAACAAAGTAGTCAATTTATTCCATATACATTATGAATCGATAATACAGAGTAGCAAAAATATATGTTTTGTATATCAATTATTCTGCTCAAGAAACAGAGTAGCAAAAATCTCATAGCAGTGAGGTACATACACAAAATAGAGTAACCATGTATCAGCCACCAAGAGAAGCAATCTAAGTAAAACTATAAAAGAAAACACGAAGCATAAAATATAAAGTAAGTTGGAGATATGCTTCATACGAGAAAAGGAAACACTTATTTCATGAGATAACGAAGAAGAAAGGATCTGCTTCAGCGACTACACTCAACGATTGGACTCAGCGTCTAGCGACTTAGCGCCACAGCTCAACGTTTGGACTCGGCGACTGATGACTTGCGATTGGCGACTGACGGCTGGTGAGAATTGAGAAGTTTGAGAAAATTGAGTTGTGCGAGAGGTAAGAAATGCATAGAGTGAAATGAAAAAAATTTAGGTTAGTTTATATACGCGAGAAAAATAAATTAACCCTAATTAATATATAATTTATTTAAATAAATATAATTAATTTCGGATACGGATGGATACGATTTTAAGTATAACCATA
Source organism: Hippophae tibetana (assembly GCA_037013495.1). Lineage (NCBI taxonomy): Eukaryota > Viridiplantae > Streptophyta > Magnoliopsida > Rosales > Elaeagnaceae > Hippophae > Hippophae tibetana. Next base: position 24,629,121 of record CM072805.1, on the reverse strand, counting down.
ACCGAATCGTGATCGCTCCTTTATGTTCGATTTTTACACAAAATCGTACCTATTTTCAAAATTAAAGTGATAAAAACCAAACCATAGGTATGATTATAACAGAACCCATGAATTTTTTGGACATTCCTAACCGTGAGTGACGGCTTTTGCTTCTATTTTCGTTACTTTGTTTAATAATATGTCTAAAATAATAATATTATAGAAGATGCGCATGATCGTACACATTGTTGTCAAAATAAATTTATAATATATATAAGATGTACTTATCTCGTTTAGTGATACTAATTACAACAATGTATTATATTTTTATTATTTATAACAATTTATTCATTTTTTCATAAAAATGATATAATAAATAGATAAATTATCAAATTTTAAATATTTTATTTATTTTATTTATTTTATTTTTATTTATTTTATAGTTATTATTGTTTATTATAAAAGAAAATATATAAAATTGATATTTTAATAACATTTAAAAAATATGAGAGGATAAAAATAAATTAATTTTTTTTTATTATTTGTCTTTATTTTACCACTTTTTTATTAAAAAAAATTAAATTTCTATTAAAAATAATAAAATAACTAAATTATTTTTCTTAACATAACTAAGAAACATATGTATCAAAATTTTCACCCTAAAAGCATATCATTTTTAAATATTGATAGCAAATAACAACTACTTATTATTATGTTTTTTTATATATATTTTTTATTTGCACTCATTAATGTTTATGCCACTATTTAATAACACTGTAACGAAAAATTAATATAAAATATAATCTTGGCTTTTGGAATGACTCTAGAAAAAACATTTCCAGTTACATAAAATGATTTTCAATTTTATTTATATGGTACATATATATGAATTTTAAATAATATATCATAATATTATTATTAAATATAATTTAAAATTATATTATTATATTTTATGGAAAATAAGTGGTGTATAACAGTGCATTATTGAGGTATAGGAAAATCAATTTGGTGGAGCCTTAGAGACATGGCTTCTATGAAAACAAAAATGAGTTCATAAATGGTGAGTACTTGAATTTTATTTTAAGAAAAATGATACAATAATTGTACTAGTTATGTTAAGAAGAATATGAGAATTATCAATTGAGATGAAATATCCTATTAATTTATAATACAACCTATAAATTTTACAAGTTTATCTTATTTTATTCCACTTATTTTTTAATGGATTGAAACTTTCTTAATTTTTTTTCCTAACCAATAAGAAGGAAATTCATTGAAATAGAAATACATCTTTACAAACTCATCACACCAAGACAAGCAACAAAACATGAAATACTAATAATCAAACCCAAACTAATAGTTTCAACCATAATTGCAAAAATGCAACCTAAGGAATTATACCCTTCAACTTCAATAGCAATAAGCTATTACGAAAAGCAAACACAAAGATAACTTATTACTTATACACGAGTGTCAAGAACAAAGATGATAGTTTCTCAAGTAAGATCATACACCACATGACATGAAGACAAAAAAGATGTAATCAACCAAAAATAGAACCAGAGCACACATTACAATTAAACATACACACAAAACAAACAAAAAGACTTGAAGCAAACTAGTAAATTCCAAATATATGGCCTAGGGAAAACGACCATTTAGAAGCATCTCATTTTCCGTGTCTTCATTGTTTCAACATATGGCTCGAACTAGAGTTTGAGCCATCAGATGTATTGCTCTGGAAGGCTCAATGTGTGTTTGCGTCTAAAACGATAATCATAAGGTGTCTTCGCCTATGCAAAGTAACTTTTGGTATTGGAAGGAAGACCACCAATCTGAACCATAAAAGTGGTCTACCTTAAGTTAGATAATATTTTGACATATGTACCCTTTTGATACGCTACAACATGTACCTTCTATATTATCGACACGTATATATGGACCTCATGTGAGATCCATACCATTCATTCTCAATTCTCTAAATTTTATCTAATTTCTCTCTCTAAAAATCAGACCATCTCAAACATTTTTGGCGCCCATTATATGGCTCAAGATTCAAAGGTTGAAATTTAGCTTCTGACCTTGTATTTTCAAGGATTCATCCTGAGTTTTAAGAGAGAGACCTCGTAAGCAAAATCCTCACATCGTGTTCTCTAAGACTCACATCTATCATGGTGGGAACACGAGTTGAGAAAATATTTAGACTAACAAACAAAATAGCATCTTGGTCATAGGATCATACTTTTCCAATCTATGAAGAGGCTCGAGTCAAGGTATGAGTTGAGATAGACCCTTATCAAGAGTTGGCATGCCAACTTCTTAAGCTAAAAAGATAGCTCAAGAAGGCCCAATGAGAAAATAAAGCACTACACTCGCAATCAAACCTGGATGTTCTATCAGGCCGAGTTACCAACCTGGTTGATAAGTTTGGGTAGGCTCCTATAATAAATGAGCCTGCCTAGGTTGAGAACGAACAAATGGTGTCCTTCTTCCTAATACGATTGGGCTTAACAATGAACAATTTTTGTAAGAGTGAAAGATCTGGAAGGCACGCTTCTAGGCATTAGAGGAAACAAATAAAAAGCAAGATGAGGCTCTAAAAAAAACTAACAAAAGGCAAGCCACATTATGATGTCGTTAAGAATTGTGAGCAATTGTGTGTCTCTCATTTATCTGACGAAATATAGAATAATAAGCCCCTAGGAAACAAATAAAAAGCAAGAGGATGCCCTCAAAGAAACTAACAAAAGGCAAGTCACACTATGATGTCGATAAGGATTATGAGCAATTGTGTGTCTCTCATTTCTTTGATGAAATAAAGAAGAATGAGCCCTCAACCAAATTTAGTGCTCCTAAGTGTCCATATTACGAAGGAATGAAGGATTTGGTAACTCATGTTAAATACTTCAAGACGGCTATGAATCTTATAAGCCTCACATGAGAAAAGAGATATGTCATGATGTGTAAACTCTTTGATGCCACTACATACGATGGAGCTCAAAAGTGGTTTAATAACTTGGTGTCCCATACCATAACCTCATTCTCTCAATTTTCCAAGTTGTTCATAACTAACTATGCCAACAACAAGCCCATAAGGAAAGAATCTCATCAACTCTACTTGATCACCCAAGGAAATAAAGAGTTTATTGAGGAATACATGAGAAAGTTTAGAGAAGAAAAGCTAGAAATAGCAGGATATCCTAACTCTATTGCAATAGAAGCTTTCAAATGAGGTTTATTAAGATGTTTTGATTTATTTTTTGAATTAACCAAAACAATTCAATAAACGATGGATGAAGCTTATGAAGAGGCCATAAAGTTTGTTAATTTGGAAAAGGAATTGGAATTGGAAAAAAAATCAAGGCCATCATAGATTCTGCCCCATAAAAGAAAAAAAAGGAAAAAAAGCCCAAACAAATCGAACCAAGAAAAAATGATTAATAGAAATAAACGCTCTATTCCAAACCACAAGGTGGTTGACAATGGCCAAAAAATAGGAGGCCTTTGGATAGGTCATTATCCCCCTTCAAAGGTCTATATTTGAGAGTAAGTCTAGCTCAAGTTGTGTTGAGGGTTGAGAATGAGCAAAAATTTAGGTGGTCACCAAAAATGAAGGCACCTCTTAGGGACATATCTAAGTGGTGTGCATTTTACAAAGATATAGGCCACAAAATGCAAGATTGCAAACATCTAAAGAAAGAAATAGAAGATTTATTATCTAGAGAGTATTTAGGTAACCTCATAGGAAGCAATAGCAGAGGACTTGATCGATAACACCAATATGAAACTCTAAGGCTACATGTTCTACCAACTTATAAGATAGAGCCATACAATAAAGATAATGTAAGGACCATTTAATAGGACCTCTAATAATACACCTAAAAGATACACTAGAGACTTGCACAAATCATTATATGTTCATAATTTGAATAGAGGGATGTATTTTGTTGCAATCACTTTCACCAGTAAGGATGAGGCCTCGTCTCCCCATGAAGACCCTTTGGTAATCACCTTATGGATAGGATCCTATGATATTTATGGAATCATGATTGATACTGCGAGCTATATTGACCTTCTTTTCCTATCAATAATAAATGCGCTAGGTGTAAAGGAATGCAATACCTTGAAGAAGGAATTGTTTCTAGTAGGATTCAATAGTAGCACTATCTATATAGTTGGAATAATGATGTCTGCAATCATGGTGACTGGATCTATAGTCATGACCAACTTTGTGGTGATTGATGTCCCAGTCCACTACAATTCCCTTCTAGATAGGCCATGGATACATAAGATGAAATTAGTTTGATCTAATTTCCACCAAGTCATCAAATATCCAACTGAGGAAGGCATAAAATAGAAAAGGGAACCAATAAAAGACTAGGAGTTGTTATAATGCTAAAGGAAGTGGTTCCAAAGTAGCAATTAGAGTATGTACCTCATAAAAAAAGAACATGAGGAAGATGCCTAGTGGAATCATTTGATTCAAATGAATTTTAAGACTTACAAGTTGAAGACAAAGTGGAAGACTATTCTCTAAAATTGAGTATTAACTTAACAATTGAAGTCAGGAAGCAACTATCATAATTTCTAAGAGGCAACTCTAATTTATTTGCATGGAAGCCTACTGATATGCCTAAGATTGACATAGAGATTATAACCTACAGGTTGAATGTTGATCCAAAATCTAGACCTATCAAACAAAGGAAGATAAAGTTCCTAAGAGAAAAGAACGAGGTGATTAAAGGGGTCAGGTCACCATACTTAAAAAGACAAAGATTATTACAGAGGTAGACTACCCGACATGGTTGTCAACTATTATGTTGGTAAAAAATGCTTGTGGATCACCTCGTATATATGTAGCCTTTACAAACTTGAATAATGTATACCTAAAGGACTATTTTCCCATACTAAGTATCAATACTCTGGTCGATGATACCTTCGGGTTTGGTTTGATGAGTTTCCTTGATGTGTATTTTGGTTATCATCAAATCAGAATACACCCAGAAGATGAGGAGAAAGCATCTTTTATTACTAAGGAAGGGACCTTTTATTACACTAGAATTCCCTTTGGTTTAAAGAATGTAGGAGCTACATATTCAATGCCTCATCAATAAGATGTTTGTTGACCAATTGAAAAGGGATCTAGAAGTATACATTGATGATATGGTGATAAATTTAGCAAAACCTATGAACCACGTCAAAGACTTGGAAGAAATATGTCATGTAATTTGAAGATATGGTATGAGATTAAATCCTAAAAAATGTGTTTTTGGTGTTACTTCATGAAAATTCCTTAGATATCTTGTATCTGCCTGAAGAATTTAGGCCAATCCAGATAAGATACATACCTTGTTCAACATGAAACCTTCTACTAATCTGAAAGGAATTAAACAATTGAACAAAAGAATAGTGGCACTCAAAATATTCATTTCCAAATGCACAGACAAATGCTTACCATTCTTCAAAATGTTGAGAAAGAGAATGTTAGTTTTCTAGAATGAAGATTGTGATAGAGCTTTCCAAGGAATCAAATAGTTCCTCAACAAGCCTTCAGCCCTGATCAGCCGCACACTGGGTGAAAAGCTATATTTATATTTAGTTGTTACTCCTTAGACTTGTAGTATCATACTTCTTGTTGAAAGAAACAAGGTTCAACACCCCATCTACTACATTAGTAAGGTCCTGATAGATGCCCATAGTAGATATCCAACAATTGATAAGTTGGCTTTCGCTTTAAAAGTGATGGCACAAAAACTTAGACATTACTTTGACCATATATAGTGGTAGTGCTTACCTCACAACTGCTTAAGAGCATGTTGACAAGGTCATAAGTAGTAGGGATATTAACACATATTGCGATAGATTTGGGAAAATATGATATTAAGTATATGTACAAGACTTTCATCAAAGTTCAAGAGTTGGCAGAGTTTGTTGCTGAGTTTAGTGAGTCATTGGAAGTCACAAATGATTAAGTAAAAGGCAAAGTATGTGGCATGGAACAAAGAGAAATATCAACTTGGAAAGTATTTGTTGATGGAACTTATAAAAGTAAAAGTATCAGGCTAGGGTTCATCATAATAGGCCATGATGAAAAATGTTTTGAATACACTATCAAGATGGACTTCCAAGTGACCAATAACATTATAGAAAACAAAGTGGCTATATTTGGTGCTATAACTTCAAAAAAAATTAGAGCCAATAACATTATCTTTCATAGTGATTCACGACTGGTGATCAATCAATATTTGGGCACATTTCAGGCTTTGACTTCAAGATGAGGAGATATAGAGAGAGGCTAAGAAAGGAATACTAGAAATTTTCTGGCTTTGAGATTAAGAAAATATCCATAAATGAGAATAGCCATACCGACGCTCTGGCCATGGTATCTACTATACGCAAGGCTAGCTATAGTTAGGTGATTTCTATAACAATCCTTACAAAGGGAAATTTGAAAGAAGCAAAAAAAAAATTAGTTGGAAGCTTTTGTTAGGCCACCAACCCATGGTTCGTTCCTATCCTTAACTTCCTAAAATAGGAAGACCTACGTGAAGACCACAAGATAGAAAAATAAATCAAGACTAAAGTAGGTTAGTACATTGTGCAAAATAACAAGTTGTATAGAAAAATAGCCCTTGTACCAGGGCTCTTGTGCATAGCTAGAGAGTGGTCTAAATAAATTATGTTTAAAGCTCATAAAGGATAATGTTACTCCCATTCAGGAGGAAGAAAGGTTTCCATATGAATTATGAGATAGGGTTAATATTGGCCATTAATGTTAATAAATTACACAAGGTACACCTAGACATGTAGTAAATGTTAGAGATTTGTCACATTATCACATATGACACCGATCGTAATGATGGGGATAATTAACCAGTGGCCCTTCTACAAATGTGGATTGGATATAGTAGGACCCCTACTACTATTAGTGGGCCAAAGGATGTTCTTACTGATTACCATAGATTATTTATCCAAATGGATTGTGGTAGAGCCCCTTGGAAGGAAAAGGGAGAATGAGGTAATTCGACTTATTTGGAAGTCCATAGTTTGTCATTTTAGCTTGCCTAAAGAGCTGTTATCAATAATAGAAGGCAGTTTATGGGTCATATCATCAAAGAATTTTCTACCAAGTACAACATCAAAATGTGTTATTCAACTCTATATTACCCACAAGTTAACAGTCAAGTAGAGTCTTCAAATAAACTAGTACTTAACTTGTTAAAGAATAAGTTAGAGGGTGCTAAAGAAAGATGGATTTAGGAGCTACCTGGGGTATTATGGGCCATCAGGACTAGTCTTAGAGAAAGCACTAATGAGACACCCTTCTCACTGATGTATGAGATTGAGGTTGTGATATTGATTGAGGTCATAGTGCCAACTATAATATTAATCCTAATAGAATACCAGAACACCTCAAATAGAGAAATTGATCTAATTTTAGCATAGGAAAAAAGAAATGAAGCCTTGAGGAAAATGGTTGAATAGAAAAGGAATATCGTAGATTATTACAACAAAGTTGTACACTTTAAATCATTTGTCATAGGTAATTGGGTTCTCATGAGGGTCTTCCCTAACAAAAAAGAATGGATGGTGCAAATTGGGAGGGCATACATCAAATAAGTGCATTGACACCATATAGGGCTTACTTATTGAAAAACATCTAAGGATTTGATGATAGTGTGAGTTGGAATGGTTGACACTTAAAAAGTTATCACTTCTAATGTATTTTGATTTATGCTTCAATTTAAATGTATCTTCCCATATGTATATGTAATAAATTTTGATGATGAGAGATGCTATCTCAATGAAAATTCCATGTTATGAGTTGATCACCTTGGTTAGGAATCAAATAGCTCACTTTGATAGATAATGTTAAAAAGTTGATTACCTCAATTATAGACTAGGTCGAGCACTCTTCCTTGGAATTCCATATCATGTGTTGATAACCTTGGTCAGGAACCAGGTAAAGTGTTCTGACAGATGGTGTTAGAGAGTTGATCACCTTGGTCATAGAATAGGTAGAGAACTCTTCTTTAAAATTCCATGTCACAAGTTGATCACCTCGGTCAGGAACCAAGTAGAGCACTCTAACAGATGATGTTAGAGAGTTGATCACCTCAATTATAGATTAGGTAGATCACTTCCCTTAAAATATCATGTCACGAGTTGATCACTTCGGTCAGAAGCTAGGTAAAGGGCCCTGACATATGATGTTAGAGAGTATATCACCTTGATCATATACAAGGTAGAACAATCTTCCTTAAAATTCCATGTCATAAATTGATCACCTTAGTTAGGATCTAGGTGGAACAATCTAATAGATGATGTTAGAAAGTTGATCAAGTCAGTCATAGACCATGTAGAACACTCTCCCTTAAAATTCTATATCATAAGTTGATCACCTTAGTTATAAACCGAGAAGACTGCTCCAATAATTTTCATATTCCATCTATTTTAGCTATGATAATTTCCTGAGTTAGATTACAGGTTTATTACATTGATCAACTTTTTTCAAGTCCATCCTATTGAAAATGAAGTTACATTGATCAAGCTTACAAAGCTTTAAAAATTTATTAATAGAAAGGTCGACATTCCAAAATTACTAAAAATCCTTAAGATGTTTGGATGCTCGACCAGTGTCTGGGTTGTTTGCCTCTTTCACTAATGGCAATAACTCAGCCTAAATCTTAACAATTTTCTTATATATATTGGAATCTATTTCGATAGAGGCTAAGCTCGAGTTAACAATTAAATGTTCCAATTTCTCAACAATGTCCATCACTTTGAGGAACACTCCTTTAAATCACTCTATATAAAAGTTCATCCAATAGGATTCCCTATAAGCCAAAGTAGCCATTTTAGTCATAGTCCTTCTTTAATGTGCCCGAGTTTGAGATATTTTCTCCTTAAAAAAGGATATATGAATTTCAAGACTCTCGAATCCCCTTTTATAAAGAATGACATTGGAATATACAGTATGACAATTTTCCTGCGAGTGATGAGGTGGGTCAACATCATAAATGAATACTATAAATGTACAAATACACACATAATACATAAAATTTTCAAAATAATGTTTTATTAAAGATAAAGTACAGTTTGTTATAAGAGTATCTTGCACCCATACAAAAGGAAGAACATGTTAAGCCTTTCAAAAATAAAGGGGCTCAAGCCCGCTAAAGAACTACAGATCTCTAACTTCTTATCCAACTTATTCATCTCCTACCCCGAGTTTACCATCACTTGTCTCAGAGTCTTAATCCCGGTCATCACCCTCATTCTTGGTTTATGTAGACGACTTTGATGGCATAGTTGGGATGTTAGTGATCTGGTAGAAGTATTGACTAAAGCTTTTCTTTTTGGATTCCTTCTTAAGTGATGCCATATCCAAGTAATAGCCAATTTCAACACTTGAATAAAGCCACTCGATCATGGCATCAAGTTCATATGTTTTCTTCTCTTGTTGGTAAGCAATTGTGTCTTTGGTCTTGTTAAGCTCGTGCTTATATTATTCTGCCTCAACCTTGAGTTTACTCTGAGTCTCCATAAGCATCTCAAAGTGCCTTGAGTTGTTATTTAACTCATGTATAACCTCGACCAGCTTCTTCTCCTTGTCAATGGCCTCCTTCTCCCACTTATTTGCCCTTTTCCAGTAACATATCATTCTTAGCTCGGTTAAAGGTATGACTCTCTTCTTCTCCCTTGAGCTCATGCTTTAATTTTTGAACACCTTAAACTCTACATAGCTCATGAATAAGGTGGGCCTAAATATGAGGGAAACGAAAATCAATGTGAGAAAAATATAAACTCAAATGGAGTAAATAAAAGCTCGAGGTGATACTTACTTGATACAAGAGTTTGTTGAGCATGATTGTAGAATTAGAATCCTCACACATGGAAATGAATTTCCTCTCATGTACCATATAGGGGAGATTATCCATATAAAGGTTCAACTTTTATGGAGCCATGTCTCTATATAAGGTCACTCCCTCAACTTCTATAGTGAGGTTATCAATTCCACCTTTTCCTTTGCTCGAGTCTCTTACCAAAGGAATGTGTGTTTATTTTCTCAAGACAAAAGATGTAGGGATATGTTGATCTAGAGATGTTGGCAAGGCCTTGATAACAGTTAGTGGAGTAGGCATGAGCTCGGGCTTCTCGATGGTCACAATTTTTTTCCTTTTGGATTGAGTGAGGGTGGTCTTCTATCCTGAATACTTGTTCATCTTCTTTCCTTTATAGGAGCTCGTTCCTTGAGGTAAAGTTATGATTTTTTGTGAGCTCACTTCTTATTTGGAAACCCTACTTTGAAGACAAGCTAATAAGATATCAGCATTAAACTCCATGATACTTGTAAAAAATAGGAGATGAAAGAGTCAGATTTTCAAAGCTTAGGATCAACAAGAATGGACTATTAGAAGTAAGCTTAGAGCTCTTTCACCATCATCCATGATAACTTCCAACCTTCCCCCAAAGGCAGTGGAAGGGGTTTTACATTTTTTGGGTGCCCAAGGTTTACGAATTATCTTATAAGGTGGATCCATTAAGCCTCATCTCATTAATCATCATGAAATAAAGCATGGGGTGTTCAATAGTTTCCTCCACTATGTTTTCTCAAGAAAATAGTTATGGATATTAGTCAACATTTCTTTATCCTCCTGGCTTAAGGTCGTGATAAGGGAACCCATATTCCTTATCATAAGTTTGTTGTTAGCCCAAGTGCTTCTTATCAACCTCGCATCACTATCAAACATTTCCCACCAACCAAACACATAGAAGAAGTACTCCTTTCAATTCTCATCATTCTTAGGAAGGATCATATTTATGTCTTGATATTTCTTGACTGACATATAGACCCTTCTCATGTCTATGGGATTTTATTTTAATACATATGCTTCATTAAACTCGAGCATTTCCAACTCGACCTCAAGCTTTCTACATATAAAGATGAGATAGAGCAAGTACCTCTACCCATTTGGAATTAGTTGTCCTAGCGTGAGATATGTTCTTTCCAAGAACTTTCCTATGAAGAGGTACAATGGGAACCTAATCCCTATCCATAAGGCCTTTTTCTTGAAAGGTTATCCATCCAACTAGAGGTGGTACACTATCAAGAACACCCAGGATAGGGATCATTATTTGATCCAAGAGGGAATATCATACACCATTTTTAGCCTTTCCTCATCCTGAAGAGCTAAATCACTAGGCTTGGTCTTAGCCTTCCAACTTTTGGTTCGACATATGGGTTCACTAGTACCTTTCCTCCTGGATGTTTTCCTTCATGTTTTGAAGACAGATATTTGGGTTTGAGGTAAATTCAACCTAATTATATGTGTTGTCTGAGGTCGGGACATAGATGCTGAAGGATGAGACTAAGACATTTCTTCTTCACTCAAGATGCTCATTTCACTTGAGGACCCCAATGCATCACTTTATGCTTAACCCAAGTATCTAGGGTATTGAGGGCTCTCCTAAGTAGAAAATCCCGAGTAGCATGAAGGCATGACTATATTTCTAGTAGCCAATTATGATACCTCTTTATACATGGTCTATACAAAAGATTACAAAAAGAACAAAATGATAAGGTACAAAACATAAAGATGGGTTTTAAAAGTAAAATAGGAGTGAATTTAAGCATCGATATGAAAAGAAATTAGAAAAACTTTTAGACTCGAGAATTGATTTGTAAAACCCAAGCAAAAGTAAGTACATACCAAGTTATTTTTCTTACCACACGAGAAAAGAAGTTATATGGTGCGAGCGGAAAAGAAAAGAACTTTTATTCCAATTTCTTTTCGATGTCCTAGAAATAATGAAATAAATAATGCCTTGACTCCTCCTTATGTAAAGATTCAAATCTTCTCTCCCCAATTAACTAAAAAGCATTTATTAGGACACGTTGAACATTTCAAATTCATTGATCAGTTGTTACTCTTCCACCCAAGTTAAAGAACTAAGTTGAAAGAGTAGAGAGACTTGATGTTTGATTATATGGCTCAACCTGAAGCCCGACCCATGAACAACCGAGCCATTAAATGTATTTCTCTAAAAGACCCATTTTTATGCCGGCACCCATAATGATAATAATAGGATGTCCTTGCTTATGTAGAGTAATTTTTAGTATTGGATGATCGACCACCAGTCGGAGCCATATAATTGGTTGACCTTAAGTTAGATTATGTTTTTACATATGTACCCTTCTTACATGTTGTGATGTGTAATCCTTATATGATCGACACATGTATATGTAATGTCAGATATATATAAACGTCATATGAGATGCATACCATTCACTTTCAATTCTCTAAAAAATGGATCATCCTAACATGCATATTACTCCATATTTGTAGTCCCATTACAAGAAACCTTTACAACATAACCATCTCCTTGAGGTTCTAAACCATGTAATCCCCTTCTATGACCCTCACATTATCTGAATTTCCAACCAAATTAGTCACAAAATTATGTCCTATAGCTCCCTTCTCAACCTATTCACTTGCACACTCCTAATCCCAACCACAACCTTATTCTCACAAGCCATTTTAGCACTATGCCTTTTCCTTCCTGAAGCATAAAACTTATCCCTGGCCAATTCACTCGAACTTCCAACTGTCTCAATAGCCTTCACATTAGCATCCTCTAAGGTAGCAAAGAATTTCATAGAGTTTCTTTCAACACCAAAATTAAACAAAGAAGTAGGACCAATGGTAGAGGCTTGGTTAGCCTCAAATCTCTTCTTCCCCTTTCATTGACATGAATAGGCATCCTCATGTTTATCTCATCTTTTATCTACTCACCAAATGGAGCATTCTTTCCTCCAAAACCTATACAAAGCTCATTAGTAAAGTCACAAAACTTAGACTCATGAGTAATTTTACCACATCCATAGCAAAAATGAGGGAAATGCTTATATTTGATTTCAATCCATACAAGGCTAGCCTTGAAAGGAATCCATAACCTCGGGATCAACAATTTCAAAATTGACATGATAATCGCACTCTTATCACCTTCATAGTCCCACTCATCAGTGAGTAATTATCAATCTCCAGAACCAAACCAACCTTGTTATTCTCGAAATAATTAAACCCTACCTTTAATCTATAAGCATATCCCGAACTAAATCTTCAACAATGACACGTCAAAGATCAGATGGAGAAATACTTGGTAAGACACAACTCACAACTAGTAAATTGTTATCAAAATTACATATAACACTTTTCAAAATAGTTTTTTGCTCTTCCACCTTCTCAAAGTATAACCTGAATGTAAATCAATCAAGAACCTTAAGATACGGGCCCCCATTCTTTGTCTAACTATTCCTAAACACATGAAGTAGGGCTTCAGGACTCACAGACTTCACATACACAATCCGAGTGACCAACGCCGACTAATGTGATTATGCAAATGATTTTTAACCCCTTCCATTCAACAAATTTGAGTAATAAAGCTAGAGAAATTATGACAAGATTACGAAAGAAACCAAGGTACAGGGAAAGAACAAGAGATTATGCAATCACAAGCTTGGAGCAAGAATACAAGATAAATCAAGGTAAGATTCTTGAGAAATCACAAACTAGCACATAAATCGGAGGAAAGTTCTAGAAAGACTCCAAAAGTTCTCATAGAGTTTTTTAAGGGTTGAGATTGTAATTGAATGGTACACAATTAGATATCTCATTTAATCCAAATAAGTCTAAATGGAACAAATACAATTACAAAAATAAATGAAAAAATATGGTTATCTATAATAACTATGAGCTCATCATAAATAACTTTAAATGAGATGCGATGTGATAATATTAGATTTAAATGAGATTAGTTAACTTCAATTTATGAATTTATTAGAGATATTAAATGAAATATAAAATAAGATGAGACAACTTATATGACATCTCAAAAGAATATTTTAATTCTTTTATAACATTTTAGTTATTTTATTTTAAAAAGCTAACAACATAAGGATAAATAATCAATTTTTTATTTTTATTTTATTAATTTTTATTAGGATATCATTTTTATAGATTTTTTTTACCAATAGACAACAATAACTAAAAAATTGATAAAAATTAAATTAAAATTAAAATTAAAAAAAATTGATTATTTGTTTTTATAATGCCACTTTTTTCGTTAAAAAAAACTAAATTACTATAAAATAGAATAAATAAATCAAATTGCTTTAAATAACATAATTAAAAAATCCTAAATGAATTTATCTCTTATATACATTATGATATTATAATATCATGTAAAAAAGTAATTTTGTCATGTATATCTTAAACTATAATTAATTTAAATATAAATTTGTATTGTCTTTTTTTCAAAAGAATAATTTTATGTATCAGAATTTATAATTTAATTTATCTTAAATAATATGATATTTCATAATTAATTGATATGTTATATTGTAGGTTATATTTGCAATAAAATAGGGATTATGTATAATTTAAGATTGATTAAAATATGATAACGATTAAGATTTTATCTCGACTTAGATAAAAATATTTTCCTTCCTCAAATGGGTTTTGGTACACGTGTTGGTATATATATATATATATTCATATTTTGAAGAAACATGTGTTGGTAAATTGCTCTGATGAATTGATGGGACTGGGTGATTAATCCTAGCTCACACTCATTGTCAAGGTTTTCGCACTAATATAGTAGAAAAAGTAACCTTCAATTTTCTTCACTAATGATGATTTTTATGATTTTTTTTGGGCTTTATTTATTTATTTTTGTCTAAAGTAATTACTGATTAGTGGATGATCTTGACTATAAGACATCTTATTAATTTATAAATTATCATACCCTACATACGTACGGGATACGTTTATGTAGTTTAGTTATTAGTCGATTCTAAAACATAATGATTGGAAGATAAATATTCAAAAAAATTATATAATTTTAATTTATGATGTTAAAAATTATATCACCAATACTACAATCTTTAACATAATTTTATTTTAAACTTTTTTTTAAGATTTTATTCTAGAAAATTTTTATATTCTCTAAATAATATGAATTAATTTTATAAAACATGATACAACTTTTTTACTTAACATAATTAACTTTGTTAATAATTTAGTATATTATTTTTATTTTTTATAAATTTAAAATGAATAGAACTTTTCTCTATTATTTTAACTTATACTTGGATGATGGTGGGAATGCTATAATAAATATTTGTCTTGTTTGATTTTAAGAAGAAAAATATATAATGAAAATGGTAATGATACTGGATTAGAATTGTATGAAAAGACTACTATTATTTTATTATTATAAGGTTTGTTTTAGGGTAACTCTCTTATATTTTTAATTTTTGTTTTTTTTATGATATATTAATATTTTTAATATAAAAAGATTAAAATAATAAATTAATATGATATTAGTATTTTATACATTAAATAATAAGGGATGATTGTATTAATCTTATATTTACATTAAAAATAATACTTAAATCTTATTTATATTTAATTTTTGTAATAATTTCCTTTTATAGTTATAAAAAAATAACTGTATAAAAATAAATAATCATTTTTTATATTTTTTTCATAAATATAAATGTAATAGTTTATTTAAATTAAAATAATCTATATCTAATACATCTAAAAAAATTAAAAAATAAAATAAAAAATATTTATTATATTCTTGTTTGGTCACAGTTAGAGTAAATTATTAAAAAAATAAATATAAAAATTAAATTTCATTTTTTACTATAAGTATAGAATCTTGTTAATATTTATTTTAAATTATTATAATATTAGTGTTTTTTAACAGTAACTTTATTATTATTATTATTATTGTTATTCTATTCGTTTTGAGAATTATAATAAAAAAGAAACACTGTGATATGCCAACTATTATCTGCCAGATATGACAACTCTAAGTCTCTAGCTACATCGTCTCCATGGTACATACAAGTAAAGATTACAACAATAAATATTCCATGACTTTAGTCAACCTAAAACCAATCGTCTTAGATCATAATTTCTTTTTCTTTCCTTTTCTTATAAACATAGTGGGTTGGTGATCACTTTTTAAAAAAATTAAATTATTATCAAAATGATAAATAATATTTTTATTTTTTTATAAGTTTGAATTCTATCATATATATATATCTAAAATTCTAACACTTAAAATTAATGATATTTAAACTTTTTTTAAAATCTAATACTATCTTAGAAGTGAGTCATCAATTCTCTTAAGTTATAATTTTTTTAAAAAAATTAACTATATCAAAAATTTAAACTATTTAAAATACTATTAACAATATTTTTTATACATGCATATATATATATATATATTAATAAAAGTGTGAGTTCTATTATCATATATATCTAATACTTAAAAAAATTATTAAAATTATTAGAATTTGAATACAATATCATTAGATTTAATAATTCTGTTAAAAAAATTTAAAAATTTAATTCGTTAAATAATTTATACTTTTAGATTATTTTTAATTACCAATATATTTTTAACACTAACATAACGATAAAGTTATTGAAGTATTAATATGTGGTTGTAGCACGATATTATTTTAGAATATTGAATGAGATATCCTATTTTAAATCATTTCTTAAAGATTTAAAGAAATAAAATAAAAAGGATAAAATTAATGTTAAGAATTCATTACTTGTGTCCAGTAAGGGTACTATGGGGAAAAAAAAATCACCGTCGAAATCTAAGTGTAAAAAGCATCTCTTATAGCCTTTAGCTTCTTAGAGAAGGCTAAATGGATTGGATATATAGGAATTAGGATATAATGCTTTTTTATTTCCTATTTATGTCATGTCTAAATAGAACATTACCATATCAAAATTACAATGACCTCTCAAAAACAAGTTAGTTAATTATTCCAAGTTTTTCAACATCTTGAAGCTTCAAATCACCCACCTCTCTTAATCATGGGTTTCTGTTCTCATATAGGTAATAACTAATAAGTGGACAGCGCACCCTTTGGGGTTTTCGATGCTCTCTTTGGATTTTGTTCTATAGTTAGAATAGTATAGATATTTTCTAACGTGTTTTTATTTAATATACATATAGAATATATATAGAATATATATATATGCATGTTAGTCTCGTCACCTCTAAAATCTAATAATAAGACAAATGGACGAGTAAGAGACCGAGAGATTTGTCGACATATATTTTATTTTTTTATTCCAAATTGGTTTTACATCAAATTGAAGTGTGTAGTCTATTTAGACATCTATTTATAGGCTATTGAAAAGTGAATTTCTACGGTTGGATCATTTTTTTAAAATTAAAATATTCAATCATCAAATAGGAAGATGGAAGGGAATTCGTTTATAAAATCATTATAATGAATAGATCGAAAAAGTATGGAAGGATTAATAAAATTAATGCTCAATAATGTATGTCTCACATTTTTGTAGGACATAGATACTTGATTTCTTCTATCATATAGATTATAGAGTATGTTTCTTCAATCTTTTTAGATATATAAATTTTCAAAAATCAATATTAGAAGGTTTAACAACTACTTATTCTGATTGTTTGGAGGGATTATTATCCATTGCAAGAGAAAAGATATCTTGGATTATAAGATCTTTATCTTTTAATTGAGATTATGTAAAAAAAAATTATATAAGGGGTTGATACGGAAACTCTATCATAGTACTTTGCTTATACAGATGGTACTTGGATAAGAAGGAAGCTTCTTTGAGTTATTATAACCTTATTACTTAATTCTTTTGAATGAATCTAGATGATTAATCGAAAAAAATATATAATATGATTTTGGATTAACAATTAGATAAATATTTTTCTAATTAAAAGGATGAACATATATACCTAAATAGATTGATCAATCCATCTATTATTGAGTGATTATTTACTAGTTGATGAATGATATTTATCATAGTCTTTTCAATAAGCCTATAAGGATATTACTTCAAAGATTCGATTGACATTTGTCGGAACTAATATGAATACCAAAGTTTGGACACATCGTATTAAGGGAGAAGTCAAGTCCAACAAGACTTTGTAATTCCATATGTGTTTTTGGAGAACTAAAGAGTTAAGCAAGGTGATCTAGTCCCCTTTTCATACTACTCTCACGTTATATTCTATTTTAACGTGCTATTCAGAACAAACTCTCCATAGATTTTCAGTTCATTTAATGAACAGGGGATAGTCCTTCCCTTTTAGATCTCCTTGTGCGACTTAGCAAAGAAAAACATATCTTACCTTTTTTTGAACTATCATTTTTCAAGTGCATTCTAGGACATTTTATGTTTATTCTTTGGAGGTGACCATGTATTAACTCTTCCATCCTTAACTCTTTAATTTTCATAACTCTGATACTATATTAATTTTTGTAAATTATTAATTAAATATAAATCTTTAATTTTCTTATTATAACATCATTTTATTGTTTATTAGGTTTATGAAAAAATATTTAAACATTTAAGATTCTTAATATGCTTAAAGTTATAATTATCATACCTGAATTTAATGTATTCACCACTATTTTCTCTTCTATTATTCGTCTTCTTTTATTATACATAGTATGCATCAGCTTGTTCAAACCTTAATACCCTCTTGAGAATGGTGAAGTCTTTGCATCGATACGTATTATGAATCTAAATTAAACTTACTAAGAAGTAGGAAAATAGTGAAAAACTTCATTTTATTCATAATATTGATAATTATTATAATGTTAAAAGCCAACTAAAAACATTGAAGAGATTCTTTGATGCTCATGATTCTTACATACATAACTACTTGATAAATAAATTTCTAGGATAGAGAGTATGCTCTGATTCCAGCTGTGTTCTCCTAATGAAAATAAGGGTTCATTTTATAAAGCGAGAAGTCATTATTTATAAAATGAAGAATCACTATTTTACACATACTTTAATAATTCATTTGCTTTTGGCCTTGGATTCTAGCCATTCTTTTTTCCTTGGCATGTGCTACCGACTAATGATATGGATTCTACATCTTTATTTTTCTTTGTCGTCATATATTGTCGTCATTTACCGAAAGTCATTCATCTTCATTCTTTATTGTCATTTTGAAAGAAAATTTTGATTATGTAGATGATGACACATCTTCATCTTCCATGTCCTTGATGTAGTAAAAGAATCTATGATATTTAGTGATTTTTCTAACATAGAAGCAAAAAACCTTCCTTGTTTCTTGACAAATTTTTAAGTTATTACCATTAAAATTTGCCTTCAATTTGCTAATTTTTTCACCATCTTCTTCGATGAGAGCCATATTATTATAGGAAGTGATGATGATTTTACAAATTGAATAATTTTCTTTAATATTAATACAGGTATCAATCTTTATGAGTTTATGATAAATTTATCCTAGCATCTAGCCTCTTAAGACACAGAGTTCATATGTATTGAATTTCTTTTTTGAAAGTACCTTTGGCTTGGGAACTTCTTTGTTTTTGTTGGAAATCCCTAGCTTGATAAAATGACAGGGACTAATATAACCTTCTCCATTCTAGTTCATTAATGAATTAAAAAATTTGAGATAGACAAGTTTGTCGCCTACTCTAATATTCTTCTTAAAGTTCTTAATAACCTTCTTGAAATTTTTAGGAAAGTAATTTAATTCACTTAAATTGATTCCTAGATACAGGTTCTCAACTAGACCTGCATGATATGTGTTGTAAACAAAAATTGAATCAACTAATTCAAGAGTATTAAATTTACTTCCTATAGAAATTCCTTTTCTATGGTATAGAATTTTATATCTTCAATATATTCTCAAGTAGATATCCTAGCTAAATTATAAAGTCTCAGCCATTGTGGTTTAGAAAAAATCATGTATGGATCTTTTTCTTATTCAATGATTGATAGAGTTTTTTTTTTCTAAATAGTATTGGTGATCTCACTACTCTTGTTGCTTCTATGAGGGATGCCTCTTTGAATAGTATTAGTGATTGTACTATCTTTCCTAGAGTTTTTAACCTACTTGGTGATGTTGGATATTGTTGGAGTATTGTAGAGTAATATTTTACAATTATTTTAGATTTATTAATTTTTGGTGTTTTATAATTGACATAATTGTCTTTAGTTTCTATCCTATTTGTGAAGGCTCTATGAGTTACTCCACTAAACCCATAAATGTCTTTATTTGCTTCTTCCTAACTAAGCTTTTCCTTTTTGTTTCAGAAAGTTTTTCATCTTTTGAATTGTTAGGTTCTTCCATCTTATGTTGATTTCTTTCTTTAGAAGTTTTACCTCCTTTAGATTGAATTTTTGATGAGAATTATTTTTTAGAATTTTTGGACTCTAAGAGTTGTTTTGAGCAATTAAGTTCTTCCTATTTATTTCCTATATCTAAAATAGACTTGTTAAGATATAAAAGCTTGAGTTGTATCTCAAGGATTTTTATCTCCTTTTTCCTTTATATTGATCTTGATTTAAGATGTTCCATTTTTATAAGAACGAAAATAGTTAAAGGTGTTAATTCTCTAGTAAGAGCACCTATTAAACTGTTATTGTTTTTTAAAAGATGTTCAATATCAAAGTTATAATGGTCAAACCATTGCTAACATCTAACTATTCTCCCTTGTTTATAATCATCTGCAATATTAATCCTTAAAAAATAATCAAAATTCTTGTTATCACTTCTAACAATAAATCTAGAACTTATAAAATATATTGCAAATTTCTTAATAGCCTATTTAACAACTAAATTATTTTTTGTTACTATGATAATTTAATTTTGGATCATGGAAAGACCTTGATGCATATCTATAAAGATATTCATCTCTGTCATCTACTTTTGCTTTCAAAACTACTCTCAATATTCATGTGAAGAGTTAGTAAATTTTTTACCTATGCTTTTAATTTATCCATCTTGTTCTGTCCATTTTAATGCATGATCTTTTCTCAATTTTGCTTGTAAAGGTTTTCACATTTCTACAAGTTTCTTAATAAATGCGTCCACATATGTTAAACATCCTAAAAATCTTTATACTTGGCTATTGTCCTTTAATTCACTAGGAAATCCTTAAATACTTCTTAATATATAAGGTTGTAGATTATGTTTTTCATCTTGGATTTCATCCTCGAAATACTTAATCTTTTATTGAGTAATTATTGTTTTCTTCTTTGAAAGTACAATGCCTTCCTTCCCACATTCTTGTAAAACATTAATAAAACATAATATCTATTTAAATCATTACTGGAAACCAAAATATCATCTTTGTAAACATATCAAATATTTTTTAATTTCCTAAAGATGTTATCTATATATCTTTAAAAGATACATAGAGCTTGTTTTAATCCAAATGGTACAACAATCCATTAAAATATCCCTGGGGGCAACTAAATGTTATTAATTCTTAAGATTATTCATCTAGACTTATTACTAATTTTTTTTGTCTCTTCTTTTTTAGCTTCTTTTTCAACCAAAAATGTGAGACTAGATTGAGTTGAATTAATTGATATTATGACTTTTAGTTCCAAAATTTCTTGAATTTGTATTTCAAATTCAATACTGTCTTCTGAAGTATAAATCATTAATTTTACTCTAATATATTAATATCTCTAATTTTATGTTGAGAATCATTTTAGAATTATTAATTTTTGGATTTAATGGAATTTCTAAGCTTATTGTTTTTAATAATTTTTTGATACCTACTAGGTTTTTAACTTTATGTATTTTATTAAGAAAAGATTTTTGTTTCTCTTCTATATCTAATAAAATATTTTCTAAATAAGGGTTTTATTACTGCTTTATGTCTATCTCGTTGAGTTTTTTGCCTTTTGTGTTGTTGCATAAAACTTGGGTTGGTTACAGTCAAAGTTTTCTTTATTTTTGATACATAAATGGTTTAACTATCTAATACTATTAGAAATATTTTGCCCAAATATGTTGTAAAAAGTTTATATAAGTTTAGGAAATTATTTCCTATTATTAAATCAACTCATATTTCTTGCTGATATATAGTAGGAATATTAAAATTTTCTCCTCCCATCATTATATTTGTATCTTTTAAAATCTTATTAAGATTTAATATTATTAACAATTCTTATAAGCAAATCTTTTAGTGCTTGTTTTTCAGTATTCTATATATGTATGTAAATGATAACTAGTGTAGTCTTTAAATTTCAGTCCTATCTTAATATAGGTACAATTTGAATTTATGATACTATACAAATCATTTATCTTCTGATGAAGATTACCCATATTCTAAGTATTAATATTATGATTCAGTTATTTCTCTTTCTATTTCCTCTAATAGATAAATATTATAAGTATCATCTATATCTAATTCCTTAATTTGTTATAGTTTCATCTAAAAATCTTCTACAAAGATTTTTGCTTTTTGTGAGACTCTTTTTTAATTATTTATTATGTTGAAGTCTATTAGGACATTTAATGGCATAATTTCCTTCCTCATTGCAGATCCAACACATGTATTTTATTTTTTGGAGGTTTATACATTTTTATGCTAAAATATCTATTCATATTAGGTTCTTTATTGTACCTTCTTTTATATTTTTAAAAATCTTGTTTTTTTTAATTTATATCTTTTAAATATCTACTACCAAAAAAGGGATATTTAAGTCATCGTGTAAACTCAGTTTTTGGAAAAAACTAACTTATAATGAATTTAAAGTCGGTTCAGTATAGAACCGACGCTATCCACGTGTGTAGCATCGGTTCTCCACGTCAACCGATGCTATGTCCTACGTGGATAACGTCGGTTCGCCACATCAACCGACGCTACGTCCTACGTGTATTTTATAAATTAAAAAATGCATGCAATTTATAATTTAAATTTTTTTAGATCAATTATTATTTTATTTGACTCTTTAAATTTTAAGTTGAATATATAAATATATATATATATAGTATAATTTTTTATTTTTTTTAGACAATTAGTTTTTAAAATTATATAATTTTGTTTATTTGTTTGGATATTTAAATTTATATACGTACACACAATATATCTTTATTTAATTTTGTGTATTTATTTTAAATATTATTTTAAATTTTTTCTTTTTCTATAGTACGTATATATATATATATATATATATATATATATATATATATATATATATATATATATATATATATATATAAGAGTTTAAACAAAATAATAATTGAAAAAACTCAATTTTAAATTGCATGAATTGCGTCCGTTGACGTGGAGAACCGACGTTAGACACGTGGATGTAGCGTTGGTTGACGGGACAAACCGATGCTATGCACGTGGATAGCATCAATTTTCTGCATCAACCGACGCTATCCATGTAATATTACCATTCGAATGTCTTCTCCACTATAGAAACCCAAAAAAATTTCATTTCTCTTCTCCATTTCTCCCAAAACCGAGCTCACCCACCCTTTTTTCTCAATTTTCGGCCACCTCTAACCACCGTTTGCAATGTCGTTTTGTGGGTTATATTCCTCTTCTCATTATCTTTCAAATCTACTATTTTTTTTAGCAAAATACTCAAATTTTTTATACCCATTTTTTCACTTATTTTCACTTACAAAACACCATTTTCTTCTTCATTTCCTTCATTTAGTCACTTCATAACATTCTTGTAAGTATTTTTATTAATTTTGCAGTTTATTATTCAGTTTGTTTTATTATGTCTAGTTGCCAATCATTGCGCACGAAGTCATTCAAGAAGAAGCCTTCGAAAAAGTATAGTTATGATTATGCTTTAAACTTCACCAGAAATCTTGGCACTTTGATGACTATTGTTGGGAGAGAATCTAGCATAAATGATGGATGAACTATGCCACTTCCTATAGAAATTTCTGGTGTAAACCTCGACCAAACTTATATATCGATCGAGTGCATATTGCAACTATTTGAATATCAAATGATTGATTTAAATATAATTCAAGTGTGGACAAGGTGAGTCCTCAATCTATTTATTTTTCTTTCATTTATATAGAACATATATAATTATATTTATATTACCTAATTAATTATATATATATATATATATCTTTTATATAGGGCGTGCTATTATCGACTTCAACATAATCACTCGTCACATTTAGCAATATTATATGATTCTTCATATGTCAATCAATATCAAGAGAAGGATGTTAGCATCAGAGTAAAAATTTATGTGATAGAGCATTAACGTTTAACAAAAATCAAAAGTTGATAATCCCTTGGCCACTAACGTTTGAACAAGACCAAAATCATTGGATGTTGGTAATCATTGATCTGTTCAATAATCATGCTTGGTACTGTGACTCAACTTCCATAGAACTGAGTAAAGATACAAAAGCAGTTGTTGAAATGTAAGAGTTATAGCTAGATATTAGTTTGTAATATTTAATAAAAACTAACCGTTTTAAACCTTGATATGACATGAAAGTTGTGGAACAAGTTTAGGGGCATTGCCCTTAAAAAATCTCATAAGCTTATATGGATAAAAGTTATGGTATGTACAGCGAATATTAATAATTTTATTAATTTTACAATTGAATAATAAAGATGTTCGAATATGGAAAATCATGTACACTTATTTTTTGTAAGTTCCATAACAAAATAATGGAGTCATGTGTGGTTATTATGTCATGAAGTTTATGAGCGAAATCATCACAAATATCAAAATTCCAATTGATGATGTGGTAATATCTTTTATCCATATACAGAAAAGGTTTTAACATATTTGAGTTACTTTTTGTAAATACATGAAATTACATTCTTATTTTGATTTTAAATACATGTAATTCTTTGGTTGGAACAAGACGTGTTACGACCAATAAATTTTTGATGATTTACAAGAAGAAAGGGCAGAACACATGGTTCAAATTATATCATCATAAGAAGAATCAGGAGAAGATTCTGATGATCTTGAATAGCATATGACAATAGAACGGTAATTTTTTTAATAATTTAATTTATCTATTCCTGTATCTGAAGTCCCTTGTTTGATGGATGTTTATGTGCTCATGTATTTAGGAGAATGTATTGTTTTATGGACCTGTTTTTGGCCCAAACTTCATCTCATCTCTCCTGCCTACTTTCCTTATGACAACATCATGGTAGCACTTTATTAATCAATTGTCTATAAATATGAAGTTATTTGGAATCTCTGTTGGTATTTTTAATGTTATAATGAGCTCTATATATGAAATCAAGTGTAACTCTGATTTGTTACTTGCCTTGTATGAGTTTTGGTGCCCTTAAATGTATGGAACAATTTTGTAATATGTTCATAGGCACCAAAACTCATACAAGCTAAGTAAAAAATTAGAGTTACACTTGATTTCATATTTAGAGCTTATTATAGCATTAAAAATACCAGTAGAGATTATAGATAACTTTGTATTTATAGACAATTGACTAATAAAGTGTTAATATGAGTTCGAAGGGTTATATCACTCGAATGTCACTGTGGTAATCTCTTTTTTATGGTAATATTTATAATGATTTAATTTCTCTATTCATATGTCTCTAAATTTTAGACTGTTTGTTTGATGGATGTTTACGTGCTCATGTATGTAGGGGAATGAATTTTTATATTGATCAATTATTTTTTGTCCAGTTTCCTTATCATAATGTTGGTGATTCTAAGCCAACCAAGCTTGCTCGCACAATCCAATTACACTTTGAAGACATTATTTTATTTGTAATTTAAGTTAACTATATGTATTGTATATACATTTGTTTTTGTAATAAATTTAATTATCAAGTAATTAATTATATTTAATTTTTTTATTATTTGTATTATTATTTATATTTTGATTTTTTTATGCTATATATATTGAATATTGAATACAGGATGAAGTGAAAAATGAGAATAAAAATAAAAAGAAATCATAAAATGTAAAGTCGGTTTACGTGATAAACTCACTTTAAATTTTAAGTCATTCAATTTAAAGTCGGGTTTTAACCGACTTTAAAGCTCATTTTTGTAGTAGCGTGTTATGGTTCTTTTATATTTTTATACTTTTGATTGTAGGGTTTAATATTATACTCATACTTTACTAGCATTCTAAAATATCTTATATCATAATAAATTTTTTATTTCTTCTTATTTATTTATATTCATTTATTTCTTGACATTTGATGAGTATCTAATTTTTAATACTTCTTATTCTTTCTCTCATGGTATTTGATATAGTTTTCCTATTTCTTTTATTACATCATTTCATTAAGATTTTATGAAATGTTTTAGGTAATTTTTGAAAGAATATTTCTTTATAAATTTCTTAGATAGAAGGTGGTAATTTATGATAATGCATTTTGTATTCACAAATAAAGAAGTGTATAAAACATATGTTACAAATTTTCATATTTGCTAGATGTCATTTGGCTTCCACAATTTCATTTTCAATGGATTCAATGATGTGTCTTCCTTTATCTTTTTCGATAAATTCTTTGTATATTTAATTTACTATAATTTCTAAGTATTCTTTACCTGTTGAGGTCTTCCCCTGCATTAATAAATGTTGTTATTATGTTAAAATTATAAACCAAACTTTAACATTACATGTCATTTTTTGAGCTACTAAGATTCTACAAGTTAAACTATTTGATTGTATAATTTGAGAATTTCGTATGATTATACTAATACCACTTGACCATTCATGTAAAAAATTTCTCTATCTCTTATATAATCTAAATCTAAAAGATCAAGCCTACAATTTCATAGAGTTTGATGTTTGATCGGATAATACCTCTAGTTTTCCAATATAATTCTTCTTTCATTTTGGGTTGTTGTTTCATTCTATAAGGAATATTAGGTTCTTCTGATCTTTGTCTATTCCTTTCTTTCCTATTTGGGTCAGTTTTTTCTTCTTGATAAAGAATTGGTAGTGAAATAGGTTTTATGTGACCTTTTGGGGTTATGATTTTTAGTTTAGAATGAGTCTCGCATATTATTGTCATATCATCTTTGTTTGTATAATGCTTTTTATCACAATGTTTTACTAGTTTTTCATTAATTAGTATTAAAAAACTAATTAATTTTTCTATATCCCTATTTTCAATGTTCATAAATTGTTCTTTTAATTCTTATCTATATTCAATTAAATTATGATTATATCTTTTTTCTTTATCTTTAGATTTTTTTTTAATTTTTTTCTTTTTTCATTCCTAACTATTAATGAATCTAATCTTCTAGGTGATTATTCTTTTAATCCTTCGAATGGATCAAGATTATGATTTATAATTTGATTTTTTCTAGGTATATATGTTATTTATATCTATTCTTAATTTAGTAAATTTCTCATGTATATCTTGCTGTAATTTTTTATTAATTTTTCTTATCTTATTTATGAGTTCCTTCTGGCTTTTATCTATTTCTTATAAAGACTTAATTTTTTATTCTTGTGTTATATCCATTTATCATGCTAAAAGAGCCAAGACTTTCATTATTGTTATTTGATTTTATGAGATGCTTGTCAGGCTTTTATTAAATTTTAAGTCTATATCTTGTAATTTTCTTCCTAGTGTTGCATTATGTACTAATGCTTTTATTATGTGGACTTATTCTTTTAGTTCTACAACTTCTTCTTTCTTTATTAAGAGTTTTTCTTTCATTATCTATAATGTTAAACCTTGGTAATTATTATTTTTTACTACATTATTTTTTCTTCCAAGTATGAGAGGTTTTTCTTTAACATCTAAGTGTCATTTCTTTGACATTTCAAAGTTTATTAGTATTTTTGGTTTTATTATTTGTCTAAGTTTCTAAAAGGTTTTATCTATTTCTATAAATATATTTTGTCAATATATTGAACTGTTTTGACTATTTGTTAATGAATACTATACTATACAGTGTATTGAAAATGAAATTTCCTTCTTTTATTAAATCTCGTTTTTCAAATTTATTGATTAAATTTAACACTTGATTTTAGTTTTTATCATTAATATTAATAGCAAATCTAATAAAATTTAGTTTTTGATATCTTAAGTTACCATCAACCATTCTCAATAAAGCACCTTTTCAGTTTATTATTTTATTATCTAACAATATTAGTTTTATTTGTGTATTAATTCTTTTTTTGAAATAAGCTTTTATTAATATTTGAATTATTCTTAAATGAATGTATCCAATTGTTTTGATCCTTTTGTAGAGTTTTGATATTTTATTGATTATGATTTCTTTATCAATTAATGACATATTAAACATTTCGCATTTGTGATATTGATATTCATTTACTTATTACTTATTTCATAATAAATTATATCTTTTTTTTTTAAATATTTTCCTTAATTTTGAAAATGATGGATTTTTAAATCCATCTTCTTATTTAAAAATTAACCTTGTTTTTTAAATTTATTCAAATTTATTTTTACTAATTATCATTTTTTATGATAAGTATTATGAGATATCTTCTATTTTTACTTCTAATATTCCTTGATTTTTTTTCTATTTTTCTTATTGTTTTTTTTACTTAAAATCTATTAAAGGATAAAATGATATTTTTATAAAAATTAAAACTTTATCCTTTTCCTATTTAGATAAAAAAATGATATATTTTTTTCTTTTTTTAATAATTTATTTTGGGTAAATAATACCACTTAATTTGAGTTCGGAATTGAACCTAAGCAACATCGATTATATTTATGATTAATTGGGTTAAGAATTAAAGCAAATATGCTTGGATCATTACTTAGAAAAATTGGCTCTTTATGGTTATGGGTTTCGAACATCTTAGGAGACGTTTGGTTCACGAAATATAAAATGAATGAGAATAAGAACATTTGGTTCAAATAATATAAAAGAAATAGAAACGGGAATGAAATCAGGAATGATAATGAAATTGAATGAAAATAAAACAATATTATTATTATATTGTTTTATTTGATTACTACAATAAAAAAAATCAATATTATAATATTTAGTTTATAATTGGAATGTAATGAAAAATATATTATTATAATTATTATATTTTTTAAAATTATTATTAAAATAAAATATATTTATAAAATTATTTTTTTTCAAAATAATTATTACTTTAAAATATTATTTAATATTATTTAAAATTTAAAATTATTATTTTTCTAAATAATTGTTACTTAAAAATATTATTTAATATTACTTATTTTTCTAAATTATCATTAAAGTTATTATTAAAATTAAATATATTATTAAAATTATTATTTTTCTAAATAATTATTATTTTAAAATATTATTTAAAATTATTTAATATTACTTATTTTTCTAAATTATTATTAAAATAAAATATGGTATTAAAATTATTATTTTTTTGAATAATTATTACTTAAAAAGAATATTTAATATTATTTAAAATGATTTATTTTTCTAAAATATTATTAAAATAAAATATATCATTAAAATTATTATATTTCTAAATAATTATTACTTAATTTTTTAAATTATTATAAAAATAAATCCAATTGTTAATTATTTTCTTCTCAATAATTTACATGTTTTCAAAATTAAAGATAAAATTAGACTAAAAAATAAATATGGATATAGAATAAGAATTATCAAGGGGGTAATAAAATTGTTATTCTTTTTATTATTATACAACACAACTAAACATAAAAAGTATAGAATCTATTCAATTTTTACTATTACTCCTACAAATCAATTATGGCATTAGGTCGGATGATAAATTATCGACACCATATGGGACATTTATATTGGGATTATTATTTGGTAATAGAATCTAGATGAATGAAGTTAAATGATTTATTATTAAGAGAAAGTAAATAATATATAATAAATGCGTGTAAAAAAGTAAAAAACAATATATAGATATTATTATATAAAAGGTATTTGTTGATGAGATATATATAGTAAATTATATCTTTAATATTTATAGTTATCAATTAATATTTGGAAAAATAAAAAAGATTTTTTTTTTTAAAAGTTAAAGTTAAACTTGCTTGAGATAAAGAAATTTAATAATGAATAATCGTGAAGGCGCGTCGATCCTACCATTTATTGCTGGCAACAATACTCACATATCGTGCAAATACATGGTCTAAATACAAAGTATTAGGGTTATGTCGGTGTCTGTTAAATGACTAAACGTGTAAATAAAAGATATTAATTTGGTACCAAATAAAAAGAAGTAAACTTAAGTGGCTAGTATGTTTGATTGTTATGCGAAGTTGATTTATTTCCACCCTCAATTCCTGATAATTTTATGATTATTAAAAAAATTAATCATTATTTTATAAAAAAGATAAATAATTTTTCGCTCTTAAGTTAGATTAATTAGATCAATTAGTTTAAAAATAACTTTTTTATCTTATTACTTTTAATGAAAAATCTATAAATAATAAAATGAAATTTTAAGTATTTTTTTTAGCTAACTTTATCACGATTCATATAATTTTATTAACAAAAAATAAAATTATTATTTTAATCTTTATTCTTACTATTTAACAACTACTCTAATGCTTTATTCTCATTATCTCTTGATAACAATAGCATGAACAAAAATATTTTTATTCTAAAATACTATAATAGTTATTTGAACTTTAATAATTATTATTTTTTAAATAATTTTTGTTTCATTATTTGATTAAATAATGAGATTAAATATACCTTAATACGAAACAAGAGTAGAATGGCAGAAGAAGATGTGACTGAGGTGACAAGGAAAATTAAATTAATATACACTAAACAATAATAATAACTGAATTGGTGAGGATTAACTTTAATTGGAATTGGTAAGGATTAACTTTAATTGGAATTGGTAAGTCAAATAAAATTACATATATTTTTAAACGTAAAAAAATAACTTTATATGTAATTCAATTCAATAAAAAACTTCTATATTTTTTCCTTCTTTTATTAGACATTCTATAACATTCTTTTACCATATAATTTTAAATGTTTCATATTGCCATAATTAATACTAACTAGCTTTTTAATTATTGCTTATTTTAGTAAATAACTTACTTGGCTAATTGTAATTAATGGTGTGCCGTATTCTTTTAAATACAAGTTGAAATCCGCATAATTTAAAATAATTAGTAAATATGTGTTAAAGTAAATTGTATGAATTTAAATGATAGGTATCTCGATATATAAAAAATGATCGTTCTCCCTTTATTTTTGTTCCTTCCTTTTTCAAATTTTTAACTTTACTTTTTTTCCCTCTATTATACTAATAAATAATAATTATATAATTTATATTACTTTACATTATTAAACTAATTATTTTTTTTTATTTTGAGATTATATTATATTCAATACCATTTAAACAAAATCAACTAAGTTATATTATCTTTTAAAAAAATATTTTCTAAGTTGATGAAGTTTTATCTAATTTATCAATTTTATGTATGTTATTATGTTATATTTAAGTTATTTTTTTAAATAAAGCATCACTAATATGTACATTATGTGACATTATCACAAATTATCACACCTATTATTTATAAAATAATAATTAGTAAGTATATTGTTTTTTATTAAAATAATAAATTAATTAACTATTTGTTAAAATAATAATTATTGTAATATATTTATTCTTTAATATGATTTTTTTAAATCTATATATAAAAAATTTAAATTAATTTTCCAAATTATCAAAATAAAGTAACTTAAAGAAAAATATATTTACAGACTTTTTTCCTTTTATTTTTATTATTATTAATAATGATCAATTAATATTATTTTATATTTATTTACTTTAAATACACTGTATGTTTATTTACTCGGACCTAAAAATAGTATTATACAATAAAATGATATAAAATTTCCATATTGTAATATTTCAGTTTGAGTTCCTGAACTTTAATTACGTACAGATTAATAAAACAAGGGTCAACGGTGTCGACCCCAAAATACTGAATATACGACGTAATATATAGATAAGATCTCAATTACTAATAGGTAAAAAAATTAGGGGTTAAATTATTTGTATTATCGATTTAATTTTTATTTAATAAATTTTAAGAATTAATACGATTTCAAATAAAAATTAAACATGAAATAAAGAATACGATTTGGATACGATTATATCGATAACATTATCTATCCATACTCAAAATTAATTATATTTATTTAATTAATTTATATATTAATTAATAATTATGATTTATTAAAAAAAATTTAAAAAGCAAAATAAATAATTTTTTTGTTATTTTTTAATAACCGTTATTCAGGTGTAAAAAAACATCCTCAAATTATAACGGTTTTTAGATAATTTTAAATACAGATTTTATAATTCAATTATTTTCGTATTGTGATATTATATATATATATTTTTGATTGAAAATAAGAATCTAAATTATATAAAAAGTAAATATAATAGTGTTTTCAGGGCAGACACAAAGCTAAGATAGTGTAGGTGGCCGCCTAAGGCCAAGCTAAAGGAAGGCCTAATCAACTGTATTTTTTTTTGTTATTTTAAAAATATAATAAAAATAAAATTTATTTTATTCTTTTGTCATTTCATTAAAGTGGAGGGGTGCTTCATTCTACGTGTCAATACCAACAATAAATTTAAATTTTTAAATTTTATAAATTTTATAAATGTAATTAAAGTTTAAAAAATATATAATTAATAGACATTAAAGACTCATTCTTTTTCTAAAATAAATGAGTTTAAATTTTGAACAATAATTTGAAAATTTTATCTTTAATTTTATTAGCTATGTACATAATGAGAAAAATGATTTTATAAGGTTCATAAAATAAATTCTTAAATTTATTAATTTCTACCATTAACTAATTTAATAAGAAATATTTTGTGATAAAAAGCATAAAATATTATTTATTTTTAAAATATATTTTTAAATAATATAAACAAAAATTAATTGTTTGTATTTTTCATACTTAATGTTTTTTTAATTTAAATTGATAAATATAATATATTTAAAATTAAAAATTTAATGAAAAAAAGTACTTGAAATGAACCTCGCCTAAAGAGCCAATGCTTGTGTTGGCCCTTATTTCATTTTATTTATTATTTTTTTCATACTGTATTAAAGTTTATTTTTTTATTAAATAAGAAAAAACTATAGGAATAAAATTTAAATTTATATGCAAAATAATAAATTAAAAAATCATACCATTTAGATAGAAAAAAAAAATACTCTGTTATTGTTTCTATATATTTTACAATTATTTAATTGTGAAGCATAAAGTAGCACCGGTGGCTTGCTTCCTATGGGTAATTTTGCGTTGGGATGATTAGTGACTTTCAAAAGAGGCCGTGCAAAAAAAGGTAGATAAGAAAATTAAGCATTTAAACTTGCTTTTAGCGCATGATTTGAACAATTCAACGAATAATGAGCTGTTATTAGCTTGGATCTTGGAGTGGAAAAAATGGTCAACAAAATACATCAATAGATAAAAGAGGCAGCTAGCTAGAATAGAAACCTACTATTTTTTTTTTCTTTTTAAGTAATTTTAATTTTAATTAAACACGTAAAGGTATCAACTTCTTCTCAGCCGCAAATATAAGTTTTGGTATATGATTTTTGAGGGCATTGGTTACGAAATGATTGGAGAAGAGTAAGGAGGGTATAATAGGAGTAATCAAATAATTTGATAAATATGTTTAAATTGATTTTTTTTTATCATAATCTAATTACTATTAAATTATAAATAAATTAATATTATGCATAAAATAATTATATTATATTATTATTTTAATTTTAAAATAAATATAAATATTTATAATAATTTAATAATTATACATACATATTTTTTATTTTTTCAATTTTTGTAGATGTGATTATAAATAATACTATTTATTATAAAAATTTAAATTTGTATATGTCATATTTTACGTACGATAATAATTTATAAATAAATTTTAATATCAATATATTTCTATTCGATTAGAAAAAATTCTATTCGTTCGGATTCAAATTAATTATATTATCATAATGAATTCAGATTAAAAATCTTCAAATTCGTTAAAATATCGAATTTAAATTGATAAAAAATAATCCATCCAATGCTATAAGAAGGTAAAAATATTATAATAAATATTAATAAACACGTTTATTTTTTATTTTCTTTTGGACCGACGACAATACAACTTTTCAAAGTTGAAACAAACAGCGAAAAATTTGATTTTCTTTTATGTGCCTAACTATCCATATTGGATTGCTGTAAGAGTTGAGAAGCTTTGTTTGTGCTTTTATAACTTTCTCCCTTCTAGAAATTATGGTAGGCTACTTGGAACATTATTAGAATAACTACGTGTTTTTGCTCTTATCATTCTAGGAAAGCTTGTGCTGTCATGCATTTGATGATATATTTTTATTTTTTTTAAATAAGAAATGCATTAATTTGATGAAAATTAATTGTGTTTTTGTATGAGTCGAAGGGAAGGAGGAGGGTTACTATATCAAAAATCTGGATGATTTTTTTTGTAGGCTTATGGGTTGGACTAGATGATTTGGATGATCTTACATTTGTTTCAGCCCATTTGAGTCCAATGAATAAACTGTTCAGTTTATTTTCTTAAACTTTTTTTATGAGGTTTCACTTCGGACCCTATATTTGTTCGTGCAATAATGTTTATATGTATGAAACTATATTTTATATATTTGTATATATATATGCTGCAAATATACGAAGAGAAATAAAAAGAGGAGGGAGAAAATTTGACAAGATACAATGAAATTGATGAGAATATACCTATAAAAAAAGAAATAAAATAATATAGTTTAAACATAAAAAAAAAATTGTTAAACAAGACAGATAAAAAATGAAATTCAATATAATAAGGGATTAAGGGTAATGTAAAAAAAGGTTTTTAACTTTATAGAATTTAATCTTAGCATCTTGACTTTGCATAATTTCAAGTTCTAAAAAACTATACAATTTTTTAATCGTTATAATAATTTGTATCTAAACAAAGAGTAAAGTTTGAACCCACAGACAACAAAAGTAAGCAACCACATTATAGAATGGACAAATAAATTTACTTTATTTGGATTGTCACTTGTTAATTGCTAAATTAATTGTTTTTACAATAAGTTGGTTTTAATGGTACTTGTTAATTGCTAAATTAATTGTTTTTACAATAAGTTGGTTTTAATGGTAGTAGATAGATAGTTGCTTATACTTGTAGTTATTCTTCTAATTTAAAAGACGAGAAGTCAATATTAGAGATGGTAAAAAGATTTACTATATTAAAGTTTTATATGTATTTATTTTGTGTGATCTACTTTACATCAAATAAAAATGTATCATTTTGAATTGGATATGATTATGATTCATATACAAGATTAACAGATCAAATCAAATCATACAAAATTAAGATAGATTAATCTACGATTTGTGTCAGATCGAACCGATCCTTGGATCAATTCAAATTTGTTTAAAATAAGTAAGAAATTTTTTAAAAGAAAAAACAAGAAATTATTTTTCTATATTATATAATGTTTTTTTATTTTTAATTTATCAATCTAAAATATATAATGACACACATCAAATAATATATTAACTTTAGAAAAAATGAAAAAAATAATAGAACTATTTAGATTGGGTTATAGATATATATTGATCTACGGATCAATATCTAATCTGATCTATTTGATCTACAAATTAAAACATATCAGAACATACTAGAATCCAATGAGAAAAAATCATAAAGAGAAATGAAGTTTTTCTTACATTTGTTCAATCAAAATACAAGAATCCTTTTATATGTGGAATATTTATGAGGAATGTATTTAAAAGATCGAGCTTCCTCTTCATTGGCTCTATTAAATAGAACTATATCATTAGCATATTATAGATGAATGAAAGTAGTAGAAGTGTCTTGAAATCTTGAAACCATGAAGTTTATTTTCAATGTCAACTTTGTGAATTAGACGAGAAAGACATTCAAAAATAATTAGAAAAAGGAAAAGGTGAAAGAGGATCACCTTGTTTTAAACCTCTTTTAGCTTGAAAGTTGTCAAAAAAAAAAAGAATTATCGAGTAATATTGAATACGATATTGTGGAGATGCATTAATGGATGATGTTGTAAAGTTTATGAGAAAACCCCATAGATTTCATAGTAACTAATAAAAAATTTCATTCCATTAGATAGTATGTTTTTGTCATATCAAGTTTTATGCCCATTGAACCTTCTTTACCTCTTAATTTATTGAATATAGTACTTGTGATTTTTAGTGTTAAAATAGTATTTTTTGCAATCCATCAATCAGGAAGGAAAGTTGATTGTAGAGAATAAATGTGTTGTTGTAAGGTAGATTGTAGTCTTTTGTCTAAGATGCAAGCTATTACTTTTTATATGACATTGCACAAACTATTAGGTCTAAAATCATTGACGGTAATTGAATTTGAGATTTTTTGTAAGAAAGATATGAATGTCTCATTCCAAGATTTATTCATGATCTCATTAATGAAAAAAATTGAATCTCTCTAATAAGACCCTAACTAATAGTGAGCCAAAAATGTTTATGAAAAAGAGGTGGATAACCATCAAGTTTGGAAGCTTTCAATGAATTCATATCCCAAAGGGCTTATTTAATTGCACAAGGGGATAAGATACTTGAGAGCCAAATAATTTGGGTATGTGAAATTACCTCGGGGGAAAAGGTTAGAAATGTTGGAAGGGACATTGGGACTAATTGAAGTGAAAATAGATCAAAAATGTGAAACAAACGTATTGCCAATTTCCATTATGTTCTAAGATATAATGCCTTCAGAAAATATGAGAGAAGAGATACAATTGACTCTCTTGATATAATTAGCTTGTGGTTCGAGTGTTATGACTCCTATCTCCCACCCATCAAACCGAATTCAAATCCCACCTATGTAATTTTTATTTATTTATTAAAAAAAGGGACTTTAATGCCCCATTTTTAAAAAAAGATGGATGCATGTAAAAACTTTGTTTTTTCTATCACACTTTTTGAGGAAAATTTCTCTTGATTTTTGTTTCCAAAGAGAGTTTAGTATGGTATATTGTTCATTCAAGGATTCAACCATGATCTTTTCAATGTTAACAGTATCATGTTGATTTGTATTTATTTGAATTCTTTGAAGTTGATCCACTAGTTTTTGAATTTGTTCTAGAATGAACCCAAAGTGATTTTTATTCTAGAGCTTGAGTTCTTTTGATAACTCCATGAGTTTAGACATAATTGGAATAGTTTGAACTTTCTTAGTCCAACCTGAATGAACAACTTTGTCACAATTTTCATCCCTAAGCCAAGTAACAAGAAATGAAAAGGTTATTAAAGAAAAGTTTCCAAGAGGCCAAGAAAATGTAATATCAACGTGGTGATGATTAGAAGAGAATTTAGGTAAAATCAAAATAATTGCCTTAGGATAAGTAGAAATCCTGTTTGAATTGGCAATGGCCCTATCAAGTCTTTTGTAAATACGATCTTTACCTTGTTTATTATTACATCAAATGAAAAAAATATCATTACTACTTAAGTCCACACAATTAGATTCATTCACGACATTAAATAATTGATTTTGATTGTTAAAATAATGATGACTGCCACCTTACTTTTCAAAGTCCAACTTTATATCATTAAGATCTCTTATAATGCACAAAGGTAAAGATGTGTTTAGGATGAAAGATTTAAATTCCACCCACCTTGACATTTTTTTTCTAAAGTATGGAAGTATATACATATAAACAAGTAGTTTCTTATCATTATTATTGTTTGTAATAGACATTTGAATCACTACAAATGAATAATCAACAAAAAAAAAGGAATATTTAGATAAGAGGACCAAAATAAACTAAAATAAAAACTTAAGCCTACTATAGGAACTATTATACTATTGTCAAATTGAAGGTTTTTTTGAAACTATTGAGTGGCTTCAAAAGCAGACTTGGTTTCTATTAACCAAATCAAGTCAGGTAATTTTTTTCTACAAAAGTATCTCAAAGCACATTTAACACAAGGCCTGACCAACATAAGGGTTTCATGGTGCCTTTGGGGATTGAAAAGGATCGCCTCCTCGTCCATAACTTATTTAGTAACCACAATTGGAATAGTGTTAGGAATTATATCAATAGACACTCTAACAATATTGATTGTATCATTTAAACAAATAATAGAATCATAATTATTAAGAGCAGATGGAGCACCTTTTTTGAAGCACTATTCAAATAATTAACAATTTTCTTTTTGAGCATTAAAATAATAATTATTATTCTCATGCACATTGTTGAAGCCCTAGCATCTAAGTGCCACAATAGAATTAATAGGAGATTAGGGTTTAGTTGTAATATGGTTACCTTATGAGAATGATTTTTAGCATTGTCACATGTGAATCGAGCAAGGTATACATTGAACTTAAATAATTCCATGGTGACAGTGGAATAGTTATCTTCAGGTTGGAAGAAAACACAATCAAACATCTTTTCCACTATATTAAAAATGTATGTAGTTAAAAAGCAGTAAAGTTTATCTTTCATATTAAACTCAATTGGAATTCCAAGAGCTAAAGTAAACATCTTAAATAATAATTTTATGTCTAGAGATGTCTGACTTTGTTTGAAGAACCAGTTAACAAAGAAACCAGCAAAAGTTATCAAATCAGTAATATGAATCATTTAAAATACCTATTGCATTTCTTGGTGAATTCTATTAGCTTTACCTGAAAAAGTCTTATTCTTATTAACAAAAATGGACTAAAAACTATAGGTTTTTTGTATTTTTCCTTTACAAAGTGAAGATTTTATTTTATTTTTTAACAGGGTAAACGAACGACTAACTTTAAGAGAAAGTGATAAACCAAAAGTTTGACATAGTAGAGATAACATTAGAACCATCTTTTAACCAATCACCAAACATGGGAACAAATAGATTTTTAGAAATTTGATATTTAAGGACTATATAAGTGATAATTAGTCTGAAATTTGACTCAAATGAAAGATTGCTCAAAGTTTGATTGGTTAAAATGATGACAAGAGACTTTACAACTAGAAATAAGAGGTTTATGAACATTAACTTGCACTCAAATAGAATGAAATCTTTGGCTAAGAAAAGGTCTTCCTAAACTTCATCAATTTCAATAAGTATTCCTATCAAGGAGGCCAATGAATGAGCATTGGAAGTTTTAAAACCATTGAAATAAATACCCGGAGCTTGAATCCAAAATGTAGCATGATTAAAATTTAGTTCGTAGATAGTAGGATTACGATCCCATTCTCTAAGGACTAAAAGAGATTGGTTCATATACTAGATACATTTTTTTCAAATGTAATCTCTGTCAACGAGATAGGAAAAATAAAATGCAAAGATGTTTTTGGTAATATCCATATTAGAAACTACAAATTTACCATTGAGATCCTAAGTATTTTCACCACATTTATCATTTGAGACTTCTTGATGAGATAAAGTTTTTCCAACTACTTTTATAGAAGTTATCATAACTACTTCATAAAGATCATCATCAAGATCAATTTCAAGAATGCTACAATTCAAATGTTGGGGTTTTTCAATTAAATCACTAACCTTAGCATCAATAATTAACTTTGTTTTGTTTTTCGTTTTGTTTTCCATTTTAGTAAGTGACTAAGTACAAATCTTAAAATATTTTTTCTTGAAGTTTAAAGAGATGAGGAAAAGAAATAATAAAAACTTGGTATATTTATACTACTCATAGAGAGAATCATTAGAATATTAACGAACGATTAAAACATCTACGAATGCAACTAGAAAGGAAGATTCGAGCCACCAAAATGAAAAGTCTTAGCATGTTGTATGGAGGGAAGCAAAAATTTAGACAATAATGACTTGAGTTTCGAGAATTCCAAATGCCTACCTCTCAAAACATGACAACTAAACACCTTGAAGCTTGACATATATTATTAGGGATAATTATTAACTATATTTTTCATTTAAAAGAAAAAAAATAACAAGCAAAGTGGATTAATTAGTGAAAAGGTAATAATTATAATCAAAATAAGGAATATTTGATAGAGGAGTGATGAAGGAAAACCCTAAAAATGAAAATCTAGAAGGCACAAAAATAGAATGAACGAACGAAGAGGTATAAGCTTGAAAAGATAGTAGAACTCTAAATGTAGATTGAAATCAAAGAAATAAAAAGGGTTATTTGATTCATCAAACCTATCAAACAAAGAATATGTCTTACGAAAAAGATTGAACCCTAATTTCTATCCTAACGTACTTTTCCTTTTTCTTTTTCATATTCAAATAGAGTATTTTAATCCAACAATTATTTTTTAGAATAATTTAGTCTAATTATTTTGGAGAACACAAATTGTCATTTTTAAACAATAGATAAATACTTCTAAGGTTAAGAAATTTTGTTTATATGTTATTTGTTTTGGTAGTTTATCCCATTTGTTATGAAAAAAATGACATCATAACGACAAATGATCAAAGTTTTATTTTATTTTATTTTTAATCAATTTTATAAGTATTATTATCTATTATTAAAGATAATCTATAAAAATAATAACTTGAAAACAATTAAGAAAATATGAAAAAAATAAATATAAAAAAGGACTAAATAGTTAAAAATAATAATTAAGAAACTAAACGACTTGTGGTATCATGCATTCTTTAAAGAGCTAATATCATTTTCAAGAACAATTCACACCTATAAAACTATTGATAGTATTAGCATAAATGTCAAAGCATTTGTTTATAATAAAGACTTTGTTTTACATAGGTAAGGGACCTCGAATATTTAAATTCAATGTTAGAAAAAAATTCTCTAACTAATTAAAGTTTAGAGACATCTTGAGGCAAACTAAGCAAACGATAGCCAAAGGATTGGATTTTGATTAAGTCCAATCTTAACAAAATCGATCATTACACTTCTCTACGTTAATAACAGGTCTTAATTGGGTTTCAATTTTTTTTTAAAGATGCACTAAAAGAGTGTAGTAATTCTTGAAAAAAATGCATAAATTCAAAATAGGTGATGTCCTCACAAAATTTTATATTGTTAAGCTTCCTTCAATTCCACATTGGTCAGGAATTCGACAGCAATACTGTTTATAAACTTAGACAATCCTTAAATCAATAAGATTTTATTGGGTTGAGATAGACCTGAGTTTCTAACATGGTATCAGAGTTGGGATTGACTTGATCGATAACTTGAATTTTATCCTTAACAGTCTCACCGTGGCTTTGTGAGACCACCTTTGTCCGTGTGGAGAGGGGCTACTAAGTTTCCTTCAATCTCACATCGACCAAAAGTTTAACAGTAATAATGCTGCTTATAAGCTTGAATAACTTTTAATTTAACGAGATCTTATTTGATTTAATTATGTCTAAGTTCTTAACATATACAATCATCAAATTGTGAGATAAATAATACATATATTAAAATTTCAACCCTATTTATAAATACCTAGCATTAAAATTTAAATTAAATGCATGCTAAAAATGTCAATTTGTTCATGTTTGGTACAAATTGAACTTACCATGTGAATGATTAAAATGCACTTTTTAAAAAACTAAAAAAGACTCACCCTAGACTGAGAAAATATATTTCGAGAGTGTGAAAGACATTATTGTGTGAAACACTTATCAAAGTACTACAAAACTAGAATCAAATTCTTTGAGAACGCTACACTTTAGCATAGAGAGAGAAAGAAGAAATATCCAAATAGCGTAAAGTAAAGACATGAGCCACTAAATGCTAGCTATTTGAGTGGAATAATACTAATCTATAATCCAAATAGATAATTTATAATTCAATTATAGTCTATAATCAGGAACAGTGTAAAATAAAATAAAATAAATAAATGCAAGACCAATTATAATGTATATTAATTGTACGTTTCATGTGATTTGAGATCATGTAAATTAAAAATAGAAAAAAAAGTATTTTCCATTCTTTTGGATGAAGCTTAATTTAAGCTAAATAATATACAAATTTTGTTACAGAATATATTTTAATCTCGTTTATACATAAATACATTTGAATATAATTAATATTTATCACGTAAGCTATTTACCTCTAATAACCTCACATAAGTTTTACTTTCTAATTAACACGGGCATTAACCAACACCAGTAACCATTAGAAAGTGAAACTTAGGCAAAGTCATTGCTAGTAAATTACTTGCTTGGTAAGCATTAATCCTAAAAAGTATTTGTGTAAATGGGATTAAAGTAACGAAATTTTTTTGGATACCAAAATTTAATTAAGTCCGTAGGAAATTGGGAAACTGTTTAGTCCTTAATTTACTCGATTTGCTACATTTTGAAATCTGAAAAGCATAAGCGTAATTGTTTGCGAGTACACCTTGAAATTGTGATAGGATGATTAAAATTAGCAATAGGCTAGTTTGTGAAGTTTGATGCCTATAGCCCAAATGTCAAAAGATGCTTTCTAGATTTTAAGTCATACATCGATCAAATATTAAATTTTTTTTTATACATATGAATAATTTTTCATCTTAGTTTTTGAGATAAAATTAGACTCAAATTTAACATCATATTAGAGCTAATTTTTTGGCTTTTTATCGGTGCCTAAAAATCTAATGGTACGTTCAGAGTATAACTTAGTCCACTCAGTGCCAACCAGGATCACCAGTTGACGTAAAAATGGACTGTTAAATCTTAGGTCGGTTAGATATTAGATTTTCGTTGCACATATAATCTTGTACAATCATTAATCTCACAAATTGAGTAAGGGAGAGTTTATAACTATATACATAATTATTTTCAAAAAATAATTAAGATGATTTATACTTTATTTTAAGATATGAAAGACAAAGTATATTATTTTATGTCACATGAATGGTAGTTGGTCCCTTATTTTTAACAAACTTACATATTAGATTTATGTACGTTAAGGTTAAGTGAGATACCATAAATTTATTATTTTTACAAAGTGGTCATAGAAATCTATTTTATAAAAAT
The DNA here is from genome assembly GCA_037013495.1 of Hippophae tibetana. Classification (NCBI taxonomy): domain Eukaryota; kingdom Viridiplantae; phylum Streptophyta; class Magnoliopsida; order Rosales; family Elaeagnaceae; genus Hippophae; species Hippophae tibetana. The sequence goes on along the minus strand of CM072805.1, from coordinate 24,586,378 downwards.
TATAGACTTATATTATCCCACTTATTAAGAAACTAAAATAAATTTTTATTAAAAATAACCAAGTTAAACTATCATTTTTTCTTTTATGTTTTTTTTTAATAATGAGAGTTTGATTGATCAACAACACTCATATTTTTTAATGTCTCAAGCAAATCAATTTTTATAAATGAGAAAAATTTCACTAAAACTAAAAAATATATCAATTATATTATAAACTCTTCCTTCATAGTTTTTAATGTCTCTAATAATGATTTTTATAAGTTATTATAATAAGGTTTCATTTTGTTTTACTCATACAACTCAAACACACGTTAAAACTCAGACGTTAAACATTTATGTGTTCAAGTGAGTTTTATGACATTGAAGCAAAACTCGTTATTATAATGTGTTCAAGCTTTAAGTATTATGAGTGATGGAAATTTACTTGTAGTAAAATACTTTTGGAAAAAAAAAAAGGCAAGCTAAATAATGACAGTGCATAAGTTTTGTCGGCAGTAGCTCCAAGTGTATAACATCCAAGCCCATTTATGGCCTTTTTTATAACATGGATTAATGGTCTCTCTATCTTCCAAGGAAACAACAGTGTGGAATGTTTAGCCTGGTTTCAGGCCATTATATTTGAAGAATTGTAAACATCCCTAAAATGAAGTAGCAAACTACCATTTTGGTATTATATTCGAATCCTACTAGATAACATAATATTTATTTTCTTCATCTTGTTCAAAAAATAACAATTAAAAATAAATAAAAAGTTATATAGTGGCCGTAAAAGTAGGTTGGTAAATTTAGCATGATCAGTTAAAAACCCTAATAATATGGTTTAATTAGAAATAATTAGACGTTTGATTAGGCTAAAAAGATTTATATTAATTAGATAATTTTTTTCTAAGGAGTTAAATGACTTTTTCGAATTAATATTAGGAACCTGTGTCATTTTTTTCCGAAAATTTTACCCATACAAAATTTATTTAAAGTTTTTATTCCTATTATTCTCCGATGTACTCTAGAATAAATATTATATTAGTTTGAATAAAAAGATAAAATATTATATTAATTTGATTGATTTTAGGGTTATATTCTGAGCAGTCATTTTATTTGAAATATTATGTCATCTAAATGCGTGCCCATAAATCCTGGCCCAAACCCAAAGTTCTATGTTTGAAGTGGTATATCCCACAAAATTTTACATCCCTATATAAAAGTTTGGGTGCGTGTTATTTAGATGCATGATCTTTGGTAAACTATGAGATATTTTAAACTATGAGATATTTTAAAGTTAAAAACTTTTAACATCAACATCTTACACTAATTGAATATTTACATAAGTTGGGTATACCCACCTTCACTCATTTATAACATATTTTGTTTATACCCACCAACACGAACTCAATTTTTTTTAAAGGAGTTTAATCCATTGTGTTAAATAAGCTATTAGTTTTAAATAACTATGAGATATTGTTTATACCCACCAACAGGAACTCAAGTATTATATTCACTATTAGTATATAACGATGTTCATTGGAAAAACTATCATTGTTTTCAAAGAGTAAGTTAGAGGAGTGAATTGGATAATATATTTCTAAAACCATCCCAGTCTAATACAATGTATGAGCGGTGGGTCAAATAAAAATAAGTCTATTATTATTGAGTAGTACTAATTAACTTTATTTTTAATTAAATTTTTATTTTTATTTGTAATATTTTTTAATTAATATGTATAAGTTTTACTTGTTTTTATATATTAATTTTATTAAAAAATGTTAAAAAAAATTAAAATAAAAGTATAATTGAGAGTATAGATAGGAAGATCTGATTAAGAGATGATGATGGTAATAGAAATCTTGTACTAATTTAAGGTAAAATCGTATTTTATGAATTAATAGCAATTTTTTTTAAAATATATTTAATTTTAAAAAATTAAAATTTAACATAATTCTTACTCAATTATTATTTTAAATATTTACAATAATTTTTATTTTTAATTATTTAACACATGTTTATAAGTATAATAAAAAATATAAAAATAAAAATAAATAAAATTCAATCTAATTATTTAAAATATTGTATGTTTTATTATTAAAAATTTATATTTTTATATAATTAAGTATAATTTTAAAATTAAAATAATTAGTCTTGTATCATACCTTATTAATTATTTTTGAAAAACAATTATTAAAATTTTATAAATAATTACGATTTCTATTAGGTTAGTATAAAATGTCAATCCATAATCCTGATTCCTCACAGTGCCTAGTCCTCATTTTCTTCATGTAGATGACCACCCTCGCCCGCGCTGACGGCCACCCTCGCCCGCGCTGACAGCCTTATGGTAAAGTATGAGGTGTGTATAACAGGATAAAGACATCATAGTTATTGTAACTCTAACGAAATCCACCAGATATTAGGTGTGTTGGTAAAAAATTATTATCTATTTTAAAATAATTACCAAAACGTTTAGGATTGATTTACGTTAAATTTTTAAAGATAAAATTAATATTTTATAAAAAAAATATTATTTTATAAAAATTAAATATTAAAATATATCGTCTATTTTTTATAAAAAAAATAAAAAATTGTGTAATTGTGAATAAAAAATAATTTTGTTAAATATATATTCTCGTTATTTGGTGAAAGAAAATAAATTTTTTACAAAATGTTAATTTTATCCTTAAAAACATGATCTAAATCTTCTAGTTAGATCCAATGATATTATTTTTAAGAAAGATAATGGATATGTAATCAAATAACTAATTTATTAAAATATATTTTTGTAAAAATTAACCTGATTTTAATTCTTTAAGTCACTTTGTATGTATTATTATAATACTTTTGTCATGTAATTTTTATAAAAACACGCATAAATTATTCGGTTTTTAAAATTGAGATATTTTAATTTTATTTTTTGCAAATTCTCTTAGGTGAGTGTTTAGGGGGATAATAGGTCTCTTATGTATCCTCATGGTTATGGGTTTGCTCCTTATGATTCATATTCTCCATTAGCTTTCCTAGTACCCAATACGAAGAATTTGGGAAGAGCATATGGTTTTTTATCTTGGGTAATTGTTGCTTAAATTTTAATTTTTTATAAGATGGTCTATTGATGAAGATTATCTTATGATTTTTGTAGGTATTGGTAACCACACGTTTGAAAGACGATAGTTTTATAGTTTTCAATGAACATATTTGTATATTTATATTTCATAACATATAGGCTCATTGTAAATTAAAATTTGTATTACACTCTTTTCTATAGATAAATACAATGAAAAAGATTTTGTATTGGCTAAACAATGAACAAGTATTAATTAGTGTCTTCATGCTGTTAAAGGAAGGATTAGGATTTAGAAACTACCTTAAATGGATCATTCCATAACCAATCCATATTGAAACTTTGTAATTAATAAAATTTTAAAAGTTTTATTTTATTTTGATGTATTTTAAATTTTCATATTTTAAATTTTATGTTAAAATTATTGATATTTGGAGTTAATTAATGTAATTAATATTGATTTTTTTTTTCTTTTAGATTATTTTTATTAAATTATTTTTAATCATGTTGTCAGTTAAAATTATGATTTTGATGATATCTGATCTGATCAATCCCATCAGATTCAGATTTGAATTTTTTCACATCGACGTTTACAACATATGATTCAAATCAGATTTATATTACCTTAAATAATTGGGAGATACTATATCTTATATTACATTAACACATTCTAAAATTCTATAATATATAGATATAATACTGAAATTGTAACATATATTTTATAATTCCAAACACGTCCAATAAAATCATAAGTAAGCCTTTTCAAATGTAACTTAGCCTTCCAATAGAGATTAAATGTGATCACCAACATAGAAATTGTTATCACATGTATATTCATAAACATAGTTGAACTAAGCCAATCTTTTGGATGAAAAGATGGTAACCGATTCCTATTCCACACAATCTCTCTAACGCAATCTTTGCATGTGTTTGGGGACTCACGTTTCATCCAAATAAATAAATATAAAATAAAAATAACTTAACATGTGATACCTGTGAAGAGGGCAAGGAGTCGGGGACAAAATTTATTTTATAAGAAGAGCGGGACCAATAAACTTTGTGTTATCAACGTTGAAAAAATTATATTTTATATTATATATAATTTATTATGTTTTATAAAATATAAAAAATTATATAAATAGCAATTATTTTTATTTAATTATATATAATAGAAATTATTTTATCTTAAAAAATATTAAAATTATATATTATCGAATTAGGTATGGGACCGTAGCCAGCCCTAGTTCCCCTTAATTTCTAACTGTAAACGTTTAATATTGTCCACCAAAAATGTCAAGGACGAAGGAGCACATCAATCAATTATCAGTACTAGCTTGAAGCTATGTCTTACAATTTGGGTTCTCAATATTTCAAAGATTTGATAGTCCCATTAAAATGTAGTCCCTTAGACTTGACTTTTTGGATGTTGCAATTTTAGGATTCTTTCATTTGAAAAGCTTATTGTGTTCGAATAAGGGAAAGGGGAACAAACTCACATGGCTAAATAGCCAAAATACAACTGCACTATATTTTACAGAATACAGTGTGGGGTCTTAATTAATAATTTTAACTCCAGCCTCCTTATATGGTTTTTGTTTGCACATCTCGTACATGGCTTGTTGATCTATTGTTTGTGCTCTCTGGGATTGATTCCAACCATCACATGCAAACAAAATGGTTTTGTATTCCATATTCTGGTGTTTTCGAGTCAATCGAAATGCATTTTTACACCTTTGAATACGACCCACAAATGGATGAGACTTAACACAGAAAATTAAGTGTGATTTTTATTATTGTTTAAATCTCCAAATATACCGAAGCTCAACCTAACCTACACATTTGTTATTAGTTAGTTGGTTCAAAATAAAAATGAAATGAAGGTGGTTATTATATATATATATATATATATTTGGATGTAAAAATGATTGTAATATTATTTTATTGATTTATACCTTTTAAAAAAAGTTAAATGAATACTATTAATATACAATTTATCTTGTTGAATTCAAAATAAACTCTTTATGTTAAGGTTTTTGAAATACAACTCAATTTCGCATTAAAGTGAATACAATTTCTTACATTATTGTTTCTTCTTACGTGTTTGCTAATGACTTTTAAGATTGACGTGGTAAGAATGCAAAAATCGATTTCAATATCTAATGTTATATGTGGAGAAAAAAATTAGTGTTCTAACTAATTAGAGTTGAGGAAAAACTCAAGAACATTTATCGTATAATTTACATTCGTCGAGTTTTTCAAACATATTTTCCTTCAAAAGTCTACTCGATCCACTAAGTCACTAAAATTAGTTCCTTACATGTCCTTAAAGATTTCTCGCTTATGTAGTAAGTTAGTGATCTAGCTGGCACACAAGATGAACCATTCGCTCCTGAAGTGCTTCTAGAGAATGAAAACACTCAGAAGGAGAGAAGTTATCCTAACTTTGGGTTGCAATCATCGTGCATGCAGATCACAGTCAAGCAACGGACCCTTAATGAGAAACCTCTTGAAGAACTTGAGTAGGAACTTAATCCTAGATTGAGCCATGCTCCAATCACTGAGCCAACTATGGAAACCAAGCTTCTTATCTTGTTAGTACGAGAACCATACAAGATTGTTAGGGTTGACATCTCCCAACCAAAAGAAGTTCAAATCACCCCCAATGAATTTATGTTATAAGACATTGACATGTTTTCTTAGTGACACAAGAACTCATGCTAGACATAGATCCAAAAATAATGGTCCATTATTTAAATGCAAACCTAGGCATCAAACTTGTTGGAAAAAATATAAGGTAATATAACCAAGATAGATACGAGGGTATAAAGTAGGAAGTGGATAAGCTTTTTAAAGTTGGATACGTCATTGAAGTGTATTATTAATGAGTGCTCAAAAAGTACTAAAATTATCATAATTTTATGCATGTTAATTGATTAAATATATATATATATATATATATGATTTTATCATATATTTATATAAATCTATCTTTTCGGAATATTAGGTATTTTTATTATTTTTCAGGTATTTTAGCTTAAAAAAGTAACTTAAAGACTCAAAAAAAATAATGGAGGCAATACATCACAAATATATTCATAAATTAAATGAGGAAAAGTAAAAAAAGATGGATTGTGAAAGCTTATCCTCGTTTAATTTATAAATATATTTGTGATGTATTGCCTCAAGTATTTTTCTTTGAATCTTTAAGTTACATTTTTAAGCAAAAATATCTAAAAAACAATAAAAATATCTGTGATTTTGAAAAGACAGATTTATATAAAATATATGATAAAATCATATAAATATATATATTTTTAATCAATTAACGTGTATAAAATCATGATAATTTTAGTACTTTTTGAGCACTCATTAATTACCCAGATTGGCTTGCCAATGTGGTAATGATAAAGAAAGCCCTACCCTTAACCTAAACATCTTCGACCAAAAAAGGGAACAAAATAGTTTACTACTAGCCACCTGTCAATAACATGTTGTCGAGTACTACAATAGGACATTCAACCTTAGAAAATACTTGAACGTGACAAAAATCCCAAATGCCTAAAACACACCATATTTCAATAGACATAAGATTGCATAAATTCCTTTACTTTTTAAGAAAGTGTTAGGTGAGATTCTGTGTGGCCATGTCAACACCATTCCATAAAAAAAGAGAAAATAATAATGAATAAAATAAAGTAACCAACTTAGCTCTTATACACTTACTCTATTGTTCACCTCCAAGTCTACTTATCTCTATCCAAAGTACCAAACATCAAATAAAAAACAAAAGGTGTTTCACTCGGAATAAGAATCAATAAAAGCATTGCTACCTAGAGTTTAGGTTCGTAGAATTTGCAACCAGGATCAACCATAGTTTTTGGTATGCATTGGATAAGGAATGACACACCCTCCCTCAGGTCTATGCAGTGACCACTATTTTACGCATCCTCGGTACACAGAGTCACTTAGTCATCCACTAGACCAGGAAGGTCAAATCTTCTCCAAAAATCACGTAACAATCACCATCTCACACGATCTCGACACACATCACTCGATCCTGCACTAGATCAAGAAGGTCACACCTTCTCCAAAAACCATGCAATGATTACTACTCTATATGGGCTTAGTACACATTTTTAGCCAACCACGTACTGGCATAGGAAGGAAACATTTTCCCTAAAACAACACGATGGTATTCCTTAGATATGGCACTTGGATAAGCTTACCATGGGAAAAAAGTGAATTACTATTTCCTTCATACCAAGGGAATAACCCCCAAATATCAAGAACTCACTTGAGATGGCTAAAGGTCATGGTACACTTATAGAGATGTGGGGCTTGCAATTAGAACACTTAATCACACAATTCTCTTGACAAAAAAATATGAAAGATATAAATTGACATTTAGAAAATACTCTTTGCTTACCATATTAAAAAATATTTCCAAGAAAAGAGCTAGGAGATAGTGGACTTTATAGAGTAAGGTATAACCTCATTATTAGATTGCCTAACAATTTGGAAATTTTTAAGAATACCATATTTTAAAAAACTACTTCAAGACTTGGGAACATACCAAGGCACTCAAGAAAAAGGATTAAATTGAAAAACTTGAAATCATTATAAGAGAATTAAGTATCATAGTCCAAATAAAGTCTTGCTAGGAAAACATCACTCAATCGATAAAGCGATATTTCCTATTATTGGACCCTATTATGAAGAACCATGATCAACAGACCATCGCTCATCACTATTATTATCGTTAGTTCGATCGACCTATTGATTGACCGATAATTGATCATCCATCACTATCATGAATGGTTTATTTAGACCATATAATCGACTAGTCAATCAGCAGTCAATTCATCATTGACCAGTGGCTAGCTAGTTATTCATCTAGTTGTTGTGTCAATTGTCATTTTACTTCACATGTGCTAGCTCTTCATTCTTTATCACTCATCGCACTTAGTACCTTCCAAAATTTTCATCAATTCACATCGTGGGGTGACGTCGTGGCCATCTTAGTAACTGGGGATGACTTTTCCAAGTTTTCAATCCAACTACCACAAAATTTTGTAAAAATATCTAAGTAGAGTCCTAAGGTCACTAAGTGCTAAGTGTTGTCTTAATGTAGTGCTATGTTAATAAAGAAAAAAGTTGTGTATATCTTGTCTTAACAAAAAAAAAGAGCATCCTACAATAACAAGAATTCCTTATATTAAAAATAGTCATGTAAGTTCTCAACACAATATCTAAAAGAAGATTTCCAAGTTCTTATTATTCATTAAAAGTCATTATGCTTCTAAAGCTTCAAAAATAAGGATCAAGTAATTACACTTTGGCCAATAAAGTAACTACCATATGAATGGAAAATAGAAAGAAAGAAAAACTTAGTCTTATGGGAGTCAACCTCATTATCATCTTTAAATAAAACAATCAAGATGGATATTGCTCGTACTACCTCCTAAACATCACTAGTTACTGATGGCTCAGCGGCATTCCTAGCACCAGTTAATCTTCTCCTAAACACTACTTCAAATGGGGCCTCACTCTCCTTAACACTTGATTTTTCATGATAACTATGATGATCAATTGTAGTCTCTAAAAAGTTTGGAAGGTAATAGAGAAAGAGAGATCTAACTTAGGGTACACTTTCTTGACCCTCATCTTAGCTTACTTAAAATCATAGGCCTAAACAACACCTATATCCATTTCAAATTCATCTAAGTCTAGGTACTCATTCACAACATTTTTAGCTACTTCTTCAAGTTGGGCAGACAACCTCTAGTTCTCAATCCTAAACCATCACATTCTAAATCTTTCTAGCTCATCTCTTATTGAAGTTGATCTCTAACTAGAAAAATAAATAATTGAGCTTGAGAATATTCTGGTCCAGTGGGCCCGTAAACTCACTAGGATAAGCGGCATTATTGAACCAGACAAAGCAACAAGCAATAAAGCCAAAAACAGATAAAATGGCTAAACTATAAGACAAATTGGCCTCTCTAGACCATACAAGTGCATGGCGAGCCCACACAAAAGGTTTGGTTAAGATATGTCAGATTCCACCAAGTATACAAATGGAACCTAACCATACATGCCCTCCAATTATATCTTCTAAATCGTCCACATTAACAATGCATCCTTCTTCTCCAAAGGGGGATTTTAATAAATAACCAAATATAATACTTGGGCTAAGGGTCAAGTTGGTAATTTTTCTTAGATCTCCCTCTCTTAGTGGTCTCTTGAGCAACTCTAGTATTTTGTAGGCCATTTTAAATACATTATATCTAGTCAAGGGCCCAGTTCAACAATTTTATTGTCTAATCTCTTTCTAATAGAGATTTCAAGGTGGTATCCTCCAAGTTTTGAAGACAAGCCAATGCCTTATTGAAGAATTATTCTTTTGATACTTTGAACCTTTAAGACTTCCCTCCTAAGTTACCAGAACAACCACATGATGGTCCAATCTCATTCAGCTAGGAAAAGAAGCATAGAATGTTATGTTGTGTTAGTATGGAGTGTTTAATGTGTTAGAATTCAACTTTGTCTTTACTTGAGGATAATCAATGAGATAAATTTAGAGGTGTTGATAACCCAATGAAATTAGAGTTATTTGGCTACTTCAAGCTAACTATATGTCTTGTTTTGAGACAAATATTATTAAAATGATCAATCGTATGCATAACTATGGTTGTATAGGTGAAAATACATCAAACATAGAAGAAAATATGAAAATCAAAACAATTAAGGATCAATAAGGTAATATAGATCAAGCCACTTATAGATAAATCAAGAAAAAGACTCGAATGATCGAAGATCGATCGAGGAAACATGACATTAAGCCCAAGAACAACAAAAAGAGTTAGATTGATCGAGAAGGATATCGATTAATCGAGCATAGATAGATTGTTTAAGCTTTAATCGAGTGTTCTTGGGTTAAATGATGACATAGTTAGATCGATCAAGAAGGGTTTTGATTAATCAAATATAGCATATTTTAACACGCTATCCTTGATTTGAAGTCCAACTTTCAATCTCAAACATTGCATCTAAGCTAATACAATCTCTAAACTGGCTATAACTTATTACAACCAATTTATACACCATTAAGATGCTATAAACAAGAGAGTTAATGATAAGTGCAAAACTATAAGTGCACAGTATCGTAGTTTTATAATAAAGTGATAAGAAGAGTATCGTCCTTAAGGATTCGTAACTTATTTTGACAAATACGAAAATTATACTAATCTCAATTTTATTTAGAAAAATCACTAAGGTTGTTGTAATTGAAATTTAAAATAAAATATTTAAAGAAAATGCGGAAAAGAAAATAAAGATATTGTTCAAAGATCAAATTAATAGGAAGAAAACTTCTAGAAAATCAATTTCACCTAATTTCTCACTATGTTTTACTTATCTAGCTAATTGAATTTAATTCTCTCTTTTTATTAGCAATCTTCAAAAAATATCAAAAAACATCTTTCTATAGTCAATTGGAAATATCCTTGTTCAGTAATTTACACAAGAGTATGCAATTTAATAAAGCAAGAAAGCATTAAGACCAATGATTACACGAGTTCATACAAGTCTTTCAATCTCTACATTTACCTATGCTAAAATATTTCAAATCTATCCTAAAATTTAAATTTAACATAAACGAATTCACCATAATTTTTTAGAAGAATTGAAAGAAAATTGAATTGCAAACAGAATCTGCTTTCACGTCTTCTCTTTCATACGTTTCTTTTTTTTACTATGCCTTCTGCTTTTTTTGTCTCTACACCTTTTGTTTCTTTTTTTTTCCCTTTGGCAGCTTGTCCTCTATATTTCTTATCTTTCGTTCTCCCTTTTGATATATATATATATAATAACCATTTTTATTGCCTTTTGTTTCTTTTCTGTATATCCTTTTGTTTCCTATCTGTTTCTCCCTTCTGCCTCTTATATATATATATATATATATATATATATATATATATATATATAAACCCTTGTCTTTCCTCTTTTCTTGATCGCTATATTTATTATTTTTCTTCCTTTCACACATATATAATAATGAAGTATAAAGCAATAAAAATTAAATGAAATTAGACTAAAATTAAAGTTGAGAAATCAAGTATAACAAAGTTAAGGAGACAATTGAATAGTTGGCAAGGGAGATCAAAGAAGAAGTTAGATTTTTCATTAAAGTTGAATTTAATTCATTTATTCATCATTCTTATAACTTTTATACATTCATATATTCTATTTTTTATTTTTAGAATTATGAGTGACAAGGTTCTTATTTGATATTTTTAATAAACTTAGCCATAAATCATGTGATTAATTTTATTTAGTTGAATGAATTTCTCTATTATTAATTAATATAATAATTTTAATCTTATTTTTTTATTGTTCGGTCAATAATTATATGCTTTGAGATTCATGTCCTAGTTCAATAAAATAAGTTTTTGACTTAGTCATGTAATTATTATTACATGACTTAAAATAGTAGGACATAATGATTTATGAATATGTGGCATGTTATATGTGATCATAATTGATGTGTGGATGAAATATCATGACAATGTAATTGTATGTATATAACCAAAAGAATGTTTCGCAAAGATTTATATGTTGCCAATCAATTAGGTAGAGAAATTGTTCATCAATATTTAATATTACATATGGAGTGTTTAGGAGGTTCATAGGACCAAATTCCTTAAACATTATTTACTCAATCATTGTTTGTTATTTCGAATCAATTTTAGGTTTAATTCATAACAATATTGTGATTGCTACGTATTGATACTTAATTATAAAAGGTAGTCATTATCTATGGGATGATATTCATGCTTAAGACAATCTATTACTCGAATGATTGTATACTTACGAAATCGTTACTATTAGATGATTGCTCGACTCCGATTGGCTAGTTAGTTCAGCTTACCCCGACAACCCAATGGGTCCCTCTATCCCATCCTCCCTTTGATGAACCATCCTTAATTAGGTCTCGCCTTTGTACTTGGAACTATCTATACTTCAATCATCCACCCCTAGTCTTCCTAGAGTTTCATTGTGGAGCCTAGGGTCTTGTGTATGGTTCCTACTGCTATGTATGAGGATCCTAGGGATAGATCTATTGAACCCATTACAATGAGACATGGCATCTCCAGATCCTAAAAATAAACAAGATGCAAGTGTTTATTATGTTCTTGGTGTTTATGGAAATATTCAAGTCTATTTGAAGAATATAATAAAAAACAATGGATTTAATCCAATTACCAAGACTTGGTTGTTGCAAAATTCTACTATCAAGTTTCTCCACTCCAAAGCTCTGACATTTGATTGTAAAGAATGAGATAGATGAAGTTGAGAGTGACCAAGCCTACATATAGGATTTTAAGCTCAATTTCAACCTCACATTCAACTAACGATCCAAGGGTCTTGATAGAAAGAAGTTCTCGTAGAATTAAACTAAGAAAATATTAGATTTGTGAAGTCAAATTTGCAACCTACATAGATTTTTTTCCTCAAACTTTGATCGATCATAACTTTTTAATCAAGACTCTATTTGAGACATGAAAATAGTAGTCAGGAATCTTATGAACCTAAGATCAACATGGAACAAAGTAAATCGAGATACCAACTACACATAACAATTAGGACATCATAAAATCAGATTCCATTTCACAGCTATACCTAGGTGATCAACTAGACCACCTAGCCCTGTATTCTAGAAGTTTTGTAATGATTTTTAATCAATTTTATAGTAAATATTATATTAATTTGATTATTTTTAATCAATTTTATTAAATTAAAGAAATAGAACAAAAATTGTAACATCCTAAAGGCAGGGAACTAAAAATTGAGAATGCAACTAAACAAAGAATTTTTTATTTGAAATTTAAATTAGATTAACGGTTTTTATTCTGGGTTTTTTTTGTTTGTTTTAATGCACTACAAATGAAAGTGATAAATAGAAGTGGCTTCATAAGATTTTTTTAGTTAAAATCGGTTTTAAGAAGTAGTATCATATATATCGTAAAAATCACTTCTTAATTTTTTTAGTAAATAGTACTTGGTATAACTAAAGTCTATAAATTGAAAAGAATGAGTGATGAATTTAATGTTAGAGATCCATCAAAAAACATTTATCATTTTGTAAGAAATCATTAAAATTATTTTTATCATTGTAATTACTAAAATAACATTGCATAACCAAAACCTTCGTGTCTTTTTTTCTTTCAACTGAACACTTAAGTTTAATAACTATTTTGAAAACAACATAATTTCTTTTTCTTTTTTGTTTTTCAACTACATATGACAAAACACTATTTTATTATAATAAATAGATATGATAATATTAAAATAAAAAAATAAAAAAGGATTTGATAATGATCTTCATAATAATTTCAGATTTTAATTTTCTCCTTTTTCAGGAATCATTTAGCTTCTTTAATCTCTCTTTAGGAATTCTCAAAAAAAAAAAATACCAACTATTTAGGACTTATGTAATATTTTGTTTAAAACATACGTAGGTTAAACATAAAAGTTCCAATACCTACATATTAAATGTGTCAAAAAGTACTTTAAAGAGTTGAAACGTTATTTAAGCCCGTACTGAATAACTATATGAGAATTAAGAACGAAGAATTCGTCTTTTTCACCAAACTATTTGGATATATATATATATATATATATATATATATATATGAATGCTCTAAATAATGCTTACTTTTAAGAACAACTGATTGCGATTTCTATAATTTTTATTGTCAAACTAGAAAGTATATATAAACCCTTATCGAAAAGTGTTTTACACTTCTGCATGTAATCTCAAATCTTTGACTATCTTAACTCGAAAATCTCATTGATGAAAATAGTTTTCCATAAATGATAAAACTAAGTCGATAGCACTTGGAGAGAGAGAGAGAGAGAACAACTTTATGATGATTGTTACGGAAAAAGAAAAGGACACAAATCTTAATCGATAGGCTGTATGAGAGGACATCATGACCAATGAATGACCTGTGATGAGCCACTGGGATCCAAGTGGCAAGATTATGAATCTTGTCTACATTAACAATGTCTAGGCATTATCATGTGATTGGCTGTTGTACATTGTCTTTCTCATGGCCCAGGCCATTTGCAGTCACGGTTTATTTCATCAATTTGTTTTTAATTGAAAAAATAATTATAATCTTAATTAAAAACAAATCTATTTAATGTTTGTTGATCAGCAAATAACTTATTTTGGAGATATAATTATAAATTTAGAAAAAATTAAGTTAAAGAAAATATAACAAATCACAAATATTGGATTTCGAACAAACTTGAACCTACTCATGTTTATGGAACGAGAGGTACCACGTGCTCAGAGTAGTCGGCCTATGGTCGAAGCAATATAATAGATGTTGCCTCATCATGTCAAGCCTCGAATAGATTCTTATATATTTAACCAAAACACGTGATAGAATGATGTAATTTTTATCTTTAATTTTATAAAAATATAAATTGAGATTAAAAATTAATATTAATAAAAAAAATTCTAACCTTATCGATTTTTCGTATTGTAATGGATAACCAATAAATTAAAAATACTGAATTATTTCACCAATAAAAATAATACAATGAGAAATATTTTTATTAGGTGGGTGGTAGGGGTACCATCTTTTCCGTCCCATCTAAATCTCCTTCTTTTTACAATTTTTATAAATATTTTCTATAATTTAATTATTTTAAATTATAAATATTTACTTAAAAGAAATTAACAATGAAGCAAATATAATATTATAAATATAATATATTTTATTTTAATTATTATATAATTTACTACCAACAAAATAATCAATATACTATATATATATATTATTTGAATTATAACTTTCATATTTATAAACTAATTCCAAACTCATTTATTTTGCACAGTAATCCCACAAATTTTTGAACCCCGGCCCAGTAGAAAATCTCCACCCCCATTAACCTTGTAGTTTAGAAGGGGTTTCATTTAAGATAATGGTTCTTTAACGTATATTTTTATTTTAAAATTATTTTAAATGAATTTAATTATTAAAATGATATTTAAAAAAAATTATTTATACATTTTATTTTTTAGACTAATAAAATATTATTTGCATTTAACTATATGTTAGGAAAGGCTAAATGAATAAAATCAAAATCGAATATATATATACAACATATATATACATATTTAATAACGAAATTTTAGTATAAAAACACAACACATTATATAATTATACTTTTCATGCATATATGAATTTTTAGGAAGATTATTGTTAAAGAAGATTGGCAAATATTTTTTTTAAAACTTGTAATAATAAAAATAAAATTCTTTATTTTTAATTCATATAATTTTAATATTAAAAAAATCTAACTTATCATTTTATATCAAACATCATTTAAATATACGTTGTAAAGTTGAATTATAATTATTTAAATTTATTTTTTATTAGGTTTCATCTAATTAGATCGTATTCAATATTATTGGGTGATTGTTTATTTTATCG
This sequence comes from Hippophae tibetana, assembly GCA_037013495.1. Classification (NCBI taxonomy): domain Eukaryota; kingdom Viridiplantae; phylum Streptophyta; class Magnoliopsida; order Rosales; family Elaeagnaceae; genus Hippophae; species Hippophae tibetana. The sequence goes on along the minus strand of CM072805.1, from coordinate 24,570,820 downwards.
TCATAATTTTTATGATTTTTTTTTAATTTTTCATAAGGATTTGGATGTGTCTAATAAAAATTTCTAAAAATATTAATAAAATTTAATCATATATATATTTTTTGCGTAGACAGCCAAATTTTTCTCACAATATCTCTACAATAATTATTTAATTTTAATTCAAGATTACTAACTAAATAGCAAACGTGTAGCACTGTGATAAAGAATTAAATATATTTTATATTAATAATATTTTGGATCGGTAGCATTTAATTTGCTCTATAAATGTCCCAAACGTTTTCCCTTAGTATTTGTGTTCCTTTAATTGTTTCCCTTAGAAAACTAACCATTATTAGACGTAATATTAAAAAATTAAATCTATTAACAAAAACAATTAAATAACATAAATATTATAGAAAATAAACATTGAGAGGATATTTACGATAAATTAAAAATTAAAATATTTTATTACTGATTCATTAATATATTAGGTAAATAAAACACGTCAATAATTTTGTAACCAAACAACATATATCATTCTACTATAAATGGAAGTCTTTTCGAGACTTGAATGTGTCGACGTTAAAATCCACTAGGAAAAAAGTTAAATAAAACACATTTAAGCATATTGTAAAAGAAATCTTAAATGAAAACAATTGTTCATTCCTTATTTTGAAACTTAGCTCCATGAAATTATATACTACTAGTAAATATAGAGATATTATATTAATGGTATCAAATTGTTTTAAAAATATTTACCAAATAAAAGTTATTTTTAAAATAGATATTTTTTTTTAATTTTAATGCTTTATCCATCCACATATATATATATATATATATTTCATGTCAAATAAACCTAATTATTTTTATTTTTTTTACTCTTTAGTATTGAAGAAGTTAACTTACTTTTTGGGATAAAATTATCTTATTATGCAAAAGCTTATTTTTAATAGACTTATTTTATTTATATTTTGTTTCTTTTTAATAATTATTTTCAATAAAAATACATATTTGTATTAGTTTCTTTACCTACATTTTATTTTAGAATGATTTATGTCATGTTTATATTTATGAATTTTATGTTTTATTGTCAATCTAGATTTTTATTTAAATCTGTAGTGTTGAATATCATGAAAATAATCATAATATAATATCAAATTTTTTTAAAAAACAATTAATATATTAGTTGAAGTAGTTAAATAATTGATTAAAGAACCTTATAATAGAAAGAAATATAAAAGCTTAAATTTTTTTTTATATGTTTAAAAAGATATTAATTTTTTATTCAACAAATTTGATTATTGATGTAATTAGTTTGATTATTTTTTATTTATATTATAATATTTGATATTTAATAAAATTTTATTTTATCAAAAAAAAATTATTATAATTATTATTGTTTTTCAAAACAGCTTGAGAGTAGAAATGGTATTTATCTAATCCTACGTAGGTAGCATGGGAATTGGAAATCGAATCACATGACTATAAAGATATTTCTTAATATATATATATTAAATTGTTGCTAAGTAACACATATTTTTTTGTTTTGGTAGAAGTTCTTCGATACGCAACACGTCCCACGTTAGTGTGATTTACTTATAAATTTGTTAAGTACCAAGAACCACTATAAATATTTCTTAATTGATTTCCATTTATAACAAACATTTTGATGGATCACTCTGCCACTGAGTTCTCGTATATACATGCCAAATAAAATTTCAAGTTTAATAATAATTATATTTATTCCAATTCTAAAAATTTAATTTAATGAGTAAAGATATCTAAGTTTTAATATAATATTATATATAATCAACATAATATATTATTTTTAACATATTCAAAAAATCAGATATATTTTCTCTATTATAAATAATTACTATTAATAAATACTATGATTTAAATTAATATAACTCAAACTAACCCGACAAAATAATACTAAAAAAAATTAAAATAGATATTAAAGTAAAAAATAAAAACACAAAAATTTAACGAAATTCAATATAAATGTTATTTATATTCTCGGGCGTCATTGACCACTTCTAATATTTTTCTAAATGGACAAACTTCAAAATTATAACTAATTGGATAAAATTGATCAAATAAATTACCCTTACAAAATAGAGAAAGATATACAAATTTTGGATCCTTTCAAATTGGAGGAAAGAGCTTTATTTATAGCCCAAAATACAACACTCATTATGGTTCCTAATCCATGTGAGATTTTTTCAAATTGCTCACTAAAGAGCTATACAACAAATCTCCACCTTAGTGATTCTTAAATGATTTGTTCAATATATAAATCAATGAAGCACGTGCCAACTCAAATTTTTAAGGATGTTAATCAAGTCTAAACAATGTCTGAACTTGTTGTCACCACCTTGGTCATCATATGTACGGAATTCTCTATAGTATTAATCATCTAAGTTAGTACTTCACTTTCTTTAATAATCTCTCGCATGAAATCATAACAAACATCAATATGCTTTGTACGTACATGGTATACTTGGTTCTTTGCTAAATGAATAGAACTCTAACTATCACCAAATACCTTAATATGCTTGTGATCAACTTTCAAGTCTTCAAGCAATCTTCGCAACCAAATAGCTCTTCACAGCCTCTGTATATGCCATATACTCTACCTTTATGCAAACAAAAGTAGCTGTGGACTTCAAGGTAGATTTCCAACTGACTGGTGCTCTAGTAAGAATAAACACATGCATAACCATTAGTTAATCGATACTTATCTAAATCTCTAGCATAGTCAGAATCACAATATCTAACTGCATATTGACCAACAATATTACCTTGCTTAAATACTAAACCAACATCTACAGTATTTAGAATATACATTTCATAGCCAACCAATGTCTTTTACTAGGATCATGCATGTACCTACTTACAGCTCTAATTGTATATGAAATGTCAGGTCTCGTACACACCACTACAGTATCTTTGTAATGTATTCTCGTAGCTTATGAAACAAGCGGAGTACTTACATGTTTTGTCTCTTCATTAATACCAAAATGTTGTAACACTTTCTTCCAATATTGACTTTGGGTCAAACAAAGCTTCCATTTTTTCTTGTCTATGCTTATGTCCATACCAATAATCTTCTTGGCTTATCCCAGATCTTTCATCTTGAACTCTTGACTTAGTTTAGCCTTCAATCTCTCAATTTCTTCTTAGCTTTTTAATGCAATCAATATATCATTGACATACAATAGAAGATAGATGAAAGACTCATCTTGTAGCTTGTGAAAATACACACAATGATCATGTGCTCTTCTAATGTACTTCTGTTGCAACATAAACTCATCAAATTGTTTGTACCACTACCTCAGAGATTTCTTCAATCCATACAACGATTTGTTCAGCTTACAAACCCAATTCTCTTTACCAGTAACATTATCTAGCTTAGACATATATATTTCTTCTTCCAAGTCACCGTAGAGAAATATGGGTTTCACATAAAGTTGAACTAGTTACGAATCCAAATGTGCTACTAAGGCCAACAAAATTCTAATTGAGGAATGTTTTACCATTGGAGAAAATACCTCATTATAATCGAGACAACATCATCTTTGTTAGGAAATCCTTCTTTCTTTATATATACTCATTTGCAACCAATTTCCTTCTTACTCTTAGGTAGTTGCATCAACTTCTATATCTTATTCTTCTAAAGGGACAACAGTTCTTCATCCATGGCTTCCTTCTTCTTTCAATTTTAAGATTTTTGATTGCATCTTTATATGTAGAAAAAACATCATGATGCACAAATGAAAGTGTAGAGACCATAGTATTCTTAAATTGAGCAAGAAGATCTTCCATATCCTTGTATCATGTAGGCACCTGAAATTTTTTTATCGTGGTCTATCAATTGCAGTTTCTCCTTGTTACGGTAGAAGTTCTTGGGTTAAAACCTCTTCTTCATCTTATTCATCTTCTACCAATGAAGGATAAGCTTTTGTCTTATCTCTACCAATTGGGTCAACGATTCTGCTTTCAAACTCCATCTACTTCAGAGTTTGCTTCACCTTCTTCAAAGTTTTCTCCACCTACTGTAAAGTGTCATCGATCTTTTCAGTTACCTTTCTCAGTAAGGCAAATTTATCAAAGTTAACATCTCTCCTGAAGATTATTTTTTTTGTTTCAAGGTACCATAGATGATATCCCTTAGAATTAGAGAGGATCCCAAAAAAATGTTTTCTTGGTTCTTAGATCCAACTTCAATTCTGTGACATGGTAGTATGCAATAAAACCTAACACATGTAATAAATCATAATCTCAAGTAGGTTTTTCAAACCATACCTTATAAGAATTTTTCCTTCAAGAGCAGACGATGGTAGATGGTTGACAAGATGACATGCATACGTCACAACTTTAACTCAATACTGCTTGCCTAACAAATTATTTGGCAACATACATTAAACCTTCTATAGTAAATTTTGATTCATACGTTTTATAACTCTGTTATATTGTGGTGTTTTTCAAATAGTGAAGTATTGCATTATTCCTTCTTCTTCACAAACTTTCATAAAAGCTTCATTTGTGAACTCAATGTCATTATCAAACCTCAGACGTTTAATCTTTCTACCAATCTGAGTCTCAATAATCTTCTCTCACTTGAGAAAAATTCCTAACACTTCATCATTTTTCTTTATGAGATACACTCAAACTCTTCTCGAGAAGTCATCAACGAAAGTGACATAATAATATTTGCTACTCATGGATGGAGTTCTTGTTGGCCCCCACACATCCATATGAATGTAATCCAAGATGTCATTTGTATTATGAAGTGTAGTGCAAAAACTTACTCTTTTCTACATCCCCAATACATGATGCTCATAGAATTCCAACTTGTCGGTTCTTGCACCTTTTAATAGGCCTTGCTTTATAAGAATTTGTAAAGTTGTTTTACTAGTATGTCCCAAACACATATGCCATAGCTTAGTAGTTTATGAATCTTTTCCTTCCTCCGAGATTTTCATTGATATTGTCCTAATAATCGTATGACCAAGGTAGTAGTACAAGTTATTCTTTTGAACACCTTCATCACCACAAAGACTTGAGAAGTAACCATCAATGCCCCATTTTGTATGATCATAGTTAAGCCTTTTGATTCTAAGACTTTCGTATCAATGAGATTTCTTTTTCATATCTAGAACATAATGAACATCCATTAAGACTCTGGTTGAACCATCTTGATTCTTCAAACGAATTGTACCGATCCCCAAAATTTTGCATGGATAATCATTACCCATGAAAAAAACTCCACCATCTAGTTCTTCAAAATTAAAGAACCACTATTTATTAGGAGACATATGGAAGGTACATAAGAAATCAAAAATCCAATCACCAAGATAGGATGTTATTGACAAACCAACCATTACAAAATATGAATCTGAGTTACTTTTAGCTACACCTGCATCACACGTCACAACTTTTCCTTTCTTATGCAGTTTCAGACATTTTTTCTTCCAAAGGCCTTTTTCTTGACAAAAGGCACATTCATTTTTTTTACTAAGCCTTACTTTAGAAAGATATCTACCTCTGATTTCTTTCTATTGTGTTTGCGAACGCCCTTTTACAAACAATGTCTTTGTTTCCTCATTCCTTCTTTCTTTTTTATCTTTCTTTCTAATTTCATAACTATATAAAGTAGTGCAAACTTTCTCAAAAGACATTTTATCCTTCCTAATGAGTAAGCTCGTAATAACATGATTAAACTCACTAAGAAGATAGGATAACAACAACAATGCTAACTCTCTATCTTTAAAAGTTTCATTCACTAATTGATTAAAAGTAGTAATGTGGTCATTTATTGTAGTTCCTGAAAGGTAATCAAAATTAAACAACTTCTTCTTCAAATAAAGTTAATTCTGTCTGTTTTCTTCATGAATTTGTTCTCCAATGCCTTTCATAACTTACTTGTGTATACTTATTCATGAGCGCATACTTTTGTTCTCTTAAAAGACACAAATGGATTATACCACATGCTAATCGGTTGATATTTTTTCATTCAACTTCATATATTCCATATGATTTCTCTTCTTCAATGGTGATTTTTAGACCTTGTTGAAACAGAGATTCACCTTGTCGTATGACGAAATGAACGATTCCAACAAACTTCTCCACCTCGAACCTTGCATTCATCATAATTATTCTACCTGACGTAGATGGCTGGCCCTTTGTTTAAGGATGACTTTTTTTTTGTCATTTCTTTAAATTAAAATAACTAGCAACTATATTCTAATAGCAAACAAACAAAATACAAACAAATGCCTAGGTAAAAACCTCTAACTCTGATACCAATTGTTGGGAAAATTAGGTATATTTTTCCTATTCTAAGTAGTTATTATTCACAAATACTATGATTTAAACTAATATATCTCAAATTAGCTCGACAAGAAATTAAAGTAGATATTTTCCTTATAATGCTAAAATAAATTAAAGTAGATATTAAAACAAAAAAAATTAGAAATTTAATGAGACATGGTATAAATGTTACTTATGTCTTTGGACGTCGTTGACTAATTCCAATATAGTAAAATAGATTAAAAAAATAAAAAATAATGAGTTTTATAAAAGATAATTTTTTTTTATTATAAGAAAATTTTAGAGATAATATTTTACATTGATTAATGATAATAAATTTTGTAAGAGTTATACACAAAAGAGAGTATGGTCTAATACATATTTATAATATGTCTTTTATTATATATAAATTAAAAAATATTTATATGAAATTAATGTTTGATCTTGCATTAACATATTTTATTAAATTGAAAGTATGTTTAATATGTATAGATAAATATATGATAAATATGCAGTAAATATAGCTTCCTAATAAAATAAAAATATATATATAGTACATATGATAGGATTGAAAATAAAATTATGCACTTAAATTTATAATGTATTATATTATTTTTTTCATATACTGAATCTCTTGTATTTAATTTACCATATATTTGTAGCTCAATTCTACTAATAAGATGTTCTACAATGTTTGTAGCCTGATTCAGTTAATTGGATCGAACCATTCAGTAGAAGAAATTGGACAGAGTTAGACTAGTTAAAACTATAGAGTCCAATCCATTTATAGTTTTTTAAGTTATTGTATATGTAAACGAATATATTAAAATTAAATAGTACATGGACATGAAATTAGGTGTGGATTAGTGATTTGCACTCCTACCACCTTTCGCAAACGAAGGATGAAAAGATAGATGAATATAATGATAAAAATATGTGTCTTGCACAACCATATTGTAATTCATAAATCCTAGATTTAACATGATCTTCTAGTGAACTTTTAATCTTTAATTCTAAATTAACTTGGTTCAAAGCCATGATCTTCTAGACACAATCACCGATGATAACTAGAAGTCTTTAAATCTCTAAGTAATCTCTCTCAAGTCCAATGGAGAGAGCAAGAGATGCGAAAACGATAACGTTCTGTTCTGTACAAGAAGAAATGCCCAAAATTGCAAGTTCTTGACCGGTAGTTCCTTTCTCTAATTTTTCTCTATATTTTTTGTTTTTTTTTTGTATATTTTAATATATAGAGAAAAAGTCGAACTATATTATGAGAGAGAGACGAAGAGACGTTGGTAGAGGAAAATACGCATTTAAATTTCAAGATGTGATTTGTAGTTTATTTCCTTATTAGATCTTAAACGGATTCAAATTTTGAATTCAAGACTTATCTATATGGGTATTTCTTTATTTAATATTTTTTTATTGGGTCCTAAACGGATTCAAATTTTGAATTAAGAACTTGCATATATGAGTATTTTCTTATTGGATCTTTAGAATTTTGAGTTCAGAACTTGTCTATATTTAAATATTTCCTTATTTACATAAATTTATCGTATTTAATTGTGAAGGATCAATAGTATAATTGTATTATTTTAAAATTTTATATAATTTAAATCGTTATTAAATTATAAAGTTATTAATATTCATTTTACACATTAAAAGTCTCATTTCTCATAATAAATATTGAACTCGATAAATAATACTTAATTTAATTATTTTATAACAGGTCTAATTAGATATTCAAATGTCTATTATTCAATATATATTTATATCACATATAAGTTCATATATGTTGTAATCAATTGAAATTAATTCCAAAAATATACCACTTGTGTTATATTAATATTATTATTATTATTATTAATTAAATATAATTTAATTATACTTAAATAAAAGAAATTATGTGACATTTTTCTTTTAAAATAAGATAAGGAAAGGATTTATTAAGTCGCATCATTATTGGTTGAAATAAGTGCTCCCAAGGAGACGTGAAAGTCAAAAGTTAAAACTATCTATATTACTATATTACTTGGGAGAGATGAAAATAAATACTAGTAAATTTGTGATGTAGAACTGAGACGCGAAATAATAGAAGAATAAAGGTTACTTAGAATTGAAACTAATAGGAGTAGAGAAATAGGTAAACTAGGAGGAGATAAGTACGGAGAATATAGATTTTTTTAGTATTAATATTTATTATAATAATATATTTTTAGCATTAACAAAAATTTATATTAAAATTTATATCCATACTTATAAATATTAATATATCATTATTATATAAAATAAAAATAAGATTACTTTATACAAAATTTCTAATGATTGTTAACGACGACACATTCGAATTTTGATTACCTACTAGAATTTCAATGACTCATGGAAGTTACATTAATATTTTCTAGTGACCCATTAGATATGTAATATATTATACTCCCCATTATTTTTATATATACCTGTTACATTTATTTATTTTATAATATATTATATCTAAATGTATATTAATATATAATATGTTACATTTATTTTATAAATTAGGTTATTCAAGTTGGTTTTAAAATTTATAAATTTTACTTTACATTTTTATGTGATATGTTATATTTATCTTTATTTTTAGAATACAATATTTTATATTCTAATAAAAATATAACATATTAAATCTAATTATATAAAATAATTTATTCTATACTTTAAATTCTTTTAAAATATATTTGCAATTAGCATCTAATTTGAAAGCTTTTACTATTATTATTTTTAGCTTGCAACAATTTTTTTTCTTTTTCTAATTTCAACCTAAGCCTACGAAATGTCGTAACGAATAAAAAAAAGTTATAATGATACATTAATTATAATTAAAACGTATAAAAAATTATTAATATTTAAATATGATATTATAAATTCATTATATTTATAAAAGACTTAAAAATTAAAATTGGAGTTTTAATTAGAATAAAGTAGTTACTAAAACAAATCTCAGTTTAACCTCACTCGGGGTTACGTAGACAAACTAACTTCTATACCAGGAATCTCGCCGGACAACAAGTCCCAACAATATCTCTTGTCACGTGCCAATTAATATGTAACTCCTTCTTTTATATATGTCTCAATCAATTATATTAGGAAGGAAAAAAGAAATTGAAAAAAATTCAAAGTAGTTTTACAAGAAGTATTTTAAGTTTTATAATTTTTAAATTAGATATTTTTAATTATATTATTTATAAAAGTTAAATTTTTATAGTATACAAATTAGTCATTTTTATGAAATTATAAGTGTTTAATTTTAATATTTTTGATAAATTAAAAGTATTTATTTTAATAATTATGAGATTATAAATATTTATTTTAATAATAATAACATTGATATTATCTAATTTATAAATTAAAATACTAATATATATATATATATATTACTATATTACTACATGAATATTTTTATTGAAAAACATTATCATAGGAAACTGACAAATATAATATTTTTACGCAATTAAAACAAGTGAGACTGATTTTATATATAGTCAGATATTAACAAAGCTTCTTGCAATAGAAATTTAAACACGTACATGTTGCTTAGTAGAAATTGCTGATCAATATATAGATTTTTTAGTTTGTTTATTATTTAGATTCAGATCTAGATATAATATATTTGTTTAAGGTTTTTGGGAAAAGAATTCCAAAGATTTGTTGCCACCATTTAAAATTCATTCATTACAAAAATAAAAAATAAAAGTATAATTAAATAACATAATATATATATGGGTTTTATTTTTAAAACCAACTTAAAAAAAAGAAAAAATATATATGTATATTTTTAATTTCGTAAGAAAATAAACATATTATTTTTTACTATAAAATTAAAAATTAAAATTTATGATTAAGATTTACTTGAAATTAAGTTCAAACTTAAAATATATAGCATTAAAATTATCACAGAGGTTGCATTAAAATAAAATTTTAAGACTTAATTATAACAATAAATAACATCTAAATAATATTAAAGAAGATTAAATTAAATAAAATTTAATATTAAATTATAATGATTAAATTGATAGTCTAATAAAAATTATTTAATGGCCGCAATTTGTTTTTGTAAAAATATATAAGATCATATTATTTTTTGTGGTTGGGAACTAATTTTTCATATTAATTATTTTTATACCTTATTAATATTAAAATTATAAAAAAAATTAATTTTTTTAATAATAATAATATACGATAAAATACAAATAATCCGGATCCAAAAATAGATAAATTTTATGTGTGGATCACAGTTCTATAACCTATTAAACAATACGTATACGTAGAGCAGGAATGGGTTTAGAGTTAGACGCATAGTTTGCGAGAGCACACGTGACATGTCGTAAGCCAAAGCATGTGATGTGATGAGATCTTTACTCTCTCGAGGTCGAGGGGATTGATTATACTCTGACTGGTCAAAATTTTCATACACGACAGGACAGAGACCACAAGAAGTTGCAGATGTAATTTAAATATCATAATTATAATTAATAAATAAATTTTTATTAAATAAATTTTTATTATATTATTTATTATAAATAATAAATCTTAATTAACGTGTATACTTATATCTTAATTAAGACATAGATCCGCATCTCACCCATCAATCCTACTTCTTCTTTATTAATATTAATGGGCAGACTCACATAGATGTACTCGTTAGTCATTACTCATGATCTAGCTAGTGATATCTCGTTGTCATTTTTGTGGGTATTTTAAGTATTATCGGGATAAATATGTAAATCTTTAGCCAAAAAGAAGAAGAAGATAAATACATAAATAAAAGTATATTAAAAATAACCAAATAAAGTCATAAATTATTTCCAAGAGCCACATTAAATGAATATGAAAAATATTGTATAAATAATAAAACTAAATTAAAAGAAGATTGTAATTAAATTGATATTGAAGTTTATTAAAGTTGATATTTAAAGTTCTAGGATCAAATTTCACTAAATACTTGTGCTTATCAAATTTAACCTTTATGAAAAAATTAAAACATGTAAGAATTGGATTTATTGATGATGAATAAACGAATGTTTACAACCTATTTATACAAAAGAAAAGCAAAATTGTAATAATTAAAAATAAACACAATTATGGAGAGGCATGTTCTTGGACAGCCTATCCTTCCCCACCAACAGCTTGGTGGCTGCTTCCAACTGGTGTGTTGATTGTCACCAGCTGGATATCATGTTCTTTAACATTCCCCCTCAAGTTAGAATATATGTTAATTATTCCTAACTTGTTAAGTAAGCTTGAGAACTGTGGAAAACTCAGGGATTTGGTAAATATATCTGCTGGTTGCTCTAATGTAGAGATATGATAAGTTTTGATCATTCCAGCTTGAATCTTTTCTCTTACTAGATGGTAATCGATCTCTATGTGTTTAGTTCGCTCATGAAACACTGGATTTGATGCAATGTGAAGAGCTGCTTGATTGTCACAATATAACTTGGTTGGTTGGGAGTGTTTGATACCCAAATCATCCAGAATATATCGTAACCAGGTTACTTCGCAACATGCTGCTGCCATAGAGCGATATTCTGCTTCTGCACTTGATCGTGAGACTGTATTTTGTTTCTTAGTCTTCCAAGAAATTAGCGAGTTTCCAAGAAACATACAATATCCTGTGGTTGATCGTCTTGTATCTGTGCATTTTGCCCAATCTGCATCACAAAAAGCATTTAGTTGTAATGAACTAGTTGCTGAGAAAAAGAGACCTTGCCCTGGTGTGTTCTTGACATATCGTAGCACTCGTTGAGCTGCTTCCAAATGTGGTTGTCGTGGTTTATCCATATATTGACTGAGAATGTGCACGGCATACACTAAGTCGGGCCTTGTGATGGTCAAGTATATTAATCTCCCAACAAGTCTTCGATAGGATGTGGGATTACTGATGAATTCCCCTTCAACCTTGCTGAGGGATAAATTTTGTTCCATAGGTGAATTTGCAGATTTGGCACCAAGATAACCCATATCCTCCAATATTTCAAGTGCGTACTTGCGTTGTGACAGAACAATTCCCTTCCTGGAACGTGAAACTTCTATGCCCAAAAAATACTTTAATTCACCGAGATCTTTAAGCTTGAATTGGCTCATGAGATGATTCTTAGTTTCTTCAATGTCTTGTATATTGTTTCCTGTTATGATTATATCATCTACATAGACAAGGAGAGCAGAGAAGGAATTACCACGGGTTCGGACGAACAGTGAGTGATCATACTTGGATTGGTTAAAACCAGCTAGCTTAAGTGTTGTTGATAGTTTGATGAACCACTGTCGTGAGGCTTGTTTGAGTCCATACAAAGATTTATGTAGCTTACATACTTGTGTTTCCCCCTTTCGTCCGAATCCAGGTGGAAGGGACATGTAAACATCTTCATGAAGATCACCATAGAGAAAAGCATTGTTGACATCGAGTTGTCGAAGATGCCAATTTTGAATAGCAGCAACGGCAAGGAGAAGCCGAACAGTGACAAGTTTGGCTACTGGTGCAAAAGTTTCTTGGTAGTCAAAACCTTCAATCTGACTGTATCCTTTGGCCACTAACCGAGTCTTGTATCGTTCCACAGAACCATCAGGATTATACTTGATTTTGTAGACCCATTTACAACCAACTGGTTTCTTGTTTGGAGGAAGCTGTTGAAGCGTCCAAGTGCCATTAGTTTCAAGAGCATCCAGTTCTTGTTTCATGGCAAGCCGCCAATTTGGATCATTGAAAGCTTCAACAAAAGTGGTTGGTTCCCTGAGAATGGAAATAGAAGTAGCAAAAGCACGATGTGCAGGTGATAATTGGTCATAGGTAAGTACATGAGATAAAGAATGAGAAGTACCTTTGTCTTTGGACGATGCTGAGTGAGACGAAGGGAAGGACCGAGAAGGTAGGGAAGCTTCTACATGATATTTTTGAAGGTAGCTAGGAACATTGGTGGATCGACGAAGCCTATGTGTGACTGATGTTGGAGGAATTATGTGTGGTGGAGAAGTTGACGATGATGTTTCTGGAGATGAATTTTGAAGATGAAGAGTGTCTGAGTTGATTGTTGGAAGGACAGATGGTGTATGATCAAGTGATATGTTTGGATTGGTTGATTGACGAATGTTGGGTAGGTCATCATAAATAGTATCTTCTGATGGAGGAAATAGAGTTGGAGTGTTGACAGCGGAAGTGAAATAAGGAAATACATGTTCATGAAAGATAACATCACGAGACACTAAAGTCTTGTTTGTTTCCAGATTGTAGACACGATAACCTTTGATCCCAGATGGATACCCAATGAATATGCATTTATGTGATCTAGCATCAAACTTGGTAAGTCGATCATGATGTGTAGAGACAAAGCAAAGGGAACCAAAAACACGAAGGTGTTCATACCTAGGAGTTTTGTGAAAAAGGACTTCAAATGGTGTTTTACCCTTGAGAACAGGTGTTGGAGTACGATTTATGAGGTAGGTGGCTGTAAGAATGGCATCTCCCCAGAATTGTTTAGGAAGATTGGCTTGGAAGAGTAATGAACGAGCAACATTGAGAAGATGACGGTGTTTACGTTCAGCAACACCATTTTGTTGAGGGGTAGAGACACAACTAGTTTGATGAAGGATTCCTTTGGTAGAAAACAACTGGGTCATAGAAAATTCTGGTCCATTGTCACTACGAATGATTTTAACTCTGGATGAAAATTGTGTTTCAACAAGATTGATGAAGGTGGTAAGAAATGTACGTGTATCAGATTTAGTATGTAAGAGATAGACCCATGTGCATCTTGAGTAGTCATCAACAATAGTGAGAAAATAACGTGCTCCATTAAGTGCTGGAATGTGATAACCACCCCAAATATCAACATGAATAATTTCAAAAGGTGATTTTGTATTGATGGAACTTAAAGGAAATGGATTACGTGTTTGCTTAGCTAATGGACAAATAGAACAATCACTAATGGAACAAAAAGGTGTGTTGATGGAAAGAGAAATTACACGCAAACTGTTATTAGATAAATGACCAAGTCGTTGATGCCATAGATGAGAGTTGGTGGAAGCAGTGTTTGAAACAGAGAAACATCCAGCCTTTTCAGAAATAGTCAAGTAGTAGAGTCCTGCTTTCTCAGTTCCCATCCCAATCGTCTTCCCTGAGCATTTGTCCTGAACAAAGCACATACTATTAGTGAAGGTGACATGGAAAAATGAGGTTTGAGTTAGTTTGGCTACTGAAACTAAGTTTAATTTGAAGGAGGGAACACACAAGACATTATGGAGTATAAAATTATTTGAGAAATACACAGTGCCAATATGTGTGACACGGGCAAGAGAATGATCAGGTAAATGCACATGTCGATTAGTGACTGGAATGCTGGAGCTCATAAGGTTTTGGGAACAGACCATGTGATCAGTTGCCCCTGTATCAAAAATCCAACGAGTTTCTGAATGGAAAACAGTTGCACATAATGTGTTACCTGAAGAAGTAGTCACTTGATTTGCCATGCTACCTGATTTGGATTGATTGAGAAGTGTAAGGAGCTCTTGATATTGGGCAGATGTAAGATTGTGGGATGGTGTCTTTGTGTCGGAGCAGCTTTCCTGAAAGTCAGTATGATGAGCTTTGGAAGGGAAGCCATAACTTGTGTTTCTCTTGTCTTGAATTACTCCTTTCTTCCGACACATGTTGATGTCATGTCCATTTAAACCACAGAAATTACATTTGAGACGCTTTCGGCAGTTTTCAAAAATGTGTCCATTGAGACCACAAAAATCACATTTGAGGTGACTTCGGCAATTCTCAGAATTATGACCTATATTGTTGCATCTATTGCACTTGAGATGTGGGTTCCTTGGTGGGTAATTTTTCTGAGGATATTGTGGACGACTATCTCTGGCAACGAGTGCGGCAGCTTCTGGCATCCTTCCTATGCTTTGAGTGGAGACAGCTCTTTGCTTTTTATCTTGAACAATAAGTGAATATACCTTATTTACTGTAGGTAATGGTTCCATGAGCAAGATTTGTCCGCGTGCTGATGTGTAAACCGTATTAAGGCCCATGAGAAACTTTATGGTTCGCTGCTTTTGTTGATATTCTTGTAATTCTCTTCCAGCATTTCCTCCACAGTGTGGAAGAGGACATAGTGCATCACGACTATCCCATAAACTTTTCAATTTGGTATAGTATTCGCCAATGCTCACACCTTCTTGCATGCAATCATGGATCTCTTGTTCAATGTGGAATAGGTGCACGCTGTTGGTGTGCGAAAAGCGTTCCTTTAATTCTTCCCATAACTCATATGCAGTATCACTATACATGACACTTTCTGCAATTTTGGGTGATATGGTGTTGAGGATCCATCCTTTGACAAGAATATTGCAGCGAGTCCATTGTTTGATTTCTGCTTCAAGGTTTGTTGATGGCCTTTTGATTGTGCCGTCAATGAATCCTTCTTTGTTTTTGGTTATTAGAGCCATGAGCATTGCATGACTCCAAATGTGATAGTTTTCTTGGTTTAAGGATTGAGCTACAAGGACCATGCCTGGTTGGTCTGAGTGGTGTAAATATAAAGAATGACTAGGATCATCATACCATTTTGGTAAAGTAGGGTTGGTATTGGTAGTCATAGACATTTTTGGTTGAATAAATTTGAAAGAACGGGATGGGTTTAAGTATATTTTAGACAATAATGACTATTTATGAAATAAATAATGTACTGAAATATGCTCTATCTTATAGAAAATGAGTCAAGGATTACAGAACCGGAAATTTCAGCCGCAGAACCGGTCGGAAAGGGGGTGAACCGGCGTCTGGAGTGGCTGGAACGGCGGCTGCAACGGTGAAGCACTGAACCGGATGAAGACCGAACCGGACTGGACCAGACCGAGAAAACGACGCGTCGTTTATTTCAGCGCCGAGCGAACGACGTGTCGTTTGTTTCAGCGGGCGAGCGACGACGTGTCGTTGGAGTCGTCTTCTTCAGCAGCTGGCGCGTGTTGGAGCGTGCGTCTCCGGCGAGATTAAAAATGGCGCGTGTGAGCGCGTGGAGAGGTATTTTGGCTTGATTTTAATTGCAGATTGCTCGGATTTTTCTGAATAATATTCTGGGATGAAATTGAAATTATTTTGTGAATCGAAATTGGTTTTGAAAAAAAAACAGATTGAGGAAAAATTGGAAAAATTTCTATGAGCTGATTTTTTCTGGGAATTGTTTCCTAAGCTCTGATACCATGTAAGAATTGGATTTATTGATGATGAATAAACGAATGTTTACAACCTATTTATACAAAAGAAAAGCAAAATTGTAATAATTAAAAATAAACACAATTATGGAGAGGCATGTTCTTGGACAGTCTATCCTTCCCCACCAACAGCTTGGTGGCTGCTTCCAGCTGGTGTGTTGATTGTCACTAGCTGGATATCATGTTCTTTAACAAAACAAAAGAAGAATTTAAATTGAGATAAATATAATCATAATAAGAATAGTTAAATACTATCAGTTTATGGGTGAGTTACGTAACGTTATATATTAAATATTTAAAATTGTATGGTAAGAAAGGGTAAGAAATATCAAAAAGTGTAACATTATATAATGTTATTATAATATATAAGAAAGTTAAATGTCTATTTTATGCTTGTAAAAGTCAAAGATTTTATCGAGGTTAATTTTTGATACAATTGGTATAATTTCTTACTCATGTTTATGTATTTAAATTTAAATATTAATTGTATAATATTTTATTTATTAAAAGAAGATGATTTTATGCGTTCATAATAAACAAACAAAAAAAAAAAAAGTCAGGTTTTATTATCAGTCACATATATTAATAATCAAGTTTTATCGAAAATGTGAGTTCTAGGGAGAATAGTCAACCTTAAAAAAATAAGAAACTTACATTTAATTTAGTAACATAAAGTGATATTATATACATTAATTAACATATTAGTAAAATTAATTACATTATAACGATACATATTTTAAATTAAAATTAAAATATCTTTCTAATATTATAATGTGATATAATTGTGTATTTGAGTCCTTAGATGGGTTATAATTTTTTATTTTGATATTAATTTTGAACATATATGTATCTAAACATTGTATATTATTTAAAAAAAAATATTAATTTTATAAGTGTTTTAGAGTAAACGAACTAAATACTGATAAACCTTGCTATACTTATGGAGAAAGTTTATGCATAACAAAAAAACGTGGAGGTCAAAGATGATATATATATATATATTGAAAGACTTAGAAAAAACCATAAGAAGAGAAGTGAAGAGAAAAGGAAGAAGGAATGATAGTTAAAATACATTGTAAAATCCATAGTTATATTGATGTATTGTGTGATATTTATAGTGTGAATTTGACCGGTAAAATTCCAAACAAAATATTCTCACGAATTAAATGAAAAACAATCTCAATATGCTTCATTTTTGCATAGAAAACATGATGCTTTGTTATGTATCTTATACTCGCGTTATCATAGTATACAACAGTTGATTCAATCAAGTGAACTTTCAATTCAACTAACACTTTTTTATATTCATAAAACCTCACGTACAACGTTGGCCATGGCATGAAACTCAACATCTGTTGAAAAAGAAGATAAACTTATTGCTTCCTTGAATGCCAAGACACTAAATAATCTCCAAGGTAAATGCAATATCCACTAGTTGATCTTCTATTGTTACTATTGGAAGCCTAATCAATATTTGTATATATTGTTAGACTCAAACATGTAGACTAAAAGTCATAAGATCATAGGTAAATGTGCCTTTTTGATATCTAAGAAGTCATTTAGCTATTACCCATTGATGCATGATAGATTGTTGTAATAATTGGTACAATTTATTCATAGAGAAACTGACTTTAGGTTATGTTAAGGTGCAATATTGTAATGTACCTACAAATGTTCTATAAAGGCTGGTATAAGGTAAAGGATTATCAATTGACTTAGAAAGTTGTTGTCCAACAACCATAGGAGTTAGAGACAACTTTAGTTTCATGTAATTGAACATGATCAAGTAAGTTCTAGATGTACTTAGTTTGATTGAGGTGTAAACCATCACTAGTATGTGTGACCTACCACCCAAATAGAAATTTAAAAGGCTAAGATCTTTGAGGAAACACTTAGAGTTTTGCTTTTCAATCAAACGAATAACAAACTCGTCATTGTTACCTGTGAGTAATATATCATCCTATATAGATGAGAATAACAAAAAATACCATCTTAATCATAAACCATCATGGAAACTTATGCATTGGAGCCATGAAAACCCAAATCAATAAGATAGTTACTCAACTTCAAATACTAAGCTCGTGAAACTTGTTTGAGACCATAACTGGTCTTCTTAGGCTTACAGACATAGTCTGGAAACTAGGGATCCTCAAAACCAACAGGTTGGGTAATATAAACCTCTACTTGAATATCACCATTCAAGAAAGTTGTATTGACATCCGATTGTCTTATTTTCCACTGTTGAGAAAGGGATAAAATGAGAACAAGTCATATTGTTATTGGTTTAACAACTAGGCTAAAAGTATATGTGTAATCAACTCTTTCAAATTGTTGAAACCTCTTAGAAGCCACCTTTGATTTATATTTTCAAGTGAGCAAACTACCTTGAGTTTAGTCCTTAAAAACCCATTTATTACCAATGCCTTTGATGCCTTTTGAAAGAGGAATCAACTCCCATGTTCCATTCTTCATTGAGGAATTATATCATCCTACATATAATTCTTCCATTCTGGGATTTTAAGTACCTCTCTAGCACAAGTAGGTTCAGGAAAAATTCGAAACAAAAGGGCTTTTTGGCTAGTAAAGACCATGTTTAGCTCGTGTAAGTATGTGATATGTATTAGAAACATTAGATAGTTTGTAAATACTGTAACCAAGTTTAAGAAAATGACTAGGATCAAGGAGATAAAGTTCAATAAAATATTAATTCCATCTGGGTTGAGCATAAGAAAATGTTATTCTAAGAGGTAGAGGTAGGGCAGGAAGAAAATAAATCAACAATAGAGAAAGGTAAGTCAATTAGAGAAAATGGTAGTTAAATAGAAGTTGGTTTAAAAAAAGTGAAAGGAGTGAAAAATGATACAGATGATGGTACAGAGGGAACATGCACGGAAAGGAAACATTGGTAGTATCAAAATATGATAAAAGGATTTTACACAAGTAAAGTATCACCAGTAGGTGCAACACTAGACTCAATGTCACTACTACAAAAAGGATATTAAAGTCGATTCAACGCGTGAACCGATATTAATTTTTTTTTTTTTAAATTTACTCATTTCTATTATACTCAAATTAAAACATATATTTGATCACTAAATAATAGCAAAAAAAAATGTTTAACAAATAGTTTAAATAAGACAAAATATTGAAAAATAAAATATTAATTAATAGTAGAAAAATTATCATGGTGTTGTTCTATGTTATTCAAAATCATCATATTTTTCTCGTGATATTATAATATAAACCTACATATATAATATAAAAATTTATACACATAAAAAATAACACATAGTAATAGAAAAAAATATTAATAATAAGTGCATATGATTAATAGAAATACTTACAAGAGTAAATGAAATGAAAAAATGAAGGAAATGAAGAAAAAATGGTATTTTGTAAGTGAGAAATGGGTATAATTTTTTTGGGTATTTTGCTCAAAAAAATAGGGGATCTAAAATATTAGTTAGAGAGGAAGAAAACTCACTAACCGACGTTGGAATTGGTCGTTGTAGATGGTCGAAAAAATGAGAAAGAGTGGAGGAGAAGTATATGAGATTTTGGGTTTTTGAGAGTTATGTAGCGCTTGAAATAGTTTCTATTTGGGAAAGAAATAAGAGAAAATAATTTTTCCACGTGTGTAGCGTCGGTTCTATGTGTCAATCGACACTATCCACGTAGGACGTAGAGTCAGTTCCAGATGTCAACCGACACTACGTCCATATGTAACGTCGGTTTGACATGTCAACCGACACACTATCCACGTAGCATAGTGTCGGTTGATACCTAGAACCGACGCTACGTACACGTGTAGCGTTAGTTTGACACGTCCACCGACACTACATCTTATGTGGATAACATCGATTTTACACCGAACCAACTTTACATATCGATTTAAATACTTTTTTTGTAGTAGTATGGGTAATAAGAAAAACATAGGGTTGGGCTGAACTACAAGATGACTGCAAACACCATAACCTCTTACTGGTAGCATATACCAAGGATATACAAGGCAAGGAACGAGCCTCTAGTTTATGGTGATTACAAGGCTTGAGAAAAGGAAAATATAAAGTGTCAAACACTTTTAAATAAGAGTAGTTAGACTTCACATGAAATAGCAACTTATAAGGACTAATTAAACCAAATGTTTGGAAGGCAAACTACTAATTAAATGAGTAGTCATTTTAAAAGAGTACTTCTAATAGATTATAGGTACACCATATCTCATTAACATAGCCGGACCAACTTTCACAATATGTCTATTCTTACGTTTCACAACCCCATTTATAGTAGGGATTTATGGATAGAAAATACTTCGAGTATAGTCACTTTGAAAAGGATAAGTTTCAAGAGATTTCATCTCAGTACCATCATTTCCTTGAAGACATTTAATCTTCATATTACACTATTTTTCTACCATAGATTAAAAGTGAAAGAAAAGCTGAGCAACTTGAGTTTTATTATTAAAAACATGAACCTATTAAAACCTTGTGCAATCATCAATAAATAAGAGGAAGTATTTCATATATTCACTGAAACAATTGGAGAAGGTCGCCATAAGTCAACAAGAATAATAATATCAAATGCATTAGAAGATCTATGATGAACATTTAATAAGAGCAGTCTATGTGATTCAAGCTGGAAAGCATTACAAAGATCTAACATACTACTAGATGTAAGAGTTTTATTCATATTGTGAATAAGATTTTGAGCAACTAAGTTGTGAGCATGACCAAGTTAATCATATCACAATGCACAAGAGATCTCATCCTTTTTTCATAACACAACTAGATCTTCACCTTATTGATGTTATTTCCAACTATATACACTATATATAGTCTATTTTTAGTGTCCTATGCTAAAAGAGTATTCCTGAAAGTTAGGTCCTTTATAAAGAAACTATCAAACAAGAATTTAACATAAATATTATTTTCATGACATAGTTGTTCAACATAAATGAGATTAATCTCCAACTGAGGTATAAATGTAAGAGACTGAGATGCATTATCAGAATGAGTGATAGGAATGATGGATCCATTACCAAACATAACTGAAGAATCACATGTGTAAGGCATAGTTCCTTGAAGAACGAATGAATTAGAGGTCAAATGATGTGTTTCTATAGTGTCCATAAACTGCACTTCAAATTAGAAGGTGTGGTTGTTGTAGAAGCAAGTAATGTCTACAAAGGATTGTGGAGCATGACGAGGAAAAACATTTAGATATGATTCATCTAACATAGCTTGTGTTTTAGATAGATAAGCATGGGGTGGTGGTCCTAAGACTTTTGTGAAGAAGGAATTTCACTATTTTTTTATTGTGAGTACATGAAATAACACCTAGTTGTCATATGCCTCATCTTTTTATTGATTTGGTATTTTATATTCTCAAATTTGACATTTTTGTTTTTATCAGCATAATTTATATTGTTATTAGAAGTAGGGGTGTCCATAAATCGGACCGGATCGGATCAAATCAAACGGTCCGATCCGATTTGTATTAATTTTAAACCGTTCAAACCGGACCGGATCGGTTTAATAATATATTAAATTTTTTACATTGTTCTTCATTAAATTATAAAAAAATCGAACTAAACCGGGAATAAAACCGGACCGAACGATTTTATAAATCAAACGGTCCGGTCCGGTTAAAATTTTTTTAGGAAACATTGGACCAAATTGGACCATGGACACCCCTAATTAGAAGTAGATGAAGTCACATAAACATTAGGACGATGAAATGTGCATATTGTTTAGGATTAGCATAAGATTTGTTAGGTTGAGAACGTTGAGCATAGTTAACTTTAAATGAATATGAAAAAATTATCCTATCACATTGCGTCTCATGCACTCTCATTCTAATATAAACTTCATCTAATGACCGGTGACAAGATGTAATTGGTATCAAATCCACCGAGAACATACAAAATTTGTTAAACCTTATTAATTTATAAGTTATTAATATTGATTATTTTAATTTTTCTTTCACAATTATATTTTTTTATAGTCTCACTAAATAAATTACTTCAATAAGAAAAATAATATTATATATAAAATAAAATTTTATTTTGATTATTTAATAACCATAAAAAAATTTAACTAATTTTAATATATATTAAACATAAGTATAAAATATTTTATTTTTTATTTAAATTTTGTTAATTTAAACATGCATATAATATAAATTAAAAGTATATTTTTTATTTGTAGGAATAATCGATACCCACAAATTCTTAAAAATTTCCATTGAAAACCCCCCAACATATATCCCAACAAACATTTAGTATGAGACGGGAGTGTCAACCGCATTCTCACCCCAACTCCCTTATCTCATCCCATTGACAATACTACTTAAAAACTAAAGAAATGCAGCTCTCGAACCCATTTAGAAACCTAAGTAGGGGGATAAAAAATAAAACTAACTAGCATGGAGTAAAAGAGAAATAAAATATATTACGAATAAAGGGGAGAAAAAAATGACAAGCTAACTTAGAAGATAACATGGGCTTGCGTGCTAAAGACTGAAACAGATAGGTCCCGGGTGTAAAATAATTTATATCACAAAATCAATTTAGATAATATAATATAATTACTCTTCTATTAATAATTTGATATATAATTACTACCACATTTTATATCTTTAAATTTACATACAATATAATACTTAAGTTGTTTAATGCATATAAATAATATTACTAATATGAAACGTAAAATAACTTGATAAATAAGCACATTTTTCTTAACATACTTTCTCACCCGGTTAATTCATTTGAAATAAATAAAATTTGAAATTAATACATTTTTTTTTTGTTAAAAAACATAA
This sequence comes from Hippophae tibetana, assembly GCA_037013495.1. Taxonomy (NCBI): domain Eukaryota; kingdom Viridiplantae; phylum Streptophyta; class Magnoliopsida; order Rosales; family Elaeagnaceae; genus Hippophae; species Hippophae tibetana. The sequence goes on along the minus strand of CM072805.1, from coordinate 24,547,471 downwards.
ATATCTAATGTTTAATTAAAAAAATAAATAGGAAAAATATCTTAAAAATCCCATAGATTAGATAAATAGGACACTTAAGTCTAATAGCTTTTAGATAATATAATAAAAGTTTAATGAGTTCAAAAAATATGATATTAAAAGTTTGTGAAGCTCTCTAATGTCTTATTTTTAAAACCTAACATAACTCTGATATATTATTTACGGTATGCTAAAAGTTGATTAAGTTTAAAAAATACCCATAAAAAAATTTATGTCCTACTTTGAAAATTTTGTATACTTTTAAATTACTATTTAAAAATAATTTACTAAAACTAATGGACAAATTTAATAATGGAACCAAATAAATAATGTAATTAATATAGAATACCGGCTCAATAATATAGTATAATATTGTAGTAACAATGAATAATATTTGTTGGAGACACCTTCACAAAAGACAGTATGGCATATCTCTCTCTATATTTTAAACCCCTATTTAATATGAAAGGCCTTAGCCCACTGCTTACTCCCATGCACTTGTCTAGCTTCTCTCTCTCTCATTCTCTTAATATATTTTTGACTTCCCTTAATTTCATCTCTCTCTGTCCATAACTTGTCTCTCTGAATAACTCATTCTCTTTTCTTCTTTTGTAATCTGACTATCTTATCATTATCTACACATCTCTTTATATATTTCTCTCTATATATCTCCCACACCATTACTTCTCTGACAGAAACACCACTTACTCTCTCATTTGTCTTTAAACTTTTTCAGGGTATATTTGCCTCTCTCCATCTCAATATCTCCTGTTCTTATATTATATATACCTTTTAATTATATTCAAGTACTAGCACTACTTAATTGTTTGGATTGGCTGCAAAACTAGCCTAACGACAATGTCAAGCAGAAGCTCTCGTTCAAGACCCTCTGGTGTCTCTAGGCATATTTCTGATGAACAGATCTCTGATCTTGTTACCAAACTTCAACGCCTTATTCCTGAGATTCGTAACCAGCGTTCTGACAGGGTACTACTATTTTATTTTATTTTATTTTATTTACATATATTTTTAGGTTTACGTTTTATATCTCTCTCTTTGAATTTCTTATTTGTGTGGTCTTCGTTGGCTGATACATAAGTTATTCTCACACAGCCCCATTTATTCTCTAGTCCCCACCCATAGAATTGTTTGGAAAATTAACTCTTAATAGGGTTATAAATGAGGTTTGAACATAAGATATCCAATCCTTGATATCACGACAATTACCAACAATTAATACAATTATATATTTATCAATTAACTATACAAGTATTGATACTATGCATAATATATACTAACTACGTTCATTTAACAACTGAGGTTATAAGTATTTTTTTATTGAACTTTCAATTTTGATATATATCTATTATAAACTTATCTAATATTTTTTTAAAGGAAGAAAAAAAAAATTTATTAGAGCTAGCTAATTACAAATATATGATTAATAATATATTGAATGGGAATTTCAGGTATCAGCTTCTAAGGTGTTGCAAGAGACTTGCAACTATATAAGAAACTTGCACAGAGAAGTCGATGACCTAAGTGATCGTTTAGCTGAGCTTTTGTCTACATCAGACATTGACAGCGCACAAGCAGCCGTTATAAGGAGTTTACTTATGTAATATTAATATTATATATTATATGATTTGCTCTTTATAGCTACAAATATATATAATTTCCATTGCGATGATGATGAGGATGAGTATGAGGATGAGGATCTGTTATATTCTGTAATCTTCTTCGACATAATTTATTAGCTGAATAGGGTTTTTGGTCATTAGGCCGCCTCTATATAAGGGTATACAATATGGGGCTCCATGTCCATAGTATCCCTTCACTACGACTTTGAAGCAATCACTATAATTACTACCCCTCATAAATAAAAAAGGGACTAGCTTATATATATTGTTTTTTTTTTAATTCGTGAATATATCGAAAGTGAATATTGTTTGCTAGATTTGTATGGCATGTCTCTTTAATATGCAATAAAGATATAAAAAATAAGTAAAAAGTTGGGCACTTTTGGTATAAAATATCAACCACTAACAATAATAATATAATGCATAAAATAACACACAAAAATGACTTAGAAGACCCCTTTCCTATGTAATATGGTTGGATTAAGAAGCGTGTTGTACTATTCTTGGCTTGTTGATGGTGACAGTGTGCTTTAGGTATATAAAAAATAGTTTTATTACCTATATGTATCACAATGTTAGATAATTTTAAATAGAAAATGGGTAACGAAGATCTATTTTATTAAGTTTTATGGTTTTTAGAATATATGTTTTTAAGTTTATTTATGTGTGAAAAATGTAAATTAAAATTTTCATTAAATATAAAAAAATAACATATGTAATATATAGGTGTTTTTATTTTTATATAGATATATATTTAATTAAAATATTAGTCAAATTTTGTAATGAATCTATGTTCAATCTTAAATTAAATTTTTGTTGTCTAATTTTAGATATTAAATAATAAAAAATTTATTTTATTTGAAAAGATATTTTTTACTTAAAAAGATTAAATAATTTTTTTAATTAAATATTAATTTTTTATATATATACCTATAGAAAAATATAAACATACATATATATATATATATATGTAATATTTCATTATATTTAAAGAAAATTAGATAAAAAATTAATTTATACATTTTTGACAAACAATAGGATTTCAATGACATATTTTTAATAAACAAATGTATTTAAAAATAATTTTTTAAATAAATAAACTAAACAACATATTTGATCAAAATAAAGTGATTATTTAAATAATTCAATTTTTAAATAATGTGATAAGATTTAATTTGCCCAGCCGTTTACATGATTTTAATATCAATTAATATTTAATAAATTAATTATAATTAAACATATCATTTAAATTCATTACAAATTTAATGATACAAAAGTTTTCTAGTATTTTATATAGGAAAAGAAAAATATGTGATTCAGTTCTAAGTAGAGTATGGTTGCTAAAAAATATAAATTAGGAGCTAGCTAGTACAACACGTGACTTATCCACATGATGGATCTACATTTTTATCATGCTTTTGTTACGTTGCATCATAGAGGTAATTTTTGTGCGTGTGAGATTGTGCTAGTTACTAAAATAAGCACTAATCATTGATAAAAGGTAACTCTATTTAATATAATTTGAGATAGATTTTAATTTGATTTGGCATGAGAAGAGCGCTTAATATGAAGGTTCAATCATATACTACAGAGCATGTGTATTTAAATAATGATAAGAGTTTCCAATGTTATAAGTTTATGAAACATGTATTTGGTATATAAAATAATTTTTATAAGTTAACAATTTTTAAAATTTAATAATATTTTTTAAAAGTTAGCAACCCTCACCGGCATAAAACCCATTTATAATGTAAAAAATGTGATTGGACAATTATAAATGCTGTGTAATTATTTTTTAAAAAATAACAGTTAAAAATGGGTATCTTTTAATTAAAAGTTGTTGCCTAGATAGAATATAAATACAAAAAAGGCAGATCTCCTTAGCAATATTATGTTGGAAAATGGGTATACATACCATCCCATCAAATTTATTTCAAATTTATTCCAACTTACTATCAAATTTTGTATTAAAAATAATACAATTGATAATATCTTTAAAAGAAATTCTAAAAAGATTATTAAATTTTTATTACATATTATATTATATTAAATTAAAATTAATATATTATATAAAATTAATAAAAAAATTATTAAATATAATATAAGGTTAAGTAATATATTTTTTAATATAATATTCGATATTATAGGTTAAAAATGAGTAAAATTATAATACAAATTTTTTATATAAAATGGTAAAATTTTTATTACAAAATAGTATTAAGAGTTGGACTCTGAGGTATGAGTTTGAGTAAATCCCACTTATTATTAGTAAGTGGTATCGATTGATTTAAATCCTCTTCTTATCTCTCTTCTATAAGGATAAATAACACTGGTTGAATAAGAAACTGAAGAATAAAATTCACTTCTAAAAATAAAAATAAAAAACATTTTTGCCTTCCTCTAAAACGTGGATATCAATATCTATTATTGAAAAAAAATAAATTTATGAGCCAGGTCATACGCATGTGGTCAACTGCATCCATGTAAACATTTCTAATTGAATCTCCGTCCTTACACTTCATTAACAAACAATTTTACAGATCGCAAGGGAATATCAAATCGTGTACCAAAATACTTATTAGTATTAAAGGGCCTGTTCAATTACATTCACTAATATTCTCCGTATCATGTAATCAAGGAGCCACGACTCACGAGCCACTTAACCTTACGTCTACAATAATATGATATAACAAAATAGGGAAAGTTGGGAAGGAAGAAGAAACAAATTATGTGTTATCAAAACTGTCTTCTCTTCATATGGTCTTTTTCTTCTTTTGCTGCAGTCTCTGCAACTTCCTCCACTTCAGATATATCTGATATGATAACCCCGAAAAGACCATTGAAACGCATCCCCATTGTTTCGATGACAAGGGATTGCCACTCAGTAGGGAAGACACCACAATGCTGACAAATTTGCGAGTAGTGGTGATGGTGGTGTTAGCAAGAGACCCAAATCGGCTTATGGTTAGAAAAATGAAATTCTGGCCTATTGCACCACAGAGACAATAGTAGAAGATATCCCATGCTACTTCCGGATGCTGCTTGCTGAATTGGATCGCCTGATATCCAATACCATTAGGCCAGCCAAACATGTAGATCATGTTGTAAATAGTACCCCATAGATTCATTCCCAACATAATGTCCCAAGCACTTGTCTTAGGGTACCTGACCATAGACGGATCAGCATATAAGAACACTTCAATCGCTGTAAAACATTGGCTTTTATTTTTATTTTTTTCAGAGTGCTTGATGAGATAATATGGTTCAAAAGACAACATAAAATAATCAAATCTGCATCTTCAGAATAGACATGCAAAATTTAGAGGTCAGCCAGTTGAAATTATCCTCAAATCTACTCCACTACCATCATTCTATCAATAAGAAGTTTATAAGACAAGGTGATACTATGTCAACAACTAAATAATCCATTCTCAGGCACTGCACCACGTTTTCCATTTATATCTTCATAAATAATGCAAAGAGATAAAGGGAAAAGGTAATACAAACTACAAGAATAAAATTAATATAAGAGGGTCCTAGTAAGAAACAAATAGGACAACTACAAATAAATGTCTTCTATATTATATAGAACAGCTATTACGGAAAATAATTCATGGAACTTTATAAAACCACTACTAACCGTCTCAAAAGCCTTTTTCTTAGGACGGCTATTGACTGTCTTATTTGTTAACATTTAAGACGGTTAGCAGCCATCCTGTAAATTTTTTATAAACATTTAGGGCTCCTGTTTCTGTTACGCGGCGATTTCACTTGCTTGGACGTATGGAACTTCAGCTCCCAATCTTCACTGCTTTGCTTTACGACCATTGAGCCCAACACTCTCCTTCAAATTCTCAATTATCCTTCCAAACCTCACATTGTCCGAATAAAACAGGAAATAAACTCATTTTCACTTCTATTAGGGCTTCTTCTTCATCATCAACTCAAATTTTGCCTACTTGTACTACTCCAAATGATGAGTCCAAAAAGGTCAAGCTCACTTACATTATACCATTTCGTCTTTTAGCTACTAATTTTACTATTTGATTTATGAGAAAATTCATTGATAGGAAAGAAAGTTTTTCAATTTTCAATTGATGTACGGACCTCCATTGAACTGAGCCCAATTTTTAGAGATATAATTTTGTTATTTTCACAAAGACATCTATATATTTTTGCAATGAGAGCAAACAATTGTGCTTTCCTTGCTCAAACAGTTGGGTTTTGAGTAATGCTTTAGGTGGAAAAGCAATTGAGTTGCAGATTTAATGATTGATGTTTAAATGAAGGGAAATTTGTTACATCTTGTAGGTAGCGAAAAGATTAGAGAGCACTTCAAGGTATTTCAAGAGGATGGGGAGTTAAGAGTTTTAGGGGCAACTGGTTTGCACTGTGGTAGCTTCTGTGATTCTTTAGTTTTCTGTTGTAACTCAGAAGATCACTTCACCTGCTGCTATGTTTTCTGTAACATCTGGTAGGGTCAGAACAGCAGTTGTTTCCTTTTTTGGTCATTCGAGCACCTTCGGTCTTTCTAATAAGCTTCAAAGAACTGCAATGATCCTTCAAAGGTAGGTACTATGGTTTCGCGATAGTACTTTTGATTCCATTGAAACAACATGCGGTTATGGTGTATTTGGATTGTGTTCATATAACTTTTTCTACTAAATGTTTCAACACCAAAGGAGATAACTCTTTCTACCCGGGTTCATATGTGCTTTATGGAAGAAGAATTAAATAAACTTGTGACAGATGAGAATGTGGATTTGACAACGATGGAAAGATCGGTTAAAGTGGGACCTTGGTGCATTCAAGATAATCCAGATTTGCATCCTCCAATGAAAAATGCAATTTTAATGTTGGAAGGGACAATGAATATACCAGTCCCTCCATCTCCACTGCCTCTTTCTCTTCTTTCATGACATATGTATCTAACCCAAGAATCTGTGAGTGATTTTTCTACTATGGTAATCAATATGTATAACTGTAGTTAACATGTTCATGTGTTTGTTTTGTTTCTTCTTTTGATATTGTCTTTTGTACAAATAATGATTTTTCTGTAGTGAATTGAAAGTTTTACACTCCTTTGCCTCGTGTAATTAGTTGGGTGGAATGAAAGGCAATCAATCAAACTCTACTCCCTTTTTTTTTCTTGCTTATACAGGTATTAATAATGCAAGAAATGTACAGAAATGTATATATTATATATATGTATGGGACGGTAGTAACCGTCTTATATTTCTTATAGGACGGTCTTTAACCATCTTATATGTTTGAATCTTTTAAGACAGTTGATTATAAGACGGTTACTTACTGTCCTATATACTTTTTTAGTTGTAGTGACAATAATATCATAAGCAATCAATTAATAAATAACTGGATATAGCTAAGAAAAAGGAGTTTTCTTATCACACCTTGCACTTATGGAATCCTGAGTAGCGTTTGTAAAGCCATCAAATGCTAGGTTCAAGAAACATAGTCCATATCCAAGGGGAGCATTTGGATGAGCCAGCTTGCTAATAGTCTTTGAGCTAGGCTGAAAATAACAAAAGCAAAGATGAAGAGTGAAAATGGATCGATGGCCATGTTTATTTGTTGAATAATCGAAGTAAGATTAAGCAATCAAAAGTGAAAAGACAAATCTGTTGAAAATGGTCTGATAGCCATATTTATTTGTTGAATAATTGAAGCATCATCAAGCAAACAAAAGTAAAAAGACATATAGCTGTTTCAAATAATCTGACCAAGAAATTATCCTAACCTTTAGGAGAGCAAACATGGACACCCCTCCAGCAACAAGGAAAGTACAAAGATACTCAGGAATGCTGTATCTTATACCATAGACTAGAGTCCCCATTAGCATCACTGCAAGGTTAAAAAGATCACTGACTAATCATTTCTTTTTCCATTTAATTGGAAACGTAATAATCAAAGTCGAATAATAATAGATGGCATTATATCAATTTTGCAACTAAGAGACACGAAGTACTCATTGTTTTCAAATCAAATGAGTAAATAAAATAGATGATCACAAGGTTGAATTTCATGCAAACCCATGCTTTATATTAACAGTTCACCACCACATACTTTTATGTGTTCTTCCTGCCAATGAACCCAGATATAATCAATTACAATTCACCAGTTGCACCAAAGAATATTAAGAGCTTCTATTCCATGCAGATAGGTAGCATAATCATTTCCAATTTAAGTACATTCGATAAAAGAGAGACTCGAGAATATATCTACCTGGAATCATTTTTGAGGACTTTGCCAAGACCTGCAATAGGCAAGAAAAACATTGACCTTATAAAAATCATTTGACTTAATGATATAACTTAAAAGGTTACACAAATCGAAAAGAAGAAAATGTTATCATATTCTAAAATTACAAAATAGATGAACGTGTCTTTAGAATACTTTCACACAAGAGGCTAAAGAAATCAGACTAACTAGGGATTCATAACCTGAACGTTAACAGTGAAACAGCCCATTATCCCAAGGCTAGTAAAAAAACACTAATAAATCCTTTCCACTCCAGATAATTGGACCATCAGCAAACATTGCAATGTATCAAAAGCCATAATCTTCAGCAAACCTCTGTTACTCATATCCTTCCTTAAACAACTCTTATCCTAATGAAACGAAGATGAAGAAGCAAAATAGATTGATTTAATCCAATCAAAATCTTAAGCCATATTCCCCAACTAATTCCCAACAATCAGCAACCAAAATTGCAAGACAAGCGACCAAAATGTTAAAACAGCAAAGAAAGTGATAAAATTTAAGAGCGAAAAACTCAATGTACCTGAGCCGGGTAACTGATATACTTGAGGGCTTCGATACCCATGGCGGGTCCAATGGTATTGGTGATACCAGCACTCCAGTATGACCTCCATGGCGCACCACCTCCGCCATTGCTCGACCAAAGTTTTATCACTATTTAGAAAATCCCAAACGATGAAGAAATTTCAGCTTCAATCACGCACATTGCAAGAAAATAACAACGACATACAACCAAATACAATAATAGCTAACAAATCAAAAACCAAAAGTGAACTCACTCATAAAGGACCAGATTAAACATACTACACTCTGGGCCAAGTTTAGGAACGACAGATGCTCAAATCTCTTATTGTCCGGACCAAATCGCTTTGTGGATCTACACAAACGTCACAAAAAAAAACTCAATTGTTTTGCAACTCTAAACGAGTAATTCTGAACGATCTAAATTGAAGAAAATAACTAGTACAAGAAAACAAAGCACCGATCTGCAAAATCTCCCAAAATGCCAGTAGCTTCAGAGATTTACAAATCAATAAACGCAATCTAATCGGCGCATAGACGTAAATTACAAAATTCCTAAAAAGGAAACTTACAGAGTTTCTTGAAGAACACCTTGGTAAATATAAGCAGACCAAATCCCGGCGACGCAGAAGGCCAACAGTAATACTCGGCTTAATCCTGAGCCATGAATTTCCATTTTTTCCACCAAAACGTCGCCGGATTTGGAGATCCGGCCTTCTCAATATCTCTCTATTCTATTTTTTTTTTTTTTGTTCAAGAAAATATCTATATTCTACTAATACTCTGTGAATTTTTACTACTATTCAAACTAATTTTCTTAGTCCAGGGATTAGATAATTAAAAAATAATAAAGAAAAATAAAACAGAATTTTTATAATGGTGAAACAAAGGAAGGGAAAGAGCTGTTGGAATAAATAAAACCGAAATTGGATTATCAGAGCTCAGGACTCGGGAGATTGGGAGAGTGCAACGAAATGGAGGTAATTTTGTTTGTTTTGATGTGCTCTTCCTTTCTTTGTTTATTTGTTTTCAACTGCCAAGTATCTTAGTGCGTCATGTTACGTGGATTTATCTTACGTGGGTGTTTTTTATTGGTCAGTGCCTCTTCGTTGCGCCTCTTATTGGCTGCAAAAACGCGAATTTTCTTTTGTTCGGCGTGATAGATTTATGTTAGCTTGAATTCAACGGTAATAGTATCACTTATATTAAATAAAAATCTAATTAAATTGGGTTTAAATTTAAATTTAAATCATCTCAAATAATTTTAAAAAATTGAGATAATCCATTAATCCGATATAAATATATAAAAATTGATTAAATGTTATAATCTAGTTAAAAACTTAAAATTAAAGAAATATATTTCTTTTCTATCTTTTTTTCGATAGACAAAAAATTTAATGAGATAATTGTATTTAAAGATCATGTTGTTAACTAAAAGTGTTCGAATATAAATTTAAATTCTTATAGCCTATTATATGTATATAAATTCTTATTATATATTGGGATATAATTTTTTTAAGATTTTGTGATACATATCTAAATTTTTATATTTATTAGTATTTTTTTATAATTAATTAATTATTATAATATAATAAATACGTGAGAAGTTGTATTATCTCATATAATGTTGTTTGAATTAATAAACTTTAATCATTAAACATATTTTTTATTTATAAAAAAATTTAAATTAACAAGAAAAACATACAATTAATAATTCGTGATAATTTGTGTCAGTTTAAACCAACTTGTTTGTTTTTGATTTATGTTTAAACTTATTTTTATTAACTCAAACTAAATTTAAATTGAGGTAAAGTTAAATCAATTTAGACTGAATTAATTAATTTAACTCGAATTAGTTTAATTTATACGAATTATTATAAATTTGGGGTAATGTTATATAACATAATCCGTGAATCAGCATTTAAATATACTATAAATATATAGATTTATTGTAAAGATATAAAATAAATTAAGATAACAATTAAATAAATTTATAAAATCTTGATAATTAAGTAATATTGAGTAATTAGTTAAATAAAAAATATTTTTCAAATTTGTGTGCTAACCTCGTATTTGGATGGTACTTAAAGGTATTTTAATTATCTTTTATTTTTTATTTATATTTTATATTATTAAAATACTTTGTTTTAGAATCTTAGTTTAAATATTGATATAATTTTTTTTTTAAATAATAATCAATTTTTTGTTTAAAATATTCTTCGACACTTTTAATGAATGATTTTTCTATTTTTAGATATTAATTAGAGATAAAAATAATAATTTTTTTTCTTAAATTTGTGTTCGATACTTCGTACTAAAAGTTGTCAAAAAAATAAAAATTGTTAACTTCATGCTTACGAGAAAAAACTATAAATAAGTTCTAAAAATTATAACATTTTAACAATTTAGTTGACACTAGGAAAATATTTTTTATAAATAATTGAGAAAAATAAATTAAAAAGTCACAAAAATGTTAAATTGTTGGTTAGTAATATTTTCTTTTTACAAAGATTATATAACATTCACTAATTTTTTAATAAGAATCGTAAAAATACAAACAAAAAAATTACACTTTTAAAAATTAATAATTTTTTAACTTTTTTTAGCTGTAGTTAATTTTAAAAAATAATATATATATATATATATATATATATAATGGGTGAATAGGATTTTTTGACAAATTAAAAGAAAGTTTAAAGTTTTGTGTTAAAATATTTAAGTTGGTTTAAGTTTTAATTTTTTAAAATTTCAATTCATTTAATTTAATAATATTATAAATTATAAAATAAGAACATATAATATTTAAAATAATATATATTTTATAAAATTTAAATTTAATTTATACTTTATATCTATTCGGAATGAACTTGTGGCTTTAAAACGGTTCTTAAATCTTAAAATTATTTAAGTAAAGTGATAATCAATTTTTTTTGAACTTAATCGAATTTTTAACTAATTTGAATCAAGGCAAATCAGTGTGGCTAAATTTACTTCTTGGGTATGACTTTAGAATACATAGACTTCAATATTACATGCGGGAATTTTTTTTGGGTAGTTTTTGTTGTTGAATCGTTTCATCCCTTAGAAAAAAAAAATCTATGCAAGAGAAAGATGAGTACATTCTATGAGAAAGGTATATTCAAATGCCTCTAGTATTTCTGTATTGTTAATTTTTTTCTCTTTCTATGCAAGTGTGACTTTTTTTTTTCTTTCTATTTTTCCATATTCAAACTTTTCATAGCTAGGGTTCAATTTTTCTTAAACTTGGTACTTCCTTCATTTAATAATAATTAACGTCCATAATAAAAATGATTAATATCATATCAATTCGTTTGACAAAGGAGTCATATTTAGCCATCCAATTGTCATGTTCATATCATATATAGTCATTTTGTATTAAGGTCGTTTTCGAATTGGGTTATAAATGTCAACTCCAAAAAATATTCCTTTTATTTGGTGAAAATGTTACTATATATATTTTTCATCTCCAATCCATTATATTAAATATCAATCTAAAAAATTATATTTTTTTACAAAAATATAGTATCCTTTTATTTTTTATTAATTATTATATCCATTCAATCAATTAATTAATTATATATTATTATTATCAATTAATAATAAATTAAAAATTATATTTTAAGAAAAAAAATTACATATGTGTTCGTTATGATAATCAAGTTAAGAAAATACAATAAATAAAAAAAATGTAAAATCGGTGTCTTCTCTTTAATTTGGATCATCGAAATGCTACCTCATTAGGTCGCTTCTTACTTGAGGGAATTGAGATAAAATTGTCTCTTTCTCTTAAAGCAAGGACATTTATGAAGTTTGAGCCGAAAAACTAGTGATGAAGTTTCAATTCTCATAGTCCAAACTTGGGTGATCAGCCTACTTTGTTACTCCATTTTCATTTTATAAATTAGTTGTTTGCAACAATGTTTAGGAACCACTTATAAATATTCACTAGAATGTTTCACAGTACATTAGCATGTGTTTGAAGGTGCTAGAATGTGTTGGAATATTCTAGAACATGTTGTATGGTTCATGAAGGATGTAGAAGTCTTTAGAAGCTTTTGGAACATCCTAGAGCTTGCATGAAGGAACTAGACAATCTTAGAAGACTCTAGAGTTAGTTAGACTTGACTAGAAGGTCCTAGAATCTTGTGGTATGTTGTAGATAAAACTAGAACAATGTAGATACTCTAGTACATTCTAGACATGGTAAGATCTAAAAACTTGTGACATAATCTTAGACTTGGTCCCACACTATAAATAGGCCTTTTGGTCTTCATTTGTATCCATCCTTGGGGATCCTTGGGAAGTTGTAAGATAACCTCTCTAGAGAAATACAAAGCATACTTCACATAATATAACCCTTCTCTCTTAGTACCACACCCAATGATCTCCTTGGTGAGAATATCCTGTAGAAGACAAAAGGTAGAATACATCAATACTACACAGTTAAGATCTGAAGTGACCTGAATTACAGACATTAGTCTGTTTGAAAGAGAGGGTACAAGTAATGTATTAGATAATGATAATGAAGGAGATAAAGTCACTGTTTCAGCCCCTGTAATTGGATAAGTGACCCCATTGGCATTGGCAACACGACTCCGTCTCGGCTAGGTTGTATTGGAGAGATCTTTTGGGTCAAATGTCATATGATCTGTAACTCCAGAGTTTAGAATCCAATCCTCATTATCACTACGAATAGAGATGTGAAATGCTTTACTTGAAATACCTGGATCCTGGGAAGATTCGGCTTGAGGAATAAGGGATAGTGATGCATTATTGGTAGCCACAACGACTCATTCAGTGGTTTCCCGTTTCTTCCGTGCTTGAAGATCATTCCACCATTCTGGATACCCATGTAGTTTGAAGCAATTTTCACGGATGTGTTTGGAGTTTCTACAATGGCCACATTTCATGTCAATATATGGTGGATTTCCCGTGGATTTCTTGCTACCCAAAAAAGTTCCTGGTTTTGGTGGCATTTGATTATGGTGTCCCATGATCCCTTTGAAAGCCATAACTACTCCGGGTGTCGTATCTACACCCGTGATCATCATGGTCTGTCGGACCTCTTCCGTACGGATGAATCCATAGGCTTGTTCCACCGTAGGGAATGGTTTGATTTGAAGCACATCATTTCGAGTTTTATCTAGTCTTTCATCAAGTCCATCGAGGAAGGTATACACTTGATCTTCCTGTACGATGAAGTTGTATTTTTGTATGTCAGTCGCACACTCCATTGGATTAGGACGATGGAAATCAATTTCTCGCCACAACCCTTGAAGGTCATTGTAGTATTTTTCAATGGATCCACCCGCCTGCTTCATACGAGTAACTCGACGGCGAAGATCATACACTTGAGACGTGTTTGTCCCATCATAGTAGGTGATAGCAGCAGAATCCCAAACCTGTTTCGCAGTTGAGAATCAAATAAAATTTGCAATCAAGGAAGGGTCCATCGAATTGATCAACTACCTTTTGAGAATGGAATTTTCATTGCACCATATCCTAAATGAGGGGTTCGTTTCAGCAGGTTGAGGAAAATCTTCATTAATATATCTCAGTTTGTCTTTGCCAGAGATATACATCTCCACCACCTGGGACCACAAGGCATAGTTAGATCCTCCCAACTTGATACTAATGGGAGTAGTTGACGCTTCAGTTAGCGAAGGTTGTGAGGTGGTTTGAGCTCTAGTTAGCACTTCCGTCATTTTTGTAGTCAACTCATTCAATATGGAGTTGGTGGTTAAATCTCTAGATTCTGGCATGAATCTATCACTTCTATTTTTTTCCTTTTTTTTACACATCAGCCACTATATATATATATAATCAAAATGTAACCCTAATTGTTTTTCCTATTTACGCAGAGCGACGTCCTTCTTCTTCTAATCTTCCTACGCGAATTGATCAAGATGGTCGAACCCTAGCCGATTACAACATCTAGACGGAGTCAACCCTCCATCTGGTCCTCTGTCTCCGTCTCTGTGGTAACCCTAATTCCTTTCCTCAATTCGTGCAACTTCTTCTACTACGTTCCATTTTTTCTTTCCAGCTTTGCAGGCTCTCTTCTATAGAGCTTAATTTTCTCTTCTCTCAGATTAACCGAAATGGTGCAGCCAGAGGTTCAGACGAATTCAACCCTCTCTCAGACACAATCAACAACGTTAAGGCCAAGATCCAAGACAGAGAGGGCATCCCACCTGACCAACAGAGGCTGATCTTTGTTGAGAAGCAGCTTGAAGATGGTCGCACCCTTGCTGATTATAATATTAAAAAAAAAGATCAACTCTTCATTTGGTTCAACCAGGTGACACAACTTCACGCACAAAGACACACTCCACAAAAAAAATGTTACTGAGAAGACGAACGGAGTAAATCGAGTAAGCCAGATCAGTCACCCCTGATCCTAGTAAACAACTTATCAGCCAAACCTAACTATTTTTGCAGAAACAAAGATCGAAGATTTGAAAAGTTAAGACTCCAAAGCTTTAAGAAAATAGTTGTTGATAACTACTAATAAGGTATTGCATATGCCTCATATTGATTATCTGTATACAACAACTGCATTTCCTCACTGAATAATTTTGAATTGATTATTGATCTGATCTCTGGGTTCAATAGAATGGTCTTTGTTTTAGATTCAGACCACAAGAATCCAAATTGGAAACTCGAAGTCTAGGGTCTCCATTCACACCAGAATGGAAGAGATTTGTATCCCAACAGCCATACCAATACACCAGATCAAACCAATGTCGAGGAGAACAGAAAATAGTGTAACAGGTAGTAACGTAGGGTTTTTATTTCTTTAGGTCAGTCATAATCTGATTTGATACCATGTCAAAATATATTTTTCTGTTCTATTTTTTCTGTACAAGAGTATAGTATTTATATACTAAGAAAATGGAAAGAAAACAAATTAAAACATTATTCTCTGTCAGTATCATTCTTGTATGTCACATTAATGCTTGTTATCTGACACATATTACTGTATTATTGTTTGTTTGTTGTCTGTCACAGTACTCACACATGCCAACATATGTTTCATACAAATATATACGTGACTATTTGTTACCGAGTTGGGTCCAATCATACTACATAATAACTTACTATGTTAAGTATTAAGTTAATATCTAAAGAAAATTGACTAATTAAAATATTATATTTATTATATAAATTAAACATTATATTGTTGAATATGTTGAAGAATAGATATTATTTTTACTTAAAAATACACAAACATTTAAAATTATATATGAATGGTTATTAATAATGTTAATTTTACCGATAATCAATTAATGCATTTTGAGTTACAATACTAGTCTCTTTATTTTTGATTTATACATGTATAAAAAAGATTCTTAAAATATAGTATTTTTGTATTATATATATTAAAAATTAACAATATTATTAAATAATAAAAAGAACATATTAAAATAAAAATTAAAACAATACTTTTTTATTTTTTTTATGTTTTATTAATATTTAGAAAGTTATCACAATAAATAATATGGTATCGAATATATAGCGTTCCTATTCATCACATTACTTCAATGCAAAAATTTAAAGCCCCCTTTGTGCAAGTTTTAGTAAAAAAATTGAACATCTTTTCAGATGCTCTAAGAGGTATTAGGCAGGATAACACGAAAACTTTCAACATCTATACAAGCTTGCTTAGCAACAGTGCCTAGCTCCAACACTAACGCATCAAGCATCAAATTGTTCAATGCTTCTCCAAAACAGCTCCAAAAACCAAACGCTTAACTTAGCAGTAGATTCACCACCTATCCTCTTTCTCTTAAGAACTGGTTCATTAACTAATTAAAACTCCATACAAAAGAAGCCTTTGAAAATGGGTAAATTATCTATATATATATACACCCATAGTCAGATACATCACTATTTTTTATTAAAGATTTGAAATAATATATTTATATACTCAAAATAAAAAACATTATTACATTGAATGAGAAATTGAATACATTAAAAAAACCATCATCAAGCTGAGAGAAAATTGTCTTTACTGATTTTTTTATTGGACTATAAATCTTTTCCTTTAAATGATCTACATTTTTTTATATTAATGATTTACGTTATATTCGTTGAAAATAATGTAAATTTAAATAAAAAAAAATGGTAAGAAAAAATGCAAAATTTTCTTCTCTTAAAAAACTTTATCCGATGTTAGTTTTTTTTATATATCTTAAGAAGTGTTGATATAGAGAAGAATTTATAATTGAGATTAGACCCCAAAAGATACCCATTTTTGTAGAAGAGGAGAAAACTAAGGCAATTGTTAAGTCACACGTCTGACGTTATTTTCTGGCCGAGCCAAGTGCATGTGAGACAAAAGATGTTATTTTTCTTAACCATGAAAAATTTCGCTTCTATTTTTACTGCTGAAAAACCAATAATGTCTAATTCTCCTACTGAAGCTACAACTAATGACTTAGACACTTGGATAGAAAATGATTTTTTTATGTAAAAAAATTATTCCTAATGGTTTAGTTGATGATTTTTATGACTACTATAATTCTAATAAGTCAGCTAAGGAAATTTGGGATACATTTCAAAAGAAATATGACACTGAGGAAGCTGAAACAAAGGAATTTGTTGTTAGCAGATACATAAAGTACCAAATGATTGATGAAAAATATGTGGAAGTTCAATCACATAAATTGCAAAAAATAGCACATGAAATAACTTTTGAAAGTATGACTTTAGATGAACAATTTCAAGCTGTTGTTATTATAGATAAATTATCCCCTACATGGAAAGATTTTAAGAATGCATTTAAACAAAAAAAACTAAGGAATTTTATTTAGAAAGTCTTATAACCCGTTTACGAATAGAAGAAGAAGCCCAAAAACAAGATCAAAAATATGAAGTATTTGTTGTCTTAAACAACAGTGCCAATCAGAAATGCTCTTCTGTAATTTTGAAACCTAAAGGAAGAAACATGAAAACTCATAATTGCAATAATAACCAGAACCATAACAACCAAAATAGAAACATAAATCCTCCACGGAATGGACTTCATCCCCTCTCAAGAAATAACACATTCATGTGTTATAGTTGTAATAGGCTTGGCCACTTGGCTAGGAATTGTCGGAATAGGAATCGTCTTACCCCGTAGGCGAACCTTACCAAAGATGAGGTTATTGCTATGATATTTGAAATCAACTTTGTTGGTGGATCCGTGGGGTGGTGGGTAGACACTGGTACTTCTCACCATGTTTGCTACGATCATGACATGATCAAGTTTTATTATGTGTCTGAGGATAAGAAAGTGCTGCTAAACGACTCCCACTCCATTAAAAATTGTTAACTTAAAGGATGTCCAGGATACCCTAGAGATGAGAAAGAACTTAGTTTCACGTTATCTTCTTAACAAAGTTGGGTTTACTCAAACTATAGGTGTTGATTTGTATACAATAACTAAGAATAATGTTTTTGTTGGGAAAGGGTAAGCCACTGAGGGCATGTTTAAATTGAATATTGAAAATAATAAAGCTTATTCTTATGCTTATATCTTATGTTATTTTAATATTTAGCATGCTAGACTTTGTCATGTTAATAAACTCATAATCAAGAACATAAGTACCTTAGAACTAATCCTAAATTATCTTTAAATAATTTTGAAAAATGTGATTTTTACAGTCAAGTTGAAATAACTAAAACTTCACATAAATCAGTAGTTAGAGAATCTGAACCTTTAGACTTAATATACTCTCACATATGTGAACTTGATAGTATTTTAACAAGAAATGTAAAATGTTATTTTATAACTTTTATTGATAATTGTTCAGACTATATTTATATATATCTAATGAAAAATAAAAGTGAAGCGTTTGACATGTTTAAAATATTTATGACTAAAATTGAAAATCAACTTAACAAAAAAAATAAAAAGATTTCGATGTGATAGATACACTGAATATGATTCAAAAAATTTCAATATTTTTTTATAAAACTAGTGAAATCATTCATGAAAAAAATGCACCTTATTCTCCTGAAATGAATGGAAAAATTGAAAGAAAAAATACAACTTTTACTGAATCAATTGTTGCATTTTTATTAAACTCTCATGCTGATTCCTATTAGTGGGGAGAAATTTTATTAACTATTTACTATGTGCTAAATAGAGTACCTAAATCTAGTAGTAAAATTTCACCATATGAAATTTTAAAAAATAAGAAACTTAACTTAACTTAACTTATTTTAAAACTTGGGGTTGTTTAGCCTATGTTAGGATTCCTGGTCCTAAAAGAAATAAACTTACTAGTAGAGTATATGAATGTGTGTTCATAGGATATGTTGTGAATAGTAAAACTTATAAATTCTACGACTTAAATGATCATGTAGTTATAGAATCAAATGATGTTAACTTCTACGAACATAAGTTTTCCTTTAAATTAAAGAATAGTGGGGGCTTGTTTTCTAGTATTTTACCCATAACTAGAACTAGTGAAAAAAATGAGGAACTAGACACTAAAATTAGGATAAGTAAACGAGCTCAAACCCCTAAGGATTTTGGGTCTGATTTTTATGCTTATACCTTAGAGAAAGATCTCCAAACTCTTCAAGAAGTCTTATCTTCTTTAAATGACAACTTATGGGAAGAAGCCATAAATGATGAAATGGACTCTCTTGAGCATAATAGAACTTGACATTTAATTGAATTAACTCTTGGTTGCAAAACCATAGGATGTAAATGGATACTAAAGAAAAAATTAAAACCAGATGGTATTATTGAAAAGTACAAAGCTCGTCCTATAGCCAAAAAGTATAAATAAAAAGAAAATATAGATTTCTTTGATACCTTTTTACTAGTCACACGAATAACTTCCATACGTGTGCTTTTCTCTCTTACCATAGGATGTAAATGGGTACTAAAGAAAAAATTAAAACTAGTTGGTACTATTAAAAAATACAAAACTAGTCTTATAGCCAAAAGGTATAGGCAAAGAGAAAATGTAGATTTTTTTGATAACTTTTCACCAGTCTTATGAATAACTTCCATACGTGTGCTTTTATTTCTTGCTGCTATCCATGATTTAGTAGTGCACTAAATAGATGTTAAAACTGCCTTCTTAAATGGTGACTTAGAAGAAAAGATTTATATGGATCAACCTAAGAGCTTTATTGTCCCAAGTCAAGATAATAAAGTTTGTAAACTAGATAAATTCCTTTATGGTAAAAAAAAAATACCTAAGCAATTGCATGAAAAATTTAATAATCTAGTTATTTCACATGGATTCAAAATGAATGACAGTGACAAATGAATTTATTACAAATCAAAAAATGACATTTTCACCATTATATGTTTACATGTGAATGACATGCTTATTTTTGGGTCAAATATTCATGTTATGAATAATGCGAAATTTTTGTTGTGTGCTAACTTTGATATGAAAAATCTTAGAGAAGTGTTGTCTCTTTTAAGAGAACATAAAACGTGCAAGTATACACGGTCACAAGTAATAAAATTTGATAAGTAAAGTATCGTTCTCACAGAGATTTGTTACTATCGTTTGTTGAGTACTAAAATTATTTCACTCTGATTTTATCCAAAATAATCATTAATTGGAAGATGTTAACTAAAGAGTTTTATAACAAAATAAAAGAATTCTAAAATTGCAGTTTTTCACCAAATTAATTCACTCGAATCATATTATTTTCTCTTGATTTATATTTTTTTAGTAAATTTAATTTGTCAACCAAAAACTTCTAATTTTATCCATACATCTCTTCCGAGCTCCGTATAAGCACACCTCGTTAAATTAATTCACTATATTCCTATGAGAATTAAATTCACCAAAATTAATTACATTCTAAGTTCGCAAATGGCCACACATACGATAAAAGTATATTCCTATCATTCATATATACATGTTATTCTATCCAAGAACAATATACACAAAAATGCTTCTTCCAAGTTTATTTGAGTGCCACAAATCAATTGATAAATTTTCCAATAATCAAAAGCATTAAGCACAAATAGAATAAACAAATTAAAAGTCTTATAAAACTTTCAAAAATAATTAAACTCAAGCTTCATAAATTTAGATAAAATACAACCCTAGAAAAATTAAATTACTTCATAAATTAAAATTAAAATGACAGCAGTTAAGGAATATTGGCTCCAAAACACAAAGAAAATTAAAACATTTCTACTCCAATTTAATTCAAATTAATTTTTAAACTTTATTTAATTGTAATTAAGCCCTTTACTAATTTAAATTAACTTTTAAACTTTTGTTAATTACAATTAAGCCTGATTTTAATTCAAATTATAGTTTTGACTTTTATTAATTGCAATTAAGCACTCTTTTATTTTAAATTATATTTTTAGACATAAATTTGCAATTAAGTACTTTTTTGATTCAAATTATTTAATTTTCTTTAAAATATATTCCTTAACAAATAAACAGTAAATATTAATTTATTCCACTAAAATTAACTAAAAATGTCAAGAACATAGCAATTATAATTAATAAAATAGATTAAAATAACTATATAAAATACAGTTATCAAGAAACGAGTGTAATCCTTAATATAAAGATTAGTAGGTCTAAAAATGGACTTTCTCTAAATCAATCTCATTACATTGAGATTGAGAAGATTTTACATAAATATAATTACTTTAATTATAAACCTGCATGTACTCCTTATGATCCTAGTGTAAAGTTGTTCAAGAACATTGGAGACAGTTTTAGACAAACTGAGTATGCAAGCATCATTGGTAGCTTACGTTATGCTACTGACTGTACTAAGTCATATATAGCTTATGTTGTGGGACTATTATGTAGGTTTACGAGTAAACCTAGTATAGAGCATTAAAATGCAATTGAAAGGGTCATGAGATACCTTAAGAGAACTATGAACCTTGGATTACATTAAAAGAAGTTTCATGTTGTCTAAAAGGTTATAACGATGCTGATTGGAACACCCTATCAGAAAACTCCAAAGCAACTAGCGGTTATATACTTAGCATTGTTGGTGAAGCTGTTTCTTGGAAGTTTAAGAAATAGAAAAATTTGGCTCAATCTACGATAGAGTATGAAATGATAGTACTAGCTACTGCTAGTGAGGAAGCAGGCTGGTTAAAGAAGTATGTTAGTTGAGATCCCTTTATAGGAAAGACCGATACCAGCTGTTCTGATCCCCTGCAATAGTACCGTGGCTATTGTAATGATTCAAAACTTTTATTACAATGGAAAGATACGACATGATGAAAATTTGGCTGATCTTTTGATGAAAGGATTAGCAAGAGAGAAGGTTTTCAAAGGGTAATAACAAGTCATAAAGTGACACGAGATTAATTATGCTATTATGAAGTCCTAAAGTGACAGAAATGATGAGTTGATTATTAACTCGTAACGAATTCTATATTCTATATTCTAAAACATCAACACTATGCAAAGGTTCAAGTCGATAGACACATTTTGTTGATACACAATCATATACTTTTAATTGATTGGTTGTTTGATAAAAATTACTTTTATATAAAATTCAAGTGAAAGATTATATAAAATAGTGTGAATTTAAATAAAAAATGATAAGAAAAAAGTGCAAAATTTGTTTCTCTTAAAAAAATGTCCCACGTTGTTTTTTACATCTCTTAAGAGGTGTTGATATAGAGAAGGATTTACAATTAAGGTTGGACCCCAAGGGACACCCACTTTTGTGGAATGAGTGATGACCTAGACAATTGTGAAACCACACACGTGTCGTCGTTCGTCCAACCAACCAACCAAGCCGAGTCGAGTATAAGTGCGTATGTGTGTGTGTGAGGTGAGATGACACTTTAGTTTTTTTAAAAAAATTCATTATTAAAATTATTTTTCCAACAACCAAAATTTCATTTTTTATCCAAATTTAGTCACCCAAAACCTAACAATTATTTTTTAACCGTTTCGTTCTATTATTGTGTGAACATTTTTGCTATTATTGTGTGAACGTTACACGCACATTCATTCAATTTCAGTTATAAAAAGAGAGCAACAACTCTCAGTTTTTACAGAATTAAGAAAATGTTCTTCACAGCAAACCTAAAAAAAGAAATTTTTTTTTTTTAGTTTTTCGAACAATATAAATACTTTAGAGATGTAGCATTGCAGACTTCATTAATGTAATGAAGCTTCGATATAGAAAAAGAAATATAAGTTGTTTTATCATACGGACGATAAAGTTGTGTTTGCTTGTACAAATTTAAATAAAATTGTGAAACGTCTTAAAAACGATTTAGTTCGCGATTCAACTCAAGTAATATTTTTCAATATATCGGTAATATAATTCATATCTTATTTTTATGTATCTACTAACAATAATATTATATATTAATGATACTATTAATCTATATTATTAAATAAAATAAAATAAATAATCTATAAAAATCAATGAAAGAGTAAAGATTAGTAGAGATGCCGTATCACTCGGCTACTACTTAATATCAAAACGAAGTCCACTTCTTCCTGACCAAACACGTCATGCATGACCTAGCCAAGGCGTAGTTGGCTAGTAGCATCTTCACAATTTATTTTTCAAAATGTTTTTTTAAAGTTCATTCAGGGTCAAAATAGATAGTGACATATATATTTAAACTTAAATATATACATTTAAATTGAGCAAGTAATAAAAGTCATATTCATGTTTAACACATTGTCATGTTTAACACATTGTCAAGAGTTCATACCAATACGTTTAATAAACCAATACCAATGACGTGAGTTAACTTTCGGCTATAAACTATAATCAGAAATATAGTCAAGCAAGTCCCACCACGTACTATTAAAAAATAACATTTTAATAATATATAATTAAAATTATATTTATTTATAAAACTTTAAAAATTATTTTTCAAAAATAACCATAAAAATTATAAGACGGGATATTTATTAAATATATATTAATATTATATATATATATATAATTTTAATAATAAAATACATAGTATTTTATATACTTACATTGAATTTTATTATTTATTATTTAATTTAAAAATATATATTAAATAATTAAAAAATAAAAATTAATATTAATATTTTAAATAATATAATAAAGTAAGAATTATGTTAACATTTTTATTTTTTTAAATTAAATATATTTTTGAGTAAATATTAAAAATAAAAAAATTAAACATTGAAAAATTATTATAAATATATAACTAATAATTATTAACGGAATTTATATAAAACAATTATAATTATTAAGATAATTATCCCGACTTTACATGTCTATTCCTAAGTGGAATTTGAATTAGTTGTCAATTAATATTTTATTGTTATAAACTTCTTTATTTTAGAAAAATAAATCTTTAAATATATATTTTTTTATTATGAAAATTTGTTGTTAAAATATTTAAAATAGTATTATTAAAATAAATATTCATTAATTTGTTAATTCAATAAGGAATAAAGATACAAAATCATTATAAAAAGTTGATAAATTGTGTTGTTAAATTTTTTTAAAATGTTTAAAAGAGTATTATTAAAATAAATATTCAATTAATTTATTAATTTAATAAAAAAATAAAAAATAACTATTTTATGAATAATATGTATAATAAAAAAAATTAAACTAGTGCTTAGACTTCATAACCTTTTTCTTGCAATAAAAAACAAAGCAACCCAAAAAAAAAAAAACAAAAAAAACAAAAACGAAGCCAACAGACTATATAATTATAGGGTTTTCAACAAAGAGGGCATGGAGATATTTTTTTTTACGTCCACTATTTATAATTTATTTGTATCCCTACTTAAAATATTTACATGGACGTATAAGTTATACTCAATGTAGAATGAATACCTTGAAATGAAAAATAAAAATTGAAGTAATATTTTCAATATTATTTTATTTCTAAAAGAAAATTGATAAAAAATAAATCAATAATAAATATTTTATCATAAAAAATAAATTTTTAGTTATTAAATAATAAAAATAAATAATAAATATGTAAAAGGAAAAATAAAATATATATAATAATAAATACGTAATCTTTTTATATTAAAAAATATTGATAAGATCTTTTTATAAATTAGTTTGAAATAATAACAATAAATTATAAAATAATAATAATAAAATTTTAAATTTTTTAAATTTAAATAATTTTTATAAAAATTATTTATGTTTTACTAAAATAAAAATATAAAATATAAAATGAATTATTTATTATTACTTTGAGTTTAAATATAATTAAATTAACAATAAATTAATTTTTATATATATTTATTAAAATAAAATATTTAATTTTAAAAACGAAATGAATATAATCACTGTTTTACTTTAACTAATATTATAAAAAAATAATTTTTATTTTTATTTATTATCTTTATTCTAAAAAAAAATTATAACCCTCTGTAATTAAGAATAATTGATAATTAAAATTGTGATTATATGTAAAATTTTAAAAAATATTCTACAAAAATAATCATAACTGATAAAACGTAAGAAGTCGATAATTATTATAATATCGAAATTATGATTAATTAAAATCGAATATATATTACTATTATTATTTTATATACATATAATTACATAATAATATATATTATTTTAATATATATGTTAAATAGTTAAAAAAATAAAAAATATTATCAATATATTAAATTAAAAATTAAGTTAATATTTATTTTTTTTAAAATTAAATATATTTTTAAATAAATATTAAGAAAATAAAAAATATAATTAAATTGTAAAAAAATTATTATTAACTCATATCTTATTATTATTAATAAAATATAATTAAATTAATATAAAATGATTTTAATTATTAACTTAACTTTCCACGCAATTCATATACATACATATTAAAGAATACTAAATCGTGTGAAAAGATGAGATGAACAAATCACCAAAAAAAGAAGAAGTAAGGAATACACGTCATTGGTGATGGAATGCACACGAGTAAAAGTAAATGTATCAATATTAACTGTGTTAAATGTATAAAAAGAATTTATCTAAAAATTAATATTTTGATTTTATTATAAATAATATTAAATAAATTGTAACATGAGTAAAAGTAAATGTATCAATATTAACGGTGTTAAATGTATCCATCCGTCATGACTAGTTAAATATTTAGTTTATTGGCCCTTGCATCGGAGACAATACAACTTGTTAAATATTTGATTTTATATGACACAGCACATTAGTTAAAAAAAAGTGATAGTACACCTACGTAATGGATTGGATTAACACGTTAAATACTAAATATATAAATATTTATATATTATCAAATATGGATACAGTAAAATAGTTAACATTTATATTTATACATATGATAGGGATGTTTGACTCTCAATAATAGTATTTTTTTTAACTAATGATAGGATTTGTATATCTATTAAGATGGTATGATTTTTTTACACCTTTAATCAATTTATAATAGTATTTTATTTATGATTTAATTACATATTATAATTTATTTTAATAAGTATGATTTTATTTTATTTAATGTGTTATTTTTGGGTGGTAACAAAAATATTTATTATTTATAAAATTATGATATATATATATATATTATAACTTAAAAATATATCTAAAAAAACTTTAAAATTAAATTATATAAAATCTTTTAGATTTATTTATTTATATTTTGCTCATGTTTTTAAATAACATTAAACTACTTTGGTGTGACTGCGCTGCCGATTATATTTTGATAATGTTGTTAATTTTGTTTGTTTTGACATTCTTCTATTTCTTCTTTATTCCTAGTAGTTCATTTGAACGGAACTCTGTTTATCTTCCACAAATAGATAGTTCATGCTTACTTCTTCGAAAGTTCTCATACGCAAATCAGTCCACGTTCAAACCCAGAAGCTGCTTTCATTTCTTCCCGGCAATCAACACTTATCAATTTTTTTTATATAGAGAATTTTCTGATCTCTAATCAACAAATAGTGTACGAAACTTGAGGAAATAAATCTTAGACTGCTAGATGGGTAACTGTCAAGATTCATCTGCTAAAGTTGATACTGCTCATAGCGCTTGTGTTACGTCCGGTAAACTTAAGCTGGACTCTGTTCTTTTTATTTTCATGTTTAAGTTTCTTCTTCTTCTTCAATAAGCTGGTCTCGGGTTTTGATGGGTTTTTTTTAATAATGATTTTTGGAGCTCGGATTTTGATTTTTGTGGATTGGAACTTATAAATGTTTCAGAATGGTAAACCTTGGCTTGCGTATTGATTTTAAATGGGTTCATGAGTGGTTTAATTTCTGGGTTTTCCTTGGTTTCAGTTAAATGTCGAAGCTCATTCGGCTTTACTTTTTTTTTAAGCGTAACCTACCTATGGCTAGGGTTGCTTGAAGTGTTCTTGCCTTCGTTATTCTTCCACGCTTTTATAGGCCATATATCTGTGTCTAGTGTAAAGAGGTGGCTTTTTTTATTTTTATTTTAAAGTCAAATGCAGTAATTCAATTTTTAGTATATTGGAAATGGAAATCATAGGGTTTTTCTAACTAGTTGTTGTATAATGTCTTCTTTGTGTACCAAAAGCTAGTTTATAGGGGTTATTAGATGTTATTATTTTCTGTAGTTGTTTGGCAGTTTAAACTTTATTTTTGCTTTACAATGAAGTACCTGTATCTTTCATTGGATACCTTATGACTTTTTATTTATTTATTCTAGTGAATAAGCTTTCTGGTGAAACAATATGTGTTGAGCTTTAGCTTACTATAGGTAGCTGCCTTCGGATTTGCTACTAATTTTGATGTTAAATTAGTATGGAACCCCAAATAAAAATGGAAAAAATAAAGAAAAGAATATACACGTTTTTTATGAATAAATTTTGCACCCTTGATGATAGTATAAAGATTGCTATAAGAAGATATACAATTTAAGACTGATCAGCCGTTAAATTAGAGGGCATATGTTTTTTCGATTCTATTTTTCTCTAAATAACTGACATTTTCCTCTGCCAGCAAGCGCAAACAGCCATTCTTCAGCTTCCTCTAGCTTGACCACATCATACAGTGGACAGAGCAATGCTTCAACTGTTCCTACACCAAGAACTGAATGTGACATATTGTCATCTCCAAATTTGAAAGCCTTCTTATTCAATGAGCTTAAAAATGCCACCCAAAATTTTCGCCTGGACAGTCTTCTTGGAGAAGGAGGATTTGGTTATGTTTTCAAGGGTTGGATTGATGAAAAAACACTTGCACCGGCAAAGCCAGGTTCTGGAATGGTTGTTGCCGCTAAGAAGCTTAAACCTGAAGGTTTCCAAGGGCACAAGGAGTGGCTGGTAAATTTCTTCTTTGCTTTCTTCAAGTGTGTTTCTGTGCAAAATGTGTTATGCTTCTACACTAATAACCACTTCATTTCAGACTGAAGTAAATTATCTCGGCCAACTTCATCATCCCAATCTGGTCAAGCTTATAGGGTACTGCTTGGAGGGTGAGTACCGGCTATTGGTCTATGAATTCATGCCCAAGGGAAGCTTAGAAAATCATCTATTTAGAAGTAAGTGATGAACTGACTAGTTTAATTTGGAAGCTTTCTCCACTCTATAGCCAAATATTATTTGTAATTATATGATTTTTTTTAATAATTCTGCATACTCATGGGCAACTCTTGTTCATACTAAGCTGTGCCATTGATAACCTTTTCCAGTGTGTCTCTATTTATTGTACCAATGCCTATGTAACTCAAGAATAAGGTTGTATTTTGGGTATCTAGAAAGTCCTTTTTGTTGCGTTGAGAACTTCGTAATCCTGAATTTTGTGTTCTGTTAAGCAGGAGGGCCGCGACCCCTTCCATGGGCAGTAAGGATGAAAGTGGCTATAGGTGCTGCCAGAGGTCTCACGTTTCTTCATGAGGCCGAATCACAAGTCATATATCGTGATTTTAAGGCTTCTAACATTTTACTTGATGCGGTAGGTGAGATGAAGGAAAAAGTATGAATTGTATTAGTTCCGGATTTTCTAACTACTATGTTTTGAATTCAATGTATTACTGACAAGAAAACACTTGGGATGCAGGAGTTCAATGCAAAACTTTCAGATTTTGGTTTGGCCAAGGCAGGTCCCACTGGTGACAAGACCCATGTGTCTACTCGGGTCATGGGCACTCAGGGCTATGCTGCACCTGAATATGTTGCTACAGGTCTGTATAATGTCTCTTTCATTTTACTGCTAATGAAATTTTGATGTGTGGTTAGTTACAATTTAGCTCCAAACTCTGCTTAATTTTTCTTCAGAAGGTAAAAAAAAAAAAATGTACGATTTAGTCCTGAATGGTGGTTGAAGTATGAGTCAAAGACTAATTGACACGAAAACAAAAGGTGTTATAGTATAGACTATAATGTACAGTTAGTTTTGACCTGCTATATATTATGTCCAATATATCTAGGTGGTCCTATTGCTTGAGAAGGATTAATTTTAGAGCAATTTAGAAGTAAGATATGCAAGTGTAATTCTCAATTGCTCTGCCAATAACTTTTATTGTTATAGAAATAGCAATTTCTTGTATTTAATGTAGGAGCATGGCCTTTTGAGGTATTGTTTAGTAGGAGTAGATGCCATGTTTGTAATAGTGAATCGTAAGATGGCTTGGCTTCTTTGCTGATCAGGTCGGTTGACAGCCAAAAGTGATGTTTATAGTTTTGGAGTTGTATTGTTGGAACTCTTGTCTGGACGGCGTGCTGTTGATAAAACAAAAGTTGGTGTGGAGCAGAATCTAGTAGAATGGGCAAAACCATATTTGGGTGATAAAAGGAAATTGTTTCGGATTATGGACACCAAATTGGGGGGTCAGTATCCCCAAAAAGGAGCCTATACGGTTGCTAGTCTTGCCTTACAGTGTCTATGTAATGATGCTAAAGTCAGACCCAAAATGGCAGATGTATTGGAAAGACTGGAGCAGCTAGAAGATCCCGAAAATGCAGCTAAAGCCTTACATTCAGAGCGGCGTTCTCTTCCAGCTCTTAGAAAGTTCCCACCTCCAAAAAACCGTACACCTCTGGGTTTATCTCCTTTGCCATCTCATCGGCAATCTCCACATGGGCGTTGAATGCAGGTCGATATATTTGTAAATTCATCATCTGTGCTTCTGTAATTGTTTACACAGATTGATGGCCTCCTATTAGAGCAGGTTATCTGGCCCAGTTAGATAGTTAAATAGTTGTAATGCAATGGCATGTCAATTGTGGGAAATTCAGCGACATAGATTCGATCCCCATCCATGACAAGTGTGTATTGTGCGCGCATTTATTTCAAAGAAAAGGGTTTTTTTTTGTAAAGAATTCAGCCATCATGTCTTGTACAATGGGAGTTCTTTTCATCATTTTGTTCTTAACGCTGGTGGCTAGATGTGAACCAGAGCTACGGCAGGGAAGCTATGTCAAGCTCTCATTTATATAACTAGCAACAATGCACGTTAATTGCACGTGAGAGAACTTTATTATTTTAAATATGTGGTTTTTTTATTTTTATTTTTTTATTAATTTTTAATTAAAAACATAACTAGAATAAAGTTTACCCTTTTTTAGATCAAGATATTTGCTAGTCAAATCCATAAAAAAACATTTCATAACAATTTATTTTGATGTTATATAGTTGTATGTGTTTGTAATAAATTTCCTTTACAAAACTCTATTTATGTGAATCAAGTGTATATTGTAAATAATAATTTATATTGTAAATATAGTCAATTCACTCTTCTTGATTCTCATCAAAGTTGTTCGTTTTTATGTATTTAAATTTTAGTTATCTTGATTCTTTAATTTTTATAGGGAATAAATCATAAAATTGATTAAGCGTGATAATAGCTTATATATATATATATATATATGATTCTAATTGATGTTCAATTCTAACTTTAATGATTATCAATACAATTTTTATCCTAATAGAAGACATGATTTTATTTTTGACTTGGTGTTTGGAAAAATAAAATCAATCATATAAACATCAATTATAATGTTGAGACATGTTTTTATGTTTTTTTTATGATTCCACCATAAAGCTAAACATTAATACAAAAAGAAGCATAGAATATATATTAAAATGAATAAATTCTAAGTACTGATGGAATCAAATGAATTAGAATTAATATATATATGTGTGTGTGATTTTAATATTTAAAATAAATAAATAAATAAATAGTTATCACATTATAATCCAATTCATTTGTAACATTTTAAATATAGATTGATACTTAAAAAAAGATGAATATTAACAATTTTTTTTGCATGAATGATGCAAAAGTTTGTCTTTTGGAAAATCCTTGAATTACTCTGTAAGAATTTGCCATGAACTCCCATCTTAGATTTGCTCTTCAAGCAATGAAGAAATTGCTTAGAAATCAAAGAATGGTATGTTGAATTTGAATGATATTTGGATAAATTGACTGTTTCGATCACTATTCTAGTTCTAGTTCTAGTTCTAGTTAAAAAATATATTATCTTATCATACATTGTGTGACTTATATAGATTTATGTATTTGAAGTAAGAGAAGAGGAGGAGATGTTGAAAACAATATTTCAAAAAACCAATAATATACATATATCAAAAGCAGAGATAATATAGTATTTTGTGATGGGTTAAAGGAAATTAAGTAAATGAATTGAATAAAGAGGTTACACTTTTAGTTTTCCTATTATGTGCATAATTAATAATAATAAATACAATGGTATTTATTTATTTTATTTTATATAATTATTGTAATATACAATGGTACACTTTTTTTATTTTACCAAATAATACTCTCAATTATATAGAGATATAAATTTCTACATTAAAAATGTAATTAAAAAACATCAAGATTCCTTGAACATTTGAGCTTTTATTTTACAATTGTTTTATAATATAATAATATATGCTTTTTATTGATAATAAAATGTGGATAAAAGACGACTCTTAATATACGTCCATAAATCTTAAATTTTAGGTTATATTTAGTGTATGTTGTAAGAAATATTTTATCAATATTTTAACAATAATAATTTGAACAATAAAAAATAATTCTAAATATTATGCAATAATGTGTTCATGAATAACAGATATAATTCTAAGTATGATAGTATAAAAATTGTACCCAAAATATGACTATTTAAAATTCGAATATTTCTTTAACTTGATTTTAAAAGACATAATAACGATCCTAAAAATTAATTTACAGATAAATATTTTATCAACAAAAATTATCAATAATCATAATACCTTATAAAAATAATAGCTATAGTTAAATTCTTTATTTTGTTATTTTAATCATCATCATAATTATTATTATTTTATATACTATATATGTTATATTTTAATAATTAAAGTATTATTTTATTGATAAAAATATTATTTTTAATTAAATTTATTGAATTTTATTATAAATATTTGCCAAGTATATTATTTTAAAAAAAATTATAGGGTACCACAACAAAACTAGAGACACATGAAAGGTATGGAATCGATTTTCTCTATCCTATTTTAAATTGATTCAACTGTAAAGCATTTTTTTATTACAATCAGACGTACTATATATTATATGTTTTATGTTAGTAATAGTTATTAATATTGTCTCTAATATTTTAATATTTTGTATTTTAATAAAATGAAAGGTAAATATGAATTTGTTATGCTACCTGTTAATTTCAATTTCTTCCCTTTCATGGATAAGGTTTTATTTTAATCTTCTTTTAAACAATAAATATATGTTTAAATTTTTATAACATGATATATTCATCAAATCTTCGTAAATACACTAAATACATGCTCAATTTATAATAATGATTAAAAAAGTACATAATTATTCAAAAACATTCATTTAACTACTATTCTTATTTTCTAATAACTATTCAAAAATATACATATTTTAAAAATTAAAAAGTAAACATAATATTTATTTTATTAAAATATTGACATTATTTTCAATTATTTAACTATTTAGTACATATTTTTTAAATAATAAAAAAAAGATACGTAATAATAAAAAACTAATATAATTATTTGAAATAATGTTTTAATATTAATATTGTCTTTTATTATATATATATAGAGTTTTGGTTTACCATGGTTTGAAAATTATAATAATTATTTTGTCCCATATTTAATTGATTATTGTTAATTTTTTTCTAAAATTCGAACATTTTTTGCAAATTTTTGTTATCTTTATACACTCATATTGGGTTAGGTACCTTAATGATACCCCTTTTAACCAAAAATTACTTACATAAATTCATATTCTCAAAGTAATACAATAATAATTTTTATATTTACTTTAAGTTACACAAATAAACTAATTTTATGTTTTAAATTAGAGATTCATTATTTGCTTGACACATCTTATATAAGTAAAGGATAATTGTGTAATTCAGAAGGTTTAACACTTTAATAGTATCATTGTTTAATAAAAAGTATGCATGTGTACATTATATTTTATAGTAGTACATTAATAGTCACTACATTTAATTTTAGATACATTAATGGTTCAAAACAAAGATTTAATTGAGAATTTTAACTTGTGTTGCATATATGGTTAGAAATTAAGGACAAATTTGTCTTTAAAGTTATTTTTTGCCAGTCAATCACCTCTCAATCTTTAACCTACAATTTTTTATGTAATTTTTTACATGAACATCACGTCACATGATTTCATCATATAACTAATGCCAAAGTGTTATGATTTTTTGGCAATCATGTCATATTATATAGAATGCATTTTCACTGATTTACTAAGTTGTTCTTTCTGTGAGCCAGTATGTCTTGTGTTGTTTCTTAGTTTGTATCTTACTCTTTAATGTTCATCTTGTGCATGCTCTTTCATATCTTTTTCTTTAGACTTTTTTCTAAGAAAATAAAGGTGTGTTTTTCAAATATAAATACTTGAGTATTGTCTCTTCTTTTCTTTGTATTTGTTGCTTGTTGTGGTTTTCATGTGCATTTTTATGTCATATAGATAATTCATATATCTTTAAGACTTTTGACTTACTTACATTATTATGGCTATACTAATATGTTTAGTTGTTATTTATATTGGTTTGGATTGTTTATCATTTCTAAGCATGTCTCTTGTTTTTGGATTTGGAAGATATGTCTTCTCCTCTATTTAAACGTTTTAGTATTAAATAAAAGATCTAATTTTTTATTACAAAATCATCCATCTACTTTTGATTTTTCTTGAAAAACCATAATTTTTAACATGATTTTATTCTTTTAGGGTTTTTTCAAGACTATATCTTAACTTTTTGTGATTTCATTTGATTTTGGGGTTAAATTAATTTTTTTATTAATAATGTTTTAATGAACTTTTTTGTTATTTAATTAATTTGAAGATGAGTTGTCCTTAATTTGTTTTATCCATGTGTGTGACATATGATGAATTTTTTAATTAAATGTTAAATTTGGATTATTAGTATACTTAAATTTAAATTTAAAGACTATTAGTGTACATCTATAAAAATATAGGTCAACATGCATATTTTTTGTTAAATAGGTGTATTATTAAAATATCAAATCATCTAAATGTCATAATTATTCTTTATTTATATAATATGTATCAAATATATGATAAAATTTTCAATTTAAAATATAAAATTTGATTATTTATATATCTTAAAATATAGAATAAATCTATAAAAAAATCACTAAATTATTGTATTTATTTCGTTTATACCGTCAAATTATTTTTCATCTCTTTCATACTATCCAATTATTGTTTTTCTTTCATTTATATCATTTTGTTAGTCTTCATATGATAATATCACACATCAAATAATTAAATGGTAGATTTAGAACAAACTCAGATAATTAATTGATATATTTAAAATAAATATTGTTATAAATATATTATTTAGTTATTTGAGTTATTTTAAATTTATCACTTAATTATTATAAATTTATTATTAATGTACTATGTCTGATAATTAATGAAATAATATAAATAAAATATTTAAATTATATAAATAATATTTTATACATGAATAAAATAAATATAATTATCCTATGATATTTTGTAACGTTTACACTGAAATAAATGTATAACTACTATTTTACTACGTAAATATACATTATGAAATACTTTTAGCTAAAAGCATCCCACTAAGGTGAAACGTTGAACCCGACCCGGCTATAGTTTTATCGCTGGGAGTAGAATTTTTTGCAGGGCTAGAAAGGACCAAAACATAACCCAAACCTTTGAGTCCTATCTTTCCTTGTTTACGATCTGCATAAACTAGTGTGTTGATCTCGATATGGTCGGATGGTTTTCTCGCGTTCGTTCTTCTTCAAAGATTTTATTCAACTCTTTCCATCATCTTCGTAGAAGAAGCAACTTGTCATTTTCCCCCAATTTGTTCACAGTCGAACCAAACTCACCCATGAAAATTGCCTTCCAATTTAAAAGCTCATGCTTTTCTTGCTCAAGGTCATTGCTTCCCTTAGCGCTCGCTGTGTCTGCAGTTGGTTCACTTTCACTCCAACCCACTTCGAGTCCTTCGCTTTGCGATTCGGAATCTCGAGGAGCCAAATTTGGGGACACCGAAAATTATGTTGTCAAGGGCTCACACCAACAAATTCCACGAGGGTTTATTGATGAATTGAAGGTAATATGTAGAGAGAACATGACATTGGATTACGATGAGAGGTTTATCCATGGAAAACCACAAAACAGTTTTCACAAAGCAGTAAATATCCCTGATGTGGTTGTTTTCCCAATATCTGAAGAAGAGGTTTCGAAAGTAATCAAGTTATGCGATAAGTATGAGATACCAATTGTACCATATGGTGGAGCTACATCGATTGAAGGTCACATTTTGGCTCCTGATGGAGGTGTTTGTATTGATATGTCTTCGATGAAAAGTATTAAAGCATTACACATTGAAGATATGGATGTGGTTGTTGAACCTGGAATTGGATGGATGGAGCTTAATGAATACTTGGAGCCTTATGGTCTCTTCTTTCCTCTTGATCCAGGACCTGGTGCGTCAATTGGTGGTATGTGTGCGACTCGTTGTTCTGGTTCTTTAGCTGTTAGATATGGAACTATGCGTGACAATGTTATAAATCTCAAGATTGTTCTTGCTAATGGTGATGTTGTTAAGACAGCTTCTCGTGCTAGAAAAAGTGCTGCTGGGTATGATTTGACCCGTTTAATGATAGGAAGTGAAGGAACTTTAGGTGTTATAACAGAAGTCACACTTAGGCTTCAAAAGATTCCGGAGTACTCCGTGGCTGCTATGTGTAATTTTCCTACTGTTAAGGATGCTGCTGATGTTGCTATTGCTACTATGATGTATGGAATACAGGTTTCAAGGGTTGAGTTGTTGGATGAGGTTCAAATAAGAGCTATTAATATTGCTAATGGGAATTTTTTTCCTGAAACTCCTACATTGTTGTTTGAATTTATAGGCACAGAGGCATATTCGCGTGAACAAACTAAAATTGTTCAGAAGATTGTATCTGAGCACAATGGGTCTGATTTTGTTTTTGCAGAGGATCCTGAAGCTAGAAAGGAACTTTGGAAGGTAAGGAAGGAGGCTCTTTGGGCTTGCTTTGCAATGAAACCTAATTTTGAGGCAATGATAACCGATGTTTGTGTTCCTCTTTCGCAACTCGCCGAAGTTATATCAAGGTCGAAACAAGAGTTGGATGCATCCTCGCTTACCTGCACGGTCATTGCTCATGCTGGTGATGGGAATTTTCACACAGTTATACTCTTTGATCCAACCATAGAAGAGCAAAGGTTGGAAGCAGAGAGACTTAATCATTTGATGGTCCATATGGCATTGGAAATGGAAGGGACATGTACGGGTGAACACGGGGTTGGTACAGGGAAAATGAAGTATCTTGAGGAAGAACTTGGAATGGAAGCCTTGAAGACTATGAAAAGAATAAAAGTAGCATTAGATCCCAACAATATTATGAATCCAGGAAAGCTTATTCCTCCTCATGTTTGTTTATAAGGATTATGTTTTTCTGTACAATGTGCATATGAATCTTGTTTATTCATGTGACCACATATGCAGATCTCCTTGTACTTTACACCATAAAACACAAAGTGTTGGATGTGCATGAATGTGATGTCCTACGCATTAAACAGTGCAATGGGACAATTCATTAGCGTCGTCACTCCTCACCCCAGTCAAAACTTTAGTTTGTGGGTGTAGCTTCTGTTAACAGATGTATGTTAGTGTTCCTGTATTATTACAATAATCTTTTACCTTTGAAAACTGGATATCCAAATAAAGTTGTGTTGATGTGGCACCAAGACTTAAACGACATGTGGATTAAATGGGATTGGGCAGCCAATACAAAAGCCATTAGTGGTGAAAGTCAGTGACTCTATCATCTAGCTGTTTCCTGCCGATAACTGTCATAAGCTGTAGAGAGGTAGATTGAGAGCCATTAATCATTTTGTGCGTGCGATACTTGTAATCGGGAAAGTAGCAAGGGAGTGGTAGAAAAACACTTGTAATTGAAAATCCTTAAAGACCTTGTTCACTTTGTAAAGGCTTGAACAAGGTTCTTGGAGTGTTGTAATTCTCCGATTGCTAGAAAGAAGCTTGATCTTTACAAGCTATATGTAGAGTTGTGTATTTCTTGGTGAATCAATAAAGAGAGTAGCTTTTGTGATTGGGATAGTGGATTAGGCTTTAGTGGCTGAATCACTTTAAACATTGTGTTATTATTCTTAACATTGCATTCCCATTGCATTCTAATTGCATTTGTCATTGAATTGCTTGCCATATCACAACAAATTGGTATCAGATCTTGAAGGTTGAAAGATAACTGTGAATTGTTAATTCTTGATCGAGTTTTTTGAACGTTGAACAAGAAGACATCAAGAATGGGTACATTGAAGTTGGATATTGGAAAATTCAATAGGACTGGTGACTTTGGCATTTAGAGGAAGATAATGTGAGGTGTGTTGGTTCAACAAAGGGTTGTTATAGCCTTGACTGAGACACCACAATTTGCATAAACAAATACAACACAAAAGAAGCAGGAGATCATAGATATGACATTCACAAGCATCATCTTCAACCTTTCAGATTCTATACTCGTACAAGTAAATGATAAAACTTCTACTTATGGGTTTTGGGGAAAATTTGAGGTTTTGTTATTAAGGAAATCTTTGTCCAATAAAATATGTGAGAAGAAATTATTTGGATATAAAATGGACACATCAAAGACCCTTAAATAAATCTTGATGAGTTTAAGAAAATTATTATTGAGTTGTTCAACATTGGGGAGAAAATGAGCGATGAAAATCAGGTAATGATATTGTTGAATTCATTGTTTCAATCTTTTGAAGTAGTTAGAATTTTGAATATGGTTATGGACTTGACTTTAGGGGTAGTTGTTTTAGCCCTTTTAAGTCCAAAGAATTATATATGAACTCAACAAACAAAACAATGTTTGAAAATAGTAACGATGATGCATTATTTACAAGGAGAAGTGAAAAGATAGACACAAAGAATGAAAAATCTTCTTCAAGATCCAAATTAAGAAACAAGAAATAACTAAGGTGTTTTATATGCCATAAAAAGGACATTTTAAACGAAATTGCTCATAAAGAAGGAAGAGGTATAGGGATAAAGAGAATGACTATTAATGTCGAAGCTTCTATGGCACATGATGGTTATGATAGTGCAGATGCACTTATTATGGTGGATATGTGTTGTTAGAAGCACTAAATTGTAAACTCAGGGTGTTCATTTCACATGATACCCTGTAAGGAGTGGTTTGTAAATTATGTAGTTACAAAAGGATTGGTGTATATTGGGTAATAACCAATCTTGTGAAATAGTCAGAATAGAAAATGCTAATATGAAACTCAGTGATGGTACTAAAAATGTTTTAAAGAATGTGAGTTTTGTGCCTTCATTAAAGAGAAATATTTTTTCCTTTAGGTAACTAGTCAATGATGGTTTTTACTTTTAAAGGTCATGGGGTTGAGTTGAAGATCACAAGAGGATCAATGACATACTTAAGAGATTTATCTACTTAAATGTTGACACTGTACACCATTAGTTGTTGTTAGTGAGGAAGGATTAGAAGAATAAGTTTAGCTATGGCACAAATGACTTGTTCACATAAGTGAGAAATAGATGATTGAACTAAACAAGCAAGGGTTGTTAGGTGATTTAAGAGATGTAAAGTTACCAATTTGTGAAAAATGTGTTATTGAAAAAACTAAAAGAGTAAAATTTGCAAAATGTGTAAGAGCCACAAGGGATGAACTAAGCTATGTACACTGATTTATGGGGGCTGCACAAAACCCATCACTCAGTGGCTCTAAATACTTTGTGTTATTCATATATGACTATTTGAGAAGAACGTGTGTATACCCTTTGAAAAGGATGAGATACTTGAGAAATTCAAGCTTTGAAAGAAGTAGGTTGAGTTACAAACTTGTAAGAAAGTTAAGTACTTTAAAATAGACAATGGACTTAAATATTATAATGAAAGCTTCAACAAATTTGCATGGAATGTGGTATAACAAGGCATAGAACAGTTACATACACCCCAAAACAAAATGAACTTGCAGAGAGAATGAATAGAGCTCTTTTGAAAATGGTGAGATGTATATTGGTTAGTACAAGGTTAGCAAAAGGGTATTGGGTTGAGGCATTGCACACTGCCCATTATTGCATCAATAAGTTCCATTCTACTCACTGAGTTTTAAATCACTTGAAGAAATGTGGACGAGTAAGCTTGCATCCTTTCTCTCTCTCTTAAAGTGTGCATCTGATGACTATTTTAGAGTGCTTGGTATGTCACATACATGCACAAAAAGATGGGTAAACTAGAACTAATAGCTGTCAAATGTTTTTTCTTGGGCTCGACAGGTGGAGTAAAGGGTTACGAGTTATATGATGCAATTAGTAAGAAATGTGTAATCATTAGAGGTTTATTGTTTAGAGAAAATGAGATGTATATGCAGCAGTTAGATAAGTAAAAAAACTCATGGTGGAATATTAGAGGCTTCTATACCCCAAACTAAGGTGGAGATAGGTACTATTGAATAAGAAATTTTATATGATGATTTTGCTAATACATAAGCTCTTCATGAAAGACAAGAGCTAGATGATTATCGACTAACTAGAGAGAGAAAGAAAAGAGAATTAAAGAGACTTATAAGGTTATTGGTGAGTGAAATAACAAATGAAGTCAACATGATTGTATTTTCCTTCATCATGGTAGATATGATACATGAGGATGATCTAATGACCTATTCAGAGGGAATGAATAGGTGGGAAAATGATATGTGGAAGAAATCTATGGAAGAAGAGATGTATGAACCATTGTAAAAAGATCACAGGGATAAAAAACTATACCTTGTAAATGGCTTTGCAAAAAGAAGGAAGGCATACCTAATGTAGAAAAACCTAGGTATAAGTCTAGGTTGGTGGCAAGGGCTTTACATAATGTGAAGGTAAAGATTATCAAGAAGTGTTTTCTCCAACTGTAAAGCACACTTCTATTAGAATTTTGTTGTCCATTTTTGCATTTGAAGACATGAAATTGGAACAATTGGATGTTAATATAAATTTCTTACATGGTACATTTGAAGGGATCATCTATATGAATCAAACTATAGAGTTTGAAGTCTCAGGAAAGGAAAGGAATTTCTATAGGTTACAAAAATCACTCTGTGGGTTAAAGTAGTCAACTAGGTGTTGGTACGTATAAACATTTTGATGAGCATATGTTAAAAATTGGTTTTCATAGAAATGATTTCGATCACTGTATGCATATGAAGAATGTGAACATAGAGAATGCAGCCTTTTTCCAACTTTATGTTAATGACTTACTGGTTGCCAATAAGAGTAAGATGGAGGTAGGAAAAATAAAGACTCTATTGGGCATTGAGTTTGACATGAAAAAACTAGGACAAACTAAGAGGATTTTGGGAATGAAAATCTCTAAGGAGAGAAATCAAAGAAGGATTACACTTAGACAACTTACAATAAGAAATTAGTTAAGAAATTTAGTATGGGAACTACTAAAGTTATGTCAACACCACTTGGTCAATACTTCAAACTTTCTAGTGCTTGTTCCCCATCAAAAAAAGAAGAATTATATATATGAGAATAATACCGTACTCAAATGTAATGGGATGTTTTTTTTTTGTATTTAATGGTATGTATAAGACTAGACTTAGCTCATAGTGCCAATTTAGTGATCAGGTTCATGAGCAAGCTTTGGAAGACTCACTAGAGACAGTTAAGTGGGTATTTAGATATCTCAAAGGTACAAGCATGACTAAATTTTTTTTGAAGGTATGACAAATACACCAGAGATAGTAAGGTATGTTGACTTTGATTATGCATGAGATCTTGATAAGATGAGATCATTAACAAGTTATCAATTTTGGTTGGTTGGTGGATTGATCAGTTGGAAGGCAAATTTGTAAAAGGTAGTGGCTTTATCATTTATAGAGGCTGGGTATATTATAGCCATTGAGGCTATTAAGGAAGCACTATGGTTGAAAGGCATAGCTAAGGACTTGGTATACGAGAAAGACTTGGTATACGAGCAAGGCACCACTGTTATTCAATATGAAAAATCAAAGTGTTATTCACTTGTCCAACAATTCACATCATCATGTGGGCGTCAAGTACTATTTCATAAGGGATGCCATTGAGGAAAGATATGTTGTCTTGGAGAAAACTGACATAGACTTCAATCCAGCTAATATGGTTACAAAAGCTATTACATTTTCCAAATTGTCTTGTATAAGGTTGGTAAATGTTGCAGGTACCATTGATCATTATGTAATAGTGAGTCCAATCATGGAAAACAAACCTCAATCTTGACACCAAGGTGGAGATTTTTTGATATGGTAAGACTTAAATGACATGTGAACTAAATGAGATTGGACAGACAATACAAGGGCCATTAATGGTGAAAGTCGGTGACTCTATCATCTAGTTGTTTCTTGCCTATATGTATAATTATCATAAGTTGTAGAGAGATAGATTGAGATCTATTGATCATTTTGTGTGTGCAATACTTATAATTTGAAAAGTAGTAAAGGAATGGTGGAAAAATACTTGTAACTAAAAGTCCTGAAATAACTTATTCCCTTCATGAAAACTTGATCAAGTTTCTTGGAATGTTGCAATTATGTGGTTGCTAGATAGAGAAGTTTGATCTTTACAAGCTATATTTAGAGTTGTGTATTTCTTTATGAATCAATAAAGAGAGGGGTTGTTGTGATTGGGATGATGGATTAGGCTTTAATGGCTCAAGCACTTTAAACATTGTGTTATTGTTCTTAACATTGGATTGCTATTACATTATAGTTGCATTTGTCATTGAATTTCCATGCATATCACAAGTTGAATTGTTAAAAATTGTTGGAAATCAATTTTCTCAAAAGTTTGAGCTATTAGAAAAAGTGTCAATGTTTTTTATATATTTATCATTCTCACACAAGTATTAGCTTTATGTATAATGTAGATCAAACAATTGTAATTCAATATTTAGGGGTTGTTGGGGTTACGTACAATTCTAATATCATAATAGAAGTTTTTGGGAAACTAATTCTCCAAAAAATTTAAGCTTTAAGGAGAAGGACGAACGTTATTTTTTTTTTATATTTATTATGAATATATACGTTTTTAGATACTCTCTAACTACCATGTTAACATTAATGACATGAATAAAATGCTTAATATTAATTCGAGTTCTACAATGTAGCAAATTAATTATATTTTATTATATTTTCTAGAATAACACAAAACAATATGGCTAAAAAGTATGTCATTTTTTTAATTACTTTATGAAGGAAGGATTCAAACTATAAAATTCTTTAAAGAAATGTTACTATAAGACAACTAACTAGCTATCATGACAATATATCATGTAACAAAACTTAAGATAAAACCGTCCTTACCTATAGATGCATTACTAATCCTTGTTTGAAGAAATAATGTATATATCATATAATACAATTAAAAGCTTCCTAATCGAAAGAAAGTCAATTAGTTATGATTGAACTAATAGTTTGGTGGTAAGATTCATTTATCTCCTATTTGAAGTCACATGTTTGATCACATTTAAAAAAAGAAAAATAAAATCAATTAGTTGACAACACACTAATTAATGTTCCTTCCTCGTTCATATTATAAAATCAAGCGGTAACCAGAGTTCCTCCAAACACTTTATTGGGGTATAACTTCCCATATTATTTCATAATAAGAAATCTCCAATGAAGTGATTAAGAGAACTCCGGTAGACAACCGACAAAAAGCTTAATATATTATTCTATTTTGTTTAATTTTCCTACATTTTTGTTTAGAAAAACACATGAATCAACATTTTTTTTATATATAGAGAGATTTTCAAATTACTCTCATTTAGATAAAAAGATTCAACACTAAACCTGGTCAGAATTACAGGTTATATGAAGGTACAATTTACAAATAATGATAAACTTAGAAGTTCATCCTATTAGTAATTTGTGTAACTTAATATATGGAGGTATCAAATGAATCGATCTTATTAACATTATTAAAGTTCAGAACTCAATTTATTTAAATTTATATAAGTCAAATTCAGTTCAATTTAACTTTTTTTTAAATGAGTTAGTTTGAGTAGTTTATGAGTTTGTTTATTTACTCTTTTAAAAAAATAAAATAAAAAATTTAAAAATATTTATAATTTTATTTATAAACAAAAATGTTATTATAAATATTATATTTTTATAAAATAAGAAAAAAATAAAAGTAGAATATTTTAATTGTGATATTATATATTAGCATTATAATAATTATAAAAATAT
Source organism: Hippophae tibetana (assembly GCA_037013495.1). NCBI lineage: Eukaryota > Viridiplantae > Streptophyta > Magnoliopsida > Rosales > Elaeagnaceae > Hippophae > Hippophae tibetana. Next base: position 24,504,275 of record CM072805.1, on the reverse strand, counting down.
TATTATTAATAAAGATATTTTGTCAAATGAATGAGTTCATTAGGTGATTTTTTTTGACTTCTAAGTAAGTGAGTATTTTCAAATTATATGCTAATTAGAATAATTTTAAATTTGAAATACTCATTTGACACCATTATTAATATTTATGGTATGTCATTTTCATTATTTTTAAAACAAAAATAATAGTAATTATAAAAATATTATTATTAATAAAGATACATTAATTCATTTGAATTCAAGAACTAATTAAGTTTTTTCAATTCATATTTTACTTAGAACAACTTTAACTTTAAATGAATTGAAATTTGACACCATTGTTAATATTTATGACATGTTATTTTCATTATCTTTAAAAATAGAAATCAAATATACCAAAAGATTTTCATGACTCAAAGTGTAAGCAAGTATCCTCTTGCACACAGAATAAGTATAAGCAAAGAATAACATTATGTGCAACTTGTCTAGACTATCAAGCTAGCTACGAACACTAACGTGAATACATTGTATAATATAAACTAACAATTTGTGTCCATAATTAAACTAATTCCAGAGTCAAGCCTTTGATTTTGTATCAATTGGAAGAAGAAGAAAAAGATAGAGAAAGAAAGTATTGGAACAAAAATGTAAAAAACTATGTAAGAACAATATTACCGATAACTTGAAATGAACTGCTTGGGTTGAGTCGCGGACTAGGTCGCTCTTTTTAAGACGTTTCGCGGATCTGCCCAAATTTGTGCAAGCAAACACAGCCCTGTCGTCCCCAGGATAAAACAGCCCAGAATCATTTTTTGTCTCGGAACTTCACTGCACTGATGATGTCCGTAATACTACACCTCTCAAATATTTATGTTGCTCGGAAATCTGATAAAACAATTTTAAAATTTTCTTTTCTTTGGTTTTGCTATAAAGAACCGTAAAAGCGTTTTTGAGTTGTTAAGTTATATTCTAAACTGAGGGCTATTACCCCTATTTATAGTTGAAAAAATATGTATAACGGTCATATAATTATGAAAATAACGGACACATAATTATGAAAATAACGGTCATAAAAATAACGGACACATAATTATGAAAATAACGGTCATAAAAGTAACGGTCACATAATTATGAAAATAACGGCCATAAAAGTAACGGTCACATAATTATGAAAATAACGGCCATAAAAGTAACGGTTACATAATTATGAAAATAACGGTCATAAAAGTAACGGTCACATAATTATGAAAATAACGGTTATAAAAATAACGGTCATATAATTATGAAAATGACAGTTACATAATTTATGAAATAACGGTCATAAAATAATAAAAAATATTTTTAATTCATCGAGCAACCGATCAATTAAAAGTATAAGATTGTGCATAAGCAAAAGGTGGCTATCGACTTGAACCTTTGCATAGTGTTGATGCTTTAGAATATACTAGAGTAACTCGTAGTTTTGAACTCTATCTCTAACAACATCACACACACAACCTTTCCAAGGTATAGTTCGAAAAGCCCGTGCTTTACGGCCATGCACGTGTATCCCAGTATAGTGAATGCTCTAGTAAATTTTGCCCAAAATTTTCATAAGAAGCGGCCATACTTCCACATTCACATAGGTGAGTCTATCAAGAGTACTCCTGTAGCTACGTACTCCATTCCACATAGAGTATAGAACTCATTAAGAGTTTAATAATTAACTCATCCATTCGCTTCAGGACGTCATGCTTCTAACAATATAGAATGTGACTTCATAATAGCATGATTCATCTCATATCACTTCATGACTTGTTATTACCCATTGAACTTATTTCTTGGGATCTCCAGTCTATAAGTTGGGTTACCATCATGAATGCCTCTTCATTCTAAGGGCATCAGTCATATTCCTTTCGAGGTTTTTGAAAACCTTCTCTCTTGTTAATCCTTTCGTCAAAGGATTAATGAAATTTTCATCAGTACATATATGATCCATTCTTACAGCTCATGTAGAGAAAAATTCTCTAACAGTACTGTGTATCTGTCGTCTCTTACCGTTGTAATAACGGTTCTAAATCTTTGCAATAGCCGCGGAACTATCGCAATGGATCAGGACAGTTGGTATCGATCTTTCCCATAAAGGGATCTCAGCTAACAGACTTCTTAACTAGCCTGCTTCTTCACTAGCAGTAGCTAGTGCTATCATTTCAAACTCTATCGTAAATTGAGCCAATATTGTCTATTACTTAGACTTCCAAGAAATAGCTCCACCAACTATGTTAAATATATAACTGCTAGTTGATTTGGAGTCTTCTAATAAAATGTTCCAATCTGCATCACTGTATCCTTCTAGAACAACGGGAAACTTTTTATAATGTAATCCAAGGTATATAGTTCTCTTAAGGTATCTCATAATCCTTTCAATAGCATTCAAATGCTCTACACTAGGTCTACTGGTAAACCTACATAGTAGTCCCACAACATAAGCTATGTCTGGTCTAGTGCAATCAGTAGCATAACGTAAACTACCAATGATGCTCGCATACTCAGTTTGTCTAACACCGTCTCCGGTGTTCTTGAACAACTTTACACTAGGATCATACGGAGTACATGCAGGTTTACAGTTAAAGTAATTATATTTCTTTAAGATCTTCTTAAAGAAATTCCCTTTTCTGACCTAGTAATCTTTATACCAAGGATTACACTCGGTTCTTTGAGATCTTTCATATCAAAGTTAATACTTAATAAAGTTTTCACATTATTCACAACATGAATATTTGATCCAAAAATAAGCATGTTATCCACACATAAACATATAATAGTGCAAATGTTATCTTCTAATTTATAATAAATTCATTTGCCACTTTAATTCATTTTGAATTCATGTGGGTTAAATATATTATCAAATTTCTCATGCCATTGCTTAGGTGCTTATTTTAGACCATACAGATATTTATCTAGTTTATAAACTTTATTTTCTTGACCTGGGATAACAAAACCTTCAGGTTGATCCATATAATTTTCTTCTTCTAAATCACCATTTAAGAAAACAGTTTTAACATTCATTTGATGTACTACTAAATCATGGATAGCAGCAAGAGGAACACGTATGGAAGTTATTCGTGTGACTGGTGAAAAGGTATCAAATAAATCTACATTTTTCCTTTGCCTATACCATTTAACTACAATACGAGCTTTGTACTTTTCAATAGTACCATCGAGTTTTAATTTCTTCTTTTGTATCCATTTACATCCTATGGTTTTACAACCATGAGGTAAGTCAACTAAATGCCAAGTTTTATATTACTCATGTGAGTCCATTTCATCATTTATGGTTTCTTCCCATAAGTTGTCATCTAAAGAAGAGAATAATTCTTTACGAGTTTGGGGATTCTCTTATAAGGTATAAGCATAAAAATCTGACCCAAAATCCTTAAGGGTTCGAGCTCGTTTACTTCTTCTAATTTCAGTGTTTAATTCTTCATTTTGTTCAATAGTTCTAGTTATGGGTAAACAACTAGAAGACGATCCCCCACTATTCTTCAATTTAAATGGAAACCTATGTTTATAATAGTCAACATCATTTGATTCTATAACTATGATCATTTAAGTATTAGAATTTATAAGCTTTACTATTCACAACATATGCTATGAATACACATTCGTATGTTCTACTAGTAAGTTTTATTTGTTTTAAGGATCGGGGATCCTAACATAAACTAAACAATCACAAGTTTTAAAATAAGTTAAGTTTCTTATTTTTCAAAATTTCAGACGGTGAAATTTTACTAGTAGATTTAGGCACTTTATTTAGCACATAGCAAACAATTAATAAAATTTCCTCCCATCAATGGGAAGCAGCACCAGAGTTTAATAAAATTGTAATAACAAACTCAATTAAAGTTCTATTTTTTCTTTCAGCTTTGCCATTCATTTCAGGAGAATAAGGTGCAGTTTTTTTTTCATGAATGATTCCATGAGTTTTATAAAAATCATTGAAGATATTGGAATCATATTCAATGCCTCTATCACTTCGAAACCTTTTTATTTTTTCTGTTAAGTTGATTCTCAATCTCAGTCATAAATATTTTAAAAATGTCAAATGCTTCACTTTTATTTTTCATTAGATATACGTAAGTGTAATCTGAACAGTCATCTATAAAAGTTATAAAATAATGTTTCCCATTTCTTGTTAAATTTCCATCAAGTTCACATATGTCATAATATATTAATTCTAAAGGTTCAGATTCTCTAACTATTGACTTATGTGAAGTTTTTGTTATTTTAGCTTGACTATAAAAGTCACATTTTTCCAAAATCATTCAAAGATAATTTAGGAATTAGTTCTAAGCTACTCATGTTCTTGATTATGCGTTTATTAACATGGAAAAGTCTAGCATGCCAAATATTAAAGGAACTCAACATTCAATTTAAACATGCCATTAGTGGCATACCCTTTCCTAACAAAAAATATCATTTTTAGTAATTGTATATAAATCAACCCCTATAGTTTGAGTAAATCTAGTTTTGTAAAGAAGATATCCCGAAAATAAGTTCTTTCTCATCTTTGGAGTATGCAAGACATCTTTCAAGATGATAGTCTTTCCAAAGGTAAACTTCAATTCCACCTCACCAATACCAACAACTTTAGTGGAGTGGGAGTCGCCCAACAACACTTTCTTATCCTCAGACTCAAAGTAGGACTTGAACATGTCTCGATTATAGCGAACATGGCGAGAAGTACTAGTGTTCACCCAACACCCCTCGGATCCATCAACAAAAATTGATTTCAGATATCATAGCAATAAGTTGATCTTCGGTAAGGTTTGCCTGTGGGGCAGGACAATTCCTGTTCCGGCAGTTCCTGGCCAAGTGGCCAAGTCTGTTACAACTATAACACATGAATGTGTTATCCCTTAAGGGGGTTAAGGTCCATTCTGGAGAGGATAGTTTTTGTTTCTATTTTGGTGGTAACGGTTTTGGTTATTATTGCGATTCTAAGTTTTCATATTTCTATCTTTAGGTTTCAAAATTATAGATGAGGGTTTCTTATTGGTACTATTGTTTGAGACAACAAATACTTCATCTTTTTGGTCTTATTTTTGGGCTTCTTCTTCTACTCTTAAACGGGTTATAAGACTTTCTAAAGAAAATTCCTTAGTTTTATGTCTAAGTGTATTCTTAAAGTCTTTCTAAGCATGGGGTAATTTATCTATAATAACATCTACTTGAAATTGTTCAATTAAACTCATACCTTTAGAAGTTATTTTGTGTGCTATCTTTTGCAGTTCGTGTGATTGAGCTTCCACAGATTTGTCATCAATCATTTGATACTTCATATATCTACTCACATCATACTTCTTAGTTTCAGCTTCCTCAGTATCGTACTTCTTTTGAAGTGCATTCCAAATTTCCTTAGCAAACTTATCAAAATTATAATAGTCATACAAGTCATTAGCTAATCCATTAAGAATAATGTTTTTTTGCATAGAAAATGATTTTCTATCCAGGTGTTTAAATCCTTTATTGTAACTTTAGTATGAGAATTAGGCAGTGTTGGTTTTTCAATAATAAGAACAAAAGCGGCAGTTTACATGGTTAAGAAGAATAACATTTTTTTGTCTCCATTTTTTAAAGTGTAGTTCTTCAAAACGAAATGGTTTGTTGATATCAGCAACTAACATGTCAGTAGACATGGCAGATAGAATACGTCTTAAAATTGTTGGAACAAAAATGTAAAAAACTATGTAAGAACAATATTACCGATAACTTGAAATTAACTGCTTAGGTTGAGTCACGGACTAGGTCGTTCTCTTTAAGACGTTTCGCGGCTCTGCCCAAATTTGTGCAAGAAAACACAGCCCCGTCGTCCCCAGGATAAAACAGCCCAGAATCATTTTCTGTCTCGAAACTTCACTGCACTGATGAAGTCCGTAATACTACACCTCTCAAATATTTATGTTGCTCGGAAATCTGATAAAACAATTTTAAAATTTTCTTTTCTTTGGTTTTGCTATAAAGAACCGTAAAAGCGTTTTTGAGTTGTTAAGTTATATTCTAAACTGAGGGCTATTACCCCTATTTATAGTTGAAAAAATATGTATAACGGTCATATAATTATGAAAATAACGGACACATAATTATGAAAATAACGGTCATAAAAATAACGGACACATAATTATGAAAATAACGGTCACATAATTATGAAAATAACGGCCATAAAAGTAACGATAACATAATTATAAAAATAACGGCCATAAAAGTAACGGTTACATAATTATGAAAATAACGGTCATAAAAATAACGGTCACATAATTATGAAAATAACGGTTATAAAAATAACGGTCATATAATTATGAAAATGACAGTTACATAATTTATGAAATAACGGTTATAAAATAATAAAAAATATTTTTATTTAAATTCATTTCCAAGAGGAACGTCTTTGACATTAATATAACACAAGCAAAAGCAAAAGCAAAAGCAAAAAGCAAAAGGTTAAACAGAATATATACATAGCAATCACCTTAATAAGAAACCTTCATCTTATCTTCTCATCCAGGACAGTACCTGACTTCCTATTTCGTCCAGGTTCACTGTTTGACTCTATCTTTATTGCTTAACAGTATTGTCGTGAAAGCTCTCTCTTTTAAACAAAAGAAAAAAGAAAAAATCATCCGAGCCGTCATTTCTATTCTTCTTTAATTTTCTAGCTTAGTTTTTGTTTTCCAGGCGTGATAATTGAAGAAAAACCATATTCCAATAAAATTTTGCTTTCTCTTCGATAAATTTATTTTATTTTCTTTGTTATTTGTTAGATTTAATAAAATTATTATTATTTATAGTGTATGTTTATATAAATTTTAATTTAGGTTTAATTATTTATGCCTGAACTTGTTCTTGTATGAATTTTAATATTCTTTTATTTAGTTTTTGACATGGTTTTTAATGTAGACCTACGTCTAAATTTATTAATTTTTTTTAATAGAGTTATTGTTACATTATATAAAATGAAGATGTTAACTATTTTCGGGAGCAATCTAAATAAACGAAAACTCATGAAAATTATTATCAAAAAGATGAAAAATGGTGCTTATACATTAATATATTTATTTATATCTTATAATTAAAATTTTAATAAATACAAATTTATTAAATAGGGATAACTTTAAATAGAATGAGACGTGATTGAATGATATTGTTTGGTTTTCCTCTTATTTGGAAGAGTCCAAATGAAACCTACGTGGCTTAAAAACACATAGAATAATAAGGGATCAATTGTGTCATTTCATTGGTTCATTAATAAATCTGATGAATTTCACAAGGCAGTAGGTAATAGAAAAGAAAGCAGTTTTTCACTCTCCAACCAGTCTTCATCAAGTGCTCTGATCGAAGGTCGTTTGTGGTCAGATTAAGCTGAAATTTTGCAGTCAGGTTCACGACTCAAGATTCTTTAATCTGTGCAGTGGGATTTAGATTTGGCTCATCGGTTTGAGAAATTCTGAGCAGTGAACAGTGACTACGAATTGGGTTAGATTTCTCCATTTTTCTTGAAATAATTGTTAGTTTCCAAGAAGTGTATTCTTGATGATGTTGTTGATTGTTTGCCTCTAGTTTTACCTAGAGAGAAATGTTGTACAATTGTTTCTTGATAGTGGAAGTTTTGGAGAGAAGTGCCGTGGTTGTTTCCTTCCTACACTGGGAAGGTTTTTCCACGTAAATTGCTTGTGTTGATTTTGTGCATGTTTTTTAGTTTGAGCTCTATTATTTGTTTCCTAAAAGATTCGCACAAAGAAGGAGAATAGGTTTAATTCCTCTGTTTAGAACTTGATTAAGTTCGAATTGAAATTGTGATTCTCCTAATAAAGTGGTATCAGAGCTGTGGTTATTATTGTGAAATTTCTTGTGCTGAATAATGGAAGCAAATTTGAGTAGAATGATTACTTTGAATGGTTCTAATTACCACACTTGGAAAGGAAAAATGGAAGATCTCCTTTATGTCAAACAATTTCATTTACCGGTGTTTGTCTCTGAGAAGCCAGAAAAATTGTCTGAAGAAGAATGAACTTTGTTACATCGACAAGTCTGTGGATATATAAGGCAGTGGGTAGATGATAATGTTTTGAATCATATTAGTGGAGAAATACATGCACGGTCACTATGGAATAAACTTGAAGAGTTGTATGCTCGAAAAACAGGAAATAATAAAATGTTTCTTATAAAGCAGTTGATGGCTTTAAGGTACCAAGATGGAACTCCATTGACAGATCACTTGAATACGTTCCAAGGAGTAATCAATCAGTTAGCTGGAATGGGTATCAAGTTTGATGATGAGATTCAGGGGTTGTGTTTATTGGGTACGTTGCCGGACTCTTGGGAAACATTTAGAATGTCATTAAGTAACTCGGCTCTAAATGGTGTAATCAATATGGATGTGGCTAAGAATAGTGTTTTGAATGAAGAAATGAGAAGAAAATCACATGGGTCTTCTCAGTAGACAGAGATTTTGGTTATAGAAAGAAGAGGGAAGAGTAAAAGCAGAGGTTATATGAGCAAAGAAAAAGGAAGAAGTCAGTCCAACAGGTTTTCTAATGTTGAGTGTCATCACTGTGGCATGAAAGGGCACATCAAGAAATATTGTAGACAGTTGAAGCGGGATAACAAGAAAAAAGACAAAGAACAAGAGGGTGATGTTGGCAAGGAAAATGATCGAGTTGCCACCGCTAGTTCAGAAGACTTTCTCGTTGTTTATAATGAAGATGTTGTCAATGTTGCATGTCACGAGGTCAGTTGGGTTATTGATAGTAGAGCCTCCATTCATGCTACGTCTCGAGAGGACTTCTTTACATCCTATACAACATGTGACTTTGAGACAGTGAAGTTGGGTAATGATGGCTTGGTTAAAGTCATTGGTATTAGAGATGTGTGTTTGGAGATGAATAATGGCACGAGGCTACTTCTTAGAGGGGTAAAACATATTCCTGAAATTCGTTTGAATTTGATCTCTGTAGGTAAACTTGATGATGAAGGATATTGTAATACCTTTAGTAATGGTCAATGGAAACTTACTAAAGGTGCTATGGTTGTTGCTCATGGGAACAAACATTCCAGTTTGTATATACTACAGGCGAGACTCTTTAAAGGTGTTATTAATGCTATGACAGATGAGCTCACATCAGAATTGTGGCATAAGAGACTTGCTCACATGAGTGAGAAAGGCTTGGCAGTATTGACTAAAAAGAATCTTTTTTCTGGAATGAATGATGTTTGTTTAAGAAGATGTACTCATTGTTTGGCAGGAAAGCAAAATAGAGTTTCTTTCAAAAGTTCCCCTCCTTCAAGAAAACAATACATACTTGATTTGGTACATTCAGATGTATGTGGTCCTATGAAGACAAAAACTTTGGGTGGTGCCAGTTATTTTGTGACCTTCATAGATGATTGTTCAAGAAAGTTATGGGTGTACACTTTGAAGAGCAAAGATCAAGTATTAGATGTGTTTAAACAGTTTCAAGCCTTAGTTGAGAGACAAACTGGGAAGAAATTGCGGTGTATCAGAACAGATAATGGGGGAGAGTGTTCAGGTCCTTTTGATGAGTATTGTAAGCATCAGAGCATTCGACATCAAAAGACACCTCCCAAGACTCCTCAGTTAAATGGGTTGGCTGAGAGAATAATCAGGACATTGGTTGAAAGAGTAAGATGTCTTCTTTCGCAGGCTCAGTTACCAAGATCTTTCTGGAGTGAGGCTTTGAATACAATTGTACATGTTCTTAATCTCATACCATGTGTTCCTCTTCAGTTTGATGTACCAAACAGAGTTTGGACTGGCAAAGATGTTTCTTATGATCATCTTCGTGTTTTTGGTTGCAAGGCATTTGTGCATATACTAAAAGATGAGAGATCTAAGCTCGATGTGAAGACAGGACATTGTATCTTTGTTGGTTATGGTCTAGATGAATTTGGCTACAGATTTTATGATCCAGTTGAGAAGAAACTGGTAAGGAGTCGTGATATGTTTATAGAAGATCAAACTATACAAGATGTTGAGAAGATAGAAAAAGGAGTCCATTAGTATAGCGATGATTTGATTGACCTAGATCCGGTTCCTTTATCAGTACAGATGGAACAAAATGTTCAAGATGACCAACATGGTTTAGATGATGTAGATATGCAAGTTGAAACAAATCACCAGACTACTGATCAGTTGCCAGAACCAGAAATTCCACCCAGGAGGTCTACTAGAGACCGACGTCCTTCCACATGGTATGATACAGATGAGTATGTGTTATTGAAAGATGAGGGAGAACCTCAATGTTATGCAGAAGCGATGGAAGATGGAAACAGAGTACATTCGGTTGGTGCTATGGAAGATGAGATGCAGTCACTGTATGACAATCATACGTTTGAGCTGGTAAAGTTGCCTAAGGGTAAGAGAGCTTTGAAGAAAAAGTGGGTCTACAGGGTGAAGCAAGAAGAACACAATTCACAACCACGATACAAAGCTAGACTGGTCGTCAAGGGATTCAGTCAGAGAAAAGGTATTGATTTTGATGATATTTTCTCTCCTGTTGTGAAGATGTCTTCCATACGTGTTGTTCTAGGTCTAGCAGCAAGCTTGGATTTATAAATTGAGTAAATGGATGTGAAAACTGCCTTTCTTCATGGTGAGTTAGAGGAAGAGATTTATATGGAGCAGCCAGAGGGTTTTGAGGTTAAAGGAAAAGAGGATTACGTATGTCGGTTAAAGAAAAGCCTCTACGGGTTGAAGCAAGCACCTAGACAATGGTATAAGAAGTTTGAGTCAGTTATGAGGGATCATGGTTACAAGAAGACTACTTCTGATCATTGTGTTTTTATGCAGAAATTCTCTGATGATGATTTTATCATTTTATTGCTCTATGTTGATGACATGTTGATTGTTGGCAGAAATTCTTCAAGAATTGATAATTTGAAGAAGCAGTTGAGTAAGTCCTTTGCCATGAAGGACTTGGGGCCAGTAAAACAAATTCTTGGTATTCGAATTTGTCGAGACAAGAAAAGAAAGAAGTTGTACATGTCACAGGAACGGTACATTAACAAGGTACTTGAAAGGTTTCATATGGATAAAGCTAAAGTGGTTTCGTCTCCTTTATCTAATCACTTTAAGTTGAGATCGAGTCAAGGCCCTTCAACAGATAAAGAGAAGGAAGATATGGAAAATATTCCATATGCCTCAGTAGTAGGAAGCTTAATGTATGTAATGGTGTGTACGAGGCCAGACATAGCTCATGCAGTTGGAGTTGTTAGTCGTTTTCTTTCGAATCCAGGAAGAGAACATTGGGATGCACTTAAGTGGATTATGAGATATCTTCGAGGTACTTCCAAGTTAACACTTAGTTTTGGAAGTGGAAAACCAGTGTTAGTTGAATACACTGATTAAGATTTGACAAGAGATGAAGATTCTCGAAAGTCTACTTCAGGTTATCTACGAGATGAAGATTCTCCTAATAGATATATGATGATTTTAACTCATGACTTAAATACGAAAATAAGATGTGATTGAATGATATATAATGTCTTTAACTCATGAATTAGATCTGAAATAAGATGATACAAGATAATTTACAAAATTTCAAAGAAAATATCACTATAAATTGGAGGATTGTTTAATGTTACTGTACCATCAAACAATATCAAATTACATAAAGAAATTTCAGGTGTCTCCTAGAGTTCCTCTGAACACTTCATTAGGATCAGTAGGACTATGCTTTCATAAATCCTGTTGAAGCGTTTGGGGGAACTCCTGGTGTCACGTGATATATATATATGAGTGCAATAATCAGATGAACATAAAGCTTCATTAGGATCAGTAGTACTATGCTTTCTAAACCAGAGTTCATTAAAGTGAAGCAGATGGTCCATCCTTGCTGAGATTTAGCAGCATTGAACGAAGGTCCACAAATTTTGTTTGAGAAGATAAAGAAAAAGACTATTCTAATGCAATACATTGTTCATAAGCTGTACCTTTTCCATAACCAACATACTGTTAGATATAAGTCCATACAATCGACCTTTTAATATAGAATTCAACCTAATACAGTTAATCAAACAATGAACAAATTGGTAAAAATATTTTATCAGGTTTAACAAAAGATTCATAGAAATTCAATTTTCAGAGAAACGTAAAGATTCGTTGGAGTAGAGGCAAGACTGTAAAAGAGTTATGACCAGGCGATTCTAGATTAAGCTAAAACCAATCAAAATTTGGTGTTGATATGGTTAAATTGTTCATCCCAGTAACAGTAACTGAGGGTACGTTTGATTTTTAATTTTTGATTTTTTTAGTTGATTTTTCTTTGAATTTTGATATTGATTTCTTGGTTTAATTTTTTAAGAAATCACATAGTTTGTGATAAAAAATAAGATTTTTTAATCAAATTTTTTATTTTTAATTATTTCTATTTTTATCAAATATTTTTTATATAGGGCAAATGAATTCTTATAATTTTCATAATTTATATAAATATATATGGAAAGAAAACTATTAAAAACATAAAATTTATAGATAAAAAACCAAAAGTTTTCTTGTTCCTACAAAAATTAGAAATGAAAAAGCCTTTTACCAAATAATTTGTAAATTTTCTTTCTTGAATATCACTAATAAGAATTTTTTTTAAATAATAATTTGTCAAAAGAATCATAACACATAAAAATTAATAATTTAATAAAAAACAATTAATTAAAAAACTTAAAAGATGTATTACACATTACTTGAATTAACACGATTCTTCCATTGAATTAGAGATGAAAACAGAACACAATTATATAAAGGTTGCGTAGTATAATCATATTCACAAATATAGTTTTATTTTTATCTCTCTTCTACTTGATGTATTGATGAGCAATAGATCGAAATTGTTTATTTTTTGACCGATGTGAATGAGATTTGAAAAGTTTCAATCCAAAGTTGATTCAAAAATATAATCTATCTAAATATGAACATATTGGATTTTCGGATAGAATAAGATCAGATTGATATTGAATTTTTTTTATAAATTATTATCATATATAAAAAATGACATACATAATATTTAAATTTTAAATTGATATATTTGTAGTAATTTTTTTTACTTATGATACAATTGAATAAATCATAAGAATATGAAGTATATCTATACAATTATTAAATTATTATAAATATTTATATTTATTTGTTAAATTATAATAGCAATAAAATATAATTAAGGCATGCATAATATATTTAAATATAAAACATTATAAAATAAAATATGTATTTTTTTAATAATTTAATAGTAATTCGGTCCAGATCGGATATAGTAGATTATAAAATCTTTGAATCCGAATCCGAATACGAATCCAATTCGAATACGAATAGATTATATATTTTTCAATTCAGATGAGATCAGATATAATTTTTTTTCAATCTAATCTAACGGATCGAATCGAATTTTTTAATTTAAATAGATATATCAGATTATTTGTTTATCCCCTGTGTAAATATTTTTTCGTATAACATAAAAAGACATATTTTTTGCATGTTCAATATTGAACATTTTTTTATAACATAAAAATATGTAATTTTTTAAAAGAGATTAAAAATAAAATGTGTTAATCTGTATAATAAAAACACGAGGGTTATATAAACTAAGATTTCCATTTGATTTGGGTCCATTTATTTGGCAGCCGTTGTTGCTAGGAGTGCGTCTAGATTTTTTTTATTCAAAATTATATTTTTTCATTCCTTTTGTTTTTAAGTTGTATATCATAGGTTGTTTATAAAAATATACATATAAATAAAATTTCTTGTACATGTTTATTATATGTATTTTAATAAAGGATTTGTTTTGTATTTATTAAAAAAAATGCTAAGAAAACAAAAATTTATACATATTTTTGTAACAATACAACTTATATAGTAATAAATAACAAAATAATCTTAAAAAATGGTAAGATGATTTAATTTTCTAGACAATTATGTCATATAAAATTATATAAGTAGTTGTTTGGACATATGGATCGATTTGGTGTCTTGTCCATTCAACTGCTCAAGTTTAGTCAATAGCCTGAGCTGTAAGACGATGCATCTCCAAATGACCCCTGCACTGATAACACACTAGTAAGAAATAGATCGATCCTAAGAAACCATGCTACTTGTAGGGTCGACCACCATCTTGAGATAGGGTTAACCACCAACTTGAGCTAAGGTTGACCTTAAACCATAAAATGTAGTATTTTTCATCGTTTGTATCCCTTTGACATCTGTGTATGTATACACATTATGTAATCAATACTTGTATGTATAATGTTCTATAAATAGATAGACCTCTGACTAATCTTTCTAAAAATCATATCATATCAAACATTTTGAGACCTATTGTGGGGTTTAGTTTATGGATTAATAGTTCAGATGATACCAACTCGTTTCTTATTAAGGTCTTAAGTAATCAGGATCAAGTTCAAGAGTTGAAAAGAACGAAAGAAATGTGTTACCTTTCCTAAAGTTGGTTTCCTCTGTATATCAATTAAGTGAAACTATAATACCTTAGACGGGTAACATATGCAAATTTCTTTAAATGTGCTAACCCAGGTTCAAACAGTAATCAAATAGGTATAGCTCAATTCCAAGCTACCAAGAACATAAAACACTTGTTAGTGCGAATTGATATATGCTTCCATCGTCATTGTACCCTTTTTAATTGTTTGAAGTTGTCATCTTAATTGCATAAGGTAAACCTTGAAATCATCAATGAATGTCTTTTGTAAGACAATTGAGTAGTCATACAAAGTTCTTTTATAGTATACAAAACAGTATTCTTATTTTTTTTAAAAGATATGTTATTTATTATTTTTATAGTATATTTTATATCAATTATATTATTTTTTCTCTTTATCAAATATTGGATAATGTTTTTTTAAAAAATAAAATTATATTAATATTTAATTTTATTAATCTAAAGTATCACATCATTATATACTCTAACAACAATAAATAATAAATAATTTATCCGGTAAGAAATAAAGAAAAAAAAAACAAAAATAATAAATAATTTATCCCGTAAGAAATAATGAAAAAAAAAAACAAAAACAGTACTCCGTTGAATTCTTCTCTTTGGTATCTGCAATCAAAGAAATTTGAAAATTGGAGGCTTCTAACTTCTAATTACGTGGCATTATATATTGATTAGCAAAAATGGATCGAGCTGCCATGTCTGGAATTTTATTAGTAGTATGCAAAATTTACAGGAACTAATTCAATTTAACCTATTTGAACCCAACGAACCTAGAATTTTTTATGTTGAGATTTTATTAGTTTAGTTTGATTTTTAATTTTAAAAAAATAGATTTACATTGGATTGGTTTGATTATCATCTCTTTAAATATGATAATAACGAAACCAATCTAATCTATTTGTTATTTTTTTTTCTTTTTATATTATTATTTTTTAAAATTTTTCTTAAGTTTTCTGGTACTCGTACTCATTTCTTTTTTCCTCAATTCTTCTTATTATTCATCAAACAACTGTGCCTGTCTTTGTTCGCCTCCCAGTGTTACCTCTGCTCGCCTCTCACATAGTCATATACAAGAACGACGAATGAGCAATTACAACGAAGATATTAATTTGATATTATTTAATTATTTATCTATTATAACTACATTGTTTTCCATATTTTTACTATTAAAGTTTAGATGATTTAGATATAAAAATTAATGAATTTTATCAATCATTATTCCTTATTGTATATTTGCTTTATTTTTAAATTTTTCTTATACTTTGTGATCGATATAGATACAAATATTAATTAAATAATTAAAATCTAAATCTTTAAATTTAATGATTATAATAAAATTAATATTGAAATAATTGGAAACTATAATAGATTTAAAATAAAAAGATTAATAAATACAATTCATTAGCAAAAAGGGAAAAAAAATTTCTAGACTCAATTCAAACCAAACCAAAAAAATTGGTTCAAGTCGGCTTGATTTTTTAAATGTAATGGTTTGATTTAGTTCTATTTTTCAAGAATCAATCATATTATATTAATTCTAATTTTGATATAAACCCAAACAAAACTATATACAAGCACATTCTTAACTTTTACCAAAACATGAGTGCTATTAGTTGACTCAACATATATAACCAATCTTCACAAGTTTTTTTTTTCCCTAAAAGAAACAATTTATTAATATTGCAGCAACATTACAAACTTAAAATGAATCATCTTACAATAACCCTAAGCTAGAACAAATACAAAGATATCACTGTATATACATTGCTTACTTAAGCCCAAACCTAGTTATTACACGTACCAAATTACTATCATTTAATGTTCATGGAAGAATTATCAAGCCAAACACGTCACTCTTATGATAAACTTGAATATTTATCCAAACAAAGAAGATTGTAAAATGATTTTTAATGGACCTACTAGCATAACAAGGCAAAAACGAAAACAAAACATCATCAACCAAACAAACCCAATACAATATAGAGACTAAAATTAAACAAAACAAAATTTAAATGGAATCAAGAAATATCACGAAAAGATGGGTGATGCAATCCCAAGCTTCGGCATCAAAATGCATCTCAATCGTTGTTGTCATTGTTATCCTTACTGGCCTTTTCCATTGTAGAAAACTATCAAAAACTTAAATCAAGAGAAACAAAGTAATGTCCACTAGAAAATATTAGAGATGAATTACACCTCTAGAGAAACTTTGAAGAAGTTTAAAAGACATGCTAATGGTGAAAGGGAGGTGGTTGGTGGCTGAACAAAGCAGCCTAAAAAAGTAGAGATGAATGGAGGGATGAAACTGTAAGTGGAGATGGCGGAGGGATGATGGGTGGGAAGGGGATAGTAGGAGGTAGTTAGGTGTGGAAAAGGGCTTTAGAGTTTTAGTTTTCTTCTTCTTTGCGATTGAGCATAAAATACATAACAGGAGCTTAACCTATTTATTATTTACTAATTTTCTATAAGCATTCCATTATGTCCATAAGTTTTAATCATTACATTTATACTTTTTATTTTTTTTTCTTATAATGAATGTTGCACACAATTATAATAACAATACTTTTAATTTGTTTTAGTGAATTAACTTTAAAGGTGTCTCATAAACTCACTCCATTACTTTATGTAAATGGTCCATTGTTTATTCTCCAATTTCATTTTTAATCAATTTTTATTTAATAGATCATTTAGTGTGGTCTATACGTTTTAGTAATTGAAGAGCCATAACTCATCCGTTCAATGGGTGGAGGTTAGTAATATTGTTGAAACTTTGATAGGAAGCAGTTATAAAAGGTTGTTATGGTCCTTAAGCTCAAACACATTTTTCATCAAGATACACTATCTAATCTGAGTGCTCTTGAGAGCTTAGAAGAACCAAATGCAGAGAGCATATAATAGTTTGTTTGTTTTGCAACATATAGAACAATTTTAATAGCTAAAGATAAGATCCTTACTTTATTTGTTTTCGATCTCTTTAGTTTGTATATTCTGCATTTGAGTCGATGAACTTTGCTTACACCCTGAGCTCAACACACATTTTTCATCAAAATACACTATCTAATCTACAAGTGCTATTGAGAGCTTATAAGAACCAAACACAAAGAGCATATAATAGTTTGTTTATTTATTCTACTTTTAGATCATAAATTATGCTTACAATTTATACTATTTATTTGTTAAAATTGATTAGATTCTTCTATCAAGTATGAGTAATACTCCATCAAAACTTTCTTTAAAAAGTATTACATTTTTAAATTTTTCTCCTATCTTCCTTTTTTTCTAGGGAATTTTTCTCCTATCTTACTTCTCTACCTTTTCTTCTTTCTCCTCAAAATTAATATCAATTATTTTCATTCTTTATTTTTACATTAATACTATATATTATTTTGTTATATTTATATTGGAGTTTGAATTCATATATATTTTACATTTTGAATGTAAAAAAGTTTAAACTTTTTAAAAAAATATGAGTAATATGTTGATATATTATATAAATTAATTATTAATTAATTTACTTATTTTAATTTACATTGATTATTTTTATATTAAATTATTATGAAATTATTATTATTCAAGAAAAACTCAAATAATAAAACAAATATGATGAATGGTTTAGGGAAATATAGTTTTCTTTAAATAATATTTTTTTTATAAATAAGTGGTTTAAGTAGATAGTTTAACTTTTTTCTATAAATAGTTTTATTTTTAATCTCTCTCAAAGAAGTTCAACATATATTTAATTTTTACAACATTTGAATGTGATTCTATATTTTCAACATTTATTTCATAATGTGAATATTTTAATCTTTATATTTATAAAAATTAAATTAAAAATATAGTTTTTATGAAAATAAAAAATATATGAAAATGTATAAAATAATTAAACATATATTTTTTAAAGAAATTAAAATTAAAATTAATCAAATAAATTAGTTATATACTAATTTTGAACTAAAAATAAAATGGATCCAGCTTGTCTTCTAACCAAGTCACCACGAACAAGCGATTGCTGCCTTGGGATATTCCTCTCCCTGGGGTCAGGTGGCAACCAGAGTTCCCCCAAACACTTCAGTGCCATTTTATTATACGAACTTAATTACCCTCATCCCTCAGGCCTCATATGCATATATGTAGACTTTCCATATATTTAATATAATATAAGAGTTTCATTGAAGTGTTCAGGAGAACTCTAGGAGACAACTGACATATATCACAGTACACTCTTGTTCAATCTTATGTGATTATAAAAACAACATATTCAGCAGGCAAGTATATATAGTTATTTTCTACGTCAAAATATTAAAGATGATCAAGAGTCCTCACTGATATATGAATATCAATCATATTATCACGATGAACCTGGCCACAATTGAAGGACAGATGAAGATCAGCAAGGGTATATACATAAAAACATTCTCTCTCTGAGCATCTCGCATGTGTTCTCTTTGGGGTGTCCTTTTCAATATTTGTTTTCCAGATTTCAAAGAAAAAACAATATCAGATTCTCTGTCTGTCTTCTAATTAAACATGGAAATAATTATATTAATATATGGACCAAATTAAAATTAAGAAACTAATTATATAGACAGAGATAGCTAGGTATAAGGCAAACTCAGTTGCTATATATATAGTAGGATTAGTGATATTTCTCCTTCACCATGAAACCAATTCAAGCGATTGTGTGTATGTTGTCAGGTGTCGTGTCTTCTAGAGTTCCACTGAACACTTCAATGGTACATGGGATTGGGAGTTATTATTCCGAGGAAACCATTCCGCTGAAGTGTTTGGGGGAACTCTTGGAGCCACTTGATCCTTAATTTCATCTAAGTAACTAATTAACTACTAAATATTTTATTGAAGGTATTATTTATTATTACTTGATTTTACTCTTGATCAATTATATTGCTTTTCTTCGGACTCTTACAAAGTATTTGATTTTTTCTAAAAAAAAATAGCTACATTAATTTTGAATTTCATCATTTACTTAAAATAATACATTATCACATATTTCATTAATAATGAATGGTATGTACCTACACGACACACACACACATATATATTGTTAGGTATTGAACCCTCCTAAAAATAGTATGTATTGTTTTATATGGTAGAAACTCAGGCCTAACTCAACTTAATAAAATCTCATTAAGTTAAGGGTTGTTTAGGCTTATAAGCAGCATTACTGTCTTGTTTTTGGCCGATATGAGACTGAAGGAAACTTAATAGCCTCCCTCCACACGGACACAAGTGGTCTCACAAAGCCACGGTGAGACTGTTAATTAAGGACAAAGCCCAACTCACCGATCAAACCAAGCCTAGCTCTGATACCATGTTAGAAACCTAGGCCTAACTCAACCCAATAAGATCTCATTGAGTTAAGGGTTATCCAGGTTTATAAGCAGCATTATTGCCTTACTCTTGGCCGATGTGGGACTGAAGGAAACTTAACAGTATAAAACCAAACTTACTCTAAAATAACATATATGTTATTCATATAGGGAATATATGTACATATCTACATCCACTTTGTACCAACTATACACACTACTTAATGCCCCAGACTTGATCTTAGTTAAATATCTCCCTTAAAATAAATTTATAATGCTTATTCTTAAACTTGTTAGTTTGATATTTAATGTGATACTCTGCAGTTACTTTCAAACCAAATAATATGAAACTTTTTAGGACCAGGTTAATCAAGATGAAAATTTGATGATCATGAAGAAATTTACCTTATTATCTATGGTTTATAGTAATATAAATGATAATGAGAATGATTATATGTTCATTGGTTTGGTTATTAATATGAAATTAAATGAAAATATTTCAACAGAATAAAAAATGTTCATTCATCCCATACTCATAAGGAATACGTTATAATTTTTTTCTTCGCATTTTTGTATAATCATTTCTATTTTATTTATTTAAAAATCAAAAAGTTTATTTTCTAATTTTGCATCATTTATAATTTATAAATTTCTTTAATATTTATAATTATTTTGATTACACATTCAAATAAACATGATAATAGTAATATTATTTCTATTGAATTCAATTCCTATTGACATTCTCATTTTTATTAAGTTTTCATTATACGAAATCAAACATTATCTTAAATCTCATATAATATTTTTGGTGTGTTATTCTATATGTGCTACCAATACAAAAGAACTTTTAATGCAACTTTGTTCACATTTGCAATCAGGTTTACTCATGTGTATGCCACATATTCAAAATATCTTATAATAATAATTAACATATTATTTTGTACAAGAACCCATTTAACATGAAGTTTTAGGTTGGTTAGTTGAACTAATTTAACATAGACATCTAATTAATTGTCTTATATTTTTAAATCAAATATCAATACTGTCTTTTTGATCTACTTCAAGCTCAAAAGATGTATCAAATATGATACTAAAGCTTTATGTATATATTCAACAAACATATTTAAGCTTTATGCAATTTTGGTGTGCTTTGGAAAAAATATAAATGTTGAAAAATCCTTGTATGCATAACAAATAAGACTATTCGTGGTTTTTTTATCACTATGATTTTGTTTGGATGAGTGAGAACCATATTTATTAAGTATCATAAGAACAACGATCATATGCAATTATTTTCTTTTTGCACACAAATGCTTATGCCTCCTTTTTATGTTAATTTGAGTTAATTTTGCTTTGAATATTATGTTTCATAATTTCTTCATAAACTGACTCTTCAATATAACCACCCATAATTTCATAATATCTTTATTAAAAAAAAAATATTACATCAGAAAACCACTCTAATTTACTTATTTTATTAAATTTCTAAATTTTTCTATTACATATCATATATTGTTTTTCAAATTTACCCTTTGTTTTGTGTTTCTCTTTTTTCCTTTAAAGTTGTCTTTATATGCTCTCCTTTGTTCTAGTGGCAATTTTCTTGTCAATATTGTCAACTCATATTTGTTGTAGATTACAATCATCATACACGGGAGAAGTAAAAATCACGAGAATTTTTGTCATGTTATCCAATCTTATTACTCAACTTAAAGAGATATTTACATGATTAAATCCTAATATACAAATCCATAGACGTGATACCAATAACATGATTGAATGTGTATTCAACAACACAAAGACTAAACTGGTCTTGTTCTATTTTATTGAATCAATACCCACCTTTTAAGTTATAAAATTTGTTTTACTTTTGATTAATGTTTATGGTGTATATTATGATTGTTAAATGTGTACTTGTATTAGACTTCTCCTTATTACAAAGGAAAGTAATGAAAAAAACAAGTAGTGTGCTTTCATATGAGGTAGTATAAAATCTAAGATTTCTAATGTTTATGCATAACAAATGTAAAATTATAAAACTCAAACCTAAATGTAACCCAAACACTGAGACATAGCTACATGAATATACCCTATCTAAGTACTCAGTTGAAAGAGGGAAAAAAATTCTTAACAAGCCAAAAATAGTGATTAGTGTGACAAACCAAACTAAGTAACAAAGTTTACAATTTACACTAAACATCACTACATACAAAACCAAGATATTAGGTCTATTCTCCGCCTTGAGATATTTGTTCACCTGGAGTAGGAGGCTTCGCAAAAATCACCTCCTCTATTTAAACTGAACCACCTTTTCTAAAAGGGCACAATCAAAAACAAAAGAATGAGAAACAAGAACATGTATTCAATAAACTTTGGATCAATGTAATAATTACTAGAAAATGGGATATCATGATTACGATGATGTGACAAGAATAACATATTTTCATAAGATACTATACAAATACAAGATTCACATTTTGGCTTCAATTTCATGTGTACTCGTATACTTTTATGAAAAATTAAATATTGTTATGATTTTAAAATTGAAGTAATTTTATGCTTTTATTTATCTTATAATTATGTATTTAAAATTCAAATAAGGTTTTGAATTAGATTTATGATAGTTTTTGTTATCAGAAAAGTTTATAAGTAAGATGTATGCATGTAGATTAATATTAGATCATGAATATGAACTATAATTATTTATATCTAATTATGTTTCTCTTTTGCAATTATTCCTCTCTCTTTTTTCCCTAACTTCTCAATTTTTCAATCCTTAACTCTAATATCATTTCTTTGTCAATCTTATTCTCTTTCCTCATCTATGTCAAAATATCTGCACCATTCACTACATAAAATTGTTAAATGAGGCCAAATATTTCAAGCCTAAACCCATTATTAACCCTTAAACCTTAAACCCTCTGCCTTACCTATATATATATATATATATATATATATATATATGTTGTTTATAGGGATAAAGTAGAAGTTGAAGCTGTCAACAACAGCTACAAATTTTTCAGTCAAAGAATCTCCAATTTTTCTCTCAAATTTTACAGGGTATATTAAAAGAGTGGTCATATGAGGTAACTTATTTGTATAGTAATATTTGATTAAATAGGAAGTTTGTTAATTTGTCTTGCTTTATATTACCAATAAATTAGACGAAGTTATTTTCTAGGTGTATTTTGATTTCGGTATATTTTGTGAAGCTTTCTGAATATTAGTATTTGTATCTTCATTTGATTATTAGTGAATTTTTCTCGATGTTCCATCATCAGTGTAGTAGAATTTTAACATTAAAAAGTTGAACTACTTAAATCATTTTGGTAGAATTTGGTTTTTACAAATTGTATACACAATAGGATAGGTATAGAGAGTCATCTACATTTAATATCAAAGAAACTAGCAATATCGATGGTTAAGTCAATCAATATACAATTGAAGAAGAAAGAGTTGAAATGTATGAATTTTTAGATGACTTGGGTTGCACAGATTTTAACAATAAATCTGGCAATGATGTCTTTAATGATTGTGAGTTGGATGGTGGTTCATGGACACTGTAGTCATTGTAGAGCAAGAACTATATCCTAGTTGTAAGAAATATACACAACTAAATTTTATTGTGAAATTTTTGCATAGTAACATTTTAAATAATTAAACTAATAACTCTTTTGACATCATGCTCAAATTGTTTATTAATGCAATGCTTGAGGGATCAAAAATTCCATAATCTCATTAGGAGTCAAAAAAGTTGTTAATAGAGCTTGGATTAGGCTATGAGAATATTTATGCATGTTACAAAAATTGCATTTTGTATGTGAAAGAACATAAAGACTTGGTTCAATGTCTAATATGTCACGAGTCACGATACAAGGAGAAAAGTCGTGCAACCTCCAAGATTCCAAAAAAGGTTATGCGATACTTCCCACTAAAACAAAGATTATAACGATTGTATTTCTCTTAACACACTGTGAAAGCTATGAGATGGAATAAGGAGGTAAGTTTGGAAGAATAAGAGGTGTTAAGACATCTGGATGATGGTGAAGAATGGAAATCCTTTGATATGATATACCAAATGTTTGCATCTGATTCAATAAATGTGCGATTAGGCTTAACAAATGATGGTTTTCACTCATTTGGGAACATGAGTACCAATTACAATGTGTGGCTTGTGGTTCTTATTTGTTATGTCCAATTACATGAGTACCAATTACAATCTGATTCAATATAATTTACCAACGTCTCCCATTTCGGATACTGATGCTTACTTAAGGCCTTTGATTAAAGAATTGGAAAACTTGTGGGTTAAAGAGGTTCATTTTTATAATTCAATCAAGCAGAAATCGTTCAAGATGCATACAACTTTAATGTGGACTATAAATGATTTTCCTCCATATGGTTGTATTTCTGGGTGGAGCACGAAAGGTTTTAAGGCATGTCCAATTTGTTTAGAGGATAATTCTCCATGAGTTTAATTAATAAAATTTCATACCATGGACATAGACATTTTCTTCCAAAAAAATATAAGTGGTGCAAATGTAGAAGTTTTAATAATCATATAAATACTAGAGACCCTTCATTGGAAAATTATGGAGAAGAACTACATCTTCATATTAATAGCATGGATTATGAACCATTTGTAAAAAAAGAAGCTCAACTTAGTGGAGTAAAAAAGAAATAAATAAATATCACATGTATAATAAATATTATACATGTGACAAATCTAAGTTAAATAATTAATCACATTAAAATTATATTTGAATTTTTTTTAATAAAAATTAAATTTTGAATACATATAATAATAATTCCTATACATATAATAACACAGTATGTGCTATGACTTAGTGGTTTGGGAGCTTAACACTCTCCCTGGAGACCCAGTTTTGAATCCCACGAATAACCCATTTTTTCTTTTATGGCAAGTCTTCTTCAACCTTCAACCGAGTTAGCGCGACTCAATTATAACCCGATTGGAGCCCCAGAAGTTTCTCTCAATTTCGACGATGAAAATTGACATTATTTTTATCAAAATTCTCAAAATTGAATTTCCAAGTGATCCATGGTCCCAGTTTAAATAAAAAACGTCATTTTAAAGAAAAAATTAATTAATATATTCCAATGAATGTGAATGGTGAATTGGAATGATGTCCTTCATGATTTTTCATGTTCTAATTCACAGAATCATTTTAAAACCAATACTGAAATAATTTATAATTTTCATATGCATCAAAATTGAGCCTTTCAAAAAACCCAATTTCAAGGTGCTCGGTAAAACAGAGCAAAACATAGATCATTTAAAACTGATCAAGATAGATGTAATATGTGCTATGATACCAAATATAAGCATAAATTAATCAACCCAAATGTGGAATTAACAAACTAAAGGGATCAAAAACAAGTAAAGTAAGAATCTTACCTCTAGTTATTAAATTTTTTGTTAAAACTCCAAACTGCACAAAATTGATTTGTTCTTTGTGTTATGAACTTTTAAGCCCTTACTAGCACTAAAATAGATGGTGTATTGCACTGGAATTTTGTTTTGAGCTTAGGGACCATAATACCCCTTTTATAGCCATGCTTCCAATCAAAGCATCGACATCGTTACCAGTTTTCAACCATAACCGACGAGCTCTTTAATGACAAAAATAGTTAGACCACTAAATGATCCATTAAAAAACAGAAATGAAAATTAGAGAGTTAAATGGATGATCGGTTACAATAAGTCCATGCAATAGACCTTTTAACATAGAAATCAACCTAATACAATTAATCAAACAAAGAACAAATTGGTAAAAATATTTTATCAGGTTTAACAAAAGATTCATAGATATGCAATTTTGAGAGAAACACAAAGATTCATTGGAGTATAGGCTAGACTATAAAAAATTTATGACCATGAGATTCTAGATTAAGCTAAAACCAATCAAATTTTTGTGTTTATATGGTTAAATTGTTCATCCGAGTAACTGAGGGTATGTTTGATTGTTGATTTTTAATTTTAGTTGATTTTACTTTGAATTTTTCTTGGTTTAATTTTTTAAGGAATCTCATAGTTTGTGATAAAAAATAAGATTTCTTAATCAATTTTTTTATTTTTAGTTATTTCTATTTTTATCAAATTTTATATATGGAAAATGAATTCTTATAATTTTCATAATTTACTTATATAAATATGGGAAGAAAACTATTAAAAACATAAAATTTATAGATAAAAACAAAAAGTTTTCTTGTTCCTACAAAAATTAGAAATGAAAAATGCTTTTACCAAACAATTTGTAAATAATTTTTACAGCTTCTTCCTTGAATACCACTAATAAGAATTTTTTAATAATAATTATTTTTCAAAAGAATCATAACTCATAAAAATTAACGATTTATTCAAAAATAATTAACTATAAAACTTAAAAAATGTATTACACATGACTCAAATTAATAGGATTCTTCAATTGAATTAGAGATGAAAACAAAGCACAATTATATAAAGATTTCATAGCATAATCGTCTTTACAAATAAAGTTTAATTTTTATCTCTCTTCTATTTGATGTATTGATGAGTAATAGATCGAAATTGTTTATTTTTGAACAATTCTAATCCAATTCGATATGAATCAAATTTGAAGGTTTTCAATTCGAAGTTGATTTAATAATGTAATCTATCCAATTCTAAACATATTGTATTTTTCGGATCGAATAGGATTAGATTGATATTGAAATATTTTATGAATTTTTATCATATATAAAAGATAATATACATAACATTTAAATTTTAAATTGGTATATTTGTAGTAAAATTTATTACTTTTGGTCACAATTGAATAAATCATAAGAACTTGAAGTATATCTATATAATTATTAAATTATTATAAATATTTATATTTATTTGTTAAACTAAAATTGTAATATAATATAATTAGGTTATGTATAATATATTTAAATATAATATATTGTAAAATAAAATATGCATTTATTTATAATTTAATAGTAATTTGGTGCGGATCAGATATAGTAGATTAAAAAAATCTATCAATTCGAATCTGATTAGACATAAAAATTTGTCAATCAAATCTGACCAATCAAATTGAATTTCTCAATTTAAATATATCGATAAGATTATTTGCTCACCTCTCATTTGAATATTTTTTCATGTAACATAAAAAAACACATTTTTTTCCTAATCAAAATTCAACACATTTTACAAAATAAAAATATTTATTTTTTAAAAGAGATAAAAAATAAAATATGTGTATAATAAAAATAAGAGGGTTATCATCATGGTAGGAGCTTGTGCTGAAGAGGCCCATAAATGGAGGGCTTGGAATCAATGAGAGCTATGCAATGCCCCAAGTGTACATATTCGATAAAGTGAGACATGTTGCAAAAATCATTTTCAATGAGAAGGATAAAACCTCATCTCATCTCAAGGATCCCTTGGTGATTACTTTGAGGATTGGGTCTTGCGATGTCTACCTAATAATGATTGACACAGGAAGGTCGATGGATCTCCTTTTCCTATCCACTACCAGGGATCTAGAAGTAAAGAAGTTTTACATTGTCAAGGCAAAACTCCCTGTAGTAGGGTTCAACAATAGTGCCACCTATACAGTAGGAATGGTGGTGCTTCCCGTCATGGAAAATGGTATGATAGTGATGACCAATTTTTTAATCATCGATGTCCTAGTTCACAACAATGCCATCTTGGGTAGGCTATGAATACACAAAATGAGGGAAATTATGTCCACCTTTCATCAGGTAATCAAATTCCCCACTGACAAAGGCCTAGAGAAAATAAGGGGATACCAAGAGAAGGCTAGGAGTTGCTATAAAGCCACTATGAAAGAGGTTTCCTATATGTAGTAATCACAGAGGGGTCTTCCTCAAAAGAGTTTGGGTGGAAAAAGTCTGGCTAGGTTTATCAATCTAAATAAGATGGGAGATGTGCCAATATGAGGCAAAGGTGAGAACCACCCTTTGAAACTGAGTGAGGATCTTATGGAAGAGTTGGAGGAACAACTCTCTCATTTCCTCAAGACAAACTCAAAAATCTTTACATAGAGTTTGACAGTTATGCTTGAGATTGAACCAAAAGTTATAACACACTAACTAAATGTCAATCCAGAGGCTAGACTTATTCCAAAAAGAAAAAAAAGGAAATTCTTGTAGGAAAATAATGAGATGATCAAGAATTAAGTCACCTTCCTAGGAAAGTTGGGGTTATAAGGGAGGTTAGATATCCTCTATGGTTGTCAAATGCGGTGCTGGTAAAAAAGCATACGTGTCCTAAATATTGCTTCCCACTCCCAAGTATTGATCAATTGGTAAATGCTTTTGCTAGTTTTAGGTTGATGAGTTTATTATATGTATATTTTGGTTACCCCTAGATCAGTACACACCTAGAAGAAGAAGAAAAAACATCTTTCATCACAAAATAAAGGACCTTTTGTTATACCAGAATGTTGTTCGAATTAA
This sequence comes from Hippophae tibetana, assembly GCA_037013495.1. NCBI lineage: Eukaryota > Viridiplantae > Streptophyta > Magnoliopsida > Rosales > Elaeagnaceae > Hippophae > Hippophae tibetana. Next base: position 24,476,008 of record CM072805.1, on the reverse strand, counting down.
AAAATATAGGTGTCACATATCAACATCTTATTAACAAAATGTTTGTAAATCAGCAAGGGAAGAACCTGGAAGCTTATATGGATGACATGGTGGTAAAATCAACATAACCTCTGGACCACATTAAAGACCTAGAAGAGGTATTTTCAGTAATTTGATTATATGGTATGAGACTTAACACTAAGAAGTGTATCTTTGGTGTTGCTATAGGAAAATTCTTAGGGTATCTTGTATGGTTCTGAGGGATCGAGACCAACCCTGACAAGATACAAGATTTGGTGAATATGAAGCCACATACCAGCCTGAAGGAAATCCAATAATTGAATGGAAGAATAGTGACACTGAATAGATTCATCTCTAAATGCACAGATACGTGTTTTCCATTCTTTAAGATGTTGAGAAAAATCAAGTCATCCTTTTAGAAAGAGGACTATGACAAAGCCTTTGAGGAAATAAAAAAAATACTTGAGTAACTCCTTGTCCTAGTCAACCCTATCTCAGGAGAGACAATTTCTTTATACATGGTAGTGGCCCCCTAGACTTACAGTGTCGTACTCCTAGTAGAAAGAGACAAGCTTTAACACCCTATCTATTACGTTAGTCAAATCCTAACAGATGCTCAAAGTAGATACCCAACCCTTGACAATTTGGCTTTTCCCCTCAAAGTTAGTGCACAAAAGATCATACACTACTTTGACTCATACAGTGGTAGTGCTTACTTCCCTACCATTGAAAAAGCATACTAACGAGACCAAAAGTAATAGGAAGGCTGGCAAAGATTGCCATAGAATTAAGAGTATATAACATTAAATACATTGATAGAACAACCATCAAGGGACAAGCGGTGGTTGAATTTTTGACCGAATTTAATGAGATGCTAGAAGTCATCAATGATGAGAGATAGAAAAAAGTGTGTGAGATAGGAGAATCCAAGCACAACCAAGTAGTGTTAGGAATGATCTTGGCAAAAGAAAGCTTGAAGAAAGTTGAAAAAATAGTCGGGTGTGTGGATACTCCTACAACCCATGGTTCACCATGATCTATAACTTCCTGAAAAAGGAACACCTACCTAAGGATCACAAGCTTGCAAAGGATATCAAATCCAAGGCAATTCGATACATGGTACATTATGGGTCACTACAAGTCGGGGCTTGACATAGTAGGACCCCTACCCTTAGATAAGGGTCAAAAGAAGTTTCTACTTATAGGTACAGATTACTTTTCAAAATGGATATCGAGGTAGAACCCCTAGGAAGAATACGAGAGGAAGAGGTGATTCGATTTATATGGATGTCTATAATTTGTCAGTTTAGTTTACCTAAGGAGCTCGTCATTGATAATGTGAGGCAATTTATGGGTCATAACATCAATGACTTTTTCCCTTAAGTAAAACATCAAGATGTGCCACCCAATGCCATATTATCTCCAGGTCAATGGTCAAGCAGAATCTTCCAAAAAATTAATTATCAACCTACTAAAGAAAAGGTTGAAGAGGGAAAAAGGAAGATGGGTTGAAGAGCTACCTGGTACATTATGGGTTGTTAGGACTGTCTTCGGGAAAGTACTAATGAGACCTTCTTTTCCTTTGTATATTTGACTGAAATAGTAATACCAACTGAGGTTACAATACCCACCACCAAGTCATTCCTGATAGAGGAACAGACGGATGTGAGTAGAACAATCGAATTGACCCTTACCAAAGAGAAAAAAAAGGATGAATATTTAATAAGGATGATTGAGTAAAAAAGAAAATTATCATATTATTACAATAAGGTCATATGCTTCAAAGCATTTTCCATTGGGGATTGGGTTCTTAGAAGGGTCTTCCCTAATAAAAAGAAATGGATGGTTGGTAAAATGGGTGCTAATTGGGAAAGACCTTCCCAAATGGCTAAAACAACACCAGAAGGGGCTTACTTGTTAAGAAACATCAATGAAGTTGAGGATGGAACCATCTAGAATTCCAAACACTTAAGAAATATTACTTCTGATGTATCTTAATTCAATACTCTTATTTACCATCACTGTATGCACACTTAAAGAAATACATAACTATAACTTCCTTCAACAAATGTTCTCTCCTAGAAGCTTTATACTATTACATGTCATAGGTTGATCACCTTGGTTAAGAACTAGGTAGACTGCCAAAAACTTGCAAAAAATTCACGAGTTGTTTGCCTCAGTCAGGAACTAGGTTGTTGCTTTGACATTGAAGCAAGAGCTGAGCACCGCAGTCAGGAATCAGATAGAGCGCCCTATTCCATTATAATATGTCACTGGTTGATCACCTCGGTTAAGAACCTGGTAGACCACCCTGACACTTGCAAAAAATTCATAAGTTGTTCTTCTCGGTCAAGAACTAGGTTGGCATTCTGACATTGAGGAAATAGATGAACACCTCAGTTAGAAACTAGGTAGAGCCCCATCTTCCACTATTACATGTCATGGGTTGATTACCTTGGTTAAGAATAAGGTAGATTTTCCTTACACGTGCAAAACATTCATGAGTTGTTGACCTCAGTCAGGAACTAGAAAAGTGCCCAGAAATTGAAGGAAGAGTTGAGCACCTAAGTTAGGAACCAGATAGAGGTTCCTCTTCCATTATTAAATGTCACAGGTTGATCACATCGATTAGGAACCAGGTAGACCATCTTGATACTTGCAAAAAAGTCACGAGTTGTTCACCTCGATCAGGAACTAGGTTGGAAAAATTGGAAGATGATGCACATAGAGCCACCCTATCCATATCACTCGTTAGATCGTTGACTACATTTTTCCCTTTTTAGGAATCCCTTATAGGGTGAGAAGATACATAGGAGTTGAGTTGAGAGAGGGAGAGATCTGTTGGCCTGAGGAGGATGATGAGAGCTCAAAGATGTTTACTGGCACAGACTTGAGGGCGGGCTTATCCATAGAGGCTTTATTTTTCTTTTTGGAAGAGGTGGATAGGCCCTTCTTGCCTTTTTTCCTCCCTTTAGAGGACTATATCCCTTTCATGAGGGGTATGGCTCTTTGAGAGCTAGTCCTCTGTGAAACCTCACTATTAAGCCGAGCCAAAAGAGCATCTCCATTGAATTCCACAGTATCTACAAAAATAAGAAGGATGGAGGCGTTAGTATAACGAGGTTGTGCGAAATAAAAAAAATAGTAACTGAAAGAAACGTTCAATTTTGAGGACTAGTTCACCATCGTTAAAGACCACTTCAAACCGACCCATATAATTTGTGGGAGGGGTCATGCGCTTGAGAAGATCTTGAGGCTTGCGAATAATTCTGAAAGGGGGCTCTATTGAGCCATGCTTATCAGCCCGTATGTAATAAATCAGAGGGTATTCAATAAATACCTATACAGGGTCTTTTTAGGTAGATAGTTCTAGATATCAGCCAGACATTTCTTTGCATCCAACATCAAGGTTGTGATGAAGGAACCCATATTCCTTATCATAACCTTAGCATCATTCCATGTTCTCCTAATCAACCCGGTGTCATTGGTTGGAGATTCCCACCGACGTGAGACGTAGAAGAAATAATTCTTTCTAGTTCTTCTCGTTCTCAGGAAAGGCCACATTTATACCTCTGTCCTACTTTAGAGACATGTACACCCTCCTTGTGTCTGTTAGGTTCTATTTTAGGACATAGGCTTTGTTAAACTAGGTCATTTCCAAAACCACATCGAGCTATTAGCATATCAATGTAAGGTATAGTAGAAACCTCTAGCCATTGAGCATTAGTTGACCTGGCGTGAGCTAATTCCTTGCGAAAAACCTCCTTATAAGAGGATACCATGAAAATCTCAACCCCATCCATAGAGCCTTCTCATGAAAAATCGTCCAACTAGCTGGAGGTTGGTCCTTATCATGGGCTCCCTCATGTGGGATCATTATTTGAACCGAGGAGGGGATGTTTAATAAATCTATAAAAGTAAAGTCATTAACACAATTTCTAAATTAATATTTAGTTGTTTTATTTAATAAATAGTATTTTTGGGCTAAAATTATTAAAATATAAAATTTATAATTAAAAGGATGAAAATATAATTTCTAGAATTTTGTGATTTTTTATGAATTTTTAACGCATTACCAATCAGAAGTTACCATGTGTCCTACCATGCAAGCAAGAAACTGACTGGGCAAAATATGCAGATGTCACACAAGTAGCGATAACAGATCGTAGTTTTTCGAATGTGAGGATTTACGAACCGCGAGCAACGTGTCCACACGAAATTGATTTCGAGTTTAAGTAGTGTGAAACCTTCACGAAATGTGATGCCATCTATTATCATGAATCATGTTATGCCTTGTCATAGTGACTCATCATGCATTGACTCGAACTGGTCTCCCTATCACGCGTCACGCTCTGATTCACATTAACTCAGCATGTTTGTTTTTTTTATATTTATCCAAATTTTATAAAATATTTTCAATTTTGATTTTACTTGATAATATCATTGTATTTTTGTAAAATTAAATCATGGTATTTTAGTCCATAGCAATTAGAACCAAACAAATGCATATGTAATTTTCAAGTGTCCTTTTTTATCTTTCATTGTTTTCCCATATTTTTATAATAATAAAAATAATATTTAATTTTACATAGTTTTTAAATTAAAATATTAAAATAATTATAATTCAATTTGAACGATATTTAATATAAAATAATAGATTAATTTTTTTAATAGTTAAAATATATCAATTAGGCACAAAAGTATTAATTTTATAGTTATAATTTAAAAAAAAATTTATTTTTTATTGAATTTTTAGAAATTATTATTTTTGTTAGTTCCCATACAAAATATCTATGGCTAAATCAGTGTGCTGGAAAATTTTGCTATATAATGACCGTAAAAAAAATTAAATTGTTTGAAATATATAACTAGTTCTTCAAATATACTTTAGTTCTTGAAAACAAAGGTACACTTTCAATTAGGATAGATAAGGCAGCCTATTTGTTTCACTTATTAATATGTTAATGATATTATTACAATAATTTTTATTATTATTATAATAAAAACTTTTAAAATATTTATTTTATCTTTATTATTAATTACACCTTAATGTTACTACTATTATATAAAATTGTCATTACTAAAATATGTTTATAGCAATAATATTTTGTTAATATTGCTATCCCTGAGGTTTAATTGTATGTCATAATCTCTTTTATACGTAAGATTTCATTTAAACCACTATTAGGAAGAAAAAAACATGTTCATTTTTCTTACAACGTAAATAACAATATGTTGTTTTTACTGAGGGGGATTAAAATTGAAACCATGTTGAATAACTAGGTCATTTATGCACCATAGGGTTACTATAATCCATTCTTTTTTTGAAACTAGGAGTTGTTGGTTCCAAAATAATATATGCCTACCATTCATTTGGATTTGAGCTATTGTGTTATTTGCACAGATATATTTTTATCTTGTGGATTATTTTGTGCGCACACACAATGTTAATTTGATTCAAACTCTCATATTGAAAAATTATTTATTGTTTTAGAAGTAAGAGTAACTCAATGGGGATGTAGTATGAAGAAAAGGCCTACCAAGATGAATTGGAGATAGCAAAGGTTATAAGGTTGATTGAAATCCATTATTAGGTGATGACAAAGTCTAAGGAAGAGACAGACACTAATAATTTTATTGTGTAATGTGTCTCACAAGAAGTGTGTTTTGCAAAAACTATGTAATATGCCTTGTTTGGTATCTGTAACTGTGACTTTTGTGTCGGCTTATCAGAAGTGTAGTAATACAATGACTATGATGATCATATAGATTATGTGTGGTTGAGTAGCATTATGACTAAAAGAACAAAAAACATGGTGTAATCTGATTATAAATTGCATTGGATAAGAAAGTAGAAATAGACATATGTGTACCAAAAGTAGACGAAAAATTATAGGCAAAAGAAGGAAAATAGAAGAACTAGTACCACAAAGATTACTATAAGATTTTGCAAGATTTGCTTGAATTAAATAGGGATCATGCACATTCATCCTCTCTAATTGAGACTCATAAGTCCCCATTTTTTAGAATACTTCATCAAGACTAGGTATGTACTTCTTATTTATGACATTAGTAACCAAATAGGTGTAACACAAATCCAAGTCACCAAGAATATAAAGCACTTGTTCGTGCGAATTGATTGTATCACTAGCAACAATCACATAATTAATCAACTCTTTAATTACATTGATATATGCTTCCATCGCCATTGTACCCTTCTTCATTGTTTGAAGTTGCCATCTTAATTGCATAAGATAAGCTTGAAAATCATTAGTGAATGCCTTTTGCAAGACTGTCCAGTACTCATACGAAGTACTCTTTCCTACTAAATTCTAGAGATACCTACTAAATGCTAGAGATAAATGGAGGTAAATGATGAGTAGATCTAATTCTTCACCACAATATATTTCTTGTCTCATATACTCTAGTCAGAATTTTTCTTAAACAACTCTTGAACCTTGACGTGATGAATAGATCTAATTCTTCACCATACTATATTTCTTGCCCCATGTTCTATAGTTAGAATTTTTCTTAAATAACTCTTCAACCTTGACTTCATTTGTATCTACATTTCACCAACTTCTTGATTATCTTGTGAGGTGGAATTGTACTACCATCAATAAAGTTTTCTAAATCATAAATTGTGATTACATACTTAAATCGTTCTTTTCATATGAGATAGTTAGTACATCAAATTTTATGTTGAAAATTACATTGATGGGAAGGTTAAGGCCGTTAGTATTAGAAATGGTTTGTAAATTTGTTGAAGAATCGATGACCACTAGTGTAGTAGCCATGGAAGTAAAATAGAAATGAAATCAAGATTTTACAATCTTTGAAGCCATGATAAACTAAGCAACAAGAAGAGTGAAAAACATGAAGCAATACTAAGAAGAGAAGAGAAAGTATTGAAGATTGACATGAAATCATTCTTGATGACCCTGTTATTAGAAGTTGTTTCTATAATGATATACAAGTTTTGTATGCAGTTAAGTTGTGATGGTGTGTATTGTAGTATTTCTAATGTAACTGAATGTTTTTAAATGCATGTCTAATAGAACAAACAACTCAAAGTATTTTTATGGTGTGAACTTAGTAAACAATGAAAATAGTTTTAAAATAATTGTTGTTAGTTCTAACGTATGGTATTTTAGGTTCATAAAATTTAAAATTAATGTATCTTTTGAAACTTAATATTGAAAACATTAGAAACTACAATACAAGAGTTAAAATAAAATTATTAATAAATAAAATTCATTAGCAAAGAGGGGAAGAAAGTTTCTTGACTCAATTCAAACCATACCAAAACAATTGGTTCAAGTTGGCTTGATTTTTTAAATTTAATGGCTTGGTTTTGTTTGGTTTGGTTCTCTCTTTTTTTTTTCTCTAATTTTGATATAAACCTAAACCAATCCATATAAATGCACATCACTAACTTTTACAAAAAACATGAGTGCTAATAGTTGACTCAACATATATAACCCATCTCTCGTAAGTTTTTTTCATAAGAAACAATTTATTAATATTGCAGCAACATTACAAATTACTCTTATTTAATGCTTTCAAATAGGTTGCTTACTCAAGCCCAAACCTCGTTCCACGTACCAAATTACTATTATTTAATGTTCAAGGAAGAATTATCAAGAAATACACGTCATTCCTATGATAAATTGAATATCTATCCAAGCAAAGAAGATTGTAAAATGTTTTAAATGGATCTACTAGCATAACAAGCCAAAAAAGAAATAGAACATCACCAACCAAACAAACCCAATAAAATTAAACAAAACAAAATTTAAATGAAATGAAGAAATATCATGAAAATATGGGAGATGCAATCCCTACCTTCAACATCGAAATGCATCTAAATCGTTGTGGCCATTGTTCTCCTTGCTGGCCTTTCCATTGTAGAGAAAATACCAAAAACTTAAATAAAGAGAAACAAAGTAATGTCCACTTGCAAATATTAGAGATGAGATACATGATGAGTGCTCAAAAAGCACTAAAATTACCATGATTTTATGCACATTAATTGATTAAAAATTGATATATTTATATGTTTTATCATATATTTATATAAATTTGTCTTTTTCGGAGTCACGAGTATTTTTATTGTTTTTCAGATATTTTGGCTTAAAAAAGTAACTTAAAGACTCAAAGAGGAATACTGGAAGCAATACATCACAAATATATTAATAAATAAATGGGGAAAAATCAACAAATATGGAAAAATTGGACAAAATTGGTCAAAAAGGTCAAAAATATCAAAAAGGAGAAAATCGCGCTGCCGCGTCGCGCAGCTGTCCAGCCGCGCGCACACGCCCACACCCGCGCGTGCCTTCTTGCATTTCCGTGCGTGCCCCAGCGCGCTGTTACTGTTCACGCGTGCGCCCCTACGCGCAGCGCCTGCCCTTCCACGCGCCCAGCTGCCCTCCCACGCGCCGACACCCATTTCGCCCTATTTTTGCACGCAGGCGCCCCCATGACAGCATGCTGACGTCATCAATGACCTTGGCAATTGCACTCCGCGTTTTCTCCATTTTTTTATCATTTTGTCACTCACTTTTTCTCTCCATCGTCACCTATGAATACCCCCTTCCCTTCACTTCTAAACACACCTCAAAACACTTTCTTTTCTTTCTTTCTTTCTCTTTTCTTAATTTTTAGTTTTGTTTAGTTTTTCTTAGTTTTTAGCTTTTCTTAGTTAATTTCTATTAGTTTTAGAGTTCTTCCCTTTTTGGGAAGAACTAGTTATGTTTTTGTAATTTTTTAGCTTTTTGAATCAATAAATGGGAGTGCAAATTCCGCTTGAAGGTTTTCCAGTAACGAGAATAACATCGAATTTCTATAAGGATTTTATTTTCTTTACAGTTATTTTTTATGCTTTATTCTTACATGTTATATTTAATTTATCTGTGATTAAATTTAACTGTGCTGGCTGTTTATAAAAATGATGTAATAATAACGTTTTTATGCTTGCGAAATATTAAATAGGTAAAAATCTTTAAAATGAATTAATTTTATTTTTATTCAAGATTTTATATTAAGAATGTTAGAGAGAAATATATTATTTTTCATTACAAACTTAAACCTGAAAATTAGATTTTAAGGTTTAGTTATCCGGTCTGATTTAGAGTAGTGCTCTTTTATTTGTTGGTACAATCGTCCGGTAGTTAGAGTGAAGCTTTATTTCAAAAGTTTTTATAAGAATTATTATCTGAAAAATGTATTGACAACATGTTTTCAGTAGTGGTTTTAAAACTTGAAAGTTAGTACTCGGATAACTAAATTCTTAGGTTTAATTTGGACACCTTGAATAAAGTTTAAACTGTCTAACCCTACCAAATGTGGCATTTAAATGGTTCATTTTCAATCGCTTAGAAAAAGGAATTAATTTAATTAAGCAAATTAGTTATCAACCCCACCCATAGGTGTTAATTGATTTGTTTAGTTAACAAAGAATATCTAAACCCACCAAAGGTATTATTCATATAAAAAGAGGAGAATCAATAAATATCAATTCATATCTTTAATAACCTAAATAATATGAGCAAACATAATTAACTTAGTTATTATATCCATAAATACTCCAATATTATAAATAATAAAATTTGCATAAATGTTTATTGAATCTATGTTTATTTTTATGTAAGTAGATTAGAAACACAAAAACCCCAAAATATCGTGACAAGATGTTTAGGATTTAATTTCGTTTTTAAAAGTTTGAATAATAAATTAAAAACCACATACATTCCTTCCTTATATCGACCTTTGGAGTATACTTATCATTTTCTACGAAATGATTCGTGCACTTGCGAGAGTTTTACAAATATTAAAACCAAAGTATTGACAAGAATCAATGATGCCGGTTTTCGCTTATCAAGTTTTTGGCGCCGTTACCGGGGAATGAATAACGTTTTTAAATTATTTATCAAAATTTTAAAAACATTTTTGTGCTGTAAATAATTGTGATTTTTTTTGTTTTAATAAAAAAAATAATAATCAAATTTCATAAGAAATAATAAAAAAAAAATTATAAAAAAAATAAAAAAAAAATTAATTTTTTTAATAGTAAAATAATTTAGAAATTTGAAATTTGAAGTAAAATTTTTTTTACTCTTCATAAAGAGTAAAAATAAAAAATAAAAAAATTATTAAATTTTTTTTTTAAAAATAAATAAATAATATAGCGTTAATACTAAAATAAAATTACCATTTATGAATAGTAAAAAAAAATTAAAAAAAAAATTTTAAAATTAAAAAATAAATAAATAATATAATGTAAATAGTAAAATAAAATTACCGTTAATGAATAGTAAAAAAATAAAAAAAAAACTTAAATAAATTTTAAATTAAAAATAAAAAATAAAAATAAATTATAAAAATAAAAACAAATAAAACTTAATTTTTAATTTTAATTTTCATTTAATTTTAAAATGTTTTATTTAAAATCTTAATTTTATTTTTTTTAAATAAAAATAATAATAAAAAAAATGAATAAATATATATATATATATATAAAAAAAAATCAATTTTTAATTTTATTTTATTTGCCATTACCTTTCTCTATTTTATTTTATTTTACCTTTTTAATTTTAATTTATTTTATTTTTGATTTTTGATTTTTATTTTATTTTATTTTATTTTTTCTTTCTTTTCTTTAATTATTTTTTTTCTCTCTTAATTTTTTTTAAACTTAATTAACTTAGATTTTTACTAACTTAATTAACTTAGATTTTTTTTAACTTAACTAACTTAGCTTTTTAATTAAATTAACTTAATTAACTTAGATTTTCTTTTACTTAATTAACTTAAATTTTTACTTAACTTAACTTAATTAATTTAAATTTTTACTTAACTTAACTTAACTTAATTAACTTAGATTTTCTTTTATTTAATTAACTTAAATTTTTACTTAACTTAACTTAATTAACTTAATTAACTTAGATTTTTACTTCATTTAACTTAATTAACTTAATTTTAATAGCATGAAAAGTAAAGATCTAAGGGAGTTATGTCTAGGAGAGTAGTTTTTGGAAGCCTTTGTGCCACTAGTCTTTCCTGGGAACGTTGCTCTATCTAGGAGGATGGTTTTTAAGGAGCATTTGCCCCACCATTCTTTCCTGGGAGCACTCTTGGTTAATACTAATTATGTTATTTTAATTTAAAAAAAATAAAAAAAATTTAAATTTTTTTTTTAAAATTGAAACTATCTCCCAAATTTTAAAGTTTTAATTACAATATCAAGAGTTAGTTTCTTTGTTTGATCTAGGTACAATTGTGTTTTGATGCCTTAATTATTTGATTTGCACCTAGATGAGGGTTATCTAAAACCCTCAAGCATGTCCCTAGTTTTTGGTACAGAAAAATTTGAAAATCAATAGGGCATGTTTGAAACAGTATAGGTAGACAACCTTGTCTTACTTGTAGGTATGATTGACTCAATGATGAGGGGACATTGAGTTTACTTAAAATACAATCCCCAAGTTACGTCTTGCTAAGATGTTAAACTAAGCGCTGGATGGGAGGCAACCCATCATTTTAGGTAATTTTCTGTTATTTACTTTATTTTATTGTTTATTTTAGTTTAGTTATATGTGAATTATTTTTAAATTGTAAAAACTAAAAATATTTGTTGAGATGTTAGAAGTTCACAGCGATTTGTCTGTATACACTTTAATGATGAATATGATGAATGCATCTGCATTTCTCCATTACTACATACACATTCTCAAGAAATAGGTAATTTTTCTTCTCTTTTCTCTTTATCTTTAATTTACAGTTGTTACATTGAGGAAAATGTAAGTTCTAGGTTGGGGGTGGTGAAAAGTTACCATGCTTAATTAGAAAAAAAAAGATTTAACAATTTAAAAAATTAAAAAAAAAATATTTCTCACAAAAATTTATCATTTCTTTAAATCAAATTTAAGTAAATAGTTAAGTCTTTTGTACTGTTAGATTAATTTTTGAAAACATATCATGAAATTTTTTGTAATTATTTTTGATAATTAGTTAGTTTTTGTCATAACTAGTATTTCTTGATAAAATGTGGAAATTATATTAAACCCAAAATTGGTGTTTATGAATTTTTTTAGTGGAGACTACCCTTGTGAGATATAATTTGAGCCTAATTTCTTTTATTCAGGGTGAAAATATATATTTTTTCTACTCCAAACACATTTCTTATTTATTCAAATTTTTAGATGATCTCTATAGGTATTAGCATTGAATGTATGAGTTTTTTCTCATCTTAATAGAGTATCATATATTTTTATTTTTATTTTTGCTTAGATTAAATGATTTGAGTAGAAATTGATAGTATATGCTTATATCTCATTTATGCATGACTGCTACAAAAACAAAAAGACATATCTGGGGTTACCTAAACCAAGATCAAACAGAAAAGCCACAAAATTAACCACTCACCAAAATCCTAAAAAATGTACAATCTGTACATGGGTTGACTCTCTAAAATATACATATATTGAAAAATATCTTCAAAAAAAAATAGAGAGATAAAAAATATATAGTATCATCTACATACTATGACCTACATTGCTTACAAAGTTGTGAGTACAGACTAATTACAAAAGAAAGATATAGGAAGTAATTCCTTAAAAAGTCATTGCAATTTCTTCATTTGTAAAAAGTATATATCTTGAAATTCTTTCTTAATGAGTTTGATTTATGCATGAAAATAATTTTTATATATGATATCTTTATAATTTATACATTCGATTCCTTTCATGAGATCAATGTTAAAATAACACTTTGAGCCTTTATTCTTTATACATATGCGAACATATTAGTTCATTTCTATACATCAACTCTTTCGCATATAAATTAGTATGAGTGTTTGAACCCATATGATTCAGTGTTTTGAGAGTATTGACTTGTGAGGAATAGAGTCGAAGTGAATTCAGATTCATGACACTGAAATTGGGTAAAATTAAATTGATACATTTTTTATATGAAATATGAAAATGATTTTCAACTAATTATTATAATAAATCATGATTGTTTAAAGAGATTAAAATAACTTATGCTTGAGATTTTAATTATGATCTTAAAGGAGATTAAAAAGTATGATGATTTTGTTATAACCATTTTCTTATGTCCATAAGTTTTAATCATTATATTTATACCTTTTATTTTTATTTCTCATAATGAATGTTGCACACAATTATAATAACAATATTTTTAATTTGTTTTAGTGAATTAACTTTGAAGGTGTTTCGTAAACTCACTCCACCACTTTATGTTACCGATCCCTTGTTTATTCTCCAATATAATTTTTAATCCATTTTTCTTTAACGAATCATTTAATGTGGTGTATACGTTTTGGTTATTGAAGATCCATCACTCATCTATCCAATGACTGGAGGTTGGTAATGTTGTCAAAACTTTGATGGGAAGCACAACTATAAAAGGCTGTTATGGTCCTTAAGCTCAACACACATTTTTAATCGAAATACACCATCTAGTATGAGTATTGTTGAGAGCTTAGAAGAACTAAACACTGAGAGCATATAACAGTTTGTTTGTTTTGTAGCTTAGTAAACAATTTCAATAACTCGAGGTAAGATCTTTGGCTTTATAAGTTTTTGATCCCTTCAATTTGTTTATTTCTCTTTTGGATCGTAAATTATGCTTACACTTTATACTACTTATTCGTTAAAACTAATCACATTCTTATATCAAGGAGGAGTAATACTCCATCCGAAACTTTCTTCAAAAAATACTACATTTTTAAAATTTTCTCCTATCTTTCTTCTTTTTATTTTTGCTAAAGAATTTTTCTCCTGTCTTACTTCTCAACTATTTGTTCTTTCTTCTAAAAATTCTCAACAATTTGTTCTTTCTTCTAAAAATTAATATGAATTATTCTCTTTCTTTATTTTTACATTAATACTATATATTATTTTGTTCTATTTATATCCGAGTTTGAATTTATATATATTTTACCTTTTGAATGTAAAAAAATAAAAACTTTTTTGGAAAAAAAATGATGAGTAATACGTTGATTTATTTTATAAATAAAATATTAATTAATTTACTTATTTTAATTTACATTGATTATTTTTATATTAAGTTATTATGAAATAATTATTATTTAAGAAAAACTCAAATGATAAAACAAATCTATCACTTATCAATATATATCATAAGCTTTAGTCACACCGACGAATGATTTAGGAAAATATAGTTTTCTCTAAATAAGTTTTTTGGTTAATAAGTGGCTAAACTTTTTTTATAGATAATTTTATTTTTAATCCCTCTCAAAGAAGTTCAACATATGTTTAATTTTTACAACATTTTGAATGTGATTCTATATTTCCATCATTTATTTCATAATGATCACATTTTAATCTTTATATTTATAAAAATTAAATTAAAAGTATAGTTTTTATGAAAATTAAAAATATATGAAAATGTATAAAATAATTAAACATATATTTTTTAAAGAAATTAAAAATAAAATTAATCAAATAAATTAGTTATATATATACTAAATGTAGCAAGTTCTTTTAAAAAAAAAACAGAGATAAAGAAAGAAAGAAAAAGTATTGAATACCTAGAATTTAATCTTTTAGATTTGATCCAATGGCTTACATGTTGTACCCTGGTGACGGTGGATTGGTTGCTGCTCAGCTAATAATAAAAGTGGGTCAGATGGCAACCAGAGTTCCCCCAAACACTTCAATGCAATTTTATTATGCCAACATAATAATTACCTTCATCTCTGAGGTCTCATATCATGTACATATATGTAAGAGTTTCAATGAAGTGTTCAGGAGAACTCTAGGGGACAACTGACATATATCACAATACACTCTTGTTCAATCTTATGTGATTTTAAAAACCAACATATTCAGGCAAGTATATATAGTTTTTTTCTACGTCAAAATATTAAAGATGATCAACATTTATATGAATATTAATCATATCATCATGATGAACCTGGCCACTATTGAAGGACAGATGAAGATCAACAAGAGTATGTACATAAAAAGGTACCCAAATCTCTCTGAGCATCTCGCATGTGTTCTCTCTGGGGTGTCCCTTTCAATATTTTTTTTCCAGATTTCAAAGCAAAATACAATTTCAGATCACTACTACAAAAATAGATATTTAAGTCGATACGTAAAGTTGGTTTTTTCTAAAAACCGACTTTAAATTGGTTTAAAGTCGGTTCGGTGTAGAACCGACGCTATCCACGTAAGATGTAACGTCGGTTGACGTGTCGAACCGACGCTATCCACGTAACATAGCGTCGGTTGACACGTGAAACCGACGCTACACACGTGGATAAATTCTTTTCTCTTCTTTCTTCCCAGACAGAAACTATTTTCAGCGTTGCAGAACTCTAAAAAATCGAAAAAATCCTCCACTTCTCCTCCACTCTTTCTCATTTTTCGGCCACCTACGATTACCATTTCCAGCACCGGTTACTGAATTTTCTTCCTCTTTAACAAATCTTTTAGATCACCTATTATTCATATTTTTTTTCCTGTTATTATGTGTATAAATTTTTGTATTATATATGTAGGTTTGTATTATAACATAAGGAGAACAATATGATGATCTTAAATAAAATAGAACAAAACGATGATAACTTTTGTGCTATTAATTAATATTTTATTTTTCTAATATTTGTATTATTTGAACTATTTGTTAAACTGAGTTTGATTTTTTTTTTCTGCTCGAATATAGGTTTTTATTTTAGTATAATAGAAAATAAATAAATTAAAAAAAAAATTAAAGTCGGTTTACCGCATGAACCGACTTTAAACGTAAAGTCGGTTCATCTCGTGAACATACTTTAAACTTTAAGTCGTTTAATTTAAAGTTAGTTTAGCGAACCGACTTTAATACCCCTTTTAATACCCCTTTTGTAGTAGTAGATATCTGTTTGTAGTCTAATTAATCATACTAATAATTATATATATTAATTAATATAACCTAGTTAGCTAGCTCTTCTTAACTTGGCAATAAACTTAATTTTTAGCTACTATACGGTATATAATTAGTATATTACAAGAATAGAAATTAAGCTTAACTTCCTTATTTATGTCTGAATTTAAAAAATATATATAAAAAAATTAAAAACCTTGAAAATTAAAAGGGAAGATAAACATTATGAGAAGAGAAGATAGCAGGAACAAAAGAGCAAAGGCCAGTTGATGGTGACAAATCACCTTCAATATTATTCTCAGACTTTGAAGGTAGATCTAATCTCGTCTAGGTTCATTAATTTCTCTTGTGTTATGACTGATGAAAAAGATAAACCAAATTAAAGTACGTGTAATTAATAAATGGACCAAATTAAAATTAAGAAACAAATTATATAGACAGAGATAGCTAGGTATAAAGCAAACTCAGTTGCTATATATATAGTAGGATTAGTGATCTTTCTCCTTCACCATGAAACCTATTCAAGCGATTGTGTGTATGTTGTCAGGTGTCGTGTCTCCTAGAGTTCCACTGAACACTTCAATGGTATATGGGATTGAGAGTTATTATTCTGAGGAAACCATTCCGCTGAAGTGTTTGGGGGAACTCTTGGTGCCACTTGATCCTTAATTTCCTTTGAATACCTAATTAACTACTAAATATATTATTGAAGGTAATATTTATTATTACTTGATTTTAATCTTCATCAATTATATTTCTTTTTCTCGAACTCCAATTAATTATTTTTATTTTTTCTAAAAAAAAGATACATTAATTTTGAATTTTATTTACCTAAAATAACACATTATCACATATTTCATTAATAATGAATCGTACGTAACTACACGCCATATATATATATATATATATATATATATTGCTAGGTATCGAACCCTCCTAACAACAATATGTATGTTGTATATGGTAGAAACCCAAATTTAAATACAATATGTATTGAGTTAAAGGTTGTTCAAGCTTATAAATAACATTATTGTCTTACTCCTGACCGATGTGAGATTGAAAGAAATTTAACAATATAAAATCAAACTAACTCTAAAATAATATGTATGTTATCCATAGAGGACATATATGTATATATCTACATACACTTTATACCAACTATACATACTACTTAATGTCCCAGACTTGATCCTAGTTAAATATCTCCCTTAAACTAATTTTATAATGCTTATTTTTAAACTTGCAAGTTTGGGCATTAAGTGTAACAGTTAAGAACTTTATAGTCACTAAACATGCTAGTTTGATATTTAATGTGATACTCTGCAATTACTTTCAAACCAAATAATATGAAATTTTTGTAAGACTAGGTGAATCAAGATGAAAATTTGAGTACCATGAAGAAATTTACTTTATTATCACATTTGGTTTATAGTAATATAAATGATAATGGAAATGATTATATGTTCATTGGTTTGGTTATTATTCTGAAATTAAATGTAAAATATTTCAAGAGTATTAAAAATGCTCATTCATGCCACACTCATTAGGAATACGCTAATTTTTTTTTATTTTCCTCATATATTTGTATAATCATTTCTATTTTATCTAATTAAAAATTAAAAAATTTATTTTCTAATTTTACATCATTTATAATTTATAAATTTCCTTGGAGCCACTTGATCCTTAATTTCCTTTGACTACCTAATTAACTACTAAATATATTATTGAAGGTAATATTTATTATTACTTGATTTTACTCTTCATCAATTATATTTCTTTTTCTCTAACTCCAATTAATTATTTTGTTTTTTCTAAAAAAAAGATACATTAATTTTGAATTTTATTTACCTAAAATAACACATTATCACATATTTCATTAATAATGAATCGTACGTCCTTACACGCCATATATATATATATTACTAGGTATTGAACCCTCTTAAGCCACAGTGAAATTGTTAAGGACAAAGTCAAACTCATCGATCAAACCAAGTCTAGCTCTGATATTATGTTAGAAACTAAGGCCTAACTCAATCCAATGCGACAAAACTATAACAAATTTTATTTAAAAAATTATAATTTAAAACAAAGTGAAGGCTAATTATTTTATTCTTGCAAGCATAATCTAAAATGACTTTTACAAGAAAAGCTTATTATAAAAAACTATTTTAGAATAAAAATACAACTATACACACTACTTAATGCCCCAGATTTGATCCTAGTTAAATATCTCCCTTAAAATAAATTTATAATGCGTATTCTTAAACTTGTTAGTTTTGATATTTAATGTGATGCTCTACAATTACTTTCAAACCAAATAATATGAAACTTTTAGGGCCAGGTGAATCAAGATGAAAATTTGAGGATCATGAATAAAATTACCTTATTATCATGTTTGGTTTATAGTAATATAAATGATAATTGATTATATGTTCATTGGTTTGGTTATTAATATGAAATTAAATGTAAAATATTTCAACAGAATAAAAAATGTTCATTCATCCCACACTTATAAGGAATATATTGTAATTTCTTTCTTCGCATATTTGTATAATCATTTATATTTTATTTATTTAAAAATCAAAAAAATTTATTTTCTAATTTTGCATCATTTATAATTTATAAATTTATTTAATATTTATGATTATTTTGATTACACGTTCAAATGAACATGATAATAGTAATATTATTTTTATTGAATTCAATTCCTATTGACATTCTCATTTTTATTAAGTTTTCATTATACGAAATCAAACATCACCTTAAATCTCATATAGTATTTTGGGTGTGTTATTCTATATGTGCTACCAATACAAAAGAAATTTTAATGCAACTTTGTTCACATTTGCAATCAGTTTAACATATCTGTATGCCATATATTGCAAAAATCTTATAATAATAATTAAAATATTATTTTCTACAAGAACCCCTTTTAAATGAAGTTTTAAGTTGGTTCATTGAATCAACTTAACATAGACGTCTAACTAATTGTCTTATATTTTTAAATCAAATATCAATTCTGTCTTTTTGATCTACTTTAAGCTCAAAAGGTGTATCAAATATGATACTAAAGCTTTATGTATATATTTAACAAAAATATTTAAGCTTTATGCGATTTTGGCGTGCTTTGGAAAAATATAAATGTTTGACAAATCCTAGTACGGGTTTAAGCAAAGAGTTCATTAACAACGAAGATACGTGGACATGGAACTTTCAATTGTCGACTAATTAGGTATTAATTGTTTAATAAATTTTTTTTGTATGCATAACAGATAAGACTATTTGTGGTTTTTTTTCACCACAATGATTTTGTTTGGATGAGTGAGAAGCATATCTATTAAGTATCATTAGAAAAACCATCATTTGCAATTTTTTTCTTTTTGCACACAAAGGGTTATGCCTTCTTTCTCCTTCACCATGAAACCAATTCAAGCGATTGTGTGCATGTTCTCAGGTGTCGTGTCTCCTAGAGTTCCACTGAACACTTCAATGGTATATAGGATTGAGAGTTATTATTCTGAGGAAACCATTCCGCTGAAGTGTTTGGGGGAACTCTTGGAGCCACTTGATCCTTAATTTCCTTTCACTACCTAATTAACTACTAAATATATTGTTGAAGGTAATATTTATTATTACTTGATTTTACTCTTCATCAATTATATTTCTTTTTATCTAACTCCAATTAATTATTTTGCTTTTTCTAATAAAAAGATACATTAATTTTGAATTTTATTTACCTAAAATAACACATTATCACATATTTCATTAATAATGAATCGTACCTACCTACACGCCATATATATATATATATTGATAGGTATTGAACCCTCCTAAGCCACGGTGAAACTCTCAAGGATAAAGTCTAACTCATCGATCAAAGCAAGCCTAGTCTCTTTTTTATGTTAATTTGAGTTAATTTTGCTTTGAATATTATGTTTCATAATTTCTTCATAAAGTGTCTCTTCACTATAACCACCCATAATTTCATAATATCTTTATTTAAAAAAAAATATTACATTAGAAAACCACTCTAATTTACTTATTTTATTAAATTTCTAAATTTTTCTATTACATATCATATATTGTTTTTCAAATTTACCCTTTGTCTTGTGTTTCTTTTTTTTTTTCCCCTTAAAGTTGTCTTTATATGCTCTCCTTTGCTCTAGTAGCAATTTTCTTGTCAATATTCTCAACACATATATGTTGAAGATTACAATCATCATAACCGGGAGAAGTAAAAATCATGAGAATTTTTTTCATGTTATCCAATCTTATTACCTAATTTAAAGAGATATTTACATGGTTAAATCCTAATATACATATCCATAGACGTGATACCAGTCTTGTTCTATTTTATAGAATCAATACCCACCTTTTAAGTTATATAATTTGTTTTACTTTTGATTAATGTTTATGGTGTATATTATTATTTTAAAATGTGTACTTGTATTAGACTTCTACGAAGGAAAGTAATGAAAAACAAACAAGTTGTATACATTCAGATGAGGTAGTATAAAATCAAAGATTTCTCATGTTTATGCATTAAAAATGTAAAATTATAAAACTCAAGCCTAAATGTAACCCAAACACTGAGACATAGCTACATGAATATACCTATCTAAGTACTCAGTTGAAAGAGGGAAAAAATGCTTAACAAGCCAAAAATAGTGATTAGTGTGACAAACCAAACTAAGTAACAAAGTTTACAATTTACACTAAACATCACTACATACAAAACCAAAATATTAGGTCTATTCTCCGCCTTGAGATATTTGTTCACCTGGAGTAGGAGGCTTCGCAAAAATCACCTCCTCTATTTAAACTGAACCACCTTTTCTAAAAGGGCACAATCAAAAACAAAAGAATGAGAAACAAGAACATGTATTCAATAAACTTTGGATCAATGGAATAATTACTAGAAAATGGGATATCATGATTACGATTGATGCATACTTAAGGCCTTTGATTAAATAATTGGAAGACTTGTGGGTTAAAGGGGTTAATTATTATGATTCAATCGAGCAGAAATCGTTCAAGATGCATACATATTTAATGTGGATTATAAATTATTTTCCTTCATATAGTTGTTTTTCTAGGTGGAGCACAAAAGGTTTTAAGGCATGTCTAGTTGTTTTAGAGGATAATTTCTCCATAAGTTTAATTAATAAAATTTCATACTATGGACATAGATGTTTTCTTCCAAAAAGTCATAAGTGGGGAAAATGTAGAAATTTTAATAATCATATACATAATAGAGACCCTCCATTGGAAAATTATGGAGAAGAACTACTTCTTCATATTAGTAGCATGGATTATGAACCCTTTGGAAAAAAAGAAGCTCAACTTAGTGGAGTTAAAAAAAATATCACATGTATAATAAGTATTATACATGTGACAAACCTAAGTTAAATAATTAATCACATTAAAATTATATTCGAATTTTTTTTAATAAAAATTAAATTTTGAATACATATAATAATAAGCTCTATACATATAATAACACAATATGTGCCAGGACTTAGTGGTTTGGGCACTTAACACTCTCCCAGGAGACCCACCTTTAAATCCCATTAATAGCTCATTTTTTCCTTTTCATTTAAACAGATCAAGATAAAGGTAATATGTGTTGTGATATCAAATGTAAACATAAATTAATTGACCCAGATACAGAATAAACAAACTAAAGGGATTGAAAACAAGTAATCTAAGGATCTTACTTCTAGTCATTAAATTTTTTTTAAAGCTCTAAACTGATCAAAACTGATTTGTTCTCTCTGTTATGAACTTTTAAGCTCTTACTAACACTCAAATAGATGATGTGTTACACTGAAATTGTGTGTTGAGCTTAGGGACCATAACACCCCTTTTATAGCTGTGCTTCCTATCAAAGCATTGGCTCCATTACCAGTTTTTAACCATAATCGAGGAGCTCTTCAATGAAAAAACGGTTGAATCACTAAATGATCCGTTAAAAAAATGAAAATGAAAATTAGAAAGTTAAACAGATGATTGATTACAATAAGTCCATACAATCGACCTTTTAACATAGAAATAAACCTAATAGAATTAATTAAACATTGAACAAATTGGTAAAATTATTTTATCAGGTTTAACAAAAGATTCATAGATATAAAATTTTCAAAGAAACACAAAGATTCATTAGAGTAGAGGCATGACTGTAAAAGATTTTTGACCATGCGATTCTAGATTAAGGTAAAACCAATAAAAAATTGGTGTTCATATGGTTAAATTGTTCATCCGAATAACTGAGGGTGTGTTTGATTTTTAATTTTTGATTTTTTTAGTTGATGTTACTTTGAATTTTTCTTGGTTTAATATTTTTAAGGAATCTCATAGTTTATGATAAAAAATAAGATTTCTTAATCAAATTTTTTATTTTCAGTTATTTCTATTTTTATGAAATATGTTTTATATATGGAAAATGAATTCTTATAATTTTCATAATTTACATATATACATATGGGAAGAAAACAATTAAAAACTTAAAATTTATAGATAAAAACCAGAAGTTTTTTTGTTCTTACAAAAATACCACTAATAAGAAATGTTTTTAAAATAATTATTTTTCAAAAGAATCATAACTCATAAAAATTAACGATTTATTCAATAATAATAAACTATAAAACTTAAAACATGTATTACAGATGACTTGAATTAATACGATTCTTCGATTGAATTAGAATGAAAATAGAGCATAATTATATAAAGGTTGCGTAGCATAATCATCTTCACAAATAGAGTTTAATTTTATCTCTATTATATTTGATGTATTGATGAGTAATAGATCGAAATTATTTATTTTTGACCAATTCTAATCCAATTCATTATGAACCAGATTTGAAGGTTTTCAATTCGAAGTTGATTTAATAATGTAATCTATCTAATTCCGAACATATTGGATTTTTTGGATCGAATATGATCAAATTGATATTGAAATTCTTTATGAATTTTTATTATATAAAAGATGACATACATAACATTTAAATTTTAAATTGGTATATTTGTAGTAAAATTTATTACTTTTGGTCACAATTGAATAAATCATAAGAATTTGAAGTATATCTATACAATTATTAAATTATTATAAATATTTATTTAATTAGGGTATGCATAATATATATAAATATAATATATTGTAAAATAAAATATGCATTTATTTATAATTTAATAGTAATTTGGTACGGATCGGATATATTAGATTATAAAATATGTTAATCCGATTCCGATTCTAATACGAACAGATTGTATACTTTTTGATTCAAATTTGATTAGACATAAAAAAATTGTCAATCTAATCGGACGGATGAAATCGAATTTCTCAATTTAAATAGATCGATCAAATTATTTGCTTACCCCTCTTGTGAATATTTTTTCATATAACATAAAAAAACACATTTTTTTATAACATAAAAATATGCATTTTTTTAAAAGATATTAAAAATAAAATATGTGTTAATATGTATAATAAAAATATGAGGGTTATATAAACTAAGATTTTATTTCATTTGGGTCCACTTATTTGGTAGTCGTTGTTGCATTGAATGCCTCTAGACTATAGGGCTCTATTGAAATAATGTAAGAGAGCAAAAAAAAAAAAATGATAAGGAGAAATTGATGCAAATTTTATAACCTATAAGTGTGTTTAGATTTTTTTTATTGAAAATTATATTTTCTATTCCTTTTGTTTTTAAGTTGTATATTATAGGTTGTTTAGAAAAATATACATATAAATAAAATTTCTTGTACATATTTATTATATGTATGTTTAATAAAGGATTTGTTTCGTATTTAGTAAAATAAGAAATGCTAAGAAAACAAAAATCTATACATATATTTGTAACAATACTACTTATATAGTGATAAATAATAGAATAATCTTTAAAAAATGGTAAGATGATTTAATATTCTAAACAATTCTTCCTTGTAAAATTGCATAAGTTGTTATTTGGACATATGAACCAACTTGATGTCTCATCCATTCAACTGCTCAAGCCTAGTCAGCAGCAAGAGCCATAAGATGAGGCATCCGTAAATGACCTCGCTTATAACATATTAATAAGAAAGAGATCGGTCTGAAGAAACCATGGTGCGTGTAGGGTCGGCCACCAACTCGAGATAAGGTCGATCTCAAATCATAAAATGTGGTACTTATACCTCTAACATCCGTGTATGTATACATATTATGTAATTGACACTTGTATGTATACTATTATATAAATAGATGGACCTCGAAAGGAATCCACACATTCAACCAATTGTTCTAACTTCTCTCTCTAAAAATTGGATCATACTAAACATTTTGGTGCCCACCGTAGGGATCAGATTCTGAGGTCGGGCTTAAAATTTCTAACCCCACATTTTTTGGGATTCATTTGGGGCTTTGAGAGAAGCTTGGGAAACCAAAAAATGTTCCCTTCACAAGCTACACCTAAAACTCACAATCACATGTCCCATATCATCATGGTAGAAACTCGTGCTGAAGGAACACATACCTGGAGAAAGTTGAAAAAATAGCCAGGTTTGTGGACACTCCTACAACCCATGGTTCACCCCGATCCATAACTTCCTGAAAAGGAACACTTACGTAAGGATCACAAGCTTGCAAAGGAAATCAAATACAAGGTAGGTCGATACATGATGAAAGTAGGTAGGCTATATAGGAAAAATGCACTTGGGCTTGGGCTTTTTATGTGTAGCTAAAGAGGGATCTGAAAGATTGTTGTTTGAAACACATGTGATGGAGTGTGGCTCTCATTAGGGTGGAAGGAGGTTATCACAACAGATTATGAGGCAAGGTTATTATTGGCATAATATGTTTATAGATTATACAAAAAACACTCTGAAATGCAATAAATGCCAAAGGTTTTCCTCATTGTCACACATGCCACCAAATACCATGATAGGGGTGAGTCCTTAGTCCTTCTGCAAGTGGAGGCTTGACATAGTAAGACCCATACCTTTAGCTAAGGGTCAAAAGAAGTTTCTTCTTATGGCTACTGATTACTTTTCAAAATGGATTGAGTTAAAACCCTTGGGAAGAATACAGTAGAAGGAGGTGATTTGATTTATATGAAAGTCTATAATTTTTCAGTTCAACCTACGTGAGGAGCTCGTCACTAATAATGGGAGGCAATTTGGGTCATAATATCAACAAGTTTTTCCCTTAAGTAAAACATCAAGATGTGCCACTCAATGCCATATTATCTTGAGGCTAATAGTCAAGCAGAATCTTCCAACAAATTAATTATCAACCTACTAAAGAAAATATTGGAGAGGAAAAAAGGAAGATGGGTTGAAGCGCTGCCTGGTACATTATGGGCTATCAGGATTTGCCTTCAGGAAAGTACTAATGAGACCCTATTTTCCTTAGTCTCTGGGACTGAAATAGTAATACCAACTGAGATTACAATACCCACTACCAAGTTATTCCTGATAGAGAAACTAACCGAGGTGAGTAGAACAATCGAGCTGACCCTCACTGAAGAGAAAAAAGATGAATATTTAATAAGGATGATTGAGTAAAAAAGAAAATTATCATATTATTACAAGGTCATATGCTTCAAAACATTTTCCATTGGTGATTGGGTTCTTAGAAGGGTCTTCCCTAATAAAAAGAAATGGATGGTTAAAAAATGTGTGCTAATTAGGAAGGACCTTACCAAATGGCTGAAACAACACCATGAGAGGCCTACTTTTTAAGAAACATCAACGAAGTCAAGGATGGAACCATCTAGAATGCCAGACACTTAAGAAATATTACTTTTGATGTATCTCAATTTAATACTCTCATTTACCATCATTGTATGCACACTTAAAGAAATACATAGCTAGAACTTTGTTCAACAAATGGTTCTCTCCTAGAAGCCTCATACTATTACATGTCATAGGTTGATCCCCTTGGTTAAGAACTAGGTAGACCAGACCACTAAAAACTTGCAAAAAAGTCACGAGTTGTTCACCTTAGTTAGGAACTAGGTTGTTACTTTGACATTGAAGGAAGAACTGAGCACCTCAATCAGGAACCAGATAGATCTCCCTCGTCCAATATTACTTGCATGTAAGTAGTTTATCACCTTGGTTAAGAACTTGGTAGACCATCCTGACACTTGCAAAAACGTTATGAGTTCTTCATCTCGGTCAAGAACCAGGTTGGCATTTTGACATTGAGGAAAGAGATGAGCACCTCAGTTAGAAACCAGATAGAGCCCACCTCTTCCAATATTACATATCACAGGTTGATTACCTTGGTTAAGAATAAGGTAGATTTCCCCTACATGTGCAAAAGAGTCACGAGTTGTTGACCTCAGTCAAGAGTTAGAAGGGTACCCAGAAATTGAAAGAAGATTTGAGCACCTCATTTAGGAATAAGATAGAGTTTCCTCTTCCATTATTACATGTCACAGGTTGATCACTTAGATTAAGAACCAAGTAGACCATCCTAACACTTGCAAAAAAGTCACGAGTTATTCACCTCGGTCAGGAACCAAGTTGGAAAAATTGGAAGATAACGTATATAGTGCCATCCTATCCATATCACTCTTTAGATCGTTGACTACATTTTTCCCTTTTCTGGAATCCCTTATAGGTTGAGAAGATACAGTGGAGGTAAGCTGGAATGGGGATAGGTGTGTTGACTTGAGAAGGCTGAGGATAGCACAAAGATATTTAGTGGCTCAGATATGAGCACGGGCTCATCCATAGAAGCTTTCTTTTTCTTTTTGGAGAAGGAAGGGAGGCCTTCCTTTCCCTTTTCCCTCCCTTTAGAGGACTCCATCCCTTTCATGAGGGGTGTGGCTCTTTGAGAGCTAGGCCTCTATGGAGCCTCGCTATTAAGCCAGGCCAAAAGAGCATCAATGATGAATTCCATAATATTTGAAAAAATAAGAAGGATGGAGGTGTTAGTATAATGAGGTTGCACAAAATAAAAAAAATAGTAAATGAAAGAAACGTTCAATTTTGAGGACTAGTTCACCATCATTAGGGACCACCTCAAACCTATCCACGGGAAGGGTTATGCGCTTGAGAAGAACTTGACGCTTGCAAATAATTTTGAGAGGGGCTCTACTAAGCCATGCCTCATCAGCCCATATGCAACAAAGCACATGGTATTCAATAAATGCCTCTATGAGGTCTTTTTAGGTAGATAGGTCTAGATATTAGCTAGAAATTTCTTTGCATCCAACATCAAGGTTGTGACGAAATAACCCATATTCCTTATTATGACCTTAGTATCATTCCATGTTCTCCTAATCAACCTGGTGTCATTGGTTAGAGATTCCTATTGACGTGAGACATAGAAGAAATATTCTTTCTTGTTCTTCTCGTTCTCAAGAAGAGACACATTTATACCTCTGTCCTACTTTAGAGACATGTTCACCCTCTTTGTGGTTGTTGGGTTCTATTTTAGGACATAGGCTTTGTTAAATTGGGTCATTTCCAAAAACATACTTTGCATATTAATGAGAGGTAGAGCATATACCTCGAGCCATTGGGCATCAATTGATCTAGTGTAAGCTAAGTTCTTGCCAAAAACCTCCTTATAAGAGAATACCAGGAAAATCTCAACCCCAACTATAGAGCCTTCTCATGAAAAGCCATCCACCCAGCTGGAGGTTGGTCCTTATCATGGGCTCCCTCCTATGAGATCATTATTTGAACCGAGAAGGGGATGTTTGATAACTCCATAAAAGTAAAATCATTGGCACAATTTTTAGATTAATATTTAGCTATTTTATTTAATAAATAATATTATTGGGGCTAAAATTATTAAAATATAAAAATTTTAATTAAAAGAATGAAAATATAATTTCTAGACTTTTTGGGGTGGTTTTAGATTTTTTATGAATTTGAACGCATTACCAATCAGATGTTAACACATGTCCTGCCATGCATGCAAGAAGCTAACTAGGCAAGATATATAGATACCACACAATCAGGGACAATAAATCGTAGTTCTTTGCATGTGAGGAACTTTGAACCGTGGGCCACGTGTCCGTACGATGTTGATTTTGAGTTTAAGCGCAATTAAACCTTCACAGCATGTGTTACCAATCTACTCATCTTGGCGTTCCACCTATGCGCCATGTCGTCTATTATCACGAATCACGTTGTGCCGTATGGCACTGACTTAGTATGCGTTGACTCAAACTAGTCTCATTGTCACGCATCACGCTCTGATTCACACTAACTCAACATGTTTGTTTTTTATATTTATCAAACTTTTATAAAATATTTTCAATTTTAATTTTAATTGATAATATCATTTTATTTTTGTAAAATTAAAACATGATATTTTAGTCCCTGGTAATTAGAACCAAACAAAAAATGCGTATGCAATTTTCACGTGTCCTTTTTATTTTTCATTACTAAAATATGTTTTTAGCAATAATATTTTGTTAATATTGCTATCCCTAAGGTTTAATTGTATGTCATAATCTCTTTTATATGTAAAGTTTCATTTTTAATCACTATTAGAAGAAAAAAACACATGTTTATTTTTTTTAGAATGTAAATGAACATATGTGTTTTTACTAAGAGAGATTAAAATTGAAACCATGTTGAATATCTAGGTCATATATGCATCATATGGTTACTATTATCCATTCTTTTTTTCAAACTAGGAGTTGTTGGTTCCAAAATAATATATGCCCACCATTCGTTTGGATTTGAGCTATTGCGATATTTGCATGGATCTATTTTTATCTCATGGATTATTTTGTGCGCACACACAATGTAAATTTGATTCAAACTCTGATATTGAGAAATTATTCATTGCTTTTGGAGTAAGAGTAACTCAATGGGGATGTAATATGAAGAAAAGGCCTACCAAGATGACTTTGATACAAAAAAGGTTATAAGGTTGACTGAAATCCATTATTAGGTGATGACAAAGTCTAAGGAAGAGATGGATACTGATAATTTTGTTGTGTAATGTCTCACAAGAAGTGTGTTTTGTAAAAGCTGTGTAATATGCCTTGTTTAGTATTTGTAACTATGACTGCTGTGTAGGCTAAATAGAAGTGTAGTAATACAATGACTATGAGGTTTGTATAGATTATGTGTGGTTGAGAAGCCTTATGACTAATAGAAGAAAAACATGGTATAATCTGATTATAAATTGCATTGGATAAGAAAATAGAAATAGACATATGTGTACCAACAGTAGAAGAAAAATTATAGGCAAAAGAAGGAAAAATAGAAGAATTGGTAACACAAAGATTACTATAAGATTTTGCAAGATTTGCTTGAATTAAATAGGGATCATGCACATTCATCTATAATTGAGACACATAAGTCCTCACTTTCGAGAATACTTCATCAAGACTAGGTATGTACTTCTTATTTGTGACCTTATAACCAACTGGGTGTAACTCAAATCCAAGCCACCAAGAATATAAAGCATTTGTTGGTGCGAATTGATTGTATCACCAACAACAATCACATAATTAATCAACTCTTTAGCTACATTGATATATGCTTTCATCGCCATTTTACCCTTCTTCATTGTTTCAAGTTTCCATCTTAATTGCATAAGATGAGCTTGCAAATCATTAGTGAATGCCTTTTGCAAGACTGTTTAGTACTCATACGAAGTACTCTTTCCTACTAAATGCTTAAGATAATTGGAGGTAAATGATAAGTAGATCTAATTCTTCACCACACAATATTTCTTGTCTCATATACTCTAGTCAAAATTTTTCTTAAACAACTCTTGAACTCTGACGTGATGAATAGATCTAATTCTTCACCATACTATATTTCTTGCCCATGTACTGTAGTTAGAATCTTTCTTAAATAACTCTAGAACCTTGACTTCATTTGTATCTACATCAACATTCTTCACTAACTTCTTGATTATCTTGTGAGGTGGAATTGTATTACCATCAATAATTTTTTGTAAATCAGAAATTGTGATTACATGCTTAAATTTTTCTTTTCATATGAGATAGTTTGTACATCAAATTTTATGTTGAAAATTAGTTTGATGAGAAGGTTAAGGCCGATAGTATTAGCAGTGGTTTGTAAACTTGTTGAAGAATCGATGACCACTAGTTTAGCAACCACGGAAGCAAAACAGAAATGAAATCAAGATTTTACAATCTTTGAAGCCATGATAAACTGAGCAGCAAGAAGAGTGAAAAATATGAAGAAATACTAAGAAGAGAAGAGAAAGTCATGAAGATTGACATGAAAGCATTCTTGATGATCCTGTTATTGGAAGTTTTTTTTATAGTGTTATACAAGTTTTGTATGTAGTTAAGTTGTGATGGTATGTGATGTAGTATTTCTAATATAATTGGATGTTCTTAAATGCATGTCTAATAGAACAAACAACTTAAAGCAATTTTATGGTGTGAACTTAGTAAACAATGAAAACAGTTTTAAAATAATTGTTGTTAGTTCTAACGTATGGTATTTTAGGTTAATAAAATTTAAAATTAATGTATCTTTTGAAACTTAATATTGAAAACATTAGAAACTACATTACAAGAGTTAAAATAAAAATATTAATAAATAATATTCCTTAGCAAAAAGGGGAAGAAATTTTCTTGACTCAATTTAAACCAAACCAAAAAAATTGGTTCAAGTTGGCTTGGTTTTTTTAATTTAATGGCTTGGTTTGTTTTGGTTCTAATTTTGATATAAACCTAAACAAATTCGTATACATGCACATCACTAAATTTTACCAAAACATGAGTGCTAATAGTTGACTCAACATATATAACCCATCTCCATAAGTTTTTTTTAAAGAAACAATTTATTAATATTATAGCAACATTACAAATTACTCTTATTTAATGCTTTCATAGAGATTGTTTACTCAAGCCCAAACCAAGGTCCACATACCAAATTACTATTATTTAATGTTCATAGAAGAATTATCAAGAAAAACACGTCACTTCTATGATAAACTTTAATATCTATCCAAGCAAAGAAGATTGTAAAATGTTTTAAAGGAACCTACTAGCATAACAAGCCAAAAAAGAAAATAAAGCATCACCAAACAAACAAACCCAATACATTATAGGGAATAAAATTAAACAAAACAAAATTTAAATGAAATGAAGAAATATCATGAAAATATGGGAGATGCAATCCCTACCTTCAACATCGAAATGCATCTAAATCGTTGTGGCCATTGTTCTCCTTGCTGGCCTTTCCATTGTAGAGAAAATACCAAAAACTTAAATCAAGAGAAACAAAGTAATGTGCACTAGCAAATATTAGAGCTGAGTTACACCTCTAGAGAAACTTTGAGGAAGTTTAAAAGATATTCTAATAGTGAAAATGAGTGGTTGATGGCTGAACAAAATAGCCTAAAAAGTGGAGATGGATGCAGGGATGAAATTGCAAGTGGAGATGGCGAAGGAATGATGGGTGGGAAGGGGATAGTAGGAGGCGGCTAGGTGTGGAAAAGGGGTTTAGAGTTTTATTTTTCTTATTCTCTACGATTAAGCATAAAGTACATAATATGAGCTTAACCAATTTAATATTTAGTAATTTTCTATTAGGATTTTCTTATGTTCATAAGTTTTTATCATTATATTTATACCTTTTATTTTTTATTCTCATAATGAATGTTACACACAATTATAATAACAATACTTTTAATTTGTTTTAGTGAATTAACTTTGAAGGTGTTTCGTAAACTCACTCCACCACTTTATGTAACCGATCCCTTGTTCATTCTCCAATATCATTTTTAATCCGTTTTTCTTTAACGGATCATTTAGTGTGGTGTATACATTTTGGTTATTGAAGATCCATAACTCATCCTTTCAATGACTAGAAGTTGGTAATGTTGCCAAAACTTTGATGTGAAGCACAACTATAAAAGGTTGTTATGGTCCTTAAGCTCAACACACATTTTTAATCGAAATACACCATCTAATATGAGTATTGTTGAGAGCTTAGAAGAACCAAACACAGAGAGCATATAACAGTTTGTTTGTATTGCAACTTAGAGAACAATTTAAATGGCGATAGGTAAAATCCTTGGCTTTACAAGTTTTTGATTCCTTTAGTTTGTTTATTTCACTTTTGGATCGTAAATTATGCTTACACTTTATACTATTTATTCGTTAAAAGTGATCACATTCTTATATCAAGGATGAGTAATACTACATCTGGAACTTTCTTCAAAAAGTACTACATTTTAAAAATTTCTCCTTTCTTTCTTCTTTTTATTTTTGCAAAGGAATTTTTCTCCTGTCTTACTTCTCTACGTTTTGTTCTTTCTCCTACAAATTAATATCAATTATTCTTATTCTTTATTTTTACATTAATACTATATATTATTTTGTTCTATTTATATATGAGTTTGAATTTATATATATTTTATCTTTTGAATGTAAAAAAGTTTAAAAACTTTTTGGAAAAAAAATGATGAGTAATAAGTTGATTTATTTTATAAATAAAATATTAATTAATTTACTTAATTTAATTTACATTGATTATTTTTATATTAAGTTATTATGAAATAATTATTATTTAAGAAAAACTCAAATGATAAAACAAATCTATCACTTATCAATATATATCATAAGCTTTAGTCACACCGAGGAATGATTTAGGAAAATATAGTTTTCTCTAAATAAGTTTTTTGGTTAATAAGTGGCTTAACTTTTTTTTATAGATAATTTTATTTTTAATCCTTCTCAAAGAAGTTCAACATATGTTTAATTTTTACAACATTTTGAATGTGATTCTATTTCCATCATTTATTTCATAATGATCGCATTTTAATCTTTATATTTATAAAAATTAAATTAAAAGTATAGTTTTTATGAAAATTAAAAATATATGAAAATGTATAAAATAATTAAACATATATTTTTTAAAGAAATTAATCAAACAAATTAGGTATATACTAAATGTAGCAAATTCTTTTAAAAAAAAACAGAGAGAAAGAAAGAAAGAAAAAGTATTGAATACCTAAAATTTAATCTTTTAGATTTGATCCAATGGCTTACATGTTGTATCCTATATCTTCATACAAGGTAGAAATTAATACCAAAAATAATTAATGTCAGCTTCATATTCCTCTCCCTGGCGACGGTGGATTGGTTGCTGCTCAGCTAATAATAAAAGTGGGTCAGATGGCAACCAGAGTTCCCCCAAACACTTCAATGCAATTTTATTATGCCAACATAATAATTACCTTCATCTCTGAGGTCTCATATCATGTACATATATGTAAGAGTTTCAATGAAGTGTTCAGGAGAACTCTAGGGGACAACTGACATATATCACAATACACTCTTGTTCAATCTTATGTGATTTTAAAAACCAACATATTCAGGCAAGTATATATAGTTTTTTTCTACGTCAAAATATTAAAGATGATCAACATTTATATGAATATTAATCATATCATTGTGATGAACCTGGCCACTATTGAAGGATAGATGAAGATCAACAAGGGTATGTACATAAAAAGTGTAAGGATTATGAATGTTGGTTATTTTCGTGGATAAAATATTTATCTGTAAATTTATTTTTAGACCTGCTATCAAGTCTATTAAGAAAAGCCAAATAAATGTTCGAGTTCGAGATAATTATATTTCAGGTATATCTTTGATAACTACGACACATAGGATTATATTTATGCATTTAATAATATATGTTTATAAATATGACATTATTTTTAGTGATAAAATATGAAATAAGATATAATAAAAGATATTAGATAATATATACTCTAAAATAAGATATGCTAAAAGATATTAGATAAGATATACTTTAAATTATATTTGAAATTCTTATCATAAAAGATAACATAAAATCTATTTTATATAAGAGTTATCTTAATTAATGAGTAATACTAATACTATTTGTAATAGAAAAGATATATATTAATCATATATGAGTTATCTTAATTAATGAGTAATACTAATCTTATTTGTAATAGAAAATATATTTATTAAATCATATATGAGTTATCTTAATTAATGAGTAATATTAATCTTATTTGAAATATAAAAGATAAATATCAATAATATATGAGTTATCCTAATTAATAAGTATTATTAATCTTATTTGTAATAGAAAAGATATCTATCAATTACATAAGATTAAGAGTTTCAATTTTTCCTATAAATAAAACTCATTACATTATTGTTTCAAAATACAACACAAGAGTATTATTTTAATCTTCTTAATTTCTCTCTCTTATTTTTCAAATATAAGATCATAATTCTTTAGCCTTCTTTATTTAATTAATCTATCAAATATTGGTGGTTATGTTTGATTGATTAATAAGCCTAATTATTTTATGATATTTTGATAATATGTTCTTATGGCTTCTTTATTTTTGTTCTTAAATTGTTAGATCAAATAATTGTTTTTGTCATATAATAATTATTTGATTTGATTATTAATCTTTAAAGAAACTATTTTTATTTAACTTGTGTTTGATATTTTTGCTCTAGGATTTGCTAGTTGATTTAATTTAAATGAATATGTTTTGAATCATCTAGTTAGGATTATTCATTATTAAATCCATTCTAGAACACACACGGGCACTTGTGTTTTTGTGCTAACTATTTTGCAGTTACTTCGGGAACGTATTTGATTGACGGGAAGCTTATTGGAACGTTGGTATGAAAACCATTCACGCTAATATTAGAAAATGTTAAAACAGAGCAAGGGCTCGTAAGTAAAGTATATTGGGACAGTATCCTAGGGAGGGTAGCATAAGACCGAGTTTGTACTTCAACATTTGATTTTCATAGTAGAAAGTTAGGTGGTTCGATGGATCGGTGGTTTTTCTCTTACGTCATAGTTGTGGCCTAGGTTGTTTTCGATCACCTAAAAATATCGCATGTTATTATTTTATTTTCGTACTTAATTTTACACACGATTGCATATCTAAACGTTTTGTTTAGATTATTAAATTATAAATTGATAAAAATTAAAAATAACTTATTCAACCCATTTAAGTTAATTAACTCCATAATTTATAAAATTTTAAAAAATTACCCAAATCTCGCTGCATGTGTTATCTCTCGGGTGTCCTTTTCAATATTTGTTTTCCAGATTTCAAAGTAAAATACAATTTCAGATTCTCTGTCTGTCGTCTAATTAATCATGGTAATATTATATATATTAATTAATATAACCTAGTTACCTAGCTCTTCTTAACTTGGCAATAAACTTAATTTTTAGCTACTATACGGTATATAATTAGTATATTACAAGAATAGAAATTAAGCTTAACTTCATTATTTATGTCTGAATTTAAAAAATATATATAAAAAAATTAAAAACCTTGAAAATTAAAAGGGAAGATAAACATTATGAGAAGAGAAGATAGCAGGAACAAAAGAGCAAAGGCCAGTTGATGGTGACAAATCACCTTCAATATTATTCTCAGACTTTGAAGGTAGATCTAATCTCGTCTAGGTTCATTAATTTCTCTTGTGTTATGACTGATGAAAAAGATGAACCAAATTAAAGTACGTGTAATTAATAAATGGACCAAATTAAAATTAAGAAACAAATTATATAGACAGAGATAGCTAGGTATAAAGCAAACTCAGTTGCTATATATATAGTAGGATTAGTGATCTTTCTCCTTCACCATGAAACCTATTCAAGCGATTGTGTGTATGTTGTCAGGTGTCGTGTCTCCTAGAGTTCCACTGAACACTTCAATGGTATATGGGATTGAGAGTTATTATTCTGAGGAAGCCATTCCGCTGAAGTGTTTGGGGGAACTCTTGGAGCCCCTTGATCCTTAATTTCCTTTGACTACCTAATTAACTACTAAATATATTATTGAAGGTAATATTTATTATTACTTGATTTTACTCTTCATCAATTATATTTCTTTTTCTCTAACTCCAATTAATTATTTTGTTTTTTCTAAAAAAAAGATACATTAATTTTGAATTTCATTTACCTAAAATAACACATTATCACATATTTCATTAATAATGAATCGTAACTACGTACACGCCATATATATATTGATAGGTATTGAACCCTCCTAAGCCACGGTAAAACTCTAAGGATAAAGTCTAACTCACTGATCAAACCAAAAGTAGTCTCTTTTTTATGTTAATTTGAGTTAATTTTGCTTTGAATATTATGTTTCATAATTTCTTCATAAAGTGCTTCTTCACTATAACCACCCATAATTTTATAATATTTTTATTAAAAAAAATATTACATTAGAAAACCACTCTAATTTACTTATTTTATTAATTTCTAAATTTTTCTATTACATATCATATATTGTTTTTCAAATTTACCCTTTGTCTTGTGTTTCTCTTTTTTCCCTTAAAGTTGTCTTTATATGCTCTCCTTTGTTCTAGTAGCAATTTTTTTGTCAATATTCTCAACACATATATGTTGAAGATTACAATCATCATAACCGGGAGAAGTAAAAATCATGAGAATTTTTTTCATGTTATCCAATCTTATTACCTAATTTAAAGAGATATTTACATGATTAAATCCTAATATACAAATCCATACACGTGATACCAATCTTGTTCTTATTTATAGAATCAATGCCCACCTTTTAAGTTATATAATTTGTTTTACTTTTTATTAATGTTTATGGTATATATTATTATTTTAAAATGTGTACTTGTATTAGACTTCTCCTTATTACGAAGGAAAGTAATGAAAAACAAACAAGTAGTATACTTTCATATGAGGCAGATAAAATCAAAGATTTCTCATGTTTATGCATTAAAAATGTAAAATTATAAAACTCAAGCCTAAATGTAACCCAAACACTGAGACATAGCTACATGAATATAACTATCTAAGTACTTAGTTGAAAAAAGAAAAAAATGCTTAACAAGCCAAAAATAGTAATTACTCTGACAAACCAAACTAAGTAACAAAGTTTACAATTTACACTAAACATCACAACATACAAAACCAAGATATTAGGTCTATTCTCTGCCTTGAGATATTTGTTCACTTGGAGTAGGAGGCTTCACAAAAATCACCTCCTCTATTCAAATTGAACCCCCTTTTCTGAAAGGGCACAATCAAAAACAAAAGAATGAGAAACAAGAACATGTATTCAATAAACTTTGGATCAATGGAATAATTACTAGAAAATGGGATATCATGATTACGATGATGTGACAAGAATAACATATTTTCATAAGATACTATACAAATACAAGATTCGCATTTTGGCTTCAATTTCATGTGTACTAATATACTTTTATGAAAAATTAAATATTGTTATGATTTTAAAATTGAAGTAATTTTATGCTTTTATTTATCGTATAATTAAGTATTTAAAATTCAAATAAGGTTTTGAATTAGATTTATGATAGTTTTTGTTATCAGAAAAGTTTATAAGTAAGATGTATGCATGTAGATTAATATTAGATCATGAATATGAACTATAATCATTTCTATCTAATTATGTTTCTCTTGTACAATTATTCCTCTCTCATTTTTCCCTAACTTCTCAATTTTTCAATCCTTAACTCTAATATCATTTCTTTGTCAATCTTATTCTCTTTCCTCATCTACGTCAAAATATCTGCACTATTCGCTACATAAAATTGTTAAATGAGGCCAAACATTTCAAGCCTAAACCCATTATTAACCTTTAAACCTTAAACCCTTTGCCTTACCTATATATATATGTTGTTTATAGAGATAAAGTAGAAGTTGAAGCTCTCGACAACAGTTACAAATTTTTCATCCAAAGAATCTCCAATTTTTCTCTCAAATTTTACAGAGCATATTAGAAGAGTGGTCATATGCAGTAACTTATTTGTATAGTAATATTTGATTAAATAGCAAGTTTGTTAATTTGTCTTGCTTTATATTACCAATAAATTAAACGAAGTTATTTTCTAGGTGTATTTAGGTTTCAGTATATTTTGTGAAGCTTTCTGAATATAAGTATTTGTATCTCCATTTGATTATTAGTGAATTTTTCTCAATGTGTCATCGTCAGTGTAGTAGAATTTTAACATAAAAAGTTAAACTACTTAAATCATTTTGGTAGAATTTGGTTTTTACAAATTGTATACACAATGGGATAGGTATAAAGAACCGTCTACATTTAATATTGAAGAAACTAGCAATATCAATGTTGAAGTCAATAAATATACAATTGAAGAAGAAAGAGATGAAATGTATGAAGTTTTAGAGGACTTGGGTTGCACAAATTTTAACACTAAATCTGGCAATGATGTATTTAATGATTGTGAGTTGGATGGTGGTTCATGGACATTGTAGTCATTGTAGAGCAAGAACTATATCCTAGTTGTAAGAAATATACACAATTAAATTTTATTGTGAAATTTTTGCATAGTAACATTTTAAATAATTAGACTAATAACTCTTTTGACATCTTGCTCAAATTTTTTATCAATGCAATCCTGAGGGATCAAAAATTCCATAAGCCCATTAGGAGTCAAAAAAGTTGTTAAGGATTAGGCTATGAGAATATTTATGCATGTTCCAATAATTGAATTTTTTTATGTGAAAGAACATAAAGACTTGGTTCAATGTCTAATATGTCACGAGTCACGATATAAGGAGAAAAGTTGTGCAACCTCCAAGATTCCAAAAATGGTTATGCGATACTTCCCACTAAAACAAAGATTATAACGATTGTATTTCTCACAACACATTGTGAAAGCTATGAGATGGAATAAGGAGGTAAGGTTGGAAGAATAGGGGGTGTTAGTTTACTTAAAATGCAATCCCCAAGTTACGTCTTGCTAAGACATTAAACTAAGCACTGGATGGGAGACAACCCATCATTTTAGGTAATTTTTTGTTATTTACTTTATTTTATTGTTTATTTTAGTTTAATTATATGTGAATAATTTTTAAATTGTTAAAACTAAAAATATTTGTTGAGATGTTAGAAGTTCACAGCGATCTGTCTGTATATACTTTAATGATGAATATAATGAATGCACCTGCATTTCTCCATTACTACTTACACATTCTCAAGAAATAGGTAATATTTCTTCTCTTTTCTCTTTATCTTTAATTTACAGTTGTTACATTGAGGACAATGTGAGTTCTAGGTTGGAGGTGGTGAAAAGTTACCATGCTTAATTAGAAAAAAAAATTAATTTTTTTTCTTTTTTTATGTTCACGTTTTCATTTTTTGTGTTTAGTTTTATTTTTGTTTTGTGTGATTTAGTAATTTTTGAAATTAAAAAAAAATTCAAAAAAATTTATCATTTCTTTAAATCAAATTTAAGTAAATAGTTAAGTTTTTTGTACGGTTAGATTAATTTTTGAAAACATATCATGAAATATTTTGTAATTGTTTTTGATAATTAGTTAGTTTTTGTCATAACTAGTATTTCTTGATAAAATGTGGAAATTTTATTAAACCCAAAATCGGTGTTTAAGAATTTTTTTTAGTGGAGACTACCCTTGTGAGATATAATTTGAGCCTAATTTCTTTTATTCAGAGTGAAATATATATTTTTTCTACTCCAAACACATTTCTTATTTATTCAAATTTTTAGATGATCTCTATAGGTATAGCATTGAATGTATGAATTTTTTCTCATCTTAATAGAGTATCATATATTTTTTATTATTATTTTTGTTTAGATTAAATGATTTAAGTAGAAATTGATAGTATATTCTTATATCTCATTTATGCATGAGTGCTACAAAAACAAAAGGACATATATTTGGTTACCTAAACCAAGATCAAACAGAAAAGCCACAAAATTAACCACTCACCAAAATCCTAAAAAATGTACAATCTGTACATGGGTTGATTCTCTAAAATATACATATATTGAAAAATATCTTCAGCAAAAAATAGAGAGATAAAAAATATATAGTATCATCTACATACTATGACCCACATTGCCTACAAAGTTGTGAGAACAGGCTAATTACAAAAGAAAGATATAGGAAGTAATTCCTTAAAAAGTCATTGCAATTTCTTCATTTGTAAAAAGCATATATCTTGAAATTCTTTCTTAATGAGTTTGATTTATGCATGAAAATAATTTTTATATATGATATCTTTATAATTTATACATTCGATTCCTTTCATGAGATCAATGTTAAAATAACACTTTGAGCCTTTATTCTTTATACATATGCGAACATATTAGTTCATTTCTATACATCAACTCTTTCGCATATAAATTAGTATGAGTGTTTGAACCCATATGATTCAGTGTTTTGAGAGTATTGACTTGTGAGGAATAGAGTCGAAGCGAATTCGGATTCATGACACTGAAATTGGGTAAAATTAAATTGATACATTTTTTATATGAAATATGAAAATGATTTTCGACTAATTATTATAATAAATCATGATTGTTTAAAGAGATTAAAATAACTTATGCTTGAGATTTTAATTATGATCTTAAAGGAGATTAAAAAGTATGAGACATTTTTGTGATATGTTGTTTTCTTTTATTCTTAAAAGTTAATTTTTGATTTTGTTATAATTTTAGTTTTTAAGTTGATTGTTTTTATTTCTTTTAATTTTTAAATTTAGTTCAATGTTTGTGGGTATCATTACTGAAAACCCTCACGAGACTCAAACTCGTCCACTAGGACAACCTAGGGGTTTAAAGGCTTGTTGCATAGGCTAAATGCAACCGTTTCAATCCACAAAAGTGATTTAGTATAGTTTAATTTTTAGTTTTTATCGCTTATCTTGCTAAGGGACTAGCAAGAAGCTGGTTGGGGGGTTGTGATGAGTGCTCAAAAAGCACTAAAATTACCATGATTTTATGCACATTAATTGATTAAAAAAAAATATTTATATGTTTTATCATATATTTATATAAATTTTTCTTTTTCGGAATCACGGGTATTTTTATTGTTTTTCAGGTATTTTGGCTTAAAAACAAAACTTAAAGACTCAAAGAGGAATACTGGAAGCAATACATCACAAATATATTAATAAATAAATGGGGAAAGGTCAACAAATATGGAAAAATTGGACAAAATGGGTCAAAAATGTCAAAAACGAGAAAATCGCGCCGTCGTGCCGTCCAGCCGTGTGCACAGCACACCCCACGTCCGTGCGCATCAACGCGCGCCTTACTCCAGATCCACGCGCGCCCCAGCATGCTGTTACTGTTCCCACGCACGCTGCGCTTGCCTTCCGCGCGTGCCTGTGCGCGCCCCAGCTACCCTCCGTGCGCGCCGCTGCTATTTCGCCCCATTTTCGCATGTAGCCGCCCCATGACGTCATGATGATGTCATCAATGACCTCAACAATTGCACTCCGCGTTTTCATAATTTTTTAACATTTTTTCACCCACTTTTTCTCTCCATATTCACCTATAAATACCCCCCTTCTCTTCACTTCTAAACACACCTCAAAACACATTCTCTTCTCTCTTTCTTTCTCTCTTTTCTTAGATTTTTTAGTTTTTTTAGTTTTTCTTAGTTTTTAGCTTTTCTTAGTTAATTTCTCTTAGTTTTAGAGTTTTTCCCTTTTTAGGAAGAACTAGTTATGTTTTGTAATTTATTAGCTTTTTGATTCAATAAATGGGAGTGCAAATTCTGCTTGGAGGTTTTCCAACAACGAGAATAGCATCGAAGTTCTGTATGGATTTTATTTTCTTTACAGTTATTTTTTATGCTTTATTCTTACATGTTATATTTAATTTTTCTGTGATTAAATTTAACTCTACTGGCTGTTTAGTAAACATGATGTAATAATAACGTTGTTATGCTTGCGAAATATTAAATAGGTGAAAATCTCTAAATTGAATTGATTTTGTTTTTATTCAAGATTTTATATTAAGAATGTTAGAGAGAAATATATTATTTTTCATTACAAACTTAAACCTGAAAATTAGATTTTAAGGTTTAGTTATCCGGTTTGATTTAGAGTAGTGCTCTTTTATTTGTTGGTACAATCGCCCGGTAGTTAGAGTGAAGCTCTATTTCAAAAGTTTTTATAAGAATTATTATCTGAAAATGTATTGACAACATGTTTTCGGTAGTGGTTTTAAAACTTGAAAGTTAGTACTCGGATAACTAAATTCTTAGGTTTAATTTGGACACATTGAATAAAGTTTAAACTGTCTAACCCCACCAAAGGTGGCATTTAAATGGTTCATTTTCAATATCTTAGAAAAATGAATTAATTTAATTAAGCAAATTAGTTATCAACCCCACCCATAGGTGTTAATTGATTTGTTTAATTAACAAATAATATCTAACCCCACCAAAGGTGGTATTCATATGATCAATAAATATCAATTCATATCTTTAATAACCTAAATAATATGAGCAAGCATAATTAACTTAGTTATTATATCCATAAATACTCCATTATTATAAAAGATAAAATTTGCATAAATGTTTATTGAATCTATGTTTAATTTTATGTAAGTAGATTTAAAACACAAAAACCCAAAATATCGTGACAGGATGTTTAGGATTTAATTTCGTTTTTAAAAGTTTGAATAATAAATTAAAAACCACATACATTCCTTCCTTAGATCGACCTTGGGAGTATACTTATCATTTTCTACGAAATGATTCGTGCACTTGCGAGAGTTTTACAAATATTAAAACCAAAGTATTGACAAGAATCGGCGATGCCGGTTTTCGCTCATCACTTCCCATCAAAGCATCGGCACCGTTACCAGTTTTCAACCATAACTGATGAGCTCTTCAATCGCAAAAATGATTGGACCACTAAATGATCCGTTAAAAAAACGGAAATGAAAATTAGAGAGTTAAATGGATGATCATTTACAATAAGTCCATACAATCGACCTTTTAACATAGAAATCAACCTAATACAATTAA
Source organism: Hippophae tibetana (assembly GCA_037013495.1). Lineage (NCBI taxonomy): Eukaryota > Viridiplantae > Streptophyta > Magnoliopsida > Rosales > Elaeagnaceae > Hippophae > Hippophae tibetana. The sequence goes on along the minus strand of CM072805.1, from coordinate 24,433,315 downwards.
TCAAGCAATGAACAAATTGATAAAAATATTTTATAAGGTTTAGCAAAAGATTCATAGATATGCAATTTTCAGACAAACACAAAGATTCATTGGAGTAGAGGCTAGACTGTAAAATATTTATGACCATGTGATTCTAGATTAAGCTAAAACCGATTAAAATTTGGTGTTCATATGGTTAAATTATTCATCTAACTAAGGGTATGCTTGATTTTTAATATTTGATTTTTATTTTATTTTACTTTGAATTTTTCTTGGTTTAAGTTTTTTAAGGAATTTAATAGTTTGTGATGAAAAAAATAAGGTTTCTTAATCAAATTTTTTATTTTTAGTTATTTCCATTTTTATCAAAAAAAATTTATATATGGAAAATGAATTCTTATAATTTTCATAATTTACATATATAAATATGGGAAGAAAACTATTAAAAACTTAAAATTTATAGATAAAAACCAAAAGTTTTCTTGTTCCTACAAAAATTCGAAATGAAAAATCTTTTTACCAAAAAAATTTTAAATTTTCTTCCTTGAATACTACTAATAAGAAATTTTTTTAAAATAATTATTTTTCAAAAGAATCATAATTCATAAAAATTAATGATTTATTCAAAAATAATTAACTATAAAACTTAAAAAATGTATTAGACATGACTCGAATTAATAGGATTCTTTTGATTGAATTAGAGATGAAAACAAAACACAATTATATAAAGGTTTCATAGCATAATCGTCTTTACAAATAGAGTTTAATTTTTATCTCTCTTCTATTTGATGTATTGATAAGTAATAGATCGAAATTATTTATTTTTGAACAATTCTAATCCAATTCGATATGAATCAAATTTGAAAGTTTTCAATTCGAAGTTGATTTAATAATGTAATCTATCCAATTATGAACATATTGTATTTTTTGGATTGTATATGATGAGATTGATATTGAAATATTTTATTAATTTTTATCATATATAAAAGATAATATACATAACATTTAAATTTTAAATTGGTATATTTGTAGTAAAATTTATTACTTTTAGTTACAATTGAAGAAATCATAAGAACTTGAAGTATATCTATGCAATTATTAAATTATTATAAATATTTATATTTATTTGTTAAGCTAAAATAGTAATATAATATAATTAGAGTATGTATAATATACTTATATATAACATATTTTAAAATAAAATATGCATTTATTTATAATTTAATAGTAATTTGCTATGGATCGGATATAGTAGATTAAAAAATTTGTCAATTCGAATCCGATTCGAATACGAATAGATTGTATACTTTTTTATTCAATTCTAATTAGACATAAAAATTTGTCAATCTAATCTGATGGATCGAATAGAATTTCTTAATTTAAATAGATCGATCAGATTATTTGCTCACCTCTCATTTGAATATTTTTTCATATAACATAAAAAAACACATTTTTTGCATGATCAAAATTTGACATATTTTTTATAAAATAAAAATATGTATTTTTTAAAAGAGATAAAAAAATAAAATGTGTTAATGTGTATAATAAAAATAAGAGGGTTATCATCATGGTAGGAGTTGCTATAACTCAAATAACTCACGCAAAAGGTTTGCTAGAGAGCTATGCAATGCCCCCAAGTTTACACATTGGATAAAGTGAGAATGCTGCAAAAATTATTTTCAATGAGAAGGACGAGACCTCATCTCATCTCAAGGATCCCTCGGTGATTACTTTGAGGATTGGGTCTTGCGATGTCTACCTAATAATGATTGACAAAAGAAGGTCAGTGGATCTCCTTTTCCTGTGCACTTCTAGGGCTTTAGGAGTAAAGGAGTTTTACATTATCAAGGAAAAACTCCCTCTAGTAGGGTTCAACAACAGTGCCACCTATGTAGTAGGAATGGTGATGCTTCCAGTCATGGAAAAGGGGATGATAGTGATGACCAATTTCGTAATCATCGATGTCTCAGATCACTACAATGCCATCTTGGGCAGGCTAAGGATACACAAAATGAGGGAAAATTTATCCACCTTCCATCAGGTAATCAAATTCCCCAGTGACGAGGGCCTATAGAAAATAAGGGGAGACTAAGAGAAGGCTAGGAGTTTCTATAGAGCCACCATGAAAAAGGTCTCTCATATGTAGTAATCACAGAGGGATCTTCCTCAAAGAAGGCTGGGTGGAAAAAGTCTAGCTAGGTTTATCAATCTAAATAAGATGGGAGATGTGCCAATATGAGGCAAAGGTGAGAACCACCCCTTGAAACTGAGTGGGGATCTTATGGAAGAGGTGGAAGAACAACTCTCGCATTTCCTCAAGACAAACTCAGAAATCTTTGCATAAAGTTTGACAGATATACTTGAGATTGAACCAAAATTTATAACGCACTAACTAAATCTCAATCCGGAGGCTAGAATTATTCAGAAAAGAAAAAGGAAATTCTTATGGGAAAAGAATGAAATGATTAAGCATTAAGTCACCGTCCTAGGAAAGTTGGGGTTATAAGGGAGGTTATATATCCTCTATGGTTGTCAAATGTGGTGTTGGTTAAAAAGGCATACGTGTCCTAAATATTGCTTCCCACTCCCAAGTATTGATCAATTGGTAAATGCTTTCGCTAGTTGCAAGTTGATGAGTTTCTTATATGTATATTTTGGTTACCCCTAGATCAGTACACACTTAGAATAAGAAGAAAAAACATATTTCATAACAAAAAATGGACCTTTTGTTATACCAGAATGTTGTTCAGATTAAAAAATACAAGCACCATATATCAACATCTTATTAACAAAATGTTTGTAAATCAGCTAGAGAGGAACCTAGAAGCTTATGTGGATGACGTGTTTGTAAAATCAACATAACCTCTGGACCACATTAAAGACCTAGAAGAGGTATTTTCAGTAATTTGATTATATGGTATGAGACTTAACACCAAGAAGTGTATCTTTGGTGTTGCTGTAGGAAAATTCTTAGGGTATCTTGTATCGTTATGAGGGATCGAGACCAACCTAGACAAGATACAAGATTTGGTGAACATGAAGCCACCTACCAGCATGAAGGAAATCCAACAATTGAATGGAAGAATAGTGACACTGAATAGATTCATATCTAAATGCACAGATACATGTTTTCCATTCTTTAAGATGTTGAGAAAAATCAAGTCATCCTTTTAGGAAGAGGACTATGACAAAGCCTTGGAGGAAATAAAAAAAATACTTGAGTAACTCCCTGTCCCAGTCAGTCCTCTCTTAGAAGATACAATTTATTTATACATGGTAGTGGCCCCTAGACTTACAGTGTCATACTCCTAGTAGAAAGAGACAAGCTTTAACACCTTATCTACTACGTCAGTCAAATCCTAACAGATGCTCAAAGCAGATACCCAACCCTTGAAAAGTTGGCTTTCCCCCTCAAAGTTAGTGCACGAAAGCTCAGACACTACTTTGACTCATACACAGTGGTAGTGCTTACTTCCCTACCATTGAAAAGCATATTGATGAGACCAAAAGTAGTAGGAAGGCTGGCATAGATTACCATAGAATTGAGAGAATATGACATTAAATACATGTATAAAACAACCATTTGGGGACAAGCAGTGGCTGAATTTTTGGCCGAATTCAATGAGACGCTAGAGGTCGACAACGATAAGGAGTAGAAAAAAGTGTGTGAGATAGGAGAATCCAAGCACAACTGAGTAGTGTCAGTAACGATCTTGGCAAAAGCAAGCTTGGAGAAAGTTGAAAAAATAGTCTAGTGTGTGGATACTCCTACAACCCATGGTTCACCACGATCTATAACTTCCTAAAAAAGGAACACCTACCTAAGGATCACAAGCTTGCAAAGGAAATCAAATCCAACGCAGGTCGATACATGATCGAAGTAGGTAGGCTATATAGGAAAACCACACTCGGTCCTAGGCTTTTGTGTGTAGCTAAGGAGGGAGCTAAAAGATTATTTTTTGAAACACATGAGATGGAGTGTGACTCTCATTAGGGTGGAAGGAGGTTGTCACAACAGATTATGAGGTAGGGCTATTATTGGCATACTATGCTGGAAGATTGTACAAAATACACTCTAAAATGCGATAAATGCCAAAGGTTTCCCCATTGTCACACACACCACCAAATACCATGATAATGGGTGAGTCTTTAGCCCTTCTACAAGTTGGGGCTGTACATAGTAGGACCCCTACACTTAACTCAGGGTCAAAAGAAGTTTCTACTTATGGGTACATATTACTTTTCAAATTGGATCGAGGTAGAACTCCTGGGAATAATATGAGATGAGAAGGTGATTCGATTTATATGGAAGTCTATAATTTGTCAGTTTAACCTACCTAAGGAGCTCGTCATTGATAATGGGAGGCAATTTACGTGTCATAACAACAAAATTTTTTTCCCTTAAGTAAAACATCAAGATGTGCTACTCAATGCTATATTATCTCTAGGCTAATGGTCAAGCCGAATCTTTCAACAAATTAATTATCAACCTACTAAAGAAAAGATTGGAGAGGGAAAAGGGAAGATGGGTTGAAGAGCTGCCTAGTACATTATGGGCTATCAGGATTAGCCTTCGAGAAAGTACTAATGAGACCCTATTTTCCTTAGTCTCTGAGAATGAAATAGTAATACCAACTGAGGTTACAATACCCACTACCAAGTTAGTCCTGATAGAGCTACCTGGTACATTATGGGATGTTAGGACTGCCTTCGAGAAAGTACTAATGAAACCCTATTTTCCTTACTCTATAGGACTAAAACATTAATACCAATTGAGGTTACAATACCCACTACCAAGTCAGTTCTAATTAAGGAAAAATTCAAGGTGAGTAGAACAATCGAGCTGACCCTCACTGATGAGAAAAGAAATGAATATTTAATAAGGATGATTGAGTAAAAAATAAAAGTATCGTATTATTACAACAAGGTCATGTGCTTCAAAGCATTTTCCATTGGTGATTGGGTTCTTAGAAGGGTCTTCCCTAATAAAAAAAATAGATGGTTGGTAAAATGGGTGCTAATTGGGAAGGACCTTACCAAATGGTTGAAACAACACCAAGATGGGCTTACTTGTTAAGAAACATCAACGAAGTCAAGGATGGCACCATCTAGAATGCCAGACACTTAATAAATATTACTTCTAATGTATCTCAATTCAATACTCGCATTTACCATCATTGTATGCACACTTAAAGAAATAAATAGCTAGAACTTCCTTCAACAAATGTTCTCTCCCAGAATCCTTATACTATTAAATATCATAGGTTGATCACTTTGGTTAAGAACTAGGTAGACCGCCAAAAACTTGCGAAATATTCACGAGTTGTTCGCCTCAGTCAAGAACTAGGTTGTTGCTTTGACATTGAAGGAAGAGCTGAGCACCTCAGTCAGGAACCAGATAGAGCTCCTTATTCCACTATTACATGTCACTGGTTGATCACCTCGGTTAAGAACCTAGTAGACCACCTTGACACTTGCAAAAAAGTCATAAGTTGTTCATCTTGGTCAAGAACTAGGTTGGCGTTCTAACATTGAGGAAATAGATGAGCACCTTAGTTAGAAACTAGGTAGAGCCTTATCTTCCACTATTACATGTCACAGGTTGATTACCTTGATTAAGAATAAGGTAGATTGCCCTTACACGTGCAAAAAAGTCACGAGTTGTTGACCTCAGTCAAGAATCCCTTACAGGCTGAGAATATATAGAAGAGCTGAGCTGAGAGAGGGAGAGATATATCGGCCTGAGGAGGTTGATGAGGGCTTAAATATTTTTAGTGGCACATGCATGAGAACAAGTTTATCCATAGAGGCTTTATTTTTCTTTCTGGAAGAGGTGGATAGGCCCTCATTGCCTCTTTTCCTCTCTTTAGAGGACTCCCTCCCTTTCATGAGGGGGTGGCTTGTTGAGAGCTAGTCCTTTGTGGAGCCTCGCTATTAAGTTGAGCCAAAAGAGAATCAGCATTGAATTTCATAGTATCTACAAAAATAAGAAGGATCGAGGCATTAGTATAACGAGTTCACGCGAAACAAAAAAGAGTAACTAAAAGAAACGTTCAATTTTGAAGACTAGTTCACCATCATTAGGGACCACCTCAAACCTACCAACATAATTTGTGGGAGGCATTATACAATTAAGAAGAGCTTGAGGCTTGCGAATAATTCTGAGAGAGGGCTTTATTGAGCCATGCCTCATCAACCCGTATGCAACAAAGCATAGGGTATTCAATAAATTCCTATACGGGGTCTTTATAGGTAGATAGTTCTGGATATCAGCTAGACATTTCTTTACATCCAACATCAAGGTTGTGATGAAGGAACCCATATTCCTTATCATGACCTTAGAATCATTCCATGTTTTCCTAATTAACCTGGTGTCATTGGTTGGAGATTCCCCTTGACTTGAGACATAGAAGAAATATTCTTTCTAGTTCTTCTCGTTCTCAAGAAGGCCACATTTATACCTTTGTCATACTTCAGAGACATGTACACCATCCTCAGGTCTATTAGGTTCTATTTTAGGACATAAGCTTTGTTAAACTGGGTCATTTCCAAAACCATATCGAGCTCTTAGCATATCAATGTGAGGCAGAACAGATACCTCTAGCCATTGGGCATCAGTTGACCTGGCGTGAGCTAAGTCCTTGCCAAAAACCTCCTTATAAGAGGATACCAGGAAAATCTCAACCCCAACCATAAGGCCTTCTCATGAAAAATCGTCCACCCAGCTGGAGGTTGGTCCCTATCACGGGCTCCCTCCTGTGGGATCATTATTTGAATCGAGGAGGGGATGTTTGATAACTCTATAAAATTAAAGTCATTAGCACAATTTATAAATTAATATTTAATTGTTTTATTCAATAAATAAAATTTTTGGGGATAAAATTATTAAAATATAAAATTTTAATTAAAAGGATAAAAATATAATTTCTAGAATTTTTGTAATTTTTTATGAATTTTTAACGCATTACCAATCAGAAGTTACCATGTGACCTACCATGCAAGGAAAAAGCCGATTGGGCAAGATATGCATATTCCACACAAGTAGGGACAACGAATCGTAGTTCTTCGCATGTGAGGAACTACGAACTGGGGACCACGTTTTCACACGACATTGATTTCGAGTTTAAGCACGATCAAACCTTCACGCCATGTGTTGCCATCTATTATAATGAATCACGTTGTGCCTTGTCACACTAACTCAACATGCATTGACTCGGACCGGTCTCCTTATCACACGTAACACTCTGATTTGCCTTAACTTAGCATGTTTTTTTTTTTATATTTATCAAAATTTTATAAAATATTTTCAATTTTAATTTTAATTGATAATATCATTGTATTTTTGTAAAATTAAATCATGATATTTTAGTCCATGGCAATTAGAACCAAACAACAAATGCGTATGTAATTTTCACGTGTCTTTTTTTATCTTTCATTTTTTCCACTTTTTTATAATGTTTTTTCTCACTTTTTTTTTCTTTTCCCTTTTGAATATGTATGTACCTCAATTTCTCCGGAGCAAAAGGTGCAGAAATAAAACTTAAAAAATTTATAATAATAAAAATAATATTTAATTTTACATAGTTTTTAAATTAACATATTTAAATAATTATAATTTAATTTGAATGATATTTAATATAAAAGAATAGATTAATTTTTTTAATAGTTAAAATATATCAATTAGACACAAAAGTATTAATTTTAAAAAAATGTTATTTTTTTTTGAATTTTTAGAAAATATTATTTTTGTTAGCTCCCGTGCAAAATATCTATGGCTAAATGAGTGTGCTGGAAATTTTTGGTATATATAATGAGAGTAAAAAAAAATTAAATTGTTTAGAATATATAACTAGTTCTTCAAATATACTTTAGTTCTTGAAAACAAAGGTACACTATCAATTAGGATAGATAAAGGAGCCTATTTGTTTCACTTATTAATATGTTAATGATATTATTACAATAATTTTTATTATTATCATAATAAAAACTTTTAAAATATTTATTTTATCTTTATTATTAATTATACGTTAATGTTACTACTATTAGATAAAATTTTCATTACTAAAATATGTTTATAGTAATAATATTTTGTTAATATTGTTATCCACGAGGTTTAATTATATGTCATAATCTCTTTTATACCTAAAATTTCATTTAAACTATTATTAGGAAAAAAAACATATGTTTATTTTTCTTACAACGTAAATGACCATATGTTTTTTTTATTGAGGGGGATTAAAATTGAAACCATTTTTAATAACTAGGTCATTTATGCACTTAGGGTTACTATAATCCATTCTTTTTTTGAAATTTGAAACTAGGAGTTGTTGGTTCCAAAATAATATATGCCCACCATTCATTTGGATTTGAGCTATTGTGTTATTTGCACAGATATATTTTTATCTTGTGGATTATTTTGTGCGTACACACAATGTAAATTTGATTCAAACTCTGATATTGAGAAATTATTCATTGCTTTTGGAGTAAGAGTAACTCAATGGCGATGTAGTATGAAGAAAAGGCCTACCAAGATGACTTGGAGATAGCAAAGGTTATAAGGTTGATTGAAATTCATTATTAGGTGATGAAAAATTCTAAGGAAGAGACGAATACTGATAATTTTATTGTGTAATGTGTCTCACAAGAAGTGTGTTTTGTAAAAATTGTGTAATATGCCGTGTTTGGTATCTGTAACTGTGACTATTATGTAGGCTTATCAGAAGTGTAGTAATACAATGAATATGATGATCGTACAGATTATGTGTGGTTGAGAAGCATTATGACTAATAGAAGAAAAACATGGTGTAATTTGATTAAAAGTTTCATTGGATAAGAAAGTAGAAATATAGACATATGTGTACCAATAGTAGAAGAAAAATTATAGGCAAAAGAAGGAAAATAGAAGAATTGGTACCACAAAGATTACCATAAGATTTTGCAAGATTTGCTTGAATTAAATAGGGATCATGCACATTCATCCTCTATAATTGAGACTCATAAGTCCTCATTTTTTTAGAATACTTCATCAAGACTAGGTATGTACTTCTTATTTGTGACATTAGTAACCAAATAGGTGTAACTCAAATCCAAGCCACCAAGAATATAAAGCACTTGTTTGTGCGAATTGATTGAATCACCAACAACAATCACATAATTAATCAACTCTTTAGCTACATTGATATATGCTTCCATGACCATTGTACCTGTCTTCATTGTTTAAAGTTGCCATCTTAATTGCATAAGATGAGCTTGCAAATCATTAGTGAATGCCTTTTGCAAAAATGTCCAGTATTTATTCGAAGTACTCTTTCCAACTAAATGCTAGAGATAATTGGAGGTAAATGATGAATAGATCTAATTATTCACCATACTATATTTCTTGCCCCATGTACTATAGTTAGAATTTTTCTTAAATAACTCTTGAACCTTGACTTCATTTGTATCTACATCAACATTCTTCACCAACTTCTTGATTATATTGTGAGGTGGAATTGTACCGCCATCAATAAAGTTTTGTAAATCACAAATTGTGATTACATACTTAATTTTTTCTTTTCATATGAAATAGTTAGTACATCAAATTTTTATGTTAAAAATTAGAGTGATGGGAAGGTTAAGGCTGATAGTATTAGCAATGGTTTGTAAATTTGTTGAAGAATCAATGACCACTAGTGTAGCAGCCATGGTAGCAAAATAGAAATGAAATCAAGATTTTACAATCTTTGAAGCCATGATAAACTGAGCAACAAGAAGAGTGAAAAACATGAAGCAATACTAAGATGAGAAGAGAAAGTATTGACGATTGACATGGAAGCATTCTGGATGATCCTGTTATTGGAATTTTTTTATAGTGATATACAAGTGTTGTATGCAATTAAGTTGTGATGGTGTGTATTGTAGTATTTCTAATGTAATTGAATGTTGTTAAATGCATGTCTAATCGAACAAACAACTTAAAGTAGTTTTATGGTGTGAACTTAGTAAACAATGAAAACAGTTTTAAAATAATTTTTGTTAGTTCTAACGTATGGTATTTTAGGTTAATAAAATTTAAAATTAATGTATCTTTTGAAACTTAATATTGAAAACATTAGAAACTACAATACAAGAGTTAAAATAAAAATATTAATAAATAATATTCATTAGCAAAGAGTGGAATAAAGTTTTTTTGACTAAATTCAAACCAAACCAAAAAAATTGGTTCAAGTTGGCTTGAATTTTTGAATTTAATGGCTTGGTTTGGTTTGGTTCTCTCTTTTTTTTTTTTGCTCTAATTTTGATATAAACCAAAACCAATCCATATACATGCACATCACTAACTTTTACAAAAACATGAGTGCTAATAGTTGACTCAACATATATAACCCATCTCCGTAAGTTTTTTTTTCATAAGAAACAATTTATTAATATTGCAGCAACATTACATATTACTCTTATTTAATGCTTTCATATAGATTGCTTACTCAAGCCCAAACCAAGTTGCACGTACCAAATTACTATCATTTAATGTTCAAGGAAGAATTATCAAGAATTATCATTTAAATGAAATCAAGAAATATCACGAAAAGATGGGTGATGCAATCCCAACCTTCAGCATCGAAATGCATCTAAATCATTGTAGCCATTGTTCTCCTTGCTAGCCTTTTTTCATTGAAGAGAAACTACCAAAAACTTAAATCAAGAGAAACAAATTAATGTCCACTAGAAAATATTAGAGATGATTTACACCTCTAGAGAAACTTTGAGGAAGTTTAAAAGACATTCTAATGGTGAAAAGGAGTGGTTGATGGCTGAACAAAATAGCCTAAAAGGTGGAGATGGATGCAGGGATGAAATTGCAAGTGGTGATGGCGAAGAAATGATGGGTGGGAAGGGGATAGTAGGAGGCGGCTAGGTGTGGAAAAGGGGTTTAGAGTTTTATTTTTCTTATTCTCTACGATTGAGCATAAAGTACATAATATGAGCTTAACCAATTTAATATTTAGTAATTTTCTATAGGCATTTTCTTATGTTAATAAGTTTTTATCATTATATTTATACCTTTTATTTTTATTTCTCATAATGAATGTTGCACACAATTATAATAACAATACTTTTAATTTGTTTTAGTGAATTAACTTTGAAGGTGTTTCGTAAACTCACTTCACCACTTTATGTAATCGATCCCTTGTTCATTCTCCAATATCATTTTTAATCCGTTTTTCTTTAACAGATCATTTAGTGTGGTGTATACGTTTTGGTTATTGAATATCCATAACTCATCCGTTCAATGACTACAAGTTGGTAATGTTGCTAAAACTTTGATAGGAAGCACAACTATAAAAGGTTGTTATTATCCTTAAGCTCAACACATATTTTTAATCGAAATATACCATCTAATATGAGTGTTGTTGAGAGCTTAAAAGAACCAAACACAGAGAGCATATAACAGTTTGTTTGTTTTACAACTTAGAGAACAATTTAAATGACTACAGGTAAAATCCTTGACTTTACAAGTTTTTGATTCCTTTAGTTTATTTATTTCACTTTTAGATCGTAAATTATGCTTACACTTTATACTATTTATTCGTTAAAACTGATCACATTCTTATATCAAGGATGAGTAATACTACATCTGGAACTTTCTTCAAAAAGTACTACATTTTAAAAATTTCTCCTTTCTTTCTTCTTTTTATTTTTGCAAAGGAATTTTTCTCCTGTCTTACTTCTCTACGTTTTGTTCTTTCTCCTAAAAATTAATATCAATTATTCTTATTCTTTATTTTTACATTAATACTATATATTATTTTGTTCTATTTATATATGAGTTTGAATTTATATATATTTTATCTTTTGAATGTAAAAAAGTTTAAAAACTTTTTGGAAAAAAAATGATGAGTAATAAGTTGATTTATTTTATAAATAAAATATTAATTAATTTACTTAATTTAATTTACATTGATTATTTTTATATTAAGTTATTATGAAATAATTATTATTTAAGAAAAACTCAAATGATAAAAAAAATCTATCACTTATCAATATATATCATAAGCTTTAGTCACACCGAGGAATGATTTAGGAAAATATAGTTTTCTCTAAATAAGTTTTTTGGTTAATAAGTGGCTTAACTTTTTTTTATAGATAATTTTATTTTTAATCCTTCTCAAAGAAGTTCAACATATGTTTAATTTTTACAACATTTTGAATGTGATTCTATTTCCATCATTTATTTCATAATGATCGCATTTTAATCTTTATATTTATAAAAATTAAATTAAAAGTATAGTTTTTATGAAAATTAAAAATATATGAAAATGTATAAAATAATTAAACATATATTTTTTAAAGAAATTAATCAAACAAATTAGGTATATACTAAATGTAGCAAATTCTTTTTAAAAAAAAAAAACAGAGAGAAAGAAAGAAAGAAAAAGTATTGAATACCTAAAATTTAATCTTTTAGATTTGATCCAATGGCTTACATGTTGTATCCTATATCTTCATACAAGGTAGAAATTAATACCAAAAATAATTAATGTCAGCTTCATATTCCTCTCCCTGGCGACGGTGGATTGGTTGCTGCTCAGCTAATAATAAAAGTGGGTCAGATGGCAACCAGAGTTCCCCCAAACACTTCAATGCAATTTTATTATGCCAACATAATAATTACCTTCATCTCTGAGGTCTCATATCATGTACATATATGTAAGAGTTTCAATGAAGTGTTCAGGAGAACTCTAGGGGACAACTGACATATATCACAATACACTCTTGTTCAATCTTATGTGATTTTAAAAACCAACATATTCAGGCAAGTATATATAGTTTTTTTCTACGTCAAAATATTAAAGATGATCAACATTTATATGAATATTAATCATATCATTGTGATGAACCTGGCCACTATTGAAGGATAGATGAAGATCAACAAGGGTATGTACATAAAAAGTGTAAGGATTATGAATGTTGGCTATTTTCGTGGATAAAATATTTATCTGTAAATTTGTTTTTAGACCTGCTATCAAGTCTATTAAGAAAAGCCAAACAAATGTTCGAGTTCCAGATAATTGTACTTCAGATATATCTTTGATAACTACGACACATAGGATTATATTTATGCATTTAATAATATATGTTTATAAATATGACATTATTTTTAGTGATAAAATATGAAATAAGATATAATAAAAGATATTAGATAATATATACTCTAAAATAAGATATGCTAAAAGATATTAGATAAGATATACTTTAAATTATATTTGAAATTCTTATCATAAAAGATAACATAAAATCTATTTTATATAAGAGTTATCTTAATTAATGAGTAATACTAATACTATTTGTAATAGAAAAGATAGGTAAAATCATTGGCTTTACAAGTTTTTGATTCCTTTAGTTTGTTTATTTCACTTTTGGATAGTAAATTATGCTTACACTTTATACTATTTATTCGTTAAAACTGATCACATTCTTATATCAAGGATGAGTAATACTACATCTGGAACTTTCTTCAAAAAGTACTACATTTTAAAAATTTCTCCTTTCTTTCTTCTTTTTATTTTTGCAAAGGAATTTTTCTCCTGTCTTACTTCTCTACTTTTTGTTCTTTCTCCTAAAAATTAATATCAATTATTCTTATTCTTTATTTTTACATTAATACTATATATTATTTTGTTCTATTTATATATGAGTTTGAATTTATATATATTTTATCTTTTGAATGTAAAAAAGTTTAAAAACTTTTTTCGAAAAAAAATGCTTAGTAATAAGTTGATTTATTTTATAAATAAAATATTAATTAATTTACTTATTTTAATTTACATTGATTATTTTATATTAAGTTATTATGAAATTATTATTATTTAAGAAAAACTCAAATGATAAAACAAATATATCCCTTGTCAATATATATCATACGCTTCAGTCACACCCGATAAATGATTTAGGAAAATATAGTTTTCTCTAAATAAGTTTTTTGGTAAATAAGTGGCTTAACTTTTTTTTATAGATAATTTTATTTTTTCCCTCTCAAAGAAGTTCAACATATGTTTAATTTTTACAAGATTTTGAATGTGATTCTATATTTCCATCATTTATTTCATAATGATCACATTTTAATCTTTATATTTATAAAAATTAAATTAAAAGTATAGTTTTTATGAAAATTAAAAATATATGAAAATGTATAAAATAATTAAACATATATTTTTTTAAAGAAATTAAAAATAAAATTAATCAAATAAATTAGTTATATACTAAATATAGCAAATTCTTAAAAAAAAAAAACAAAGAGAAAGAAAGAAAGAAAAAGTATTGAATACCTAGAATTTAATCTTTTAGATTTGATCCAATGGCTTACATGTTGTACCCTTATCTTCATATAAGATAGAAATTAATACCAAAAATAATTAATGTAGGCTTGATATTCTTCTCCCTTGCGACGGTGGATTGGTTGCTGCTCAGCTAATAATAAAAGTGGGTCAGATGGCAACCAGAGTTCCCCCAAACACTTCAATGCAATTTTATTATGCGATCATAATAATTACCTTCATCTCTGAGGTCTCATATCATGTACATATATGTAAGAGTTTCAATGAAGTGTTCAGGAGAACTCTAGGGGACAACTGACATATATCACAATACACTCTTGCTCAATCTTATATATGTGATTTTAAAAACCAACATATTCAGGCAAGTATATATAGTTTTTTTCTACGTCAAAGTATTAACGATGATCAACCGTCCTCACTGCTATATGAATATTAATCATATCATCATGATGAACCTGGCCACTATTGAAGGACAGATGAAGATCAACAAGGGTATGCACATAAAAAGGTACCCAAATCTCTCTGAGCATCTCGCATGTGTTCTCTTTCGGGTGTCCTTTTCAATATTTTTTTTCCAGATTTCAACGTGTATAAAAGCGCATAATTTGATTCATGTGTCTCTGAGCAAAGGCCAGTGGATGGTGACAAATTACCTTCAATGTTATTCTCAGACTTTGAAGGTAGATCTAATCTCGTCTAGGTTCATTAATTTCTCTTGTGTTATGACTTATGAAAAAGATAAACCAAATTAAAGTGCGTGTAATTAATATATGGACCAAATTAAAATTAAGAATATATAGACAGAGATAGCTAGGTATATAGCAAACTCAGTTGCTATATATATAGTAGGATTAGTGATCTTTCTCCTTCACCATGAAACCTATTCAAGCGATTGTGTGTATGTTGTCAGGTGTCTTGTCTCCTAGAGTTCCACTGAACACTTCAATGGTATATGGGATTGAGAGTTATTATTCTGAGGAAACCATTCTGCTGAAGTGTTTGGGGGAACTCTTGGAGCCACTTGATCCTTAATTTCCTTTGACTACGTAATTAACTACTAAATATATTATTGAAGGTAATATTTATTATTACTTGATTTTACTCTTCATCAATTATATTTCTTTTTCTCTAACTCCAATTAATTATTTTGTTTTTTCTAAAAAAAATACATTAATTTTGAATTTTATTTACCTAAAATAACACATTATCACATATTTCATGAATAATGAATCGTACGTACCTACACGCTATATATATATATATATATATATATATATATATATATTGCTAGGTATTGAACCCTCCTAAGCCATGGTAAAATTATTAAGGACAAAATCGAATTCACCGATCAAAGTAAACACAATTCTGATACAATGATAGAAACTCATGCCTAACTCAGTCCAATGCGATAAAACTATAACAAATTTGATTTAAAAAATAATAATTTAGAACAAAGTGAAGGCTAATTATTTATTCTTGCAAGCATAATCTAAAATGACTTTTATAAGAAAAGCTTATTACAAAAAACTATTTTACTTGATTTTACTCTTCATCAATTATATTTCTTTTTCTCTAACTCCAATTAATTATTTTGTTTTTTCTAAAAAAAAATACATTAATTTTGAATTTTATTTACCTAAAATAACACATTATCACATATTTCATTAATAATGAATCGTACGTACCTACATGCTATATATATATATATTGCTAGGTATTGAACCCTCCTAAGCCATGGTAAAATTATTAAGGACAAAGCCGAATTCACCTATCAAAGTAAGCCCAACTCTGATACAATGTTAGAAACTCATGCCTAACTCAGTCCAATGCGACAAAATTATAACAAATTTGATTTAAAAAATAATAATTTAGAACAAAGTGAAGGCTAATTATTTATTCTTGCAAGCATAATCTAAAATGACTTTTATAAGAAAAGCTTATTACAAAAAACTATTTTAAAATAAAAATACAATAAAAAAATGTAATTCTAAAAAATAAATTTGCAACAACTTGTTCACAAAAAAATTGTTTAAGAATATATTTTACCATTGACCTAAACTATCTATATTGATTAAAAGAATAAAATTGCATCAATTAAATAAAATTAAGGGAAATTGATAAAGTTGTTACATAACTTGTTTACTATTCAACACCTAAATAATAAGAAAAGTATCAATTGCTAACATTTGTTTAAGAGAGATCATAATTTACATCATGTTGATAACAATAAGAACTCTTATATATATCTAAATTGAAAAAAAAACATAGTTTTATCTATAATGTATACTTTATTATTAGCAGACACTATAAATAATGTAAGTGTGGTGGTTGCTCCCAAAAAAAAATCCATGTTACAAAAAAATTGCATTAGCTTCCAAAATGAAATCAAGATTATCCTTTAATAACATAGTGAACAAATTAGTAGATAAATACCTTAAGTGATGCAACTAAATGAATTCCAAATAATGGGTTATAGTTTGGAATACCTCGATGAAGATGTGAAGTACCAACGATCAAAAGTAAAGATATTCAAGATTCAAAATAATATTAATTGCTTGATAGTATTGAATACATATTTATTAATAGGCTAAAATATTTAAGAAAGTTTTGCAATCATGTTAATATTTAACCAAAAGAAAAAGTTATGCACACAAAACAAAATAAGAAAAAATATTACTTTATAGTATAATTAAATGCGTTAACTTTTCATATTATGCTTAGGTAATGATCTCCTTTCGTTACTAGTCATTTGATAATGAAGTTCAATAATTGAAAGTTAATCATGTTATATTTATCCAAAACAAAAAAAGGGTTGCATACAAAAAAGAAGTAAAATAAAACTTAAGGATGTAATTACATGCATCACACCGTTAAGTTTGAAGATTTAAGTGTACATTGAACTTGTTGACTCTTAATAAATGAATAATGAAGTTCAACAATCGAAAGTTGTAGGCTAAAAATTAATGTGTCCAAATATACTCACTCAACATCATAAAATAATATTCATATAACTTCAAATATATGAAAGAACAAGACTTAGCTTTTACAATGTCTTGAACAACTAACATAATCAATTATCTTACTTAAGAACCTTTATGGGTTCTGCCCAAAATTAGGAAGAGTTATCCACTAAGACAACAAACAGATAATATGTTAAGAGTATGTACACAAAGGTCAATTAAATATTGTGAATCCAAATTATTTCTAGCATATAATATTGAGCATAATCCAAGGAACGGATAACAAAAGGGAAAGTCATATATAATAGAATCAATAAATTTTAATATTAACTTATATGTGGATGATAATATCATAATTAATATTATTATTATTGTCACAATAATATTTACTAATGATAATTTTTTATCATATTAGTGATATTATGATGTAATTTATAATATAAATAAAATAAAAATTTCATATATTTATATTATGATAATAATAAAAATACTTGTGACAATATTATTATCAACTTATATATGCTTATTTTTTCACCTCAAATCATGACAAAAAACTTTTTATTGTGTTTGTTACAACACAAACATGAAAGTACCCATCATCATTACTTATGCTATATGTATAACTGAATTTAAACATTATGAAATATCATAAAACTTAAGTGTTTTGGTTTCATTCGTGAACTAGACCACTAACAAAAGACACAATCGTATGCTCATTTACATTAGCCAACAATACTTGGCCCCATCTATTTTTTACATAAAACTCCCCATTAATACAACCTCTGTAATAAAATTTTTTGGATCTGGTCTAATTATATTTATATAAATTTCACTAGTCTTCTCCAGGTCATAAACAAATAAGAGACGAAGCTTGGTGGTTGTGTAAATTAAATTATACTCATAGGATATCTATTATGTGATCATCTTTTTTCATACCCATGTCAAACTTTGTTAGCATAACTACTTTCTAATAATCAATATGAATATCTAAATTGTGATAAGTAAAAGGTGTAAAATTCTCGACATTTTTAGGATTTTATCTGTTTTTGCTAAAAATCACTTTGGTCATTTGAATCATTTTTATGCACGCAAAAAAAATTGCTTTCTTGCAAAATAGAATTATAATAGCATTTAATAAACACTAAAAAAAGAGATGTATTTAACAAAATAAATTAGTAAAGAATTTTGCAAAAACATTTATTTAAAATAAATATTATATTTATCGATAATAAACTTTCTTTTATCAAGAGTTTCTTCATCATTATAATATATAATTAAGTAAAATCTCAAAAGAAAATAAAAATATAGTTAAAAAGGTATTTATAAGATAAGTAAGTTTTCTTCATCATTATAATATCATATAATTAAGTAAAATCCCAAAAGGAAATAAAAATATAGTTAAAAAGGTATTTATAAGACAAATACGCTTTTTACAAAGTAAATAATCCTAGCAAAAATGATGAATATAGCATTAAAACAAAAAAAATCATACAAAAACAAAGCAATGCACATGACAATAAATTGAGAATTAGTTACTATATAAATATTAAAAATATTAGTTTAATTCACTCTCTAAAACATAAGAATCAATGCAAAAATCAAAAGTCAAAGCTTTTTTTTCTTTTTGAAAATTTGACGGAAGATACTCAAGGATGATATTTAAAAGATAAATGAAACATATTGTTGAATTCAACAAATACTGCAACACAATTCAACAAACACTGCACCGATGCCAAACTTTGTAAATCATACAATTCAATCATGGTGGTTGGTGAAATAGTAATTATTATTTGTCTATATAAACAATGTAAATATCTGATACAAATTAAGAAAATATATGAAGGAAACGTTTATTTCTTCAAACATTGATTTCTTCATGGTATCAGAGTCAAGTCGTTGCTTTATACAAATTTGAAACTCTTGTTCTCTAAAACAGAGATTTCTTTCTCTGAAAATATTTTTTTTCTCGTGAAAAAAATTCTCATTCAAACACCCTTACAAATATTAATTACAAACATCAATTTTTAAGCAGTATTTCTCCCACCTAATTTTACCAGATTACTCTAAACACAATTATGAACATTTTGGTAAAAATAGAGTAGAAGAAAAACCTCCCACGTGCCCCCACGCGCTGCCTGAAGTGAAGGGTCCATTTGCCACGCGCCCCACGCGCCTCCACGCACCGTCTGGAGGTTGAAGATGATGACGTGTCATCCGGTTCGGCTCGGCTCGGCGTAGCGCGGCTCGGTCCGGCTTGAGGGCATAGCCGGTCTGCACCTTGGCTCGGCTCAGGTTGGTCCGGCCAGCGGTTCGGTTGAACCCGGTTTTCTCGGTTTTTCACAGTTTTCATATTTTTGGCCGGTTCGGTCTATTTTAAAGGTCTAAACCCGGTTTTTTTTCCGGTTTTAGATTTCTAACACCGGTCTGGTTCATTTTTTCAAGTTTTTTAAACCAATTTTGAACCGGTTTTATGGTTTTTATCCGGTTTAGTATAAATATATATTAAAAACACACAAAAATTCTTTAGTCCTAAAATTATTACACCATTTTCTAGTTTAGTTACCATAATATCATGACAGAGGGTATAATTTTATTACCTATGGAGCAATCAAATCCAGTTGTTGTACAATCTGTTCAGTCTGAAGGTGTGTTTAATGCTGGAATTTTTCTTAATGAGACTAATTATGATGTTTGGTCTCAAATAATAGAAATGCATATTGCAGAGAGAGAAAAACTCTCTTATATTCATGACAAAAATTTGCAACCAGAAAAAACATCAAACAATTATAACAAGTGGTATGGAGAAAATCAAAAAGTGAAGAGATAGCTACTTATGTCAATGAGTCCAGAAATCATGAAGCGATATTTATGCATACCTACTGCTCTTGAAAATTGGGGTGCTTTGGCAAAAGCATTCTATGATGGAAGTGATGAATTACAGGTATTTGTCTTAAACCAAAAAGTCTTTACTTCTAGACAAAATGGAAAATCACTTTCAGAGTATTATGGAGAGTTAACTGAAATTTTCTAAGAGCTAGACCATCGTGATAAGGTGGTCATGAAAGACCCTCATGATATAATATCATATCAAGAGTCTATTGAAAGACTAAGGATACATATTTTCCTTGCTGGATTAGATGATGAGTTTGAGCAGGTTCGTGGAGAAATTTTGCGAAAAGAAACTATCCCAGATTTAGAAGGTTGTTATTCCTTGATTCGACGGGAGGTAGTACGTTGAATCTTATTGAAGGAAAAATCTAGAGATGTTGACGCTTCCGCCATGATATCTAAAAATCGTTCTTTTTCCAATCAGCAAGAACGAAAGGTGACTGATAAATCATCATTTAAATGTACCCATTGTCATCAAAAGGGTCATACAAAAGAATGATGTTTTGAACTAGTGGGATATCCTGACTGGTAGGATCACAACCGTGACTCTCGGAAGAAAAATCTACGACAGATGTCTACTGCCACCATTGCTAAAACAACAAAGGATCATGTTACAACCTCCTCAGCACATGTTGGTAAGATGCTTAAAGTTTTTTCTCCTGTTTTTAATAATACATGGATAATTGATTCAGGTGCAACTGATCATATGACATTCGATTCTAGACAAATCTCAAAACCATCCTCACACAAAACTGTTTGCACTGCCAATGGTAACACAACCCCAGTCATTGAGGAAAGATCTTTGTCTCTCACTAGTACTTTGAATTTAGACTCAACACTAGTTGTTCCCTCTTTAGAGTATAACCTTATATCTATTTCTCAAATAACCACTACTTTATCTTGTTTTGTTATTTTTTGGCCTAACTTTTGTGTGTTCAAGGACATTCAAACAAAGCAAACGATTGGTCGTGGTGTTAGGCAAGGAAACCTGTATTATTTGGACTTGGATTCAACAAATCATGCATTGGTAGCAACTGGATCTAACAAGGATGAATCAAATATATGGCTATGGCATAGGAGATTGGGTCATGCTTCTTTTGGATATTTGAAAAAATTATTTCCAAGTTTATTTTTGAGCTTAGATCTTTCTACTTTAAAGTGTGATATCTGTGAACTAGCAAAAAGTCATCGTTCCTCATTTCCTGTAACCTTAAATAAAAGTCCATCTCCGTTTATGGTTATACATTCTGATGTATGGGGTCCTTCCAAAGTCTCTACGTTGGGAGGATCACGTTGGTTTGTTACATTTATTGATAATTTTAGTAGAATGACTTGGGTCTATTTAATGAAATATAAAAGTGAGGTAAACGTCTTATTTAGAAAATTTCATAAAATGGTTCGTACTCAATATAAAACACAGATCCAAGTTCTAAGAAGTGACAATAGAGGAGAATATAAAAGTTCTGAGCTTCAAGAATATCTTCAATCAGAAGGCATTATTCATCAAACTACTTGTGTTGATACACCTCAACAAAATGGAGTTGCAGAAAGAAAAAATCGACACTTGTTGGAAGTTGTTCGTGCCTCATTGATCGAAGCTAATATGTCATTATCTTATTGAGGAGAAGCAATTACTTCTGCTGCATATTTAATCAATCGGGTACCTTCCAGTCCCATTAACTTCCAAACACCACTACAAGCCATCACTGAAGCAATTGTTGCACCAAATGTTCCCAATTTACCTCCTCGTGTCTTTGGTTGTGTGGCATTTGTACACCTACATAAACAACAACGTAGCAAGTTGGATCCACGAGCAATACGTTATGTTTTTATGGGATATGCCATACAACAAAAAGGGTATCGGTGTTATCATCCTCCTACAAAACAAATGATTACTACTATGGATGTTATTTTTCATGAAGATACAATGTATTTCTCCTCTACACCTGAATTTCAGGGGGAGTACAACCATGCTGAAATTCAGACCCTTACATATAAATTGCTTCCTTATGAAGAAAGACAAATTATATGTGAGGAAAATACAAATAACTTGAATTCAGATGGTAATAACTCTCAATATAGAAAAGACTCAAGGGAAATGGAATCAAGTCCTCATCAACTTCAAAATCATCAAGGAAGTTCCTTACTACCACTAAATAAGTACTAGATTCTTTCTCCACAAGCTACTGATATACCTAACTAATCGTTTGCAGAGGATGTTCCAACTATTGAACCAACCAGAAAAATACTTCCATCACGTCCTAACAGAGGTATTCCTAAAGCCATGTATGAACCTGAGATTTCTAGTAAAGTCAAATATCCCATGAGTAACTATATGTCTAAACATCGTTTGTCAAAATCAAACGTATCACTTGTGAATCAATTATCTGCTGTATCTATTCCTAACAGTGTGCAGGAAGCTTTAGCTGACCAAAAATGGAAAGATGCTATGAATGAAGAACTAAGATCTTTAGAAATAAATAGAACTTGGGAGCTTGTCGATCGTCCACCAACAAAGAAAATTGTTAGATGTTGATGGATTTTTTCAGTAAAATATCAAGCAGATGGTACGATTGAACGATATAAAGCAAGATTGGTGGCAAAAGGATACACTCAAACATATGGGATCGACTATACAGAAACATTTGCACTTGTAGCCAAAATTAACACTGTTCGGGTCTTGGTATCTCTAGCTACAAATTTAGATTGGCCATTATATCAGTTTGATGTAAAAAATGCCTTTCTACATGGAGATTTAATTGAAGAAGTCTACATGGATTTACCACCAGGAATCAAGAAATCCACAATCCATGGAGAAAAGGTGTGCAAATTAAAAAAATCATTGTATGGATTGAAACAATCCCCAAGAGCATGGTTTGGCAGGTTCACAAGGTCAATGAAGGCATTTGGCTACAAGCAAAGTAATTCAGACCATACTTTATTTCTAAAAAAAGGGTATGGTAAGATCACTGCACTTATTGTATATGTTGATGATATGATAGTAACAGGAAATGATCTTGAAGAAAGGAAAGCGCTACAAACTTATTTTTCCAAAGAATTTGAAATGAAAGACCTTGGTTCCTTAAAATATTTTCTTGGGATTGAGGTTTCTCGATCAACAGAAGGAATCTTCTTATCTCAAAGAAAGTATGCCTTAGATTTATTAAAAGAAACCGGTATGTCGGCATGTCAACCAGCTAATACACCAGTAGAGGAAGGATTAAAGTTATGTATCAAGGTTGATCAAGTTCCTACAAATAAAGAAAGATACCAAAGGCTTGTTGGAAGGTTGATGTATTTGGCACACACAAGACCAGACCTTGCCTATGCTTTAAGTATTGTCAGCCAATTTATGCATAATCCTGGAGAACAACATATGAATGCAGTTATTCGTATTTTGAGATATTTAAAGTCTGCTCCTGGAAAAGGAGTATTGTTCACTAAGAACTCAGAGTTTTCTAGAATTGAAGTATATACTGATGCTGATTGGGCTGGATTAATAAATGATAGACGATCTACATCAGGCTACTTCACTTTTGTAGGGGGAAATCTTGTAACATGGAGAAGTAAGAAACAACATGTTGTGGCCCGTTCAAGCGCAGAGGCTGAATATAGAGGAATGGCACTTGGGTTTTGTGAGGCCTTGTGGTTACAATCTCTCTTAAAAGATTTGACATATCCTGCTAAAGAATCAATTAAGTTATTTTGTGACAATAAAGTAGCATGTGATATTGCTCATAATCCAGTTCAACACGATCGTACAAAACATGTTGAAGTTGACAGATTTTTTATTAAAGAAAAGTTAGAAGAAAATTCATTGGAATTGTCAAAAAATTAGGTCACAAGATCAATTGGCTGACATCCTCACTAAAGCAGTCTCATATCGAGTATTCACAGAAGTTTCAGTCAAGTTGGGCATGAAAGACATCTATGCACCAACTTGAGGGGGAGTGTTGAATTCAACAAATACTGCAACACAATTCAACAAACACTGCACCGACGCCAAACTTTTTTTCCAATATACACGGCGCCTACCAATCAAGCTGTAAATCATACAATTCAATCATGGTGGTTGGTGAAATAGTAATTAATATTTGTCTATATAAACAATGTAAATATCCGATACAAATTAAGAAAATATATGAAGGAAACGTTTATTTCTTCTTCTGATTATTTCTTCAAACATTGATTTCTTCACATATGACCATTTAAAGGTTAATTAATACATGTATAGAATAGACTAAAATGAACAAGAAAAATTTCCAAAAATAATAATAAACATAATTAAAAAGATGAAAAATAACATATTTAAACAAATATTGCATTACACATGTTAATGATTTTTATTTGAAAGGAACCATTTGTGCCAGGTAAGATAAAAGAAATACATATGAAAATGATAAATTTGAAATAAATAAAAGCTCAAAATCTAATCACTTTATTCAACAAAAGAAGTAAACAGAAAGCAAAATTAGGTTGTAAGACATGGCATTGATCACATACCAAGTTATGGTGGTTTGCTAGAACTCTTTGATTTTGGTGAGAGATAAGATCTAGATTGGTTTAAATCTAAGAGAATGAGATTAAAAGAGTAAAGGAAGGAAGAACTTGGATGGGTTTGATCTATTTATCAATGAGTTGTAGAGAGATTAAATCTGTGGAAGACGGAACAATAGAGATGGTTAGGGATTTTAATTTTAAGATATCTCCAAAGATTATCTCTTTTTCTCTTTCTTATTTATATGGTGGGCGGCTCTTAACTCTTTTTCTCTTTTTTTTTTTAGTTTAATTTTTCTCTCTAACGCGAACTTATTAAAAAAATGTTAATTAATGATTCTAAATTAGAGAATAACCTGATATTATTTTTAATTTTCCTTTGATTACAAACAAAATTTATCCAAAAAAACTAGTCTTACTTATCAAAAATATGTGGTATTAGATTTTCTCTTCTATCTAAAATTATTTTTATTAATTTATTAATATAATTAAAACATAAAATCTACTTGCAAATTTTTTCTCTATCGTATAAAGTTAAATATGATCTAATTAATTCACTTAAATTAAAAAAATTGATTCGATTCATCTGATTCAAAACAAAAATCGAATTAGATTAATAATTTTTATAGTTGAATCAAATTTAAATTCAAAAGTATACAATTCGTTTGAATTTATATCTCATTCGAATATTTTATAATCCGTTATAACTAATTCAGATATAATAATTATTAAATTATAAATAAATACATATTTTCTTTTATAATATATTATTTTAAATAATATAAATATCCTAATTATATTAAAGTACTATTTTAACTTAAATATAAATATAAATATTTATAATAATTTAATAATTATACAAACATAATTTTTATTTTTTTAATTCTCTAGTTATGACTATAAATAATATTTTTTTTTTCTAAAAATACATCAATTTAAAATTTAAATATTGTGTATAACGTATTTTATAAATTACAATAATTCATAAATAAATTTCAATATCAACATATCTTATCCGATCAAAAAAATTTGATATATTTAGATTTATTTTGGTTCGAATTGATTACATTATTGAAAATATTTCCAATTAAAAATCTATAAATACGATTTAATCCGAATCGAATTCAAATTGGCCAAACACAAATATTTTCTATATGTTGCTCACTCCAATACAAAACTATTTATTTATCATAAACATGAATGATTTTAATCAAGATTTTCATAAATTAAAAATACCCATATAAATATGTTTTTTTAAATATTTTTAACAATATTAAAAAATATATATTTTCATAAGTTGTTAATAATTTAAAAATCGAGATTTTAGAAACATTGGTTTCTAATTTTTTTTATTTTTTTCATATTAAAGATACACCTTCAAACTTATTGTGTTATAAATTAAGTTAATATGTATTTATATTTATACTATATTATATATAAAGGTTTAAATCATACCTTATCATTTTTTGGATAAAATTATTATTGTATTTTAAAGTAATGATTACTATCATCATTAATAATATATATATTAATAGTTAAAACATTGATAATTATCTTTTAAAGTATTACGATAATTTATCTTACGCAACATATATATATATATATTAATGACCAGCTATTTTTTGTTTAAGTTTATATAATGGTGGTACCAGTTCACTGAATTTGGAACTGATTCTGAGAGAAATAAGACCGACTCTAAAATTCTCTCAAAGAGATAATTCCAACAACTATATTTTTGATATGTTTTGGTATACATAGGGAGTTAAAATTGTAAAAATAGGCATATAAATAGACCATTTATCCATCTAAGTAATAAAATTTAAGGAAAATGATCAATCAAAACCAAGTGTGGTCGATCCAGACCAAGTGTAGTCGGTCAGGAGTGTAGCTAACCATCCAAAAGGTGATCGGTTGGCCAAGGTATGGCTAGCTAAATACTGATCTAGATGAATAGATAGCCAATCATAACAAATATATATTCAAATAATAAAATTCAAAAGGTTAAATATAATTTTTTTAAAAATAAATGTCCACTTTTGTTTCTCATCATCTCAATCAACTAAGAAAAATATAATACTAAATAATAAAGTAATGATTACTATCTCCTATATATATATATATATATATATTTCAAATATGTAATAAATTATTAGTAGTTAAAACATTGCATTCGAATCGACATATTTTATAATTTCTTATATCTAATCTGAATATAATTACTATTAAATTATAAATAAATACATATTTTATTTTATAATATATTATATTTAAATAATATAAATATCCTTATAATATTATATTATTATTTTTAACTTAAAAATGAATATAAATGTTTATAATAATTTAATAATTATACAAACATTTTTTTATTCGTTTAATTATCTTATTTATGACTATAAACACTAAAATTTTCTAAAAATAGATTCATTTAAAATTTAAATATTTTTATATCATATTTTATAAATTATGATAATTCATAAATAAATTTCAATGTTAACATATCTTATCCGATCTGAAAAATTTAATCTTTTTGGATTCAGATTGATTCATATTGATTACATCATCGAAAAGAATTCAAATTAAAAATCTATAAGTATGATTCAGATCGAATCGAATTCAAATTGACCAAAAACATTTCTATCTTCTGCTCACTTCGATACAAAACTATTTATTTATCACAAGCACAAAAGATTTTCATTGAGATTTTCATAAATTAAAAATACCCATATAAATACGTTTTTTTCTAAATATTAAAAAATATATTTTCATAAGTCATTTATAATTTACAAATCGAGATTTTAGAAATATTGGTTTCTAACTTTTTCATTTTTTTTCAAATTAGAGATACTGTTACCAACTTATTATGTTATAAATTAAGTTAATGTGTATTTATATTTATACTATATTATATATAATTCTTGTATTTTAAAATAATGATTACTATCACCGTATATATATACTTGTCAAATATATAATAAATTAGTAGTAGTTAAAATATGGATAAGTATATATTAAAGTATTACCATTATTTATCTTAAGTAACATAATTTCTTTTAATGATCTGTAAATTTTTTACTTAAGTTTATATAATGTTGGTACCAGTTCACTAACTTTCGAACTGATCCTCGTAGAAATAAGATCAACTCAAAAATTCCTTCATAGAGACAATTCCAACAATTATATTTTTGATATTTTTTGATATTATTTTGAGAATATTTAGCTTAAATGATTATTTAAAATCCATATAAAAATTTGTTTTAGTAGTTTTTATTTATTAATAAGTATGAATTTGATATTTTCATCATTATATTATCATTATCCATGATTTATTTTTATATATTAATTATTTTAGAGCAAAATATCAAATTTAAAAAATCCATTTCTTAACAAATATGGATAATAATTAAATGATTCTTTTTTCTTAACCATTTAAATGTAAATTTCTTATATTAGTGTCTAGTACTCTAGTTTACATGGTAGCTTTAGTTAGCTAGAAAATGTGATATTATTTTAGGGTTTATAGATATTTACACGATATTATGAAACTTTATTTTAAAAATTAGTTTTTAGTGTAAGTTGTCTGATTTGGAAATTTTATTTGTTTATAAGTCGTAAATTATCTAATTTTATAATTGTAAAATTAGTAAAAGATAATACTTCCACATAACATATATAAATGTATGCATTTTGTTTAATATCTTGCTAATTGGTACCAATTGAGTGGTCGTTTTTGAAAGAAAAATGGGCTTTCTACAATCTAAATGTTGTATTCTTTTGGTGCTCTTCTATTTCACTATTTTTCTCGAGAATTACTAAGCTGATAAAGATGAATTATTATATATATATTCAAAGTTACAAGGCAAAAATAATTTTTATTTTGTAAATCCCATTAGCCCCTTATTGTTTTTTCTAAACTTTTTATTTTTAATTATTTGCAATGTACACAAAGCATTTTAGATAATCTAAGTGACATCACTTAAAAGGTTTGAAAAATCCATAAAGTAATTACGAGAAGTATTTGTATTCAAATATTTCAACAACTACATCCCTTTATTCACTAATGGAGGTTAGACTTTAAGAATTGATTTATCGTTTTCTTCATTCTTGTTTTCATTCTATTGTTAATTACTTTTTATTAAGGTTTTGAACATAATATTTTAAATATGTTATTTCTGCATGAATCAAAAACTTTAGGCCCCTTTGAGAACATGTAAATAACACTCTTAATATCATTTCATAAGAAATCATTGCTTCTTTGGAGTGTCCATTATATTGTTATTCACATTTTCTTTAATTCTCCAAGAGTTAGACATTTGAAGAATGTATTGTTATGTAGGAAAACAAAATTCAATTATATATTATTGTTTACTAGAAATTATGGCTAACTTTCCAATACTCATGGTGTACCCTATGTTATAGAAACTCTTTATCACACTGAAAGTAAAATTTTTGGATACACATCCACGTATTGGACTTGGATCCCCTAATTTTTCTCAAATTTTTTAAAAACTTTTACCAAATCAAAGTTTTCGAGTACTTATACTTTTGTTAATGTCATGTCATTTAAACACCAATACTTTAATAAAAAAATCAATAATCCAAATAACATATAGCATACTTGGAAATTTATAAGGAGATGTTGCAGAATTTTCTAGTGACACGAATATGCAGTTGAACTTTGTTTCCCTTACATAATAATACATTCTTCAACAGGATAAGAACATTATCTTTTGTGATGGAGCACGTGATAGAGCAACTTGAATATTCTTGATACAAATTCCTTACACTTTACTTCATTTGGATGTTCTCAAGATTGTTTCATAATGTTAAATACATTAAAGGTTTTTAGTTTAAGATGGAAAAAAGTTGGATTTATGACTAAGATAGGCCACATCCTAATTATCAAAATGGTATATTGAAATTCATTGAATTTTGCAAAGAAGAACTTGAAAGAGAGTGAAATAGATACTATTTGTACGTGTCCTCATTGTCGTCTGGGGAAGAGGCATTCAGGGTGGAAAATTAGACAAGATTTGGTAGAGTTTGGATTTTACAAATTGTATACACAATGGGATAGGCATGGTGAATAGTCTACATTTAATGTCAAAGAAACAAGCATTATCGATGTTGAAGTCAATTAACATAAAAATGCAGAACAAAAAGATGAAACATACTAAGTTTCAGAGGACTTGGGTTGCATAAATTTTAACACTAAATCTGGCAATGATGTCTTTAATGATTGCCAGTTCGATGGGGACTTCATGGACACTATAGTCATTGTAGAGCAAGAACTATATCATGGTTGTAAGAAATATTAAGGTTTTAAATAATTAGACTAATAAGTCTTTTGACATGGTGCTTAAATTTTTTATTGATGCAATGCTTAAGGGATCAAAAATTCCATCATCTCATCATGAGTCAAAAAAGTTGTTAAGAGAACTTGGATTAGGCTATAAGAATATCCATGCATGTTCCAATGATTTCATTTTGTATATGAAAGAACATAAAAACTTGGTTCAATGTTCAATATGTTATGAGTCACGATACAAGGAGAAAAGTCATGCAACCTCCAAGATTCTGAAAAAGGTTATGTGATACTTCCCACTAAAATGAAGATTACAACGATTGTATTTCTCTCTACCACTGCGACATATATGAGATGGCATAAGGAGGTAAGGTTGGAAGAGGTAAGGTTGGAAGAATAAGGGTTGTAAGACATCCGACTGATGGTGAAGAATGGAAAATATTTGATAGGATATACCCAATGTTTGTAGCTCATTCAAGAAATGTGTGATTGGGCTTGGAAAATGATGGTTTTAACCCATTTGGGAACATGAGTACTAATTATAGTGTGTGGCTTGTGGTTCTTATTTTTTATAATTTACCACCATTGAAGATGATGGAGCAACCATTTGTAATTTTTTCGACAGACATACCTGGCCTAAAGTCTCCCAATTGGTATATTGATGCTTACTTGAGGCCTTTGATTGAAAAATCGGAAGATTTGTGGGTTAAAGGGGTTAATTCTTATGATTCAATCAAGAAGGAATCGTTCAAGATGCATGTAGCTTTAATGTGGACTATATATGATTTTCCTACATATGGTTGTATTTCTGGGTGGAGCACGAAAGGTTTTAAGGCATGTCTAGTTTGTTTAGAGGATAATTTTTCATGAGTTTAATTAATAAAATTTCATACCATAGACATAGACCTTTTCTTCCAAAAAATCATAATTGGTGCAAATGTAGAAGTTTTCATAGTCATATAAATAGTAGAGACCCTTCATTAGAAAAATTTAGAGAAGAACTACTTCTTCATATTAGTTGCATGGATTATGAATCCTTTGGGAAAAAGAAGAAGCTCAACTTAGTAGAGTAAAAAAGAAATAAATAAATGTCACATGTATAATAAATATTATACATATGACAACTCTAAGTTAAATAATTAATCACATTAAAATTATATTCGGAATTTGTTTTAACAAAAATTAAATTATGAATACATATAATAATAAGCCCTATAAAACAACACAATATGTACTATGGCTTAGTGGTCTAGGCACTTAACACTCTCCCAGGAGACCTAGTTTCGAATCCAATGAAGAACACATTTTTTTCTTTCTTTCTGGCAAGTCTTTTTCAACCACCAATGGGTCAGCGCAACTCGGTTACAACCGGTTAGAGCCCCAGAAGTTTCTCTCAATTTCGGCAATGAAAAATGGCATTCTTTTTTCAAAATTCTCATAAAATGAATTTCCAAGTGATTCATGGTCTCAATTTGAATAAAAACATCATTTTAAATAAAACAAATTAATTAATACATTTCAATGAACGTGAATGGCGAATTGGAATGATGTTCTTCATGGTTTTTCATGTGTTAATTCACTGAATCAAACAAAAATCAATACTGAAATCATTTATAATTTACATATGCATCAAAACCGAGCCTTTCAAAAAACCAAATTTCAAGGTGCTCGGTAAAACAGAGCAAGATAGAGATCATTTAAAACTGATCAAGACATAGATAATATGTACCATGATACCAAATGTAAGCATAAATTAATCAACCCAAATGAGTAATAAACAAACTAAAGGGATTAAAAAAAAGTAAAGCAAGGATCTTACCTCTAACAATTGAAATTTTTCTTAAAGCTCCAAACTGATCAAAACTTATTTGCTCTATATATTAGGAACTTCTAAGCTCTTAACAACACTTAAATATATAGTGTATTGCATTGGAATTATGTGTTGAGCTTAGGGACCATAATACCCTTTTTATAGTTGGCTTCCCATCAAAGCATCAATACCGTTACTAACTTTCAACCATAACTGGCGAGCTCTTCAATGACCAAAACGGTTGGACCACTAAATGATCAGTTAAAAAATGAAAATGAAAATTAGAGAGTTAAATGGATGATCGGTTACAATAAGTCCATACAATCGACCTTTTAACATAGAATTCAACCTAATATAGTTAATAAAACAATGAACAAATTGGTAAAAATATTTTATCGGTTTTAATAAAAGATTCATAGATATGCAATTTTCAGAGAAACACAAAGATTCATTAGAGTAGAGGCAAGTCAATAAATGATTTATGACCAGACGATTCTAGATTAAGCTAAAATGAATCAAAATTTGTTGTTGATATGGTTAAATTGTTCATCCAAGTAACTCAGGGTATGTTTCATTTTTTTAGTTGATTTTACTTTGAATTTTTCTTAGTTTAAATTTTTAAGGAATCTTATAGTTTGTGATAAAAAAAACATGATTTCTTAATCAAATATTTTATTTTTAGTTATTTCTATTTTTATCAAATATATATTTTATATTGAAAATGAATTCTTATAATTTTCATAATTTACATATATAAATATAGGAAGAAAACTATTAAAAACATAAAATTTATCGATAAAAACCAAAGGTTTTCTTGTTCTTACAAAAATTAGAAATGAAAAATTCTTTTACCAAACAATTTTTAAATTTTCTTTCTTGAATATCCCTAATAAGAAATGTTTTTAAAATAATTATTTTTCAAAAGAATCATAACTCTTAAAAATTAATGATTTATTCAAAAATAATTAACTAAAAATCTTAAAACATGTATTACACATGACCTAAATTAATACGATTCTTCGATTGAATTAGAGATGAAAGAGAGCACAATTATATAAAGGTTGCGCAGTATAATCATCTTGACAAATAGAGTTTTATTTTTATCTCTCTTCTACATGATGTATTGATGAGCAATAGATTGAAATTTGTTTTTTTTAACAATTCGATCTGAATAAGATTTGAAGGTTTTCAATTCAAAGTCAATTCAATAATGTAATCTATCCAATTTTGAACATATTGGATTTTTGGATCAAATAAAATCATATTGATATTGGAATTTTTTATGAATTTTTATCATATATAAAAGATGACATAGATAACATTTAAATTTTAAATTTGTATATTTGTAGTTAAATTTATTACTTATGGTCACAATTGAATAAATCATAAGAATACGAAGTATATCTATATAATTATTAAATTATTATAAACATTTATATTTATTTGTTAAGCTAAAATAATAATATAATATAATTAGGATATGTAAATTATATTTAAATATAACATATTATAAAATAAAATATGCATTTATTTATAATTTAATAATAATTCGATCCAGATAAGATATAATATATTATAAAATCTGTCAATCCAAATCCGATCGGAATACAAACAGATTGCATACTTTTCGATTCAAATCTGATGAGACATAAAAAAATTCAATCTAATGTGACGGATCGAATCTAATTTCTCAATTTAAATAGATCGATCAGATCATTTGCTTACCCCTCATGTGAATATTTTTCTTATAACATAAAAAAACACAGTTTTTACATGTTCAATATTCAACACATTTTTTTATAACATAAAAATATGTAATTTTTTTTAAAAGAGACTAAAAATAAAATATGTCTTAATGTACATAATAAAAATATTAGGGTTATATAAACTAAGATTTCCATTTCATTTGGGTCCATTTATTTGGTAGCCGTTATTGCAATGAATGCCTCTAGACTCTAGGGCTCTAATGAAACAATGTAACAGAGCAAAAAAAATATCATTGATAAGGAGAGAATTGATGCAGTTTTTATAACCTACAATATACTAAGAATGTGTCTCGATTTTTTTATTCAAAATTATATTTTTTATTGCTTTTGTTTTTAAGTTGTATGTTATAGGTTGTTTATAAAAATATACATATAAATAAAATTTCTTGTACATATTTATTATATGTATGTTTGATGAAGGATTTGTTTTGTATTTAGTAAAATAAGAAATGCTAAGAAAACAAAAATTTATACATATTTTTGTAACAATACTACTTATATAGTGATAAATAACTAATCTTAAAAAATGGTAATATGATTTACTTTTCTAAACAATTCTTCCATATAAAATTATATAAGTAGTTTTTTGGAAATATGGACCAACCTGATGCCTGGTCCATTCAACTGCTCAAGCCTAGATAGTAGCCTGAGCCATAAGATGAGGCATCCTCAAAAGACCCCCGCGCTCACAATATACTAGTAAGAAAGAGATCGGTCTGAAGAAACCATGCTACTTGTAGGGTTGGCCACCAACTCGAGATAGGGTCGACCATCAACTCAAGCTAAGGTCAATCTCAAACCATAAAATGTGGTACTTTTCACCGTTTGTATCCCTTTGACATTCGTGTATGTATACACTTTATGTAAACTAAACTTTTATATATACTATTATTTAAATAAATGAATCTCTTAAGGAATCCACACATTCAACCAATTGCTCCGACTTCTCTCCAAGTTCTCTCTCTGGAAATCAAATTATACTAAACATTTTGGCACCCACAGTAGGGC
This sequence comes from Hippophae tibetana, assembly GCA_037013495.1. Lineage (NCBI taxonomy): Eukaryota > Viridiplantae > Streptophyta > Magnoliopsida > Rosales > Elaeagnaceae > Hippophae > Hippophae tibetana. The sequence continues at coordinate 24,398,786 of CM072805.1, read as the reverse complement.
TCAGATTCTGAGATCGAGCTTAAAGTTTTTGACCTTGCATTTTTTAGGATTCACTTCGAGCTTTAAGAGAAGCTTGGGAAATAAAAAATGGTCCCTTCACAAGCTACACCTAAAACTCACAATCATATGTTTCATATCATCATGGTAGGAACCCGTGATGAAGGAACCCATACACGGAGGGCTTGGAATCAATGTGACCTCAAATAACTCATGCAAAAGGTTTGCTAGAGAGCTACTCAATGCCCCTATGTGTACACCTTGGATAAAGTGAGACTTGTTGCAAAAATCATTTTCAATGAAAGGGACAAGACTTCATCTCATCTCAAGGATCCCTTGGTGATCACTTTGAGGATTGGATCTTACGATGACTACCTAATAATAATTGACATGTGAAGGTGAGTGGATCTTCTTTTCATGTCCACTGCCAGGGCTCTAGGAGTAAAGGAGTTTTTCATTGTCAAGGCAAAAATCCCTTTAGTAGGGCTCAATAATAGTACCACCTATGTAGTAGGAATGGTAGTGCTTCCAGTAGTGGCAAAGGGGATGATAGTGATGACCAATTTCGTAATCATCGATGTCCTAGCTCACTACAATGCCATCTTGGGCATGCTATTGATACAAAGAATGAGGGCAATTCTATCCACCTTTCATCAGGTAATCAAATTCCTAATTGACAAGGGCCTAGAGGACATAAAGGGATACCAAGAGAAGGATAAGAGTTGCTATAATGACACCATGAAGGAGGTCACCCATAAGTAGTAATCACAGAGGGGTCTCCCTCAAAGAAGGCTGAGTGGAAGAGGTCTAGCTAGGTCTGTCAATCTAAATAAGATGGGAGATATGCCAATATGAGGCAAAGGTTAGAACCACCCCTTAAACCTGAGTGAGGATCTTACAAAAGAGGTGGAGGAGTAACTCTCTCATTTCCTCAAGACAAACTCAAAAATCTTTGCATAGAGTTTGATAGATATGCTTGAGATTGAACCAAAAGTTATAACGCACTAACTAAATGTCAATCTAGAGGCTAGACCTATTCAACAAAGAAAAAAGAAATTCTTGAGGGAAAAGAACGAGATGATCAAGCATCAAGTCACCTTCCTTAAGAAAGTTGGGGTTATTAGGGAGTTTAGTTATCCTCTATGGTTTTCAAATGTAGTGCTAGTAAAAAAAGGCATGTGGGTCACCCCGTATATGTGTAGACTTTATAGATCTAAAAGAGGTATGTCCTAAAGATTGCTTCCTACTCCCAAGTATTGATCAATTGGTAAATTATTTCTCTAGTTTCGGGTTGATGAGTTTCTTAGATGTATATTCTATTTACCACTATATTAGTATGCACCGAGAAGATGAAGAAACAAAATCTTTCATCACGTAAGAAAGGAACTTTTGTTATACCAGGATGCAATTTAGATTAAAAAATATAGGCACCACATATCAACATCTTGTTAACAAAATGTTTGTAGATCAACTAGGGAGGAACTTGGAAGCTTATGTGAATGACATGGTGGTAAAATCAACACAACCTATGGACCATGTTAGAGACCTAGAGAAGGCATTTTCAGTAATTCGAAGATATGGTATGAGCCTTAACACCAAGAAGTGTATCTTTGGTGTTGCTGTAGGAAAATTCTTAGGGTATCCTATATTGTTCTGAGGGATCGAGCGTAGCCCAGACAAGATACAAACTTTGGTGAACATGAAGCCACTTAAGAATAGTGAAATTAAACAGATTCATCTCTAAATGCACGAATAAGTGGTTTCCATTCTTTAAGATGCAAATCATCCTTTTAGGATGAGGACTGCGACAAAGCCTTTGAGGAAATCAAAAAATACTGGAGTAACCCCTTGTCCTGATTAGCCCTCTCTCAGAAGAGACACTTTATTTATACTTGGCAGTGGCCCCCTAGACTTGCAAATTTTGTACTCCTAGTAGAAAGAGACAAGGTTTAACACCCTATCTACTACATCAGTCAAATCCTAACAGATGCTAAAAACAGATACCTAACCCTTGATAAGTTGGCTTTTTTCCCTCAAAGTCAGTGCACAAAAGCTCAGACACTACTTTGTATCATACATAGTGGTAGTGCTTACTTCCCTACCATTGAAAAGCATACTAATGAGACCAAAAATAGCAGGAAGGCTGGCATAGATCGCAATAGAATTGGGAGGATATAACACTAAATACATGGCAAGAACAACCATAAAGGGACAAGTTGTGGCTAAATTTTTGATCAAATTAAGCGAGACGCTAGAGGTCATAAATGATGAGTATAAGAAAGTGTGTGAGGTAGCAAGAGTGCTCAAAATTCTCCAAGTTGGAGATCAAGAAAATAGCTCGAAATGAGAAAGGCCACGCCGATGCTTTGGCCATTTTGGCATCGGTACGAGAATCTAAGCACAACCAAGTAATGTTGGTAACGATCCTAGAAAAATCAAGCTTGGAGAAAGTTGAAAAAATAGTTGGGTGTGTGGATGCTCCCACCAACCCAAGGTTCACCCCGATCTATAACTTCTTGGAAAAGGAACACCTACATAAGGATCGCAAGCTTGCAAAGGAAATCAAATCCAAGGTAGGTCGATACAAGATCGAAGTAGGTAGGCTATATAGGAAAAATGTACTCAGGCTTGGGCTATTGTATATAGCTAAGAAGGGAGCTGAAAAATTGTTTTTTGAAACACATGAGAGGGAGTACGTATCTTATTTGGATGGAATGATGTTGTCACAACAGATTATGAGGCAGGGCTATTATTGGCACACTTTTTTGGCAAGAACACACTGTGAAATGTGATAAATTCCAAAGGTTTTCCTCGTTGTCACACACGCTACGAAACACCATGACAAGGGGTGAGTTCTTAGCCTTTTTACAAGTGGGGGCTTGACATAGTAGGACTCCTACCCTTAGCTAAGGGTCAAAAGAAGTTTCTAATTATGGCCACTATTTACTTTTCAAAATGGATCAAGGTAGAACCCTTGGGAAGAATACGAGATGAGGAGGTGATTCGATTTATATGAAAGTCTATAATTTGTCAATTTAGCCTATATAAAGAGCTTATCACTGATAATGGGAGGCAATTTACGAGTTGTAACATTAAAGAGTTATACCCTTAAGTACAACATCAAGATGTTCCACTCAATGCCATATTATCTCTAGGCCAAAGGTCAAGTAGAATCCTCCAACAAATTAATTATCAACCTACTAAAGAAAAGGTTAGATACGGCAAAGGGAAGATGGGTTGAAAAGATGCATGGTACATTATGGGCTGTCAGGACTAGCCCTCAGGAAAATGCTAATGATACCCTTTTTTCCTTGGTTTATGGGACTGAAACAATAATACCAATTGAGGTTACAATACCCACTACAAAGTCGGTCCTGATAGTGGAACAAAACGAGGTGAGTAAAACAATCGAACTGACCCTCACCGAAGAGAAAAGAGATGAATATTTAAGAAGGATGATTGAGTAAAAAAGAAACATATCGGGTTATTACAACAAGGTCGTGTGCTTTAAAGCATTTTCCATTTTGATTGGGTTCTCAGAAGTGTCTTCCCTAATAAAATAAATTGATGGTTGGTAAAATGGATGTTGGACCTTGCCTAATAACTAAAACAACACCAAGAGAGGCCTACTTGTTAAGAAACATCAATGAAGCCGAGGATGGCACTTGCTAGAATTCTAGACACTTAAGAAATATTACATCAGATGTATCTCAATTCAATACTCTCATTTACCATTATTGTATGCACACTTAAAGAAATGCATAGGTTGAACTTCCTTCAACAAATGGTTCTCTCCCAAAAGCCTCTTACTATTACATGTCAAGGATTGATCATTTTGGTTAAGAACCAGGTACACTGCCCAAAAACTTGCAAAAAATTCACAAGTTGTTCACCTCAGTCAGAAACTAGGTTGTCGCTTTGACATTGAAGGAAGAGTTGAGAACCTCAGTCAGAAACTAGATAGAGCTCCCTCTTCCATTATTACATGTCACAGGTTGATCACCTCGGTTAAGAACTTGGTAGACCACCTTGTCACTTGCAAAAAAGTCACCAGTTGTTCACCTCGATCAAGAACTAGGTTGGCACTTTGACATTGAAGAAAAAACTGAGAACCTTAGTTAGAAACCAGGTAGAGCTCCCTTTTCAACTATTACATATCACGAGTTGACCACCTTGGTTAAGAACTAGGTAGACTTCCCCAACACGTGCAAAAAAGTCACTAGTTGTTGACCTCAGTCAGGAACTAGATGGGCATCCTAAAATTGAAGGAAGAGTTGAACACCTCGGTTAGGAACTAGATAGAGCTTCCTCTTCCATTATTACATGTCACAGGTTCATCACTTCGATTAAGAACCAGGAAGACCATCCTAACACTTGCAAAAAAAGTCACCTCAATTAGGAACTAGGTTGGAAAAATAGGAAGATGATGCACATAGAGCCACCCTATCCATATCACTCATTAGATCATTCACTACATTTTTCCCTTTTTGGAAATCCCTTATAGGCTGAGAAGATGCATGGTAGCTGAGCTGAGAGAGAGGGAGATGTGTCAACCTGAGGAGCCTGATGAGGGCTCAAAGATGTTTAGTGGCTCAGGCCTGAGCACGGGCTTATCCATAGAAGCTTTATTTTTTTGGATGAGGTGGAGAGGCCCTCCTTGCCTCTTTTCCTCCCTTTAGAGAACTCCTTCCCTTTCATGAGGGGTGTGGCTCTTTGAGATCTAGTTTTCTATGGATCCTCGCTATTAAGCTTAACCAAAAGAGAATCAACGTTGAATTCCATAGTATCTACAAAAATAAGAAGGATGGAGGCATTAGTATAACAAGGTCGTGTGAAATAAAAAAAAAGGAAAGAAACATTCAATTTTGAGAACTAGTTCACCACCATTAGAAACCACCTCAAACCTACCCATATAACTTATGGTAGGGATCATACGCTTAGGAAGAGCTTAAGTCTTGTGAATAATTATACAAAGGGGCTCTAATGAGCGATGCCTCATTAGCTCACATGCAACAAAGTACAAGGTATTCAATAAATGCCTCTACGGGGTCTTCTTAGGTAGATAGTTTTGGATATCAACTAGGAATTTCTTTGCATCCAACGTTAAGGTCATGACAAAGAAACCTATATTCCTTATCATAACCTTAGTATCATTCCATGTGATCCTAATCAACTTGGTGTCATTGGTTGGAGATTCTCACTGACCTAAGACATAGAAGAAATATTATTTCCAGTTGAAGAAGGGCCACATTTATACCTATGTCTTACTTCATAGACATGTACACCCTCCTCGGGTCTATTAGGTTCTATTTTAGGACATAGGCTTTGTTAAAATGGGTCATTTCCAAAACCACACTGAGCTCTTAGCATATCAATATGTGGCAGAGCAGATACCTCTAGCCATTGGGCATCAACTGATCTGGCACGAGTTGAGTCCTTGCCAAAAACCTCCTTATAAGAGGATACATGGAAAATCTAAACCCTAACAATAAAGCCTTTTCATGGAAAACTGTCCACGTAGATAGAGGTTGGTCCTTATCACGGGTTCCCTCCTATGAGATCATTATTTGAACCGAGGAGGGGATGTTTGATGACTCTATAAAAGTAGTCATTAGCAAAATATCTAAATTAATATTTACTTGTTTTATTTAATAAATAATACTTTAGGGCTAAAATTATTAAAATATTAATTTTTTTAGTTAAAAGGGATGAAAATATAATTTTTAGAAGTTTTGGATTTTTTTGAAATTTTTAATGCATGACTAATCAGAAGTTACCATATGTCCTACCATGCAAGTAGGAAGCTGACTAGGTAAGGCATGTTGATGCCACACAAGCAAGGACAATGAATCATAGTTCACCACGTGTGAGGAATTACTAACCGCGTTCCACGTCTTGGCACGACATCATTTCGAGTTTAAGCGTGATCAAACCTTCACGCCATGTGTTGCCAATATACTCGTCTAGTCATTCTACCCCTACGTCACGCCATCCATTATCACGAATCAAGTTGTGTCATATGGCATTGACTTAGTATGTGTTGACTCGAACTGGTCTTTCCTGTCACACGTCACTCTTTGATTCGCACTAACTCAACTTGTTTGTTTTTTAATATTTATCAAAATTTTATAAAATATTTTCGATTTTAATTTTAATTGATGATATCATTGTCATTTTTGTAAAATTAAATCATGATATTTCTAAAATATTGATATTTCTAAAATATTGATATTTTAGTCCATGGTAATTAAAACCAAACAACAAATGCGTATGCAATTTTCACGTGTCCCTTTATCTTTCATTTTTTCCACTTTTTATAAAGCTATTTCTCACTTTTTTTCTTCTTCTCACTTTTGAATATGTATGTAGTGTACCTCGATTTCTCCGGAGCAAAAGGTGTAGAAATAAAACTTAAAAAATTACATAAAATTTTTAAAATTTTATAATAATAAAAATAATATTTAATTTTAGGTAGTTTATAAATGAACGGATTTAAATAATTAATGATTCAATTTGAATGATATTTAATATAAAAAAATTGTTTAATTTTTTTAATAATTAAAATATGTCAATTAGACACAAAAGTTATTATTTTTAAGCTATAATTTTAAAAAATGTTATTTTATTGAATTTTTAGAAAATATTATTTTTATTAGCTCCCCTACAAAATATCTATGGCTAAATTAGTGTGTTGGAAAATTTTGCTATATATAATGACCGTAAAAAAAATTAAATTGTTTGGAATATATAACTAGTTCTTCAAATATACTTTAGTTCTTGAAAAACAAAGTTACACTTTTAATTAGGATTGATAATGCAGCCTATTTGTTTCACTTATTAATATGTTAATGATATTATTACAATAATTTTTATTATTATCATAATAAAAACTCATAAAATATTTATTTTATCTTTATTATTAATTACATCTTAATACCACTACTATTAGATAAAATTGTCATTACTCAACTATGTTTATGGCAATAATATTTTGTTAATATTGTTATCTCTTACTATAAGGTTTAAGTGTATGACATAATCTCTTTTATACGTAAAGTTTTATTTTTAACCACTATTAGAAAAAAAAAATATGTTTATTTTTCGTACAACGTAAATGAACATATGTTTTTTTTAATATTGTATGAAAATGAATATAAGTTTTTTTACTGAGGGGGGTTAAAATTGAAACCATGTTGAATAACTAGGTCATTTATACATCAAAGGGTTACTATAATCCATTCTTTTTTTGAAACTAGGAGTTGTTGGTTCCAAAATAATATATGCCTACCATTTGTTTGGATTTGAGCAATTGTGTTATTTGCACGGATCCATTTTTATCTTATGGATTATTTTGTACCGACACACAATGTAAATTTGATTCAAACTTTAAAATTGAGAAATTATATATTGTTTTTGGAGTAATGGTAACTCAATGGGGGTGTAGTATGAGGAAAAGGCAGACCAAGATGACTTGGAGATAGCAAGGGTTATAAGGTTGATTGAAACCCATTATTAGGCGATGAAAAAGTCTAAGGAAGAGATGGATACTAATAACTTTGTTGTGTAATGTGTCTCACAAGAAGTGTGTTTTGTAAAAACTGTGTAATGTGCCTTATTTGGTATCTGTAACTATGCATGTTGTGTAGGCTTATTAGAAGCGTAGTAATACAATGACTATAATGATCGTACATGTGTGGTTAAGAAGCATTATGACCAATAAAATAAAAACATAGTGTAATATGATTATAAGTTGCATTGGATAAGAAAGTAGAAATAGTCATCTGTAGAGGCAAAATTATAGGCAAAAGAAGGAAAAATAGAAGAACTTGTACCACCAAGATTACCATAAGATTTTTTGCAAGATTTGCTTGAATTAAATAGGGATCATACACATTCATCCTTTGTATTGTGACTCATAAGTTCTCACTTCAAGAATACTTCATCAAGACTAGGTATGTACTCCTTACTTGTGACATTAGTAACCAAATAGGTGTAGCTCAAACCTAAGCCACCAAGAATATAAAGCACTTATTCATGCGAACTGATTGCATCACTAGCAACAATCAGATAATTAATCAACTCTTTAGCTACATTGATATATGCTTCCATAGCCATTGTACCCTTCTTCATTGTTTAAAGTTTCCATCTTAATTGCATAAGATGAGCTTGCGAATCATCAGTGAATGCCTTTTGCGAGATTGTCCAATACTGGTGCGAAGTACTCTTTCCTACTAAATGCTTGAGATAGTTGGAAGTAAATGATAAGTATATCTAATTCTTCACCACACTATATTTCTTGTCTCATATACTGTAGTCAGAATTTTTCTTAAACAACTCTTGAACCCTGATGTGATGAATAGATCTAATTCTTCACCACACTATATTTCTTGTCTCATATACTATAGTTATATTTTTTCTTAAATAACTCTTAAACCTTGACTTCACTTGTATCTATATGAACATTCTTCACCAACTTCTTGATTATCTTGTGAGGTGGAATTGCAGTGCCATCAATAAAGTTTTGTAAATCATAAATTATGATTACATGCTTAAATTGTTCTTTCCTTGTGAGATAGTTAGTACATCAAATTTTACGTTGAAAATTAGATTGATGGGAAGGTTAAGGCCGATAGTATTAGCAGTGGTTTGTAAATTTGTTAAAAAATCGATGACCACTAATGTAGCAGCCATGGAAGCAAAAAAAAATGAAATCAAGTTTTACAATCTCTAAAGCCATGATAAATTGAGCTGCAAGAAGAGTGAAAAACATGAAGCAATACTAAGAATAAGAGAAGAGAAAGTCTTAAAGATTGACAAGAAAGTATTCTTGATGATCCTGTTATTGGAAGTTGTTTTTATAGTGCTATACAAGTGTTGTATGTGATGGTGTGTATTGTAGTATTTCTAATGTTATTGAATGTTGCTAAATTTTTTTCCAATAGAACAAACAATTAAAAGTAGTTTTATGGTGTGAACTTAGTAAACAATGAAAACAGTTTTAAACTAACTGTTTTTAGTTCTAATATATGGTATTTTAGGTTAATAAAATTTAAAATTAATGTAACTTTAGAAACTTAATATTGAAAATATTAGAAACTATAATACAAGAGTTAAAATAAAAAGATTAATAAATAAAATTCATTAGAAAAAAAGGAAAGAAATGTTCTTGACTCAATTCAAACAAAACCAAAAAAATTAATTCAAGTTGGCTTGATTTTTTTAATTTTAATGGCTTGGTTTGGTTTGGTTCAGTTCTCATCTTTTTAGTTCTAATTTTGATATAAACCAAAACCAATCCATATACTAACTTTTACAAAAACACGAGTGCTAATAGTTGACTAACATATATAACCCATCTCCATAAGGTTTTTTTCTTTTCCAAAAGAAACAATTTATTAATATTGTAGCAACATTACAAATTACTATTGTTTAATGCTTTCATAAAGATTGCTTACTCTAGTCCAAACCTACTTCCACGTACCAAATTACTATTAGTTAATGTTCATGGAAGAATTATCAAGCCAAACACGTCATTCTTATGATAAATTTGAATATATTTCCAAGCAAAGACGATTGTAAAATGATTTTTAATGGGCCTACTAGCATAACAAGCCAAAAAAGAAAATAGAACATCACCAACCAAACAAACCCAATACAATATAGAGATTAAAATTAAACAAAACAAAATTTAAATGGAATCAAGAAATATCACGAAAAGATGGGTGATGCAATCCCAACCCTCAGCATTGAAATGCATTTAAATCATTGTAGCCATTATTCTCTTTGCTGGCCTTTTCCATTGTAGAGAAACTACCAAAAATTAAATCAAGAGAAACAAAGTAAATTCCACTAGCAAATATTAGAGATGAGTTACACCTCTAGAGAAACCTTGAGGAATTTTAAAAGACATGTTAATGGTGAAAGGGAGGTGGTTGGTGGCTGAACAAAGCATCCTTAAAAAGTGGAGAAGGATAGAGGGATGAAACTACAAGTGGAGATGGTAGAGGGATGATGGGTAGGAAGGGGATAGTAGGAGGTGATTAGGTGTGGAAATGGGGTTTAGAGTTTTATTTTTCTTCTTCTCTACGACTGAGTATAAAGTACATAACATGAGCTTAACCCGTTTATTATTTGATAATTTTCTATAGGCATTCTCTTAGGTCCATAAGTTTTAATCATTACATTTATACCTTTTATTGTTATTTCTCATAATGAATGTTGCACACAATTATAATAACAATACTTTTAATTTGTTTTAGTGAATTAACTTTGAAGGTTTCTTGTAAACTCACTCCACCACTTTGTAACCAATCCATTATTTATTCTTCAATTTCATTTTTAATCTATTTTTTTAACGGATTATTTAGTGTGATCGATGCGTTTTGGTCATTGAAGAGCCATAACTCATCCGTTCAATGATTGAAGATTGGTAATATTGCCAAAACTTTGATGGGAAGCACAACTATAAAAGGTTGTTATGATTCTTTAGCTCAACATATATTTTTTTTATTATCAAAATACACTATCTTATCTAAGTGAGGTTAAGAGCTTAGAAGAACCAAACAAAGAGAGCATACATTTTATACTATTTATTTGTTAAAATTGATCACATTTTAATCTTTATATTTATAAAAATTAAATTAAAAGTATAGTTTTTATGAAAATTAAAAATATATGAAAATGTATAAAATAATTAAACATATATTTTTTAAAGAAATTAATCAAATAAAATTAATCAAACAAATTAGTTATATACTAAATGTAGCAAATTCTTTTTTAAAAAAAAAACAGAGAGAAAGAAAGAAAGAAAAAGTATTGAATACCTAGAATTTAATCTTTTAGATTTGATCCAATGGCTTACATGTTGTATCCTATATCTTCATACAAGGTAGAAATTAATACCAAAAATAATTAATGTCAGCTTCATATTCCTCTCCCTGGCGACGGTGGATTGGTTGCTGCTCAGCTAATAATAAAAGTGGGTCAGATGGCAACCAGAGTTCCCCCAAACACTTCAATGCAATTTTATTATGCGAACATAATAATTACCTTCATCTCTGAGGTCTCATATCATGTACATATATGTAAGAGTTTCAATGAAGTGTTCAGGAGAACTCTAGGGGACAACTGACATATATCACAATACACTCTTGTTCAATCTTATGTGATTTTAAAAACCAACATATTCAGGCAAGTATATATAGTTTTTTTCTACGTCAAAGTATTAAAGATGATCAACCGTCCTCACTGCTATATGAATATTAATCATATCATCATGATGAACCTGGCCACTATTGAAGGACAGATGAAGATCAACAAGGGTATGTACATAAAAAGGTACCCAATCTCTCTGAGCATCTCGCATGTGTTCTCTTTCGGGTGTCCTTTTCAATATTTTTTTTCCAGATTTCAAAGCAAAATACAATTTCAGATTCTCTGTCTGTCGTCTAATTAATCATGGTAATAATTATATATATTAATTAATATAACCTAGTTAGCTAGCTCTTCTTAACTTGGCAATAAACTTAATTTTTAGCTACTATACGGTATATAATTAGTATATTACAAGAATAGAAATTAAGCTTACCTTCCTTATTTATGTCTGAATTTAAATATATATATTTATTTACCTTCCTTATTTATGTATTATTATGATTATTGGTAAACTCTATTCAAGCTCCTAATTAATGTTAAATTTCAAGCTCCTAAAAAATATTATTCAAGGTAATATTTATTATTACTTGATTTTACTCTTCATTAATTATATTTCTTTTTCTCTAACTCCGGTTAAGTATTTTTTTTTTATTTTAAAATACATTAATTTTAAATTTCATTTACCTAAAATAACACATTATCATATATTTAAATAATAATGAATCATAATTAAATACCTACAGAATATATATATTTGCAATACTAATAATTCTAACAAGGTATTATTTTTAATTACAGCTTGCTAGCTCTTTTATGTATTATTATGATTATTGGTAAACTCTATTCAAGCTCCTAATTAATGTTTATCTTCATTCACATATATCCTAGCTAGGTATTGAACCCTCCTAACAGCAGTATGTATTGTTGTATAAAATCAAACCAACTCTAAAATAACATATATGTTATCCATAGAGGGCATATATGTACATATCTACGTACACTTTATACCAAATTTTGTTAAATATCTTCCTTAAAATATATAAATTTATAACGCTTATTCTTAAACTTGCAAGTTTGGGCATTAAGTGTAACCGGTTAATAACTTTATAGTCACTAAACATGCTACTTTGATATTTAATGTGATACTCTGCAATTACTTTCAAACCAAATAATATTAAACTTTTTTAGGACTAAGTGAATCAAGATGAAAATTTGAGGATCACGAAGAAATTTACTGTATTATCATGTTTAATTTATAGTAATATAAATGATAATAGGAATGATTATATGTTCGTTGATTTGGTTATTAATATGAAATTAAATGTAGAATATTTTAAAAGTATAAAAAATGCTCATTCATCCCACACTCATTAGGAATACGTTCTAATTTTTTTCCTTACATATTTATATAATCATTTCTATTTTATTTATTTAAAATCAAAAAGTTTATTTTCTAATTTTGCATCATTCATAATTTATAAATTTCTTTAATATTTATGATTATTTTGATTACACATTCAAATAAACATGATAATAGTAAGATTATTTTCATTAAATTATATTCCTGTTGACATTCTCATTTTTATTACGTTTTTATTATACAAAATCAAAAGTCACCTTAAATCTCATATAGTATTTTTGGCGTGTCATTCTATATGTGATACAAATACAAAAGAACTTTTAATGCAACTTTGTTCACATTTGCAATTAGTTTTACTCGTGTTTGACGCCTATTCAAAATACCTTATAATAATAATTAACATATTATTTTCTACAAGAACCCTTTAAAATGAAGTTTTATATTGGTTTGTTGAATCAACTTAGACGTTTGAATTATGTCTTTTTGATCCACTTCAAGCTCAAAAGGTGTATCAAATATGATACTATATGTATATATTCAACAAAAGTATTTAAGATTTATGCAACTTTGGTGTGCTTTGGAAAAAATATAAATGTTAGACAAATCCTAGTTGGGCTTTAAGCAAAGAGTTCATTAACAACGAAAATTTGTGGACATGGAACTTTCAATTTTCAATTAATTAGGTATTAATTGTTTAAGAGAACTCTTGTATGCATAAGAGATAAGACATGAAAGAAGGAGGTAGAAAATCATCAAAATCAAATCAAAATTAGTAAGACTATTCATGGTTTTTTCATCACTTTTGGATGAGTGAGAACCATATCTATTAAGTATCATATTAACTATAACCATTTCTATCTAATTATCTATCCCTCTTTCCCCCACTAATTTCTCAAATTTTCAATCCTTAACTCTAACATCATTTCTTTGTCAATCTTATTCTCTTTCCACATCTATATTAACCCTTAAATATATATTTATATTTATGTTGTTTGTGAGGATAAAGTAGAAGCTGAAGTTGTCGACTACCAGTTGCAAATTTTTCAGCCAAAGAATCTTCAATTTTTTTCTCAAATTTTGATAACTCATTTGTACGGTAATATTTGATTAAATAGAAAGCTTGTTAATTTATCTTATTTTATGTTACTAGTAAATTAGACGAAGTTATTTTCTAGATATATTTGGGTTTTGGTATATTTTGTGAAGCTTTCTGAATATTAATGTTTGTATCTTCATTTGATTATTAGTGGATTTTTCTCGGTGTGCCGTTGTGAGTGGAATAAAATTTTCATATTGAAAATTTGAACCACTTAAATCATTTTATCTCATTATTTATTATTTTATTGTTACCCATAATTATATATTTATGTAACCAAATTTGACCCGAACTTCACTTTCACTAGTACTAACTTCACTACAAGAAAATGTGTCTTTTAGGACAAGTAGTTTTGCCCTTAAAAGTTGATTTTTTTCCTAAATATGAATTAGGGAAAAAATATTTTGTCATTTCATTTGTTCCCAGGGCCGCAAAAAGTCAAAGAGGACAATTAAATTTTTTCCTAAAAGATATACCTTTTTAACAAAAAATTTGTCCTTTAATATACTAATTTGTCTTTTAAAATGTTTACATAATAGTCTTATTGAATTTTTAAAGACAAAAAATATGTCCTTAAAAATTAAGTATTTTGTGGCCAAACTTTTATCCCTAATGTTATTTTCTATGATGAAATTTTTTTTCGTAAAAACATTAAAATTTGTTATTCAAGATTTTACATGTCATTTTTAGGACAAATTTATTTTGTTGAAATTTTAACATTATAAAATATTTGTCACAAAAAATTTGACAATATTTTGCCTTAGAAAATGTTATTTGACACAAAAGTAGAAAAAAATATCTAAGACAAAATATTTGACAAGTTTTTGACAAGAGTACTTGTCTCAAAAAAGTAATTTAGGACAAAATTGTAACAATTTTTGTAATCATAAAAATATATTTAAGAACGAATTTCTTGCAAAATATTTTATCTCGATAGAGTTAATTTGTGACAAAATAAGGACAAAATATATAATTACAAAAAAACATTATATGAGACAACATTTTGACAAAATTATGTCTCAAAAAAATATTTTGAGACAAAACAATAACAAACTTTATAATTCTAAAAATATATTTAAGTATGAATTTTTAGCAAAATATTTTGATTGAGTAGAGTTAATTTGTGACAAAATTATGACAAAATGTATAGTTTTAGAAAATATAATATGAGACAACATTTTGACAAAATTATTTGTCTCAAAAAAGTATTTTGCGACAAAACTATAAAAAAATTATTTAAATAATAATAATTTAGAACAAAGTGAAGGCTAATTATTTATTCTTGCAAGCATAATCTAAAATGAATTTTATAAAAAAACTTATTACAAAAAACTATTTTAGAATAAAAATACAATAAAAAAATGTAATTGTAAAAAATAAATTTGCTACAACTTGTTCACAAAAACTTCGCTGGGAATATATTTTACCATTGACCTAATCTATCTATATTGATTAAAAGAATAAAATTGAATCAATTAAATAAAATTAAAAGAAATTGAAAAAGTTATTACATAACTTGTTTACTATTCATTGAAACCATTATCCAACACTGATGAGCAAAACCGGTATCACCGATTCTACCATTAATTTGGTTTTATATTTATAAAACTTTTGCAAGTGTACGAATAATTTCATAGAAAATGATAAGTATACTCTATATTCCCAAGGTCGATCTAAGGAAGGAATATATGTGGTTTTTAATTTATTATTCAAATTTTTAAAAACGAAATTAAATCCTAAACACCCTCTCACGATATTTTGGGGTTTTATGTTTTTAATCTAATAACATGAAAATAAACATAGATACAGATTCCATGAACATTTATATAAATTTTATCTTTTATAATAGTGGAGTATTTATGGATATAATAACTAAGTTAATTATGCTTGCTCATATTATTTAGGTTATTAAAGATATAAATTGATATTTATTTATTCTCTTTTTTTTATATGAATATCACCTTTGGTGAGGTTAGATATTCTTTGTTAACTAAACAAATCAATTAACACCTATGGGTGAGGTTGATAACTAATTTGGTTAATTAAATTAATTCTTTTTTCTAAGAGATTGAAAATAAACCATTTAAATGTCATCTTTGTTGGGGTTAGGCAATTTAAACTTTATTCAAGGTTTCCAAATTAAACCTAAGAATTTAATTATCTGAGTACTAACTTTCAAGTTTTAAAACTACTACTGAGAATATTTTGTCAATACATTTTCAGATAATAATTCTTATAAAAACTTTTAAAATAGAGCTTCACTCTAACTACCGGGCGATTGTACCAACAAATAAAAGAGCACTACTCTAAATAAGGTCAGATACCTACACCTTAAAATCTAATTTTTAGATTTAACTTTGTAATGAAAAAGAATATATTTCTCTCTAACATTCTTAATATAAAATCTTGAATAAAAACAAAATCAATTCATTTTAGAGATTTTTACCTATTTAAGATTTCGCAAGCATAACAACGTTATTATTATATCATGTTTACAAATAGCCAACAATGTTAAATTTAATCACAGACAAATTAAATTAAATATAACATATAAGAATAAAACATAAAAAATAACTGCAAAGAAAATAAAATCCTTATAGTACTTTGATGCTACTTCTGTTCCTAGAAAACCTCCAAACGGATTTTGCACTCCCATTTATTGAATCAAAAAGCAAATAAATTACAAAAACATAATTAGTTCTTCTCAAAAAGATAAGAGCTCTAAAACTAAGAAAAACTAACTAAGGAAAAACTAAAAACTAAGAAATGTAGAGAAATAAAGAGAGAAGAAGATGTGTTTATAGGTGTGTTTTGTTATGAAGAGAATGTAGGTATTTATATGTGAGGAAAGGAAGAAAAATTTTCTGAAAAAATGATTAAAAATGGAGGAAACGCAGAGTAGTGAATGATGATGTCATTACTAACGTCATGGTAGGTGGGGTGCGGCAGCGCATGTGGAATAGGGCACAGATGGGCAGTGACGTGTTTGGGAAAGAGCAAGGGAGTCTCTTAAGAAGAGAAACGATAAAAACTAAAAATTAAACTATCCTAATTCACTTCCGTGGATTGATACAGTCGCATTTAGCCTATACAACAAGCATTTAAATCCCTAGGTTGCTCTAGTGGACGAGTTTGAGTCTCGTGAAGGTTTTCAGTAATGATGCCCACAAACATTAAACTAAATGTAAAAATTAAAAGAAATAATAAAAATAACAACTTAAAAACTAAAATTACAAAGAAATTAAAAATTAATTTTTTAAAAAAAATAAAAGAAAACAACATGAAACATAACACAAAAATGTCTCATACTTTTAATCTCCTTTAAGATCAAAATTAAATTCTAAAGCATAAGTTATTTCAATCTTCTTAAACAATCATGATTTATTATACTAATTAGTCAAAAATCATTTTCATATTTCATATAAAAAATGTATCAATTTAATTTCACCAAATTTTAGTGTCTAGAATCCAAATTTGCTTCGACTCTATTCCTCAATAGTTAATACTCTCAAAACACTGAATCCTATGGGTTCAAACACTCATACTAATTTATATACGAAAGTGTTTATGTATAGAAATGAACTAATATGTTCGCATATATATAAAGAATAAAGGCTCAAAGTGTTATTTTGACGTTAATCTCATAAAAGGAATCAAATATATAAATTATAAAGATATCATATATAAAAATTATTTTCATTCATGAATCAAACTCATTAAGAAAAAATATTTTCAAGATATATGCCTTTTACAAATGAAGAAAGTGCAAAGACTTTTTAGGGAATTACTTCATATATCTTTGTTTTGTAATTAGCCTTTACTCTCAACTTTGTAGGCAATGTGGGTCATAGTATGTAGATTATACTATATATTATTTATCTCTCTATTTTTTTTCTTTTTTCTTTTTTCTGAAGATATTTTTCAATATATATATTTTTTAGAGAGTCAACCCATGTACACATTGTACATTTTTTTAGGATTTTGGTGAGTGGTTAATTTTGTGGCTTTTCTATTTGATTTTGGTTTAGGTCACCCCATATATGGCTTTTTATTTTTTGTAACAATCATGAACGAATGAGATAAAATCATATACTGTCAATTTCTACTTAAATCATTTAATCTAAGTAAAAATAATAATAAAAAATATACGACACTCTATTAAGATGAGAAAAAAAATTCATACATTCAATGCTAATACCTATAGAGATCATCTAAAAAAATTGAATAAATAAGAAATGTATTTGGAGTAGAAAATATATATATTTCACTCTGAATAAAGGAAATTAAGCTCAAATTAAATCTCACAAAGGTAGTATCCACTAAAAAAATTCATAAACACCAATTTTGGGTTTAATATAATTTTCACATCTTATCAAGAAATACTAGTTATGACAAAAACTAACTAATTACCAAAAAACAATTACAAAATATTTCATGATATGTTTTCAAAAATTAATCTAACAGAAAAAAATACTTAACTATTTACTTAAATTTGATTTAAAGAAATGATAAATTTTTGTGAGAAATATTTTTTTAAAACTAATTCTAAAATTACAAAAATAACTAAATCACACAGAAAATAAAACCAAACAAAACAATACTAGTTATTTATTTTTTACATTGTTAAATATATAAATTTAGTTTCCTAAAATCTATACACATTCTCCTTCCAATGATTATTCTAGTGGGCACTAATTCACATTTGTCATTTTTAACAACTATTATCCCAGATTTCTTAGGTACCACATGCACTAATCTAACCCACTTACTATCCACAATAGGATAGATAATTCCTTCTTTTAACAATTTAAGAATTTATTTCTTAACTACCTCTTGCATATTTGGGTTTAGTCTTCTTTGGGCCTCTCATACAAGTTTAGCACCATCCTCCAAGTTGATCTTGTGCATACACATTGTAGGACTAATGCCTCTTATATCCCATATACTCCAGGCTATAGCTTTCTTAAACTGTTTAAGCATTTTGATAAGTTCCTTTTCTTGGGTTTTGATCATGTTTGAAAAAATTATCACTGGATAAGTTTCTCTTTCTCCAAAAAAATACATATTTTAAGTGCTCAGGTAAGTCTTTGAGTTCAAGTTCAGGAGGATTGGCCTTTTTACTAGATGAAGAAGTGGGTAGATTTAAAGGTGTACTAGATTTTGTCATTACTTCATCATTGTCTAGTCGTTCAAGGTACCCCTTAATTTTCTCATCTAAATCTTCTTCTACCTCTTCAAGTGTAAGAATAGTTTCAAGCTTGTCTTCTATTCTGGTTCGGGAAAAGATGCTTTGGACAAGATTATCCAAAGGATCAACATTGAATATTTCATCGATGGCAGAAATAGAAGGAAAAGGTGAAGAATCAAAAACTTTAAAATGAAAAGTCTCTCCTAAAACTGTCATTGTCAAATTTCCATCTTGGACATCAATAATAGTTTTAGTAGTTTCCATAAATGGTCTACCAAGCAGTATTGTGTGTTCTCTGTCCAAGGCTGGATTTTTTGCATATCCAGAACCATAAAGTCAACAGGTATTATCAGTTTGTCTACTTGTACCAACACATCCTCAACTATTCCCTTTGGATACTTAAGATATCTATCTACAAGTTGAAAGGACATAGTTATAGGTTTTAAATCTCCTAAATTGAGTTGTAAGAATATAGAGTAAGACATCAAATTTATACTAGTACCTAAATCAAGCATTGTTTTAGCAACCTTCCTATCCCCCATAGTTATATTTATAATAAAATTTCCAGGGTCTTTCAACTTAGTTTGTGCTGAAGTACATCGATAGAAATTTCTGATACTACTACTCGTTCATTCAGTTCATACCTCCTTCTCTTAATGTTCAACTCTTTGAAAAACTTAGCATATGAGAGCACATTCATGATCAATTCTAATAATGGTAAATTGATATTTACTTTAGAGAGTATATTAAAAAGATCATAGAATTGTTTATCTTGTTTGGATTCTTTTAACCGGTGTGGAAAAGGTACTTACAACTGGTGTGGATTTGTTGTCTTTTGAATTTTGGTTTTCAGAAGGCTTGTAAGTTTAACACTTGTTTCTCCTTTTTGTGAGACTAGAATATCACCTTCTTTGTTACCTAAACTACAAGGTAGATCGTTAGAGATTTCAGGTAAACTGGTATTAACTACCTTACCACTTCGAAGGGTTCTTACATCCTTTGCTTGTTCTAGTTGACTGGGAAACTTTCCAGGTTCTTTCTTTTTCATTTGTTCAGCCAGTTGCCCAACTTTAGATTCAATCCTTTTAACCGAAGCCTCCAAGGTGTTCAACCTTTTATTATTTATCAATTGGTTGTCGTGACTAACTTGAATCAAAGCATTCAAGCTATCCTCTAAGGTTGGCTTAAAATATTGGCTTGGTGGGTAAGTGTGGTTTTTATTTGACCTTAGTGTTGGACATTGGGTGTAGGCTGGGTAATTATTTTGTTTCTAATGATGGTTAGGGTGATTATAGGTGTTTGGATGATACCTTTGAAAGGATTTGACTTCCTCCATGGCATCGATACTAGAATCACAAGTATTTGAACAATTATGAGTACCATGCCCAATTGAAAAACACACTTCACACACCTCTTGGTTTGGCATTTGGGGGGTAGTTAGAATTTGTACTTGCTTAGTGAATTCAACAAGTTTCAAGGTAATCTCATTATCAAAGCCAACTTCATTGCCTCTTTCTCTCCTTCTAGCACTTCTTTGTTGGGAATTAGAACCCAACAACTCATAAATATTATAGGTTTCCTCTGTGGATTTTTCTCCCACAGCACCTCCAGTAGCATTATCAACCATGTACTAACTCTGTAGTGTCAATCCATCATAAAAGAATTGGTTACGTAGCTATAATGGAAAGCTATGATTATGACATTGCATGAAAAGAAGTTTGAATCGTTCCCAAGCTTCATGAAAAGGCTCTTCATACATTTGAGAAAATGTTGCTATCTTCGTCCTTAGATCAACAGTCTTTTGATGGGAATAGAACCTACCCATAAACATTTCATATACTATCTCCCAAGTTTTTAGAGAACCCGAATGTAGAGTAATGAACCATGACCAAGCTTTATCCTTGAGGGTGTAAGGAAAACACCTCATCCTAAGTTGATCTTCATTAATTGCATGTAGTGGAAAGGTTTGGACAATAGCATAGAATTCTCGAATGAAATGCAAAGGGTCTTCATTAGGGACACCGTAAACGAAAGGTAACAAAGAATAATGAATCTTTTTCAATTCATAATTCCTTGTAGGCTCTTGTAATTGTATGCCGGAAGTTACATTGCCAATGATTGGCATTGCATAGTATTTCATCATTTTCCGCCTATCTTCAGCATTTCTCATGGCTATTTGTAGTTGAAATTGATCCTCCTCCTATTATGTATCAACATTTAGCTCTTAAAAAAATAGTAGATATGTTTAAGAAAGATTTCACACTTGAAAAAATGTATAGGGTTAAAGGAGAAAGGTGTAGAGAACCTAATTTTTTTTTTATTTTTTTGTATATATTTATTTATTTATTTTTAGAATGAAAATCTAATTTAATTAAGTAAAGAGAAAATCTAAGTTAAAATTTTTTTAATGCTAAATTTAAAGAATTGACACAATATTTTTTGAAACAAACGAATTTGTTTCATTTGAATTTTATTACACACATTATTAAAAGTAAACTAAAACAAAGGAAAATACAATAATGGGTGACCTCCCACGAATGGCTAAAATTTATCGTCTTCTAGTAAGATGTTGCTTGGAGATTGTAGAATGACAAACTCAATTTCTCCTCTTCATTGAATTTATTTGATCCCATTTGACCATTCAATTAGTCTTTGCTTTGTTTTTGCAAATGTTCAACTAACTATTCTACTTGAACTTCCACCTTTTTGATAGAAGCTTCCATAGAGTCCAACCATTCATTGGTTTTAGATTGGTTATCTCTACAAACTTGAATAAAATAATTCAAGTTTTCCTCTAGGGTTGATTTATTGGAAATGCTTCTTGGAATAGGCTGGTGGAATTACTGGCCTGACTGATTTGAGATTTTGAGCGAAACGAGGGTTGTTTTGCCTCCAGGAGAAGTTCAGATGATTTCTCCACCCATGATTGTAGGTATTTGAATTGGGTTCGAACCTTGGTCTTTGTTGATATGCTCCTAATACATTAACCTGTTTAGGTCCAACTGTTGTTTCTCCTTGATATAGACAGGCTTCAATACCATATCCCATGTTTCTATACAAATCATAATGTTCGTTAATAGTGTTGGTTTGCGTAGTGAGAAGGGCAACTTGCTTGGTCAATTGAACAAGTTGTTGTTGAACTTCATTGTTGGAATCGATTTCATGAACTCTAACTTTTATCACTCGTGAGATTTTCTATTGGGAATTAGCACCCAACATCTCAAAGAGGTTTTACATCTCTGAGGCAGCCTTTTCTCCCATTGCTCCTTCTGCAACATTGTCGACAATGAACTAACATTGTTGCGTAAGTCCATCATAAAAGAATTGATTCTGCAACTACAGGGGAAAGCTGTGATGGGGGAATTGAGTGAAAAACATTTTGAACCTATCCCTAACATCTTGGTTTTCTCCTATTTCTTTCGATTCTAGTAAAGGATTAAGGGTTAGTTCAATGTTTGGCTCAAAAATAGGTAAATGGATAGAATTTAGCCTTGTGGACAGTTGCTTAAATTTATGAATATTATTTACCTAACATAATTTTTTTTATTGATCTCTTGTTTTTCGTTTAAGTTTATATAATGTTGGTATCATTTCACCAACTTCGAACCGATTCTTAGAGAAATAAAATCGACTCAGAAATTTCCTCAACGAGACAATTCCAACAACTATATTTTTGATATTATTTTTAGAATATTTAGCTTGATTATTTAAAATCCATATAAAAATATTTTTTAGTAGTTTTTATTTATGAATAAGTATGAATTTGATATTATCATTATTATATTATCATTATCCATGATTTATTTTTATATATTAATTATTTTAAAGAAAAATATCAAATTTAAAAAATCCATTTCTTAACAAATATGGATAGTAATTAAATGATTCTTTTTTCTTAACCATTTTTATGTAAATTGCTTATATTAGTGTATATTACTCTATTGTAAGTTGTTTGATTTGGAAGTTTGATTTGTTTATAAGTCGTAAATTATCTAATGTGAAATTAATATAAGAAAATACTTCTACATAACATATATAAATGAATGCATTAGTTTTTAATATCTTGCTAATTGGTACCAATTGAGTGGTTGTTCTTGAAAGAAAAATAGGCTTTCTATAATTTAAATGTTGTCATCTTTTGGTGATCTTCTATTTCACTTTTTTTCTTGAGAATTATTAGGCTAATAAATATGACTTAATATATTTATTCAAAGTTACAAGGCAAAAATAATTTTTATTTTGTAAATCCTATTAGCCCCTTTTTTTCTAAACCTTTTATTTTTAATTATTTGTAAAGTACACAAAGCATTTTAGACAATTAATCCAAGTGGCATCACTTAAAAGGTTTGAAAAAGCCATAAAGTAATTACGAGAAGCATTTGTATCCACATATTTCAACAACTACATCACTCGATACACTATTGGAGGTCAAACTTTAAGAATTGATTTATCGTTTTCTTCATTCTTGTTTTCATTATATTGTTAATTACTTTTTATTAAGGTTTTGAACATAGTATTTTAAATATGTGATTTCTTCATGAATCAAAGACTTTAGTCCCCTTTGGGAACATGTAAATAACACTCTCAATATCATTTCATAAGCAATCATTGCTTCTTTGGAGTGTGCACTATATTGTTCACATTTTCTTTAATTCTCCAAGGGTTAGGCATTTGAAGAATGTATTGTTTTGTAAGGAAAAATATTTTCAATTATTTATTACTGTTTACTAGAAATTATGGCTAACTCACCAATACGTGTGGTGTACCCTATGTTATAGAAACTCTTTATCACACTGAAATTCAAATTTTTGGATACACATCCACGTATTGGTCTTGGATCCCCTAATGTTTTTCAAATATTTTAAAAACTTTTACCAAATCAAAGTTTTCGAGTACTTATACTTTTGTTAATGTCATGTCATTTAAACATCAATATTTTAATAAAAAAAATCAATAATCCAAATAACATAGAGCATACTTGGAGACTTATAAGAAGTTGTTGCCGAATTTTCTAGTGACACAAATATGTAGTTGAACTTTGTTTCCCTTACATAATAATACATTCTTCAACAGGATAAGAACATTATCTTTTGTGACGGAGCACGTGATAGAGCAACTTGAATATTATTGATACAAATTCCTTACACTTTACTTCATTTGGATGTTCTCAAGATTGTTTCATAATGTTAAATACATTAAAGGTTTTTAGTTTAAGATGGAAAAAAGTTGGATTTATGACTAAGATAGGCCACATCCTAATTATCAAAATGGTATATTGAAATTCATTGAATTTTGCAAATAAGAACTTGAAAGAGAGTGAAATAGATACTATTTTTCTATGTCCTCATTGTTGTTCGGGGAAGAGGCATTCAAAGTGGCATTTAGGCAAGATTTGGTAGAATTTGGTTGTTACAAATTGTATACACAATAAGATAGGCATGTAGAACCATCTACATTTAATTTCGAAGAAACAAGCAATCTCGATGTTGAAGTCGATCAACATACAATTGAAGAACATAGGGATGAAATGTATGAAGTTTTAGAGGACTTGGGTTGCATAAATTTTAACACTAAATCTGGAAATGATGTCTTTAATGATTGTGAGTTGGATGGTGACTTCATGGACACTGTACTCATTATAGAGCAAGAACTATATTCTGGTTGTAAGAAATATACACAACTAAATTTTACTATGAAATTGTTGCATATTAAGGTTTTAAATAATTAGACTAATAATGCTTGAGGGATAAAAAATTCCATTATCTCATCACGAGTCAAAAAAGTAGTTAAGAGCACTTGGATTAGGCTATGAGAATATTCATGCATGTTCTAATGATTTCATTTTGTATGTGAATGAACATAAACACTTGGTTCAATGTCCAATATGTTATGAGTCACGACACAAGGAGAAAAGTCGTGTAACCTCCAAGATTCCGAAAAAGGTTATGCAATACTTCCAATTAAAATGAAGATTACTACTATAGTATTTTTCTCGACATACTGCGAAAGATATGAGATGGCATAAAGAGGTAAGGTTGTAAGAATAGGGAGTTTTAAGACATCCGATTAATGGTCAAGAATGGAAATCCTTTGATAAGATATACCCAATGTTTACACCTCATTTAAGAAATGTGCAATTGGGCTTGGAAAATGATGGTTTTAACCCATTTGGGAACATGAGTACTAATTACATTGTGTGGCTTGTGGTTCTTATTTGTTATAATTTACCACCATAGAAGATGATGGAGCAACTATTTTTAATTTTTTCGACAGACAAACCTAGCCCAAAGTCCCGATTGGGATATTGATGCTTACTTGAGGCCTTTGATTGAATAATTGGAAGACTTGTGGGTTTAAGGGGTTAATTCTTATGATTCAATCAAGCAGGAATCGTTCAAGATGCATGTCACTTTAATGTGGACTATAAATGATTTTCCTACATATGGTTGTATTTCTGGGTGGAGCACAAAAGGTTATAAGGCATGACCAATTTGTTTAGAGGATTATTTTTCATGAGTTTAATTAATAAAATTTCATACCATGGACATAGATGTTTTCTTCCAAAAATCATAAGTGGTGCAAATGTAGAAGTTTTAATAGTCATATAGATACTAGAGACCCTCCATTAGAAAAATATATAGAAGAACTACTTCTTCATATTAGTTGCATGGATTATGAATCCTTTGAAAAAAAAAGCTCAACTTAGTGGAGTAATAAATAAATAAATAAATTTCACATGTATAATAAATATTATACATGTGACAAATCTAAGTTAAATAATTAATCACGTTAAAATTATATTCTGATTTTTTTTAATAAAAATTAAATTCTAAATACATATAATAATAAGCCCTATACATATAACAACACAATATACACTATGACTTAGTGGTCTAGGCACTTAACACTCTCCCAGGAGACCTAGTTTTAAGTCCTGTGAATAACACATTTTTTTTCTTTCTGGAAAATCTTCTTCGACCACCAACGGGTTAGCACAACTTGGTTACAACCAGTTGGAGCCCCAAACGTTTCTCTCATTTTCGGCGATGAAAAATAGCGTTCCTTTTTATCAAAATTCTCATAATTGAATTTCCAAGTGATTTATGGTCCTAATTTGAATAAAAAAACATCATTTTAAATAAAAAGTTAATTAATACGTTCCAATGAATGTGAATAGCGAATTGGAATGATGTTTTTCATGGTTTTTCACGTTTTAATTTACCGAATCAAACAAAAATCAATACTAAAATAATTTATAATTTCCATATGCATCAAAACCGATCCTTTCAAAAAACCAAATTTCAAGGTGCTCGGTAAAACAAAGCAAGATAGAGATCATTTAAAACCTCTCAAGATAGAGGTAATATGTGCCATGATACCAAATGTAAGCATAAATTAATCGACCCAAATGAGGAATAAACAAACTAAAGGGATCGAAAACATGTAAAGCAATGATTTTACCTCTAACAATTGAAATTTTTTTAAAGCTCAAAACTGATCAAAATTGATTTTCTCTCTATATTAGGAACTTCCAAGCTCTTAACAATACTTAAATAAATAGTGTATTGCATTATAATTTTGTGTTGAGCTTAGGGACTATAACACTCCTTTTATAGCCATGCTTTCCATCAAACCATCGAAACTGTTACCAACTTTCAGCCATACCCAACGAGCTTTTCAATGACAAAAATGGTTAGACCACTAAATGATATGTTAAAGAAAAACGAAAATGAAAATTAGAGAGTTTAAAGGGATGATCAGTTATAATAAGTCCATACAATTGACCTTTTAACATAGAATTCAAACTAATATAGTTAATCAAACAATGAAAAAATTGGTAAAAATATTTTATCACGTTTAACAAAAGATTCATAGATATGCAATTTTCAAAGAAGCATAAAGATTCATTGGAGTAAAGGCAAGACTATAAAAGGTTTATGACTAGACGATTCTAGATTAAACTAAAACCAATCAAACTTTGGTGTTGATATGGTTAAATTGTTCATCCAAGAACCGAGGGTATGTATGATTTTTAATCTTTGATTGTTTTAGTTGATTTTACTTC
The DNA here is from genome assembly GCA_037013495.1 of Hippophae tibetana. NCBI lineage: Eukaryota > Viridiplantae > Streptophyta > Magnoliopsida > Rosales > Elaeagnaceae > Hippophae > Hippophae tibetana. The sequence goes on along the minus strand of CM072805.1, from coordinate 24,371,926 downwards.
GAATTTTTCTTGGTTTAATTTTTTAAGGAATCTCATAGTTTGTGATAAAAAACATGATTTCTTAATCAAATTTGTTATTTTTCGTTATTTCTATTTTTATCAAATAATGTTTTTATATGAAAAATGAATTCTTATAATTTTCATAATTTTCATATATAAATATGGGAAGAAAACTATTGAAAACATAAAATTTTAGATAAAAACCAAGGGTTTTTTTGTTCCTACAAAAATTAGAAATGAAAAATCATTTTACCAAACAATTTGTAAATATTTTTTAAATTTTCTTTCTTGAATATCACTAATAAGAATTTTTTTTAAATAATTATTTTTCAAAAGAATCATAACTCATAAAAATTAATGATTTATTCAAAAATGATTAACTAAAAATCTTATAACATGTATTACACATTAATTGAATTAATACGATTCTTCGATGAATTAGAGATGAAACAGAGCATAATTGAAATTATTTATTTTTGAACAATTCAATCTAAATCAGATTTTGAAAGTTTTTAATTCAAAGTCAATTCAATAATGTAATCTATATTAGATTTTTGGATCGAATAAAATCATATTGATATTGAAATTTTTTATGAATTTTTATCATATATAAAAGTTGACATAGATAACATTTAAATTTTAAATTTGTATATTTGTAGTTAAATTTATTACTTATGGTCACAATTGAATAAATCATAAGAATACGAAGTATATCTATACAATTACTAAATTATTATAAATATTTATATTTATTTGTTAAGCCAAAATAGTAATATAATATAATTAGGATATGTATAATATATTTAAATATAACATATTGTAAAATAAAATATGCATTTGTTTATAATTTAATAGTAATTCGGTTCGGATCGGATATAATATATTATAAAATTTGTCAATCCAAATCTGATTTGAATACAAACAGATTGTATACTTTTCAATTCAAATCTGATCAGACATAAAAAAATTGTCAATCTAATCTAGTGAATCGAATCGAATTTCTCAAATAAAATAGATTGATGAATATTTTTTTCATATAACATAAAAAACCACATAGTTTTTGCATGTTCAATATTCAACACATTTTTTTATAACATAAAAATATGTATTTTTTAAAAGAGATTAAAAATAAAATATGTCTTAATGTGTATAATAAAAATATGAGGGTTATATAAACTAAGATTTCCATTTCATTTGGGTCCATTTATTTGGTAGTCGTTGTTGCAATGAATGCCTCTAAACTCTAGGGCTGCAATGGAACAATGTAACAGAGCAAAACAAATTCATTTATAAGGAGAAAATTGATGCAAATTTTATAACCTACAATATACTAGGAATGTGTCTAGATTTTTTTTATTCAAAATTTTATTTTTTATTCCTTTTGTTTTTAATTTGTATATTATAGGTTGTTTATAAAAATATACATATAAATAAAATTTCTTGTACATATTTATTATATGTATGTTTGATAAAGGATTTGTTTTGTATTTAGTAAAATAAGAAATGCTAAGAAAACAAAAAATTATACATATTTTTGTAACAATACTACTTATATAGTGATAAATAACTAATATTAAAAATGGTAATATGGTTTCCTTTTCAAAACAATTCTTTCATATAACATTATATAAGTAGTTGTTTGGACATTTGGACCAACCTGATGCCTGATCCATTCAACTATCCATGCCAAGTTAGCAGCTTGAGCCATAAGATGAGGCATCCTCAAAAGCCCCTCGTGTTCGCAACATACTAATAAGAAAGAGATCGGTCTGAAGAAACCATACTACGTGTAGGGTTGGCCACCAACTCATGATAGGGTCAACCATCAGCTTGAGCTATAGACAATATCAAACCATAAAATGTGGTATTTTTCACCATTTGTATCCCTCTGACATCCATGTATGTATACTATTATTTAAATAGAAGGATCTCTTCAGGAATTTACACATTCAACCAATTTCTCTTACTTCTTTCTAAGTTCTCTCTTTGGAAATCGGATCATACTAAACATTTTGGACCCACAGTAGGGCTTAGATTCTGAGGTCGAGCTTAAATATTTTGACCTAGTATTTTTTAGGATTCACTTCGAGCTTTAAGAGAAGCTTAGGAAATAAAAAATGTTCCCTTCACAAGCTACACCTAAAACTCACAATCATATGTTCCATATCATCGTGGTAGGAACCTGTGATGAAGGAACCTATACATGGAGGGCCTGGAATCAATGGGACCTCAAATAACTTATGCAAAAGGTTTGCTAGAGAGCTACGCAATGCCCTCATATGTACACCTTGGATAAAGTGAGATTTTATGCAAAATTCATTTTCAATGAGAGGGACGAGAGCTTATTTCATCTCGAGGATCCCTTGGTGATCACTTTGAGGATTGAGTCTTACGATGTCAACTTAATAATAATTGACACAAGAAGTTCGGTGGATCTCCTTTTCCTATCCACTGCCAAGGCTCTAATAGAAAAGGAGTTTTACAATATTAAGGAAAAAATCTCTCTATGAGGGCTCAATAGTAGTACCACCTATGTAGTAGGAATGATGGTGCTTCCCGTAGTGGCAAAAGGGATGATAATGATGACCAATTTCGTAATCATCGATGTCCTAGCTCACTACAATGCCATTTTGGGCATGCTATGGATACAAAGAATGAGGGAAATTCTATCCACCTTTCATCAGGTAAGGTAATCAAATTCCCCATTGACGAGGGCCTAGAGGAAATAAAGGGAGACCAAGAGAACGATATGAGTTTCTATAATGCTACCGTGAAGGAGATCACCTATAAGTAGTAATAAAAAAAGGGCCTTCCTCAGAGGAGGTTGGGTGGAAAAAGTCTGGCTAGGTCTATCAATCTAAATAAGATGGGAGATGTGCCAATAGGAGGCAAAGGTGAGAACCACCCCTTGAAACTGAGTGGGGATCTTTCAAAAGAGGTGGAGGACAAACTCTCTCATTTCCTTTAGACAAACTCAGAAATCTTTGCATAGAGTTTGATAGATATGCTTGAGATTGAACCAAAATTTATAATGCACTAACTAAATGTCAATCGGAAGGCTAGACCTATTCAATAAAGAAAAAAGAAATTCTTGAGGGATAAGAATGAGATGATCAAGCATCAAGTCAGCTTCCTTAGGAAAGTTGGGGTTATTAGGGAGGTTAGCTATCCTCTATGGTTTTCAAATGTAGTGCTAGTAAAAAAAGGCATGCAGGTCACCCCATATATGTGTATACTTTATAGATCTAAAGGAGGTGTGTCCTAAAGATTGCTTCCTGTTAAAGATGATTTATGAGTGTGTGTATTAGGTGTCTAACACTAGGTGTCTTAATGGTGTGAGTTGTGTATTAGGTGTCTTAGTGGTGTATTAGGTGTATGTCACCTAAGAGTGTATATAAATAGGTAATCTTCTTAAATGATAATAAGTAGAAAGAATTCTGAATTTACATGGTATCAAAGCATTTGGGTTACAAAATTTGAGAAATTTGTTTTTCCCGTTCAAATTGGGAGCAGATTTTTGGGTAAACACAAATTAGGATTTGGTGCATTTTTGAGTTCCAACTCGGAACACCCTTTTGGAGTGCACATTTTTTCTCACCGCCGGCACAGGGAGGAAGAACAGCCACAGGCCAGCCAAACCCCAACGTTCGGCCACCATACGAGTCGCGAGTGGGCCACACGCATAATCGCGACTTCCGGTCAAAATTTCCACCCATCTCACCGCTGGTACAGGGGGGAAGAACAGCCGCCGACCGACCAAACCCCAAAGTCCGGTCACCAGATGAGCCGCAAGTGGGCCATACGCGCCACCACGACTTTCTGTCCAATTCCACGCGCCGGCGCGTGACAGCGCGTCCGTGCACAATTCTTCTCAGGCAGACCCTGTGCCGCTCTCCGTCGTCCCCCTGCATCATCTGTGGTGATTTGGCACTCATCGCTTGTGATTGTTCAGGTTTGCGTTCTTCCAATTTTGTGTTCTTGTTCGCTGCGTGTTTGGTGACTGCTGTTGTTGGATTTTGTTTGTTCGTTTGCTTGCTGTCTTGTCGTTTGTAAGAGTTATGGCTGAAAAGAAATCTAATGTTGTAACGGATATGGTGCCTGTGATGTCTAAAATCACGGACCATAAGCTCAATGGCTCGAATTATTTGGCTTGGAGCAAGACTATTCGAATTTATTTGAGAAGTATCGAAAAAGATACTCATTTGACTAATGATCCTCCTAAAGATGATTCAAAGCAGACATGGCTTAGAGACGATGCTCGCTTATTTCTGCAGATTCGGAATTCTATTGAAAGCAATGTAATTGACTTGATCAATCACTGTGAATTCGTTAAGGAATTGATGGATTATTTAGATTTCTTATATTCTGGTAAGGGAAATCTTTCTCGCATATATTAGGTATGCAAAGCATTTTACCGTGCAGACAAACAAGATCAGTCACTCACAAATTATTTTATGGAATTTAAAAGGACTTATGAGGAGCTAAATAGTTTGATGTCTTTTAGCCCGGATGTCAAGGTTCAACAAAGTCAACAGGAACAAATGGCAGTCATGAGTTTTCTTGCCGGTCTTCCCTCTACTTTTGAGACTACTAAGGCCCAGGTTCTTTCTAGTTCTGAGATCTCCTCTTTACAAGAGGTGTTTAGTCGAGTACTTCGTACAGAAGGCACTCCACATCCACATGCTCAATTAAACGGTGCTTTGGTCAGCCAAAGTAATAATTATGAGCATGGAAGGTCAACTTATATGCACAGAAATAAAGGAGGCAGTTCGCACGGGTTTGAAACTCGACCACAGGAACTCGGAGGTATTGTATGTCACTATTGTCACAATCCAGGACATACGAATCATGAATGTCGAAAGCTTCAGTACAAACAACAAAAAGGTCACTCAGCTCATATTGCATCCACTTCTGATACTTTTGAAAAATCGGTTCTTATCTCTACAGATGAATTTACCAAGTTCTCACAGTATCAAGAATCACTAAGGTCTTCATCACCCTCTGTCACTGCTATTGCTGATTCAGGTAAATCAAATGTGTGTCTCATTTCTTCATCTTCCAAATGGGTTATTGATTCTAGTGCCACTGATCATATGATAGGTAATTCTAGTCTCTTTTCTACTCTTCGGTCACACACTTCTACCTCTACTGGTACCTTAGCCGATGGGTCACCATCTCGTGTTCTTGGGTCTGGCACAATTACTCCCACTCCTTTGCTTCCTTTGTCGTCTGTCTTACATTTACCTAGCTTATCCTTTAATTTGATATCTGTAAGTCAGCTTACTCGTAATCTTAACTATTGTATCTCATTTTTTCCTGATCGTTGCTTATTTCAGGATCTTATGACGAAGAAGACTATTGGTAAAGGGCATGAGTCTGGAGGCCTCTATATTCTTGACACACCGATACCGAAATCTGTCGCTTGCTCTAGTCTAACCTCTCCCTTCGAGGCACATTGTAGATTGGGTCATCCATCTCTTCCTTTACTGAAGAAACTTTGTCCTCATTTTAGTAAGGTGTCTTCATTAGATTGTGAGTCTTGTCAGTTTTCAAAACATCATCGTCTTAGTTCAAATCCAAGAGTTAATAAACGTGCTAGTGTTCCTTTTGAATTAGTTCATTCTGATGTTTGGGGTCCTTGTCCTATTTTGTCTAAACCTGGATTTAAGTATTTTGTTACTTTTGTGGATGGTTATTCTCGTGTAACTTGGTTATATTTAATGAAGAGTCGTTCTGAATTGTTTTCTATTTTTTGTGCATTTTGTGCTGAGATTAAAACTCAATTTAATGTTTCAATTCGTACTTTACGAAGTGATAATGCCAAAGATATACATCAGCTTTGTTTCAATCTTATATGGTTCAAAATGGCATGCTTCATGAAACTTCGTGTGTTGATACTCCATCTCAAAATGGAGTGGCCGAACGTAAGAACATACATCTTCTCAAAACTGCACGTGCCTTATTATTTCAAATGAATGTTTCTAAACCTTTTTGGGCCGATGCAGTTTCAACCGCATGTTTTCTTATTAATCGCATGCCCTCATCTGTTCTTCATGGTGAGATTCCTTACAAAATTTTGTTTCCTAATAAGTCACTATTTTCGGTTGACCCTAGGATATTTGGTAGCAGTTGTTTTGTTCAGGATGTTCGTCCACATGTTACTAAATTAGGTCCCATGTCTTTGAAGTGTATCTTCCTTGGTTATTCTCGTCTCCAAAAAGGTTATAGATGTTATTGTCCTAGTCTTAACAAATATCTTCTCTCCATTAATCTTACCTTCATAGAAGACATACCCTATTTTTCATCTTCTCCTCCACCTGTATGTCAGGGGGAGGATGGCGATTTTTTAGTCTATTCTATCACATCATCTGAGCCTGTCTTTGATCCAGTTCCTGTTAGGCCTCTTATAACTCAAGTCTACTCCAGATATAGACCTTCTAATTCATGTCCTGCACCTGCTTCTTCGTCATCAGATCCTGTCCTGAACGATGATCTTCCTATTGCATTACGCAAAGGTAAACGTCAATGTACTTATCCTATTTCTTCTTTTGTTTCGTATAATTTCTTGTCGTCTTCCTCTTGCTCTTTTATTGCTTCTCTTGATTCTATTTCTATCCCTAAAATTATTCATGAAGCCATATCTCATCCTGGTTGGCATAATGCAATGATCAAGGAAATGAATGCGTTGGATGACAATGGTACTTGGGACTTGGTTGATTTACCTTCAGGGAAACGGGCTATCAGATACAAATGGGTGTTCACAGTTAAGGTCAATCCAGATGGGTCAGTTGCTCGATTAAAGGCCCGTCTTGTTGCTAAGGGATATGCTCAAACCTATGGAGTGGACTATTCTGACACTTTCTCTCCTGTTGCTAAATTGACATCTGTTCGGTTGTTTATTTCTATGGAAGCTACTCACCATTGGCCTTTGCATCAACTAGATATCAAGAATGCTTTTCTTCATGGTGATCTTCAAGAGGAGGTGTTTATGGAGCAACCTCCTGGTTTTGTTGCTCAGGGGGAGTCTAGGCACATTTGTCGTCTCCGCAAATCTTTGTATGGTTTGAAACAGAGTCCTCGTGCTTGGTTTGGAAAATTTAGTCAAGCTATAGAAACATTTGGTATGATGAAAAGCAAGTCTGACCATTCTGTGTTCTACAAACAATCAGAAGTAGGTATCATTCTTTTAGTTGTGTATATAGATGACATTGTTATTACTGGAAGTGATACTACGGGAATTTCATCTATTAAGTCTTTCCTACATACTCAGTTTCACACGAAGGATTTGGGGATGCTAAAGTATTTCTTGGGTGTTGAAGTCACAAGGAGTAAAAAAGGTATATTTCTATCTCAAAGAAAATATGTCATGGACTTATTAACTGAGACAGGAAAATTAGGAGCAAAATCTTGTAGTGCTCCAATGACTCCGAACATCCACCTTACAGGAGATGGAGAACCCTTTAAAGATTTTGAGAGATATCGAAGGGTGGTTGGAAAGCTGAATTACCTTACCATGACTCGTCCAAATATTGTATATTCAGTCAGTGTTGTTAGCCAATTTATGTCATCCCCAACAGTTCATCATTGGGCAGCGTTAGAGCAAATTTTGTGTTACTTAAAAGGAGCACCTGGACGTGGCATCTTGTATGCAAATCATGGACATACTCATATTGAATGTTTTTCAGATGCAGATTGGGCAGGTTCCAAAGTGGATAGAAGATCCACATCAGGCTATTGTATTTTTATTGGAGGAAATTTGGTCTCATGGAAAAGTAAGAAGCAGAACGTTGTGTCACGATCGACTGCAGAGTCAGAATATAGGGCTATGGCACAATCTACGTCTGGGATAATATGGATATATCAGCTCTTGGATGAAATAGGTCTTAAAACTTCAGTACCAGCGAAATTGTGGTGTGATAACCAAGCTGCTCTTCATATTGCTTCTAACCCTGTGTTTCATGAGCGAACTAAACACATTGAGATTGATTGTCATTTTGTTCGCGAGAAAATTCAGCAAGGGTTGATTTCTACAGGATATATGAAGACTGGAGAACAACTAGGAGATATCTTCACGAAAGCTTTAAGTGGGGTTCGGGTTGATTATCTTTGTAACAAGTTGGGCATGATTAATATCTATGCTACAACTTGAGGGGGAGTGTTAAAGATGATTTATGAGTGTGTGTATTAGGTGTCTAACATTAGGTGTCTTAGTGGTGTGAGTTGTGTATTAGGTGTCTTAGTGGTGTATTAGGTGTATGTCACCTAAGAGTGTATATAAATAGGTAGTCTCCTTAAATGATAATAAGTAGAAAGAATTCTGAATTTACACTTCCCACTCCCAAGTATTGATCAATTGGTAAATTCTTTCGCTAGTTTCTAGTTGATGAGTTTCTTAGATGTATATTCTGGTTACCACTATATCAATATGCACCAGGAAGATGAAGAAAAAACATCTTTCATCACGAAAGAATAGACCTTTTGTTATACTAGGATGAAATTCAGATTAAAAAATACAAGCACCACATATCAACATCTTATTAACAAAATGTTTGTAGATCAGCTAGGGAGGAACTTGGAAGCTTATGTGGATGACATGGTGGTAAAATAAACACAACCTCTGGACCACGTTAAAGACCTAGAGAAGGTATTTTTAGTAATTCAAAGATATGGTATGAAACTTAACACCAAGAAGTGTATCTTTGGTGTTACTGTAGGAAAATGCTTGGTGTATCTTATATCGTCCTGAGGGATCAAGGCCAGCCCAGACAAGATACAAGCTTTAGTAAACATGAAGCCACTTAAGAATAGTGAAACTGAACAGATTCATCTCTATATGCACGAATAAGTGTTTTCCATTCTTTAATATGTAAGTCATCCTTTCAGGATGAGGGCTGCGACAAAGCCTTTGAGGAAATCAAAAAATACTTGAGTAACCCCTTGTCCTGGTTAGCTCTCTCTCAATAGAGACACTTTATTTATACTTGGCAGTGGCCCTTATACTTGCAATGTCGTACTCCTAGTAGAAAGAGACAAGGTTTAACACCCTATCTACTACATCATTCAAATCCTAAGAGGTGCTTAAAGTAGATACCCAACCCTTGACAAGTTCTCCTTTTCCCCTCAAAGTCAATGCACGAAAGCTCATACAGTACTTTGACTTATACACAGTGGTTGTGGTTACTTCCCTACCATTGAAAAGCATACTATTGAGACCAAAATTAGTGGGAAGGCTGACATAGATCACAATAGAATTGGGATAATATGACACTAAATACATGGTAAGAACAACTATAAAGGTACAAGCTGTGGCTAAAGTTTTGATCAAATTAAGCGAGATGCTAGAGGTTGTCAATGATAAGGAGTAGAAGAAAGTGCATGAGGTAGCAAGAGTGCTCAAAATTCTCCATGTTGGAGATCAAGAAAAATAGCTCGAGATAAGAAAGGTAACGCCGATGCTTTAGTCATTTTGGCATCAGTACGAGAATCCAAGCACAACCGAGTAGTATTAGTAACGATCCTGGCAGAAGCAACCTTGGAGAAATATGAAAAAATGGTTGGGTGTGTGGATTCTCCCACCAATAAATGGTTCACCCTGATCTATAACTTCCTAGAAAAAAAAAGAACACCCACCTAAGGATCACAAGCTTGCAAAGGAAAACAAATCCAAGGTAGGCCAATACATAATCGAAGTAGGTAGGCTATATAGGAAAACTATACTTGGGCTTGGGCTTTTGTATATAGCTAAAGAGGGAGCTGAAAGATTGTTGTTTGAAACACATGAGAGGGAGTACGACTCTTTCGGGTGGAAGGATATTGTCACAACAGATTATGAGGTAGGGTTATTATTGGAACACTTTGTTGAAAAATTGTACATAATGCTTTGTGAAATGCGATAAATGCCAAAGGTTTATCCCATTGTCACACACGTATGATATGGGGTGAGTTCTTAGCCCTTCTACAAGTGGAGGCTTGACATAGTACGACTCCTACCCTTAGCCCTTCTACAAGTGGAGCTCGTCATTGATAACGGGAGGCAATTTACGGGGCATAATATTAAAGAGTTTTTCCCTTAAATACAACATCAAGATGTTCCACTCAATTCCATATTATCTCTAGGCCAAAGGTCAAGTAGAATCCTCCAACAAATGAATTATCAACCTACTAAAGAAAAGGTTGGAGATGGAAAAAGAAGATGAGTTGAAAAGATGACTAGTACATTATGAGCTGTCAGGACTAGCCCTCATGAAAATGCTAATGAGACCCTATTTTCCCTGGTCTATAGGACTGAAACATTAATACCAACTAAGGTTACAATACCAACTACTAAGTCGGTCATGATAGTGGAACAAAATGAGGTAAGTAGAACAATCGAGCAGACCCTCGCTGAAGAGAAAAGAGATGCATATTTAAGAACGATGATTGGGTAAAAAAGAAAAGTAATAGATTATTACAACAAGGTCATGTGCTTCAAAGAATTTTCCATTGGTGATTGGGTTCTCAGAAGGGTCTTCCCTAATAAAAAGAAAATTGATGGTTGGTAAAATGGGTGCTAAATGGGAAGGGACCTTACCTAATAACTGAAACAACACTATGAGAGGCCTACTTGTTAAGAAACATCAATGGAGCCAAGGATGGCAATAGCTAGAATGCTGGACATTTAAGAAATATTACTTCTGATGTATCTCAATTCAATACTCTCATTTACCATTATTGTATGCACACTTAAAATAAAAACATAGGTAGAACTTCCTTCAACAAATGGTTCTCTCCCTGAAGCCTTCTACTATTACATGTCACGGGTTTATCACCATGGTTAAGAACTAGGTACACTACCCGGAAACATGCAAAAAATTCATAAGTTGCTCACCTCAGTTAGAAACTAGTTTGTCCCTTTCACTTTGAAGGAAGAGTTGATCACCTTAGTCAGGAACCAAATAGAGCTCCCCCTTCCACTATTACATGTCAAAGGTTGATCACCTCAGTTAAGAACCTGGTAGACCACCCTGACACTTGCAAAAAATTCATGAGTTGTTCACCTCAGTCAAGAACTAGGTTGGCACTGTAACATTGAAGAAAGAGTTAAGCACTTTAGTTAGAAACCAGCTAGAGCTCCCTTTTCAACTATTACATATCATAGGTTGACCACCTTGGTTAAGAACTAGGTAGATTGCCCCAAAACGTGTAAAAAGTCACTAGTTGTTAACCTCAATTAGGATTAGTTAGTCAAACTGCATCAAATTATCGACTGTTTGGATAAAACTAGTTTGAGATAATTTTAGTAATTAACAAACATTAGTAACAAATCTCTGTGGGAATGATATTTTACTTATCATATTATTACTTCTGACCGTGTATACTTGCACGATTTTATGTTCTCCAAAAAGAGACAACATTTTTCATAGAGGTTGGTCCTTATCATCGACTCCCTTCTGTAAGATCATTATTTGAACCGAGGAGGGGATGTTCGATGACTCTATAAAAGTAGAGTAATTAGCAAAATTTCTAAATTAATATTTACTTATTTTATTCAATAAATTTTATTTTGGGGCTAAACTTATTAAAATATTAAATTTTAAGTTAAAAGGGATGAAAATATAATTTCTAGAATTTTTGGAATTTTTAATGCTTGACTAATCAGAAGTTACCACGTGTCCTACCATGCAAGGAGAAAGCTAACAGGACAAGACATGTGGATGCCACACAAGCAAGGACAACGAATCATAATACACCGTGTGTGAGGAATTACGAACCACGTGTCACATCTTAGCACGACGTCATTTCGAGTTTAAGCGTGGTCAAACATTCACGCCATGTGTTGCCAATCTACTCGTCTAACTGATCCACCCGTGTGCCACGCCATCCATTATCATGAATCATGTTGTGCCATGTGTCACTCACTCAATATGGGTTGACTCGGATCGGTCTCACCTGCCACGCGTTACGCTTTGATTCGCACTAATTTAACTTGTTTGTTTTTTAATATTTATCAAAAAATTATAAAATATTTTCAATTTTAATTTTAATTGATAATATCATTGCCATTTTTGAAAAATTAAATCATGATATTTCTAAAATATTGATATTTTAGTCCATGATAATTAGAACCTAACAACAAATGCGTATGCAACTTTCACGTGTCCTTCTTATCTTTCATTTTTTCCCACTTTTTTATAAAGTTTTTTCTCACTTTTTTTTTCTTCTCACTTTTGAATATATATGTACCTCAATTTCTTCGGAGCAAAAGGTGTAGAAATAAAACTTAAAAAATTACATAAAATCTTTCAAAATTTGTAATAATAAAAATAATATTTAATTTTATGTAGTTTATAATTAAATAGATTTAAATAATTATAATTCAATTTGAACAATATTTAATATAAAATAATAGATTAATTTTTTTAATAATTAAAATATAGCAATTAGACACAAAATGTATTATTTTTATGCTATAATTTTTAAAAAATGTTAATTTTTTTGAATTTTTAGAAAATATTATTTTTGTTAGCTCCCCTGCAAAATATCTAACGCTAAATCAGTGTGTTGGAAAATTTTGCTATATATAATGACCGTAAAAAAGAATTAAGTTGTTTGGAATATATAACTAGTACGTTCTTCAAATCTACTTTAGTTCTTGAAAAACAAAGTTACACTTTCAATTAGGATTGATAATGCAGCCTATTTGTTTCACTTATTAATATGTTAATGATATTATTGCAGTAATTTTTATTATTATCATAATAAAAATTCATGAAATATTTATTTTATCTTTATTATTAATTACACCTTAATGTCACTATTATTAGATAAAATTGTCATTACCAAACTATGTTTATGGCAATAATATTTTGTTAATATTATTATCTCTTACTATAAGGTTTAATTGTATGACATAATCTATTTTATAAGTAAAGTTTCATTTTAACCACTATTAGGAAAAAAAAACATATGTTTATTTTTCGTACAATGTATATAAACATTTTTTTTAATATTGTATTAAAATGAATATAAGTTTTTTTTACTAAGGGGGATTAAAATTGAAACCATACTGAATAACTAGGTCATTTATACATGAGATAGTTACTATAATCTATTCTTTTTCTTTTTTTTGAAACTAGGAGTTGTTGGTTCCAAAATAATATATGTCCATCGTTCGTTTGGATTTGAGAAATTGTATGTAGTTAAGTTGTGATGGTGTCTGATGTAGTATTTCTAATGTAATTGAATGTTTTTATATGCATGTCTAATAGAACAAACAACTTAAAGCAATTTTATGGTGTGAACTTAGTAAACAATGAAAACAATTTTAAAATCATTGTTGTTAGTCCTAACATATGGTATTTTAGGTTAATAAAATTTAAAATTAATGTATCTTTTGAAACTTAATATTAAAAACATTAGAAACTACAATACAAGAGTTAAAATAAAAAGATTGATAAATAAAATTCATTAGCAAATAGGGGAATAAAGTTTCTTGACTCAATTCAAACCAAACCACATTCTTATATCAAGGATGAGTAATACTACATTTTTAAATTTTTCTCCTATCTTCCTTTTTTTTCCTAGGGAATTTGTCTCCTATCTTACTTCTATGTATTTTCTTCTCCCTCCTAAAAATTAATATCAATTATTCTCTTTCTTTATTTTTACATTAATACTATTTTTTTTCTATTTATATTCGAGTTTTAAATCATATATATTTTACATTTTGAAAGTAAAACTTTTTTCTAAAAGAAAATGAAGAGTAATACGTTGATTTATTATATAAATAAAATATTAATTAATTTACTTATTTTAATTTACATTGATTATTTTTATATTAAATTATTATGAAATAATTATTATTTAAGAAAAACTCAAATGATAAAACAAATATATCACCTATCAATATATATCATAAGCTTCAGTCACACGGATGAATGGTTTAGGAAAATATAGTTTTCTCTAAATAATGTTTTTTTTTTTGTAAATAAGTGGTTTAAGTGGATAGCTTAACTTTTTTTTATTGATAATTTTATTTTTAATCTCTCTCAAACAAGTTCAACATATGTTTAATTTTTACAACATTTTGAATGTGATTCTATATTTTCATCATTTATTTCATAATTGATCACATTTTAATCTTTATATTTATAAAAATTAAATTAAAAGTATAGTTTTTATGAAAATTAAAAATATATGAAAATGTATAAAATAATTAAACATATATTTTTTAAAGAAATTAATCAAATAAATTAGTTATATACTAAATGTAGCAAATTCTTAAAAAAAAAAACAGAGAGAAAGATAGAAAGAAAAAGTATTGAATACCTAGAGTTTAATCTTTTAGATTTGATCCAATGGCTTACATGTTGTATCCTATATCTTCATACAAGGTAGAAATTAATACCAAAAATAATTAATGTCAGCTTCATATTCCTCTCCCTGGCGACGGTGGATTGGTTGCTGCTCAGCTAATAATAAAAGTGGGTCAGATGGCAACCAGAGTTCCCCCAAACACTTCAATGCAATTTTATTATGCCAACATAATAATTACCTTCATCTCTGAGGTCTCATATCATGTACATATATGTAAGAGTTTCAATGAAGTGTTCAGGAGAACTCTAGGGGACAACTGACATATATCACAATACACTCTTGTTCAATCTTATGTGATTTTAAAAACCAACATATTCAGGCAAGTATATATAGTTTTTTTCTACGTCAAAGTATTAAAGATGATCAACCGTCCTCGCTGCTATATGAATATTAATCATATCATCATGATGAACCTGGCCACTATTGAAGGACAGATGAAGATCAACAAGGGTATGCACATAAAAAGGTACCCAAATCTCTCTGAGCATCTCGCATGTGTTCTCTTTCGGGTGTCCTTTTCAATATTTTTTTTCCAGATTTCAACGTGTATAAAAGCGCATAATTTGATTCATGTGTCTCTGAGCAAAGGCCAGTTGATGGTGACAAATCACCTTCAATATTATTCTCAGACTTTGAAGGTAGAACTAATCTCGTCTAGGTTCATTAATTTCTCTTGTGTTATGACTGATGAAAAAGATAAACCAAATTAAAGTACGTGTAATTAATAAATGGACCAAATTAAAATTAAGAAACAAATTATATAGACAGAGATATTATTCAAGGTAATATTTATTATTACTTGATTTTACTCTTCATTAATTATATTGCTTTTTCTCTAACTCCGGTTAAGTATTTTTTTTAAAAGATACATTAATTTTAAATTTTATTTACCTAAAATAACACATTATCATATATTTCAATAATAATGAATCATAATTAAATATCTACAGAATATATATATATTTGCAATACTAATAATTCTAACAAGGTATTATTTTTAATTGCAGCTTCCTAGCTCCTTTATGTATTATTATGATTATTGGTAAACTCTATTCAAGCTCCTAATTAATGTTTATCTTCATTCACATATATCCTAGCTAGGTATTGAACCCTCCTAGCAGCAGTATGTATTGTTGTATAAAATCAAACTAACTCTAAAATAACATATATGTTATCCATAGGGGGCATATATGTACATATCTACGTACACTTTATACCAACTATACACACTACTTAATGTTTGATCCTAGTTAAATATCTCCCTTAAAATATAAAAATTTATAACGCTTATTCTTAAACTTGCAAGTTTGGGCATTAAGTGTAACGGTTTATAACTTTATAGTCACTAAACATGCTACTTTGATATTTAATTTGATATTTAATGTGATACTCTGCAATTACTTTCAAACCAAATAATATAAAACTTTTTTAGGATTAGGTTAATCAAGATGAAAATTTGAGGATCATGAAATTTTTTAACTTATTATCATGTTTGATTTATAGTAATAGGAATGATAATAGGAATGATTATACGTTCATTGATTTGGTTATTAATATGAAATTAAATGTCACTACTACAATGTATGTTTTTGGTCTCAAAATTTTAGCCTCAGTTATTTTAAAAACCGAGGTCATAGGGTTTTGGTCACGGTTTGATAAAAACCGAGGCTATAGTGTATACATATAGTCTCGGTTTTATCAATAACCGTGGCTATAAATTAATTTACAAAAACTATTTAAATATATATAAAAACATTTATATAGAAAAATTATTAAATAACTATGATTATAATTAAAATAATATAGAGTTTTCAATATTAAAATACTATGTCATTCATTTAAAAAAATACAAAAATTATTTTATAATTTTTTTTATTTTTCTCTATTATTAATCTTTTTTTTTTCTTTTATCATATATATATATATATATCAAATTTTTACATCAAATTTTTTTTCACTCTTTATTTTTTTACTCTCTTTCTTTTTTTCCTATCTTTTTTTTTACATTTTTTTTCTAATTTTAATATTACACTAATTAAGTAATATATATATATATATATATATATATATATATATATATATATATATATATATATATAATATTAATAACATTAATTCCCCAGCACATTTAAGTAATATATATATAATATTAATTACCAACTTAATATATATATATATATATAATATTAATTATCAACCAAGCAATATATATATATATAATATTAATAAAATTCCCCAGCTAATATATATATATAATATTAATTACCAACTTAATTAATATATATATATATATAATATTGCCTGCGTTAAGTTATAATATATATATATAATATTAGTTAATATATTACCTACCCAATTACCCGAGCCCTAATCTTCCAGAATTGTTTTTTTTTAAATCGGCGTCTCAGATCCAACTCGCGTAACTTGATTTCTCTCTGAGCAACACCACGCCGCGCCACGTCTCAAGATATTGTCGACGAACTCCTCTAATAGATCTTCCTTTCCAACACCTCGCTCGACATTAAAGAAATTATTTTCCCTAACCTTTCTTCTTCTTTTCTCTCTGACTTGTTTTTGTTCATATTCTCCTCTTCGCAACTCAACGCCCGACCCTGTCATTGTTGGCAACTCAACTTCAGGTAAGTATAATACCCTGTTTTTTACTATATAAAATCATATATATATTAATGAAGCTTGAAAAGAACCTTTTCACCGATTAATATGGATTAAGCTGTGGTCCTAACTCCTAACTTTCAAGTGCATTATAAAGAAACCTTAAGAAATTAAGTCACAAGCGTCTCTATGCATTCAGAAGAAAGTGATAGCTAGATTGTGATGGCTTACAACGATTAAAATTCGCTAAACCAAACAAACAATATTCATCATCTGCTAAATTCAGATTTTTATATTTTCCTTATTTTTAATTTGTTAATCACTTTCAATCCAATGCCTCCTCTGTTTGGTCTCTTCAATTGTGTTATCAAATATAATTTTTTGCTTTAATTTGGTCCTGACAAGTAGACTTGTTGAACTAATTTGTTTGTTATATATATATATATATATATATATGTGATAAAGTTATAAATGGTGAGGATATATGTAACAAAATTAAAACCAAAAAGTATTTCTGATAATAATTTAAGGATATGAATTACAATGTATAAAATGTTATGAGTTTTCTTGTTAAGTTATAAATTTGGGAATATATTTGATGAAAGATAAAACTTAGAGATTTGTGATAATATAGTGAGTCCCTGATTAACTAACTATTTCTCTACTGCATTATGCTATCATAATCTACATTTTCTGTTTCTTTTCTAGTTTTATGTTGAGCTTTTTAAAACTTTTTTTAGGTTTTTTTCTTTTTTTAAATGAAAAATCTTTGTTTAGGTTTGAGCTACTTGAATATGCTTTCTCTGTTTTCGTGTTACTTGGAAAGAAGAAATGAAACCAAAAAAATGGAAAAAGAAAAAAAGTTATGAAACAGGGAACCAAAAGACCAATATCATAATTAGTTTAATAGATTCCATCATACACCTCCTATAATATACATCTAACACTTATCAACCATTAGATTTTTTAAAGCAATCTCATCTACATAATTGATTTTAAAAATTATATATATATACACATACACACATATAAGATGTATTATAAAATTTTCCAGGATACTATCATATTGCTTTTAAAAATTTAATAGTCTTCTAGTCGGCTTGTATTAAAATCTATTTTAATCAATCAATTTCATATTTTTTATCCAATAGACAGTACTCCATGAATTACCTAGTAACTTGGTAGCTTAATTGGTTGAGTTTGCATCTCTCAAAATAAAGGGACCTTGATTGAATATCTCCAATCTCACTCCACCTCATCAAAATAGTGGTTATCAATTGATATTAAAAAAAATAACACTTTCAATTTCATGTCGAAAGTTTCAACCAATATTGTTTGATTTTAACCCTTATCCAATTGCAAAACTAGCAATTATTGTTATTAATTATTTAATTAGGTTGTGATTGCTTGTAATTTCAAAGTTTTGAAACTGTTAAGGTAGGGTAGCATATTGAGATGCATAAAAATTTCATTTGATTGTCATAATCTTTTCAATCCAAGTGTTTACTTGTATTTTTTCCTTCTAATATGTTTTTCTAACCAATACATGTGTTGTGTCATTTAGAATGGATAAGTCTTGGATGCATAAGCCAAGAGTTTCACAAGATTATTTAGAAGGAGTAGAATCATTTTTGAATTTTGCGTGGTTGAATGCTACAGACGATAAGCCTATTCGATGTCCTTGTAAGGACTATTTTCAAAATAAAATTTGATGTTCTTGTAAACATTAAGTTCAATGTATCTTCACAAGTAACTCTTATTTATTTTTCTTATGTATCTTCACAAGTAACTCTTACTTATTTTTCCTTCTTTATATAGAGTTCATATTATGTTCAATGGTCATCAAAATCGAAGGTCTCAAGGTTTACCAATATGGTATAGAATGAGAGTAAGTTATAAATGCATGGTTTAATAAATTAATATATTTTTAATTAGATAATATATATTAAGCTTACAACTCAATTTTCGTTCTAATGTACAGTGTCCTAAGCAAGATGATTTGGTAACATGTGGGTATTATGTCCTTATGTTTATGAGGATAATTATTGCCAATCCACTTGTTTCTATTATTGACTTGGTAATAATTTAAGTAATTTGGTGCATTTTTATTTCTTATTTTATTCATGATTTCAATTAATTAATCAAAATAGGTGGTGAATTAGCTAACAATATGTTAAAATGTGTGTACATTACAGCTTAATCATGAAGGAACTTACATCGATACTGAAGTTGATGAGATGCGAAATGAGTGGACAAAATTCACAAATCGATTCTTACAGTTATAACTCACCATATAGTCAAATAAAACGCTAAGGTGAATGATGTGGGATGTTCATGATTGGTTTTTTAAACGAAAATTTGGAATTTCTTTTTCATTTTTAGAACACGTAAAGAAGACTCCTATATGTTCTGGATGTTGTATATGCATGCTAATATTCATATAATCTGGATGTTGGTATGCTCACTCATCCCACACTCATTAGGAATACGTTGTAATTTTTTCTTCGCATATTTATATAATCATTTCTATTTTATTTATTTAAAATCAAAATGTTTATTTTCTAATTTTGCATCATTTATAATTTATAAATTTATTTAATATTTATAATTATTTTTATTACACATTCAAATAAACATGATAATAGTAAGATTATTTTCATTAAATTATATTCTTGTTGACATTCTCATTTTTATTAAGTTTTTATTATACAAAATCAAACATTGCCTTAAATCTCATATAGTATTTTTGGTGTGTTATTCTATATGTGATACAAATACATAAGAACTTTTAATGCAACTTTTTTCACATTTACAATTAGTTTTACTCGTGTTTGACGCATATTCAAAATACCTTATAATAATAATTAACATATTATTTTCTACAAGAACCCTTTAAAATGAAGTTTTATATTGGTTTGTTGAATCAACTTAGACGTTTGACTTACTGTTCTTATATTTTTAAACCAAACATCAATACTATCTTTTTGATCCACTTCAAGCTCAAAAGGTGTATCAAATATGATACTATATGTATATATTCAACAAAAGTATTTAAGATTTATGCAACTTTGGTGTGCTTTGGAAAAAATATAAATGTTGGACAAATCCTAGTTGGGCTTTAAGCAAAGAGTTCATTAACAACGAAAATTTGTGGACATGGAACTTTCAATTTTCAATTAATTAGGTATTAATTGTTTAAGAGAACTCTTGTATGGATAAGAGATAAGACATGAAAGGAGGCAGAAAATCATCAAAATCAAATCAAAATTAGTAAGACTATTCATGGTTTTTTCATCACTTTTGGATGAGTGAGAACCATATCTATTAAGTATCATATTAACTATAACCATTTCTATCTAATTATCTATCTCTCTTTCCCCCCCTAATTTCTCAAATTTTCAATCCTTAAATCTAACATCATTTCTTTGTCAATCTTATTCTCTTTCCACATCTATTCATTACATAACATTGTTAAATGAGGCCAAACACTTCAAGCTCAAGTAATAAAATTTGATAAGTAAGTAATCGTTCTCACGGAGATTTTTTACTATAGTTTGTTTAGTACTAAAATTATCTCTCTCTGATTTTATCCAAAACGATCGTTGATTTGAACAAATTTAAGAAAAGAGTTTTTAACAAAATAAAAGAAATATAGGATTGCAATTTTTTCACCAAATTAATCAACTCAAATCATGTTATTTTCTTTTGATTTATATTTTTTTAGTACATTTAATTTGTCAACCGAAAACTTCTAATTTTATTCATACATCTCTTCCGAGCTCTATATAAACACACCTCGTTAAATTAATTCACTATATTCCTATGAGAATTAAATTCAACAAGATTCATTACGTTCTAAGTTCTCAAATGGCCACATATACAATTAGGGTATATTCCTATCCTTCATCATACATGTCATTCTATTTATGAGCAATATACACAAAAATGCCTCTTCCAAGTTTATTTAAGTGCCACAGATCATTTGATAAAATTCGTAAATAATCAAAAGCATTAAGCACAAAATAGAATAAACAAATCGAATGTCTTATAAATCTTCCAAAAATAATTAAAATCAAACCATCATAAATTTAAATAAAATGAAACCCTAGAAAAATTAAATTACTTCATAAATTTAAAAATTAAATTACAGTAGATAAAGAAATTGCGATGAATAACAAAGAAAAATTAAATCATTTCGTATCGTGAATATTTGGCACACGCAGAACACAACAGAAGCAAAAAATGGCTTCTGTGTGTTCCACAGTCCACCCCCGAATACTACTAAAAATCTTAAATTCTAAACTCCCCAAAAACCTTTTTACTCTATCATACTATCCCCTATTTATAACATCAAATTTCTAAAAAAAATACATTTAAAAATATTTTTTTAATAATACGCAGGAGAGAGAGAAGTGTGGGGAAAATAATAAATTAATACGTATGAGGGGACAAAACTAGTATCGAAAATGTTATTTTAATTCACGCGTGAGAGACAAAGCAGAGGCACCGTTTCGATTTTTTTTTAATTCAATATGCTTGCCACGTGTCAGCGTTTGATTCGCTGCAAGGATTAATACGGACATGTGGCAGCATTTCATTGGCTGCGGTAAACGATTGCACGTGATGTCATCGCACGGGGTAATGTCGCGAGGAACGTGGGAACAGCTGTTGAGACGGGTGCATTATTCTACGCTTTTGCGTTCACCCAAACGTGCCAGGTGGCATCACATGATTTGCTGAAGGGGAATGTGGGACACATGGCATACTTTAAATGCCTGGAGGGAACGATTGCACGTGCTTCCGCCGCACGGGATCACGCCCTTTGGCAGACGCGTAACCGACACGTGGGCCCCACCCTACACGACAGCCTGCATGACAGGTGGGACCCACTGGCACGCCGAGCTGCGTAAACCCTGAAATCCACGTTCACTCTCTTTTGTCGCGCTTGCAATCCACGCACCTTATCGTATCCGTTGATTTTCTGATCGAACGGTCGATGTCGCACGTAAATAATGGTGTACGTGGCTTCCTTTTCCTGCACAGAATATATATTTTCTTAATTGCATTTTGCCCCACAAATTTAATTCAAATTACATTTTAAACTTTCTTTAATTACAATTCAACCCTTTTCTAATTTAAATTAAATTCTAAAACTTTTATTAATTAAAATTAAGCCTAATATTAATTTAAATTATATTTTAGACTTTTATAAATTGCAATTATGCACTCTTTTATTTGAAATTAGATTTTTGGACATAAATTTGCAATTGAGTACGTTTTTGATTCAATTTATTTAATTTTCTTAAAAATATATTCCTTAACATATAAAGAGAAAATACTAATTTATTAAACTAAAATTAACTAAAAATATGAAGAACATATCAATTATAATTAATAAATATATGAAAATAAGTATATAAAATACAGTTATCAACACCCCCAAACTTAATTTTTTGCTAGTCCTCGAACAAAAGGAAAGAAATAAAACAAAGATAACTGCATTTAAAATAGTGATTTTCAAAATAATTCTTTTTTAGTCATTCCAAATTACATAACTCAAAGAAATAAAAGAATTTTATCTAAGTATCAAAATCAATTTAAAAATATATTACATTTTCACAATAAATTTTAGTATGTGTGTGAAGGTCTTTTCATATTTCATTACATGCAATCCGGATCAGTTTATGCAAATATAAAATCAAACAGATTTAAATGAAATCACAAATCTCATAAGTTTATTTTTCAATTCTCTCTCCACTAATGTAGAAAAACACAAACAAAAATCAATAGGACTTTAATAAGTTTGTAATGTACGGCTTAGGTAAAGGTAGGGTAAAGGATATATTTAGCTCAATTATTCCTAAACACATCATTTTAGGATTGAAACAAGAGATCTTCTATCATCAAAATAAATACTTCCCAATTTGGGATTTAACATCACATACAATAACCATTTTTTTTCTCTTTTTTTTCTTTTCTGTTTTTTTTTTCAGAATTTTTTTTAGTATCCTCTTTTTTCTGATATATGTTTAAATATTTACTAACAATTGTCACATGTTAGTGAGATAAAAAAATAGATATATCTGCATATATATATATATATATATATTAAATAGGCTTTTGAAATGAGATAAAAATATATATATAGACTTTGAAGCTCAAAGGGGCATACTACGGATAAAGCATGTGAAGGTAGATAGAAAGGCTCAAACGATCCAAAGATGGCCTAAATAATTTTATTAGTTAAATGTTTTCTATAATTTCGCCTCGACAGAAAATCAAACAAATTCTAAGAACTGTGACACCACAAATATCAATCGAATTCCAAACTCACATAAACCTTCTCTAAATTATCATAGAAACTCAAAATTCAAGACAAGTGATCATAAATATTTTAATTTGTAAAAATTAAACTTATGTAAAAATTATTCATCGCTTACACAATATTCAAATTTTTCAAGGATCTATGCATCATTTAAACCAAAGAAATAAAAATAAATCACTATTCATAGCAAAATATCTTCATTCAACCAAACAAAAAAAAATTCACAAGCAAGAAACTTTTTACCATTGACCTAAACTATCTATATTGATTAAAAGAATAAAATTGCATCAATTAAATAAAATTAAGCAAAATTGAAAAAGTTATTACATAACTTTTTTACTATTCATTGAAACCATTATCCAACACTGATGAGCAAAATCGGCATCACCGATTCTGCCAATACTTTAGTTTTATATTTATAAAACCCTCGCAAGTGCACGAATCATTTCATAGAAAATGATAAGTATACTCTATACTACTAAGGTCGATCTAAGGAAGGAATATATGTGGTTTTTAATTTATTATTCAAATTTTTAAAAACGAAATGAAATCATAAATATCCTATCACGATATTTTGAGGTTTTATGTTTTTAATCGAATAACATGAATATAAACATAGATACAGATTCCATAAACATTTATACAAATTTTATCTTTTATAATAGTTGAGTATTTATGGATATAATAACAAAGTTAATTATGCTTGCTCATATTATTTAGGTTATTAAAGATATAAATTGATATTTATTGATTCTCTCTTTTTTATATGAATACCACTTTTGGTGAGGTTAAATATTCTTTGTTAACTAAACAAATCAATTAACACCTATGGGTAAGGTTGATAACTAATTTGGTTAATTAAATTAATTCTTTTTTTTCTAAGATATTGAAAATAAACGATTTAAATGCCACCTTTGGTAGGGTTAGATAGTTTAAACTTTATTCAAGGTGTCCAAATTAAACCTAAGAATTTAATTATCCAAGTACAATCTTTCAAGTTTTAAAACTACTACTGAAAATATTTTGTCAATACATTTTTAGATAATAATTTTTATAAAAACTTTTGAAATAGAGCTTCACTCTAACTACCGGACGATTGTACCAACAAATAAAAGAGCACTACTCTAAATCAGGCCGGATAACTAAACCTTAAAATCTAATTTTTAGATTTAAGTTTGTAATGAAAAATAATATATTTCTCTCTAACATTCTTAATATAAAATCTTGAATAAAAACAAAATCAATTCATTTTAGAAATATTTACCTATTTAAGATTTCGCAAGCATAACAACGTTATTATTATATCATGTTTACAAACAGCTAGCAATGTTAAATTTAATCACAAAAAATTAAATTAAATATAACATATAAGAATAAAACATAAAAAATAACTGTAAAGAAAATAAAATCCTTATAGTACTTTGATGCTACTTCTGTTGCTGGAAAACCTCCAAACAGATTTTGCACTCCCATTTATTGAATCAAAAAGCAAATAAATTACAAAAACATAGGAGAGAAAGAAAGAGAGAAGAAGATGTGTTTATAGGTGTGTTTTGTTATGAAGAGAATGTAGATATTTATAGGTGAGTAAAGGAAGAAAAAGTTTGTGAAAAAATGATTAAAACTGGAGGAAACGTAGAGTAGTGAATGATGATGTCATTACTGATGTCACGGTAGATGGGGTGCGGCGGCGCATGCGGAATAGGGTGCAGATGGGCGGCGACGTGTGTGGGAAGGAGCACGGGCGCATAGAGGCACATACGGACAGGGAAATGCGGCACGCGGCTAGGCATGCTACGCGCGGTAGCCAGCACGATTGGGTGGTTGCTTGCGTGATTTTTTTCCTTTTTGACTCATTTTGTCCAATTTTTCCGTCTTTAGTGATTTTTCCCCTTTTAATTTATGAATATATTTGTGATGTATTGCCTCCGGTATTTTTCTTTGATTATTAAAGTTACTTTTTAAGCGAAAATACCTAAAAAACAATTAAAATACCAGTGATTCCAAAAATATAGATTTATATAGAAATATGATAAAATCATATAAACATATATATTTTTAATCAATTAAAGTAAATAAAATCATGGTAATTTTAGTGTTTTTTGAGCACTCATCACAACCCTCAACCAGCTTCTTGCTAGTCCCTTAAGAAGAGAAACGATAAAAACTAAAAATTAAACTATCCTAAATCACTTTCGTGGATTGATACGGTTGCATTTAGCCTATGCAATAAGCCTTTAAACCCCTAGGTTGCCCTAGTGGACGAGTTTGAGTCTCGTGAAGGTTTTTAGTAATGATAGCCACAAACATTGAACTAAATGTAAAAATTAAAAGAAATAATAAAAATAACAACTTAAAAACTAAAATTACAAAGAAATTAAAAATTAACTTTTTAAAAAAAATAAAAGAAAACAACATGAAACATAACACAAAAATGTCTCATACTTTTAATCTCCTTTAAGATCAAAATTAAATTCTAAAGCATAAGTTATTTCAATCTTCTTAAAGAATCATGATTTATTATACTAATTAGTCAAAAATCATTTTCATATTTCATATAAAAAATGTATCAATTTAATTTCACCAAATTTTAGTGTCTAGAATCCAAATTTGCTTCGACTCTATTCCTCAATAGTTAATACTCTCAAAACACTGAATCCTATGGGTTCAAACACTCATACTAATTTATATGCGAAAAGGGTGTATGTATAGAATTGAACTAATATGTTCGCATATATATAAAGAATAAAGGCTCAAAGTGTTATTTTGACGTTGATCTCATGAAAGGAAACAAATATATAAATTATAAAGATATTATATATAAAAATTATTTTCATTCATAAATCAAACTCATTAAGAAATATTTTTTTCAAGATATATGCCTTTTACAAATGAAGAAAGTGCAATGACTTTTTAGGGAATTATTTCCTATATCTTTCTTTTGTAATTAGCCTTTACTCTCAAATTTGTAGGCAATGTGGGTCATAGTATGTAGATTATACTATATATTCTTTATCTCTCTATTTTTTTTTCTTTTTTCTTTTTTCTGAAGATATTTTTTAATATATATATTTTTTAGAGAGTCAACCCATGTACACATTGTACATTTTTTTTAGGATTTTGGTGAGTGGTTAATTTTGTGGCTTTTCTATTTGATTTTGGTTTAGGTCACCCCATATATGGCTTTTTATTTTTTGTAATAGTCATGCACGAATGAGATAAAATCATATACTATCAATTTATACTTAAATCATTTAATCTAAGCAAAAATAAAAAAATAAAAAAAATATACGACACTCTATTAAGATAAGAAAACAAAATTCATACATTAAATGCTAATACCTATAGAGATCATCTAAAAAAATTGAATAAATAAGAAATGTGTTTGGAGTAGAAAAAATATATATTTCACTTTGAATAAAGGAAATTAGGCTCAAATTATATCTCATAAAGGTAGTATCCACTAAAAAAATTCATAAACACCAATTTTGGCTTTAATATAATTTCTACATTCTATCAAGAAATACTAGTTATGATAAAAACTAACTAATTACCAAAAACAATTACAAAATATTTCATGATAAGTTTTCAAAAATTAATCTAACAGTACAAAAGACTTAACTATTTACTTAAATTTGATTTAAAGAAATGATAAATTTTGGTGAGAAATGTTTTTTTAAAACTAATTCTAAAATTACAAAAATAACTAAATCACACAGAAAATAAAACCAAACAAAGAAATACTAGTTATTTATTTTTTACATTGTTAAATATATATTTTTTAAATTAAGCATGGTAACATTTCACCACCCCAACCTAGAACTATTCACATGTAATTAAACTAAAATAAAAAATAGAAATTAAATAAATAAAACAAATAAAAGAAAATTACCTAAAATGATCGGTTGCCTCCCATACATCGCTTAGTTTAACGTCTTAGCAAGACGTAACTTTATGATACTAAGGGTTACTCAGCCAAATGCAATCCATTTCAGTAATGTTGTTTGGTTCTTCTATATAAGACTTCACACGATACCCATTTACTTTGAATGTTTTTGTGTCTTGTAATCTAATAGTTCTACAACTTCATATGCAAATACCTAAACTATTTTGAATGGTCCATCACATCTTGATCTCAACTTTCCTGGAAATAACCTCAAACGAGATTTAAATAAAAGAACTTTCATTCCAAGGTGAAAGGTCTTAGGAATTAGCCTCTTGTCATGATTGCGCTTAGTACGTTTTTTGTATAATTTGGCATTCTTATAGGCTTCGTTCCTAATTTCTTCCAACTCATTAAGATAGAGTAACAATTGTTCTCCTACTTTATCTAAATCCATGTTTAATTCTTTAATTGCCTAATAAGCCTTATGTTCGAGTTCAACTGGAAGGTGGCACACTCTCCCAAAGATTAACCGGTAAGGGCTCATCCCAATAGGTGTTTTGTAAGCGATGCGGTATGCCCATAAGGCATCATATAACTTAAATTCCCAATCCTTCCTTGAAGGACGCATAGTGCGTTCCAATATTCCCTTAATTTGCCTATTACTTACTTCCACTAAACCAGAAGTTTGAGGATGATATGGAGCAGCTACTTTATGTGTGATGTTGTTCTTGTTTAGTACTCCATCAAAGATCTTGTTACAAAAATGGCTACCTCCATCACTTACTATAGCTCTAGGCGTTCCGAACCTGTTGAATATTAAATCCTTCAAGAATTTAACAACAACATTAGCATCATTGGTTTTAGTGGGGATAGCTTCTACCCACTTGGATACATAATCCACAACAACCAAAATATATTGAAAACCATTGGATGGGGGAAAATGACCCATAAAGTCAATCCTACATAGATCGAAGAGTTCAACAACTAAATTAGATGTCAAAGGCATTTCATCTCTTTTGCTTATGTTTCCTGTTCTTTGACATCTATCACATTGTGCACAATACATATGAGCATCATTAAAAAGAGTGGGCCAAAATAATCCACACTATAATACCTTACGGGCTGTCTTTTCACCACCAAAATGGCCCCCACAATGAAGTTCATGAAAAAAAGTTAGAATGCTCTTATGTTCTTCTTCATGTACACATCCTGACTTGATTTCGACCAATCTTGTATAAATAAGGGTCATCCCAGACATAGTCCTTAATAGTTTTAAAAAACCTTTTCTTGTCTTGATATGAAGTGTTAGGTTGCAAAACACCAGTAACAAGATAGTTTACAATATCAGCATACCATGGGTTCGGACCTATTGAAAATAAATGTTCATCAGAAAAGGTTTCAACTATTTCTTCATTACTCTCATCTTTAAGAGAATTGAAGTCAGAAATAAACCTAGACAAATGGTCAGCTACTAAGTTTTCACTACCTTTCTTATCCTTTATTTCTAGGTCAAATTCTTGTAAGAGTAAGACCCACCTGATTAATCTTGGCTTGGCATTCGGTTTACTTAATAGGTATCTTAAAGCAGCATGATCAGAATACACAATCACTTTAGATCCTACTAAATAAGACCTGAATTTGTCTAAAGAAAACACTATAGCCAAGAATTCCTTTTCAGTGGTCGTATAATTCATTTGGGCATCAATAAGTGTTTGCTAGCATAGTAGATGACATGTAAACACTTATCCACTCTTTGTCCCAAGACTGCTCTGATAGCATAATCAAAAGCGTCACACATTATTTCAAAGGGTAAAGACCAATTTGGTGCCCTAATAACAGGGGTAGATGTTAGTTTCTCTTTCAAGGTATTAAAGGCAATAAGGTAGTCATTGTTGAAATTAAAATAAACATCTTTTGATAGCAAGTTACATAAGGGACGACTTATTTTAGAAAAATCTTTAATAAATCGTATGTAAAATCATGCATATCCTAAGAAGCCTTTTATCCCCTTCATAGATGTAGAGGGAGGTAGTTTGGAAATCAATTCAACTTTTGCCTTATCAACTTCAATACCCTTGTTTGAAATTATATGTCCTAAAACTATCCCTTGTTGAACCATAAAATGACTTTTCTTCCAACTAAGGGAGAGATTGCATTCAATGCATCTTTCTAAAACCAAAGTCAATTTATGTAAGCAATCATCAAATGAGTTCCCAAAGACAGAGAAATCATCAATGAAAATCTTAATGAATTTTTCCACCATGTCCGAGAAAATAGATATCATGCATCTTTGAAAAGTGGTGGGGGCATTGCATAACCCAAATGACATTCTTTGAAAAGAAAATGTCCCAAAAGGACATGTAAAAATGGTATTTTCCTGATCTTCTAGTGCTATGGGTACTTGATAATATCTAGATAATCCATCTAGAAAACATTAAAATTTGTGCCTAGCTAATCTTTCCAACATTTGATCAATGAATGAAAAAGGAAAGTGATCCTTTTTAGTATATAAATTTCGTTTCCTAAAATCTATGCACATTCTCCATCCAGTGATTATTCTAGTGGACACTAATTCACTTTTGTCATTTTTAACAACTGTTATCCCATATTTCTTAGGTACCACATGCACTAAACTAATTCACTTACTATCCGCAATAGGATAGATAATTCCTTCTTCTAACAATTTAAGAATTTATTTCTTAACTACCTCTTGCATATTTGGGTTTAGTCTTCTTTGGGCCTCTCATACAAGTTTAGCACCATCCTCCAAGTTGATCTTATGCATACACATTGTAGGACTAATGCCTCTTATATCCACGATACTCCAGGCTATAGCTTTCTTAAACTGTTTAGGCATTTTGATAAGTTCCTTTTTTTGGGTTTTGATCAAGTTTGAAGAAATTATCACTGGATAAGTTTCTCCTTCTCCCAAAAATACATATTTTAATTGCTCAAGTAAGTCTTTGAGTTCAAGTTCAAGTGGATTGGCCTTTTTACTAGATGAAGAACTGGGTAGATTTAAAGGTGTACTAGATTTTGTCATTACTTCATCATTGTCTAGTCGTTCAAGATACCCCTTAATTTCCTCATCTAAATCTTCTTCTACCTCTTCAAGTGTAAGAATAGTTTCAAGCTTGTCTTCTATTCTGGTTCGGGAAAAGGTGCTTTGGACAAGATTATCCAAAGAGTCAACATCGAATATTTCATCGATGGTAGAAATAGAAGTAAAAGGTGAAGAATCAAAAAATTTAAAATGAACAGTCTCTCCTAAAACTATCATTGTCAAATTTCCATCTTGGACATCAATAATAGTTTTAGTAGTTGCCATAAATGGTCTACCAAGCAATATTGTGTGCTCTCTATCCAAGGCTAGATTTTTTTGCATATCTAGAACCATAAAGTCAACAGGTATTATGAGTTTGTCTACTTGTACCAACACATCCTCAACTATTCCCTTTGGATACTTAAGAGATCTATCTACAAGTTGAAGGGACATAGTTGTGGGATTTAAATCTCCTAAACCGAGTTGTAAGAATATAGAGTAAGGCATCAAATTTATACTAGCACCTAAATCAAGCATTGCTTTAGCAACCTTCCTATCCCTCATAGTTATGTTTATAATAAAATTTCCAGGGTCTTTCAACTCAGGGGTAGTTTGTGCTGAAGTACATCACTAGAAATTTTTGATACTACTACTCGTTCATTCAGTTCATACCTCCTTCTCTTAGTGTTCAACTCTTTGAAAAACTTAGCATATGAGGGCACATTCATGATCAATTCTAATAATGGTAAATTGATATTTACTTTAGAGAGGATATTAAAAAGATCATAGAATTGTTTATCTTGTTTGGATTCTTTTAACCGGTGTGGAAAAGGTACTTGTAGTTGGTGTGGTTTTGTTGTCTTTTGAATTTTGGTTTTCAGAAGGCTTGTAAGTTTAACACTTGTTTCTCCTTTTTGTGAGACTAGAATATCACCTTTTTTGTTACCTAAACTACAAGGTAGATCGTTAGAGATTTCAAGTAAACTGGTATTAACTACCTTACCACTTCAAAGGGTTCTTACATCCTTTGCTTGTTCTAGTTGACCGAGAAACTTTCCAGGTTCTTTCTTTTTCATTTGTTCAGTCAGTTGCCCAACTTTAGATTCAATCCTTTTAACCTAAGCCTCCAAGGTGTTCAACCTTTGATTATTTATCAATTGGTTGTCATGACTAACTTGAATAAAAGCATTCAAGCTATCCTCTACGGTTGGCTTAAAATATTGGCTTGGTGGGTAAATGTGGTTTTTATTCAACCTTAGTGTTGGACATTGGGTGTAGGCTGGGTAATTGTTTTGTTTCCAATGATGGTTGGGGTGATTATAGGTGTTTGGATGATACCTTTGAAAGGATTTGACTTCCTCCATGGCATCGACACTAGAATCACAAGTATTTGAACAATTATGAGTACCATGCCCAATTGAAAAACACACTTCACACACTTCTTGATTTGGCATTTGATGGATAGTGAGAATTTGCACTTGCTTAGTGAATTCAACAAGTTGCAAGGTCATCTCATTATCGAAGCCAATCTCATTGCCTCTTGCTCTCCTTCTAGCACTTCTTTGTTGGGAATTAGAACCTAACAACTCATAAATATTATAGGTTTCCTCTATGGGTTTTTCTCCCACAGCACCTCCAGTAGCATTATCAACCATGTATTGACTCTGTAGTGTCAATCCATCATAAAAGAATTGGTTCCGTAGCTATAATGGAAAGCTATGATTATGACATTGAATGAAAAGGAGTTTGAATCGTTCCCAAGCTTCATGAAAGGGCTCTTCATACATTTGAGAAAATGTTGCTATCTTCGTCCTTAGATCAACAGCCTTTTGATGGGAATAGAACCTACCCATAAACATTTCATATACTGCCTCCCAAGGTTTTAGAGAACCCGAATGTAGAGTAATGAACCATGACCAAGATTTATCCTTGAGGGTGTAAGGAAAACACCTCATCCTAAGTTGATCTTTGTTAATTGCATGTAGTGGAAAGGTTTGGACAATAGCATAGAATTCTCGAATGAAATGCAAAGGGTCTTCATTAGGGACACCGTAAAAGGAAGGTAACAAAGAATAATGAATCTTTTTCAATTCATAATTTCTTGTAGGCTCTTGTAATTGTATGCTGGAAGTTACATTTCCAATGATTGGCATTGCATAGTCTTTCATCATTTTCCGCCTATCTTCAGCATTTCTCATGGCTATTTGTAGTTGAAATTGATTCTCCTCCTATTATGTATCAACATTTAGCTCTTAAAAAAATAGTAGATATGTTTAAGAAAGATTTCTCACTTGAAAAAATATCAAGGCTTAAAGGAGAAAGGTGTAGAGAACCTAATTTTTTTTATTTTTTTGTATATATTTATTTATTTATTTTTAGAATGAAAATCTAATTTAATTAAGTAAAGAGAAAATCTAAGTTAAAATTTTTTTAATGCTAAATTTAAAGAATTGACACAATATTTTTTGAAACAAACGAATTTGTTTCATTTGAATTTTATTACACACATTATTAAAAGTAAACTAAAACAAAGGAAAATACAATAATGGGTGACCTCCCACGAATGGCTAAAATTTATCGTCTTCTAGTAAGATGTTGCTTGGAGATTGTAGAATGACAAACTCAATGTGTCCTCTTCATTGAATTTATTTTATCCCATTTGACCATTCAATTAGTCTTTGCTTTGTTTTTGCAAATGTTCAACTAACTATTCTACTTGAACTTCCACCTTTTTGATAGAAGCTTCCATAGAGTCCAACCATTCATTGGTTTTAGATTGGTTATCTCTACAAACTTGAATAAAATAATTCAAGTTTTCCTCTAGGGTTGATTTATTGGAAATGCTTCGTGGAATAGGCTGGTGGAATTACTGGCCTGACTGATTTGAGCTTTTGAGCGAAACGAGGGTTGTTTTGCCTCCAGGAGAAGTTCAGATGATTTCTCCACCCATGATTGTAGGTATTTGAATTGGGGTCGAACCTTGGTCTTTGTTGATATGCTCCTAATACATTAACCTGTTTAGGTGTAACTGTTATTTCTCCTTGATATAGACAGGCTTCAATACCATGTCCCATGTTTCTATACAAATCATAATGTTCATTAATGGTGTTGGTTTGCGTAGTGAGAAGGGCAACTTGCTTGGTCAATTGAACAAGTTGTTGTTGAAATTCATTGTTGGAATCGATTTCATGAACTCTAACTTTTCTCACTCGTGAGCTTTTCTATTGGGAATTAGCACCCAATATCTCAAAGAGGTTGTACATCTCTAAGGCAGTCTTTTTTCCCATTGCTCCTTCTACAGAGTTTTCGACAATGAAGTAACATTGTTGCGTAAGTCCATCGTAAAAGAATTGATTCTGCAACTGCAGGGGAAAGATGTGATGGGGGCATTGAGTGAGAAACATTTTGAACCTACCCCTAACATCTTGGTTTTCTCCTATTTCTTTC
The DNA here is from genome assembly GCA_037013495.1 of Hippophae tibetana. Classification (NCBI taxonomy): domain Eukaryota; kingdom Viridiplantae; phylum Streptophyta; class Magnoliopsida; order Rosales; family Elaeagnaceae; genus Hippophae; species Hippophae tibetana. The sequence goes on along the minus strand of CM072805.1, from coordinate 24,338,257 downwards.
GGTTCTTGTAAAGGATGAAGGCTTGGTTCTATGTTTGGCTCAAAAATAGACTGATGGTTTGAATCTAGCCTTGTGGATAATTGCTTAAATTTATGAATATTATTTACCTTAAGTAACATAATTTTTTTATATAATGTTGGTACCAGTTCACCAACTTTTGAACCGATTCTTAGAGAAATAAAATCGACTCATAAATTTCCTCAACGAGACAATTCCAACAACTATATTTTTGATATTATTTTTAGAATATTTAGCTTGATTATTTAAAATCCATATAAAAATATTTTTTTAGTAGTTTTTATTTATGAATAAGTATGAATTTGATACTTTCATTATCTATGATTTATTTTTATATATTAATTATTTTAGAGAAAAATATCAAATTTAAAAATTCCATTTCTTAAAAAATATGGATAATAATTAAATGATTCTTTTTTCTTAACCATTTTTATGTAAATTGCTTATATTAGTGTATTTTACTCTAGTTTACATGGTAGCTTTAGTTAGCTAGAAAATGTGATATTAGTTTAGGGTTAATAGGTATTTAGAAGACATTATGAAACTTTATTTTAAAAATTAGTTTCTAGTGTAAGTTGTTTGATTTGTTTATAAGTCGTAAATTATCTAATGTGAAATTAATAGAAGATAATACTTCCACATAACATATATAAATGAATGCATTATTTTTTAATATCTTGCTAATTGGTACCAATTGAGTGGTTTTTTTTTTGAAAGAAAAATAGGCTTTCTACAATTTAAATGTTGTCATCTTTTGGTGATCTTCTATTTCACTATTTTTCTTGAGAATTATTAAGCTGATAAATATGACTTAATATATTTATTCAAAGTTACAAGGCAAAAATAATTTTTATTTTGTAAATCCTCATAGTTCTTTTTTTCTAAACCTTTTATTTTTAATTATTTGTAAAGTACACAAAGCATTTTAGAAAATCTAAGGGGCATCACTTAAAAGGTTTGAAAAAGCCATAAAATAATTACGAGAAGCATTTGTATCCACATATTTCAACAACTACATCACTCGATTCACTGTTGGAGGTCAGACTTTAAGAATTGATTTATCGTTTTCTTCATTCTTGTTTTCATTATATTGTTAATTACTTTTTATTAATGTTTTGAACATAGTATTTTAAATATGTGATTTCTGCATGAATCAAAGACTATAGGCCCCTTTGAGAACATGTAAATAACACTCTCAATATCATTTCATAAGCAATCATTGCTTCTTTGGAATGTGCACTATATTGTTCACATTTTCTTTAATTCTCCAAGGGTTAGACATTTGAAGAATGTATTGTTTTGTAAGGAAAAATATTTTCAATTATATATTACTGTTTACTAGAAATTATGGCTAACTCACCAATATGTGTGGTGTACCCTATGTTATAGAAACTCTTTATCACAATGAAAGTCAAATTTTTGGATACACATCCACGTATTGGACTTGGATCCCCTAATAGTTTTCAAATATTTTAAAAACTTTTACCAAATCAAAGTTTTCGAGTACTTATACTTTTGTTAATGTCATGTCATTTAAACATCAATATTTTAATAAAAAAATCAATAATCCAAATAACATAGAGCATACTTGGAGACTTATAAGAAGTTGTTGCCGAATTTTCTAGTGACACAAATATGTAGTTGAACTTTGTTTCCCTTACATAATAATACATTCTTCAACAGGATAAGAACATTATCTTTTGTGACGGAGCACGTGATAGAGCAACTTGAATATTCTTGATACAAATTCCTTACACTTTACTTCATTTGGATGTTCTCAAGATTGTTTCATAATGTTAAATACATTAAAGGTTTTTAGTTTAAGATGGAAAAAAGTTGGATTTATGACTAAGATAGGCCACATCCTAATTATCAAAATGGTATATTGAAATTCATTGAATTTTGCAAAGAAGAACTTGAAAGAGAGTGAAATAGATACTATTTTTCTATGTCCTCATTGTTGTTCGGGGAAGAGGCATTCAAAGTGGAAATTTAGGCAAGATTAGGTAGAATTTGGTTGTTACAAATTGTATACACAATAAGATAGGCATGTAGAACCATCTACATTTAATTTCGAAGAAACAAGCAATCTCAATGTTGAAGTCGATCAACATACAATTGAAGAACATAGGGATGAAATGTATGAAGTTTTAGAGGACTTGGGTTGCATAAATTTTAACACTAAATCTGGAAATGATGTCTTTAATGATTGTGAGTTGGATGGTGACTTCATGGACACTGTACTCATTGAAGAGCAAGAACTATATTCTGGTTGTAAGAAATATACACAACTAAATTTTACTGTGAAATTGTTCAATATTAAGGTTTTAAATAATTAGACTAATATGTATTTTGACATGGTTCTTAAATTGTTTATTGATGCAATGCTTGAGGGATAAAAAAATTCATTATCTCATCACGAGTCAAAAAAGTAGTTAAGAGAACTTGGATTAGGCTATGAGAATATGCATGCATGTTCTAAAGATTTCATTTTGTATGTGAATGAACATAAACACTTGGTTCAATGTCTAATATGTTATGAGTCACTACACAAGGAGAAAATTCATGTAACCTCCAAGATTCCGAAAAAGGTTATGCAATACTTCCAACTAAAACGAAGATTACTACTATTGTATTTCTCTCGACACACTGCGAAAGATATGAGATGGCATAAAGAGGTAAGGTTGGAAGAAGAGGGAGTTTTAAGACATCCGACTGATGGTGAAGAATGGAAATCCTTTGATAGGATATACCCAATGTTTCCAGCTCATTTAAGAAATGTGCAATTGGGCTTGGCAAATGATGGTTTTAACCTATTTGGGAACATGAGTACTAATTACAGTGTGTGGCTTATGGTTCTTATTTGTTATAATTTACCACCATAGAAGATGATGGAGTAACCATTTGTAATTTTTTCGACAGACAAACCTAGCCCAAAGTCTCCCGATTGGGATATTGATGCTTACTTGAGGCCTTTGATTGAATAATTGGAAGACTTGTGGGTTAATGGAGTTAATTCTTATGATTCAATCAAGCAGGAATCGTTCAAGATGCATGTCACTTTAATGTGGACTATAAATGATTTTCCTACATATGATTGTATTTCTGGGTGGAGCACAAGGATAATTTTTCATGATTTTAATTAATAAAATTTCATACCATGGACATAGACTTTTTCTTCCAAAAAATCATAAGTGGTGCAAATGTAGAAGTTTTAATAGTCATATAGATACTAGAGACCCTCCATTGGAAAAATATGGAGAACTACTTCTTCATATTAGTTGCATGGATTATGAATCATTTGAAAAAAAGAAGCTCAACTTAGTGTAGTAAAAAAGAAATAAATAAATGTCACATGTATAATAAATATTATACATGTGACAAATCTAAGTTAAATAATTAATCACGTTAAAATTATATTCTGAATTTTTTTTTAATAAAAATTAAATTCTAAATACATATAATAATAAGCCCTATACATATAACAACACAATATGTGCTATGGCTTAGTGGTCTATGCACTTAACACTCTCCTAGGAGACCTAGTTTTAAGTCTTGTGAATAACACATTTTTTTCTCTTTCTGGCAAATCTTCTTCAACCACCAATGGGTTAGCGCAACCCAGTTACAACCAGTTGGAGCCCCAAACGTTTCTCTCATTTTCGACGATGAAAAATAGCATTCCTTTTTATCAAAATTCTCATAATTGAATTTCCAAGTGATTTATGGTCTTAATTTGAATCAAAAACATCATTTTAAATAAAGAGTTAATTAATACGTTCCAATGAACGTGAATAGAGAATTGAAATGATGTTCTTCATGGTTTTTCACGTTTTAATTTACCGAATCAAACAAAAATCAATACTAAAATCATTTATAATTTCCATATGCATCAAAACCGAGCCTTTCAAAAAACCAAATTTCAAGGTGCTCGGTAAAACAAAGCAAGACATAGATCATTTAAAACTGATCAAGATATAGGTGCTATGTGCCATGATACCAAATGTAAGAATAAATTAATCAACCCAAATGAAGAATAAACAAACTAAAGGGATCGAAAACAAGTAAAGTAAGGATTTTACCTCTAACAATTGAAATTTTTTTGAAGCTCAAAATTGATTTTCTCTCTATATTAGGAACTTCTAAGCTCTTGACAATACTTAAATAGATGGTGTATTGCATTAGAATTTTGTGTTGAGCTTAGGGACCATACCACTCCTTTTATAGCCATGCTTCCTATCAAAGCATCGAAACTGTTACCAACTTTAAGCCATACCCAATGAGCTTTTCAATGACAAAAATGGTTAGACCACTAAATGATGTGTTAAAGAAAAACAAAAAATGAAAATTAGAGAGTTTAAAGGGATGATCAGTTATAATAAGTCCATACAATCGACCTTTTAACATAGAATTCAACGTAATACAGTTAATCAAACAATGAAAAAATTAGTAAAAATATTTTATCAGGTTTAACAAAAGATTCATAGATATGCAATTTTCAAAGAAGCATAAAGATTCGTTGGAGTAGAGGCAAGACGATTCTAGATTAAGCTAAAACCAATCAAAATTTAGTGTTGATATGGTTAAATTGTTCATCCAAGAACCGAGGGTATGTTTGATTTTTAATCTTTGATTTTTTTAGTTGATTTTACTTCGAATTTTTCTTGGTTTAATATTTTAAGGAATCTCATAGTTTATGATAAAAAAACATGATTTCTTAATCAAATTTTTTAATTTTCGTTATTTCTATTTTTATCAAATAATGTTTTTATATGAAAAATGAATTCTTATAATTTTCATAATTTACATATATAAATATGGGAAGAAAACTATTGAAAACATAAAATTTATAGATAAAAACCAATGATTTTTTTGTTCCTACAAAAATTAGAAATGAAAAATCCTTTTACCAAACAATTTGTAAATATTTGTTAAATTTTCTTTCTTGAATATCACTAATAAGAATTTTTTTTAAATAATTATTTTTCAAAGAATCATAACTCATAAAAATTAATGATTTATTCAAAAATAATTAACTAAAAATCTTAAAACATGTATTACACATGAGCTGAATTAATACAATTCTTTGATGAATTACAGAGCACAAGTATATCCAAGTTGCGTAGTATAATCACATTCACAAATAGAGTTTTATTTTTATCTCTCTTCTACTTGATGTATTGATGAACAATAGATTGAAATTGTTTATTTTTGAACAATTCGATCTAAATCAAATTTGAAAGTTTTTAATTCAAAGTCAATTCAATAATGTAATCTATCCAATTCCGAACATATTAGATTTTTGGATCGAATAAGATCATATTGATATTGAAATTTTTTATGAATTTTTATCATATATAAAAGTTGACATAGATAACATTTAAATTTTAAATTTGTATATTTGTAGTTAAATTTATTCCTTATGGTCACAATTGAATAAATCATAAGAATACGAAGTATATCTATACAATTATTAAATTATTATAAACATTTATATTTATTTGTTAAGCTAAAATAGTAATATAATATAATTAGGATATGTATAATATATTTAAATATAACATATTGTAAAATAAAATATGTACTTATTTATAATTTAATAGCAATTAGGTTTGAATCGGATATAATATATTATAAAATCTGTCAATCCAAATCCGATTTGAATACAAACAGATTGTATACTTTTCAATTCCAATTTGATGAGACATAAAAAATTTGTCAATCTAATCTGGCGAATCGAATCGAATTTCACAAATAAAATAGATTGATGAATATTTTTTCGTATAACATAAAAAAACACATTTTTTGCATGTTCAATATTCAACACATTTTTTTATAACATAAAAATATGTATTTTTTAAAAGAGATTAAAAATAAAATGTCTTAATGTGTATAATAAAAATATGAGGGTTGTATAAACTAAGATTTCCAATTCATTTGGGTCCATTTATTTGGTAGTCGTTGTTGCAATGAATGCCTCTAGACTCTAGGGCTGCAATGGAACAATGTAACAGAGCAAAAAAAAATTCATTTATAAGGAGAAAATTGATGCAAATTTTATAACCTACAATATACTAGGAATGTGTCTAGATTTGTTTTATTCAAAATTATATTTTTTATTCCTTTTGTTTTTAAGTTGTATATTATAGGTTGTTTATAAAAATATACTTATAAATAAAATTTCTTGTACATATTTATTATATGTATGTTTGATAAAGGATTTGTTTCGTATTTAGTAAAATAAGAAATGCTAAGAAAACAAAAATTTATACATATTTTTGTAACAATACTACTTATATAGTGATAAATAAGTAATATTAAGAAATGGTAATATGGTTTTCTTTTCAAAACAATTCTTTCATATAACATTATATAAGTAGTTGTTTGGACATTTGGACCAACCTGATGCCTGGTCCATTCAACTGTCCATGCCTAGTCAGCAGCTTGAGCCATAAGATGAGGCATCCTCAAAAGCCTCCCGTGTTCGCAACATACTAATAAGAAAGAGATCGGTCTGAAGAAACCATGCTACCCGTAGGGTCAGCCATCAGCTCATGATAGGGTCAACCATCAGCTTGAGCTATGGTCGATATCAAACCATAAAATGTGGTACTTTTCACCATTTGTAACCCTCTGACATCCATATATGTATACTATTATTTAAATAGAAGGATCTCTTTAGGAATTTACACATTCAACCAATTGACGAGGGCCTAGAGGAAATAAAGGGAGACTAATAGAATGATATGAGTTTCTATAACGCTACCATGAAGGAGATCACCCATAAGTAGTAATCACAGGAGGGTCTTCCTCAGAGAAGGTTGGGTGGAAAAATTATAGCTAGGTCTGTCAATCTAAATAAGATGGGAGATGTGCCAATAGGAGGCAAAGGTGAGAACCACCCCTTGAAACTGAGTGGGAATCTTTCGAAAGAGGTGGAGGAGAAATTTTTTCATTTCCTTAAAACAAACTCAAAAATCTTTGCATAGAGTTTGATAGATATGCCTGAGATTGAACCAAAAGTTATAATGCACTAACTAAATATCAATCCAAAGGCTAGACCTATTCAACAAAGAAAAAAGAAATTCTTGAGGGAAAAGAACGAGATGATCAAGCATTAAGTCACCTTTCTTAGGAAAGTTGGGGTTATTAGGGAGGTTAGCTATCCTCTATGGTTGTCAAATGTGGTGCTAGTAAAAAAAGGCATGCAGGTCACCTCGTATATATGTATACTTTACAGATCTAAAAGAGGTGTGTCCTAAAGATTGCTTCCCATTCCCAAGTATTGATCAATTGGTAAATTCTTTCGCTAGTTTCTGGTTGATGAGTTTCTTAGATGTATATTCTGGTTACCACCATATCAATATGCACCAAGAAGACAAAGAAAAAACATCTTTCATCACGAAAAAATAGACCTTTTGTTATACCAGGATGAAATTCAGATTAAAAAATACAAGCACCATATATCAACATCTTATTAACAAAATGTTTGTAGATCAGCTAGGGAGGAACTTGGAAGCTTATGTGGATGACATGGTGGTAAAATAAACACAACCTCTGGACCACGTTAAAGACCTAGAGAAGGTATTTTTAGTAATTCAAATATATGGTATGAAACTTAACACCAAGAAGTGTATCTTTGGTGTTGCTGTAGGAAAATGCTTGGTGTATCTTATATCGTCCTGAGGGATCGAGGCCATCCCAGACAAGATACAAGCTTTAGTGAACATGAATAGTGAAACTGAACAGATTCATCTCTAAATGCACGAATAAGTGTTTGCCATTCTTTAAGATGTAAGTCATCCTTTTAGGATGAGGACTACGACAAAGCCTTTGAGGAAATAAAAAAATACTTGAGTAACCTCTTGTCCTGGTTAGTCCTCTCTCAAGAGAGACACTTTATTTATACTTGGCAGTGGCCCTTACACTTGCAATGTCATTCTTCTAGTAGAAAGAGACAAGGTTTAACACCCTATCTACTACATCATTCAAATCCTAAGAGATGCTCAAAGTAGATACCCAACCCTTAACAAGTTGTCTTTTTCCCCTCAAAGTCAGTGCACGAAAGCTCAGACATTACTTTGACTTATACACAGTGGTTATGGTTACTTCCCTACCATTGAAAAGCATACTGACGAGACCAAAAGTAGCGGGAAGGCTGACATAGATCACAATATAATTGGGATAATATGACACTAAATACATGGTAAGAACAACTATAAAGGTACAAGATGTGGCTAAAGTTTTGATCAAATTAAGCGAGATGCTAGAGGTCGTCAATGATAAGGAGTAGAAGAAAGTGCATGAGGTAGCAAGAGTGCCCAAAATTCTCCAAGTTGGAGATCAAGCAAAATAGCTCAAGATAAGAAAGGTAATGCGGATGCTTTAGCCATTTTGGTATCGGTACGAGAATCCAAGCACAACCGAGTAGTGTTAGTAATGATCCTGGCAGAAGCAACCTTGGAGAAATGTGAAAAAATGGTTGGGTGTGTGGATTCTCCCACCAATAAATGGTTCACCCCGATCTATAACTTCCTAGAAAAAAAGAACACCCACTGAAGGATCGCAAGCTTGCAAAGGAAATCAAATCCAAGGTAGGTCAATACATAATCGAAGTAGGTAGGCTATATAGGAAAACTATACTCAGGCCTGGGCTTTTGTATATAGCTAAAGAGGGAGCTAAAAGATTGTTGATTGAAACACATGAGAGGGAGTACGACTCTTTCGGGTGGAAGGATATTGTCATAACAGATTATGAGGTAGGGCTATTATTGGCACACTAAATATTGTACATAATGCTTTGTGAAATGCGATAAATGCCAAAGATTTACCCCATTGTCAAACACGTTACCAAATACCATGATATGGGTGAGTTCTTAGCCCTTCTACAAGTGGGGGCTTAATATAGTACGACTCCTACCCTTAGCTAAGGGTCAAAAGATGTTTCTACTTATGGCCATTGTTTACTTTTCAAAATGGATCAAGGTAGAACCCTTGGGAAGAATACGAGATGAAGAGGTGATTCGATTCATATAGAAGTCTATAATTTTTCGGTTCAGCCTATCTAAGGAGCTCGTCATTGATAACAGGAGGTAATTTAGGGGTCATAATATTAACAAGTTTTCCCCTTAAATACAACATCAAGATGTTCCATTCAATTCCATATTATCTCCAGGCCAAAGGTCAAGTAGAATCCTCCAACAAATGAATTATCAACCTACTAAAGCAAAGGTTGGAGATGGCAAAAGAAGATGAGTTGAAAAGATGTCTGGTACATTATGAGCTGCCAGGACTAGCCCTCATGAAAATGCTAATGAGACCCTATTTACCCTGGTCTATGGGACTGAAACATTAATAACTGAGGTTACAATACCCACTACCAAGTCGGTCATGATAGTGGAACAAAATGAGGTAAGTAGAGCAATCGAACAGACCCTCGCCGAAGAGAAAATAGATGCATATTTAAGAAGGATGATTAGGTAAAAAAGAAAAGTATTAGATTATTACAACAAGGTCATGTGCTTCAAAGCATTTTCCATTGGTGATTGGGTTCTCAGAAGGGTCTTCCCTAATAAAAAGAAATTGATGGTTGATAAAATGGGTGCTAAATAGGAAGGGACCTTACCACATAACTGAAACAACACTATGAGAAGCCTACTTGTTAAGAAACATCAATAGAGCCGAGGATGGCACTAGCTAGAATGCTGGAAACTTAAGAAATATTATTTCTGATGTATCTCAATTCAATACTCTCATTTACCATTATTGTATGCACACTTAAAATAAATATATAGGTAGAAATTCCTTCAACAAATGGTTCTCTCCCTGAAGCCTCCTACTATTACATGTCACGGGTTGATCACCTTGGTTAAGAACTAGGTACACTACCCAGAAACATGCAAAAAATTCACAAGTTGCTCACCTCAGTCAGAAACTAGTTTGTCCCTTTGACATTGAAGGCAGAGTTAATCACTTTAGTCAGGAACCAGATAGAGCTCCCCCTTCCACTATTACATGTCAAAGGTTGATCACCTCGATTAAGAACTTGGTAGACCACCCCGACACTTGCAAAATATTCATGAGTTGTTCACCTCGGTCAAGAACTAGGTTGGCATTGTAACATTGAAGAAAGAGTTGAGCACCTTAGCTAGAAACCAAGTAGAGCTCCCTTTTCAACTATTACATATCACAGGTTGACCACCTTGGTTCAGAACTAGGTAGACTGCCCCAAAACGTGCAAAAACTTCACTAGTTGTTGACCTCAGTGAAGAACTAAGTGGGCATCTTGACATTGAAGGAAGAGTTGAGCACCTCGGTCAGGAACTACATAGAGCTTCCTCTTCCATTATTACATGTCATGAGTTGATCACTTCGATTAAGAACCAGGTAGACCATCCTGACACTTGAAAAAACTTTACGAGTTGTTTACCTCGGTCAGGAACCAGGTTGGCAAAATAGGAAGATGACGCACATAGAGCCACCCTATCCATATCACTCGTTAGATCTTTGACTACAATTTTCCCTTTTTGGGAATCCCTTACAGGTTGAGAAGATGCAAGAGAGCTGAGCTGAGAGAGGGATATATGTGTCGGCTTGAGGAGGTTGATGAGGGCTCAAAGATGTTTAGTGGCTCATGCCTGAGTGTGGGCTTATCCATAAAAGCTTTATTTTTTTTTTGGAAGTAGAGAGGCCCTTCTTGCCTCTTTTCCTCCCTTTAGAGGACTCTCTTCCTTCCATGAGGGGTGTGGCTCTTTGAGAGCTAGTTCTCTATGGAGCCTCGCTATTAAGCCGAGCCAAAAGAGCATCAATGTCGAATTCCATAGTATCTTCAAAAATAAGAAGGATGAAGGTGTTAGTATATCGAGGTCGCGCAAAATAAAAAAAAAGAGTAAAGGCAAGAAAAGTTCAATTTTAAGGACTAGTTCACCATCGTTAGGGACCACCTCAAACCTACCCATATAATTTATGGGAGGGATCATGCGTTTAGGAAGAGCTTGGGGCTTGTGAATAATTATGCGAAGGGGCTCTACTGAGCCATGCCTCATTTGCTCACATGCAACAAAACACAAGGTATTCAATAAATGCCTTTAAGATGTCTTCTCAGGTAGATAGTTCTAGATATCAGCCATGCATAGATAGTTCTAAATATCATCCATACATTTCTTTGCATCCAACGTTAAGGTCGTGACGACGCAACATATGATCCTTATCATAACATTAGTATCATTACATGTGCTCCTAATCAACCTGGTGTCATTGGTTGGAGATTCCCACTGACCTGAGACATAGAAGAAATATTCTTTCAAGTTCTTCTTGTTCTGTGGAAGGGCCACATTTATACCTCTGTCTTGCTTCACACACATGTACACCCTCCTCGAGTCTATTGCGTTCTATTTTAGGACATAGGCTTTGTAAAATTGGGTCATTTCCAAAATCACACTGAGCTCTTAGCATATCAATGTGTAGCAGAGCAGATACCTTCAGCCATTCGGCATCAACTGACTTGGCACGAGCTGAGTCCTTGCCAAAAACCTCCTTATAAGAGGATACATGGAAAGTCTGAACCCTAACAATAGAGCCTTTTCATGAAAAATTGTTCACCCAGTTAGAGGTTGGTCCTTATTACCGACTCCCTTCTGTGGAATCATTATTTGAACCGAGGAGGGGATGTTCGATGACTCTATAAAAGTAGAGTCATTAGCAAAATTTCTAAATTAATATTTACTTATTTTATTCAATAAATAGTATTTTGGGGCTAAAATTATTAAAATACTAAATTTTAAGTTAAAAGGGATGAAAATATAATTTCTAGAATATTTGGAATTTTTAATGCATGACTAATCAGAAGTTACCACGTGTCCTACCATGCAAGGAGGAAGCTAACTGGACAAGACATGTGGATGCCACACAAGCAAGGACAACGAATCATAATACACTGTGTGTGAGGAATTACGAACCACGTGCCACGTCTTAGCACGACGTTATTTCGAGTTTAAGCGTGGTCAAACCTTCATGCCATGTGTTGCCAATCTACTCGTCTAACCGATCCACCCGTGTGCCACGCCATCTATTATCATGAATCACGTTGTGCCATGTGTCACTCACTCAATATGGGTTGACTCGGATCGGTCTCACCTGTCACGCGTCACGCTTTGATTTGCACTAACTTAGCTTATTTGTTTTTTTATTTAATATTTATCAAAATATTATAAAATATTTTCAATTTTAATTTTAATTGATAATATCATTGTCATTCTTGAAAAATTAAATCATGATATTTCTAAAATATTGATATTTTAGTCCATGGTAATTAGAACCTAACAACAAATGCGTATGCAATTTTCACGTGTCCTTATCTTTCATTTTTTCCCACTTTTTTATAAAGTTTTTTCTCACTTTTTTTTTCCTTCTCACTTTTGAATATCTATGTACCTCAATTTCTTCTCAGCAAAAGGTGTAGAAATAAAATCTTTCAAAATTTGTAATAATAAAAATAATATTTAATTTTAGGTAGTTTATAAATAAACAGATTTAAATAATTATAATTCAATTTGAACAATATTTAATATAAAATAATAGATTAATTTTTTTAATAATTAAAATATAGCAATTAGACACAAAATGTATTATTTTTATGCTATAATTTTTAAAAAATGTTAATTTTATTGAATTTTTAGAAAATATTATTTTTGTTAGCTCCCCTGCAAAATATCTAAGGCTAAATCAGTGTGTTGGAAAATTTTGCTATATATAATGACCGTAAAAAAGAATTAAATTGTTTGGAATATATAACTAGTACGTTCTTCAAATCTACTTTAGTTTTTGAAAAACAAAGTTACACTTTCAATTAGGATTGATAATGCAGCCTATTTGTTTCACTTATTAATATGTTAATGATATTATTGCAGTAATTTTTATTATTATCATAATAAAAACTCATGAAATATTTATTTTATCTTTATTAATAATTACACCTTAATGTCACTATTATTAGATAAAATTGTCATTACCAAACTATCTTTATGTCATTAATATTTTGTTAATATTGTTATCTCTTACTATAAAGTTTAATTGTATTACATAATCTGTTTTATAAGTAAAGTTTCATTTTAACCACTATTAGGAAAAAAACATATGTTTATTTTTCGTACAACGTATATAAACATTTGTTTTTTTTAATATTGTATAAAAATGAATATAAGTTTTTTTTTTTGCTAAGGGAAATTAAAATTGAAACCATATTGAATAACTAGGTCATTTATACATGAGAGAGTTACTATAATCTATTCTTTTTTTTTTTACACTAGGAGTTGTTGGTTCCAAAATAATATATGTCCACTGTTCATTTGGATTTGAGAAATTGTGTTATTTGCATGGATCCATTTTTATCTTGTGTATTATTTTGTACCTACACACAATCTAAATTCGATTCAAACTCTAAAATTGAGAAATTATACATTTTTTTTGGAGTAAGGGTAACTCAATGGGGATGTAGTATGAGGAAAAGGAGGATCAAGATGACTTGGAGAGAGCAAGGGTTATAAGGTTGACTGAAACCCATTATTAGGTGATGATAAAGTCTAAAGAAGAGATGGATACTGATAAATTTGTTGTGTAATGTGTCTCACAAGAAGTTTGTTTTGTAAAAATTGTGTACTGTGCCTTATTTGATAGCTGTAACTATGACTGTTGTGTAGGCTTATCAAAAGTGTAGTAATACAATGACTATGATGATCGTACAGATTATGAGTGGTTGAGAAGCATTAACAGAAGAAATACATGGTGTAATGTGATTATAAGTTGCATGGGATAAGAAAGTAGAAATAGTCATGTGTACCAACAGTAGAGGCAAAAGAAGGAAAAATAGAAGAACTAGGGCCACCAAGATTACAATAAGATTTTTCAATATTTTCTTGAATTAAATAGGGATCATGCACATTCATCCTCTGTAATTGTGACTTATAAGTTCTCACTTTCAAGAATAATTCATCAAGACTAGGTATATACTTCTTACTTGACATTGGTAACCAAATAGGTGTAACTCAAACCTAAACCACCAAGAATATAAAGCACTTATTCATGCGAACTGATTGCATCACCAGCAACAATCAGATAATTAATCAACTTTTTAGCTACATTGATATATACTTCCATAGCCGTTGTACCATTCTTCATTGTTTGAAGTTGCCATCTTAATTGCATAAGATGAGCTTACAAATCATTAGTGAATGCATTTTTCAAGATTGTCCAGTACTGGTACGAAGTACTCTTTCCTACAAAATGCTTAAGATAGTTGTAGGTAAATGATGAGTAGATCTAATTCCTCACCACACTATATTTTATTGTCTCATATACTATAGTCAGATTTTTTCTTAAACAACTCTTGAACCTTGACGTGATGAATAGATCTAATTCTTCACCACACTATATTTCTTGTCTCATAAACTATAGTAAGAATTTTTCTTAAATAACTCTTAAACCATGACTTTATTTGTATCTACATGAACATTCTTCACCAACTTCTTGATTATCTTATGAGGTGGAATTATAGTGCCATCAATAAAGTTTTGTAAATCATAAATTATGATTACATGCTTAAATTTTTCTTTCCATATGAGATACTTAGTACATAAAATTTTATGTTGAAAATTAGATTGATGGGAAGGTTAAGGTCGATAGTATTAGCAGTGGTTTGTAAATTTGTTAAATAATCGATGACCACTAATGTAGCAGCCATGGAAGAAAAACAGAAATGAAATCAAGCTTTTACAAGCTTTGAAGCCATGATAAACTAAGTAGCAAGAAGAGTGAAAAACATGAAGCAATACTAAGAAGATAAGAGAAAGTCTTAAAGATTGACATGAAAGCATTCTTGATGATCCTGTTATTGGAAGTTTTTTTTTATAGTGCTATAAAAGTGTTGTATGTAGTTAAGTTGTGATGGTGTCTGATGTAGTATTTCTAATGTAATTGAATGTTTTTCAATGCATGTCTAATAGAACAAACAACTTAAAGCAATTTTATGGTGTGAACTTAGTAAACAATGAAAACAGTTTTAAAATATTTGTTGTTAGTTCTAACATATGGTATTTTAGGTTAATAAAATTTAAAATTAATGTATCTTTTGAAACTTAATATTGAAAACATTAGAAACTACAATACAAGAGTTAAAATAAAAATATTGATAAATAAAATTCATTAGCAAATAGGGGAAGAAAGTTTCTTGACTCAATTCAAATCAAACCAAAAAAATTGGTTCAAGTTGGCTTGATTTTTTAAATTTAATGGCTTGGTTTGGTTTGGTTTGGTTCTCATTTTTTTTTTGTCTAATTTTGATATAAACCTAAACCAATCCATATATATGCACATCACTAACTTTTACAAAAAAACATGAGTGCTAATAGTTGACTCAACATATATAACCCATCTCTCGTAAGTTTTTTTCATAAGAAACAATTTATTAATATTACAACAACATTACAAATTACTCTTATTTAATGCTTTCATATAGGTTGCTTACTCAAGCCCAAACCTAGTTCCATGTACCAAATTACTATTATTTAATGTTTAAGGAAGAATTATCAAGAAATACACGTCATTCCTATGATAAATTGAATATCTATCCAAGCAAAGAAGATTGTAAAATGTTTTAAAGGGACCTACTAGCATAACAAGCTAAAAAAGAAAATAGAACATCACCAACCAAACAAACCCAATACATTATAGGTACTAAAATTAAACAAAACAAAATTTAAATGGAATCAAGAAATATCATGAAAAGATGGGTGATGCAATCCCAACCTTTAGCATCGAAATGCATCTAAATTGTTGTTTTCATTGTTCTCCTTGTTGGCCTTTTCCATGGTAGAGAAACTACCAAAAACTTAAATCAAGAGAAACAAAGTAATGTCCACTAGCAAATATTATAGATGAGTTACACCTCTAGAGAAACTTTGAGGAATTTTAAAAGACACTCTAATTGTGAAAGGGAGGTGGTTGGTGGTTGAACAAAACAACCTAAAAAAGTGGAGAAGGATAGAGGGGTGAAATTACAAGTGGAGATGGCGGAGGAATGATGGGTGGGAAGGGGATAGTAGGAGGCGGCTAAGTGTGGAAAAAGGGGTTTAAATTTTTAGTTTTCTTATTCTCAACGACTGAGCATAAAGTACATAATATTAGCTTAACTTGTTTATTATTTAATAATTTTCTATAGGTATTCTCTTATGTCCATAAGTTTTAATCATTACATTTATACCTTTTATTTTTATTTCTCATAATGAATGTTGCACACAATTATAATAACAATACTTTTAATTTGTTTTAGTGAATTAACTTTGAAGATGTTTCGTAAACTCACGCCACCACTTTATGTAACCGATCCATTGTTTATTCTTCAATATAATTTTTAATCCATTTTTTTAACAGATCATTTAATGTGGTATATACGTTTTGGTCATTGAAGAGCCATAACTCATCTGTTCAATGGTTGGAGGTTGGTAATGTTGGCAAAACTTTGATAGAAGCACAACTATAAAAGGTTGTTATGGTTCTTCAGCTCAACACACATTTTTCATAGAAATACACTATCTAATCTAAGTGATGTTGAAAACTTAGAAGAACCGAACAGAACGAGCATATAACCGTTTGTTTGTTTTGCTTTTAGATTGTAATTTATACTTATACTTTATACTATTTATTAGTTAAAATTGATCACATTCTTATATCAAGAATGAGTAATATTGAACTTTCTTTAAATAGTATTACATTTTTAAATTTTTCTCCTATCTTCTTTTTTTTTCCTAGGGAATTCTTCTCCTATCTTACTTCTCTACATTTTCTTCCCTCTCCTAAAATTTAATATTAATTATTCTCTTTCTTTATTTTTACATTAATACTATATATTATTTTTTTCTATTTATATTCGAGTTTTAAATCATATATATTTTACATATCAATATATTGTATGTTGATTTATTATATAAATAAAATATTAATTAATTTACTTATTTTAATTTACATTGATTATTTTTATATTAAATTATTATGAAAGAATTATTATTTAAGAAAAACTCAAATGATAAAACAAATATATTACCTATCAATATATATCATAAGCTTCAGTCACACCGATGAATGATTTAAGAAAATATAGTTTTTGCTAAATAAGTGATCTAAGTGGATAGCTTAACTTCTTTTTTTATATATAATTTTATTTTCAATCCCTCTCAAAGAAGTTCAATTAAAAGTATAGTTTTTATGAAAATTAAAAATATATAAAAATGTATAAAATAATTAAACATATATTTTTTAAAGAAATTAAAAATAAATTAATCAAATAAATTAGTTATATATATACTAAATGGAGCAAATTCTTTTTTTTTTTTTTAAGAGAGAAAGAAAGAAAGAAAAAGTATTGAATACCTAGAATTTAATCTTTTAGATTTGATCCAATGGCTTACATGTTGTATCCTATATCTTCATACAAGGTAGAAATTAATACCAAAAATAATTAATGTCAGCTTCATATTCCTCTCCCTGGCGACGGTGGATTGGTTGCTGCTCAGCTAATAATAAAAGTGGGTCAGATGGCAACCAGAGTTCCCCCAAACACTTCAATGCAATTTTATTATGCGAACATAATAATTACCTTCATCTCTGAGGTCTCATATCATGTACATATATGTAAGAGTTTCAATGAAGTGTTCAGGAGAACTCTAGGGGACAACTGACATATATCACAATACACTCTTGTTCAATCTTATATATGTGATTTTAAAAACCAACATATTCAGGCAAGTATATATAGTTTTTTTCTACGTCAAAATATTAAAGATGATCAACAGTCCGCACTGCTATATGAATATTAATCATATCATCATGATGAACCTGGCCACTATTGAAGGACAGATGAAGATCAACAAGGGTATGCACATAAAAAGGTACCCAAATCTCTCTGAGCATCTCGCATGTGTTCTCTTTCGGGTGTCCTTTTCAATATTTTTTTTCCAGATTTCAAAGCAAAATACAATTTCAGATTCTCTGTCTGTCGTTAATTAATCATGGTAATATTATATATATTAATTAACTTGGCAATAAACTTAATTCTTAGCTACTATACGGTATATAATTAGTATATTACAAGAATAGAAATTAAGCTTAACTTCCTTATTTATGTCTGAGTTTAAAATATATATATAAATTAAAAACCTTGAAAATTAAAAGGGAAGATAAACATTATGAGAAGAGAAGATAGTAGGAGCAAATTAAAAAAGGAAAGGCCATTTGATGGTTACAAATCACCTTTAATATTATTCTCAGACTTTGAAGGTAGATCTAATCTCGTCTAGGTTCATTAATTTCTCTTGTGTTATGACTTATGAAAAAGATAAACCAAATTAAAGTACGTGTAATTAATAAATGGACCAAATTAAAATTAAGAAACAAATTATATAGACAGAGATAGCTAGGTATAAAGCAAACTCAGTTGCTATATATATAGTAGGATTAGTGATCTTTCTCCTTCACCATGAAACCTATTCAAGCGATTGTGTGTATGTTGTCAGGTGTCGTGTCTCCTAGAGTTCCACTGAACACTTCAATGGTATATGGGATTGAGAGTTATTATTCTGAGGAAACCATTCCGCTGAAGTGTTTGGGGGAACTCTTGGAGCCACTTGATCCTTAATTTCCTTTCACTACCTAATTAACTACTAAATATATTATTCAAGGTAATATTTATTATTACTTGATTTTACTCTTGTCATCAATTATATTGCTTTTTCTTAACTCCGGTGAAGTATTTATTTTTTCTCTAAAAAAAGATACATTAATTTTAAATTTCATTTACCTAAAATAACACATTATCTCATATTTCATTAATAATGAATTGTACATACCTACACGACATTTATATATATATATATATTGTTAGGTATTGAACCCTCCTAACAGCTGTATGTATTGTTGTATATGGTAGAAAATCAGATCTAACTCAAACTAAATAATATCTTATTGATTTAAGGATTGTTTAGGCTTATAAGTAGCATTGTTGCATTGTTCCTGGCCGATGTGAGACTGAAGGAAACTTAACCGCCCCCTCTACACGGGCAAAGGTGGTCTCACAAAGCCACGGTGACAATGTTAAGAACAAAGCCTAACTCACCGATCAAACCAAGCCCAACTCGGATACCATGTTTGAAACTCATGTCTAACTCAACCTAATAAGATCTCATTGAGTTATGGGTTGTCCAAGGTTATAAGAAGAATTACTACCTTACTCCTAACCGATGTGGACTGAAGAAAACTTAATAGTGTAAAATCAAACTAACTCTAAAATAACATATATGTTATCCATAGAAGGCATATATGTACATATCTACATCCACTTTGTACCAACTATACACACTACTTAATGCCCCAGATTTGATCCTAGTTAAATATCTCCCTTAAAATAAATTTATAATGCTTATTCTTAAACTTGCTAGTTTGATATTTAATGTGATACTCTACAATTACTTTCAAACCAAATAATATGAAACTTTTTTAGGACTAGGTGAATCATGATGAAAATTTGAGGAACATGAAGAAATATGTTCATTGGTTATTAATCTGAAATTAAATGTAAAATATTTCAATAGTATCAAAAATGCTCATTCATCCCACACTCATTAGGAATATGTTGGAATTTTTTATTTTTCTCACATATTTGTATAATCATTTTTATTTTATCTAATTAAAAATCAAAAAGTGTATTTTCTAATTTTGCATTATTTATAATTTATAAATTTCTCTAATATTTATGATTATTTTGATTACACATTCAAATAAACATGATAATAGTAATATTATTTCTATTGACTTCAATTCCTATTGACATTCTCATTTTTATTACGTTTTTATTATACGAAATCAAATATCGATTTAAACCTCATATAGTATTTTTGGTGTGTTATTGTATATGTGCTACCAACACAAAAGAACTTTTAATGCAACTTTGTTCACATTTGCAATCAATTTTACTCATGTGTATGCCACATATTCAAAATATCTTATAATAATAATTGACATATTATTTTTTACAAGAACCCCTTTAAAATGAAGTTTTAACTTGGTTTGTTGAATCAACTTAACGTAAATGTCTAACTAACTATCTTATATTTTTAAACCAAATATCAATACTGGATTTTTGATCCACTTCAAGCTCAAAAGGTGTATCAAATATGATACTTAAGGTTTTTGTATATATTCAACAAAAATATTTAAGCTTTATGCAATTTTGGTGTGCTTTGGAAAAATATAAATGTTTGACAAATCCCAGTAGGGTTTTAAGCAAAGAATTCATTAACAATGAATATCCATGGACCTGGAAATTTCAATTGTCGACTAATTAGGTATTAATTGTTTAAGAGAACACTCTTGTATGCATAACAGATAAGACATGAAAGAAGAAGGCCAAACATCATCAAAATCAAATCAAAATTAGTAAAGACTATTTTGTGCTTTTTATCATCACTATGATTTTGTTTGGATGAGTGAGAAACATATCTATTAAGTATCATAAGAACAACGATCATATGCAATTATTTTCTTTTTGCACACAAAGGGTTATGCATCCTTTTTATGTTAATTTTGCTTTGAATATTATGGTCCATAATTTCTTCATAAATTGCCTCTTCACTATAACCACCCATAATTTCATAATATCTTTATTTAAAAAATAATTACATCAGAAACCACTCTAATTTACTTATTTTATTAAATTTCTAAATTTTTGTATTACATATCATATATTTGTTTTCAAATTTCTCATTTGTCTTGTGTTTCTCTTTTTTCCTTTAAATTTGTCTTTATATGCTCTCATTTGTTCAAGTAGCAATTTTCTTGTCAATATTGTCAATTCATATATTTCGTAGATTACAATCATTATACACGGGAGAAGTAAAATTCATGAGAAGTTTTGTCATGTTATCCAATCTTATTACTCAACTTAAAGAGATATCTACATAATTAAATCCTACTATACAAATTCATAGATGTAATACCGATAATATGATTGAATGAGTATTCAACAACACAAAGACTAAACCACTCTTGTTCTATTTTATTGAATCAATACCCACATTTTAAGTTATAATTTTTTTTTTACTTTTGATTAATGTTTATGGTGTATATTATGATTTTTAAATGTGTACTTGTATTAGACTTCTCCTTATTACGAATGAAAGTAATGAAAAAAAAACCAAATAGCGTGCTTTCATATGAGGTAGTATAAAATCAAAGATTTCTCATGTAACAAATGTAAAATTATACAACTCAAGTCTAAATGTAACCCAAACACTGAGACATAGCTACATGAATATACATATCTAAGTACTCAGTTGAAGAAGGAGGAAAAATGCTTAACAAGCCAAAAGTAGTGATTAATGTGACAAACCAAAATAAGCAACAAAGTTTACAATTTACACTAAACATCGCCACATACTAAACCAAGATATTAGGTCTATTCTCCACCTTGAGACATTTGTTCACCTAGAGTAGGAGGCTTTGCAAAAATTTATTTTTTTGGGGAATTGGTTGGAATGTTTTCTTATCTATTAATAGGTTTTTGGTTCACACGACCTGTTGCGGCAAATGCTTGTCAAGAGGCGTTTGTAACCAATCGTGTAGGGGATTTTGGTTTATTATTAGGAATATTAGGTTTTTATTGGATAACAGGTAGTTTATCACCTCCTCCATTCAGACTGAACCACCTTTTTCTGAAAGGGCACAATCAAAAACAAGAGAATGAGAAACAAGAACATGTATTCAATAAACTTTGGACCAATGGAATAATTACTAGAAAATGGGATATCATGATTATGATGATATGACAAGAATAACATATTTTCATAACATACTATACAAATATGAGATTCACAGTTTGGCTTCAATTTCAAGTGTACTCGTATACTTTTATGAAAAATTAAATATTGTTATGATTTTAAAGTTGAAGTAATTTTATGCTTTTATTTATCTTATAATTATGTATTTAAGATTCAAATAAGGGTTTTTATTATATTTATGATAGCTTTTGTTATCAGAAAAGTTTATAAGTAAGATGTATGCATGTAGATTAATATTAGATCATGAAAATGAATTATAATCATTTTTATCTAATTATGTATCTCTCTTACAATTATTTCTCTCTTTGTTTTTCCCTAACTTCTCAATTTTTCAATCCTTAACTCTCATATCATTTCTTTGTCAATCTTATTCTCTTTCCTCATCTACTTTAAAACAATCTGCACCATTCATTACATAAAATTTTTAAATGAGGCCAAAAATTTCAAGCCTAAACCCATTATTAACCCTTAAACCCTCTACCTTACCTATTTATATATGTTGTTTATAGGGATAAAGTAGAAGTTGAAGCTGTCGACTGACGGCTGCAAAGTTTTTAGCCAAAATATCTCCAATTTTTCTTTCAAATTTTACATGGCATATTAGAAGAATGGTCATATGCAGTAACTAATTTGTATGGTAATATTTGATTAAATAGAAAGTTTGTTAATTTATCTTACTTTATATTACCAGTAAATTAGATGAAGTTATTTTCTAGATGTATTTGGGTTTTGGTATATTTTGTGAAGCTCTCTGAATATTAGTGTTTGTATCTCCATTTGATTATTAGTGGATTTTCCTCGATGTGTTGTCGTTAGTGTAGTAGAATTTGCACATTGAAAATTTGAACCACTTAAATTATTTTGGTAGAATTTGGTTTTTACAAATTGTATACACAATGAGATAGGCATAGAGAACCGTCTACATTTAGTGTTTAAGAAACAAGAAATATTGATGGTGAAGTCGATCAATATACAATTGAAGAAGAAAGAGATGAAATGTATGAAGTTTTAGAGGATTTAGGTTGCACAAATTTTAACACTAAATCTGGCAATGATGTCTTTAATGATTGTAAGTTGGATGGTGGCTTCATGGACATTGTTGTCATTGTAAAGCAAGAACTATATTCTGGTTGTAAGAAATATACACAACTAAATTTTATTGTGAAATTTTTGCATAGTAACATTTTAAATAATTAGACTAATAAGTCTTTTGACATATTGCTTAAATTGTTTATTAATGCAATACTTGAGGAATAAAAAATTCCATCATCTCATTAGGATTCAAAAAACTTGTTAAGAGAGCTTGGATTAGGCTATGAGAATATTCATGCATGTTCCAATGATTTCATTTTGTATGTGAAAGAACATAAAGACTTGGTTCAATGTATAATATGTCATGAGTCACGATACAAGGAGAAAAGGCGTGCAACCTCCAAGATTCCAAAAAAGGTTATGTTATACTTCCCACTAAAACATAGATTACAACGATTGTATTTCTCACAACACACTGCGAAAGCTATGAGATGGCATAAGGAGGTAAGGTTGGAAGAATATGGGGTGTTAAGACACCTGGCTGATGGTGAATGGAAATCATTTGATAGGTTATATCCAATGTTTGTAGCTGATTCAAGAAATGTGCGATTAGGCTTGGAAAATGATGGTTTTAACCCATTTTGGAACATGAGTACTAATTACAGTGCATGGCTTGTGATTCTTATTTGTTATAATTTACCACCATGGAAGATGATGGAGCAACCATTGTAATTTTCTCGACACACATACTTGGCCCAACGTCTCCCACTTTGGATATTGATCTGTACTTAAGGCCTTTGACGAAAACTGGCGTTCTTTTTATCAAAATTCTCAAAATTGAATTTCCAAGTGATCCATGGTCTCAATTTGAATAAAAAATGTCATTTTAAATAAAAAGTTAATTAATATATTTGAATGAACGCGAATGGTGAATTGTGTTTTTCACATTTTAATTCATAGAATTATTGGAAAATCAATACTAAAATCATTTATAATTTCCATATGCATCAAAATCGAGCCTTTCAAAAAACTCAATTTCAAGGTGCTCGGTAAAATAGAGCAAAACATAGATCATTTAAAATAGATAAAGATAAAGGTAATATGTGAAGTGAACTTTCAAGCTCTTACTAACACTTAAATACATGGTGTATTGCACTGAAAATTTGGGTTGAGCTTAGGGACCATAACATCCTTTTTATAGCCGTGTTTCCCATCAAAGCATTGACACCGTCACTAGCTTTCAACCACAACCGACGAGCTCTTCAATGACAAAAATGGTTGGATCACTAAATGATCCGTTAAAAAAAAGGAAATGAAAATTAGATAGTTAAACAGATGATCGGTTACAATAAGTCCATACAATCAATCTTTAAACATATAAATCAACCTAATACAATTAATCAAACAATGAACAAATTGGTAAAACTATTTTATTAGGTCTAACAAAAGATTTATAGATATGCAATTTTAGAGAAACACAAAGATTCATTGGAGTATAGGCAACATTGTAAAAGATATATGACCATGCGATTCTAGATTAAGCTAAAACCAATCAAAATTTGGTGTTCATATGGTTAAATTGTTCATCTGAGTAACTAAGTGTATGTTTGATTTTTAATTTTTGAATTTTTTAGTTGATTTTACTTTGAATATTTCTTGGTTTAATTTTTTTTAAGGAATCCTATAGTTTGTGATAAAAAAAATAAGATTTCTTAATCAATTTTTTTTATTTTTAGTTATTTCATTTTTATAAAATATTTTTTTATATATGGCAAATGAATTCTTATAATTTTCATAATTTTCATATATAAATATGAGAAGAAAATTATTAAAAATTTAAAATTTATAGATAAAAACCAAAAAATTTCTTGTTCCTACAAAAATTAGAAATGAAAAATCCTTTTACCAAAAAATTTGTAAATAATTTTAAAATTTTCTTCCTTGAATACCACTAATAAGAAAAGTTTTTAAAATAATTATTTTTCAAAAGAATCATAACTCATAAAAATTAATGATTTATTCAAAAATAATTAACTATAAAACTTAAAACATGTATTACATATTACCTGAATTAATACGATTCTTCGATTGAATTAGAGATGAAAACTGAGTGCAATTATATAAAGGTTGCGTAGCATAATCATCTTCACAAATAGAGTTTAATTTTTATCTCTGTTCTATTTGATGTACTGATGAGTAATAGATCGAATTTTTTTATTTTTGAACAATTCTAATCCAATTCGGTATGAACCAGATTTGAAGGTTTTCAATTCGAAGTTGATTTAATAATGTAATCTATCCAATTTTGAACATATTGGATTTTTCTTATCAAATAGGATCAGATTGATATTGAAATTCTTTGTGAATTTTTATCGTATATAAAGGATGACATTCATAACATTTAAATTTTAAATTGGAATATTTGTAGTAAAATTTATTACTTTTGGTCACAATTGAATAAATCATACGAATTTGAAGTATATATATACAATTATTAAATTATTATAAATATTTATATAATTAGAATATGTATAATATATTTAAATATAACATATTGTAAAATAAAATATGTATTTATTTATAATTTAATAGTAATTTGGTGCGAATGAGATATAGTAGATTATAAAATCTACTAATCTAAATCTGATTCATATACGAACATATTGTATACTTTTTTATTCAAATCTGATGAGACATAAAAAAATTTAATATAATCTGACGGATCGAATCAAATTTCTCAATTTAAATAGACCGATCAAATTATTTGCTCACACCTCTTGTGAATATTTTTTCATATAACATAAAAAAACACATTTTTTATAACATAAAATATATATATTTTAAAATGGATTAAAAATAAAATATGTGTTAATATGTATCATAAAACTACGAGGGTTATATAAACTAAAATTTCTATTTCATTTAGGTCCATTTATTTGGTAGTCGTTGTTGCAATGAATGCCTCTAGACTCTAGGGCTCTAATGAAACAATGTAACAAAGAAGAAAAGTTCCATTCATAAGGAGAGAATTGATGCAGATTTCATAACCTATAATATACTAGGAGTGTGTCTAGATTTTGTTTTATTCAAAATTATATTTTTTTCTTTCCTTTTGTCTTTAAGTTATATATTATAGGTTGTTTATAAAAATATACATATAAATAAAATTTCTTGTACATGTTTATTATATGTATGTTTAATGAAGGATTTGTTTTGTATTTATTAAAATAAGAAATGCTAAGAAAACAAAAAATTATACATATTTTTGTAACAATACTAATATAATGATAAATAGCAGAATAATCTTAAAAAATGGCAAGATGATTTACTTTTCCAGACAATTATGTCATATAAAATTCTATAAGTAGTTGTTTTGACATATGGACCGACATGATGTCTGGTCCATTCAATTGCTCAAACCTAGTCAGAAGCCTGAGCCATAAGATGAGGCATCCTTAAATGACCCCACTTGTAACATATTAATAAGAAAGATATCGGTTTGAAGAAACCATGTTGCTTGTAGGGTCAGCCACCAGCTCTAGATAGAGTCGATCTCAAACCATAAAATGTGGTACTTATCTCTCTGACATCTGTGTATGTATACACATTATGTAATCAACACTTGTATGTATACTATTATATAAATAGATGGACGTCTAAAGGAATCCATAAATTTAACCAATTGCTCCAACTTCTCTCTAAGTTCTCTCTCTGAAAATCTGATCATACTAAACATTTTGGTGCCCACCATAGGGCTTTGATTCTGAGGTAGAGCTTGAAGTTTCTAACCCCATATTTTTTGGAATTCATTTCGAGCTTTGAGAAAAGCTTGGGAAATCAAAAAAATTGTTCCCTTCACAAGCTACACCTAGAACTCACAATCCATGTTCCATATCATCATGGTAGGAACTCGTGCTAAAAGAACCCATACACAGAGGGCTTAGAATCAATGAGACCTCAAATAACTCAGGAAAAAGGTTTGCTAGAGAACTATGCAATGTCCCCAAGTGTACACATTGGATAAAGTGAGACATGCCACAAAAATCATTTTCAATGAGAAGGATGAGACCTCATCTCATCTCGAGGATCCCTTGGTGATTACTTTGAGTCTTAGGTCTTGCGATGTCTACCTAATAATAATTGACACAGGAAGGTCGGTGGATCTCCTTTTCCAGTCCACTATCAAGGCTCTAGGAGTAAAGGAGTTTTACATTATCAAGGCAAAACTCCCTCTAGTAGGGTTCAACAATAGTGCCACCTATGTAGTAGGAATGGTGGTGTTTCCCGTCATGGAAAAAAGGATTATAGTGATGACCAATTTCGTAATCATTGATGTCCCAGTTCACTACAATGCCATCTTGGGCAGGCTATGGATACACAAAATAAGGGAAATTATGTCCACCTTCTATCAGGTAATCAAATTCCCCAATGATGAGGGCCTAGAGAAAATAAGGGGAGACCAAGAGAAGGTTAGGAGTTTCTATAATTCCACCACGAAAGAGGTCACCCATATGTAGTAATCACATACGGGTCTTCCTCAAAGGAGGCTGGGAGGAAAAAGTATGGCTAGGTTTATGAATCTAAATAAGATGGGAGATGTGCCAATATGAGGAAAAGGTGAGAACCACCCCTTGAAACTGAGTAGGGATCTTATGGAAGAGGTGGAGGAACAACTCTCGCATTTCCTCAAGACAAACTCAAAAATATTTGCATAGAGTTTGATAGATAGGCTTGGGGTTGAACCAAAAGTTATAACACACTAACTAAATGTCAATCCGGAGGCTAGACTTATCCAAAAAGGAAAAAAAGAAAATTCTTGTGGGAAAATAATGAGATGATCAAGCATTAAGTCACCTTTCATAGGAAAGTTGAGGTTATAAAGGAGGTAAGCTATCCTCTATGGTTGTCAAATGTGGTGTTGGTAAAAAAGGCATGTGTGTCCTAAAGATTGCTTCCCACTCCCAATTATTGATCAATTGGTAAATGTTTTCACTAGTTCCGAGATGATGAGTTTCTTATATGTATATTTTGGTTACCCCTAGAACAATACACTCCAAGAAAAAGAAGCAAACACATTTTTCATCACAAAAGAAGGGACCTTTTGTTATACCAGGATGTTGTTCGAATTAAAAAATATAGGCGCCACATATCAACATCTGGTTAACAAAATGTTTGTAAATCAGCTAGGGAGGAACCTAGAAGCTTATGTGGATGACATGGTGGTAAAATCAACACAACCTTTGGACCACGTTAAAGACCTAGAAGAGGTATTTTCAGTAATCCAAAGATATGGTATGAGACTTAACACCAAGAAGTGTATCTTTGGTGTTGTTGTAGGAAAATTCTTAGGGTATCTTGTATCATCCCAAGGGATCGAGACCAACTCAGATAAGACACAATATTAGGTGAACATGAATCCACTTACGAGCTTGAAGGGAATCCAATAACTGAATGGAAGAATATTAACACTGAACAGATTCATCTCTAAATGCATGGATAAGTGTTTTCCATTCTTTAAGAGGTTGAGAAAAAACAAGTCATATTTTTAGGACGAGGACTATGACAAAGCCTTTGAGGAAACCAAAAAATACTTGAGTAACCCCCTATCCCAGTCAACCCTCTCTCAGGAGAGACACTTTATTTATTATACATGGTAGTGGCCCCCTAGACTTGCAATGTCGTACTCCTAGTAGAAAGAGACAAGGTTTAACACCATATCTACTAAGTTAGTAAAATCCTAACATATTCTCAAAGAATATATCCAACCCTTGACAAGTTGGATTTCTTTCTCAAAGTTAGTACACGAAAGCTCATACACTGCTTTGAATCATACATAGTGGTAGTGCTTACTTCACTACCATTGAAAAGCATATTGACGAGACCAAAAGTAGTAGAAAGGTTGGCATAGATTACCATAGAATCGAGAGAATATGACATTAAATACATGGATAGAATAACCATCAAGGAACAAGCGGTGGTTGAATTTTTGATCGAATTCAACGAGACGTTAGATGTCGTCAATGATGAGGGGAAGAAAAAGTGTGAGGTAGCAAGAATGCTCAAAATTATCCAAGTTCGAGATCAAGAAAATAGATTTTAATGAGAATTTCCACGCCGATGCTTTGGCCATTTTGGCCTCTGTAGGAGAATCCAAACACAACTGAGTAGTGTTGGTAATGATCCTAGAAAAATCAAGCTTGGAAAAAGTTGAAAAAATAGTTGGATATGTGGATACTTCTACAACCTATGGTTCATCCTGATCTATAACTTCCTAAAAAGGGAACACCTATCTAAGAATTGCAAACTTGCAAAGGAAATCAAAACCAATGTAGGTCGATACATGATCGAAGTAGGTAGGCTATATAGGAAAACCACACTCGGGCTCGAGATTTTATGTGTAGCTAAGGAGGGAGCTGAAAGATTGTTGTTTGAAACACATGAGAATGAGTGTGGCTCTCATTAGGGTGGAAAGAGGTTTTCATAATAGATTATGAGGTAGGGCTATTATTGGCACATTATACTAGCAGATTGTACAAAATACACTCTGAAATGCGATAAATACCCAAAATTTGCCCCATTGTCACACACGCTACCAAATACCATGATAGAGGGTAAGTCCTTAGCCCTTCTACAAGTGGGGGCTTAAAATAGTAGGAACACTACCCTTAGCTAAGGGTCAAAATAATTTTCTACTTATGGCTACTGATTACTTTTCAAAATGGATCAAGGTAGAACACTTGGGAAGAATACGAGAGGAGAAGGTGATTCGATTTATATGGAAGTCTATAATTTATCAATTTAGCCTACCTGAGAAGCTCATCACTGATAATGGAAGGCAATTTACGGGTCATCACATCAAAAAAAATTTCCCTTAAGTAAAACATTAAGATGTGCCACTCAATGCCATATTATCTCCAGGCCAATGGTCAAGCAGAATCTTCCAACAAATTAATTATCAACCTATTAAAGAAAAGGTTGGAGAGGGAAAAGGGAAGATGGGTTGAAGAGTTGCCTGGTACATATAGGCTGTCAGGACTAGCCTTGGGGAAAGTACTAATAAGACCTTTCTTTCCTTAGTTTATGGGACTGAAATAGTAATACCAACTTAGGTTACAATTCCCACTACCAAGTCAGTCCTAATAGATGAACAAACTGAGGTGAGTAGAACAATCGAGATGACCCTCACCGAAGAGAAAATGGATGAATATTTAATAAGGATGATTGAGTAAAAAAGAAAAGTATCAGATTATTACAACAAGGTCATATGCTTTAAATCATTTTCCATTGGTGATTGGGTTCTCAAAAGGGTATTCCCTAATAAAATAAAAGGATGGTTGCTAAAATGGGTGCTAATTAGAAAGGACCTTACCAAATGGCTAAAACAACACCAGGAGGGGCCCACTTGTTAAGAAACATCAACAAATTCAAGGATGGAACCATCGAGAATGCCAGACACTTATGAAATATTACTTCTAATGTATCTCAATTCAATACTATCATTTACCATCATTGTATGCACACTTAAAGAAATACATAGCTAGAACTTCCTTCCATAAATGGTTCTCTCCTAGAAGCCTTATACTATTACATGTCATAGGTTGATCACCTTGGTTAAGAACCAGGTAGACTGCCAAAAACTTGCAAAAAAGTCACAAGTTGTTCGCCTTAGTCAGGAACTAGGTTATTGCTTTGACATTGAAGGAAGAGTTGAGCACCTCAGTTAGGAACTAGATAGAGCTCCCTCATCCACTATTACATGCATGTCACTAGTTGATCATCTCGGTTAAGAATTTGGTAGACCACTTTGACACTTGCAAAAAAGTCACGAGTTGCTCACCTCGGTCAAGAACTAGGTTGGTGTTCAAACATTGAAAACATTAGAAACAACAATACAAGAGTTAAAATAAAAATATTAATAAATAAAATTCATTAGCAAAGAGAGGAAGAAAGTTTCTTGACTCAATTCAAACCAAACCAAAAAAATTGGTTCAAGTTGGCTTGATTTTTTAAATTTAATGGCTTGGTTTGGTTCTCATTTTTTTTGTTCTAATTTTGATATAAACCTAAACCAATCCATATACATGCACATCACTAAATTTTACAAAAACATGAGTGCTAATAGTTGACTCAACATATATAACCCATCTCTATGAGTTTTTTTTTCAAAAGAAACAATTTATTAATATTGAAGCAACATTACAAATTACTCTTATTTAATGCTTTCATATAGATTGCTTACTCAAGCACAAAGCTAGTTCCACATACCAAATTACTATTATTTAATGTTCATGGAAGAATTATCAAGAAAAACACATCAGTCCTATGATAAACTTGAATATCTATCCAAGCAAAAAAAGATTGTAAAATTTTTTAAAAGGACCTACTAGCATAACAAGCTAAAAAAGAAAATAGAACATCACCAACCAAACAAACCCAATACATTATAGGCACAAAAATTAAACAATACAAAATTTAAATGGAATCAAGAAATATCATGAAAAGATGGGTGATGCAATCCCAACCTTCAGCATCGATATGCATCTAAATTGTTGTTGTCATTGTTCTCCTTGCTGGCCTTTTCCATTGTAGAGAACCTACCAAAAACTGAAATCAAGAGAAACAAAGTAATGTCTACTAGCAAATATTAGCGATGAGTTACACCTCGAGAGAAACTTTGAGGAAGTTTAAAAGGTGGTTAGTGGCTGATTAAAACAGCCTAAAAATTGGAGATGGATGGATGGATGAAATTGCAAGTGGAAATGGCGGAGGAAGGATGGGTGGGAAGGGGATAGTAGAAGGCGGCTAGGTGTGGAAAATGGGTTTAGAGTTTTAGTTTTCTTCTTCTTTGCGAGTAAGTATAAAGTACATAATAAGAGCTTAACCTATTTAATATTTAGTAAATTTCCATAAGCATTTTCTTATGTCCATAAGTTTTAATCATTACATTTATACCTTTTATTTTTATTTCTCATAATGAATGTTGCACACAATTATAATAACAATACTTTTAATTTGTTTTAGTGAATTAACTTTGAAGGTGTCTCGTAAACTCACTCTACCACTTTATGTGACCGGTCCATTGTTTATTCTCCAATATCATTTTTAATTTGTTTTTCTTTAATGGATAATTTTGTGTGGTCTACATGTTTTAGTCATTGAAGAGCCATTGCTCATCCTTTCAATGGCTAAAGGCTGGTAATGTTGTCGAAACTTTGATGGGAAGCATAACTATAAAAGGTTGTTATGGTCATTAAGCTTAAAACACATTTTAAATCGAAAAACATCATCTAATATGAGTGGTGTTGAGAGCTTAGAAGAACAAAACATAGAGAGCATATAACAGTTTGTTTATTTGTTTTGCAACTTAGAGAAACATTTCAATGGTTGGAGGTAAGATCCTTGGCTTTACAAGTTTTCGATAAATTTAGTTTGTTTATTTTTCTTTTGGATTGTAAATTATGCTTATACTTTATACTATTTATTTCTTAAAACTAATCACATTCTTATATCAAGGATAGTAATACTCCATCTCGAACTTTCTTTAAAAAGTACTACATTTTTAAAATTTTCTCCTATCTTCATTCTTTTTTTTTGCTAGCGAATTTTTCTCCAGTCTTACTTCTCTACATTTTGTTCTTTCTGCTAAAAATTAATATCAATTATTCTCATTCTTTATTTTTACATTGATACTATATATTATTTTTTTCTATTCATATTTGAGTTTGAATTGATATTTATTTTCCATTTTGAATGTAAAAAAGTTTAAAAACTTTTTTCCAAAAAACAATGATGAGTAATATATTGATTTATTTTATAAATAAAATATTAATTAATTTACTTATTTTAATCTACATTGATTATTTTTATATTAAATTATTATTATTTAAGAAAAACTCAAATGATAAAATAAATATATCACTTATCAATATATATCATATGCTCCAGCTCCACCGATGAATGGTTTAGGAAAATATAGTTTTCTCTAAATAATTGTTTTTGGTAAATAAGTGGTTTAAGCGGATAGCTTAACTATTTTTTATGTTGAGTAAAATTTAGAATACACAACTCTAAATTTACTAATATTGGATCCAAATAAGTAAACAAACTACTTGTATTGTACCGACTATAACACCTTTCAAAGACAACTCACAAATTGAAGAGAAATACAAACACTCAAAGAGAAAGCTCTCAACTCACACTCAAACTAAAAATACAAAGACTTATTTGTTTTTGATGGAATTAATAAACCAAATGCAAGGTAGGCTATTTATAGTCTTCACTATGGAATCTACATCACACAAATATAAAACTAAGAAATAATTCTAGTCATACCAATATTATCTACACATTTCTCTTTTCTACAACCTTCAACCACCATATTTATTCATTCTTCAACCACCCTATTTATTCATACTTCAACCACCCTATTTATTCATCCTTCAACCACCCTATTTATTTCTCTATATTCTTCAACCACTCTATTTATATCCTACATCCTTTAAAAACTTCATTTATTATATTGGTGTTGATTTTCAATACTCCCCTCAACACCAACTCTCACTATTTTTACTGTGTCAAGTTGACGGCGAAACATTTTGAACTTAAAAACACTTTAACTTTTTATGAACAAGTCTGCAACTTGATCATCTATCTTGATTTCCCTTATCTCAATTTCTTCTTGTATAACCTTTTCACTAATAAAGTGGTAGTGCACTTCAACATGCTTAGTTCTTGTATGAAAGACTTGATTCTCTACCAAAAAAAAATGTTGATTGATTGTCACAGTATAACGGAACTACATAATCTATTAGTTATTGTAGATTATTCATTAGTTGTATCAACCATGTACTTAATGAGTGCTCAAAAAGCACTAAAATTACCATAATTTTATTCACTTTAATTGATTAAAAAGATATATATTTATATGATTTTATCATGTTTTTATATAAATCTATCTTTTCAGAATCACATGTATTTTTATTGTTTTTTAGATATTTTCGCTAAAAAAAAAGTAACTTAAAGACTCCAAAAAATACTAGATGCAATACATCACAAATATATTCATAAAATAAATGATGAAAAGTAAAAAAAGAAAGATGGAAAAATTGGACAAAATGGGTCGAAAATGTCAAAAAGGATAAAATCGTGCATGCAGCTACCCAGCACCGCCAACCAACGTGCGCCGCGTGTCCAACATTGTAGAGCAACGTGTGCTGTAACACCCAGTCATACCGAGCAACATGCGTGCATCGCGTTGTCCTGCACATAACTCCCAGTCCGTGCACGCCTTTGCATGCCTATGCCCATCTGCGCCAAGTCCTCGCGTGCCTCTACGCTCCTATGCACCATACCACGCACGATGCTGCACCCCACCTACCAATGACGTCAATAATGATTTCATCATTCACCTAACACGCATTTTCTACTTTTTTTATCATTTTTTCTTCCTCTCCTCACCTATAAATACCCTCATTCTCTCCACACCAAAGCACACATCAAAAACATCTTCTTCTCCCTTTATTTCTCTCCATTTTTTAGTTTTTAGTTTTTAGTTTTTCTTAGTTTTAGAGTTCTTCTCCTTTTTAGAAGAACTAATTATGTTTTTTTAATTTAATAGCTTTTTTATTCAAAATGGAAATGCAATTCTGTTTGGAGGTTTTCCACCAATAGAAATAGCATCAAAGTAATGTAAAGATTTTATTTTCTTTACAATTATTTTTTATGTTTTATTTTTATATGTTATATTTAATTTATCTATGATTAAATTTAACATTGCTGGCTATTTGTAAACATGATATAATAATAACGTTATTATGCTTGCGAAATATTAAAAAGGTAAAAATCTCTAAAATGGATTGATTTTGATTTTATTCAAGATTTTATATTAAGAATGTTAGAGAGAAATATATTATTTTTCATTAAAAACTTAAATCTAAAAATTAGATTTTAAGGTTTAGTTATCCGGTCTGATTTAGAGTAGTGCTCTTTTATTTGTTGGTACAATCGCCTGATAGTTAGAGTGAAGCTCTATTTCAAAAGTTTTTATAAGAATTATTATCTGAAAATGTATTGACAACATGTTTTTAGTAGTGTTTTTAAAACTTGAAAGTTATTACTCAGATAATTAAATTCTTAGGTTTAATTTGGACATCTTGAATAAAGTTTAAACTGTCTAACCCCACCAAAGGTGCATTTAAATTGTTCATTTTCAATCTCTTAAAAAAAGGAATTAATTTAATTAACCAAATTAGTTATTAACAAAGAATATCTAACCCCACCAAATGTGGTATTCATATAAAAAAAGAATCAATAAATATCAATTTATCTCTTTCATAACCTAAATAATATGAGTAACATAATTAACTTAGTTATTATATCCATAAATACTCCATTATTATAAATGATAAAATTTGCATAAATATTTATTGAATCTGTATCTATGTTTATTTTTATGTTATTAGATTAGAAACACAAAAACCTCAAATATTGTGACAAGATGTTTAAGATTTAATTTCATTTTTTAAAAGTTTGAATAATAAATTAAAAACCATAAATATTCCTTCATTAGCTCAACCTTGGGA
Organism: Hippophae tibetana; assembly: GCA_037013495.1. NCBI lineage: Eukaryota > Viridiplantae > Streptophyta > Magnoliopsida > Rosales > Elaeagnaceae > Hippophae > Hippophae tibetana. The sequence continues at coordinate 24,302,745 of CM072805.1, read as the reverse complement.
GTATACTTATCATTTTCTATTAAATGATTCGTGCATTTGCGAGAGTTTTATAAATATAAAACCAAGGTATTACAGGATCGACGATGCTAGTTTTGCTCATCAGTACTCTTTTGAGTTGTCATTTCCACTACTCGATACTCAATTTTAGTGGTTGATAATGATATTGTCGACTGTCTCTTTCTATACCAAGAAATTGTTCTAGAACCAAGCTTAAACACATACCTAGTTATTGATCTTCTGCATAATCAGTATCACAGTAACCAACTAACTTGATGTCTCCACTTTTCTTGTACAAAAGACCATAGTCAATTGTACTCTTCACATATCTCAGTATTCATCGAAAATGCTTCCAAATGAGGCTTCTTTGGATTTTGCATGTACAGACTTATTACACTAATTGTATAAGAAATGTTAGGTCAAGTTAAGGTTAAATAGATTAGACTACCTACCAATTCTTGATACATTGTCGCATCTTCCAAATCTTTTCCTTCATGTGCACACATTTTGGCATTTGGTTCCATCGGTGTCGAAATTGGTTTGCATTCAAGTATTCTGAACCTCTTCATAAAAGAAATATTCCTTCTTGTGTGCGGTTAACCTCTAGACCAAGGAAGTGCTTAAGCTGTCCAAGTTTCTTCATCTAAAAGCGGATTGATAAATTCTCCTTTGTTCAAAGAATTTTTGCCTCATCATCACCAATTATGATTAAATCATCTACATATATTAGTACGATAGTTAGCTTTCCTTCATTGGCTTTGACAAACAAGTTGGAATCTTTAGGTGTTATTGAATAACCACTCTGTGTTAAAAATTCAGCAATCTTACCATACCATGCCCTGGATGTCTGTTTCAATCTATAAAGTGATTTTCACAGCTTATATACATATTCAGGATGATCTTAGCTTTGAAAACCCATTGGTTGGATCATGTAGTTCTCTCAATCTAGCTCTCCATGAAGAAAAGCGTTCTTCACATCCATTTGCCATAAATTCTAGTCTTCGTTGGTTGCAAGTGCAAGTAGGACTCGTACAGTTGTAAGTTTTGCCACCGGACTAAACTATGACTGCATTGGCACCAGATCCCAAGTTTTATTTTGCTGAAGTGCATCGATCTCTTCTTTCATAATTTTCATCCACTCAAATCTTTGCAATGCTTCTTCAAACGTCTCTGGTTCAATTTCTTCTTAAACTATGACTACATTAAAATATTTGGGATTTGGCCTTCGTGTTCTTGTTGACCTACGAAGTTGAGATTGTGGAGTTGATTCTTTTGTTTCACTAGGCCCACCTTCTTCATTTAGTTTTTGATATATGTGAGTTTGCCAAGGATTTTGAGTTACTCTTTGTTCAACACCATCATCGTTTGGATGTATGGATTAATCTAAACTTGGTTGAAATTGAATAGTATGCTCACCCATCTTTTGTTGCAGCTTGTCTCTAAATTCTCTTGAGTTTGGCAATGCCTCCTTCTCTGAGGACCACCAAGAAGATGCTTCATCGAACACCACATCTCATGAAGTGTAGCATCTTCCATTCATTGGATCACAACATTTCCATCCTTTTCTCTCACTGTTATATCCCACAAAGATACATCTAATGGCTTTCTTGTCAAATTTTCTTCATAAATGATCAGAAACAAATACATAACATACACAGGAAAATACTCGAAAGTTGCTAACTGTAGGTTTCATGTTTCACAGTTTCTCAAAGGGTGAAACAAATTTTAACCTTGGTTGGGGAAGTCTATTGATCACAAAGACTACAGTCCTCATCGCTTCAGCCTAAAACCTCCCAAGTACATTCTTTTCATGTAGCATACTCTGACAAATTTCTGCAAAATGCTGGTTCATTCTCTCTACTACACCATTTTGTTGTGGAATGTTGGCACAAATGTACTGATTACGTATTCGAAATTCCCTTAGGTATTGAGAGAACTTACTTGAGCTATATTCTCCGTTGTTGTTTGTGCACAAGCAACGAATCTTCTTTCCAACTTCTCCTTCACTTGACTCTTTGGACTCTTTAAACTTTGAAAATACATCATATTTTTCTTTCATAAAGAAAATCCACACATGCCTTGAGAAGTCATCAATGAATGTCACCATGTATCGTATACCGCCAATTGATGTTTTATTAACATGACTGAATACATCATATTGAACTAACTCTAATGGTTCTTTTGTTTTAAAATTAAATTCCTCATATGGAAATTGGTGAGCTTTACCATACTAGCATCCTGCACAAACCGTGTCTATTTTCACGTCTAGTTGAGGAAGCCCTTTAAGCATTGACTTCTTCACCATCACACTTAGCTTGGAATAGTTAACATGACCTAACCGCATATGACATAGATCTATTGTCTCATTTCTTCTTGTCTTGTCTACATATGCAGATTTTACTGAGATTACGTAGATTGATTCCAATCATTTCCCATCCATTGTCGATGTTTCTGATATTTTGAGATCAAGATACACCTTCATGTCTTACCGATGTGGTCTATCGGTAACCTTGAGTTGTCAGTTGTCCCCACTACACAACCTCTCTTGTACTCAGACATGCTTTCCAACTTTTTTTTATCGCCCGTCATATGATTTTAGAAGCCCGACTCTACGATCCAATCATTCTTGTAGTCAATCTATTTTGATGTTATCACTGTAAGAGCTAATTCTTCTTCCTCTGTAGCAAATAATGCTTCGACATCCCAACCATCTTCGGTATGCTCCTTAGAACTAGAAGTAGTTGTATTTCTTTCAACAGGCTTTTTCTTACTCCAACAATATTTTGCTATGTGACCCATCTTCCCTCATTTGTAACATTTACCATAAAAATTTCAACTATTATTATGGTTCTTCCCAGCTCCTCCTGGATAAAAGCCTCATTTTCCTTGAGGAATTTTTCCTTTATCACCATCATTTTTATATCCATTTCCATTGTATAGCTTGAAAGTGCCTCCGTTTTTCCTAGTGTAGAGCGCTTCTTCTTCACCCTTCAGCGATACTCCTCCCATTTTCTTAGCCATAACTTCTTGATCGACCAGCAAATTCTCAAAATCAGCAAGAGATGGTTGTGTCGGCCATCCTTGTATACGGGTAACAAACCCTCAATATTCAGGTCTTAAACCATGGATAATTATTCTCTTTATCCTAGTTTCCCCAATCGGAGCTTTTGGATCTAACTTTGAAATTTCATGGCATAACGAATTTACCTTATGAAAGTATTTTGAAATCTTCATGTCGTATTGTGTCATCGATAGCAACTCATTCTCCAGAAGTTGTAGTCTTGTATCATTCTTCTTTGAAAAGAGTGTAATAAGAGTGTCCCATGCTTATTTCGGTATTTTGGCATCCCGAATGTGCTCCAACATTTCTAATTCAACTGTGGTCTTTAAAGTAAACATTGCTTTGCCTGCTTTAATTTTCCACTTCCGCAAGATGCCGTTTGCATCTTCCGTTGCTGGTTGTGTAACTTCATCACCACCAACAACCTCCCATAACTCTTGACCTTGTAGAAAAGACTCCATACATTTTGCACATATGTTATAGTTTTTTTATTAAGCTTCTTGACTCCTCCAACTACTTAGATCACTGATCGTGCCGGCAAGACTTTGACTATATCTAACAAGCTTGAATAATAAACTTGTAGAGTACCAAACTCCCCACGACTCAAGATAGCTCCACTAATAACGATCCCTAACCGTCCTGCTCTGATACCAATTGTTGAGTAAAATTTAGAATACATAACTCTAAATTTACTAATATTGGATACAAACAAGTAAACAAACTACTTGTATTATACCGACTATAACACCTTTCACAGACAACTCACAAATTGAAGAGAAATACAAACACTCAAAGAGAAAGCTCTCAACTCACACTTAAACTAAAAATACAAAGTCTTATTTGTTTTCGATGGAATGAATAAACCAAATCCAAGGTATGCTATTTATAGTTCTCACCATGCAATATACACCACACAAATATAAAACTAAGAAATAATTCTAGTCATACAAATATTATCTACACACTTCTCTTTTCTACAACCTTCAATCACCCTATTTATTCATCCTTCAATCATCCTATTTATTTCGCTACATCATTCAATCAGTTCATTTATTTCCTATATCATTCAACTACTTCATTTATTATGTTCGTGTTGATTTTCAATATTTTATAGATAATTTTATTTTAATCCCTCTCAAACAAGTTTAACATATGTTTAATTTTTACAACATATTGAATGTGATTCTATATTTCCATCATTTATTTTATAATTTGAACATTTTAATCTTTATATTTATAAAAATTAAATTAAAAGTATAGCTTTTATGAAAATTAAAAATATATGAAAATGTATAAAATAATTAAACACATATTTTTTTAAAGAAATTAAAAATAAATTAGTTATATACTAAATGGAGCAAATTCTTTTTTTTTTTTTTTAAAAAGAGAGAAAGAAAGAAAGAAAAAGTATTGAATACCTAGAATTTAATCTTTTAGATTTGATCCAATGGCTTACATGTTGTATCCTATATCTTCATACAAGGTAGAAATTAATACCAAAAATAATTAATGTCAGCTTCATATTCCTCTCCCTGGCGACGGTGGATTGGTTGCTGCTCAGCTAATAATAAAAGTGGGTCAGATGGCAACCAGAGTTCCCCCAAACACTTCAATGCAATTTTATTATGCGAACATAATAATTACCTTCATCTCTGAGGTCTCATATCATGTACATATATGTAAGAGTTTCAATGAAGTGTTCAGGAGAACTCTAGGGGACAACTGACATATATCACAATACACTCTTGTTCAATCTTATGTGATTTTAAAAACCAACATATTCAGGCAAGTATATATAGTTTTTTTCTACGTCAAAATATTAAAGATGATCAACATTTATATGAATATTAATCATATCATTGTGATGAACCTGGCCACTATTGAAGGATAGATGAAGATCAACAAGGGTATGTACATAAAAAGTGTAAGGATTATGAATGTTGGCTATTTTCGTGGATAAAATATTTATCTGTAAATTTGTTTTTAGACCTGCTATCAAGTCTATTAAGAAAAGCCAAACAAATGTTCGAGTTCCAGATAATTGTACTTCAGGTATATCTTTGATAACTACGACACATAGGATTATATTTATGCATTTAATAATATATGTTTATAAATATGACATTATTTTTAGTGATAAAATATGAAATAAGATATAATAAAAGATATTAGATAATATATACTCTAAAATAAGATATGCTAAAAGATATTAGATAAGATATACTTTAAATTATATTTGAAATTCTTATCATAAAAGATAACATAAAATCTATTTTATATAAGAGTTATCTTAATTAATGAGTAATACTAATACTATTTGTAATAGAAAAGATAGGTAAAATCATTGGCTTTACAAGTTTTTGATTCCTTTAGTTTGTTTATTTCACTTTTGGATAGTAAATTATGCTTACACTTTATACTATTTATTCGTTAAAACTGATCACATTCTTATATCAAGGATGAGTAATACTACATCTGGAACTTTCTTCAAAAAGTACTACATTTTAAAAATTTCTCCTTTCTTTCTTCTTTTTATTTTTGCAAAGGAATTTTTCTCCTGTCTTACTTCTCTACTTTTTGTTCTTTCTCCTAAAAATTAATATCAATTATTCTTATTCTTTATTTTTACATTAATACTATATATTATTTTGTTCTATTTATATATGAGTTTGAATTTATATATATATTATCTTTTGAATGTAAAAAAGTTTAAAAACTTTTTTCGAAAAAAAATGCTTAGTAATAAGTTGATTTATTTTATAAATAAAATATTAATTAATTTACTTATTTTAATTTACATTGATTATTTTATATTAAGTTATTATGAAATTATTATTATTTAAGAAAAACTCAAATGATAAAACAAATATATCCCTTGTCAATATATATCATACGCTTCAGTCACACCCGATAAATGATTTAGGAAAATATAGTTTTCTCTAAATAAGTTTTTTGGTAAATAAGTGGCTTAACTTTTTTTTATAGATAATTTTATTTTTTCCCTCTCAAAGAAGTTCAACATATGTTTAATTTTTACAAGATTTTGAATGTGATTCTATATTTCCATCATTTATTTCATAATGATCACATTTTAATCTTTATATTTATAAAAATTAAATTAAAAGTATAGTTTTTATGAAAATTAAAAATATATGAAAATGTATAAAATAATTAAACATATATTTTTTTAAAGAAATTAAAAATAAAATTAATCAAATAAATTAGTTATATACTAAATATAGCAAATTCTTAAAAAAAAAAAAACAAAGAGAAAGAAAGAAAGAAAAAGTATTGAATACCTAGAATTTAATCTTTTAGATTTGATCCAATGGCTTACATGTTGTACCCTTATCTTCATATAAGATAGAAATTAATACCAAAAATAATTAATGTAGGCTTGATATTCTTCTCCCTTGCGACGGTGGATTGGTTGCTGCTCAGCTAATAATAAAAGTGGGTCAGATGGCAACCAGAGTTCCCCCAAACACTTCAATGCAATTTTATTATGCGATCATAATAATTACCTTCATCTCTGAGGTCTCATATCATGTACATATATGTAAGAGTTTCAATGAAGTGTTCAGGAGAACTCTAGGGGACAACTGACATATATCACAATACACTCTTGCTCAATCTTATATATGTGATTTTAAAAACCAACATATTCAGGCAAGTATATATAGTTTTTTTCTACGTCAAAGTATTAACGATGATCAACCGTCCTCACTGCTATATGAATATTAATCATATCATCATGATGAACCTGGCCACTATTGAAGGACAGATGAAGATCAACAAGGGTATGCACATAAAAAGGTACCCAAATCTCTCTGAGCATCTCGCATGTGTTCTCTTTCGGGTGTCCTTTTCAATATTTTTTTTCCAGATTTCAACGTGTATAAAAGCGCATAATTTGATTCATGTGTCTCTGAGCAAAGGCCAGTGGATGGTGACAAATTACCTTCAATGTTATTCTCAGACTTTGAAGGTAGATCTAATCTCGTCTAGGTTCATTAATTTCTCTTGTGTTATGACTTATGAAAAAGATAAACCAAATTAAAGTGCGTGTAATTAATATATGGACCAAATTAAAATTAAGAATATATAGACAGAGATAGCTAGGTATATAGCAAACTCAGTTGCTATATATATAGTAGGATTAGTGATCTTTCTCCTTCACCATGAAACCTATTCAAGCGATTGTGTGTATGTTGTCAGGTGTCTTGTCTCCTAGAGTTCCACTGAACACTTCAATGGTATATGGGATTGAGAGTTATTATTCTGAGGAAACCATTCTGCTGAAGTGTTTGGGGGAACTCTTGGAGCCACTTGATCCTTAATTTCCTTTGACTACGTAATTAACTACTAAATATATTATTGAAGGTAATATTTATTATTACTTGATTTTACTCTTCATCAATTATATTGCTTTTTCTCTAACTCCGGTTAAGTATTTATTTTTAATTTTTTAAAAGATACATTAATTTAGAATTTCATTTACCTAAAATAACACATTATCATATATTTCAATAATAATGAATCATAATTAAATACCTACAGAAAACAAGGTATTATTTTTAATTGCAGCTTGCTAGCTCCTTTATGTATTATTATGATTATTGCTAAACTCTATTCAAGCTCCTAATTAATGTTTATCTTCGTTCACATATATCCTAGGTAGGTATTGAACCCTCCTAACAGCAGTATGTATTGTTGTATAAAATCAAACTAACTCTAAAATAACATATATGTTATCCATAGAGGGCATATATGTACATATCTATGTACACTTTATACCAACTATACACACTACTTAATGTTTGATCCTAGTTAAATATCTCCCTTAAAATATATAAATTTACAACGCTTATTCTTAAACTTGCAAGTTTGGGCATTAAGTGTAACGGTTAATAACTTTATAATCACTAAACATGCTAGTTTGATATTTAATGTAATACTCTGCAATTACTTTCAAACCAAATAATATAAAACTTTTTAAGGACTAGTTGAATCAAGATGAAAATTTGAAGATCACTAAGAAATTTATTTTATTATCATGTTTGATTTATAATAATATAAATGATAATGGGAATGATTATATGTTCATTGATTTGGTTATTAATATGAGATTAAATGTAGAATATTTTAAAAGTATCAAAAATGCTCATTCATCCCACACTCATTAGGTTGTAATTTTTTTCCTCACATATTTATATAATCATTTCTATTTTATTTATTTAAAATCAAAAAGTTTATTTTTTAATTTTTCATCATTTATAATTTATAAATTTCTTTAATATTTATGATTATTTTTATTACACATTCAAATAAACATGATAATAGTAAGATTATTTTTATTAAATTATATTCATGTTGACATTCTCATTTTTATTACGTTTTTATTATACAAAATCAAACATCGCCTTAAATCTCATATAGTATTTTTGGTGTGTTATTCTATATGTGATACAAATACAAAAGAACTTTTAATACAACTTTGTTCACATTTGCAATCAGTTTTACTCGTGTTTGACGCATATTCAAAATACCTAATAATAATAATTAACATATTATTTTCTACAAGAACCCTTTAAAATGAAGTTTTATATTGGTTTGTTGAATCAACTTAGACGTCCGACTTATGTTCTTATATTTTTAAACCAAACATCAATACTGTCTTTTTGATCCACTTCAAGCTCAAAAGGTGTATCAAATATGATACTATATGTATATATTCAACAAAAGTATTTAAGATTTATGCAATTTTGGTGTGCTTTGGAAAAAATATAAATGTTGGACAAATCCTAGTTGGGTTTTAAGCAAAGAGTTCATTAACAACGAAAATTTGTGGACATGGAACTTTCAATTTTCAATTAATTAGGTATTAATTGTTTAAGAGAACTCTTATATGCATAACAGATAAGACATGAAAGAAGGAGGCCGAAAATCATCAAAATCAAATCAAAATTAGTAAGACTATTCATGGTATTTTTCATCACTTTTGGATGACTGAGAACCATATCTATTAAGTATCATATTAACTATAACCATTTCTATCTAATTATCTATCTCTCTTTTCCCTCCTAATTTCTCAAATTTTCAATCCTTAACTCTAACATCATTTCTTTGTCAATCTTATTCTCTTTCCACATCTATTCATTACATAACATTATTAAATGAGGCCAAAAACTTCAAGCTCAAGACCCGTTATTAACCCTTATATATATATATATATATATATATATATGTTGTTTGTGGGGATAAAGTAGAAGCTGAAGTTGTCGACTACCGGTTGTAAATTTTTCAGCCAAAAAATCTTCGATTATTTTCACAAATTTTGATAACTCATTTGTACGGTAATATTTGATTAAATATAAAACTCGTTAATTTATCTTACTTTATGTTACTAATAAATTAGAAGAAGTTATTTTCTAGGTGTATTTGGGTTTTCGTATATTTTGTGAAGCTTTCTGAATATTAATGTTTGTATCTCCATTTGATTATTAGTGGATTTTTCTCGGTGTACCGTCGTTAGTGGAATAAACTTTTCATATTGAAAAGTTGAACCACTTAAATTATTTTATCTCATTTGTTTTTCTCCCTTTTTTATTATTTTACTGTTACCCATAATTATATATTTATCTGACCAAATTGGACCCAAACTTCACTTTCACTAGTACTAACTTCACTACAAGAAAATGTGTCCTTTAGGACAAGTAGTCTTGCCCATAAAAGTTGATATTTTTTCCTAAATATGAACTAGGGAAAAAAATATTTTGTCATTTCATTTGTTCCCAAGTAAGGGTCGCAAAAAGTCAAAGAGGACAATTAAATTTTGTCCTAAAAGAGAAACCTTTTCAACAAAATTTTTGTCCTTTAATATACTAATTTTTTCTTTAAAAATGTTTACATAATAGTCTTATTGAATTTTTAAAGACAAAAAATTTGTCCTTAAAAATTAAGTATTTTGTCGCCAAACTTTTATCCCTAATATTATTTTCTATCATGAAACTTTTTATCGTAAAAACATTAAAATTTATTATTCAAGATTTTACATGTCATTTTTAGGACAAATTTATTTTGTTGAAATTTTAACATTATAAAATATTTATACCAAAAAATGTGACAATATTTTTCCTTAGAAAATGTTATTTGACACAAAAGTAGAACAAAATATTTGACAAGTTTTTGACCAAAGTACTTGTCTCAAAAAGTAATTTAGGACAAAATTGTAACAATTTTTGTAATCCTAAAAATATATTTAAGAACGAATTTCTTGCAAAATATTTTATCTCAATAGAGTTAATTTGTGACAAAAGGACAAAATATATAATTTCAAAAAACATAATATGAGACAACATTTTTGACAAAATTATTTGTCTCAAAAAAGTATTTTGAGACAAAACTATAACAAATTTTATAGTTCTAAAAATATATTTAAGGATGAATTTTTAGCAAACTATTTTGACTGAGTAGAGTTAATTTGTGACAAAATTATGATAAAATGTATAATTTTAGAAAATATAATATGAGATAACATTTTGACAAAATTATTTGTCTCAAAAAAGTATTTTGCGACAAAAGTATAACAAATTTTATTTAAATAATAATAATTTAGAACAAAGTGAAGGCTAATTATTTATTGTTGCAAGCATAATCTAAAATGACTTTTATAAAAAAATATTATTACAAAAAACTATTTTAGAATAAAAATACAATAAAAAAATGTAATTCTAAAAAATAAATATGAAACAACTTGTTCACACAAACTTTCTTTGGGAATATATTTTACCATTGACCTAAACTATCTATATCGATTAAAAGAATAAAATTGCATCAATTAAATAAAATTAAGCAAAATTGAAAAATTTATTACATAACTTGTTTACTATTCATTGAAACCATTATCCAACACTAATAAGCAAAACCAACATCACTGATTCTACCAATACTTTGGTTTTATATTTTATAAAACTCGCGCAAGTGTACGAATCATTTCATAGAAAATGATAAGTATACTCTCAAGGTCGATCTAAGGAAGGAATATATGTAGTTTTTCATTTATTATTCAAATTTTTAAAAACAAAATTAAATCATAAACATCCTTTCACGATATTTTAGGGTTTTGTGTTTTTAATCTAATAACATGAAAATAAACAAAGATACAGGTTCAATAAACATTTATGCAAATTTTATCTTTTATAATAGTGGAGTATTTATGGATATAATAACTAAGTTAATTATGCTTGCTCATATTATTTAGGTTATTAAAGATATAAATTGATATTTATTGATTCTCTCTTTTTATATGAATACCACATTTAGTGAAGTTAGATATTCTTTGTTAATTAAACAAATCAATTAACACTTATGGGTGATGTTGATAACTAATTTGGTTAATTAAATTAATTATTTTTTCTCTTTTTTATATGAATACCACCTTTGGTGGGATTAGGCAATTTAAACTTTATTCAATGTTTCCAAATTAAACCTAAGAATTTAATTATCCGAGTACTAACTTTCAAGTTTTAAAACTACTACTGAAAACATGTTGTCAATACATTTTTAGTTAATAATTCTTATAAAAACTTTTGAAATAGAGCTTCACTCTAACTACCGAGTGATTGTACCAACAAATAAAATAGCACTAATCTAAATCAGACCGGATAACTAAACCTTAAAATCTAATTTTTTTAGTTTTAAGTTTATAATGAAAAATAATATATTTCTCTCTAACATTCTTAATATAAAATCTTGAATAAAAACAAAATCAATTTATTTTAGATATTTTTAAGTATTTAATATTTCGCAAGCATAACAACGTTATTATTATATCATGTTTACAAATAACCAACAATGTTAAATTTAATCACAGACAAATTAAATTAAATATAACATATAAGAATAAAACATAAAAAATAACTGTAAAGAAAATAAAATCCGTATAGTACTTTGATGTTATTTTTGTTGCTGGAAAACCTCCAAACGGATTTTGCACTCCAATTTATTGAATCAAAAAGCAAATAAATTACAAAAACATAATTAGTTCTTCTCAAAAAGAGAAGAACTCTAAATCTAAGAAAAACTAAGGAAAAGCTAAAAACTAAGAAATGGAGAGAAAGAAAGAGAGAAGATGTGTTTTTAGGTGTGTTTTGTTATGAAGAGAATGTAGGTATTTATAGGTGAGGAGAGAAAGAAACATTTGGTGAAAAAATGATTAAAAATGTAGGAAACGCGGAGTAGTGAATGATGATATCATTACTAACGTCATGGTAGGTGGGGCACGGAGCCGCTTGAAATAAGGCGTAGATGGGCGGCGACGTGTGTGGGAAGGAGTAGGGGCGCATAGAGGCGCACGCGGCTGAGCACGTTGTGTGCGTTGGCCGGCGCGATTGGGTAGCTGCTTACGCGATTTTCTACTTTTTGACCCATTTTGTCCAATTTTTCCATCTTTAGTGATTTTTCCTCATTTAATTTATGAATATATTTGTAATGTATTGCCTCCGGTATTTTTCTTTGAGTCTTTAAGTTACTTTTTTAAGCGAAAATACCTGAAAAACAATAAAAATATCTGTGATTCCGAAAAGATAGATTTATATAGAAATATGATAAAATCATATAAATATATATATTTTTAATCAATTAAAGTGAATAAAATCATGGTAATTTTAGTGCTTTTTGAGCACTCATCACAACCCTGAACCAGCTTCTTGCTAGTCCCTTAGCAAGATAAGCGATAAAAACTAAAAATTAAACTATCTTAAATCACTTCCATGGATTGATACGGTTGCATTTAGCCTATGCAACAAGCCTTTAAACCCCTAGGTTGCCCTAGTGGACAAGTTTGAGTCTCATGAAGGTTTTCAGTAATGATACCCACAAATATTGAACTAAATGTAAAAATTAAAAGAAATAATAAAAATAACAACTTAAAAACTAAAGTTACAAAGAAATTAAAAATTAACTTTTTACAAAAATAAAAGAAAACAACATGAAACATAACACAAAAATGTCTCATACTTTTAATCTTCTTTATGATCATAATTAAAATCTAAAGCATAAGTTATTTTAATCTTCTTAAACAATCATGATTTATTATAATAATTAGTTAAAAATTATTTTCATATTTCATATAAAAAATGTATCAACTTAATTTCACCCAATTTCAGTGTCTAGAATCCGAATTCGTTTCGACTCTATTCCTCACTAGTCAATACTCTCAAAACACTGGATCCTATGGGTTCAAACACTCATACTAATTTATATGTGAAAGAGTTTATGTATAGAAATGAACTAATATGTTTGCATATGTATAAACAATAAAGGCTCAAAGTGTTATTTTGACGTTGATCTCATAAAAGGAATCGAATGTATAAATTATGAAGATATCATATATAAAAATTATTTTCATTCATAAATCAAACTCATTAAGAAAAAAAATTCAAGATATATGCCTTTTACAAATGAAGAAAGTGCAATGACTTTTTAGGGAATTACTTCATATATCTTTCTTTTGTAATTAGTCTTTACTCTCAACTTTGTAGGCAATGTGGGTCATAGTATGTAGATTATACTATATATTCTTTATCTCTCTATTTTTTTTATAAAGATATTTTTCAATATATATATTTTTTAGAGAGTCAACCCATGTACACATTGTACATTTTTTTTAGGATTTTGGTGAGTAGTTAATTTTGTGGCTTTTCTGTTTGATTTTGGATTAGGTCACCCCATATATGTCTTTTTATTTTTTGTAACAGTCATGCACGAATGAGATAAAATCATATACTATCAATTTATACTTGAATCATTTAATCTAAGCAAAAATAATAATAAAAAATATACGACACTTTATTAAGATGAGAAAAAAAATTCATACATTCAATGCTAATACCTATAGAGATCATCTAAAAAAATTGAAGAAATAAGAAATGTGTTTGGAGTATAAAATATATATATATATCACTCTCAATAAAGGAAATTAGGCTCAAATTATATCTCACAAAGGTAGTATCCACTAAATAAATTTCATAAACACCAATTTTGGGTTTAATATCATTTCCACATCTTATCAAGAAATACTAGTTATGACAAAAACAAACTAATTACCAAAAACAATTACAAAATATTGCATGATATGTTTTCAAAAATTAATCTAACAGTACAAAAGACTTAACTATTTACTTAAATTTAATTTAAAGAAATGATAAATTTTTGTGAGAAATGTTTTTTTAAAACTAATTCTAAAATTACAAAAATAACTAAATCACATCGAAAATAAAACCAAACAAAGAAATACTAGTTATTTTTTTGAAATTTTTAAATATTTTTTTTTAAATTAAGCATGGTAACTTTTCACCACCCCCAACCTAGAACTATTCACATGTAATTAAACTAAAATAAAAAATAGAAATTAAATAAATATAACAAATAAAAGAAAATGACCTAAAATAATGGGTTGCCTCCCATCCAGCGCTTAGTTTAACGTCTTAGCAAGACGTAACTTTATGGTGCTAAAGGTTACTCAGCCAAATGTAATCCATTTCAGCAATGTTGTTTGGTTCTTCTAAATAAGGCTTCACATAATGCTCATTGACTTTGATGTGTCTTACAATCCAATAGTTCTACTACTCCATGTGCAAATACCCGAACTAACTCCGGTTAAGTATTTTTTAAAAAAGATACATTAATTTTAAATTTCATTTACCTAAAATAACACATTATCATATATTTCAATAATAATGGATCATAAGTAAATATCTACGGAATATATATATATATATATATATATATATATATATATATATATATATATATATATATATATATATATAATACTAATAATTCTAACAAGGTATTATTTTTAATTGCAGCTTGCTAGCTCTTTTATGTATTATTATGATTATTGGTAAACTCTATTCAAACTCCTAATTAATGTTTATCTTCATTCACATATATCCTAGCTAGGTACGTACACTTTATACCAACTATACACACTACTTAATGCTTGATCCTAGTCAAATATCTTCCTTAAAATATATAAATTTATAACGCTTATTCTTAAACTTGCAAGTTTGGGCATTAAGTGTAACGGCTAATAACTTTATAGTCATTAAACATGCTACTTTGATATTTAATGTGATACTCTACAATTACTTTCAAACCAAATAATATAAAACTTTTATAGGACTAGGTGAATCAGGATGAAAATTTGAGTACCATGAAGAAATTTACTTTATTATCGCGTTTGATTTATAGTAATATAAATGATAATAGAAACATTATATGTTCATTGCTTTGGTTATTAATTTAAAATTAAATGTAAAATATTTCAAGAGTATAAAAAATGCTCATTCATTCCACACTCATTAGGAATACGTTAGAATTTTTTATTTTTCTCACATATTTGTATAATCATTTCTATTTTATCTAATTAAAAATCAAAAAGTTAATTTTCTAATTTTACATCATTTATAATTTATAAATTTCTTTAATATTTATGATTATTTTGATTACACATTCAAATAAACATGATAATAGTAATATTATTTCTATTGAATTCAATTCCTATTGACATTCTCATTTTTATTATGTTTTTATTATACGAAATCAAACATCACATTAAACCTCATACAGTATTTTTGGTGTGTTATTGTATATGTGCTACCAACACAAAAGAACTTTTAATTCAACTTTGTTCACATTTGTAATCAATTTTACTCATGTGTATGCCACATATTCAAAATATCTTATAATAATAATTGACATATTATTTTTTACAAGAACCCCTTTAAAATGAAGTTTGGAATTGGTTAATTGAATCAACTTAACATAGACGTCTCACTAACTCTTATATTTTTAAACCAAATATCAATACTGTCTTTTTGATCCACATCAAGCTCAAAAGGTGTATCAAATATGATACTAAAGCTTTATGTTTATATTCAATAAAAATATTTAAGCTTTATGCAATTTTGGTGTGCTTTGGAAAGAATATAAATGTTGGACAAATCCTAGTAGGGTTTTAAGCAAAGAGTTCATTAACAACGAAGATCCGTGGACATGGAACTTTGAATTGTCAATTAATTATGTATTAATTGTTTAACAAAACTCTTGTATGCATAACAGATGAGACATAAAGGAGGAGGCCAAAAATCATCAAAATTAGTAAGACTATTCGTCGTTTTTTTCATCACTTTTAGATGAGTGAGAACCATATCTATTAAGTATCATAAGAACAACTAACATATGAAATTATTTGCTTTTTGCACACAAAGGGTTATGCCTCATTCTTATGTTAATTTGAGTTAATTGCTTTGAATATTATGGTCCATAATTTCTTCATAAACTGCCTCTTTACTATAACCACCCATAATTTCATAATATATTTATTTAAAAAAAATACATTAGAAAACCACTCCAATTTACTTGTTTTATTAAATTTCTAAATTTTTCTAATACATATTATATATTTGTTTTCAAATTTCTCCTTTGTCTTGTGTTTCTCTTTTTTCCTTTAAAGTTGTCTTTATGCTCTCCTTTATCCTAATAGCAATTTTCTTGTCAGTATTGACGACTCATATATGTTGTAGATTACAATCACCATACATTGGTGAAGTAAAAATCACTAGAATTTTTGCCATGTTATCCAATCTTATTACTCAACTTAAAGAAATATCTACATCATTAAATCCTAATATACAAGTTCATAGACGTGATACCAATAATATGATTGAATGAGTATTCAACAACGCAAAGACTAAACCATTGGTGTTCTATTTTATTGAATTTATACCCACTTTTTACGCTATAAAAAAATTCACTTTTAATTAATGTTTATGATGTATTTTATGATTTTAAATGTGTACTTATATTATACTTCTCCTTATTACAAATGAAAGTAATGAAAGAAAACCAAGTAGCATGATTTCATATGAGGCAGTATAAAATCAAATATTTCGCATGTTTATGCATAACAAATCTAAAATTATACAACTCAAGCCTAAATGTAACCCAACACTGAGACATAACTACATGAATGTACTTGTCTAAGAACTCAGTTGAAAGAGGGGGGAGTGGGGGCGCAAAAATAGTGATTAATGTGACAAACCAAACTAAGTAACTTTTCTCCGCCTTGAGATATTTGTTCGCCTAGAGTAGGATGCTTCGCAAAAATCACCTCCTCCATTCAGACTGAACCATCTTATCTGAAAGGGCACAATCAAAAACAAGAGAATGAGAAATAAGAACATGTATTCAATAAACTTTGGACCAATGGAATAATTACTAGAAAATGGGATATCATGATTATCATGATATGATAGGAATACTATATTTTCGTAACATACTATAGAAATATGAGATTTTTAGTTTGGCTACAATTTCAAGTGTAGTGGTATATTTTATGAAAAATTAAATATTGTTACGATTTTTAAAATTGAAGTAATTTTATGGTTTTATTTATCTTATAATTATGTATTTAAGATTCAAATAAAGTTTTGAATTAGATTTATGATAGTTTTTGTTATCAAAATGTTTATAAATAAGATGTATGTGTGTAGATTAATATTATTTCTTTCTCAATCTTATTCTCTTTTCTCATCTAGATCGAAAAATCCTCGCCATTTATTACATAACATTGTTAAATGAGACCCAAAATTTCAAGCCCAAAACCCATTATTATTGCAAAACCTTACTTATATTTGTGTGTTTGTATGTGTGTGTTGTTTGTGGGGATAGAGTAGAAGCTGAAGATGGCGACTGTCGAATGCAAAATTTTCAACCAAAGAATCTCTAATTTTTTCTCTCAAATTTTGTAAAGTAGATTAGAAGATAGGTCATATGTAGTAAGCTCATTTGTATGGTAATATTTAATTAAATAACAAGTTTTTTAATTTATCTTGTTGTATACAACCAATTAATTAGAAGGAGTTATTTTCTTGGTGTATTTGGGTTTCAGTATATTTTGTGAAGCACTTTGAATATTGGTGTTTCTATCTCCATTGGATTATTAGTGGATTTTATTCGGTATACCATCATCGGTGGAGTAGGTAGACTTTTCACATTGAAAAGTTGAACCACTTAAATCATTGTGTGTCATTTATTTTTGCCACTCCTTATTATTTGTTGTTACCCATAATTATATATTTGTGCAACCAAATTGGACCTAAACTTCACTTCCGCTAGTGTTAACTTATAACTAAGTGGTATCAAAGCTAGGTTATTCAGTTATTTATTGAAATTGATCAATTTTGCTCTTTTGGATTTTTTTTAGCTTTTGGTTATCTAATTAGTTTCATATTTTTTGGTTTGTGATTTTGTTTATTTAATATTGAGTTTTTTTTCATTCGGCAAAATACGAAATTGAAAAATTCAATATTAGGAATGATTTTAGTCTCTTGTGAGGCTATATTAGTTAAAGAATAGCTCATTAAGACAATTAAAGGAAAGGATAAATTTTCAGAAAAATTAACTAATGAAGAAAAAGATGCATTGATGGAAAATGCTCTCAGTTCAGTTTAGTTATTCTTGTCTGATGAGGTACTACGCGAGGTTGGTGATGAAAAATCTCCTGTTGGATTACGACTTAAATTGGAGAGTGTATTTGACCAAGTCTTTGACAAGTTAGTAATATTTGAAGCAGTGTTTATATACATTCAGAATATCAGAAGGTACACATTTACATGATCACCTTGATAAATTACTAAATTTATTCATGATCGAAAAAATAGTTGTGTTTATTATATTCTTTACCTCATTCATCTGAACATTTTGTTGATACCATGCTATATGGGCGAGAAACTATTTCTTTAGAGGATGTCAAATCAACTTTGAATTCCAAAGAGTTGAAGAAAAAAGTGTCTACTAGCAACAATGATAATAATAGTGGTTTATTTGTTAGAGATAGAAATTAATAAAAAGGCTCAAAAAACAATAGAGGCAAATCTAGAAAATGCAACTATTGCCATCAGGAAGGGCATTGAAAAGTAAATTGTCTGAAACTCAAAGGTAAAGGAAAATATGCCATAAAGTCTTTTGGTACTAATGATGTTGCTGGTGTTGTAGATAGTTCTAGTTCCGATGGTGAAAATGTTCTATCAATATCTAATGGTTCCCATGGAGAAGTTTGGATTCTTGATTCGGGTTACACTTACCATATGTGCCCTAGTAAGGACTGGTTTGTTTCTTATCAGTCTATTGATATAGGTGTTGTCTTGATGGGAAACAATATGTCCTAAAAGGTTGTTAGTATTGGTATTGTCCAAATTAAGATGCATGATGGTATTGTTAGGATTTTGAAACATGTTCGCCATGTTCCAGATTTGAAAAAGAACTTGATATATTTAGGTACTCTTGATTCACAAGGCTACAATTATATAGCTGAAGATGAAGTTTTAAGAGTTAGTAAGGGAACTCTCGCTGTTAGTAAAGGGCAATCATCACGTGGCCTCTATGTGCTTCAAGGTAGCATTATTATTGGCAGTGTTGCAATTTGTTCCTCGTCAGATCAAGATTTAAATACTACTCAATTATGACATATGTGTTTAGGGTATATAAGTGAGGCACGGATGTCTATTTTACGTAAATGGGATTTTCTTGATGGTCAGAAAACTGGGAAGTTTGATTTCTATGAGCACTATGGCTATGGAAAGTAACGCAGGGTCAAGTTCAATATAGTCATCTATAAAACGAAAGGTACTATTGATTATATTCATTCAAATCTTTAGGATTTTTCTCGTGTTATGTCTAAGGGTGGTGCTTGGTATATGTTGACTTTTATTAATAATTTCTCCTGTCATGTTTAAGTGTATTTTCTGAAGAACAAGAATGATGTGTTCTCAAAATTTGTAAAATTCAAGGCTTGTATAAAAAATCAAGCATTTGAGGACTGACAATGGTTTGAAATTTTGTGAAAGTCAGTTTAATGAGTTCTATGAAATAAATGGCATAGTGAGACACCATATTATGCATCATATACCACAGTAAAATAAAGTTGTAGAACATATAAATAGGACTCTCTTAGAAAGAGCTCGTTGTATACTCTTTCAAGTTGAATTGGACAAATTCTTTTGGGTTGAAGTTTGTAACCATGCTTGCTATTTAGTGAATCGTTCTCCATCAACTACCATTAAGTTAAAGACTATGTTTGAGGTATTCTCTGGTACTCTTGCTAATTATTTTGATTTGAAAGTTTTTGGTTGTCATACTTATGCTCATGTTAATGATGGAAAACTTGAGCTTAGTGTATTGAAATGCATATTTTTGGGTTATCTTTCTAGGGTAAGAGGTTATAGATTATAGTGTGTTGAACCCAAGTCACCTAAATTTTTAATTAGTAGAGATGTCAAGTTTGATGATTTTTCCATGTTGGAAAATAAAAATGAGTTTATTGTTATAGGTAAAGACCACAGTGTTAGTGAGGAGGTGGAGCTTGAGAATGGAGCTCCTAATCAAGTGTAAGATGGAACTTTAGATCAACCATTTGTGGATGAGATAGATGATTTTGCTCATGATATAGCAGAAGAGCAACATGAGTTACCATATAGTATCACTAAGGGTCGATGCCCTTAGAGGTACGCAGATGTAGACTTAGTTTATTTTGCATTGTCTATGATATAGTCTATTAAGGTGTATGAACCTTCTAGTTATTATAAAGTTGTCACTTGTGATGAGTATGTTCAATGGATGTTTGCTATGAATGAATAGATCGAATCACTTCATAAGAATCATACTTAGGAATTGGTGAAACCACCTAAGGGTCAGAAGATTGTTGGAAACAAATGGGTCTTTAAGAAAAAGGAAGGTATACCTGAGGTTGAAGCAGTTAGGTTCAAGGCACATGTTTTTACAAAGGGTTATTGTCATAAGATAGGTATTGACTTCAATGAAGTATTTTCACCTGTTGTGAAATATAACTCTATTCGTGTGTTGCTTGATATGGTTGCATTGTTTGACATGGTATTAGAATAGCTTGATGTCAAGACAACCTTCTTACATAGTGAGCTTGAGGAACAAATATATATGCATCAACCAGAGGAATTTTTTGTTCCAAGTAAAGGAAAATCATGTTTTTTTATTGAAAAATCTTTATATGGGTTGGAGCAATCCTCTAGGCAGTGATATAAGCGATTTGATTCTTTTATGATTGATCATGATTACTCTAGGAATGATTATGATAGTTGTGTATATCATAAAAGATGCCATTATGGTTCATTTTTCTATTTGTTGTTTTATGTTGATAACATGCTTATTGCTTTTAAGAATAAGTTTGAGATTCAGAAATTAAAGTCTCAACTTAATGGTGAGTTTGAAATGAAATATTTGAGGACAACAAATAAAATTTTGTGTATGGAAATTCACAGGGATAGACAAGCAAGCAAGTTGTATTTGACTAAGAAAAGTTATATTGAAAAAGTTTTTGAACGTTTTGGTATGAAAGAGTCTAAACCTGTGAATACAACATTAGTTGCACATTTCATACTTTCTTTGGATTTGTCACCACAGTCAGAAGAAGAAGAGCAGTATATGTCTCAGGTTTCATATGCTAGTGCCGTTGGTAATTTGATGTACGCTATAGTTTGTACTCGTCCAAAAATTTCACATGTAGTTATTATTGTCAACAGATATATGGGTAATCCTGGCAAGGGTCATTAGCAAATAGTGAAATAGATACTTCGATATTTAAGAGGCATATCTAATTTTGGTTTGGTATATGATGGAAGTTCTAATACTAGTTGTAGTGTAATTGGTTATGTGAACTCCAATTATGTAGTTATTTGGATAAAAGATCTCTGACTGGTTATGTCTTCACTCTTTCTCATTGTGTCATTAGTTGGAAGACTACTTTACAATCTACATTTATTTTGTAGCCGTTGTTGGAATGATTGTCTTTAGCCTTTAGGGCTCTAATGAAACAAAGTAACAGAGCGAAAAAGTTTATTCATAAGGAAATTAAGAATTGATGCAGATTTTATAACCTATAAAATACTAGGAACGTGTCTAAGTTATTTTTCATTAAAAATTGCATATTTTAGTAATTTTATTTTTAAGTTGTTTATTATAGAACTTTTATTTTTAAGAACATGTATACACAAGTACAATTTCTTACATATTTATCTGTTTAATGAATGGTGTATGTTGTCATTTAATAAAATAAAAAAAAGTTAAGAACACAAAAATTTACATATAATTTACAACCATGTTATTTTTATCGTGACAAATAATAAAATTATTTTAAAAAATAATGAAATGATTTATTTTTCTAGATAATTATAAAAATAGAATTATATAAGCAGTATATATATAAAAATGTATACAAATGTGTACAGGTATATGGATTCTTTTAATAGACAAAGAAAATAACTATTTTATTCTTCTTTTAATAGAAAAAGAAAATAATTATTTTATTCTTTTTATTTTTTTATAATAAAATAAAATTTTCCTTATATATACTTTTTAATAATACTATGTATTGATAAAATACTAGAAGGGGAGTCATGTACATTTCTTTTAATAAATAAGGAGACTTTTCAAATATTTTTCACTGTATTAAAACATGTAAAACTATTTGCTGATTTTTTAAACATTAAAAAAGGATATTTTGTTTCTTTCAAACATTTTACTTAAAGTATAGAGAATTATTGATAGTATTACATGTCATATCATGATATCACTACTTAAATAAAATTGGTGGTAAACTTGGATACAATTATGCTATACTGATCCCGTAATATATATATATAATTGGGATATTTCATTTTAATATATAGCTTAAAGTCATTTTTTTTAAATCCAAAATTGTCGGTGATATCGGAAAATATCTTATGTCAACTCAAATTATGTTCAGTTTTTTTAAATATCGATGAAAATATCTTATAAATTAATGAAAAATTTCGATTATAGTCTTTTATATTTTTTTATTATAAAAAATAAATACACTTGACTTATTATTAATATATTTCAGTTAATATTTATATATTAAGAAGAATACACCATCCATCGCAAATTGGCTTAAAGTCATTTTTTTTCAAAAGATCCAATATTATCGAGAAAGAGAAGTGATATTGGAAAATATCTTATGTCAACTCAAATTATATTCAGTTTTTCTTAAATATTGATGAAAATATCATATAAATTAATGAAAAAATTTGATTATATTTTTTTATTATAAAAAATAAGTACACTTGGTTTATTATTAATATATTTAAGTTAATATTTATATGATAACCACTAATGACGAATACACAATCCATCTCCCATAATATTTAAATAAAAAATGTAGACAACCTCTCTACGTTCACTCGTTCTTGTTAGCATCACTATTAATAACTATTAATAGTTATGATGATTGAAATGCATAATACACTATTTACATGAGTTTAGAATTATAATAATAATAACTTTTAATATAAATAATATCTCTAATATTATTAGTTAAAATTGAATTAATTTATAATTTGATTTATATGAACTTACTACTAAGAAAAATATATTATTTACATGTAATATATTAATGATTACAAATAAAATTATTATTATTAAATTTCGTTTTCTTAATTAACTAAGGAATTGAGTCAACATACTTATATATGAACGTAATATATATATATATAACTTTATGTATTTTCTTATCTTAATTTCCTTTATGCATGTAATATATGTCTTCAAATAATTTTTACAAAAACATAGTGCTAATAGTTGACTCAAAGATATGTAACCCATCTCAATAAGTTTTTTCTCCCTTCCTGTAGATAATTTTATTATCTCAAAGAGCAAAATACTAGTTTAGTTTTACACATCAATACACCACCACTTAATATTTGTAGAATAATACCAAACAAAGCATGTAACTTAACATAAATCCGAATATCCATCTATGCAAAAAAATTATAAATTTGATTTTTAATGAAAAGTTAAACACATATTACCATAACAAGTTAAAAAAAAGAAAACAAAACACCACCAACCAAACAAAATAAATACAATACATAGACTAAAATTACCATAGCATTGATACGTGTCTTGCAATCCCAACCTTCAGTATCGAATTGTATCTAAATCGTCGTCATCATTTTCTTCCTCACTAGCCATATTCATTGTCGAGAAATAACCAAAAAGTTAAATCAAGGGAAACGAATTAATATCTACTAACAAATACTAGGGATGAGTTATACCTCTAGAAAAACTCATGAAAAGTTTAAGAGGAAAACTAATGGTTGAAGGGAGGTGGCTGGTGGCTGGTGGCTGAACAAAGCATCCTAGCTTGAAATGTGAGATGACGGAGGGATGATGGGTGGGAAGGGGAAAGTAGGAGGCAACTAGGTATGAAAAAGGGGGTTAATTAGAGTTTTGGTTTTCTTCTTCTCTAAGTTATAATGAATGGAGTTTAACTCATTTATTATTTAGTAATTTTTTATAGGTATTTTCTTATTTCCATAAGTTTTAATCATTACATTTATATTTTTATTTTTATTTTTCATTTTACACAATTATAATAACAATATTTTAATTTCTTTTAATGAATTTACTTTGAAGGTGTCTCGTAAACTCACTCCACCACTTAGTATTATTTATTTGTCAAATTTTTACAGTGCTCCTTGATGAGTAATACTCTATCTGAAACTTTCTTTAAAAAGTACCACATTTTTAATATTTTCTCCTCTTTAATTCTCTACATTTTCTTCGTTATCATAAAACTTAATATCGGTTGTTCTCATTCTTTATTTATACATTAATATTATGTATTATTTTGTTATATTTATATGTGAATTTGAATTCATTTATATTTTTCATTTTGAATATAAAAAAAATATTAAATTTTTCAAAAAAAAAAAAAACTTATGAGTAATATGTTGATTTATTATATAAATAACATATTAATTTATTTATTTACTTTCATTTACATTGATTATTTTCATATTAAATTGTTATGAAATAATTATTATTTAATAAAATATCAAATGATAAAACAAATATATCACCTATCAGTATGTGTTTATTGTATATGTTCAACATTTATTTTATGACGTGAATATTTTAATTTTTATACTTATAAAAATATATTTATATTAAAAAATCTAATTAAAAATAATTTTTAAGGAAAATAAAAAAATAATTAAACATATATATATTTTTTAAAAGAAATTAAAAATAAAATTAATCAAATAAATTAGTTGGGAGGCAATTCTTAAATTAGTTATATACTAAACGGAGAAAACATTTATGTTGTTTAATCAATTAATAAAAAATAAAAATATTTTAATACAAAAAATAATTATAATACTAAATAATACTATTTTTAAGCGAAATAAATAAAGTGTAATTATCTTACCTACCCTTCAAAAGAAGAAAAAGTGCAGCTTCTAGCTTAAAAAAAATAAAAAAAGAAAGAAAGAAAGAGTGCCTCGCTTTTTAATACCAAAAATAATGTAGGATTAAGGCTTGATATTCCTCAACAGAAAAATTATAAATTAAACATAAAGTGGCATCACTTTTTCTGTTTTTACCAATAAAGTTTGCAGGAGACATTATTTATTGACCGAGACCACAACATCACCTTGATGGAGGACTAATAAATAATTATCTTCTTCTCCCAGGCGACCATGGATTGTTTGCTACTCAGCTAATAATAAAAGTGGGTCAGGTGTCAACCAGAGTTCCCCCAAACACTTCAGTGCAATTTTATTGTATGAACTTAATTACCCTCAGCCCTCATGCCTCGTATGTATGTATATACATAGACGTTCTATATATTTAATATAACATTGAAGTGTTCAGAAGAACTCCAGGGGACAACTGACATAAAGCACAATACACTCTTGTTCAATCTTTTGTGATTATAAAAAACAACATATTCAGGCAAGTATATATAGTTTTTTTCTACGTCAAAATATTAAATATGATCAAGAGTCATCCTGATATATGAATATTAATCATATCATCACGATGAACCTGGCCACAATTGAAGGACAGATGAAGATCAACAAGGGTATATACATAAAAACATTCTCTCTCTGAGCATCTCGCATGTGTTCTCTTTGAGGTGTCCTTTTCAATATTTATTTTCCAGATTTCAAAGCAAAAACAATATCAGATTCTCTCTGTTTAATTAATCATGGCAATAATTATATAATATAACCTAGCTCTTCTTAACTTGGCAATAAACGTAATTTCTAGCTACTATAGTGTATATAATTAGTATATTACAAGAATAGAAATGAAGCTTGATTTCCTTATTTATGTCTGAATTCAAAAAAATTAAAAAGGAAAGATAAACATTCTGAGAAGAGAAGATAGCAGGAACAAAAGAGCAAAGGCCAGTTGGTTGTGACAAATCACCTTCAATATTATTCTGAGACTTTGAAGGGAGATCTAATCTCGTCTAGGTTCATTTGTTAGCCTCTCTACTTTCACCCCGTCAACTTTCTCTTCTGTTATGACTTATGAAAAAGATAAACCAAATTAAAGTACGTGTCATTAATATATGGGCCAAATTAAAATTAAGAAATTAATTATATAGACAGAGATAGCTAGGTATAGTGCAAACTTAGTAGCTATAAATAGTAGGATTAGTGATCTTTTCTTCTTCACCACCGTGAAACCAATTAAAGCGATTGTGTATGTTGTCAGGTGTCGTGTCTCCTAGAGTTCCTCTGAACCCTTCAAGGGTATATGGGATTGGGAGTTATTATTCTGAGGAAACCATTCCTCTGAAGTGTTTGGGGGAACTCTTGGAGCCACTTCATCCTTTTCATCTACCTACCTGATTAACTACTAATTATATTAATATATTATTGACCATACCTACGTACAGGTTACATATATATCTTGACTTTGTCTTAGCTAATGTTTATCCGATATTTGCAGTACTTAAAATTCTAACTATAGGTATTATATTTAAATGCAGCTTTCTAGCTCTTCTGTGTATTATTATGATTATTTGTAAACTCTATCCAAGCTCCTAATTAATGTTTATCTTTATTCACTAACATATTGAGAAATTATTTATTATTCTTACGGTAAGTGATGACGTAATATTTTATGTAATTGAAATTTAAGATTATTATAACTTTTTCTTCAAAGAAACAAATGCGCAATAATAATAATAACTGTAGAAATAATTAAAGCAATCTAATTATTGATGAGTATATTATCTTATTAATGAATAATACCTTATCTATAACCTTAGTTATTTATTAAGCCCTTGTAATAGCATGTATTAATTATTATACATAATTAAATTAGCCCAAAATAACATATTTGTTATGCACATCGTTGAGGGATACACTGTCTACAAATATATTGCTATTTAAGTCAAAGAGACTTGATCCTAGTAATATCACCATTAAAAGCTTTTTATAATGCTTATTTTTCAACTTGCAAATTTGGGTGTTACTTGTAACGGTTAATAAATTTATAGTCACTAAACTTGCTAATATGATATTTTAAGGTGATATTCTGAAATTACTTTCAAGCCAAACAATAAGAAACCTTTTTAGGGCTGGGTAAATCAAGATGAATATTTGAGGAGCATGAAGAAATTTTCCCTATTATTATATTTGGTTTACAGTAATTGAAAGTCTATTAGTTACAAAAGAAAAAAAAACTATATGAAAAAATTCAAATTTAAACCTTAAATGTGTCGTTGATTTATTGAAAGATGCTCTACTCGATGTATAGTAGAGTTTGTTAGATGTGAGAGAAAACCATGTGCAGATATGACACTAAATGATGTACTAAGTACCCTATTAGAAAAAGTCAGTGAACTCATTTCAACGGGTCGTCTACTTTAGGTCGTACTCCTCATGTCACATACCTTAGTTCACATGCCTCAAATGGCAAAGATAATGCCCAGGTTGTATTCTCCACTCCTCAAGTCGCATGCCTTAATTTGAAAAACGTTTCAGTCATAAAGACATATCTTAAAGGGATTGTTCTACACTCAAAGGTCACTAGGTCGCTAAGTTTGATGTAGGGATAGTACTAATTAGATTGATTCTATTTTTTAATCGGGTGAGGAAGAGAAATATATCTCTGAACACAGTACCAAAGATGTATTGTACAAGCTAGAAATATAAAATATATGTTCCCATAGAAAATATAAAATATGTGTTGCATAAAACTTGTGCATTTTGATATAATTATAATGATTCTAAAACTTCTTTAAAAAATTAGTATTGTATGCTTATGTACTCCTATAAAGGTGTTGCCTTCATTCTCAAGAAACTAGTAAGGACTGTGGGGAATTAATTAAGAACTTTGTATGGTAATGAATGATCTCTAACTTCATTCCACTACTAAAAATACCTTTAAAAAAGTTTTTAAATCGGTTGCTTGAATCAATTTAAAATAAGTTAGCTACCTGTCTTATATCTATGACCAAACATAAGTGTTGAATTTTTTTCCACTTCAAATTCAAAAGGTGTATCACGTATGATACTAAAGCTTTATGTATATATTCAACAAAAATAAAATATTAAAGATTTATGTAATTTTGGTGTGCTTTGGAAAAAAAAATATAAATGGAAAAACCCTAGTAGGGTTTTAAGCAAAAGGCTCGTTAGCAACAAAGATCTATGAACGTGGCACCTTCAATTGTCAATTAAATAGGTATTAATTGTTTAAGAGAACTCTTGTATGCATAACAAATGAGACATAAAAGAAGGAGGCCAAAAACTATCAAATTCAAATCAAAATTAGTAAGATTTATTCACTATTAAGTGTCATAAGAGCAATGATCATATGCAATTATTTGCTTTTCGCACAAGAAAGGGTTGTCTTTTTTTTGTGTTAATTTGAGTTAATTTTTTTGAATATTATGGTACATAATTTCTTTATAGGCCATCCCTTCACTCTAACCACCCATAATTACATAATATCTTTATTTAAAAAAAATTGCATCATTTCCTAGAAAACTACTCTATTTTATTATTGTATAACTCGTTACTGAGAATTTTGAAAAAGTCTCACATTGATTAGGAATGAAGATGTGTGTTATTTTGGTCTATAAATAAAGCTCTTTCCTCCACTTCTTAAGCATCTCAAAATTTGTAAATCTTTCTCTATTTTGTAAGGGTAATTGATTAGCTCAATTTTGCCCAATTAGTTGTAATTTTGGAGTTCATTCATTTGAAGATAGTGGAGGTGGTCAACGACGCCCGAGGATCTAGTTAACATTTATACTGAACCTCGTTAAATTTTTGGTATTTTATTTTTCTACTTTAATATTTCTGTTTCAATATATGCTTTAGTTTATTTTAGCATTATATTTCCAATAGCATTATTTTGTCGAGTTAGTTTGAGTTATATTTATTTAAATCATAAGTGAATAGTAACTACTTAGAATATGAAAAATATACCTAATTTTTTCAACAATTGGTATCAGAGCCGAAGGTTTCTACCTGAGCATATGCTTGTATTCTATTTGTTTGCTATTGGAATATAGTTACTAGTTGTTGTAATCTAAAGAAATGACAGAAGAAAAGTCTCCCTCAAATAGAGGCCAACCATCCACGTCAAGTAGAACAATGGTTATGAATGCAAGATTCGAGATGGAAAAGTTTGATGAAACTGGTCATTTCCGCATGTGGCAAGGTGAAGTTCTAGATGCTCTGTTTCAACAAGGTCTAGAAATTACCATTGAAGAAGAGAAACCAAATGAAGCAAATGAAGTTGAGTGAAAAAATATCAACCGATTAGCATGTGGTACAATTTGTTCATGTCTCTCAAGAGAACAAAAGTACACATTTATGAAGGAGACATCCGCAAGTAAGTTGTGGAAGGCATTGGAGAACAAGTTCATGAAGAAGAGCGGACAGAATCGACTCTATTTGAAGAAAAAGTTATTCCGTTTTGAATATCTTCCAGGTACCATAATAAAATACCACATTACTACTTTTAATCGATTAGTAGCAGATTTGTTAAATATGGATGAAACTTTTAAAGATGAAGATTTATTTTTGATTTTGTTAGCTTCCCTTCCTGATGAGTTTGATCATCTTATTATGAGTTTAATCATTGGGACGGATAAAATGTTTTTTAAGGAAGTCTGCATTTCTTTGTATAGTTATGAAATTAGAAAAAAAAAAGATAAAAAAGAAAGCAGGAATGAAGTAGCAGAGGCACTGTCTATAAGAGGACGTCTACAAATACAACAGAAAGGAAAAAGAGGTAGATCTTTGTCAAAAGGAAGGCTTAGTAAAGATAAATGTGTTTTTTTCATGAAAAATGTCATTGGAAGAAAAACTATCCTAAGCTACAGAAGAAAGGAAAAGTTGTGTCGTCTGATGCATGTGTAGCTGAAAGTAATTCAAATTCATATTTTGCATTGGTTGGTTCATCAACAACATCCCATCCTGGTGATTGGATTTTTGATTCAGCATGTACCTTCCATATGTCTCCTAATAAGAAAAGGTTCTTTAACTTTGAAGAACTAGACGGGAGAGTTATTTTCATAGGTAATGATTATCCATGCAAATTTTCAGGGATCGGTACAATTCGTTTGAAGAATAAAGATGGTTCAACCAGGGTCTTGACAAATGCTCATTAGGTTCCAGATATGAAGAAGAATCACATTGCTATGGGAGTCTTAAAAT
Organism: Hippophae tibetana; assembly: GCA_037013495.1. Lineage (NCBI taxonomy): Eukaryota > Viridiplantae > Streptophyta > Magnoliopsida > Rosales > Elaeagnaceae > Hippophae > Hippophae tibetana. Next base: position 24,272,094 of record CM072805.1, on the reverse strand, counting down.
CAAAAGGCTTCAATGTGACCATACAAAATGGGGCATTGAAGGTTACTTTTGGAGCACTTGTGATGATGAAAGGTATTTGGAAGAATAACTTGTACTACTACCTTGGTAATACGGTTATTGGGACATCATTTGTAGCAATTACAGAGGAGGAAATGGATTCAAAAACTACCAAGCTGTAGCATATGCTTTTGAGACATGCTGATGAAAAAGCTTTACAAATTTTGGTAAAGCAAGGCCTTTTAAAAGGTGTGAGAACCGGCAAGTTGGAATTCTATGAGCATTGTGTATTGTGGAAGTAGAAAAGAGTTAGCTTTGGAACTACTCTCCATAATACAAATGACATTTTTGATTACATCCATACTAATGTATAGGGGCCAACAAGAACTCCATCCATGAGTGGAAAACATTATTATGTCACTTTCGTTGATGACTTCTCTATAAGAGTTTGGATGTATCTCATGAAGAAAAAGGATAAAGTGTTGGGAATTTTTCTCAAGTGGAAGAAGATGATTGAGACTCAGACTGGTAGAAAGATCTAGCATCTGAGGTTTGATAATGGCATTGAGTACACAAACAATCCATTTATGAAAGTTTGTGAAGAAGAAGGGATAGTGTGACACTTCACTATTCGAAAAACACCACAACATAATGGAGTTGTAGAACGTATGAATTAGAATTTATTGGAGAAGGTTCGGTATATGTTGTCAAATGTTGAGTTAGGCAAGCAGTATTGGGCTGAGACTGTGACATATGCATGTCATCTCGTCAACCGTCTACCATCGTCTGCTCTTAAAGGCAAAATGCCTATGGAGGTATGGTTTGGAAAACTTGTTAGAGATTATGATTTCTTACATGTGTTTGGTTCTATTACATACTGCCATGTAACAGAATCAAAGTTGGATCCAAGAGCTAAGAAAGTTATTTTTTTATCCCTTCTGGTTCTAAGGGATATCAATTATAGTGCCTTGAAATGAATAAGATAATCTTTAGTAGAGATGTTACCTTTGATAAATTTTCCTTGTTGATAAAGGTAACTAAGAAGAATGATGGCACTTTGGAGTAGGTGGAGAAAACTTCAAAGTAGATGGAGTAAACTCTGGAATAGGTGGAGTTTGAAAGCAGAATTGTTAATCCAGTTAGCAAAGATAAGACAGAAGTTGATCCTCCATTGACATAAGATAAATCAGATGAAGTGTTTTAACCCAAGAACCTCCATAGCAACAAGAATAAACTATAGTTGATATGTCATGATGACAAAATGTCAAGAGGCATGCTCGATACAAAGATTTTGAAGACCTACCTGCTCAGTTTAAGAATACGGTGGGCTGTACACTTTTAGTTGTGCATGATGATGTTACTTCCATATATAAAGAAGCAATCAGAAGCCTTGAAGTTGAAAGATGGAAGGAAGTCATGGACGAAGAACTTCTGTCCCTTCAAAAGAATAAGACATGAAAGTTGACACAACTACCTAAGGGAAAGAAGATAATTGGCTACAAATAAGTGTATGCAAAGAAAAAGGGATTTTCTAACAAAGATGGTATTTGTTACAAGGCAAGGTTAGTGGCTAAGGGATACGCTCAGAAGGAGGGAATCGATTATAATGATGTATTTTCTCTAATTGTAAAACATTCTTCTATTAGAATTTTGTTGGCCTTGGTAGCACATTTGGATTTGGAACTAGCTCAACTTGATGTGAAAACCTCATTTCTACATGGTGACTTGGAAGAGAAAATCTATATGTCTCAGCCAGAAGGGTTGTTGGTAAAGAGAATTGGGTTTGCAAGTTGAACAAATCGTTGTATGGATTGAAGTATTATTTGAGGTAGTGGTACAAACAATTTGATCAGTTTATGTTGTAGTAGAAGTATACTAGAAGTACACATGATCATTCTGTGTATTTTCTTAAGCTACAAGATAGTCTTTCATATATCTCATATTGTACGTCGATGATATATTGATTGCATCGAAGAGCCAAGCAGAAATTGAGAAGTTAAAGGCTTAACTAAATTAGGAGTTCGAGATGAAAGATTTGGGATAAGGCAAGAAGATTCTTGGGATAGAGATAAGTAGAGACAGGAAGAAGGGAAAGCTTAGTTTGACCCAGAGTCAATATTTGAATAAGGTACTACAACGTTTTGGTATAAATGAATAGACAAAACCTGTAAGTACTCTACTTGTTCCTCATTTCAAGCTTAGTTCTCAATTATCTCCTAAGAATGATGTAGAACGAGAATACATGGAAAATGTACCGTATGGAAATGCGGTTGGTAGCCTGATGTATGCAATGGTGTGTACGAGACCTGACATTTCACATGTGGTTAGTGTTGTAAGTAGGTACATGCATGATCTTGGTAAAAGACATTGGTCGGCTGTGAAATGGATTCTATGGTATATTTTAAATACTATAAATGTTGGTTTAGTATTTCAACATGATAATATTGTTGGCAATGTGCAGTCGAATATTGTGATTTCGACTATGTAGGAGATTTAGATAAACGTCGGCCAACTACTGGTTATGTGTTTACTCTTGCTAGAGCACCAGTCAGTTGGTAGTCTACCTTGCAGTCCAAAATTGTTTTGTCTACTACAGAAGCAGAGTATATGGCATTTACAGAGGCTGTGAATGAAGCTATTTAGTTACGAGGTTTGCTTGAAGACTTTAGAGTTGGTCAAAAACATATTAAGGTGTTTTGTGATAGTCAAAGTGCTATTCATTTAGCAAAGAATCAAGTATACCATGCACGTACAAAGCATATTGGTGTTTGTTACCATTTCATGCAAGAGATTATTGAAGAAGGTGGAGTATTAGTTCAAAAGATCAATACTATAGAGAATCACGTAGATATGATAACCAAGGTGGCAACTGCAATCAAGTTCAAACATTGTCTATACTTGATTAACATCCTATAAATTTGAATTAGCAATGGCATCGATGATCTAGAGATTGAAGAAATCATTTAAGAATCACTAAGTCACTAAGGTGGAGATTTATTGTATAACTCCTTAGTGAGAAAATTGAAAAAGTCTCACATTGGTTAGGAATAAAGGTGGGTGTTGTATTTTGGGTTATAAATAAAGTCATTTCCTCTACTTCTTAAGCATTTCAAAATTTGTAAATCTTTCTCTCTTTTGTAAGGGTAATTGATTAGCTCAATTTTGCCCAATTAGTTGTAATTTTGGAGTTCATTCATTTGAAGATAGTGGAGGTGGTCAACGACGCCCGAGGATCTAGTTAACATTTATACCGAATCTCGTTAAATTTTTGGTATTTTATTTTTCTACTTTAATATTTCTGTTTCAATATCTACTTTAGTTTATTTTAACATTATATTTTCAATAACATTATTTTGTCGGATTAATTTGAGTTCTATTCATTTAAATAATAAATGAATAGTAATTACTTAAAATGGAGAAAATATATCCAATTTTTCCAACATTTACTTATTTTATTAAATTTCTAAATTTTTCTAGTTCATATTACATATTTGTTATCAAATTTCTACTTTGTCTCGTGTATTTCTTTTTCCTTTAAACTTTCTTTATGATCACCTTTGTCCCGTTGGCAACTTTTCATTTCAAATAATATTGACAACTCATATATATTGCAAGTTACAATCAACATACATGAGAGAAGTAAAAATCATGATAATTTATGTCATGTTAATCAATGTTATTACTTAGTCTAAAGATCAGATATCTGCATGATCAAATCATGATTTACAAGTTCATTGACATGATACCGATAATATGATTAAATGAGTATTTAACAACGTAAAGATTAAACCACTGCTACTCTATTATATTATATCTATGCACACCTTCTAAGCTATAAAATTTGTTTCACTTTTAAATGTTTACTATGTTTTTTTTATAATTTTTAAATTTATATTTATATTAGACCTCTCATTATTATCAATAAAAGAATTTCCTTATTATGCTCTGAATAAATAAAAACAAATCCAAGTAGCAAACTTTCATATGAGCTAGTATAAAATCAAAGATTTCTAATATTATGTATAACAAATGTTAAATTATATAGCTCAATTCCAAATGTAACCCAAACAATGAGATATAGCTACATGAATGTACCTGTCTAAGTACTCAATTGTACGAGAAAGAAGAAAATGCTTAACAAGCCAAAAACGGTGATACGTGTGACAAACTAAACTAGGTAACAAAGTTTACAAGATACTTGTTCGTCTGGAGCAGCATGCTTTGCAAAAATCATCTCCTCCATTCAGGCTGAATCACTTTATTTGAAAGAACACAGTAAAAAACAAGAGAATGAGAAATAAGAACTTGCATTCAATAAACTCTCTAACAATATAATAATTACTAGAAAATAGGATTTCATGATGATGATAATATGACAAGAATAACATATTTTCATAACATACCATACAAATGTAAGATTCACAGTTTGGCTTCAATTTCAAGTGTAGTAGTATAGTTTTATGAAAAATTAAATATTGATACAATTTTAAAAATTGAAATAATTTTAAGGTTTTATTTATCTTATAATTATGTATTTAAGTTTCAAATAAGATTTTAAGTTAGATTTTAAGATTGTTTTTGTTATCAGAAAAAGTCTACAAATAAGACATATGCATGTAGATTAAAAATTACATTGTGAATATGATATAATCATTTCTATCTAATTATTATCTCTCTTCCAATTTATTCCTCTTTCTTCTTCCTAATTTCTCAATTTTTAATACCTAACTCTAATTTCTCTTCTTCCTCAATCTTATTATCTTTCATGATCTACGTCAAAAATATCCTCACCATTCATTAGATAATATGAAACCACTAAAGCATACACAATACGGTTGGAAATAAAACACTCATACAAACAACCTTTATTCAAACTCAAAAAAATATTACAAGAGCATTCTTTCAAGATACAAGATACTACGACCGACTCTTATTTAGACTTTATTTCTTTATTCTCTTAAAATCTCTTAATTTTTCTTTATTACAAATGGTCCTAGAGAATTTTTATTTATAGGATTCTAAAAACACTTCTCTACACCCCACAATCACTCATTAAATTACTTCTTCAAGTACTTACATTAATTGATCTCACACTTATAAAATATTAGTCATACTTACTTGCATTTATTAGTCTCACTCTTACTTAATCATTTTCTACAACTACTAGCATTTATTGATACAACAAACAAAATCTAAGATAATCTAAAACTAATAATAATAATAAATCAAGTTTATGATCCAACAAATACCATCTAAACACAACACATATAAGATAAAATGATAAGTGATGGAAACATGATATGTTTCTAGAAAAAAATCTCATCTTATGGAGATAATAATAAATGAGATGTCACAATATTTGGGACAAGGATAGTCTATCTTATTTAGAGGTCATCCCATTTAGCTCACCCCATTTGCGGCATGGGTTGTCCTATTGGGTCTTCTTTTATTTTATTTTTTCTCTTTCACCTATTTTCTTATGGTAAATTAAACTTAGTATTTGACTATTGATGTTTTTTTGCCACATGCATAATTAGAATTAAAATATTAGATAGTTAGATATTATGCTTTCTTATTAATTTAGGAATCTTATTTAGGATCTTATTATTTCTATAAATACATATGTAATTTCTTGTGATTACTAATGAAGGAGAAGAAGAAATCTCTTTGATTTTTTGGTTGTGCGTTCAACCTATTTTATATTTTTACTATTAGAAATGGGATAAACGAATTATCCCATCCCATCACATTAGGTCCTATATGCCAACCTATTTCAATATTAAATGGAATGAGATGGGACGAAGCTACTAATTTAATCGGTTGTGCCATATTCTATTGGGTGTCAGCATCCGAATTTACATGTGTACCATGCTCACACTACTACAAAAAGGGGTATATAAGTCGATGTCTAAAGTCGGTTTTTACAAAAAACCGACTTTAAATGAATTTAAAGTCGGTTGTCCACATCAACCGACGCTATGTTAGGTGGATAGCGTCGGTTGTCCACGTCAACCGACGCTATGTTACGTGGATAGCGTCGGTTGTCCACGTCAACCGACTTTACAATTTAAGTCTCTGAATTTAAAGTCGGTTCATACAACCGACTTTAAATTTGTTTAAAGTCGGTTAAAAACCGACTTTTATACCCCTTATTGTAGTAGTGTCATTCAAAATTGCAAAGAAGTTTCTCAAGCTCTAGATTCCCCACCAGGCCACTCATTCCAGAGATAGTGCTACATAGTACAGCCAAGAGCCAACAAACCCCATAGATGACAATTAAAACAAAAAAGAATCATTTACAACCAAGCAGCAAATGAAAAATCATATGGAAAATTTCTTAGTGAAAAATGCTTACCGCAACTATCTCTGGAAGACGTCAAAGAACTGTCACATCTGACCAGTCCCTTATCATTTGCTTGAACCAGTCTCTATGCTCATGGAGAAAGAGAGTTCAATAGTCTTGGTAGAGGAAGAAAAGGAATGCCTCCTAGTTATACCATTTTCTCGTCTACATCTTTGGCAAACATTGGGAAGCCTCGTCCTCTCAACTTAGCTTTTACAGATTTAGTAGGTGCTATATAACTTGGCATTTTAGGTGTATTATGTACCGCATTTTCTTGATGATCAAACTTTTCAGGTAATGAGGTTCTTCTATGTCTGATTTGTTGATTCTAACTGGTCAGACTTTGAGCATCCTTATTTTTAGCATCACTCTTCATATGATTTGTGTTAATAGAAGGATTAAAATTCAACTTTTTAACTTGATCCTCTGGTGGCATGTCCATACTCTTTTGGAGATCAGATTGCTTTAGCGATGTTACTGGCACATCCTTTGGCTTCTTGACTGAACCACTAGAGATCTGCACCGAAAGAGCAACAGGGATATGAATGATATATCAGGCAGTGAAGTTGATGCAATGAATTTAGCTCACAAATCTCCATGTATCAAGACAGCTGGTATGATAAATACAAGTGTAGGTTTTGTGCCGAGAACATGTGCAGCCAGTGTGTCAAGAGAATGTGCAGTTGGTATGTCACAAATGTGTGCAGCCAGTGTACGGAGAGAATGTGCAGCTGGTATGTCACAAATGTGTGCAGCTGGTTTGCCACAAACCAGTGCAGTTGCTATCGAACGAACTGGTGCAGCTAGTATTGGAAGTGTACTACTGGTGCAAAAAATACATGTGAAGTTGGGCAAGTGCATGTGATAATGATGTGAAAACAGAAAATAAGTGTGGAGCAATACAGCCACATGCAATCAAGCAATGCAATGATGATGCTAACAAGAATGTTGAGATAGCAATCTCCTATGTGTACCCTTCACATGCAAATCAGTATTGCACTACAAGATTCTAACTGAATTATATTTAAATAATAATTGAAATGTAATAGAATTGATATATTTTTATTAGAAATTACAAAATATCTTTTTACTATTTCAGCTACAAATATATAAAATTTATCAATGTAATGAGATATTCCCTAACCTTCATCTTCTTCCTTTCTCTGTTTATTTCATCCTTTCATCCTCTGCTATGTTAATGTCCTTTGGCTAAAAATGTTTCATGGTATCAAAGCACACAAGCTTCATTAGCTTATTTTAAAAGAAAAATTCTATCAATGACAGATCCATAGTAGTTGTAGATGCACCATAAAACCCAAACTCGAATCCTTTAGATCGAGATCTTTTCAATTTCTATAACATTTTCATTTCAGTTTAGATTATAACAATTATATTATCTAGAAACATCAAATTTTAAAGATACTTAGGAGTTTTAAACTCGATAACTATGTACTCCATGATCCATCAAATGAAACTCTTACTGATGGATCCTTAAATCCTCTATTTAAAACCTGGAAAAAGAAAAATGAAATGCTAGAATACCGGTTGATGTCTTGCATGATCAGTGAAGCACTTTAGCAGGTTTCTGGCTTTAATACAATAAAGGATGCTTGGCCAAAACTAGAAAAATCATATGTATCACAATCAAAAGCTCGTGTGATACAAGTGAGAGAGGAACTCCAATCAATCAAGAAAGGCAATCTCAATATCAATGACTACATTCTTAAAATCAAACTGCTCAATGATGATCTTAAAGATGCTCGATTTCCAATGTCTGAAGGAGAAAAACTTATGAGCATTCTCAATAGACTAGATGTAATATGACAATGTGTTCTCTACACTAACTAAGAAAATTCTCTATTAGTCTACAACAGTAGATGATGTTAATGCATTGTTATTAACTAACAAAAGCAGGCTTGAAAGGTGCAGAATATTGTTTGTCTCTCTTTCACCATCTATCAATTTATATGTCAAAAATTCAGGAAATCACAAGGTGTTTGACACAAGCACCAACCTATCTCAAAATCATCAACCCAGATCCAACCACCAATTTCAGTCATTCAACCCATAATACATCAACTAGATATGAATCAAAACCAATCATACAACATATATAGGCCTTTCAACCCAAACACCGGTAGGAAGGAGGACCTCAATGCTAAGTTTGTGGTAAATAGAGACATCTTATAGCTAACTGTTAGCACCATCGTCACAAGAATGTTTTCTCAAATACTACACAAGCTAAGTCATAAATACCACTATTAAAGCCTCCAAAATTTCAAACTTATAGACCATCACATTCACTTCAATCCTATCCACCACAAAAGCCATCGATGCAATCATAAAATGCCACACCCCAACCCGCTCAATCATTTTACTCTTCACAATCATTTTCTCCATATCCATTTTTATCCAATAATAATCATAACTTTAATCCTACTACCAACTTCACTCAATTTAATCCACCAATTCTACAATCATAGACTCATTTATCATTTCTTGATCAAATTCCAACACCCCACTAGTATCCTGACTCAGGTGATAGTCACCTCATTACAACTAATCCAAGCAATCTAGCCTCTCTCATTCTTACACAAGAAATGAAAATTTAGTGATTGGTGATGATAAGAATATTTCTATTAAATCAATTGGTCACTCAACTTTTTCAATTGCTATGCCTCTATGTAAAACCTCAAAACTTCATAATATCTTACATGTTCCCTCAATAGCTAAGAATTTAATAAGTGTGTCTAAATTTAACTCTGATAATAATGTTTCCTTTGAATTTCATTCTACTCATTACATATCAAGATCAGGTGAAAGGAGTTGTCCTACTCAAGGGTCACTTGCATAATGATCTCAATGTCTTCAATTTAAACTTGTCCAAGATCTGCTAATCCTTCTAGCTCATGATCTGTTTCTTCATATGTTCCAGAAAAATCAATTAATTTTGTTTCTACTAATTCAATATCATCTTCTTTAACTAGCTTAAATCTTTGGCACCAAAGACTAGGCCATGCATCTTCTTTAGTTGTAAAAAAAGCTTTAAGCTAAGTCTAATATAGTTTTCATTTCAAACAAGGACTCACAATTGTTATGATCTGCTTGTCAAATGAGTAAAAGTCATATCTTACCCTATCAGTCTAAAGTTTAGTATGATACTTCTCCTCTTCAAGTTTTTCACTCTGATGTATAGGTTTCACCCATTACTTCTTCTAATGGCTTCCGTTTTATGATAATTTCATTGATGAGTTATCTCGATTTTCATGGATTTACTTTCTTAAAAGAAAAAGTGATGTGTTTCATGCATTTATTGATTTCAAGTCTCCGTAAAAACTTCAATTAAACTATAGAATCAAAACCTTTCAAAGTGATTAGGGAGGTGGGTTTCAAGGACTTACTTCCTTTCTTGCCACACATGGTATTGTGCACCATACCTCATGTCCTCATGCTCATCAACAAAATGGCATACAGAATGAAAACACAAACACATTATTGAACTAGAAATGGCTACAGTGGTTCATGCTTCTTTACCTATGAAGTTTTGGGATGAATCATGTTTTACAAGTGTATATCTCATTAACAAATTACCTAGTATTGTGCTATTTGATCTATCACCATTTGAAATTTTTTTCCACACCAAACTTGTTTATCACTATTTAAAGGTGTCTAGATGCTTGTGTTACCCTTGCCTTAGACCCTACAATGATCATAAACTCCAACCTAAGTCCACTCCATACACTTTCCTTGGCTATAGTCTAAGACATAAAGGATATATGTGCCTTTCTAAGGAGGGCATACCTTATGCTAGTCGTGATATCATTTTTGATGAATACCAATTTCCTTTTTCACTTTCCAACTAATCTTCATCAGTCAATGACCAAATGTTACCCACCAAAACAATTATACCCATTATTGCTAAATAGTAGAAAAACATTGGTAATCACGAAGATGAAAAGGAAGACTACTTACACGAGTAGAACGACGAAGTGATGACTCTGGACAATCAGGTAGTTGGTCTTCAGAAGATGTTGTTATGGTAGGATCAGCAGAAGGAGCAGACACATCAGGAGAAGTCGTAGTAGACGATGGTGAGGGTAATGTCAGGAGAAAATAAATCAATAGTTGGGTCATTAAAAAATGAGAGTGAGTTAGGAGATGAGACATGAAATGAGGAAATAAAGGAAAACATTTTATGTTCCCAAAAGATGACATGACGAGAGATGTGCAATCGTTTAGAGATAGGGTCCCAACAACGATAGCCTTTGTGTTCTATTCCATACCCTAAGAAACAACAAAGGCGAACACGAGGTTCTAATTTATTGTGTTCATGAGGGTGAAGAAGAACAAAACAGGCACAACCAAACACTTTGAGCAATTCATAAGATGGAAAAGTACTATAGAGACGCTCATAAGGGGATTGATTGTGAATAATAGGCATGGGAACACGATTGATGGTATAAACAGCTGTAAGAGCTGCTTCACCCCAAAAGCGTTCAGGACAAGAACTATAAATGAGGAGAGTGCGAACAGTATTAAGAATATGTCTGTGTTTTCGCTCAGCTCTTCCATTTTATTGAAATATGCCAGGACAAGAATATTGAGAAAGAGTCCAATTTTTTCGAAGAAAATTTAAAAACTTTGTTTCTTTATATTCCATAGCATTATCAGCTCTAAGTACTTTGATATTTGAGAAAATTGGGTTTTAACCATTTGGGAAAAATCATAATAAATTTTGGGTAATTCAGATCTATGTTTCATGAAAAAAAAATCCATGTGAATCTTGAATAATCATCAATAAAAATGACAAAGTAAACACATCCCCCCATAGTAGGATGTGGGGATGGACCCCAAACATCAGAATAAATTAAGTCAAAAGGGGAGACAGAAGTAGAATCACTTTTATTAAAACATAAAGTAGGTTGTTTTCCCAATTGACAAGGCAAACAATTTACATTATTAGAAATAGAAACAAATCCTAATTTACCAGAAGATGCTAAGGGACGAAGACATCCTATAGACGTATGGCCTAGACGAGCATGCCATAGGTTGATAGGAGTAGTAGAAGCAGCAACGAAAGTATGAGGAGAATTGGGTAGAGGAAAGTCGATAAGTTCAAATAATCGTCCAACCTTACGGCCTATCCCAAGGATCTATCCTGTCTGTGGATCCTGCACATGACAACCAGAAGAGGAAAAAGTAATAGTAAGACCAAGTTCACATAATTGACCAACAGAGATAAGATTTAGAGTAAGGTTGGGAATATGAAAGGTGTCAGAAAGTGATATAGAAGATGTAGAAACTTGTTCTACAGCATTAACATGCATATGTGAACCATTGGGAGTGTGAATTAAAGGTTTGGAGATGGAAGATTGTGTGGGAGAGAAGATGTGAGTATCATGAGTCATATGGTTACAACAAGTAGAATCAAAATACCATAAAGATTTACCTGATGTGAGAGACAATGCAGTAGGAGGAGGATTACTAGATTGTGAGAGAACATGTTTAAGAAGACCTTCAAGTCCTTGAGTAGAGAAGGTAAATTTGTCATGATTATCCTCAGAAAAAACAGCAGTGATAGATGAGTTACTATTTTTACCTGAACCATGTTGAGAGGGATTCCGTGAGGAATGCTGAGAGGGATTCCGTGAGGAATGCTGAGAGGGATTCCGAAAGCAATCTCTGTTAAAGTGTCCTGGACCCTTCTTGTGACAATATATACATACCCGAATGGGACATGTAAGAAGCTCATGATTGGGATTGTGACAGTAGGTGCAGCCTTGATGTTTGAAGTCCTCTTTTGAACCTCCTTTAGGGCGATAAAAAGGGGTGGTAAGAACAGAATCTGTATGATGAACTTTGAAAACCCCCATCCAAGTTTCTTCAGAGCGAAGCTCGGTCACAACAGTATCTAAGGATGGGAAAGGACTCCGATGGAGTAAGGAAGCCCGAACAGGTTCAAATCGATCATGGAGAGCCATGAGAAAAATAACAAGACGTTGGTGATTACAGTAAGTTGCAAACATCTCAGCATCAATCTTGTTCGTCTAAGTTGGTTCAAAGAGAGCGAGTTGATCCCAAATAGTATGAATTTCATAGAGAAATTGGTTAATGGTTTGATCAGCCCTTTGGCGTTTGGTATGAAGAGTTGTTAGAAATTGATATTGGTTGGCCAAATCTGTTGTAGTGAAGCGAGCCTCAAGAAATTCCCAAACTTCTTTGGCAGTGTCAAAACGCCCAAATTCACCATGGATGGAGGGTAAGGTGGTGTTACGGAACTAGGTAATAATTTGATGGTGTTTACTCTCCCAGTCTTCAAGGCGGTCAGCAAATAAGGAGTTGTTTTCAGTGGTTTCTTGGATGGGTATAGAGATATCATCAGTTATGAAACGTCATAGCTTACGTCCTTTCAAGAAACTTTTCATTGCTTGTGCCCAGGCTAGGTAGTTAGTATCATCAAGGGTGGTAGAGATTGGTTTTGGGACATCATTTCGGTCCATTTTAATGAAATAATGGAGGAAATATAAAGTAAATATATAGAAACAGTATAAAGGAGATATCCTTAAAAATGAAAAGAAGAGTTGAAAACAAGCCTGGAACCGGGTTGGAGTGAACCAAGTTGAGGTGAGCCGAGTTGAGGTGAGCCGAGTTGGAGTGAGCCAAGTTGAGGTGAGCCAGGTTGAGAGTAAACTGAGTTAGGGTGAACAGGATTGGCTGTGATGAAGATAGGCGAAATTTTGATAGAAATTTTAGAGGTATATGAGAGGCTTTGATACCATGTGAAAAGTATAGAGAGATAAGAAGAAAGAATGATTTAATGTTGTATTGGTGTATTTGAGAATGTACATAGAGAACTCTATTTATAGAGTTATAACAAGTGTAGTACAAGTGAAATAGTAAGTGTAGTACAAGTGAAATAGTAAGTGTAGTACAAGTGAAATAATGAAAGTGTAGTACAAGTGAAATAGTAAGTGTAGTACAAGTGAAATAGTAAGTGTAGTACAAGTGAAATAATGAAAGTGTAGTACAAGTGAAATAGTGAAAGTGTAGTACAAGTGAAATATAAGTGAGTTACAATATCAAATATAACTTAACAATAAGCACACTCATATCATCAGTTATTACTTTTTTAAGCTGATTCACCCATGACAATTGGCACTATCCCTGTCACCTTATTACCATCCGATATTGTCCTTCCAATTCCTACATCTCCATCATCATTTTCTTCCATTTCTTCTCTTATAGTCAACAACATAACTTCCCCTATCTCTTCAACGCCTAAAATATTACTTGACAACCAAAACAACATTTCACATGATAACATTCATCCAATGGTTACAAGATCAAAAGTTGGCATCTATAAACATAAAGTTTTTACAATGACTACTAACTTTACAATGACTAAACCTCATCATGTCAAACAAGCTCTAGCAAATAAGCTCCGGAAAGAATTGATGCAATAGGATTTTAATTCTCTCACCAAGAATAACATATGGGTTTTAGCTCCTCTACCAAAGGATAGAAAGATCATATGGGGCAAATGCATTTTCAGAATTAAGATATTTTCTGACAAGCACCAAGGGCTTGGTTTGATAGACTAACCCCAACTCTTCATTTTATGGGTTTTACTTAGTTTAAAGTTGATTTTTCATTATTTTTCAAGAAAAATATCACTTCCACCATCTACCTATTAGTGTATGTTAATGATATTATCATCATTGACAGTGATGAATATGAAGTTCAAGTTCTCATCCACGTGCCCTTAAATATATTGGTTTATTGAGTTTCTTTTTGGGTATGAAAGTATCCTATTTGCAATATAGTGATTTTATTTTAACACGATCAAAATATGCTTGAGAACTTCTTATCAAAACAAGAATGGACACATCTAAGCCAAGTGTTACACCTATGCTAATAGACTATCACCTATCAGCCTATGAACGAGAACTCTATGACAATCCAACTTATTTTCAAAACATTATTGGGACCTTATAGTACCTCACCATCATAAGACCTAGTATATCCTATACATTTAATAAGGTATTCCAATTTATGGCCAAACCTCTATTGCCTCACTGGTATGTAGTGAAACACATTTCAAGTACCTAAAGGGCATTGTCATGCATGGTTCGGTCTTAAGATCATCGAGTCATCTAGTACTTCAAAGGTTTGCAGACTCATAACGGGGAGGATCATGTGATGATAAAATACCTACAACTTAAATGGTAATGTACCTAGGGGAGAATCCAATTCAGTGGTCTTACAAAAAGCAATTCAGTGTCTCAAGATCGAGCACTGAGGCATAATACAGAGCTATTGCAAGTATTATAGTTGAAATTATATGGATTGAATCATTATTTCATGAAACTCAAATTCTTGTTGCTCTATGTCCAAGCATTTAGTACGATAACTTAAGCACTGGTGCTTTCAATGCTAGTATAGTTTTTCATGCTCGAACAAAGTATGTTGATTTGGATTTACATTTTGTGCATGATTAAGTACTTGCATCCAAATTGCTAATGTTACATAAACCTTCGACATAGTAACCAACTGACATTTTTACAAAACCTTTGCCTATTTCTCAATTTAATTATTTGCACAGCAAAATCATTGTCATTAATATGCCATTGAGTTTGAGGAACATGTGAATGATATATTAGGTAGTGAAGTTGATGTAATGAATTTAGATAGCAAATATCCATGTATCAAGACTGGTATGATAACCACAAGTGTAGGTGTTGTGCCGAGAACATGTACAGCCAGTGTGCCGAGAGAATGTGTATTTGGTGTATCACAAAATAATGCATCTGGTATCAAAAAAACTGGTGAGCTATTATCGAAAGTGGGTGTACTACTAGTGTGAAAATACATGTGCAATTAGTTGATCAAGTGCATAGGATAATTATGTGAAAATAGAAAACGAGTATGAAGCAATAAGGCCACATGCAATCAAGCAATGCAATGATGATGCTAACAAGAATGTTAAGATGGAAATCTCCCATGTGCACCCTTCACATGCAAAAACATCATTACGCTACAAGATTCTAACTTAATAATGATTGAAATGTAATGGAATTGATATATTTTTATTAGAAACTATAAAATATCTTTTTAAAATTTTAGCTATAAATATACAAGGTTACAATATACAAAATTTATCAATGAAATGAAATATTTCATAGTTTTCATCTTCTTCCTTTCTTTATACATTTTTTTCCTCTGCAATGTTAATAGTCTTAGGAAACAAGACAATCCTAGAGGATACTTTCCATACAAAAAAAGGATGATAGCTTTCACTAGAAGGACCTCTTAGAATGACTATCTAGGTTTGTAAGAAACTACTTACAAAACTTTACACAATAACAAACTATTAGGACGTTGTGGTACATGACACACAATTACAACTGAAGTATAAATAAGAAAAATAAAAAAAGGAAAAATAATGAACACCAAAATTCTACTTGAAAAACTCCTAAACAAATTAGGAGAAAAATTACGAGCAAATTATAGAAGGATTTCACTATTATCTAAAGGATTACAACAATTTTTCTCTCAGTACAATTGACAATATCCTTTCTTATCATAAGAGAAAATTCACTTTCTCTAATAAAAGAAAAGACAATATTTAGGAGAAATCTCACTTCTTTTTCTCTCTAAAAACTCTTTTTTTCACCCAAAATAGGATTTTTCCTTCAAAAATTGGGATAGATTTTATGAAGACAAAAGAAATGTATATAAAGAGGAGAGAGGTGGTGGAAAATGGCGGTGAGGTAATGTGAATACAAGTTGTTTTTATAGCTTGATATAGCTATCTTTACAACTTGTTTTACAAAACAAATTATCCACCATCTTTGACTATTCAAAAACTTAATATAGAAGCAAAATTGCTTCTTATCTTTTGAGCCACAAAAGTGACTTTACTGTTACATAACTCCGACTTAAAGTCACTTTTGTAATTCTTTTATCCTTTCTAAACTTGCCATCTTCATGCTGCTTATATTTTTGCTAGGCCAATAGAGAATAGACACCAAGTAAATTTGTCATTATTGATTGGCTTTATTAACATATCAGCTAGATTATCTTTAGTATGGATTTTCTATATATCCACACTTCCCTCTTCCACCTTCTCACGAACAATGTGATACTAAACTCGTATATGCTTTATCTTCAAATGAAATGCTAGATTCTTTGTCATATGCAAAGCGCCCTAACTATCACAAAATAGAGCAATCATCTCTTGTTTGTGTCCAAGCTCCTCCAGTAGAATTTGCAATCATATTGCATCTTTGCTAGCCTATATAGTAGTAGCCACGATAGACTGTAATTTTGAAACCTAACTTACAACTCTTTCAGCAAGAGTAAACACATAACCTGAGGTGGACTTACTCTTATGAAGATCACCTACAAAATCTGAATCAACATAATCTCTAATAACAAAGTCTGATCCTCTATAACATAATGCAACATTTGAGGTACCCTTAACATAACTTAGGATCTTCAACATTTTCCATGTATATACTAACCACTTTCACTACTTATGCAATGTCTGATCTTGTGCAAACTATAGCGGACATCAAGATACCCACTACTAATGCGTACAGTACTCAAGACATTTTCATCCTCTCTACTTCGTTGCTAGGACTCATATTTGAGGATAACTTGAAATTAATAGGAATATGGGTAAGAATGGACTACAATCTTGCATGTTGAAGCGCCATAAGATTTTCTTCAAATATTTTTTCTGAGAAAACCATATCTTCCTATTATCTCTGTCTTGGTATATTTGCATCCCTAGAATCTTGTTTTATGATCCCAAGTCCTTCATTTCAAATTCCCTAGCCAACTGTGACTTTAAGTGTGTAATACAATCTTTGTTGGGGCTTGCTTCCAGCATGTCGTCAACATACAACAAAATAATAATAAAATTACATTTACCAAATCTCTTATAGTAAACACAAGGATCTTAACTATGTCTATTGTATCCAAGGCTCTTGATGAAGGAATCAAATCTCTTATACCAACATCTTGGTGCATGTTTGAGATCGTATAGAGATTTGTTCAACCTACAAACCAAATTCTCTTTTTATTTTTCTTCAAAACCTTCTGTTTGGAGCATGTAAATCTCTTCTTCAAATTCTCCGTGAAGAAATGCAGTTTTTTTGTCTAATTGCTCTAAGTACAAGTCAAATGTAGCACACATTGCCAAGACTACTCAAACCATTGTAAGTTGAACAACATGAGATAATATTTCGTTAAAGCTATGCTTTCTTTCTGAGAAAATCCTTTCACTACCAATCTAGCACAATACCGCTCCATTTGGTCATTGTCATCTCGTTTGATCTTGTAAATCCATTTACTTCCAATAACCTTCCTTCCATGTGGTAATGGAACAAGATGCCATGTCTTGTTTTTATGAAGGATTTCAATTTATTCTTGCATTGTTACCATCCATAGAGAAGCTTATTGGCTTTTTGTAGCCTCATAGAAATTTAATGGCTCTATATCCTCTATTAGTAAACAATATGCCACATATCCCTTCAGGATATACTCTCTAAGTGCCAAACTGGTTCTCTTTTTTCCCTAGTTGATCGTCGAACTTGTGGAGTTGTAAACTCAACTTGCTCTTATTCTTCGTGCTCTGGTGCTACTTTAGAAAGATCTGGAACTTCTTGTTCTTGTCTTCTTTCAACTTGAACTATAGTAGTATCTTGTTTCTCTTTTGAAATGTTATCATTCTTTTTTACTTGTACCTTACCTTTTGTAAATATCACATCTCTGTTGACTATCACCTTGCGGGTAATGGGATCCCACAAGCAGTATCCCTTCACTCCATCAACATACCCTAAGAAAATGCATTTTCTGGATTTCGAATCCAGCTTTGATGTTTCTTCGGCATTGTACATAATGTAAACAAGACTTCCAAATGTATGTAAGTGATAATAATCAATTGGCTTACCAATCCACATCTCCATCGGCGTTTTTAGATCAATTGCGGTTGATAGTGATTGATTGATCATATAACAGGCAATTTTGACTACTTCTATCCAAAATGACTTGACCATCCCTCAATTCTCAACATCGCTCTTATCCGTTCTAACAAGGTTTTGTTCATCCACTTAGCTATGCCACCATGAACTGCCTTTTGATACCTTCTTGTCGATAGAAGTTATCAAATCCATCACGGGTATACTCTTTTTCATTGTCTTTCCTCAAACACTAGATCTTTCTCATATTCAAGCTCAACCCCCTCTTTGAATATTTTAAAAATTAGAAATATATTTTCCATATTTTTTATTGGATACACCCAAAATCTCCTAGAGTAATCATCAATAAAAGAGACAAAGTATTTTTCTCCTCCTAGGGGGAAAAAAAATGGTGCTTGCCAAACATCAGAATGGATTAATTCTAAGATAGCTTTGCTTCTAGCATTAGAACTACTGAATTTTAATATGTGCTTCTTACTAGTAACACAATGCTCACAAAAGGGTACTAATACCTTTTTGAACCCTTGAAGAAGCTTTTGCTCAATAAGAATCTTCAAACCTCGTTTCGAAATGTGGCCATTACAGTGCCACATCATTGTTAATTCTTCTGCCAAACTTGACAATGCAGTGGATGCTTCTTATTTTTGTTATGTTTCTCCTTTAAGGATGTATAAATTTGCAGTTATCTTTTCTGCTTTCATCATTACAAGTGCACCTTTAATTATTTTCATGATCCTATCTTAAATATGAGTTTTACACCCACTATAACCTAATTGTCCTAAAGAATATAGATTTTTCTTTAGGCCTATCACATGTCGTACCTCTTTGATGGTGTGACCGTACCATCAAACATCTTTAATTTAATGGTACCAATACCAGCAATCTCCAAGGCATAATCATCTCCCATAAACATAGATCCTCTTGAGCTAGGTTCATATTGATGGAACCATTCTCTCCGAGAAGTCATATGCCATGTCGCTCTTGAGTCCATAAGCAAGACATCAATAAATCTTCTTCTACCTTCAGTAGCGGTTGTTGCCTCACTATATAAAATTTCACCACCATCTGAGGTACTTGCTAGACAACCCTGAGCTTTTGATGACTCAGGATCTTTTCCTTTGGCTTCTTCTTTCTTCTTGAGATGCCAACACTCCTTTTTGTAGTGCCCTTTCTTTCCACAATGATGACACTTGAAGTTTTTCTTATTTTTGGATTTTGATCTACTCTGATTTTGATTCCCATTAGAGCCACAATCTGTTAATCTCCCTCTTGTTATTGTTAAAGCTTCGGCTCACTATGAGCCGATCGATCTATCTTCTTTGCTCTTGTGTTGACTTTCTTCTTCAAGAACCATAGCTGCAATATCATCAAAGTCTAAAACTTCAATGTTGTTGTTTAAATTGAGGATGAGTTGATCATATGAATCAATTAAACTTTAAAGTAGAATTTTAGCACGTTCACTCGTCTCTATGTTATACTCCATTATTGTGAGCTGTGAAAATAAAGTGTTGGGGGTGTTGGAGGTGTTGATGTGGTAAGTCACCATAGTTAACTCTATCATCTGAAGGGTGTAAAGTTTTCTTCTTATGAAAATTTTGTTGTATAGTGATTTGGTCTCGTAAAATTTTGTGAGAGTATCTCCTATCTCTTTTGCTGTTGTTTTCTCCACCACACTTGATAATACTCCATTGGCTAGTGTTAGGTACATATTAGTAATAGCATTGTTATCCATCTCGTTCCACTTGCCGTCGTTAGTGATCTCATCGAGCCTTTCTCCAAATGCCGCCAAACAATTATCTTTCCTCAAAATTGTTTTATTCTCATTTTCCACAATGAGAAATTATTCTCATTCAACTTCTCTATTTCATACTTCGTCGACATTATTAAAGATGCCTCTTTTCCACTAACTGGATTTAATTGTAGCATGAAAACCAATTATAAACCTAGCGCTTTGATACCATTGTTAAGATGTTATGGTACGGAGCACACAATTACAATTAAAGTAAAAATGAAAAAAAGAAAAATAACGAACACCAAAATTTTACGTAGAAAACTCTCAAACAAATTAGGAGAAAAATTATAGGCAAATTGTAGAAGAATTTCACTATTATATGAAGGATTACAATAATTTCTCTATAAAATAAGGATAAGACAATCAACAATATTTATGAGAAAATGCAGTCTCTTTAATAAAAAGAAAACAATATTTAGGAGAAATCATTACTCCAAAAAGGGGTATTAAATTCGGTTCGATGAATCAACTTTAAATGAAATTACTTAAAATTTAAAATTGGTTCACGCGGTGAACCGACTTTAAATTTTTTACAAAATTTACTCATTTTCCATTATACTCAAATTAAAATTTGTATTTGATCACTAAATAATAGCAGGAAAAAAAATTTGGTTAACAAATAGTTTAAATAATACAAAAAACTTAAGAAAAAAATATTAATTAATAGCAGAAAAATTATCATGATGTTGTTCTATGTTATTCAATATCACCATATTCTTTTCCTGATGTTATAATACAAACCTACATATATAAGACAAAAATTTATACACATAAATAATAACACATAATAACAAAAAAAAATATGAATAATAAGTGCGTAGGATTAATAGAAATACTTACAAGAGTAAATGAAGTGACAAAATGAAAGAAATGAAGAAAAAATGGTGTTTTGTAAGTAAGAAATGAGTATAAAAAAATTGACTATTTAAAGACTTAATATAGAAGCAAAATTGGTTTATCTTTTGAGCCACAAAAGTGGCTTTACCGCTACACAAACATTAAAAAAAAATCCTCTTAGATAGTTGGCTAAGGTATATCAGGTAGACTGGTAGAGCTAATGGGCACCTAATAAACCAAAATAACATGGAAGATATATTAAAAACCACATGGCTGCTGTAAGGGAAATCGAGATACAAATATCCATGGGTTTGAGCCTCCTAGACATGAAAATAAGCTGTAATATAGAATTAGAACTCTGTAAAAGGAAAATAACATTTTACGAAAAACATATGCAGGTGAAGAACTTAATATTAGCATCGAGCCACAATTTCTTGTAAGACTTTCATTTGGACGAGACTATTATGACATGCATTATCAAATTAAAAATAGATTTGACGCGTTACAGTGGTTGATCTTCTAAATGATTGAATATATGAAGATAATATTAAAGGCAACAAACAAGGTAAACCTCACCCTTCGAACGAAAGCATTCTTCATCAGTGTGTCTACCTGAGTACAAAATTTTTAACACCCTGACACAAAACTTGTACGTAAGCTTATTCAATAGCAGATCAGTACACAACCAGTTCTTAAAAACTAAAAAAAGTTCGAGCATAACCAGTTACTGCAAGATATGTTCATAAATATTCAGTCTGCAAGTGAAAAGAGGTAGGAAAAAATAGCATGCTTACTCATACATGTCAATATATATGAAAGTGTTAAATAACAAAATAATTTGATGATAAATTGATAAAAAATCAGGTAAGCCAGAATTTTTCCAAAGACACACCAATAGAACATTACAAACTCTAACCTTGTTGTCACGAACTAGTGCCTGGAATTTAACAATTTCTTCACACAGCGTAAAGTGGATCCAGCTTGTATTCTAACCAAGTCACCACGAACAAGCGATTGCTGCCTTATGGTATTCCTCTCCCTGGGGTCAGGTGACAACCAGAGTTCCCCCAAACACTTCAGTGCCATTTTATTATACGAATTTAATTACCCTCAGCCCTCAGGCCTCATATGTATATATGTAGACCTTCCATATATTTAATATAATATAAGAGTTTCATTGAAGTGTTCAGAAGAACTCCAGGGGACAACTGACATATATCACAATACACTCTTGTTCAATCTTATGTGATTATAAAAACAACATATTCAGGCAAGTATATATAGTTTTTTTCTACGTCAAAATATTAAATATGATCAAGAGTCATCCTGATATATGAATATTAATCATATCATCACGATGAACCTGGCCACAATTGAAGGACAGATGAAGATCAACAAGGGTATATACATAAAAACATTCTCTCTCTGAGCATCTCGCATGTGTTCTCTTTGAGGTGTCCTTTTCAATATTTATTTTCCAGATTTCAAAGCAAAAACAATATCAGATTCTCTCTGTTTAATTAATCATGGCAATAATTATATAATATAACCTAGCTCTTCTTAACTTGGCAATAAACGTAATTTCTAGCTACTATAGTGTATATAATTAGTATATTACAAGAATAGAAATGAAGCTTGATTTCCTTATTTATGTCTGAATTCAAAAAAATTAAAAAGGAAAGATAAACATTCTGAGAAGAGAAGATAGCAGGAACAAAAGAGCAAAGGCCAGTTGGTTGTGACAAATCACCTTCAATATTATTCTGAGACTTTGAAGGGAGATCTAATCTCGTCTAGGTTCATTTGTTAGCCTCTCTACTTTCACCCCGTCAACTTTCTCTTCTGTTATGACTTATGAAAAAGATAAACCAAATTAAAGTACGTGTCATTAATATATGGGCCAAATTAAAATTAAGAAATTAATTATATAGACAGAGATAGCTAGGTATAGTGCAAACTTAGTAGCTATAAATAGTAGGATTAGTGATCTTTTCTTCTTCACCACCGTGAAACCAATTAAAGCGATTGTGTATGTTGTCAGGTGTCGTGTCTCCTAGAGTTCCTCTGAACCCTTCAAGGGTATATGGGATTGGGAGTTATTATTCTGAGGAAACCATTCCTCTGAAGTGTTTGGGGGAACTCTTGGAGCCACTTCATCCTTTCCTCTACCTACCTAACTACTCATCATATTCATATATATATATATTCTTGACTTAGTCTTAGCCAGTATTTATCCGATATTGGCAGACTAGTGACTCTAACAAGATATTATATTTAATTGCAGCTTGCGAGTCTTCTACGTATTATTACGATTATTGGTAAACTCTATTCAATCTCCTAATTAATTTTTATCTTCATTCACCTATATTCTTTATATATATTATTCATTATTTATAAAATATATAATAACATGTTATTTCAGATCAATAAAATTTAAAATAAATGTAACTTTATTTGAAAGAAACAAATATTCAATAGGAATGAGAGAGATAAAATAATCTGATTAACGAAGAATACATTATAATAAATAAGTTAGTATATACCTAGGTATTAAACTCTCATAATAACATTTCTTAATTATTATACATAATCACGTTAGCACACTTATTATACTGTACACTATTTAAAGTCTAAGATTACATTAATCTAGTTAAATATCACATTTAAAAGTTTTTATAAAGCTTATTCTTAAACTTGCAAGTTTGGGTATTAAGTGTAATGATTAATAACTTTATAGTCACTAAACTTGCTAATTTGATATTTTTATGTGACACACTGCAAGTACTTTCAAACCTAACAATACAAAACTTTTTTTAGGGCTAGGTGAATCAAGATGAAAATTTGAAGACCATAAAAAAATTTACTCATTATCATGTTTGGTTTAACGTAGTAGAAATGATAATGAAAAAGATTATATATTATTTGGTTTGATTTTTAATCTGAAATCAAATGTAAACTATTTTAACAGTATCAAAAATGCTCATTTTTTCCACGCATCACAAGAATATGTTGGAATGATCTATTTTTATCACATATTTATATAATCATTTTTATTTTATCTCATTTAGAATGTTTGAACATAAGGTACTAGTTGCACGGTGTTTATAGTGACCAAACCACGGGACATAGTGCCAAGCCTTAGATTATACTCACACCCTTAAGTTGGACATTAGAAACAACCTTACCATTTGAAGCACTAGAGATTTGACCGCCAGCTCGACTTGACAATGAGGTCGCACTTAGAGTAGCTTATGATTTTACTATTATATCCTTCTAACATGCGATAATGTATACCCTATATAATCGATACGTGTACATGTAATGTCCTATAAATATATTAACATGGTATTAAACCAGACACATTCACTCTTATTTTATAACATCTCTCTAGTTTCTCCACTACTACAATAATGACATTTGGTAGCTAAAATTTAGTTTATCTTTTTTAAAAAAAGAGGCTTTGGGGTTTTGATCACAATCCAATAAAACCTGTAACCATAATACATATATATATAATTTCAATTTTTATCAATAATTGTGACTATAAGTTAGAATACAAAAATTATTTAAAAATAGATACACTTATAATCATGTTTATTAAATAACCGGGATGTAATAATGTCTTGATCTTTTTAAAACTAATAACAAATAATATATTATATATATTATTTATTAAAAAAATCATTATACATTTTTTCAATCTCCTCTCACCATTGTAAAAAAATTTCTCTAAAAAAATACTTGAAGCAATATATCACAATATTCAAAATGTAGTATTCATTTATTATATAAATAAGTGAGAAAAAAATGAGAAAAAGTTAAAAAAAATGGACAAAACTGCCCAATCACACGCATGCCATGTCGAGCCCCGAGCACATCAGCCAAGTCCCACGTGCCAACGCAGTCATGCCGAGATACTAATTATATTATTTAACTTAGAAATTATAATAAAATAAAATTCCTGAAACTATCTCAAAATTTTCAAAATATTTAATCATAATATGTGATAAAAAGAGGTAGTTGTTTTGTTAGATCTAGGTATAACTGGGTTTTGATGCGTTAGTTATTTGACTTGCACCTAAAAGTGGGTTATCTAAACTCCACAATCATATCCCTAGTTTTGAAAAAAAATAAAAATACTCGTGATTCCAAAAAATATAAATTTATATAAAATATGATAAAATATTACAAATATAAATCTATTTAATCAATTAAAATACATTAAATCATGGTAATTTTAGTTCTTTTAAAGCATTCATCAACCATCCCAGTTGGCATCCTGTGACAGAATAACAGTAATGGATACTAAATCTACTACTCTATATGTACTAGCAATTGACTGGGGTTGGGCCTCATTTCCAGCAACAATATAAGTCTACATTGCCACTCCAAATGAGGTCTCACCCCTCTCATTTTCAAACCTATCATCAAAGCCATAAGCCCAAGCCATTCTAGTGTTAGCCTTGAAGTTTTTTGGAATCAAGTTAGTCATCTACTACTTCCTCAATTGTGACTTTAAGTTTTTGGGATAGTGAATGTACCTTAGCATCTAGATCTACCATCTAAGCATCATTTCTAGCCATTTCCCCATGAATTTTCTCAAGAGATCTCTCTGCTACCACAAGAGCTTCCTCTGAAGAGAAAATAACCTTTTATGTAGCTTTCAAAACATGTCATACTCCCTTCAAAGCGTTGGAATTGTGTTGGATATCATTTCAATCCTACTAAGTGAAGTCAAGGCCCGATCTCTCTCAACAACGGTGCCATGAGAAATCTCTACTATGGGATTAAAAGAATCCTTGGACTTAAAAATGAATTCCTTAGCATTAGCTTGTATCTTCCTCGATTTTCAAATAGCCTCGCTACTCTAAGTCTAGCCGGCTCAACTAGTTTGTCCCTTAGGGAGTCAAGAGAAGTGGCTGGAGAATGAGCACAAAAAGAACTTACTGTGGATCCTCATTTTTCATGGTAAAGTCCTCAGTTAAGGCATGCTCTTTTTTTCCCAAGCACGCGTCCACTTCTTGTCTAACCTTTGCTCCCCAAAAATCAACCATGAATTGAAAGACATAGGTAGATAGGTCTTTTGCGAAGAAACATGCTATGAATTCATCTCCATAAAATAAAAAGAAAAAAAACAACTAAGTCATATGGAGTCATCAATCAAGCAATAGAAACGAGACTCAAAGAACACCTATCTTTGGGAAGAAAACCTTCAAAAGTATTAGTAATGGTTGAATTGAGCTACAGCTCCTAGTAGACAATTCTCTCAACAATCAGTAATCTCTCATATCTTTGCTCTCTGTGAGGTAGAGAAAATAACTGATCAATAAAGTCCTGGCTCTTGTCGTCAAACTTGACTCTCTTCCAACATAATGCACCAAAGAGGGAATAAGTTGGCAAAATAAAACAAAGTAGTAAAATGACCTCAAAAGTGTCAGTTGTATTCACATGGATGGCTCACCATTAAGAACAAATCTTGTAGGGGTAGCACCAAGTTTAGGACATGCAACGTCATAGGCACCAGTCTCAATGTACCATAAAAGATGTGAGCCTTATTGGACATGGGAAAGTCATCAATAAACCTATAGTTTTCATACAACCTCAGGCTGAATCATTTGTCACTAATAAAATAGAGATAGTAAAGAGAATGAAACATAACCAATGTGAACTCCCTACCATTTTCCTTACTCATAATGTAGTAAGATAGAAAAATTCTCCATAAATTAGGAAGGAACTATCCTAGATGAGCCTCAGCCCTACAAAGGAACTCACATACCAATGGAGGAATGGGAGCCTAAAACCAGTAAATAGTTTATCAACAAAAATGGAAATCCCTCTTAGTGAGGGATTATTAAGGATCACGCCTTGCCTAGGAAGAATAATTCCAATGTCATCCAGAATTTCAACTATCTCCTCAACTTATCCCCATGGGTTTAGTAGTGACTGTAACCATTGAATAAACTTCATATTCAGCTTTACACTCGAGTTTAGAAATTAGTAAGTCTTTAGGAATTTCTTTGCTATAAAAAGAGCCAGAAATCTCTATAGGATCGACAGGGTCATGCCGAAAAGAGAAGTAAGAATAGAGACAGTAGTCGAAACTGCTACCGAAAGCACAATTGGAACCGTCGTCGTCACTAAAGGAGGAATGATCAATCGGTGCCACACCATTTTCCTGGCCAACTAACTGATCGATTGGCCGACCAAACCTCCCAACCATCGGTCACTACAGGGTGTGATTCTCTGATCTCACTCCTTCCTAATTGGTGGCTTGGTCTTCCTTCATAATCGGCCCACTGTCTTGGCTCTTGTTAGTTCTATAGTTTTATCACATCCTAGCCTGCATGCCTCTTCTATCCCACCTTGCACGTTGCAAGTCTTTTTCATCTAAGTGTTTACTCCCGATTTTGGATTTATTTGCATCCTAGATTTTCCTAGATCCCTTTTTATGGTGGTGGTGTTTGTAGATCATGCTACGAGACATTGTATTCCAAGACGTAGGTTTATCAAACCTGAAACAGCAGAACATAAACTCCTAGCTCCTAAAAAACAAAAAACTCCTCAGAAAATTCATTATCTACCATTTCTAGATCTACAAAAAAAGAAAAGGGAAAAAGTTTTAAAAGTAAGTGTGTTCTTCAAGTTCCCAATGTCCATGAAAATTCAAGAAAAACTAAAGAAAAAAGTTTGAAAAATAAAGGTATTAATCCACTTATGGACTTACCAAGAGTTGGATGAAGCTTAAATTGTTCTTGAATTTTTCTCCTCATAACTCTAACCTTAATTCTAAACTAAGTGTTGTGAGTAAGGTTGATAGCAACCATATCTTTATATAAACTATCATGCCCAATCTCAACCTCCTATCAACCCACGACTCAAGGGCTTAAATTGAGAAAAGATCAAACATAATCAAACTACAAAGATATCATATTTGGGAAAGTCAAATCAATATATCCATAATTGACTTTTTCTCAAACTTTGACCGATAATAACCTTTTATTGGGACTCCCATTGAGGCGCAAAAAAAACCATATGGTATAAAGATATATGAGGTACCAACTACATAATTTAACTAAGACACTCTAAAAACAATTGTTACTAAGTTAATGTACATGGGCACCAGCCAGTAATGACCCAAGCAACTTAGGGGACTTATGTTTGATAGAAAAATTAAACCGTTTGCGTAGTGCCATTGGATTGATCTAATTAGTCTACGACGATATTGAAAAGTCAAATGGATTCAGTACATAATTAGATATATTTTTTATTATTTAAATCTAACGATATTAATTTTTAATTTTTCACTCATAAACAAACTTAAACATCAAAGTGAATACGACACCCTCTAATGTCATACTTTTTACGTAATTTTCTAGTGATTTACATGTCTATATATCTAAAAAACATGACCAAACAAAAATCAACTTCAACATAAACTATAAAATTTGTTCCACTTTTAAATGTTTATGGTGTTTTTCATTATTTTTAAATCATATTGAACTTCTCCTTATTATCAATGAAAATATTTCCTGTGTTAAGAATAAAAAAAAAACAAATCCAAGTAACAAACTTTCATATGAGGCAATATAAAATCAAAGATTTCTCATGTTTATGTATAACAAATTTAAAATTATACAGTTCAAGCCTAAATGTAACCCAAACACTGAAAAACATGAATATACCTGTCTAAGTACTCAGTTGTAAGAGAGGAAAAAGGAAAAACAAAAAAAATGCTTAACAAGCCGAAAAACAATTATTAGTATGACAAACCAAACTAGGTAACAAAGTTTACAATGTATACTAAACATCGCCACAAACAAAACCAAGATATAAGGTATATTCTCTGCCTTGGGATATTTGTTTGCCTGGGAGCAGGATGCTTCGCAAAAATCACCTCCTCCATTCTGGCTGAACCACCTTATCTGGAAGGGCACAACCAAAAACAAGAGAATGAGAAACAAGAACATACATTCAATAAACTCTAAACCAATAGAATAATTACTATAAAGTAGGATATCATCATGATGATGATATGACAAGAATAACGTATTTTCATAACATACCATACAAATATAAGACTCAGTTTGGCTTCAATTTCAAGTGTAGTAGGATAGTTTTATGAAAAATTAAATATTGTTAGGATTTTAAAAATTAAAATAATTTTAAGGTTTTATTTACCTTATAATTATGTATTTAAGATTCAAATAAGGTTTTAAATTATATTTATGATTTTTTTGTTATTAGATTAAAATTAGATCATGAATATGAATTATAATCATTTCAATCAAATTATCTCTTTCAATTATTCCTCTTTTTTCTCCCTAATTTCTCAATCCTTCAATCCCCAGTCTAATTTCTCTTCCCCAATCTTATTCTCTTTGATCTACATCAAAGAATACGCACCATTCATTAGATAACATGAAACAACTAAAGCGTACACAATAACACATAAACAGATCACGGATAAGATAAAATGATAAGTGATGGGTAAGTGGATGAAAACATAATATGTTTCTAGAAAAAGGTCTCATCTTATGGAGATAATGATGAATGAGATGTCATCAACCTCATCTGCTGGATTGGTGACAGTGGACACAAGTTCTAGAGATGTAAAATTGCAAAAATCATTACAATATTATCCCAAATAGGATATTTGGCACAAGGATAATCCATCTTATTTAGAGGCCATCACATTTAGCTCACCCCATTTGGGGCATGGGTTGCTCTAACGAGTCGTCTTCTTTTTTCCCTGCCTTCACTTTTACCTATTTCCTTGTAGTAAATTAAACACAGTACTTATCTTTTGATGTTTTTTTGCCACATGCATAATTAGAATTAAAATATTAGAATAATTAGTATTAGATAGTTACATATTATGTTTCCTTATTAGTTTTTGAGTCTAATTTAAAATTCTATTAAGATTAAAGTTTTAGTCTTATTATTTCTAAATACAGATATACTTTCTTATTATTATTATTAATGAATGAGAAGTAAAATATATCTTTTGATTTTTTTTGTTTTCCTTTCAACCTTTTTTATATTTTTACTGTTAGAAATGAGATAAATGGACTATCTCATCCCATCCCATTACGTCTCATATGCCAACCCATTTCAATATTGAATGGAATGGGGTGAGATGAACCTACTAATGTAATCGTTTGTGCCATGTTCTATTGGGTGCCCCATCCCAATTTACATGTTCTATTGGTTGTATATGATTCTTTCTTTAAAAAAATAAAGAATCATATACAACCAAGCAGCAAATGAAAAATCATATGGAAAATTTCTTAGTGAAAAATTCTTACCACAACTATCTGTGGAAGATGTCAAAGATCTGTCACATCTGACCAGTCCCTTACCATTTGCTTGAATCAGTCTCCGTGCTCGTGGAGACAGAGAGTTCAGCAGGCTATTGGTAGAGGAAGACAAGGAATGCCTCCTTGTTATACCATTTTTCTCCTCCTCATCTTTGACAAACATTGGGGAGCCTTGTCCTCTCAGCTTAGCTTTTACAGATTCAGTAGGTGCCATATAACTTGGCAGCTTGGGTGTATTATGTACCGCACTTTCTTGATGATTGAACTTTGCAGGTAAAGAGGCTCTTCTCTGGCTAATTTGTTGTTGATTCTCACTAGTAGTACCATCATCCCTCAAGTTTAACTTTAGATTCAGCATTTGAGCATCCTCATTTTTAGCATCACTCTCCATATGATGTGTGTTAACAGAAGGATTAGAATTCAACTTTTTAACTTGATCCTCTGAAGGCATGTCCATACTCTTTTGGATATCAGATTGCTTTAGCGATGCTACTGGCACATCCTTTGGCTTCTTGACTGAAACACTAGAGATATGCTCTGAAAGAGCAACAGGGGTAGTAGAATGAGATGTCTTCCTCATAGTGTGTTTTGATTTTCTGTCCTCACTCTCTGACTGAACAGAAACCTCCTTTGGCCGCCCAGAAGCTTTTATCAAACTAGTCTTAACCTTCTTCACATCATTCTGTGGATGTTCCTGCACCGAAGCTTCTACTTGACTGGAAACTTTCCTCAAATTGCCTTTACGTTTCTCAGAACCAGAGAGAGAACTAGCTGATAAATTTCCACCATTTGCACCAGATAGTCTCTGGACAATTCTTTTTGAACTGCCTCGTTTAGTTTCAACTATTTGCATGGTCCCATTCTTCCTACAAGACTTTGTATCAAGATTTTCTTTATGTTGGGAAAGGGGTTCCCAAAAGCGGGACATGGTCCAGCGCTCAAGCCACTGTGCAGCTGAGTTAGAATCCCCTGGACCATACTGGAGCCGGAGAGGAATAGAAGAAAGCAGTGAAGCAAGAAGCTGAAAGCAGTAAAAATGTACACAATAACAAGTTAAGTTCAGCTATCATTAAAAGTATAAGAGAGAAGGCACGCTAAAATAATTGTCACATTCCGCAAAGCAATCATACAACTTGACATGGAAACAGGGATGGTAAGTTAGTTCTAGCTACCATGGGTTTTCGTTTCTGGCCTCAGGAGCACAATTTCTAATTTCTCATACAAAATCATCATGGCATAACCTGTATTAAAGTTTAAATATGACTATATAGTTTTTTACGTTTTAAAAGGGCCATATAGTTTTTTACGTTTTAAAAGGGCCAAAAAAAAAGTCCTACGAAACAAGACAATCCTAGAGGAAACTTGCCAAACAATAAAAGGATGATAGCCTTCAGTAGGAGGACCTCTCAGAATGAATATCTAGGTTTGTAAGCAACTGCTTACAGAACTTTACACAATAACAAACATTAAAAAAAAAATCCTCAATAGTTGGCTCAGGTAGACTGGTAGAGCTAATGGGCACCTAATAAACCAGAATAAAATAGAAGATATATTAAAAACCACATGGCTGCTGTAAGGGAAACCAAGATACAAATATCCATGGGTTTGAACCTCCTAGACATGAAAATAAGCTGTAATACAGAATTGGAACTCTGTAAAAGGAAAATAACATTTGATGAAAAACACATGCAGGAGAACTTAATATTAGCATCGGCCACAATTTCTTGTAAGACATTCATTTGGACGAGACTATTATGACATGCATTAGAAAATTAAAACTAGATTTGATGCGTTACAGTGGTTGATCTTCTAAATGATTGAATATATGATGATAATATTAAAGGCAACAAACAAGGTAAACCTCACCTTCCGAACGAAAACATTCTTCGTCAGTGTGTCTACCTGAGTACAAAATTTAACACCCTGACACAAAAAGAATATAAAATACAGTTACAGAACTTGTAGGCAAGCTAATTCATTAGCAGAGTACACAAGCAGTTCCTAAAAAATAAAAAAGTTCCAACACAACCAGTTACTGCAAGATCCTATGTTCATAAATATACAGGCTGCAAGTGATAAGAGCTAGGAAAAAATAGCATGCTTACTCATACATGTCAATATAACCTTATTTGATATGAAAATGTTTAATAACAAAAATATTTAATGATAAATTGATAAAAAATCAGGTAAGCCAGAATTTTGCCAAAGACACACCAATAAAACATTACAAACTCTAACCTTGTTGCCACGAACTAGTGCCTGAAATTTAACAATTCCTTGCACACAGCGTAAAGTGGATCCAGCTTGTCTTCTAACCAGGTCACCACGAACGAGCGATTGCAGCCTTATGATGCCTTTAAGGGTTAGAAATTTCCGACGGGCCTTAAAGACATTAGTAGAGCATCAGTAAAAGTAGAGAATTGGACAAAAACCGACTTTCAGTATATACCAAAAGATATTAACAAAATAATTTATAGGTGAAATGTTTTATCATACTTCAAACTACGGGAACATCATCTATTGTTATATACTGGAGATGATAATATCTTAAAAGCAACTTATATTTTTTTAGTTCCAACTTCCAGGCTTCAGCAAAGAGCCAATAAGTTCATTTTCCAATCATATAAGCATCTAAATGAGCGAAAGCGGAAAGAAAAAAAAAGACTGCTAGGAAAGTGCAGGGAGCAACATGCTTGCATTAAATAAAACAAAAACAGAAAAGGTTTATAATTACACTAGCAAGCTCAGAAGAAATACCACATAGCCTCTAAAAGCTGTCTGCACTGTTATGGCAGCTTCCTCTAATTGGAATTTCTCAGGATCTTCAGAAGATGCAGAGGTAATAATAGCATGTGTAGAGCCATTTTCTTTTCCAGTTGAAAGAACAGGTTCATCATTTGGTAGTCTGCCAGCCACTCTATTTTCTAAACCCACTTTGTCATTAGCATCAGTTGCAACCAAGGGTGGCGAAATCAATGTTGTATCCACAGTTATTTCAGGCACAGACAACTTAGAAGATACGGGTGTTTCTCCTTTGTTTGCAGTTTTCTTTGCAAAAAAATTAAATGCATGTTTAAAGCTTTAGATAGCAACAAAACAATAGAAAGCCAAATGTCAACAAGATAAAGTCAAGTTCACAAAAATTTATGTACTAGTTCTTCTTATGATTAGATAAAATGTAACAGTTTTAAGAAGGCATCTTTTATACACTCAAAAACAAACCTTTTCTTTCTTGTACTCTCTTTTACCTTATTATAGATGGTGCAAAAATGAATGAACCTTATATGCTTGCTACAGGCCAAATTTACATTAGCGACATTAATTTCCCAATAAAAATGTCCATTTATTACCCATTACTCTACATATACATTTCTCCACATTACACACTAACTGGATGACTTCCTTATTTCATTTTTGATCTATGACAAGTAATAAACCCACTTTGTGAAAAGCACCATTCCGTAAGACATTCATATTTAAGATGGAACTTCCTAGTTTTGGTTTCCAGTTCTAATCTTCGTAGGTAACATGTTCATACTCTACCATATACAATCTAGAAAAAAATAAAACACTGAGCTGAGAAGTATCATTACTTTTCAAATAAAGATTCTCATTTAGGGTTGATCCAATGAACTTAGAAGTTAAAAAAAAAACCCAACTTAGTTAGCTCATAAGCTATCTCACTTAACAAAATGTCTTTGTCAAAAGATAATTACTATAATATTTCTATAGAAAACACCCTTAAAAATATCATTTTTTTCTTGTTTTATAAAAACATAATCAAAAGATAATATTCATATACACATTTTAATTCTCGAAGAAAATTATGAATATTTTTGTTTTTGATTTTATTTTTATTTTTTGAAAATGTATATAAGCTAGCTTGTGAGATGTTCAGCCCAACTTATTTAAAAGTAAAATGAACTAAACTTAGTTCAAATAAAATTTAAATCAGTTGAGCTGAGTTAAACCTAAACAAATTGCGTCAACTAAGTTCTTTCAACATCTCTAATTACTTTTGACAAACTAAGAGAAAAATATCATTAAGTAAAAATAATGAATAAACAAAGAAATCACCCAACCTCAAGCAAAGAAGAGATTTATAAGTAAAAATTTTGGGTGCCATGGTACCACCCTTATCTAGAAAAAAATCTTACATACAATATATTATATCCCCCTATTAATATCAATGTTGATCTCGTTTCAACTTCTTACACCTTTTTTTCTTTTTTATAAAAATAAAGAGTCAAGATGACTTTGTTTCACCACGTGTCCATACCCCTATTTATGCAATATTCTCTCCTTATCTAGACTAAATTGATCCTAAAATGAAATATACAAAAACTACCCACAAAAACACCTTTTAAATAATGCAATTAAGCGGCTCTTCTTTTGATTCAAATGTAAAGCACTAAACCTTAAGTATCTTATTAACATAAATGTATGAGAAAATGAGGAGGTCAATAAAACAACATTGAATCTTCTCATCTGAATCAAAGTCATGGCTAAAACTACTCAACCAAAGCTTCTCTTTATCATGTCCTTTCAATCTCTCCAATCTCTATCTCAATCAGTCCCGGCAAAAACCTATTAACCTCAACCTATTTTATTACCGTCCAACAACCCTCCAATATCCATATCTATCATTCTTCCTCCGAATATATCGTCATTTTCACCGAAATCACCCGATCTTTAACCCCGTCTTCATCCCTAACAATGTTATTGTTCCTCGAGATGATTCATACAAAGAGAAGGAAGCATGACCCATACAAAACCCTTTTTGAATTATGCCTCTTTTTTCCATAGAAGGTGTCGTCTATCGACATTAGCTCCCTTCGTGATTGCACTAAGTAAATTCCCAACGTTGGTATTACTTTGCTTTTTGGTGTTGGTTGTGGTTGTGGTGCTCCAACAACCGCTATTATACTCTTGGCTTGGTCTCTTTTCTCTAGCCACGATGGCGATCGTGGTTACTCTACTTCCTCACCTTACGATGATGATTATGATGGAAATGACAATATTGACTATAGTCTTAAGAAGGCTAGGTATGTCAAGGTTCCAGCTAAGAATTAATTCTCCAAGAGTATTGATTCTCTCTAAACGGTTTTTCCAGTCTTGTTCTGGTAGCTTCTTTCTGCTTATGTCCTCTCTAAATTTGATCTAGTAAAGCTCTATTTTGATCTCATTTGATTTATTTTTTTAGTACTTGTTAATTTGTTAGTTTCCTAGTTTGTTTCATAGAGTTATTGTTTCTTTTTTGTTTGTATTGAGTCTGGTTTAATCGTTTTTTTTTTTTTTGGGAAACAAATGCTTTCATAAATAAATTTAGAGTTTACAAAACTTGATATCCAAATCCTCAATATGATTTAAGAAGTCCGGACAAGTATAAAAAAAATTAAAAGTTCTCTACAATGAAACTTTGCCCAAATACATAGAGAATGGGCTAAAGTGTTGGAGCTTTGGGTACAAAACACAAATTCCTTATTTGCAACAAATCTCAAATAATTTTGAATATCATATAGACCAACACCCGGTTGAGATCTATCAAGAACCTCAATCTGTAGCTTTTTTATTGCAACTAAAGAATCACTTTCCATAATGACATTTGTCATGCCAAATTGAAATGCAACCTTGTCCTCTTCCTTTAAGGCGAGGAGTTCTGCGAGATGAGGGGAAGCCACCAAACTAGCCTTAATCGCCCAAACAAAAGTCACCACACCTGTCTCATTACGCACCACAACCCCAAGGCTTGAATTCTCAGAACCTTCATCCCATCTAACATCACAATTGGTCTTAAGGAAGTTTGGAGAAAGAGGTTTCCAAAAAGTTGTTTGTGCCTTGTTCTTGCTTTTCGTTTTAGTGCTTAAATGTTGGTTCAGGTCTTGCAACTGGTATGTATCTACTATAAAAGATTGCTCACTTTTCTTTTTACCATACCGGATTACCTGGTATATATCTACTATGAAAGATTGCTCACTTTTCTTTTTACCATACTGGATTAAGCTGGTGAACTGTGAGTTCTTTCTTGTGCATCTGTCTTGTAGCTTTCTGCTAGAAATTGGATCTTGATTCCTTAGGTGGCTGCTTTGGTAAACTGAAGATGGAATCTTTAATTTGGTGGATTAGATTCTTAGTAGTTTGTGTTGGTTTGTTATGTGTTGTATAGATCTTTCTTGTTCTACGTGGTTTTATTGTATATGAATTTGATTTTGTTATTGAAGTTTCTTCTCTTTTGAACAAAAAAATAAATAAATAAAAATAAAACGACACTGAATCAGAAAGAAGACAAAATAAGAGTTTCCAGTTAGGCACAAGATGGGGACCTGTCTTCCTTTGGAGATATTAGACTTTGATGATTTCTTCCCAAGAAGTAACGTCTTAATCCATTTTCCTGGGCTTTTTCCCATAGTATAACCAATAAAGTCAAGGTCACAATTCTTAACACCACAGAATACAAATCAGAACCATCTGCATCAGCACCGAAATTGAAATTAGACATTAACAAAATATAAGAAAAAAACTATAAATGTAAAATTAAAATAAAACCAAAATATTCAGTTCTAAAGAGAGAGTATGATTCAAATTTCAAACATGCATAAAAAGGAAAAACCCTACAGACACCATAAATCAAACATCTACTGAAGTAAGTCTTTTAAGGAATTAAGGCGTCGCCAAAATAGCAGAGATAAAGGAAAACAAAGATTGTAGAAATGAAGCAAAATAAACACTACGATTAAAACCAAATACGAACCTAAGATGGAAAGAACACAAATAGATAAGATGGGAGTATAAAGTTGAAAACTTGAAGCTGATTTTAAAAAAAAATCCACTGAAAAGTGAACAAAGTTTTTACCAATTCGAAGAATGTGAAGAAGAAGAAAAATGTAAAGGAGTGAGAAGAAAATAGAGAGAGAAGGGTATCAACCAGAAACGAGGAAGAGCAAGGTCTTAATGTGACTCGGTCTGAGATACAATACATTTACGAAGCTCTTCCTCTGACTATACTATCTTCTTCTTTTTCCCTACTCTTGGATTAAATGAAAATATATATTATGTTAGTTTGTCTTTATTTAGAGTTATTGCAGTACACGATATAAAATTTATCTTCCTTGAAATTTATTGTGGGAACATGAGTAAGGAATGAAATCATAAACGAGAAGAGTACGTAATTAATATTTTAAATATTTTTTTATTTTATAATTAAATAATAAATATTTTATAATGAAAAAATAAAATTTTAAGTTAATAAATAATATTTATATAAAAATAGAATAATAAAATTTATTTATAAAATTTTATATTTTTTAAAATATAAATAGTTTAAATATTTTTCTAAATGAAAAATTATTAATATTTTAATAGAATAAAAACATAACTAAAAGAAAAAATATATAATATATTATTTATGATTATTTTAAGTTTAAATGTATTAAATTTTTAAAGAATTAAAAAATATAATTTTTTATATATTTATTAAAATATAATATATAATTTTAAGAAACTAGACATCAATATAAGTACTTATATAATCTCATTTTATAAAACAAATATCTTCTTCCTTATTTTTCATTTTGTTATCTCGATCTTTTAACTCTAAGAATATAATCTTTACATGTATTTTTTTTTCTCAAGAAAAATTAACAACTCTATCTTTATTTAAAGGAAAAAATTACCAAGTAGTTATTGAAATTTTCAAAAATTACAAAAGAAATACAATTTAAAAAATGGGTCATACATTCATTCTTTCAATTTTATTTAACAAAATAATTTTCCAAAATTTCTTGAGATTTGTTAGAATTTTTGCAAGTATATCTCTTGAAAAAACTAAAATAGTGAAATAAAAAATATAACTGTGATTTTCAAATTAGTTGTGTTACTTTTGACTTTGATATATTTATTTGTGAGGCATATGTCTATGCAACCAATGACGGAAGGGTATGGTTTTCTTTGAAAATGGGTGATTCTGAGTGTCTATTCAGGTTAAAATATGATTTTGTATATGGTAGCAGATAAGGAGAGTTCCTGATTTGTTAAATGCTAATAATAGAATAATCTCTCTTGCAATGAATGATGTGTGGTCTAATTGAAATTCAAAGACAGTTTTCTATTGCAATTTTTTTTTATGCCTGGATAATTTTTTTTTTTTTAACTTCAAAAAATGTTATGCATATGCTTCTAAACGTGACTATCCTACGATTTCAAAATTATATTTATAATAAATATCATTTAAATTATTAACTAAATGACAATATTTTCATCTCTCGTGAAGGATTTTTTCTTTTTCTTTTTTTGAACGAGGACAAATAATATATAATTATTCATGAATTTTAACGAGTACATATAAATCTCCTTGCTTCTCTTCATTTTAATTAGATTTCATCCCTCATCTAACAATATCTACATACTCTAAAAAAATCTTACATATAATATATTATATGTCTTTTACTATTTATTTTCACTTTTAACCTTTTTTTTAATAAAAATTAATAATCAAAATGATTCTATTATAACACATATCTCCATTATATATAAGATTATTTTCTTTACTCCGTTAGGATAAATAACAATACCTTCCTTCTCAAATCTCAATTACTACGGTTAAATATTAATGCGACCACTATAGGCCTAATATAGAATCCTCTAATAAACTCTCTAGTATAAATATATTTGGGCACAACAATTTAATGATAATTTTGAATTTTTTATTTTAAAAAATAACCCAAATCATTAAATCAAAAATTAGTCCATAATTGGTAATATAGTTCTTTGAATATGACAACTATGTAAGCAAAATACAACAAAAAAAAATCGTCTAAAGACTTGTAGTTCAGAAAAGATAGAAGTTTAATAACAATCTGTCATTTTTTTAACTTTTTCAAATAGCTATTCTAACTCTCCTTCCTCAACTAATATCCTAATAAATCTTACACATTATAACTATAAAACTCGAGAGGACAACACAAAAACAAGTCATCTAAAAAACTCGAGAGCACAATACAAAAATATACTTGTTGGGATTGGTTCGATTTGTAGAAAGAGAATTTAAACAGAAGTTAGAGTTATTGAATAAATGTGTGAATCTCTTAAGGAATCCATGTATATATAAAGTTTTACACGTACATGTGTCAATTATATAAGGATAAAAAGGTAAAAACGAGTATATTCATAAACTAAGGTCGACCATTCTACAATTCGGACTGGTTGTCGATCCTATAGATACAAAGGTTTGCTTGAACAAGCCTCTCTTACAAGTGCATTGTGGGCGTAGTACGAGGGAATTCTTTTAGGATGATTTGTCTA
Source organism: Hippophae tibetana (assembly GCA_037013495.1). Taxonomy (NCBI): domain Eukaryota; kingdom Viridiplantae; phylum Streptophyta; class Magnoliopsida; order Rosales; family Elaeagnaceae; genus Hippophae; species Hippophae tibetana. The sequence goes on along the minus strand of CM072805.1, from coordinate 24,232,524 downwards.
TTAGCTCGGGCTATCTTTTAGGCTTGAGTTGTCAAGCGGACGGGGTCTAAGTCGATCCATATGTTCAAACATCCAGTCCCCCTACTCATTTAGCTCGAGCTCTAAGCTGAGGTGTAATAGTAATACTCAAGCAGTGAATATAAACCGTTTACCTTCCCTAATAAATGCATGTTAATTAATTGGAAAGAAAAAATATGGATCTATATATAAGGAGGTGTTTGAGCTGAGCATTTTCATCATTTATTGTACATCAGTTGTTGTAGTCCGCACTGTAAAAGGGTTTTCAGTTTAATGGTAAGAATTAAAATCGGTGCATAACTTGTTTGCTCATGTTTTAGAGCACAAGTGTCACGAGTCTAATACGTTTTTGTTTTCTTTTTAGATCGATTTTAAAGAATCATTTCTTTTTATTTTCAAGCTCGACCCTAGGTAATCGTTTATTTTTGTACCTTACCTTTTTTTATGTTTTGTGGTATTATGCAAACAATGCATAAAGAAGAGACCTCGACTCAGGCTCCTAGCAAAGCCTACAATACCTCAAAGCAAGTGATGACTCACGGTCTTCCAAGACAAACTCTTCAATCGAAGAGAGTCAATCTCTGCCTCGGCCATCTACCTCCATCATTCATCCTCAAGTCATTCCAACCATTAGGTTGAACATGCCCCAAACTCAGATATTTTTGGCTAGGTCATTGACGAAGAAAGTGAGGAATATAAGGTATGGGAAACCTACAGACCATACCAAGGGTTGGTCGGCCAAAATCAAGACCAATGGACTATCACCTCAGGATAAGGAGAGGTTGAGGAAAACATACAACATCCCATCCTTTGTTCAAATAATGATTCCACTAGCGAGGGCCCGTGACAATGACCAACTTTCAATTGGGTGTACATTCTTTCACTAGAAAGCTCTGTGATTAGGTGTGAGGTTTCCCTTATACCCTTTCATAATAAAATTTTTGGTTAGGACTCAGTTCACACTGGGTTAGTTGATGCCTAATGGGTGGAGATACTTGTTCTGTATTACAATGATATGCCAAGAGCTCGAGGTGGATTTAGACATGCCCTAGTTTAATGAGGCATACGTCTTAAAGCAAAACCTAACAGACCCAGGGAGGGTGTATATGTCCGTAAAACAAGATCGAGATATAAATATGGCCCTCCTTAAGAAAGAGAAGAATTGGAAGGAATATTTCTTCTATATCTCAGGCTGGTGGGAATCTCCTACTATTGACACAAGGTTGATAAAGAGCGTATGTAATGATACTAAGGTCGTGATAAAGAATATAGGCTCTTTCATCACGACCTTGAGTATGGTTACGAAGCAGAGGTTGGCTGATATCCAGAACTATCTTCCTGAGAAAACCTTGTGAAGACACTTGTTAAAACCTCACACTTTTTTGCATGTAGGCTAATGAGGTAGAGCTTGGTGGAGCCCTCTTATAGGGTTATTCATAAACCTCGAGCTCTTCCTAAGTACCAAACCCTTATCACATACTATGAAGGAAGGTTTAAGTTGGTTGTTGATGATGGTGAACTAGCTCTGAGACTTCAAGTTTTTCCTCTCCTTTTTTTTATTGACGTAACCTTATGATAATAACACCTCATTCTTGTTTTGTAGATACTATGGAGTTCACAATTGCCTCTCTCTTATCTATACTATAGGGTAAGGTCGCTTCCTCAAGGGCAAGCTCCCAAAATAGTGCACCTCCCATTTCTAAGAGAGACTCCTCTTAGGTAAGAAGATGAGCAAATCTTCTAAGCAAGAAGGCCTTTTTATCCCCTATAAAAGGAAGAAGAAAGTGACCATCAATGAGCCCGTGCTTAGCCTGGAGCCATTGAATGTCTTCGAACCTTTATCCATGTCGTAGGATTAATACAATTCAATATCTCCCAACTTAGGTCCTAAAGAATCCAACCACCCTATACGGAACTCGAGGAAGAGGAAGGGTGTCGTCAATGATCTTACCACCGATGTGGATGGGGTGGCTCTATATCGAGGCTTGGTACCAAAGTAGCTCAATCATTATATGAGTCATTTTCCTATCAAAGCTCATGAGAAGCAGCTCGAGGCCATATGTGAGGATACACGCTCTAAGGTTTCATTCGTCACCACATTTACCATGTGTGTTAATCCTACCTTGCTTCTTATGTTTATAATAACAATTTGTGTTTTTACATGTTTGACCTTGTGACATATTTTTTGACCTCGTGCCATCTCTACTTTCTTTTAGTTATAGCTTCTTTACAGGTTTGATAGGGCTCAAAGTGTGTGGCATTAAGCATGAACTGGCATAAGAAAAATAGGGACATGCCTCCACTTGAGCCAAGTACGCAGCGCTACTAGCGAGGACCAATAAGTTGGAGAATGTGGCAATAGATAAAGAGAAAAATTTGACTAAGGTTGCCGCCGAGCTGAATGAAAACTCTAGGCATCTTGTTGAGCTCGAAAAGGCTTAAAGAAAAGTTGAGGGCGAGATTGAGGAGGCCTAGAAAAAATCCAAGGCTACAATTGAGGACTTTAACTGCAAAGTGGTCGAGTCTAAAGCAAAGGCAAAGGTTGAGCTTGATACGATGGCCAAGTGGCTCACCTTAAGCATCGAGATTGGGTATTAATTGGCCATGGAATCCTTTGAAACGGAGCCAAGAAGAAGAACTTAGGGGATTACTATTATCATATTCTAGATATCCTGGTAACTCCCTAGTACATGCCTATGAAATCTCAAGAAGGGGACAAGGAGGAAAGCTCAGGCTTCGATAAGAGTGATGATAAAGCTGAGGTGACAAGTCCAAAAGGTGGGGAGGGGATCCCTAATCCTTATGGCTCTAGCATACTATTGACTGCATAGTTCAACCTTCTTGCAATTCGAACTTTATTAATGAAAAATCAATTTGACTGCATAGTTGTACATTCATATCATTTGTATTGTATATTGATAACTGTATTTTATATAGTTATTTTCACCTATTTTATTAATTATAATTGCTATGTTTTCAATGTTTTTAGTTAATTTTAGTTTAATAAATTAGTATTTACTGTTTTTTATATATTTTAATAAAATTAAATAATTTGTATCGAAAAACTTAATTAATTGCAAATTTGAGTCCAAAAATATAATTTCAAATAAAATAGTATTTAATTGCAATTTATAAAAGTCAAAAATATAATTTAAATTAAATTCGGGCTTAATTTTAATTATTAAAAGTTTAAAAATTTAATTTAAATTAGATAAGGGCTAAACTGTAATTAAATAAAGTTGAAAATGTAATTTGAAATAGATTTGTGGGCCAAAATGCAATTAATTAAAGTTTAAAGTTCTGCACAGGTGAGAAGACCACGCGCCAACATGCACGCGCGACACGTGGACCGTCCGATCAAATCCCAAACGGTTGAGATCCGCGCGTGTCATTCACGCCCGACCAGAACGCGTTTGTGCAGAATTGTTTACGCGGCTCGGCGCCCGAGTGAGGCCCACGGCCGCGCAGGCCGGCGTGCAGGTGGGACCCACTTCTCTGACGCGGCAGCCGCTGTCCCCCACGTACGCGCGCCACTGATCCTGTGCGTTGAACTCAGCGTGCGCCCGGATTTTCCTCCAATCAGACTCTGCCACGTGTTCCTTTTGAATCCCTTCCTCAAATCATAAGCTGCCACGTGTCCCACTCTATTTGTCAGCCAATCTTGTAACGACACGTGGCATATTACGATGAGCGCGAAAGCACAGGATCGCGCCCGTATGTGGCCGTTTTCGTCCGTCCTTTTTGTCGCCGGCGCCGTTTCCAACGCCCAATGAGAAGCTGCCACGTGTCCGCGTTAATTCGTTTCAGCGAATCAGACGCTGACACGTGGCACGCATAAAGAAATTAAAAAAGGTTGAATCGGCGCCCTGTCTTACGCGTGAATTTGTTTAATATTTTTCGATCCAATTTTCGATACGCGTTATTTAATTTTTCGATAAAAAATTATTACGCGTTTTATTTAAAAATAAAATAAAAAATGTAATATTTTAGATGTATTATTTTTGGGTATAAATAGGAGATAAGATGATAGTTTTAAGAAGTTTTTGTGAGTTTGTAATTTTTGGGGTGTTTTGTGTGTTGGCTGTGGAACACGCAGAAGCCATTTTTGGCTTTTGTTGTGTTCTGCGTGTGCCAAAAATTTGTTCTAAGTGATGTTTTAATTTTCCTTCTTCTTCATCTTAATTTTCTGTAGGTGTTGTAACTTTTATTTTAATTTTATGAAGTAATTTAATTTTTCTAGGGTTGCATTTGATCTGAATTTATGATGCTTTTATTTTAATTAATTTTTATAGATTTATATGACGTTCGATTTGTTCGTTTTATTTTGTGTTTAATGCTTTTTGATTATTTACGAATCTTATCGAAACGATCCGTGGCACATGAATAAACTTGGAAGAGGCATTCGTGTGTATATTGCTCGTAAATAGAATGACATGTATGATGAAGGATAGGAATATACCCTAATTGTATGTGTGGCCATTTGAAAACTTAAAACGTAATGAATTTCGGTGAATTTAATTCTCATAGAGATATAGTGAATTAATTTGACGAGGTGTGTTTGTACGGAGCTCGGAAGAGATGTATGAATAAAATTAGAAGTTTTCGGTTGACAAATTAAATGTACTAAAAAATATAAATTAAAAGAAAATAAAATGATTTGAGTTGATTAATTTGGTGAAAAATTGCAATCCTAGATTTCTTTTATTTTGTTTTAACTCTTTTCTTACATTTGCTACAATTAATTTACGTTTTGAATAAAATCAGATTGAGATAATTTTAGTAATTAACAAACTATAGTTACAAATCTCCGTGGGAACGATACTTTACTTACAAATTTTATTACTTGTGACCGTGTATACTTGCACGTTTTTGTGTGTTGAAAAACACACAACATATATTTATGATGTTTGACATACCCACCTATTTTTGGCACACATGTCGCCAATCTTTTTCTTAACATCATCCCCTATAAAAAGGGATTACGGACACATGTTAAATCTAGGCAATAAAAATAGTTTCCAACTTCTTTCCCATCTTTTTTGGTTGAACTTTATGGATTCTAATAGAGCCAACAAACATTCAGTTCAAGCTTTGAAAGTAGAAAATGATAGGCTTAAGAGCAAGGTTATAGAACTAAAATTCGAGGTGTTCAAACTTGAAGGCAAGTTAATACCTTTTGAAGAGACCAAGTGTGAGCTCACTTCTTGAAAAGAGAAGTTGTCCAAAATTCAAACTCGAGATAGGAGGACCCTGACTAAAATGGCCACCCTTGTGGAGAGGAAGTCCTATTGGATGAACTTTTATATGAAGTGATTTGAAGGGGTATTGCTCAAGGTGGTGGAGGCCATTGAAGAATTGGAGTGTGTAGTGCTCGTGTTGAGGTCTACCTCTCTCGAAATAGTGGTCAATGTACAAAAGAAAATCATCAAGATTCAGGTCGAGCTATTGTCCTTGGTGAAGGAGATAGATGACCCAGACACCGATCGTGTGTCTAAGTGCCTGAGGAATTTTTTATTTTGTGTGACCGTACTATGTATTAATAAATCTTTAATAGCATTGTAAGCTCGAGCAATAAAAATGTTTTTTAATAAAATGCCCTTGTCGTACCAGGCCAATACATATTTCCATTTTCATGTTCCAGATCGAAGTGGATGAGTCGTGGAATTTTACGGGTGTTAGAGCGTTCTACCTGGTTCTTAACAAAATTGATCAACTTGTGACATATAATTATGAGATATGGATCTCTACCTGGTTCCTAACCGAGGTGCTCAACTCTCCTTTTACTATCAGAGTGCCAACCTAGTTCTTATCAAGGTGATTAACTCATGACTTTTGTAAGTGTCAAGGCACTCTACATAGTTCTTAACTGAGGTGATCAGCCCATGACTTATAATAGGGGGAGAGGAAGCTCTACCTAGTTCCTAACCGAGGTGTTCAAATCTCCCTTTAATGTCAGAGTGCCAATCTAGTTCCTGACTGAGGTGATCAAATCGTGACTTTTGCAAGTGTAAAGGTGTTCTATCTGGTTCTTAACCGAAGTGATCAGCTTGTGACCTATAATAGTAAGAGAGGGAGCTCTACTTGGTTCCTAATCGAGGTGCTCAGCTTTCCCTTTACTGTCAAAGTGCCAACTTGGTTTTTGATCGAGGTGATAAACTCGTGACTTTTGTCAGTGTTAGGGCGCTCTACCTAGTTCTTAACCGAGGTGATCAACCCATGATTAATAAAAGTGGGAGTCTTCTAGAAGAGAATCATTTGTTGAAGGAACCCACTTCAAATATATGCATGTAATGATGGTACATGAAAGTAGTAAAATAAGATATATCAGAAGTAGTATTTTTTTTAAGTGTCTAGCATTCCAACTTATGCCATCCTCAACTCCTTCAATGTTTCTTAACAAGTAGGCCCATCCTTGTGTTGTCTCAATTATTTGATAAGGTCCTTCCCAATTTTCACCCATTTTTCTTGCCATCCATTCCTTCTTGCTAAGGAAAACCCTCCTAAGAACCCAATCACCAATGGAGAACACTTTGAAACGTATGTTTAAGTGTCTAGCATTCCAACTTATGTCATCCTCAACTCCTTCAATGTTTCTTAACAAGTAGGCACATCCTTGTGTTGTCTCAATTATTTGATAAGGTCCTTCCCAATTTTCACCCATTTTTCTTACCATCCATTCCTTCTTGCTAAGGAAAACCCTCCTAAGAACCCAATCACCAATGGAGAACACTTTGAAACGTATGATCTTGTTGTAATAATTTGATACTTTTATTTTCTGCTCGATTATCTTCCTCAAAGCTTCATCCCTTTCTTCCTCGACGAGGGTCAGCTCGATTTCCTAACTCGCATCGTTTTTTTCTTTTGTTAGGGCCGATCTGGCAATGGGTATTGTAACTTCAGTTTGTGTTATTTCTTCAGTCTCATAGACCAAAGAAAATGGGGTCTTATTAGTACTCCACCGAGGGCTAGTTCTGACATCCCATAATGCCCCAGGAATCTCCTCAACCCATCTTCCTTTTACACTCTCCAACTTTTTCTTTAGTTGGTTGATGATTAATTTGTTGAAAGATTCTACTTGACCATCGGCTTGGGGATGATATGACATTGAGGACACATCTTGATGTTATGTTTTATGGAAAACACCTTGATGTTACGACCTGTAACGAGTTCCTTGGGTAGGCTAAACTAACAAATTATAGACTTCTAAATAAAATGAATCACCTTTTCCTCTTGTATTCTTCCCAAAGGTTCCGCTTCAATCCATTTAGAAAAGTAATCAGTAGCCACTAGTAAAAACTTCCTTTGACCCTTTGCTAGAGGTAGAGGCCCCACTATGTTGAGCCTCTATTTATAGAAAGGCCAAGGGATTACCACTTCTATCATGGTGTTTGGAGGCATGTGTGACAATGGGGAAAATATTTGACACTTATCGCATCGCTGAGTGTACTTTGTATAATCTACTAGCATAGTGGGCTAATAATAACCCTACGTCATAATTCACTGGGATAGCCTCTTTGCACTTGAATAAGAACTGCATTCTCCTTCATGTGCTTCAAACATCAGTGTTTCAACTCCCCCATTGGCTACACACAAGAGCTCTAGTTCGAGTTCAGTTCTATTATATAGTTACTTGTTTCAATCATATATCAACTTGCTTTGGCCTTGATTTCTTTTGCAAACTTGCGATCCTCGGGTAGGTCTTTCCTTTCTAAGAAGTTATAGATCGGGGTAAACCTTAGATTGGTAGGGGATCTACACACCCAATTATTCTTTTGGCCTCCTCCAGACTTGATCCTACCAAGATCGTTACTGACACCACTCGAGTGTGGTTAGCCTCTCGTACGAATGCCAGTGTGTCCAAAGCATTAGTATGACCATTCTCATTTCTAGCTATTTGTTAGATCTCAAATTTAGAAAATTTTGAACACTCTCATTTTAGCCTCTCCAGATACCCCTTTCATCTTTCCATCCCTAACTTCAAATGTCCCTAAGAACGGGTTAACCACTAATCGAGAATCACTATGCAAGGTGATCTTATCTACCCTGAGTTTCTTTAACGTCATAACTTCTAATATAGTCATCTCTTACTCTGTGACATTATTAGTTGCCTAGAATTCAAGTCTGATGGCATACTCGAAACAGTTTTCATCATGGTCTATTATAACCACCCCTAGCTCAACACTATTAAAGTTGTACGCTCTGTCAAAAAATATGTGCCAGGTTGGCCCCTCCTTTTGATCCACCCTACACACCTATTTCTTCCCTTCATCATTGATGACTTCCAGTGTCTTACTGAATTCATCCATAAACTCAACCATTGTTTGCCCCTTGATGGCTGTTCTATGCATGTATTTAATGTCATACTTGCTCAATTCTATGGATATTTGTGCCAATCTTCTTACCACCTCTAGTCTCATCAAAACGCTTTTGAATGGTTGGGAGGTAAGTACCACAACTATGTGTGAGCCAAGGTAGTGCCTAAGCTTCTATGCATTGACTTTGAGAGTGAAAGCCAACTTGTCAATGGTTAGGTATCTACTTTAAGGTTCTATCAGGATTTGACTGACGTAGTAGATGGGGTGCAAGACCTTGTTTCTTTTGACTAGGAGCACGGTGCTGCAAGTTTGGAGAGCCACAAACAAATATAAATAACGTGTCTCGTTTGGGATAGGGCTGACCAAAACAATAGGGTTGCTTAAGTATTGCTTGATTGCTTCAAAAGCCTTGTTACAATCCTCATCCTAAAAAATTGACGTGTTTTTTCTCAGCATCTTTAAGAATGGAAAACAATTGCCCGAGAACTTAGAGATGAACCTGTTCAGTGCCACTATTCTTCTGTTCAGCTATTGGATCTCTTTCCAGTTGGTAGGTGGTCTCATGTTTACCGAGGCCTATATCTTGTCTAGATTAACCTTAATCCCTTGGGCAGATACCAGATATCCTAAGAATTTTTCTACAACAACACCAAAGACATACTTCTTGGAGTTAAGTCTCATGCCATACCTTCGAATTATCGAAAATACTTCATCTATGTCTCTAACGTGGTTCAAGGGTTATGTTGAGGTTTCTCCCTAATTGATCTGCGAACATTTTGTTAATGAGGCATTGATACGTGTTGCTTGCATTTTTTAATCTACATGGAATTCCAGTATAGCAAAAGGTCCCTTCTTCGGTGATGAAAGATTTTTTCTCCTCGCCCTCAGGGTGCATTCTGATTTAATGGTAACCAGAATATGCATCCAAGAAACTCATGAGTCCAAAACCAGTGACAACATCAACCAACTGATCGATACTTGATAGAGGGAAACAGTCTTTGGGACATGCCTTGTTTAAGTCTATAAAGGCCACATATACACAGGGCAATCCACAGTCTTTTTTTACCAATACCACATTTGACAACCAAGTAGGGTAGTTAACCTTCTTTATAACTCATGTTTCCCTGAGGGTGGTGACCTAATTTTAAATCACCTCATTTTTATCCCTTGGTAACTTTCTCTTTCTTTGTTGGATAGATCTAGCCTCTGGACTGACATTTGATCTGTGAGTTATGACTTCTAGGTCAATCCTAAGCATGTCTGCCAAGGTCCGTGCGAAGCCATCAGAGTTCGTTTTGAGCAAGTGTGAAAGTTGTTCCTCCATCTCTGTTGTCAGATCCTTGCTCAACTTTAAATGATGGTTCTCATCCTTGTCTCATATTGGCAAGTCTTGTACCTCATTTAGATTGACAAACTTCACCAAACTTTTACCCATAACCTCCTTTGGGAGAGACCTTGTTGTGATTGCTACTTGGAAGTGACCTCTTTCATGGTGGCATTATAACAGCTTCTGGCTTTTCTCTTGGTCTCCCTTTTATCTCCTTCGTGCCCTCATCAATTGGAAATTTTATCACTTGATGGAAAGTGGACGGGACCGCCTTCATCTTATGTATCCATAGCCTACCTAAGATGGCATTATACTGAGCTGGGACATCAATGACCACAAAATTAGTCATCACTATTGACCCTTTTTCCATGAAAGGTAGTACCACAGTCCCTAATGCATAGACGATGCTACTATTGAATCCTACTAAGGGTAGCTCTGTCCTTATAATGCTAATTTCTTTTACTCCTAAGACTCTTACAGTAGATAGAAAAAGAAGATCAACCAAGCTTCATGTGTCAACCATGATCTAGTAATCATCACAGGATACAATTATCAAAATGATCACTAAGGGGTCTTCATGATTGGATAAGGTCTCATCCCTCTCAGTAAAAATGATCTTCACATATGACCTTACCTTTTCCATGGTGTACACATGTAGGGCATTGTGCAGCTCTCTAGCAAACCTTTGGCGTGAGTTATTTGAGACCCCACTGATTATGGGCCCTCCATATATGGTATGGATAGTTCTAATATTGGGCTCTTTATGGGCGTCTCTCCCGCTATTCAATAGAGTAGACGATTCTGGTGCTTCTCGCCTATTCTAACAAATTCTTCTTTCATTGTTGCCTCCTACGAGGTCTTTCAAATATCCTCTAGCTAATAGCTCCTCAATTTCCTTTTTGAGGTGCCAATCGTCTCTCATCTCATGGCCCACATCCTTATGGAAGGCATACCATTTAGATGTGTCTCTAAGTAGAGACTTCATTTTTAAGGGCCATCTGACATTTAGCTCTTCCTCCATCCTTAATACAACCTGAGCCATATTCACTCTCAAGGGAAGACCTCTAAAAGGAGAAAGTAACCTCCCCCAAAGTCCCTTATTTCAAGACCATTGTCCACTTGCCCTATTGTTTGGTGCAAAATGCTTATTTCTATTTACCCATCTATTCTGATTCATCCTGTCAGGACTTATCCTCCTTTTTTCCTTCTCTAGCACAATCTCCACATTGACCCATTGGCTCTTGACCAAACCTAACTCTCTTTCGAGATTGAAAAATTTTATTGTCTCCCCAAATGCTTCCTCTAAAGTACAAGGGACTGTCTTGGTTAGCTCTATGAACAAGTCAGAATTCTTTAGGAGACCTCACTTAAAGGCTTTTATTGCGATAGAGCTAGGACAGTCAAAGATTTCTAACTTTCTTTTCCTGAATCATTTCATATGCTCTTCGGTGGATTCACTTTTCTCTTGAATAGTTGAAAAGAGGTGGTGGGACTCCTTCCTTGAAGGCTTGTTATACGCATAGTTGGTAATGAACATCTTAGCAACAATGAGAATGAGGTTATGGTACGGGGTGCCGGGTTGTTGAACCACTTTTGGGTGTTATCATATAGGGTAACAGCAAACAATTTGCACATCATGGCATCTTTTTCCCATGTGTGAGGCTCACGGGGTCCATGGCCGTCTTGAAGTGTTGTACATGTGTTACAAGGTCTTTAGTTCCTAGATAATTAGGGCACTTGTGAGCATTCAACTTGGCTGGTGGTTCATCATTCTCTATCTCATCGAAGAATGGGGAGAAACATAGTTGCTTATAATCCATGTCCATATTATAAGGAGTCTTGCCTTTTTCATGCTTTTCATTGGCACTTTCAATGCCTAATCTTGCTTCTCGTTAGCTTCTTCTAACGTCTAAAATTGCACCTCTTATTTTTTTCCTTTTTTGTATCCATTATTCATCGCTAGGTCTTCTCGAGCTAGAAAGGGGGTTGGCTTCGACTTCCTGTTTGCCCTGATTATGTTAGGGCATGACGCGCTCTGGTTTGTTTCTGTCAATCAGGTTGGTGGCTCGATCAACAAAGGTTCCCCCATCTGATTAGAAGTGCAATGACTTATTCTCCCATCTGACCTCCTCAAGCTCTCCTCTTAACTCAAGAAGCTGACGAACCAACTCTTGATGAGGATTAGCCTTTGTTTTGGCTTCATTATGGGTTGGCGAGGTGTTATCCAACACTACTGCTACCTCCTCATTTGTTAGTCTTAATCATTTTTCAACACGTGTTCTTACCATGGTGATAAGGAAAAAGTGATCGTGATTCTAAGGGTAACTAGTAAGTGAAACAAATGTTTGATCTCCTAAATCTCTCTCAAAATTCAGGATGAATCCTAAAAAGTATGAGATCATAAGCTAAAATTCAAACTCAAAATCTGAGCCCCACGCTAAGCACCAAAATGTTAGACTTAAAAAGAAGTCAGAGTAATTGATTCAATATTTGAATCTTTTAGAAAATCCATGTATATATAGAGTTTTATACATACAGATATCGATTACAACAAAAAATAAAAACAAATATATTCATAAATTATAATCATTTAAACCCATTCAATGTTAAATACCGTTCAATTATATTTCATTCAATATTATTGAGTGTTGTTTTTTTTATTACAAGTTTTAAGAATTTTATTTTTTAAAATTTCCCCAACAATTTTTCATGCATCTTTACTATTGGCTCTAGCTTGAGAACCTTAAAATTTCAAGTAAGCTGAAGTGCAAACATACAACAAAGCACATAATACAAAGAGGCCAAACGTCTATTCATGAAATGGTTACCAAGGAGTTTCTAGTAAAATGGTTTCCAAGTTTCATTGTTATATAATAAACAGACCATTCCAAATACAATTTTCTTTCCAGTTCATAGCATCCAAATAGAAGCTATTAATCAGCAGTCCAACTCTGCTCAACAATTTCACGGACTCTTCTGTTGTATTCACGCTTGTTCTCACTAAACATCCGTGCAGCTTCAGAATTTGCAGGAGAATTAGGGTTTGGGTCACACAGCAATGACTGCAATAAAAAGTCAGGTTAAAACACCACCTTCACCTCTCCTTGTTCCATCAATATTTGAGATACAACTACAATATTTAATAAATGAATAATATACGTGCAAACAAGGCAGCCTGGGCAATTATTCCAGAACAGGTAAAAATAAGAAATGCTAAATAGTTGATAGGCACCCATATATATTTATGCAGACTACCTAAGCCCATCTTTCTTTCGGCAAAAAACCAAACAAGCTTTCACAACCTCCTCCAGAGCAGATTAAAAACTGAATGAAAGTTGAAATACTTTCAAAAATATACACGATAATGATGTCTGAAGAGTGAAGACTATGCCAAATGCGTATGAGACAAAAAAAATAGTTTATAACTTTTAAAGAGTACACTACTACCAAAGAGGAGGCATGCTGAATAGGATACACAAACAAATCATTCAATATATTTTATGCAGAAGCCTGACAGCAGTAAAATTAATGCTTCAATCCAAAAGGGAGCATAGAAATCTATGAAAAGAGGATTGCAAGATGTAAATGTGAAATAATGACATCTGTAACTGCAGCTCAATATTAAAGATATTTGTAAAAAGAACAGTAAACACAGATCTGTAACATATGAAAACAAAGATTTTATTCCATTCTATCCATGGCTTATATATAGTGGATAGAAGTATTTACATCTCAATTCATGGAATAGAAATACAGCCATACAGGTGATGGATAGTACCATTCCCCTTGTTTTGCTCGATGGTGTAACTCTCTCAATGGTACACATTTAGATCCCTAGTTTTGAATTTGAGACACTTAAGTCTGGATGGAACAATAGCATTAAAATTGAACTGAAATGTCCCATGTCCTGCTTTTGAGATGCACTGTATGTTATCACCGATTTTAACTTCCATACACCATCCCTAAAAATGATTATCACGTGCCCGATAGCGAAATTTCTGTTAAACTTTCAATGCTACTATTCCAATTGGATTTAAATGTCCAAAATTCAAAAACAAGGAGACTAAATATGTTTCATGTTGAGAATAAAGGGACTAATGTATCCCTTCCCCAAAACAAAGAGACTTATGGGTAATTTAACATTGGGCACACTATGTTGTCTAACAGCCAGTTATGTTGCCACGACACTCACCATCAACATGGCAACACAAGGGTAATATGTGCTACCATGGCATAAAACATCCACGTCTATATAGAAACTAAACAAAAACTCTATAGTTAACAAAGATGGTATATTATACAAGCATTTCCCATGAACTGATAAAATTAAAATTCATCATTAATCAAACCAATATGTGGAAAACACATTTTATAAGTAAGCAAAATATGAATAATTTGAAACCTGGATAGAGGTGAGAATAGCTGCCACGTCATATATAGGGCTCCATTGATTCTGTAGAATGTCTAAACATATGCTTCCATCTGCATAAACTGAAAAAAGGAGCCACATGAGGAGCTTAATGAGGAATCTAAAAAATAAATAAGACTACAGAGAGTTGAATGATATGGTCAAAATTACATGTATCCTTCTTCTAAAGTCTAAACTACCTTTTCACAGGTGCCATAAGAACTAGAATGGGGTAGTGTATCAAGCATAGTAACTAACAAAAGAGACAGACAATAAACCTAGTACTAGTGGCATACAAATTTAAAAGAATGAAATTGCAGCATTTTGAGTATGATAAAATCCAAAAAACTCATTGAGTAAATAAAAGTACGCTAAGCACTGAGGAGATCTTATTAGTTTTCTTTTGTGAGATCTCATCCAATAAAAATATGACCTCAATACAAAATTCAAATCAGAAAAGGGTCAATCGACAAAATGGTCGAGTCAGTACTTCACTTCAATTTCTATTTGTACATGCATACTCCGATGATCAAAAGCATACGTAAGTGTTTTCAATTTTTCTTCAACTTACTATTTGGGTGGAACATTCGAGATACAAACCGCACTGTTGGTGGTTTATTTGGATAATCTTCAGAGAATTGAAGGGTCAATTTGAAAGTACCTGTACATTTTATAAAAAAATATCATTTTCCCAAAGTGAGTATTTGATAGCATCATGAACTTCATTTGAAAATTACATAAAACAAATACGCAATGCTTTCGGCTTAGACAGCAACATCAGACAATTTTGCAATCAACAGTCAAATTGAAATATGATTAGAACAAATAAGGTAGAGTGAGATTAGGACAACTCCAAGTTAGTCATATTTAGTAAAGAGTAAAGAGAACTTGGTTAGTGCAAACATGAAAGCATCCTGAAAATGTAAGATAACATGCCAAAAGTGCTTAACAAACATGACTATATGATATCCTAATTAAACTATCCATCCTTTCTTTGTTTTATATATTACCCTTTACCAATTGCTCATGGATTTGCTATTTTACAGCAACAACAATCACACCTATACTATTCTCCGAAAAGAACTAGAAGTCAAACAATAATAGTTACGCATATAAATGATATAGACAAAGAAAAAGGCAAATCATCGGCAATATGAGTCTTTTCATTACATATGTCAATTGTAAAGAACAAAAACTTTATTATGGACTGCAAGAACAGTAAATGATAGCAATTATTAAACATGTAGCTTTTAAAAAAAATTGAACTACAAGATGATTCAGATGTATCATCAAATATCAATCAGCAGAAGAGTTGAGGCTACCTCCGTCCCATGGGGTGTCATCCGGGCTGCAATTACAACAATGAGGCATAAAAAATTACAAATGAAGATATTCAAACTTTATTTTAAGTGATACACAAGCAATGAATTGTTTCTTTAACTTACCCAAATATAACAGCATTCCAAATCAAAATGTTACTATCTTGAGGGGCACCACTTATACCAGCAGGAGGATCCTGTTGCAACCTCTTGAAATCCCTCATCAATCTTTTCCTAGCAGGAGTTGACATCTTCACCCACTAAAATAATAATACAAAGAAAAAAAATTCAGTAACATTTTCACATAATGTTTCAATAGGCTAATTTATATATGGGGGCGTTTCTCTAAAGAGGTGAGGTGTAAGCCACAAATTTTCTACTAAAAATAATAATAAATATAGGTAAAATACATAAGAACACACACATATTTATAGTTATAACTTAATGAATATGAGATAAAGTTTTTTTGTGAGGAAACAGAAAAGAGAAAAAAATTCAATATGATACTAATTTGACAGATTTAATTATTGATTCATTTTGTACCTATTGCATAAAAATTCAAATTTATTTTTTGACAAAAGCCCTAACCAAGTATTTGCAAATATATGAGATGAAGTTTGATCAATAAACTTCAAAATTAATATGATGAAATCACTGAGCTACCAAGATAATGTTATGCCGGTGGAAGAGACAATGACCACTGTGAGGAAGTTGCAAAAACTAAAGCGAAGACTCCAAAGCCTTGAGGTGCATTGAGGTGTGCTTGAGGCATGAGGCTATAGGCTATAGCCTCTCTCTCTCTCTCTCTCTCTCTCTCTCTCTCTCTCTCTCTCTCTCTCTCTCTCTCTCTCTCTCTCTCTCTCTCTCTCTCTCTCTCTCTCTCTTTCATAGCCTTGATCTGAGGTAAGCCTCAAAAAAGGCTTTCAAAACTCTAAATTTTTAACATACGCACACGCAGAACAAAGTGTTTTTTTATGATGGTCCAACACACGGAAAGAAGTTCAAAAGAGCAAATTAAAAATATGCAGCAAATCTTCGTTTAGACTAAAATTGTGGTATAAAATTCAAGATGTAGAAAACCCTCAACGTAACCATCTGCAATTCAAACCAAATAGTAAAGCACAAAAGAGTGCACTAAGTCAAGTAGAAAGAGACTTCAGATAACGGAACCAAGCTCATGATGCGAATATATTGTATAATGAAAGAGGAACAAACACAGACCGCAAATTTTTGATAAACAATAGATAACCTTATCACACGCTTAATAAAGAGGAGTTTTGAGCTGCAATCTAGCCGAGCTACACGAGAAAACAAATCAAATTTTATATATACATCGCTTGTCACTCCGTCGCAAAGGCACAGGACAAAAAAGCACGCGCAGATCAATGTCAAAACCATTATGCACCAACCTTCATCAAAAGAAACAAAATCATAGATCCATATAGCAACTCACAATCAACCAATCGCCTAATCCACAAATAAAACTTAAATTAAAAACCTAGTGTTTCGTTTCTCTTATAAACATATGGAAACCAAGTTTTATCCACTAAAGATCGCTCAATTACATATCGAAAAGCAGCGAAGAATCAAACAAAAAGGTTAATTAATCAATGGAGAAAGGAGAAAAAATAAAAATAAAAGCATAACAAGGTTACCAGAGGCGTCACCTGTAAGCCGAGGCCGCGGGCAGATTTAGACTTTCGAGGAGGGCTTCAGAATCGAAAATGCCTGTAGAAGAATTTCAAAGCTCAAAAGTTTCTGGAGAAAATCGGGAGAAGTATCAGGAAAAGATTATCATGGGACAAAAGAAGCCGATCATAAGAGAAATGAAAAAGAAGAAGAATCTTAGGTCAATGGAAGTTGCCCTCTGTCTAGTATCAATACTGTATGTCTTTCTTTCTCGAAAAATTTACTATCAATTACACTTACTTCTAATATGTTTAAATCACTTTATAACGATGTTAACCTTTTCAATCTTCACTAAACATATATAAGCGATGCAAATTTATAAAAAAAAAATATGAAATTTATCATTAATTTTTATACAATTTAACCATTCACATTTTATTTTTAATATCTAACAAATATTTTTTTCTTTTATATTATGGAAAAATATATGATATCAAAGGTTTTAAAATGCCAAAAAATATATATTTTGTTATACAAAGAAAAAAATTTGTACCGACATAAAAATAAAAATTTTATTAAAATTTATATAGTACAATTAAATCAAATTTTATATATATACGTATAACTTGTTATTTTTTTACAAATATGTAGAAATCTTATACATCAAATTCTATCTTAAAATTTTTATTAACTTATCATATATTGTGAAATAAGTTGAAAATTGAACAAATGCTAAGTATTTTTTTAAATCATCTACCATTAAGTATCTAAACTATTTTGTCTTTTATACTTAGTTGTGTAAATAAAAACTCTACATATGATTAAAAATTTATCTTTATTATACTACATCCATAAATAAACTATACTTTAAATATTTATAAGTTCTATTATAATATGTTTAAAAATAACATAAGATGTTATATTGATAGAATTCATACAAATAAAATTACTTTTATCAAAAATATGTTTTTTCCTACTTGTTAAATATTTCTCATATGTTAATGGTTTCTAATATTACTACTTTAGACTTATCATTTGACCATTCTTATTGTTTTAGTGTTTGATGATATTTTTGATTCCTGGATGTTGTGTATTAAAGACACCCCATGTTTTTGGGATACACACGAAGTGTGCGATATTTATACATGATGGTTTTAATATACGAGATATACAGTGTGCAAAATATCTATTATATTGGATGATTATAGAAATCGAGGTGGTCTAGGAGTATGGTCCTAACGGGGTGACCCAAGTGTACTACCTATTGAGAGGAACAAGACATGAAGTGCAAAAAAACAAACATGACCCCATCGTATAATAGGATTTGATAAGCAATTCAAATATGGTTGTTCCATTAAGATGTCGACACCTAAGGGTAGTAATGTCTATATATATGAACCTATATGATCAATTATAAGGATCTGATTCTCTTTCTACAATCTCTCTAACTTTATAGCACTTGTAATTCTCTTTAAACAATTGGCGCCCATTGTGAGGCCTTGAGTATTTTCAGTCCATATTAAGAATTTGAGACTTTTCATTTAGAAATTAGGAGAATCATCTTGTGTACTAGGAAATTCACTTTTCATCATGTTTAGTCATCGCACTATATCCATTTCAAAAAGAAGTAATCCTTAAAGCTACATTAGACACCTCATGCCTCAAGGTCCTGGCGTTGATTCTATGGATCACATACCTCATCAAGTAGCCCACCTCAAATCTCATTGAGGATTGGGGTATTATTATACTAATCAATCAGGCCCTGTAAATAGGGTTGAAGGTACTAAAACAGTGTCTCATGCTACTAGTTTAGTAAATGTTAGCTCTAAAGACGTATATGTAGACAAAAGTGTTCAAATGAAAAAACTTAACCAAGAAGTGGAGAATTTACAACAAGCATTTATCCGGTCCTAAAATGATAATAAGAAACTCCTTGCTCTTTTGTTACAAGAAAACTATTCAGAAGAAGCTAAAAGCTCTTTCCAAACTATAATAATTACTCCATCCCTACAACCATCACACCCAACAAGAACCTGTCAAAATTTTGAACTAAGAAAATATCACCGTCAACCCCCTAATCCTCCACAAGCTTAAGAACATGGCTATACTATTAAACCTACCAATGACCAACTTGAAACACACACAAAAGCTCCACACAGAGACACGTACTAATGCACAATCAAATAATCTTGATAATGAATGGGATGAGAAATGAAAAAAGATGAAAGAAAAAATGTCCAATCAGTTAAAAAAAGGGAAAGGGACATCCTATGAATGATAATGAGGCAATGTGCCACCAATTATTAACATCCCTATTTTCTAACAAAATAGAATTAACGGAACCTCCACCCAAAATTTCAACCCCAAAATGTTCACCTTATAAAAGGGATAGATGACCATGTAGCCCATGTCATTTACTTGAAAATGGTTATGGCTCCAGTGTCCATCCCGAAAGAAAAAAAGGACTCTATGTTCTGTAATAATTGTGCTTTAAGTTTTCAAGACACAATACATAAATGGTTTGTTAAACTTCCACCTAAAAGCATTATTACTTTCAATCAATTGGGAAAGAAATTCATCACAAATTACGCCTACAACAAGTCTATTTGGAAAGAATCACACTATATATTATCCATAATTCAAGAAAATGAAGAAATGATAAAGAACTACATGAAGAGATTCAAGAAGGAGAAAATGGAGATTTTGTAGTGCCCTGATTCTATCGCTATCGAGGCCTTTAGAAAAGGGATAAAAAGGGACATGAGGTTGTTGTAGAACTCACTAAAACTACCATACATTCACTGAAAGTGCTTTATGAAAAGGCGAATTTTTTTTATCAATGTTGAAAGAGATGAAACTCGCCAAAGTCACCAAATCCACATCGTTAACCAATCCCAGTACGAGCAAATATGTGGAAAGGAAACCTTTTATGGATAGGTATCCTAACCCACCTCATTTCAAACCAACAATAACACCAAGAGGAAGGTCGGATACATAGGGTAGAGCTTTTTCACCTTTTAAGGGGCCACCATTGCATGTGTCCCTTGCAGATGCATTCCAAAAGATGGAGAGATTAGAACAAGTGAGGTGGCCTCAACCTATGTGAGCACCCCAAATGGATCCTAATAAGTACTGTATATTCCATAAAGATATTGTTCATTGGACTAAATATTGTAGATATCTCAAATGAGAAATCGAACAACTCTTATCAGAAGGACATCTAGGAGATATATTAGACAAAAAGAGGAACAAAGCTCCTAGAGGCATGTAGTTTCTTTTAATCCTCCGCAAAGAGAAGATAGAAAAATTCAACCACCTCAAGGCAATATTTGCATAATTCATACCATATATAGTGGTCCAACCATGTCAAGAAATACACACAATTCTTGTAAGAAATACATTATAGAAACACACATAATCCAATTTACACCTCGATGCATGATGGACCAATATTTCTGATAGCATTTGAAAGAAGAAAAACTTTATCACCTCATAATGATCCTTTAGTGATCACAATCAAAGTTACACATTGTGAGATGCATAGAGTATTGGTAGATAATAGTAACTCTTCCAACTTATTATAATTATCAATGCTCTTTGATATGATAATAGATCCCAAAGAGATCACCTAATAACAAATGCCTTTGTTTGGATTCAACGGTAGTGTTATCATATTTGTGGGAACGATATAGCTTTCTGTTTCAATGGAATGAGCTATTATACTTACTAATTTTATTATCTTGAATACTCCCACCTCCTATAATGCAATATTGGGAAGACCATGGATTCATAAAATAAAAGTCATTCCATCAACGTACCATCAATTGCTTAAATACCTCACAATAGATAAGGTGAAAGAAATCAAGGAGGACCAAGAAAAAGCGAGGAGCTATTATAACACCGTCATGAAAAATGCAAAGTTTTTCTTCTACTCTAAATACCAATTAAAGAGTTCCTACCATAAAATAATGATTTTAACATGCCATTTGCATCACTAAAAATTGATTGTGGGCTATTAGGATCATGAGGCAGTTCCAGTTGGAGATGAGAGAGTTTTGAAGATCAGTTCCATATTACGCCCATATGTCAAGGAAAACTTGATCAAATTCCTAAAGATCAATACAGATCTTTTCGCTTAGAACCCATAAGATATGATTGGTATTGACCCAGATATAATCGTCCATGAGTTGAATATGGATCATACAAAAAAATCAGTCTAACAATGAAAATGAAGGTTTGAAAGAGAGAAAAAACAATAATATCATTAGTGTTAATTTTTGCAATTTTTTGGTTGTAAGAAAGTACACCAAATGTCACGATGCGCATAAGGGTCACTTTGATAATTGACAAAATTATAATTACTAAATTACTTTTGACTAATACTTCTCGTGCAAAGTGTTGTTTCCTCTTGAAAGAAATAAAAATGCTCCAAAAAACTCTTTGAAGGCAAGTATGGTGTCAAGCTCTTCACCACCCTTGACACCCGTGAACACAATGTACTAAGTGAACTACCTGTAAATAAGAGAATGCTTATGGGGCAGGCATTGGTTGTGCCACGAGGACATGTCGATGTGAATGGGTTGATATGGTGCATCTTTCTCATATGGAAGGTTGCACAAGAGGGAAGGTTTTTGCTTCACGGTGGGCATATGATAGTAGCTTCGTGGGAGAACAACGCATCTTGTTGGGGGCATTGCAAAAGTGATGGTGCATCAATGAATAGCAGTGTTGTTCTATGAAACGCACATTGCGGGTGTAGCAACACTCATGACGATAATGTTAAGTGGGGATGTATATTGGCTAAGGGTTTGGCCAAACTTTAAGGATATGTATACTAATAGGCACGAAAGTGAGTGAAAATGTGCTAAGATGATGGCATCATATGTGACCTACGAATCAATAAGTTGCTCACTCGGGTAACATGTGAGTTTGGTTGAATGAAACTTGCTTACATAGAATACACACTTGCTTGATTGACTTGGAGATAAGCTAGCATGTGTGTTAGCTTGAGTATAAAAATGTCGAGGAGAATTGATCATACACGCACGAGGGTTGCAAGATGAAGTTGGCCTAGGGCAAAGATTTAGCCTTTAGTGTCGAGTTAACTATTCAAGAGTATGTATGAAGAGATTCGACAAAAGGATTGGGAAGCTAACTAAGTCTTGGTACATTGTTGTACTACTTACTATCAACGTGTATGACTTATATGATTAGGTGAACAGTTGTACGACTCTTTGTCTTGACAGCGAGAAATCTTACGATGGAGCGAGTATCTCGGTAAAGTAACCTTAATGTTGAGAAACAATCGTTATGTTATATGTGTGCAAGATTTGGTTAAAGGTAGTTCTTATCGGTACTTTTTCAAAGAGCACCCGAGTATTTATACAAATAGTTATAGTGGGAATGAAACATGATTACAAATACTGAGTAATCTATGTTATGTGTTCATATTTATAAAACAAACAACAAATCTGATAACTAAATGAGTTTATGTTATCTATAAAAACATAAAACTACTTTCAAACATAAGAAAATATAATATAAAAACAAAACTCATTATAAAAATAAGGCTAAGTGCAAGGTAAATAACCAAGATTCCAAGAAAACGTGTTATGTTTTGCTTTACCTAAAGTTGGAGAACAGCTCAGGTTTAAGTAGCAAGTACCTGCTGTCTATTATGCTCACATTCCCAACTATCTTCCTGTTAGGTCCCTCTATAAATGGGAGACCACCAATTTTATCATCTCTCATCCGCTTGAAAGCATCAAGGATCAGTTCATCACTCTCGATACTAATAATCTGGTGAAGATGTCAAATAACACGGAAAATCTAGTTCGATTGATGACTATCTAAATCCGAAAGGGAAGTGTACCTCTTTGGAAGATTGATGACTATCTAAATCCGAAAGGGAAGTGTACCTCTTTGGAAGATTGATGACTATTATACTCACATTTCCAGTGCATCTTTCAAGACCTTGGACAACGGCAGATTAAGTAATGAAGTTTTTGATCTCAGCTTCACCTGGTTTTTTAGCTGGTACATTCCCCAACCTATATTTTTGACAGTAGAAGTAGAACACTTAACATTGAATTATCTGATGCTTGCTTCTGGATTTTTCACATGAGCAGACAAGATATTGTATTCAGAAAGTGTTTTCACTGCATCAGCAACAGTTGTATCTGCTAGAATCTCAATGACTGCAAAAGCAAATGTAACTTAATCTTGAGCTTACCTTACGTCTCGTTGATCATATGTCGTAAGTGGTAAAATACTAAATGTTACCTTTGCCTCCAGTAACTCATGGGAAATATGAAACTGAAGTTTCTAGAAAGGCAGTAGTTAGAATCTCTTGAACTGCCAATTGCTTCCTTGATTTGATGGTCTTAAAAGTAGGAATCATAGGTTTCAAGCTTGGATCCTCCCCTGAACTCTTGTTCTTGTGCCATATGTGAACTGGCATCACAAATTGGGTTAACTTGTTCAAGAATCGTCTTCAAAGTCAGCTGATACGTAAAAGTAAAACATAGCTCAATATAAATTTGATTATCATTTAATTCGCACAAAGTGTAGATTGCATTTTTGATATGTCAAGACCATTTTTTTTTTGTAATTTTGTTTTATAGGAAAATCATGTAAATTTTAAATATATAGATTTTCAAAAAAGGGTCATGAAAAGGGAAAAAAAACTATAGCAGGAGATTAGAAAGTTGAGTAGTGCGCTTGCTATGGATTCAGAAATGACAATCTTGTTAAGTTGAGTATAAGCTCTCTTTACACTTTCCATTGTCTTTCGTAAAAATAGTTAGATTTTTATTCTTCAATGTGTATTAATCGTAAACGGTTACTATAATTTCACTATTAAATCTCAAGATGTGTTGACAATTGACTTGGTGGTTTTTGGCATGTCTTTTGTTAATAAATCATTAATGGTATATTAGTTGTATGCAACTAATATACTTTATCATACTTTTCTTAAAAAACACTTTTACAAAAAGCAGATTCTTATTTCTTGTATTTAAACATGTATTAGTATTCATTGTATTCTAAGATTGTAAATATATTTCCAATATATTCAATTTGGTATCAAAGCAGGAAAGAAAAAGAAAAAAAAAATTTACCGGTTTTTGAGCAAGCAGCGCCGCCGCCAGTTTTTTTATGCAGTGTCGTTAACCTTCTCGCACTGTTCAGTTCGCGTCGTAGTTGCAGATCCGTCGTCCAGTCCGCGTTGTCCATTTCGCGACGTTCAGCCCGCGTCGTTCAGCCCGTGTCGACCAGCCCTGTGCCGTCTTGCCCTACGCTGTCCAGCCCTGCGCACCGTCCAGCTCGTGCACCCCTGCGCGCCGTCCAGCTCGCGTACCCTGTGCGTTGTCCAGCTTATCCCTGCATTTTCTGTGAGTCCGCACACTGCGCTTTCAGTTTTTGAATTTTTTTTCCCTTTTTCAGTTTTATCCGTACACTGCATTTTCTGCCCTAATCGGCTCCCTAAACAGCCCATCAGTTTTAAGTTTAGCCCATCCGCCCAAGCCCATCAACCCATCAGTTTTAAGTTTAGCCCATCAGTCCAAGCCCAACAGCCCATCAGCTCAAGCCCACTTTTCAGCCCACCACGACCAACAAAAAAAACGAAATTTTTTATTCCGCTGCACAATATATTTTTTATTATTATTTCAATGGAAGATTCAAGACAACATCAAGTTTCCAGAATTCATAAGGTTCCAAATTTTGAAGTTTCTGTTAAGAGTTTAGAAATTGGTTCTTTCGGGGGTACTAAACTTAATGGTACAAATTTTCGAACATGGAAAAAAATTATGTCTGTTTATCTTCGTGGGATGCATAAGATGGAACATGTATCTGGATCAATTCGGGCTCCTAGTCAAGATGATATAGAAGCCTATACTAGGTGGGAAGATGATGATGGCTTTGTCATGTCAATTCTATTTAGAGTCATCACTGATGATATATTACAAATGGTGGAGGAATGTGAAACTCCTGAGGCCATATGGAATACCTTAAGCGATCTTTATACGAATGATTCTGACTTTATTCAAGTTCATGAACTCATGTGCAAAGCTGCTGGCATGTAGCAAAATGGGCAACCAATATCTTTTTTTTTACCAAGCTGAAAAATGTATGGGCTGAAATTGACCAGAAACGCCCGTGTAAAATTAAAAATCCAGAAGACCTTATGTGGTACCAGAAAGAGAAGGAGCTTGAACGAGTACATGCCTTTTTAAGAGGCCTTGATACAAAACATAATAGTGCTAAAGGCGAATTGCTTTGAATGTCAGATCCTTCGAGCTTGACTACTGCCTTTACATACATCCGTAAAGACGAATCTCAGCAAGAGAGTCTTCATCAGGCACATGTTGAGGTATCAAGCCTAGCCATTCAAGCCAAATCAAAGGCACCCTTTCTCCAGCAGCAAAATTCAATTCCACTTCATCAGTAGGGACCTCTACCGGGTTTTAACAATCGTCCTCGTTCTCCCTGCTCTTATTGCAATGAACAGGGGCATCTTCGTGAGACTTGTTGGAAACTATATCCACACTTGAAACCAAAAGCAGACTACTATGCAGCAAAACGACAAAATGGGTATCGTTCTAAAGCAAAAGCAGTTGTCGTGCAAATTGTCCAAGACCCAGACTACTATGGACATAATCATCCTATGGAATGTGGAGGTATCCCTACAGCTTCAATAGCTGGTCGTGGTAAGATTGGTATGACCTTAAATGTTTCTCACTCTGTTGGGTCTAATACTTGGATTATTGATTCTGGTGTATCTGATCATATGACTTATGATAAATCTTATTTTAATGAGTTATCTCCCCCACCCGTGTCTTATGTTACGAATGCTAATGGTGAGACCTTTCCTGTCTTAGGAAAGGGGTCAGTTCATATCACTCCATCTTTACAGCTCCATAATGTTTTATATGTACCTTACTTATCTCATCACTTAATATCTGTCCCACAGTTGAATGTTGAGTCTAAATGCTTTGTAACCTTTTATCCTATGTATGTGATTTTTTAGGATCTTCTTACCAGGGAAATAATTGGTCGAGGGTATCTGAGGGGCAGATTGTTCCGTTTGGATCAGAACTACGGAGGGGAGAAACCAGGAGCATGGGCAAGCACTACAATGACTTCTAGTTCCGATAAGCTAAGTGAAATTTGGTTGTGGCATCATCGCTTAGGGCATTCGTCTTTTAGTCTTATGAAAAAAAACCATGCGCACTTTATTTATTGGTGTTAGTGAAAAAAATTTACATTGTGAGACTTGTGTTTTGGCCAAGAGTCATCGTGTTACTTATTCTCCTAGTATTTCTAAAAAAGTACTATTCCTTTTGAATTAATTCATTATGATGTTTGGGACCATATAAAGAGCCCACTATATCGGGGTATGAGATATTTTGTTTCGTTTATCAATGACTGTACAAGGTTATCGTGGATTTCTCTTCTTAGAACAAAAGATTAAGTTTTTTCAATTTTTCAAAATTTTCATACCTTCGTTCAAACACAATATAATGGCATTATTTGGATCCTCCGTTCTGACAATGGGGGGAATATGTTAATCATGTTTTTAAAAAAAAATCAAAACACATGGGATTATTCACCAAACTACTTGTCCGCAAACACCGAAACAAAATGGAGTGTCTGAAAGAAAAAATCGTCATTTACTTGATATGGCTCGTGCACTCTTATTTAGTGCTTATATGCCAAAATACCTTTGGGGTGATGCTGTACAAGCTTCCGCCCATCTCATCAATCGTCTCCCGTCTAGTGTCCTTAATGGAAAAATCTCATTCCAAATTCTCGCATCTTATGTCTCCTTATGATCCTTCCATAATCTTCCTACCCGTGTATTTGGTTGTGTTGCTTTTGTGCACGTTCCTAAAAATCAAAGGTCTAAATTAGATGTCCGGGCAATTAAATGTGTGTTTGTTGGTTATGGAAGTTATCAGAAAGGGTACAAGTGCTTCCATCCACCAACCAGAAAGTATTGTGTTACTATGGATGTTACCTTCTTTGAGGACATGAGTTATTTTTCCTCACCTGATACTGCTCGTCAGGGGGAGAATACATATTTCGAAGAACTGTATCATGGTGAGGGGGAGACATTAGGAGAATCACCAACTGATGTTTCAATGAGACCAGATGAGACTTCTAATTCATTGAATCCAGTCATTGCAGAAGCAGACATTGAAGACACAACTATACCCTCAAACATTACTCCTACCCTTGATCAACAACTCCCTGATACTGAAGGTCACTCATCCGAGGTATGTACACCTACTGATGCTAATAGCATCAAGTCTAATGTTGGACAGTATGTGTTACCAAATAGGTCTACTCGAGGTCAACCAGCCAAAAGGTATGAACCAAATATTCATGCAAAATCAAAATACCCAGTAGCCAATTACATGTCCACTAAAAGATTATCTAAGTCATATAAATCATTTGTGAATCAAATATCTGGTGTATCAGTACCTAACAAAATGCAGGATGTATTGGGAGATCCAATATGGAGGAAGAAAATGGTTGAAGAGATGGATGCGTTAAAGAAGAACGATACTTGGCAACTTGTGCCACCACCACAAGGAAAAAAGGCAGTTGGTTATCGATGGGTGTTTACTGTAAAACATAATGATGATGGATTCGTAAATCGGTATAAAGCTCGTCTTGTAGCAAAAGGGTTTACTCAAACGTATGGTGTAGACTACGATGAGACTTTTGCTCCTATTGCCAAAATGAACACAATTCGGGTTATGCTCTCACTTGCTGCTAACCTAAACTGGCCACTTGGGCAGTTTGATGTCAAGAATGCATTTCTTCATGGAGAATTAGCTGAGGAGGTGTACATGAGTCTTCCACCTGGGTATGTAGTTGATTCTCCCGGTAATTTTGTATGCAAATTGAGAAAGTCTTTTTATGGCCTCAAGTAATCCCCTCGAGCCTGGTTTGGAAGGTTTCACAGTTCATGCAAAAGGTTGGTTACAGACAGAGTAATTCAGACCACACTCTATTTCTCAAACATCAACGAGGGAAGGTAACAACCCTAATCATTTATGTTGATGATATGGTAATCACTGGTGACGATACTATTGAGATGGATAAATTACAAAGATAGCTAGCCTCTGAATTCGATATGAAGGACTTAGGTGAACTAAAGTACTTCTTAGGAATTGAGGTAGCCAGGGGAAGAGAAGGAATATATCTGTGTTAGAGGAAGTACATTATTGATCTACTAACAGAGACAAGTATGTTGGATTGTAAACCTATTGACACTCCTATTGAGCAAAACCATTGTTTAGTAGAGTATCCAGATCAGATACCAACTGATCGAGCTCGCTATCAGAGATTGGTTGGACGTTTGATTTACTTAGCTCATACTAGACCAGATGTTGCATATGCAGTAAGTGTGGTGAGTCTGTTCATGCATAATCCAAGTGAGAACCATATGAATGCTGAGTAATGTTCTCTAAACACAACAATCTTCTTGAAGTCTGTGGATTCACAGATGCAGATTGGGCAGAAAGTATTACAGATAGAAAGTCAACATCGGGTTATTTCACCTTTGTGGGAGGAAATTTGGTTACATGGAAAAGTAAGAAGCAGAAAGTGGTGACACGATCTAGTGCTGAAGCCGAGTATAGAGGTATGGCTCATGGGGTTTGCGAATTGCTGTGGATAAGAACTTTGTTATTGGATTTAGGTTTCGAACTCAAAAATACTATGCAGATGTATTGTGACAATCGGGCAGCCATTGATATATCACAAAATCCAGTACAACATGATTGCACTAAGCATGTAGAGGTTGATCGTCACTTTATAAAAGAGAAGTTAGATGCCAAACTTATTAGTTTTTCTTTTGTTCCCACAGAAGAGCAGCTTGCAGATATGTTTACTAAGGAAGTTTCCAAGAAGGCATTATACAGTTCATTAAGCAAATTGGACATGATCGATATCTACGTGCCAACTTGAGTGAGAGTGTTAATAAATCATTAATGGTATATTAGTTGTATGCAACTAATATACTTTTCCTAAAAAACACTTTTACAAAAAGCAGATTCTTATTTCTTGTATTTAAACATGTATTAATATTCATTGTATTCTAAGATTGTAAATACATTTTCAATATATTCAAATTCTTTCGCTAGAAATACTAGATCTTGAAATTTTCATAAAATATCGATACAGTTAGCCTACTGATCCTTTTCCTTTAATTTTTTTTTCATTTATTTAGAATAAAATACTATTAATAACAACTAAATCAAATATCAAAATTATCATAACAATAGTAACAAAAATTTGATAGAACATTGCTCTTTATTTCTTTATGGTCTCTGTATAAACTTAATTATTTTAATTAATAATATGATAAATCTTAGATAAAACTTTAATCTTTGATTTTGTAAGTGATTTAACTTTTGAATTTCAAAAAAACAACAAATATTAATATTATATTTAGATTTTGGAAAAAACTTAACAAACCATATCTAACTCTCCATAAATTAGATTAGATGATAAAATTATCATATTAGATCTAAATCACAAAATAACTCTCATAGTATTTATGTAAATTAAAAATAAATAACAATTAATTTACCAAAAACAAATTCTATATAAGATGAACTTTCTCTACGGTATAAAATAATAAATAAGAAAAGAGGAAAAATAAGGACTATTAGGATTTTTAGAAAGAGAAAAAAAAGAGATAAAAGAAATTTTATTTTTTGTTTTCCCTTTTTAATTTTATACAACCCACTTTGAGGGATTTTTTTGTTGGTATTATGGGTATTAGGGAGAAAAACAAATCAAAATTACATGTAAGAATAGGAAGAAGATGTCTTCAACAATAGAAGGTAGAGTTGGATTATGAATCTATATTTCTCCTTAAGAATAATCACTTTTGGAGTTGCTTAATTAAGACAAAACATAAAAGGATGTACTCAATATTTTTATAAATTTAAACTTATCGTGACAATTGATTAATGATATTATATTATTTTTAAATATAAATTAAAAATGTATTAAATAATAAAAATTTAATAAACAAATATGTAAAAATAATACTTTTCTTCGTAGTATTTTGATGAGAAATTATAATTTTATATTATAGGGAGATGATAAAGTACTAATATCTTAGTTATTTAGTTTTTAAGAGAAAAATGAATGAAATTTGAAGAAAGAATAATAAATTAATTAATAATATGTTTGTAGTTATTATATTTATAGATTGAATGATGCATCTTATTTTTGTTTAAATTAAGATTATAAATTTTAAAGAATATAATCATATCTTATTAATTTAAAGAATAACTTAAATATAATTTAACTAATCTAAATATTTTTATGATAACAAGTTCAAAAAATTTAGCATAAAATTAAACAAAATTAATCAAATTATAGTACTGAATTGATCATCTAGTTTAATTAATAAATAAAATGAAGTTTATAAACTATCAATTTGTTTAAATTAAATGTATTATTTAATCTATTTATTTAAAATATTATTTTTTAGTTTATTTGTTAAGAAAAATCCATGAACTTTACTTATAGATTTAATGCAATATGGTTTTTAGGGGTTTAAACTGATTTATAATGGCTGATAATGGGTTAAATTGTGTGAGAAAGAATATGGAAGGTTGGTTGGTAAGCACAGCTTAAAAGTTGCACAGCTCTCTAATGGCAACGAGATTATTTAGGTGTCGACAAGTGCAATGATTTTGGTCAAATATAATGAATTAGTTAGAGGATGTAAATTTAAAATCTAATTATATAAGTGAGTGATGAAGTATATGGTCACTAAAATAAAACTATTTGATAAGATTAAGAAATAAGGATTTACTGGATCAATTTTAAAAATTATTGAACTAATTACAAGACTAAAAATTAATGAAATAAATCTGCTCTCTTAAAATTAGTTATACTTACGGTCCGATTTCTACCCCAAACCCGCTCCCTTGTTTCTTCTACAGCCACACACACACATACCTCGAAATGTTCATGTTTGTTTCAATTCTGAAACATTTACAATGACCATTACCAGCTAGACTCCTCTATAGTTCGAGCTCAGATTATGCGCTTTAACAAATATCCACTACTTGAATATTCGCTCTTTCTCTCATGTCCTCTTTTTGCCCCTCCTTTAGGGCACCGACACCCATTTGGAGGTACAAAAACATGTGCGTCTTGCTCTTCCTCCGCTCCAACAAAAAGACCAATACTTTAATTCCTCGAGTCACCAACGACGACTCTTCTTCAACACCGAAACATACACGGGTACTGCTATCTGTCTTCCTCACTCTTATAATTAAGTACCATTTTGATGGTCTTGCGATTTGTTTTTTTTTTTTTTTTGTTTTGTTCCTCTTTCTTGTTGAATATATGAGTTGGGTTTTATCTGTTCTGTTCATAAAATATTCTGAATAGTGCCCCCCCATTCATGGTGTTTGTAATGTGACAGGTGGGTTATGATCCTTCTGCGGAGTTATTTGGTCTTGAGGTTAATTTAAAGCCAAGGTTTGCTCGTACCCCGGCCCTTCTAATTATTTATCTTTGTGGTTTTATTCCTTAACGATGTTTAAAATGTGTGATGAAATTATCAATTGCCTTAAGTTGGGTATTTTTCTTCTCGAGGATGACTTGTCTTTTGCTTTAGAGGGGTTTAAAAAGGCTCCTTTTTCCAGATCATTATGTAAAAAATAGAGAAAGTGTTAAGAGCTTATTACATATTGAATGGGATATGTTTTATATTCTTTTACTTTTACATTTTTTTAAAAAAACATTGCAAAATGGGCATAACTCAAACTAGATTGTATAATACACAACTATAGCCTAGATTGTGAGTTCTCTACTGTGATAGAGTTTATAAGAAACATGGGCATCTCCATCAGGTTAACCTTTTTAGATCGAAAAACTCATGATTTTTGTTGACTTTGATACGGTATCAAAGCTTCAGTTGATCAATGGGCCTTCTTACAAAATAAATAAGGGCCTTGATCATTGGATTAACATTTTGGGATTGGGTAGGCCATGGTTCTTATGAACTATGTCAAATATTATATAGTTGATAGTAATTTAGTAACAAAAAGCTATCTGTTTAGTATGTACCTATGATAAAGGCATGGTATTTGATTTGCCCAATTATGTTTTTTTAGGAATGGTAATTTTGGAGCAGACAAACCAAGGTCCTGGTTTGGTCCTAATGGTCAGTACATCAGGGAGCTACCTTGCCCAAGTTGCAGGGGAAGGGGCTATACTCCTTGTTCAGAGTGTGGCATAGAAAGGTCAAGACCAGATTGCCCACAATGTAATGGAAAGGTACAGACTTTTTTAGCACAAGCTGATTAGTCAGTGTTGATTTAAAGCTTAAGTAGCTTAGAATTGTTTCAGTACCATCTTGCTAATGCAAAGTTAATTGGTTGCTTCATGCTTTTACCTTTGTTACGTTGTTCAACTTTTTCCCAATATTTGAAATTGCTTATGGTTAAGAGTTGAAAGATGAGCCTTCTAGGAACCCCTTGGTTTTCTTTATGATTTAACCCGCAGGCTTCTTGGAAGGAGAGTACCTGTTTGTACAGTACTTTTTAAGAAAGAATACATTGATGCTGATATTCTTCTACTCCTAATACAACAGGGTATAATGTCCTGTCTTCAGTGTATGGGAGAGTGTGTAATATGGGAAGAGTCAATTGATGAGAGACCGTGGGAGAAAGCCCGCGCAATGTAATCTTTTAAACTCCTGATAGTTTGTTGCTTTATTTTTAAGTTATTTAGTTCTTATTTTCTTTTTCCTCTTAAAGTTCTTTTTCTCATGGGTGGGTTCTAGTTTTGCTCTTACTTGTTCTAATATTAAAAGTGGTTTAAGACAAAAAGGGTTTTAAAAATTTGTTTTCAGGAAGCATTATGATGTGCTTTCTGAGCCTTGAAAGCGCTTTTGATAAATTTGCTTTCCTTGTTTAATCCTGAAGTGTTTTTTTTAATGTCAAAAGTGCTTTTACAAGACCTAAGAAGCATAAACAAACGTGCTTTCTGTTTTATTGTGCAATGTTATTTGTAGAATATTGAGGTACTTGCTTATTCTTTCCCAGTTCTCCCCTCAAAATGAATGAAGATGATGAAGTTGACAACTTGGACATAAAGCTGGACAAGAAGAGGAAATCAAAGCGTGTATACCAATCCCCTCCTCCTGAAGTTGGACTGAAGATAAGCCGTTCTCTAAAAGTTAGTTGTCAGCTTCAACCATACTTTATTTTTTTTGGATTTTCAGCCTTTTATGTTTCTAATTGTAGCATCAATATCTATAGCTCTGAAAGTTTTTAATGTATCTTGGTAACACTCAGCTCAAAAAGTTGGATTTTTACTTCATGGCATACCATCTGTTTTGGACCAAAAGAAAGAAACTTTTTCTTATACTTAAAGTCTACGGAACAATGCATTTTGGACTTGGTGCAATATCTAATGAGAATGAAATAAACTATTACTCGAGGGTTATGTTTGTCTTTGACTAAAAATCCTTGATAAAGATGCGACTGTTTCTATCATCAAATATATATATTTGACTTGTTTCTTCTGAGGATGTTTGTTTGTTTTTCTTTTTAATATCTTTTCTTGAAATCTCTTTGATGTGACAAAGCTAATAAATAGTGGCCATACCATACCATGAATTTAATCTTCTTTGTCTAGTTGGATGATTGCAGAGTCTCAATGCAAAAACTGGTCTATTTAGTAAGAGAATGAAGATTATTCATCGTGATCCGAAGCTTCATGCACAAAGAGTGGCTGCAATTAAGGTCTGGAATTGTAAACTTTGCTGCTTGTAGTTTAGTGAAGCAGTATTATATTACTATGGTTCTGTATGCATCTAAAATGAAGCATTAAGGTGCATCTATAAATCGTTCGGCAATGTTTTCAACTAAGGGCATTCTACTACACTGTAATGGGAATAAGGGATGATATTGATTCTTTACTTCCCAAATTTTATCAGGAATGGAAATGGGGTTATTTCCAAATTACTGTTCCCATTCTCTGTCCAAAGCCCAAATCCATTGTCAGATCATATTATTGATTCACTTGTCATTTTTTTTGTATCATATTATTGATCTTCAGTTTGGAGATAAGAGGATTGAACTCAAGTTTTTTCACATGGTATACAGAGAGCTAAAGGAACTGCTTCTGCCCGGAAGCATGCTTCTGAAGCTTTAAAGGCCTACTTTAGTGACCCAGAAAACCGCCTAAAGAGAAGCTTTTCCATGAAAGGTCAGCTTTTAAGCACCCTAGCGTTTAGGCTGAAGTTTTTTTCTTTTTTTAATTTTTATTTTTTGGTCCCAAAAAAAAAAGTGAGTAGGTTGTAGTTAGATAGGCTAATTTGTATATTTTCTTTGGCTGGTTGTCAATTGGGTGCTTTGACTAGCACTAAATTGGGTGCTCTGACTAGCACCAGTAAATTTTAGCACAACTCTTATAAAGGCATGTTGTGTAATCAATTCTGTTTTCAAGTTCCATTTTTTGGACCCAAATTTTTAAAGTGAGCGTTGTTTGATAATTAATTCAATTTTCAAAATCAGGTTGACAATCAGTTCTAACTTTGCACACATTTTTTTATTGTTTTTAAAACTTCAAAAAAAAATTAAAAACTATATTCCAAGTTCACCTTTTCTTTTATTAGTTAATTTTACATTAATTTGCTGTGACTTAGAGGTAACAAAATAAGAAAACAAAACTTTTAACCAAATGAGTCCTCCCCCTCCTCTCTTCTCTTCTCTTCTTTTTCATTCTAAATGAATTAGAAAAGAGGAAACTAGTTTCAAACACAATAAAACAGAACTTGAAAAAAAAAACTGGTTGCAAAACGAGCCTTAAATGATTGAAAATTTATGGACACTGCTTCTATTCTGAAAACCTATAGAAACAGAAAAAAAATTATGGTTGTAAGTCTTAGGAATTTATTTGAAACACAATTTGAAATTTCATATTTTCTATCTTGGAAATCATCATCCAGTTTCTAATGCAAATCTCTTCTATATCCGAAAACATCATAACTTCAAAGTACATTTACTTTATTCTGGAAATTGTGTTCAAGTCGTATTCCAAATGTTACTCTTGGCGTATTATCACTTGTTCATGGGATATGTCCAGCATGTCTCCACAATCACTTGTGTTAATCATAAAGACTCATAATTGTCAAGTGCCTTTAATTATGCGTGGTGCTGACTTGACACAAATGAAATTCCTCTTTCTGACGCAGGGGTAAAGTTTTTCTGCCGAAACTGTGGACGTGAGGGGCATAGGAGACACTACTGTCCAGAGCTAAAAAATGGTTCAATTGATAGGCGATTCAAATGTGGCATATGTGGAGGAAAGGGACACAATAGGAGAACTTGTCTAAAGTCCAGGTCTATCAATGCCAAAAGCATAGTTAAAAGAGGTCGTAATTGCAAGGTGTGTCATCGGAGAGGTCATAATCGCAGGACATGTCCTGAAGTGATCGGGGTAAAGTTAATCAGCTTTGATGTGAAAAAAAGCCTTTACAGTTCTAGAAGAAGAAAATACAAGTGCAGGCTGTGCCAAGAAATTGGACACAACATTAGGACATGTCCAAGTAGAAATGTAAATCCCTGGTAGGTTGGTTCCCCATCCGAAAGAAATGGATTAATACTCTTGAGGTACCACCATGCCAGCTTCTTATGCTTGATTGTATAGAAGGAGTAGAGCTTTTTAAAGGAAAAAGTTAGATGACTGTCATGTGTTAATTTATAAGGGAATTTATGGTGTTTCACCACCAGCAAAATCGTTAAGGAATTCTCTCCATTGAAGCCATTCTCTCCCGTAATAGGCCAACGCCTAACTCCCTCTACCATCACAATATCAATAATATCTCTAAATTTTCACATAGTATTACAAATATTTTTAAATTTTTAACAATATTACAAATATATTTAATTTAAAGAATATTAAGGTTAACTAAGTAAATAATATTTTTTTATTATATAAAAATAACAAAAATAATGGAAAATTGAACATAAGATATCTCATGATGTTTATCACAATAAATGATAATTAGCAAAAAGAAATAAAAGTAGATGAATTTAAAGATTCATCATTCTCAATAATAATGAAAGCATTTTTAACAAAAAATATTATTTATTATGTAATATGTAATAAAGAAATGAGTATTAATATTACAAACTTAAAGTAAATGTATACTATAACATTTATTGATAAAGAAAACATTATGAATAAACTATCGAAAAATCCCATAAGGATAAAAGAAAAATTAAATACTTTCATTTAGGAAGAATCTAAATATTAATAAAAGCGTATTTTAGATAATAAATTCATATATCAATAAAACTAGTATTATTAGACAATAAAATAATAAATATGAAAAATGTTTTGTTAAAAATGATATATGAAAACCTAAATAATAGAAATTAAAATTCATAGCATACTCTAGGTTTACATTTAATATTAATGATAATAATTTAAATCAAGTATTATGTTTAGCCTATGAATTTGAAAGAGAAGATTTAATGAAAGAAAAAAATAATTCATTTTCAGCGTACTATATAGTAGGATATTCATTAACAAATAACTATAATAGTTCAATATATTAACAAAATGAATTCATAGAAATAGATAAAACTTTTCAAGAAATTGGAGAAATAATAAATCAAGAAATATTAACAGAATTTGAAATACTTGAAGAATTGAACTTAAATGTTAAAGAAACACCTCGACTACCTGGGGAAAAAGTAATGTATCAATATTTATGTCTATAGATCCTCAAGAAAAAACCTTTAACAAAAAAAGAGCGGTGATAGAACTAAAGCAAGAAGTTAAACAAATGAAAGAATTAGTCCATGTCATAATACTAGAAGAAAATAATACTACTATTATCCTAATCATGTTCAAAAATAAACTATAAGATATAAAATTAGATTGTAATGTAAGGCTAACAAGCATATCAAAAAACCAAATAACCATAATAAAAACTTTAATTCTTTTAGCATAAGAAATAAATATAATCTTAGAATTAAATATCAAGTCTTTACAAAACATAAATTATACACACAAAAGAAATAACTTCTAAAAGAAATAAGGGAATATGATTATAATATAAAGTTATAATAAGATATAAAAAGTTTACATAATTAAGAAAGAATGTAAATAACATACTTCGAGATAATGAAGTTATAAATTTGATCCATTTGTAGGATGGAAGGAAGAACTACATAAGAGATCAGATGTATTGTTACGTAGGAATGAGAAAAAATAATTAGAAAAAATCAAAAGATAAAGAAGAAACAATAATCCCAATTTAAATGGAATGTAGAAAAAAATTATAAGAACAATTTATGAAACTTGATAATAGAGACATAGAAAAATTCGTTAGTTTGTTAACTCTAACATATGAAAAGCTAGGAAAATAATATGATGAAAATTTTTGTATGAACAAAGAGGAAGATGATATGACAATAGTCAATGAAACTCATTATAAAACATAAAATATGATCTAAAAAAATCATATGAGATCTATTTCATTACCAATTCCTTATCAAAAAGAAACATCTAACCTATATAGCAAAGAAAGAAATAGGCAA
This sequence comes from Hippophae tibetana, assembly GCA_037013495.1. NCBI lineage: Eukaryota > Viridiplantae > Streptophyta > Magnoliopsida > Rosales > Elaeagnaceae > Hippophae > Hippophae tibetana. The sequence continues at coordinate 24,194,905 of CM072805.1, read as the reverse complement.
AGGTTAGAAGGACTTGATATTTCTTATAGAAGAAAACAATAACCCAAAATGGAAGAAGGATCACATTAAGAATTAGAGAAAATGTCTCACCAGAGTTCAAACTTCATAAAAATTATAGATCCAATCTTTTAGATTTAGATTCTATAAGAGATAGGAAAAAAGTATTAGACGAATGGTCTATTGGTATGAATATAATCATGCAAACTTCTCCAATTACACAATCAACCCCTTCAATTTGTAGAGTCTTGATAGCTCACAAAGTGACTAAAAATGTTAAAATTTGGTTTAAAAATTTAACAGAACAACATCATTTATAAATATATGAGAATGTTTCTACATGTATACATTACTTAGATACTGTAGTAAATGAAACATATAAAGAATTTATTAGAGAAAACAAAGGTACACATATCACTGAATCTAATGAATATGAAATTGAGAAAGCCAAATAACATTTAATAAATGTAGAAATATCTTACATGTGTTATATAGATTATTTTATTTGTGAATATGAAATATATTATCAAAAATTACCACTCTCTATGCAATAAACATAAAATAATATTTTTTTCAAAAATTACCTATAACATTACATAAAACTCTAATAAAAGGATGAAATAAAAGAAATAGAGAAACTATACCACACATCTTAGAAGGAAGAATAAAAATTCTTAAAATTAGATAATCATTAAATGTCAAGAAAAACAAGAATATAAACTAATAAGAGAAAATGATAAAATATGTTATGATATATGAGGTTTTAGAATGTCAAGAAAGTATAAACATAACATAAAATCTTACATACAAAATTATAAAAAATATTAAAAAAATACAAAAAATCAAAAAATATAAATTTAAAAAACACGACTTTAAAAAATATAAGAGAATGTATAACAAATAGCTTTATAGAAAAAAAATATTTTAAGAGAAAAATATATTAGTTACTAGAAAATAAAAATTATTACCCATCAAGGAAAAAGAATATAGGTGTTGGATTTGCAATTAGGAAAGCCATTATGCTAATGAATGCCCTAACAAGATTCAATATAAAAAAGAATTTAAAAAGTAATTTTCACATAAAACAAAAATCTTATAAGAAACTTTTAAGATAGAGTTAAAACTAATAGATGAATCATATATAAACGATACTTGTAGTATTTATCTATTAGAAGAAATCGAGAAAGAAATAATCGACTTAGAATATGAATACTCTTCATCAAAAGATAAATGATTTGAATAACATTACAAATCCAAACAGTAGTTATATTAAAGTATGATTAAAATTTAAACGTGACACAAATTACCATTTATATGCATATTTAGATATATGAGTTAGTATGTGTAGCTAGTAAATATGTATTCCTAAACAAAATATGAAAACAAGCATCACAATATTTAATTGTAAGAATTACTAATAATATTACAATAAGTATTAATAAAATTTTAAAATATATAGATATAATGATAAGAGAAGAGAAATTTCAAATTCCTATCATATTTCAACAAGAAATATGCATTGATTTATTAATAACTGATATTAACTTTTTACTCAATATTTAGACAAAATAAGTTTAATAACACTAGATGGTGAAACCATTTATGTATCAAAAGTAAGAATTTTTTTGACTATATCAAACCCAACTTTTATGCAACAATATAAAAAGTAAAAACGTGGTAAGATAGACACAAAGTAGCAACAAAAACCTTATGTAGAAAACATTTCATTAGATACAGGAGAGGAACAAATCTCTTTTCTTAATAAAATTTAGGAAGATAAAACCTTAACAAGTATCAGAAAATTATTAAAAACAGTAAGCTTAGAAAATCCTTTAGATCCATAAATAAATAAATCTAAAATGATTGCTAGTATAAAATTAATAAACCTTAACAAAGTCATTAAAGTAAAACATATGATTTATAGTCTAGAAGACATGATTGAGTTTGAAAAACAAATTCAAGAATTTTTGAAACTAAAAGTCATAATACCAAATAATTTACTACACTCGGGTCCAATATTTTATGTCAAAAAAGAAACTAAAAAAAGATAACGGTGATAAACTTAAAAGAATTGAATAAAGAAACCATTGATGATGAATACTTTATTCCAAAGAAAGAATAATTATTATCGTTAATAAAAGAAAATAAATATTTCTCAAGTTTTGATTATAAAAGTAGATTTTGTCAAATAAGACTAGATAATGAATCTCAAAAACTAATTGTATTTAGTTACTTCCAAGGACAATTTTAATGGATTGTTGCATCATTCGGATTAAAACAAGCTCTAGGTATTTTCAAATGTATATAAATAACATATTTAAGAAATTACAAAATATTTATTGTGTTTATATAGATGATATTTTAGTTTTCAGTAATGAATTAAATAAATATTATTTAGATATTATTAATATTCTAAAAGAATGTAGGAAATAAGACATTATACTTTCTAAAAGGAAAGTAGTAATTGTTCAGTAAAAAATTAAATATTTAGGGTTAATAATTGAAGATGAAAACATAATCTACAGTCTCATATACTAAATAAAATTCAAGGATTTTCTAATAAACTAAAAAATAAAAGTTAATTACAAAGATTCTTAGTGAAGATGAAAAAAAAGATTATGTTTGGAAATTGACATAACAAGATACTTTCTACATGGACAAAATAAAAACACATGTAAATTTTTTTTCAAATTTATATCATCCTAATCCAAATGATAAAATGATAATTAAAATAGATGATTCACTTAATTATTGATGAGCAATTTTAAAAGCAAAAGTAGATGACAAAGATGAATATCTTTATAAATATACATCAAGATATTTTCACTTTTCAAAATATTCATTGTGAGAGCCAATAATAAGAATTCTAGTTATTTATCAAGAACCAATATTACATGTGATTATATAAAAAAAATATTAGTCACATATTATTGTTTTAGTTAAATTGATATTTTTGTAACAAATATTATTATTTTAATCACAACTAAAAAAAATAAAAGAATAAAAAATATGTATGTACAATTATTAAATTATTATAAACATTTACATTTACTTTTTAAGCTAAAATAATAATTTATTATAACTATGATATCCATAATATTTAAATATAACATATCATAAACTAAAATATACATTTATTTATAATTTAATAGTAATTCAATTTAAATCAAATATAGCAAATTATAAAATATGTTAATTTGAATCAAAACGGATTGTATAATTGTCAATCCGAATTTGATTCGATTATAATATTTATTAATTAAATTCGATTCGAATCTGATAGTTCAAAAAGATTTTGTTAATTTAAACAGATTGATCGGATTATTAACTCACTTTTAAATATAACTATTCTTTAATTTTTGGTTGAAGGTATTTGATGATATCAAAATATATTTTCATTGACATAAAGATCCTAAACCTAAAAAAGTCAACAAATAAATCCTATTTTCTATTTTTCATTTTTCATGTCATAGTAACTTCTCTTATGTTATTCATGTGAAGGTCACTTTAACCTTGATTAAGTACAAAAGATATACTCTAGTGACTCTTCTTGTTCTTTGGCATCAAAGTATTCCATGGGCCTTAATTTGGTCGAAAAATTGGACATTAAAACGCTAAAAATTCAGCAAATATTAACCAACACACCTTTTTCTTTACATTCAAATCTTTCATTCACATTTGTTGAATTTCCACATTTTAACGTACAATTGTACAATTAAATGTTAAAAAGCTAACATGACAAACATAAAAAATATAATTTATGTGTTAAATTTTTATAATTTAGAGACAAAAATATTAACTTCTGTATTTGAAACCTATTTAAAGAAAGTATATTTTAAGACTAACGAAAATTCAGCATTAATATTTTTTTTAAAAACACCTTTAGAGTGGAATACGTAAATACCCATACAATTTAACACACAATAATTATATGAATTTTGTATCGTAAGTTAACCCCAATTATAATGAAAAATACTTTATTGATATAAATGAAAATAGATAAAGTAACAAATTGATAAAAAAAATTAAAATAATAAATTGAAAGTATATCAAAACTTGTAATACTAAATGAAAAAGGGATTGATATCTTAGAAATATCACAATTAATGTATTGATATATCAAATATCCTATGTTATTAAAAAATATTTTTTACTACTCAATTTAAGTATTGATATCCTTTCATTTCAAATTATCTATCGTTCCTTGTATCTTTGATATGAAATTCTCGTGTATTTTTTTGATCAAACAACTCTTCTTTTTTAACCATTCACTATTACAACTTTCCATTAACATTGTAAATATATTAATTAGAAACAGAAAAAAATTTAAATACTCTTTTATAATTTTTTTATTTTTAATTAATAGATGTTCAATTTAATAAAAAAATTCAGTAAATTCATTGATAAAAAATAAAATCTTTTTTGAAGAAAAATGATACATGTAATAATTTTTTTTACAGAAGAGGTGATAAATAATTTGAAACATAATATATAAACACTATATATAAATTATTAAATGTAAAATAATTCATGTCACGTGACGTAATATGAGATATTCTAATTAACAAATAACTTATAGGCCAGTTAAGTTAGCACTAAGTCAACTATAAGTCTTAATATCTAGTAAATATCCAATAGATAAACGATTAGCATTTAAATTCTTAATTATCCGACAATGAAATAATTAAACAGATAAAACTCGGTCATTTAAATGTAAATCTATCACTATGAATAAAGGTTATCAACATGTATATTCTTTCCTATAAATTTTTACCACTGTTTACCATTAAACACAATCAATTTAACTACTACTACAAACACAACTACTTCTCTCCCTGCATATCTCTACATCACAAAGAGAAACATCAGTCACTTCCTTCTCCTTATTACTCAAACTTACTTATGTATCGGAGGACCAAAGGCCACTACGTCCCATGGTGGTCCAAGGACCTAACAATGTGTTATCTATTCTCAGGTACATAAGAAGCGAGAAATGCACCAATGATTAATGTTGACAAAAAAAGGCATAAAAGAGAGAGGATGAAACACCGTGGTTGGTTGGACCATGGTCGAACATTCCAAGGGTGGCCAGCCTCTGGCCGACCACACATGGGTCTTAACCTGTGCTTACTCATCCTCACAATGGGCAAGTCTTATCATGTCCATTAAATCATCCCGTCCTCCATCATTGTGTGTGCATGAAAGGATGAGTGTAAGTGTCGTAGGGTGCGAGGTGTTTGGATAGCAGGAAAATAAAAATCTTATAATTTTTACAAAGTGCTTCAAAAATAAATAAACAAAAAAGGGAAAAAGAAAAGAAAATAAATGCTCACCAAACTTTGAAACAAGCTCCCCTAACTTTTCTCTCTCTCTCAAAATTTTCTTTGAAGAGTGGGATGAAAGAATAAGGTGAAAAAGCCCTTTTTATATGAGGGATAAGGTATGATCTCAACCGTTCATCAAAAGACCCATCCAAGGGTCTTAGGAAATTAGATAGCCCATGGGCTTGAAGCCCACACACTTGGATTCATGTTCTTTCTTCAACAATAGGAAAGTGAACTTTATTGAATAGTTGTTTTAACATTGACATAACTTCCTAACCGGAAGTTTAATTGAGAATTCGTAAAAATTACCGAAAATGGGATATCGTCACGCAGGTTCTAAGTGCCCGAAAAAATGATAAATTCATCATATAGGAAAATAATGGCTAAGTAAGAGTGCACTTGACACCACTAGTGAGGTTCAAAAGATGGTAAAACACTACTACAAAACAGACTATTAAAGTCGGTTAAAAACTGACTTTAAACCAATTTAAAGTTGATTTGCTGAACTGATTTTAAATGAAATGACTTAAAATTTAAAGTTGGTTCACAAGTTGAATCGACTTTAAATTTTAATTTTTTTTTACAAAATTTACTCATTTTCTATTATACTCAAATTAAAACATGTATTCGATCACTACATAATAGCATAAAACAATCAAAACTTGTTTAACAAATAGTTTAAATAATACAAATGATTGAAAAATAAAATGTTAATTAATAGCACAAAAATTATCATGGTGTTGTTCTATGTTATTCAAGATCATCATATTCTTCTCCTCATGTTATAATACAAAACCTACATATATGATACAAAAAATTTTACACATAAATAATAACAGAAAAATATAAATAATAAGTGCGTAGGATTAATAGAAATACTTATAAGAGTAAATGAAGTGACAAAATGAAGGAAATGAAGAAAAAATGGTGTTTTGTAAGTAAGAAATGGGTATAAAAATTTGAATATTTTGCTCAAAAAAATAGGGGATCTAAAAGATAAGTTAGAGAGGAAGAAAACTCACTAACCGACGTTGGAATTGGTGGTTGTAGGTGGTCGAAAAATGAGAAAAAGTGGAGGAGAAGTGAAAGAGATTTTGGGTTTTTGAGAGTTATGCAACGCTTGGAATAATTTTTGTTTGGGAAAGAAGGAAGAGATAAATAAATATTCACGTGTGTTGCGTCGGTTCTACACCGAACATACTTTAAATTCATTATAAGTCGATTTTTTTTCAACCGACTTTATATATCGACTTAAATACCTCTTTTGTAGTAGTTCGTTAACCTAGATAGTAGTGTAATGACAAAATAGACCTTCTGCCCCATATACACATGCCTAGCAAGTCTAGGGGACTAATGTTGGGTGTAAAATAACTAATGTCGCGTGGCGTAATATGATATTTCCTACTTATCAAATAACTTATAGATCAGTCCAGCCAGCGCATGATCAGTAGATAAACCTCAATATTTACTAAATATCTAATAGATAAACAACCGGTATTCAAATTTTTAATTATCTAACAATAAAATAATTAAGTAAATAAAACTTTGACATTTAAATGTAAGTTTATCACTATAAATAAGGGTCATTAGGTGTATTATTTCTTATAAATATTCACTACTGTTTACCATTAAACATAATCGATTAATTACTATTACACACACAACTTCTTCTCTTATTTACAGATATTGTGATCTAAACTCTCTATTACTAAATATCTTTCTACATCTCTCTACGTTACAAGGAGAGATATCAATCTCATCCTCGTTACTTTGACTTACTTAAGTATCAAAAAACCAATGGTTGCCATATCATGTGGTAATCCAAGATCTTAATAATGTGTTCTCTATTCTTAGGTATACAAGAAAAGAGAGATGCATTAATCATTGACATCGACAAAAAAAATCTATATATATATATCTTGCAAAAACTTTATTGTTATAGATAATATTATTTTTTATTTTCTTTTATATTTTGTAAAGTTAAATTGCACGGTAAATTATTATAATTTTAAGTTAATTTATTATAATGATATTTGGTTGACAATAATATGAATATTAATGAAAATTCTTTTGGAGGTTTTTAAATTCGATTTAACAACATTAATAAAAATGATTTAGAATATTCTTATGTTCTATTTAGTTATTAATTTAAAATGAAATATAAAGTATTTTAAAAGAATTCTCAAATTCCTCCAACATTTTTAAAAAATAAGTTAGAATGTTTTATTTTTTTCATACATTTATATAATTATTTTATAATTTTATAATTTTATAAATTATATTTAATATTTATCTTTTTTAATTACAGGGTGTAAATATTAATAATAATATTATTATTGTTAAAACAAAACACGAGTGGAATGTCGGTTGCGGGTTTCTCTTAGTTAGTACGACATCGTTACGCTGACCCTCGTTAATAGCTCAGCAACGTTGAAAAGGTCCTCTCCAAACCAACATAGTGAATCATCTAATCTCCGGAAACCGGTTCGGTCTCCTTTACCCCGCTTAATTTTAGTGTGCATAACTCAATAGGGTTTCTGATAAAGGGTAATGGCTATGCAATCGGGAATTGGGTTCTCCAAAATTGTGATCTTAGCAGGAGCTGGTAATGCTTATTTTTCTATTTTATTAATCGTTTAGTATTAATTTTATTATTTTTTGAGCTTTTTTCATTCCAGTGATTACTCTACATGCAGGATACACTAGCACGATCTTGCTCAAAAACGGAAAATTATCGGATTTGCTTGGCGAGGTTCAGGTACTTTGTAATTTATTATTTGCTATTGTTGTTTTTTGGTCGAATTTAGCTCCCCTTATTTGGTGTTACTAAATCAACGATATTATTATTATTATTGTCATGATTAAGCTTTTTTAAGCTTAATCTGGGAAAGCAGTAGGTGTTTTTTTAATCTCAAATGATCATTTTACATTTAATGTATGTGGTTATTTGAATCTATTATTAAAAAATAATATTTTAACCTTTAAATTAAGAATATAGAGTTAAGATTTAACAAATACAAATAAAAACAAGTAGAGAATTCTATTCCCAAAAATAGAGAGTGGTAATAAATATGAGAGATTCTAATAATGTTGTCTGGTTTCAATTGTCATACCTTTATTACTTGAACATGATTGAGCACGGCCAGCATTGTTATTTTTTAAAATATTAGTTATTATTAAAAGAATAAAAGAAAATATACCTGAGAAATAAATTCATTGGTTAAAACAAGATCCCGAATAGTACCGGTAGGGACGATAAGAGATTTCCTTATTAGTTATATGTAAGAAAATACACGTAAACATGTCATTTATATAGGATGTGCATATTGGACTGTGTTAAATGAGGGCAAAAGGGGTAAAAATACAAGGCACTTGACGCGTATCTGATCGCTACACAAATTGTGTGTGCAATGAATACACATATATGTATCATAACAATTAATATAATGATAAGAAAATCTTTACTACAGATATTATTTTATTAGAAACTAATTTTTAAAACTTAAAAAAATAAAAATCAAATTTTTGTGTGTTTTTATATTTTAAGAAAGCAAAATTAAAATAGTAAAAATAAATAGCAATAATTAATTAAATCAGATTTGGTAACTAAGAAGATAAATAAGAAAATATCTGGAATACTTAACCCCCAAATTTTCTAAATATGTGAATCGCTAAAACCCCCCGATATAATTATCAATTAATTAATTACATGATTAATTGAATCTAACTTAACATGTATTATTCACTCAAATAAACTACACAATATATATTAATTAATTTAATCACACTCTCATGCCAATTGAATTGCATCCCCAAACGTAACTTTTTGCTTGTCCTTAAGTAAAACCAAGTATAACTATATAAAATAACATGGGTAGTATATTCATAAATATATATATCTATTAATACATGCATATTTCACGAAAACTATTCCTCCCAAAAATTGTGCAATCCTATGATAAGGAGGTTCACATATATTTCAATCAATGTTCCATCAATACAAGGATATGCAAGGTTTTTGACAAATTGATTCGTGTGTGTGTGTGTGCTGCACATGATATCATCTAATGCACTTATGAAATCAACTTATATGAGCATGCTAATCAATTCAATCTTAGAATAAGTCTTATAAGCCTATTTTTCACCTTCTTCTCAACTAATATAAATATGCACTTAGTTCAAGATCAATAAGGACTTTACATAGTTGTAATGTAAAGCTTAGGTGGGGGGTCGATAAATGAACACATTTAGGCTCTTTTTACACCTTAGTTTTTTTTTTCATCATGCACTTTTTAATTACAATTGAGCTTTTACTTGATATTTTAGTACATCTTCTTTTGTCATTCTTTCCATATTGTTTTATTCCATATCTCTTTTCTCATCTTTTTTTATTGTAACTTCATAACACTTCAAATTTATTTTCAATTCTATTTTCTTTAGAGGAATAATTGTGTTGTGAGTTTTGCTTTTTTTTTTCTCTATTTTTTTTATAGGGTGCATTACATTTCACCTTACTCTATAGCGTAACATATGATTGCATTTTTTTTCTTTTCATACAAGCTAAAGGTGCAATGATAAAGGTAATGTTTATTAGTTAGACATAAAATGTGGTTTAAAGATATGAATGGTGTTTTGGTAGGCTTAAATAGGTGACTACGGATATTAACAATACTTAGCTTGAAAGGCTTAATCAATCCAAATAAGACCTAAATCATTTCTTTTGCTAAATCTTATTTAGAATTTTTCCTCCAAGAATGATCAAGTAGATTCTAAAACCCGTTAGATTTCATCAACCTACATAACTCACTACAAAATTCTCTCAATAAGAACATCAAAATCAATCATGAACATGTGCATAATTTTTTTGAATCAATTCAATCAAAACTAGCAAGCATATCACATGATTAATGTAAATATCTTAACAAATATGTTACATTCTTTATCCTAGTCATGATGACCAATTTTTATTATTGAGTTCATAAATTTTCTATCAAGCATGCATGCATTTAGTCTTCGTATATTTGTTAATTTCTACCCAAATCATGATTAAAAACATCCTAAGAAATAAAAAAAATCCCTAAAAATTTAAAATGCATATTAAATACTTAAGTACGGAATGAAGTTCCCTCTCCCAAACTTAAACACACATAAATATGCAAAGGTGAAAGAAAATAAAACCTTCTTAATCATGACACACCACATATGTCGCTGAAATACTCAATCTTGTTGCGTCATTGCTTTCCACTTTTGTTCACCTACAAAACACAATGAAAATATAAGTAAAATAATTTCGGGTTGCCTCCCAACCAGCGTCACATTTAACGTCATTGACTAGACAATCGTATCAAGTCTTATGGCACATCCTTTTGTGTCCATTTACTTTTGAGTTTGCCTGGAAACAGTTTGAGTCTTGATTTGTTTAATTCTCTTCTCATGCCATATTTTTGAACTTTTTGAGCTTTTTGGCATTCTTATAAACGAGTAACCATGACTCATCTAATTTATGCATTTTCAACATCTTTTTCACCTTTCCATTGGACTCTTTCGCTTGCCTACTTGATTGGGGATGAGAAGGTAAAAATGTGAGATCTAAACTAAGTGGCCCTTCAATTGATGGTTCGAGCGTAAACACTATCTCAAAACTCTCCACAAATGCATTTGATACATACATAAGAGGTGCGTCCTCCAAAAAGTTCACACAGTTCACAATATCAACCTTTGATTCTATACTTTAAAAGTTAAAACAGGTTGAGTTGTTTTCTGGTGAGTTTATGTTCTCGTTTACAACATCATGTGTTAAAGTCTTAAGTGTGAGCGGTCCAATAGACTCTTTTAAGTTTTCCTCACAATCAGTAACACTTATCCTTAAGAATTATCAATATCAGGAGGTTTAGATGCTTCAAAAACTTTAAATATCACTCGTTTATCTTGCATTCTTATTGTAAGTTCATCTTTTCGTACATTAATGAGTGCCCTTCCTGTTGTTAAGAATGGATGACCAAATATGATAGGAATGTTACGGTCTTCCTCCATGTCTAGCACAATGAAGTTTGTCAGAAAGATGAATTTGTCTACCTTTATTAGCACATCTTTTACCACAATCTGAGGTCTCTTAATTGATCTATCTTCCATTTGTAATGTTACTGAAGTAGGTTTGGCTTTACCAACCCCCAATCTCTGGAAGACCGATAATGATATGAGGTTAATGCTGGAACCCAAATCGCATAGTACTTTACCAAAATGGATGTTCCCAACAGTGTAAGGGATGTCAAAACTACCTAGATTTTTCAGTTTTTGTGGTAGTTTTTTTGTCTAGGATGACACTCAAACCTTTAGTCAAGGTTATTGTTTCATGATCTCCAAGTCTCCTTTTCTTTGATAGAATATCTTTCATGAATTCACCATAAAATGACATTTGTTCAAGTGCTTCTACAAATGGTATGTTTTTGTGCAGCTTCTTGAAGACATTAAGAAATTTTGAAAAATGCGTATCTAACTTTTGCTTTTGCCGTCTTTGAGGGAAAAGAATAGTGGGTTTGTAAAGGTTGTTTTTCTGTGGCTAAATTATTTCTTTTCTGTGCTCTTTTTATCCACTAGTTTCTCCTCATCCTTTTCTGTCTTATGTTCCTGTTCTAAATTTTTACCACTCCTCAAGGCTATGGCGTTACACTGGTCTTTACTTTCTCTTCGTGGGTTTACAATTGTGTCACTTCGAAGGTTACCTTAAGACCTTTGACTTATAGCCTGAGCAAGTTGGCCTATTTGGTTTTCCAAATTTTGAATTGAAGCCTCTTAGTTGACACTTTTGCACTAAATGATTAGATGAAGTCTTTCATCATCCCCATAAGGCATTTGTATTGTCCTCAATAGGTGGCTTCTTCTCTTAGGCTTGTGATCGATGTGGTTGTTGAAAACCAGGTGGTGGAAATGATTGACGGTTGAATTGATTACTACCTTGATTGTTGTTATTCCAAGAGAAATTTGGATGTTGTATTCATCCTAGGTTATATGTGTTTGAGTATGAATTATTGTTTCGATTCACATTATCTACATAGCATACGGATTTAGGATCATTTTAACAATTATCAAATAAATGAGCTCCTCCACAAAACACACGCAACACTCATGAATCTTGGACCTGGTTTATACTCGTCGACGAGTTTTATGCCTTCTAAAGATTAACTAAAGATGACACTTGAGCTATAAGTACATATCATTTACCTCATGCATTTCGGCTACTTTTCTTGTAGTTGTCATTCTGTCCATTGGTCATTGATAATTATTGTTAGCAATTTTTTCAAGTAAATTATAAGCTTGATTGTAAGATTTGGCTAACAAAACTTCGTTAGCAGATGCATCAACAATAGTTCTTGTTTGAGCATTGAGACCATTGTATAAAGTCTTCATTTGAAACCAAGAGGGAATACCATGATGAGGACACTTAGCAATTCATTGAATCATTCACATGCTTCATATAAAGATTCTCTTTCGTATTGTTGGTAGGAGATAAAGTCATTCCTAAGCTTGACATTCTTTGTTGGTGGGAAGTATTTCATCAAGAATTTTTCTGCCAAACCATTCCAAATTGTAATGGAATCAGGTGGCAAAGAGTTTAGCCAAGCTCAAGTACGGTCGTAAAGAGTAAGGGAACAATCTAAAACTAAAGGCCTCATTAGTCACACCACTAAATTTAAATGAATCTACAACTTCAATAAACAAAATAAGATGAATATGAGGATCCTTTGTTGGAAATCTGTTGAATTGTCTAATTGTTTGTAGCATTTGAAACATCACTAGATTTAACTCAAACTGATTAGCTTAAATGTTTGGCCTTGTAATACTTGGATTTAGCCCTTTCAACGTAGGTATTGCATATTCATTCATAACTCTATCTTTATCATTCATTAAAAACATTTGATTGTTCAAGTTTAGCTCATTACTGTTTATGTCTAATGGATTTGTCATTTTTTTCTCTTGGGTGACAACTTGTTGTTTTCTTATTGACTTTAATGTACATTGAATTTTGAGATCTAAATGCAAGATTTCTCTCTTACAAACTCTACTCATGCAATAGACTCAAATGTATTTCTAAAATCACTAAAAGAGATGTCTAAATTCAAACTGAATAAAAATTAAAAATAAATAACTAAATAAAAAAATTAAATAAGTAAAGAAAATTAACTAAAATAACTAACTAACTAACTAACTATATAACTAAAAAAAATTTAAATTAAAAATATAATTATGAAAAATAAATAAAATAAAATAATTAATTTATAATATTTATAATCCCCGGTCACAGTGCCAAAAACTTGATCGCCACACAAATTGTATATGCAAGTATACGTATCGTAACAAGTAATATAATGATAAGAAAAGATCGTTTCCACGGATATTATTTTATCATAAACTAATTTTTAAAACTAAAAAAAATAAAAATCAATTTTTTTGTGTTTTTATATTTTAAGGAAGCAAAATTAAAATAACTAAAAGTAAATGACAATAATTAATTAGATCATATTTGGTAACTAAAAGGATATATAAAAAAATATCTAGGAATATTTAATCTCTCAATTTTCTAATCGTTAAAATCCCCCAAATATAATTATCAATCAATTAATTACATGACCAATTGAATTTAACCTAGCATGTATTATTCACTCTAAACTACACACCATGTATTAATTAATTTAATCACTCTCATGCCAATTAAATTGTATATTACTTATTAAGTTCATCAATTATGGATCACATACATAAGAATCATACATCTCTGTCTAGAAACTATGCATGTTATTTAATCAAGACAAAAATTAAATAATTCTCTCAAATCTATTTAATTGACTTTATAGATAAATCGTTGACCAAACAATTAATAACATAAAAATCAAATTAAATAATATAATTAAATTAAAATAATAATTGGTAAATCAGAGAGCGACACGTGTCAGGGGAAACTGGTATGAGTTAACGCATGCTATGTTAGCGTCACGCCGCACATTGTGATTCGCGGATGCAGATGGCATGGTGGGTTGGTGGATCGCAGGGAGCAATCACGTGACGACATGTGGTAGGGTTGTTTGATCGTGCTCCGAACTCGGATTGAATTTCGTGCCGACACATGGCATGCGGTTCGTCACTCCTTGTACGCGGCTATATACAATTTGTTGTCCCTGCTTGCGTGGCGTTTGCGTGGCGTACCCAATCAACTTCTCTGCTTGCGTGACAGCTTTTGATTGATCCTAAGTTAAAAATCCACAAAAAAATCATAAAAATCCCAAAAAAAATTAAAAATTATATTTTCACCCATTTTCACCAAAAAATTATATTTTAATATTTTTAACTTCAAAAATATTATTTATTAAATAAAAGAAGTAAATATTAAATAAAAAATTTCGTTAATGACTACTTTTATAGTCATTAGTGTCTTCATTCGTAACCCGTGCTCTTGGTCAGCCTTAAGGATAAGGAGTCGCCATGCCCATAGGGATGAGCTGACCGGCAGGTATAGTATTCCGTGTCACGTTGTAACTTATGCACAAACAGTGGGTTGTGGGGATTTTATGCTGTGAAACCTGGCAGATTTTGGTTGTTAGAGGGTATCATTACATATATTCTGGTTAGAAACTTGGTAAAAAATTGATACATCTTGGCTTGCTGGAAAATTTTAAATATGCCTCAAATTATTTGAATATCTGATGTATTGGGCTATGTGGAGCCTGTTTAATCTTTTGTTTGAAGTCTGAGTATTTTAATTTTTCTTCCCTGTTATATTCATTGCAAAGTTAGAGAAGTAAATTACTACTTTTGTGACGTGTTGAATTTTTGCAGTCCCTAGTGAAAGGACTTGAAAAATCTGGGGATCATCATGAAGGTGACTCTGACTGTGCTGACGTTATTGCAGCTCAGGTAATGTAGAGATGCATTTCTCTTTGCTCTGAAATTCCACAGATGTATAAACTTGTGTACTGTTTCATTTTTCATAGTTCCTGCTTTACTGTCTTTTAGGTCCGACGTTTGGCAGCTGAGATTCGACAATTAGCCTCAGCACGGCAGATAAATGTCATGAATGGAAGTGATGGCCATGGTACCTCTTTGCAAACATTTAGATAAATACTTAATGGTTAATGTCTATACAATCCCTGTAATTCTTCAAAGTTACATATATTTTTAGTTTTCTATCTTTTAAGGTATATACTTAAGAGTCCTGTAATTTATCAAAAGGTATATTTTAGTTCTATATCTTTTAAGGTATGTATTTAGGGTCTTCTAATTATTTAAAAGTTTCAATCAAGTACAAATAGTATTTTTCTTAAAAGGGTACATTTGGAATTTTGAAAAATAATATCTAAAAATTCGAAAAAATTCATAAATTTGAAAAAAACTGAAATGTAAAAAAAAATTTAATTTATATTTGAATTGAAAAAATTGAAAAAAAAATGTATATCAATTTTTTTTGTGTGTTTAAAATTTGTTATTTTTTCCATTTTAAAAAAAATAAATTCTGCATTTAAAAAAAATTAGGAATTTTTTTCCATTTATCATTTTAGTTTTAAGTCAAATTTTTAGTACTCATTTTTAAAAATAATTATTACCTTTTGTATTTTATTTTCAAAATTCTTAATTTACCTTTGAAAAGAAAAGACATTTTGGAATTTATTGTAATTTTTAAGGAATTAGAGGACTCTAGATGTATATATTAAAAGATAAAGGATTAAAATGTACATTTTGATGAATTACAGGATTCTTAAAAAGTTGTAGGTATATACCTTAAAAGATAGAAAATTAAAGTATATATTTTTATTAATTAAATGACTTGTAAAAACCTTAACCCAATACTTCATGTTGTGAGTATTATCACTTTTCTTTTTCTTCCCTCTGGTACTGCATTTTTTTTTCATCCTCTTTTAAGTTTGATGGAGACATATTATTGTCATTGACTCTTACCTTTTCTTGGTAGGTAATGTAACTTCACTAATGGCTCCAGCTGCTGCGCTGGGCGCATTAGGTTATGCCTACATGTGGTGGAAGGTAAGTAATAATGCACTTTTTATTGCAATTTGATTTATCTGTTTTTTTGTATGTTAATAATTTCTTCTTTTAGTGGATTGATTGTTCAATTTCCTTTTGATTATAATTCATTATTGTTCTTGCAAGCTTTTTAAATTCATGCAACAATACTTATTGCTTGATAGAGAATAACTTCTCCTTTTTTAAATTTTAGGGCCTTTCATTCTCGGATCTGATGTACGTAACAAAGCGTAACATGGCTAATGCTGTTTCAAATTTGACAAAACATCTGGAGAATGTCTCAGATGCGCTTGTTGTAAGTGGTTGCTGAGGCTTATATTTCTTTCATGTGTTCTAATATTTGAATATTGAAATTTGTTGATGTTGATGACATGATTTAAGATCCTGCTTGTTAAAAAATAAAATATTCTAGTTTAGTTTCTTTACATCTTTAGGTGATTAGGGTTTATTGAGTTATTAGAATTCTATAAATACCAATGTACTCTCTCAATAATATCAATGAAACCAATGCCTTTTCGGTATTCTTATTTTACTCTCCACCATGTTTGATTTCTCAACATGTTACTTATTAGAACAATGTTTTTTTATCCTACTCTTAAAATGCTGTTTGTCATATTTGTTGAGCCCTTAGCCGTCTTTGAGCCTCTTCTCTCCCCTTTATGCTGTGTTTGGTTGAAAGGAATGAAAATGAATCAGAATTAATTCCTTCCATTTGTGTGTTTAGTTGGGCTAAAAAATGAGTCCGGAATGGAATCGATTCTTTCTCCCTCCTTTAGGAATCATGATTCTATTCCCATCTCAATTTTTTTTTTTCAATTTTACCTCACCTCAAATATAACCCTAAACCCAAAATCCCAAAACCCTAAATCCTAAATCCCAAATCCCAAATCCCAAAACCCAAAACCCAAAACCCAAAACCCAAAACCCTAAACCCAAATCCCAAAATCCAAAACCCAAAATCCCAAAATCCTAAAATCCTAAACCCTAAACCCTAAATCCCAAAACCCTAAAACCCAAATCTTAAAACCCTAAACCTTAAATCCTAAACCCTAAATCCCAAATCCTAAAACCTAAATCCTAAATCCTAAATCCAAAATCCTAAAACCCTAAACCCTATTTAGAAAAAAAATAATTTTAACCCTAAACCTTAACCCACAAATATAACCCTAAACCTTAAATCTTAAATCTCAAACCTCAAAACCCTAAATCCTATTTAGAAAAATAATAATTTTAATAATATATATATTTTTAAGTAATAATTATTTAAATAAATAATGATTTCAATAATGTATTTTGTCTGACGAAAAAATAATAATTAAATGATATTATTTAAACTTTATTAAATATAGGAGTATTAAGGTAATTTACAATTTTTTCCATTCCATTCCAGTGGCAAACCAAACACTGTAATATTGATTTTTTATTTGATTCCAGTAGTCAAATCAAACAACATTGTTTCCTTTCCATTCCATTTCATTCTGATTCCGATTCTGATTCCGATTCCATTCTACGAACCAAATGACACCTTAGTGTCATTTGGTTTTTGTTTTCCCAAAAAAAAAAATAAAGAAGGTAGAAAAAAGAAAGAAATTGCAAAAGAAGAAACTTCCTTTTCCGTCCATAACCAAACCCCCAAATAGCCACCATTGATGCAAGTCTGGAGCAGCTGCCACCGTGGCCGTTCAATTCTCCCAACATCATCTCGTTAGTTATCTGTTCAAGTTGCCGCTGTTAAAAACTAGAGATTTCTCTCCTGTCATTTTCGCTGAGGTTGTGGTATATGATCATCAGATCTCATTGTAAGCGAGCAAAGGGTGAATTGGGTTTTTGGTAAAGATCCTTTTTCAATAGTTTTTCTAATGATCAAACGGATAAAACTATCCTTTCCCTATTTCAAATTGCAGTTTCGAACCACAACTACTACCATTTGATATAAAAAGAGTTTATTCTATTGGTGGATTTGCTTCTAGTCTTTAGTCATTTTCAATGATTGTTGTTAATCCATATAGGTTAAATTGCTTTATATCTTTTGATTAAATTCATGAACAGCTTCTAATTATGTCTGCAATCTTTTCTGAACAGAAAACAAAGAAGCACTTGACACAGAGGATCCAGAACTTGGACGATAAAATGTTGGAGCAGAATGAACTGTCAAGGTCAATAAAGGAAGATGTATGTTATTTGGATTCTTTGAGATTGAACTTGCTTTGTACAGACATCATGATTACATTACCTGATTTTCATTTTTTTGGGTTATATATGACGGTTACCCAAGTCAAAAACTTGGATGTAGTCAACTGAATTTATAAAGTAAATCTGTTACTTGCTTCTAATTTTGGCTATGGATTAAAGATCATAACTCACTTGTAATTTTCTTTTGCAGACGGGAATAAAACCTGTATTTTGCATGTTCCTTTGAACATCTTTTGCATATTTTGAAGTCGTTATTTATTCATTTATTTGTGTCCTTGTGTTCTGTGCCATGTTTTTCTTTTTAATATGATCACAACGTCTGAACCAGGTTGCTGGTGTCCACCATTCTATTTCTACCATTGACGTGGATCTGAATAAATTGCAAGACCTGGTTTTTGGTTTGGTGAGTTATAAATGACTTCATATTTCTTATAACCCAGGCTCAACAGAAAGAAAGTATCTTGTTTCTCATAGTTATGTGGGTACTGTCACCTAACTTTATTGTTATGACTACTTTTAGCTGTATTTTTGTTCACTTAATATATTTCAACTTTGTCACCTTATTTATTTCTTACTTTATATTTTGGAAAACGTGAATCGGGCAGGGGAGGTGGAAGAAATGGTTGGTTTGGTATTTGGTTCTAATTCTTTTATTAGCAGAGATAAATTCTTGGGAGGTTCTTTTTTGGTCTCTTTCTTGATTGATATTGACTTCTATTATTTTTCCTTTGCCATTTTACAGGATGGGAAGATGCGTTCATTGGAAGACAAGCAGGTGAAGCAGCTCCCCCCATTCTTTATTTGAAATTTGAACCATATTTTAGTTAGAAGGAACTGTTGTGTACTTGTGCCACTTCAATTAAAATTTCCCGCATTTCATTTAATCCTCACATGCAAGGAGTTGAAAGGATATAATGAATGGGAATGTTGGCTGACTTCCATGTTTTATTCTATATATGTTTAGAAAAACGTGCATGTATTTGTGAACCTGATACTTCTTATTCACTGCTAATGCTTTGAATATGACCAAGTTCCCTGAACCTGCTGTTTACTTGGTCATTGGTTATTAAATATGATTGTCATATTCTAATTTCAAGTTTATCAGTTCTAGAAGGTGCATTAGCTTTAAATGCCCAGATAAATGTTCATGCTTATGCACAGATGGTAATACTTATAGCATAAGTTCTTGATTGGTGCAGTGCTTCTAGCACTATCTCTTCTTTCTACTTGTAGCCGTTGATTAAAAAAATGAAGCTGAATTGAAATTGCTCATATTGTGTCATGTGATAAGTTGGAAAATGCTTGATTTTTGTAATTGTGTAACCCCAGTTGTTTAAGACTTGTGGGAACTCATTATCATTCTAATACTTTCATCTCCTCTTTCTCTATCGAAAATTGTTATTGACTTGTTTTTGTCCTGACAGATTCTTGCAAATCATGGTATATTTTACCTGTGCAACTTTATCAATGGAAATAAAGTGAAAATGCCTGAAGCTCTGCAGGTTTGCTAACGTTCTGTACAATTAGCGTTTTGGTGACTTTTGAAGTTCATATCTCACTCATCTGCATCCTGAACTGTTCTTAATTTAAATTAAATTAAGACATAATAAAAGTCAATTCCAGTTTGCATGGTTTTTCTCATAGTAGTAGGGGATCTTTTATTCTTGTACATGCCCAATTGACTCCCTTTAGTATTTTCTGGATAATAATGAATTTTTTCCGTATTTAAATTACAAATGTGAATGGGAAAAATTAACCATCTACTCACATTGCAGGAGCAACTTAAACTTCCAGGAAAGTCACGTGGTTTACTCACACATCAAGAAACTCCAAGTTTAATGGTATTTTCTGAGCTTGTCCACCTTGCTGAAAAAGAGCTGCAAAGATATTATTGTTAGTAGGGATTCATATGTATGCTTGGATATAAAGATTTATTTGTCTAATTTGTGAATGCTGGGATTTTATTTAAAGTCAGTGACTTAACCTCTTCTTTGATAAAAGCTGAAAACGGAAATCTGTTAAAAATTTAAAAATGGAAAATTCTAAAGGCTAGATGAGTAATCAGTGTCTACTGCTCTTTAATCTCACTCCTTTTCATTTTCTAAAAGAACGTTTCTTATTTTCTCTGTGATGCTGGCATATTTTCCATTTCCTCTGTCAATTGGTCCAACTCTTGGACCTCCTTGGCAGTCCAGTGGCCCCTATTATTGAAATATGTATATTCTACATTCCTTCCCAATTATAGAGCTTTTATTGTTATTGGTTGCTTTTAAGGGCACTATGGAACATTGTAGGCTTTCAACCTTTGAATAGGGCTGCTGTGATACTTTCATGAGGTTGTGGTTGATGTTACAATTTAATTGTTAATTGGTGTCATCGTTTTGTAGCAGGGTCTCAAGGATATTGCTGATTCATTGTCTGGTGGGATCACCAAGTCAGCAAGTGATGTAGTTGTTCAAAACGGTATCAACAAATTTGAAGATCCACCACGAAACCTGCTGAGGTTAAAACCAAAACCTTTAATTTAGGATTACATCTCTTCAGAATTGTGCATTGAATGATTCTTATTAGTGTACCTGGTTTGGGTTGCAAAAATTTTCCAGGAAAAAACAACAGATGCATTAATAGGCCATCTCGCGATATGTTGTCTAAAAATATTGACAAACCTGAGTTTCTAGAAATGCTCGAATTACTGTTGGATATTCATTTTTAATTCTCTTCATTTGGCTAGAGTATGTGTTATCCTTACTCAAGTTGACATATGCAGGTCCGTATCAACAAGGTGTTAGTGACAAAAGTCAAAGGTCGGTTGCTTCTCATGTATTTTTGTTCAATGGTAATTTGGTTTGATTGTTCAACTTTGGTGTATTCAGATCAGTTACCATTCAGATATCTGGTCTGAATTTTTTTCTGCGAGAGGATGAAGATGATTTACCTTGGAAAGCTCATCTTGTCAACTTCAAATAAAATAACAGTATACTAGAACTGAACTACTTTTAGACCGCCATAGCAAACTAATTGCATGTTTCATTCACTATAAAATCCTCTCTTTTGGTTTGTTTTCTTCTACTTGGCCAAAATATGTTAAGTTTTTTCTTTTCCCACTATTAATACTAACTGAATATGACCGTATATGTGATTTACTGATATCCGGGTGGTACATAATCGAATTAACTTTAAAATAATATGTCAATTATATGTAACATATACATATGTTATATGTACTTATTGCACATAAATGAAAGTACATAATGTACCCTATAATTTTTTATTTTATTATGGATTTTTAACACATGATCAACTTTGCTTTTAACGAAGGGTGTTTGTAGAATGTTTCTTCCTATCTTTAGAATATTAACAATTTTTTTTCTTCATTTTTTCAGTTCTTAAATACTGTGTTTTATTATTTTATTTTATTTTACTCATTTTACCTTCTTTTTTCTTTCAGTTATTTTTACACTTTCGTCAACTTCTATTAATACAAATGCCAGTGATAGTTGGAAATGGTTTTTTTTTTAAACGAGACATGAATGAAGTTTCTTTTCATCGTCAAATTAAAAGGTAAGAAGCTGGAGAAATTGTAAAATGACTAGATTGAAGAAGAGATAAAATGAGTCAAAAAATATTAAAATATGTATTTAATGACTCAAAAATGGTGAGAAAAATGGTTAATGTTTCAAGTGTAGGATGAGATGAAAATATCACCAATATTCTTCATTTAAAGTATATGTGTTGGTCAAGTGTAAAAAATTCTTTATAAAATGAAAATTATTTTAAGTTTTATTTTTTTATTAATTAAGTAATATAAATAAATTATTAATAATTAAAATATTAATATTTTTTATATTCCTATTACTTATATTAGTTTGAATTTGGACGATGGCGACCAACATTTGTTTCATTCAGTTAATGACAACAACCTCTTTCTTACAGTTTGCACCTGAAGTCTTGAACATATCAATAACCATTACTTAATATAGGGGAATGGAATTGCCCATTTCCACCAAACAGTGGCAATGTGCTATCCTTCATAAAAACCAATCGCCAATTAATTTGTCTGCTGTAAGAGGATCTTACTTACGTGGAAATCTCTAATTGGTTAATAGATTTTAGGAAAAAATGTAATGATTTTTTTAAAAAATGTTATTTAGTTTATAACTTTAAAAATATATTTATTAGTTTTTTTATTTATAAAAAAATATATTCACCTATAAAAGTGTTTTTAATCTTTTGATTAAAATATCTTTTATAATTTTATTTTTTAAAAAATAAATTCAAACTTTACTAAAGTAATAAATTTTAAGGAAAAATGTTATGATTATTTTTTTTTGAATAAAAATATTATTTAATATTATAATTTTAAAAATATATTTATTAATCTTTTTATTTATAAGAATATGCTAATATATTATTTTACTTAAAAAATGGTTCATTAATCTTATGATTAAAGTACCTTTTATAATTTTATTTTTTAAAAAATAAATTTAAAATTATTAAATATTTTTTATATTATTTTTATAATTAAAAATTAAATATTATTATTTTTAAATTAAGAGATTAAATAATATATATATATATATATATATATAAGTTACATTCCATCTTAAATTTTAATAACATAGCGAGTTGGAGAATCACTACTTTACTAAGGAAATGTCATTTTCTTAAAATAATAAATAAATAAAATAATACCAAGGACATGACCTTAAGAGTTGCGTTTCATCTAAACAATTAAAATTTTGACTAAAAAATTGAATTAAATTAAATATTATAATAAGTAATTGAAAGTTTATAAAATATTAACTTAATTAACTTAGAGGGAATAAATAAATTATTTTTAATTTTTATTAATTTATAATTTAATAACTTAATTAAAACAGTTATGTATGTAATAGCATGTAAAAATAAAATACAAAAATGAAAGAATAACACGTGGTATTTTTAAGTGGAAACAACTTAGGCTACAACCATAATCTAAAAGAAAAATAATCGATCCAATAGACCACCTAACTTTCTACTATAAAAAACAAATATTCAAGTACAAACTCGGTTTTATGTTATCTTCCCTATGATACTTTCCCAATGTTCTTTATTTACGAGTCATTGTTTTGTTTTCATAATTTCTAATATTAGCATGAGCGGTTTTCATACCATCATTTCAATAAGCTTCTCACCAATTAGATACGTTCACGAATCAATTGCAAAAGAGTTAACACAAAACATACGTGTGTATTATAGAACAAAATTAATAATGACTAATCTTAACTAAATGATTCAAAATATATGTCACTTAAATCCAATCAACTAGCAAATCCTATAGTAAAAAGATTAATCACAAGTTCAATAAAAATAACTTCTTTAAATATTAATAATTAAATCAAATAATTATGATATGACACAATTATTTTATTTAACAATTCAAGAACAAGTTATAAGAATATATGATCAAAATATCATAAATTAATTAGGCTTATTAAGCAATCAAACATAACTATCAATGTTTGATAGACTAACTAGATAAAAAAAATCTAAATAATTATAATATTATATTTGCAAAACAATAGAGAGATTAAAAAGAAGAGAATAATACTCTCCTGTGATTCTTTGAAACAATGAGTAATGAGTTTTATTCATAATAAAAATTAAAATCTCTAATCCTATGTAATTGATAAATATTTTTTTATTACAAATATGATTAGTAATATTCATTAATAAAGAATACTCATATTTAAAGAATAGTTCTTTTAAAGTAGACTCATTAATGAAGAAAACTCTTATTTAAATAAGAGTTCTTTTAAAGTAAACTCATTAATTAAGAAGATTTTTATTT
This sequence comes from Hippophae tibetana, assembly GCA_037013495.1. Lineage (NCBI taxonomy): Eukaryota > Viridiplantae > Streptophyta > Magnoliopsida > Rosales > Elaeagnaceae > Hippophae > Hippophae tibetana. Next base: position 24,170,530 of record CM072805.1, on the reverse strand, counting down.
AAAAAATATTTCTTTCAAAGTAGACTCATTAATCAAGAAAACTTATATTTAAAAAAAAGTTCTTTTAAAATATATTTTAGGCTATTACTTAGCCTATAATTTAGGCTATATCTTATCTAATATTTTATCATATATTTTATTATATATTTTAATATAAATATTTTAGCACAAAAAATAAGTTTAGTGAATATGTGTTATTAAATACATGAGTGTAATTTTATGTGTTATAATTATAACATATATATTTAAAATACGATTATTTGAAATTTTAATATTTTTTTGAATTTACTTGATTTGATAATAAATTTAAAAACAAGTTAATATGTAAATATTTTATTCATAAAAATAATCAATATTTATAATTTTTACTATATTTATAATCCTTATAATATTAATACTGAAATAATTCGTCTTAGTTAAAAAAAATTTAAAAGGAAAATCTTGATAGCCACTAACATTGAAACTTGAAGTGTTCCAGACATGTGATCGATTGATTGAGTACTGACTCATGTGGTCAATCGAAACTCGAAGGACTTCAGCTTGCCGATCAAACAACATGTTCAAAATCAAACGCATGCTTATTTTGAACTCCTCCTAGATTAAAACCACACATTATCTAGGAATTTTGACAGATAACTTGAATTGACACCTCTATGTCAACTTACACATTCTCCCTCGTCTGTGACTCTCACCATGTCAATATTAATTGATCTGGATCATTAGTTAAATTGGTTCAAGATCTGCAAATAATTCATCTTCATATTAGAAAAACACAAGAAAACAAAGGGTGAACCTTCATGTATTTAATTGATGTGAAGATTAGACTAACTTGTGGTAAAACGTTTTTTTATTGCAACTTAAAATATACCATATTTAAGTAATTTTTTTATTATCATATAATATCCTAACTTCTCATTTAATACCCTATTTAGGAATCAATTGATAAGGCATATAATATTACTTTTTTAGGGATCGAAAGAAGTAATCAATGACATCTAATTTCTAGGTGACGTGGCTAGTTAATGGTTTTGAAAAAAAAAAGTTCTGTACGAGTAAGGTTATATAAATGTGATAAACTTTAAAAAATTTAAAAATATAAGATTGATAATTATATTAAAATAACTATGTAACTAAATGCATCTATATCCGTGTATAATAATAATTGAGATATTTTTTTTTTGGAAAAATCGAGTATATTTTTCCTATTTTAAGTAGTTATTTTTTACTTATGATTTAAATGAATAGAATTCAAACTAACTAGACAAAATAATGTTATTGAAAATATAATACTAAAACAAATATTGAAGTAGAAATATTAAAAAAGAAAAATAAAAAACACCAGAAATTGAACGAGATTCGGTATAAATGTTACCTAAGTCCTCGGGCGTCGTTAACTGCTTTTACTATCTCTAACTAGATGAACTCCAAAATTATAACTAATTGTACAAAATTGAGTTAATTAATTACCCTTATAAAAGAGAAAAAAATTTACAAATTTTGAAATGTTTACAAATAGTGGAGGAGGGCTTTATTTATAGTCCAAAATACGACAACCATCATCATTCCTAAACAATGTGAGACTTTTCAAATTTTCTCACTAATGAGCTATACAACAAATCTCTACCTTAGCTACTTAGTGATTCTCAAATGATTTCTTCAATCACTATATCAACGACGAGAGTACCAATTCAAATTTACAGGATGTTAATCAAGTCCAGACAATGTTTGAACTTGATTCCCGTTACCACCTTGATCATCATATCTACGGGATTCTCTATAGTACTGATCTTCTAAACTAGTGCTCCACCTTTTTCAATAATCTCTCTCACGAAATGATAACGAACATCAATGTTCTTTATACGTGTATGGTAGACTTGGTTCTTTGCTAAATGAATAGTACTTTGACTGTCACAAAATACCTTAATATGTTTTTGACTAACTTTCAAGTCTTCAAGAAAACCTCATAACCAAATAGCTTCCTTCACAACCTCTGTAAGTGCCATATACTCTGCCTCTGTAGTAGACAAAGCAACTGTGGACTACAAGGTAGACTTCCAACTAACTGGAGCTCCAGCAAGAGTAAACACATAACCAGTAGTTGACCGACACTTATCTAAATCTCCTACATAGTTGGAATCACAATATCCGACTACACATTGACCAACGATATTATCCTGCTGAAATACTAAACCAACATCTATAGTATTTAGAATATACCGTATAATCTATTTCACAACCAACCAATGTCTTTTATCAGGATCATGCATATACTTGTTTACAGTACCAACCGCATGTGAAATGTTAGGTCTTATACACACCATTGCATACATCAAGCTACCAACTGCATTTGCATATGGTACCTTTGCCATGTATTCTCATTCTACATCATTCTTAGGAGATAATTGCACACTAAGCTTGAAATGAGGAACAAATGGAGTACTTACAGATTTTGTCTATTTATTCAAACCAAAACATTGTAATACCTTCTTCAAATATTGACTCTGGGTCAAACTAAGCTTCCCCTTCCTTCTATCTCTACTTATCTCTATGCCGAGAATCTCTTTGGCTTCTCCTAGATCTTTCATCTCGAACTCCTAATTTAGTTGAGCCTTCAACTTCTTAATTTCTACTTGGCTCTTCAATGTAATCAACATATCATCGACATACAATAGAAGATAGATGAAAGACTCATCTTATAGCTTGCGAAAATACACACAATGATCGTGTGTGTTTTTGGTGTACTTCTGTTGTAACATAAACTGATCAAATCGTTTATACCACTATCTTAGAGATTGCTTCAATCCATATAATGATTTTTTCAACTTACAAACCCAATTCTCTTTACCAGCAACATTAAATTCTTCTGGGTGAGACATATATATTTCCTCTTCTAAGTCGTTGTGTAGAAACGCAGTTTTTTATCAAGTTGAACTAGTTCCAAATCCAACTGTGCTACCAAGGCCAACAAAATTCTAATGAAGGAATGTTTTACAACTGGAGAAAATACCTCATTATAATCAATTCCCTCCTTCTGAGCAGAGCCCTTAGCCACCAACCTTGCCTTGTAACGAACACTATCTTTGTTAGGAAATTTTTCTTTCTTTACAAACACTCATTTGCAACCAATTGCCTTCTTACCCTTAGGTAGTTGTGTCAACTTCTTATTCTTCTAAAGAGACAGAAGTTCTTCGTCCATGGATTCCTTCCATATTTCAACTTTAGGGCTTCTGATTGCTTCTTTATATATGGAAGGAACATCATCATGCACAATTGAAAGTGCACAGGCTACCGTATTCTTAAACTGAGCATGTAGGTCTTCAAAATCGTTGTATCGAGCGAGCACCTTGATATTTTGTCGTCGTGGCCTATCAACTGCAGTTTCTTCCTGTTGTTGTGGATTTTCTTAGGTTAAAACCTCTTCATCTGATTCATTGTCTGTCAATGGAGGATCAACTTCTGTCTTATCTTCACTAATTGAAATAACAATTCTGCTTTCAAACTCCACCTACTTTGGAGTTTGCTCCACCTGCTCTAAAGTTCTATCAATCTTCTCAGTTTCCTTTCTCAATAAGCCAGATTCATCAAAGGTAACATCTCTACTAAATATTATTTTTTTCGTTTCAAGGCACCATAATCGATATCCTTTAGAATTAGAAAGGATAAAAAAAAAATAGCTTTCTTGGCTCTTGGATCCAACTTTGATTCCATTACATGGTAGTATTCAATAGAACCAAACACATGTAAGAAATCATAATCTCTAGCAAGTTTTCCAAACCATACCTCCATAGGAATTTTGCCTTCAAGAGCAAACGATGGTAGACGGTTGGCGAGATGACATGCATATGTCACAACCTCAACTCAATACTGCTTGCCTAACCCAACATTTGACAACATACATCGAATCTTCTCTAGTAAAGTTTGGTTCATACGTTCTACAACTCCTTTCCGTTTTAGTGTTTTTCAAATAGTGAAGTGTCGTACTATCCCTTCTTCTTCACAAACTTTCATAAATGGATTGTTTGTGTACTCAGTGCCATTATCAGACCTCAGACGCTTGATCTTTCTACCAGTCTGAGTCTCGATCATCTTCTTCCACTTGAGAAAAATTCTCAACACTTCATTTTTCTTCTTCATGAGATACACTCAAACTCTTTTGGAGAAGTCATCAACGAAAGTGACATAATAATGTTTACCACTCATGGATGGAGTTCTTTTTGGCCCCTATACATCAGTATAAATGTAATCCAAAATGCCCTTTGTATTATGGAGAGGAGTGCCAAAACTTACTCTTTTCTGCTTCCCCAATACACAATGCTCACAAAATTCTAACTTTTTTGTTCTCGCACCTTTTAACAGGCTTTGCTTTACCAGAATTTGTAAAGCTTTTTCACCAGCATGTCCTAAATGCATGTGCCACAACTTGGTAGTTTCTGAATATCTTTCTTCCTCTGAAATTACTGTTGATGCTATCCCAATAATCGTACTACTAAGGTAGTACTAAAAGTTGTTCTTTTGAGCACCTTTCATCGCCACAAGTGCTCTAAAAGTAACCTTCAATACCCCCAATTTGTATGGTCACAATAAAGCCTTTTGATTCTAAGACTCCCACAACAATGAGATTCTTCTTCATATCTGTAACATAATGAATATCTGTCAATACCCTGGTTGAATCATCTTGATTCTTCAAACAAATTGTACCGATCCCCAAAAATTTGCATGGATAATCATTACCCATGAAAATAACTCCACCGTCTAGTTCTTCAAAGTTAAAGAACCACTCCTTATTAGGAGACATATGGAAGGTACACACTGAATCCAAAATCCAATCACCAGGATGGGATGCTGTTGATAAACCAACCAATGCAAAATCTAAATTTAAATTACTTTCAGCTACACATGCATCAGACAACACAACTTTTCCTTTCTTCTGTAGCTTTGGACATTTTTTCTTCCAATGACTTTTTTCATGACAAAAGGCACATTCATCTTTACCAAGCCTTTCTTTTAACAAAGATCTACCTCTCCTTCATTTCTGTTATGTTTGTAGACGTCCTCTTATAGATAGTGTCTCTGCTGCTTCATTCCTACTTTCTTTTTTATCTTTCTTTCTAATTTCATAACTATATAAAACAATACAAACATCCTTAAAAGAAATTTTATCTTTCCCAATGAGTAAGCTCGTAATAAGTTGATCAAACTCATCAGGAATGAAAGCTAATAATATCAAGGCTAAATATCCATCTTTAAAAGTTTCATCTATATTTAACAAATCAGCTACTAATCAATTAAAAGTGGTAATGTGGTCGTTTATTGTGGTACCTATAAGGTATTCAAAATAGAACAGCTTCTTCTTCAAATAGAGCCGATTTTGTCTGCTCTTCTTCATGAACTTGTTCTCCAATGTCTTCCACAACTTACTTGTGGATGTCTCCTTCATGAATATGTACTTTTGTTCTCTTAAGAGACATGAACGAATTGTACCACATGTCAATCGGTTGATATTTTTTCACTTGATTTCATCTGCTCCATTTGGTTTCTCTTCTTCAATGGCGATATCTAGACCTTGTTGAAACAAAGCATCAAGAATTTCGCCTTGCCACATGCCAAAATGACCAGTTCCATTAAACTTATCCACCTCAAACCTTGCATTCATCACCATAATTTTGCCTGACGTGGATGCTTGACCTTTGTTTGAAAGACATTTTTCTTCAACCATTTCTTCAAATTATAACAACTAGTCATTATATTCCAATAGCAAACAAACAGAATACAAAAAAATGCCTAGGTAGCCATCAAGTATATTTTTTCTATTATAAGTAGTTACTATTCACTTATGATTTAAATGAATAGAACTCATACTAACCTGACAAAATAATACTATTGAAAATATAATATTAAAGTAAACTAAAACAGATATTGAAGCATAAATATTAAAATAGAAAAATAAAAAACATCAAAAATTTAACGAGGTTTGATATAAATGTTACCTAGATCTTCGGGCATCGTTGATTACTTCCACTATCTCCAAATTGATGAACTCTAAAATTACAACTAATTAGACAAAATTGAGCTAATCAATATACCCTTAAAAAAAGATTTACAAATTTTAGGATATTTACAAATGATGGAGAAAAACTTTATTTATAACCCAAAATACAACACTCATCTTCGTTCCTAACCAACTTTTCAAATTTACTCACTAAAGAGCTATGGAACAATTTTTCATCTCATCCATAATTAGATATATATAAAAGTTAACTCATTATTATGATTTTAATGGTGTAAATATGTTCTTATTGAGTTGCTTTTAAGGTGATGTAAGCCAAGTAAGATTATATCGTGATGTTGCAACGAGAGCGCATGGTATGAAGTGATGTTTAGTGTTGTTGAGATTTGTACTTTGGACTTTATTTATTTATTTATTTGTGCCTTCATAGTGCAACAAATATGATTTTCTTATTTTCCTATTACTTTGTTTCATGTTATAAGTAACACTGAAATTGTTTAGCAGCTCAATAATGAAAACACATCACGTTCTTGAAAATGATAGCTAGAGAAATTCATGAATGTGTGTGTGTGTGGAGACGAAATAGATGGAATTCAAGAAAACTTCCTACAATTTTATAACGTTGATTATGTTTAGTACACAATAATAAAACCCATAAATTCCTTAAATCTCAGCTTGTTCATGCTACCTTTCCCTATCATATATATATATATATAGAAAGTAAAACAACAAAATACAAAAAATATGGATAATCCCATTTAAGACTTTGTTCATATTTCTTTGATAACATGAAAAAAGTGGGTTTCTCTTTTTCTTGGTTTGCTAAATTCGGTCTCTCTAAGGAACATACTAACAAGGTTTTCCAACATGGCAGTGAAGGGTCCCAGCGAATCGTACAAGTTGAGGAGCGAATTGGCCTGCTTTGTATTTGATCATTCCTTCTCTTACCATTGGCTTTTCTTTTAGGTCTGGCCCTGATTCTTTGAAGAATGCTCCATTCAATAACAAATCTCCTTCTGATCTCCATTGCCAATTCATCCATTCCTCCTCATTATCATGTTCTCTCTTGGTCACCTTCAATATTGTTTAGTATGTGATCAACAAAATTAATTTTAAAATTAAAAATAAAAATAATAAACAAGTATTTATTATAATTAATTAATGGTTGGGTGATAAATAAAATCATTTAGTTAGATCAAAATGATAAGTTTAATTATTTTATTATTTTTTATAGTAATTTATTCATTTTGTTTTGAAGAAGTGACAACACAATATACAAATGACCAATTATTTTATTTTATTTTTATTTATTTATTATATTTTTAATTGTTATTAAGATATGATTTTTGTATATTATCTTTAATAATAAATAACAATGACAGTAAAATTGATAAAATAAAAAAAATAAAAAAATTTAAAATTTGATTATTTGTGATCTTTGTGTTATTATATTTTATAACAAATAAACTAAATTACTACAAAAAAAAATGAACTAAATACTTTAACTTCATTATTTACCTCTTTACATGCTGTATTTCTAGGAGCCAAGAACCTGTTACCTTGACTGAGGATAGTGGGGTTACTACTACCACCAATGGCATACATACCCCAACCAATGTATTCATTGTTCACAATATGGAAGAATCCCCATCTACACCTTGGCATCCTTTGAACCAATCCTTTACCAAACCGATTGAAGGCAATGGTTACTTGCATTATTTTATCATCTTCAAGTGCGTCACTTGCACCTAACAACATTACCTGAAAAATAACAATAACCAATTAATATACGATGAGATGTCATTTGTTATGTTTTTAACAAAAGTTAATGTTAGAAGTTATTGAGAAATTTGTTCTTCAAAAAACTTAAGTTATTAGTCAAATATTGTTTTTATACATTTATCTTTATTTTAGAAATACTAATCATTGGTAGAAGAAATAAAAGTTACTTTTATATATATATTAGCTAACTAGGTACCTCATTATGATGAGTGAAATGAGAGTTAGAGATGGTAATGGCTGTGGAGCCAAAAATGACATCAATAATACCATCGTAGCAATTGTACATGGAAAGATGGTCAATCCAAATCATGGAAGAGCCAAAGATGTTTATACCATCACCATCACTCTTAGATCTAATATCAACGTGATCTGCTTTATCTCTAATATAGCCACCATATGTTGATATAATATCATGAATGTGAATGTTATGGATGATGATATTCTTAACAAAGTTGATAGTAATTCCAGCACCATAAGCAATGTGAACATTAAAGCCTCTACCATCAATGGTCTTGTCTCTAGTCATTATTAACTCTTCCTTGAGCCTGATGATCATGCTACGGTTGAAGATGATCCACAAAGGTTCATCCCGAGTCACAGCATGACGTAGAGTCCCTGCCTTTGGATCCGCCGGATTTTCGTCAGAGTCGTCGCTTACCACGTAGAACCTCCCGTTCTTACCGCCTGTTGTTCCGTTTGCAAATCCCAATGCACAATCGGCCAATCTCTTGCGATTGTTAACCCAGTCTGGGTCACACCTCCAACATCTGTCAATTGGGTTCCTTGCATCGCATGGACCCTTGTAGTTCTTTTTGAAATCCCTCAAATTCCTTCTTGTGCTGTTCCTATATTCTGCTAGAGCCCTGCATGTAATATATACGTATATATGAAGCCAATTAAGCAGAGGCCGATTCATGAATTTTAGCTCCAATGTATATTAAATTATTGACAAACTCAATAATTTATACATATTACACACATGAAAAACACTTAACATCTTTTTCTTTAATAAATTAGGGCTAACCATCATATATACAATGTAACTTACTCGCCAACAAAGGCATTAAACTCGGCTGTTACTGACTCAGGATGTGGGTTATAGGCTAGTTTATTTTGGACTTTGGCTTCCTTAGCTCTAGCTTCCCAATATGCATTGAGATTGGCGATTTCACTTCCGTCATCAGCTTGAACATGAAGTGCAACAAATGAAAAGAAAATCAACACAAAGTAGATTGTGTTAATGGCTACCATTGTTGCTCTTTGTTATATTTTATTTTGAGTTACAAATTTTTTTTTTAGTTATTTATTTAGCCCCCAAGCAAGTGGAGCTGTTGGTGAAGGTCAAGGTCTAAGGCGAATTGCATTTACCTTGCCAACCCCAAGATCCAACAGGCTCAAGATTAAGCAAGATAAACCAGCTAGGCCTGTTTATTATTTGCTGGGACTCTCTTGTTTATAAAGAGAGCTTTCTTTATATAACAAAAGCAATTGAAAGAGTTTTACTAATTAAGGTGGTCAGAGACAGAGTTGTACAAGCCGTGATGAGTGGTTGGCCATTTCCTTCAAACGGTTATTGCTTTGAAAAAACAATATATATATATATATATATATATATATATATATATATTATGATTTTTAAAGCAATATTTCCTTATCTAATAATATTACTATTAAAATGTACGGTGCTAATCATACCTAATATAAAAGAAATAATTGGTGAGATATTTATATATTATCTTTTACTTGAATAGTGGATGGAGAAAAAGTCTTTCTGTCCTGTTTAGTATAACGAAAAATTATTATTACTACTTGATTGATGGTTGTATATTAGTCGAGGAAAATAAGAATATTGAATATAAATAAATAAGAGATAGGAAGTGACAGAAAATGTGTCGGCGTTTTTTTTTAATGACTTTCCTTTCTTATGAACCAATATCTAAACTTAATTTAAAATTAATGAATAATTTTTTAATCAAATAGATATATTTTTTAAATTTATATAAAAATAAAAATTATCATGTTTTCCTTTATCATTTTCCAGTATAATACAAGGATAACAATTTTATCACGACACTTTAAAAAAAAATACATAAATATTATTGTTACACAATTGCATTATAATTTATCATTGATTGTTTTATAAACTTAAATTTTACTATTATAAATAATTTATTTAAAAAATATTATCTAAATTTATAATTGTGTTAATCAATATGTAAATAGGATCATAACAAGACACAAACCTACACAACCCTAATACACGAGCATATCACGAAATAACACGATTTTCAAGCATAATATAATTTATTAAGGAAAAAAATATGAGCATTTGTAAGTAAATTTTTATATCAGCTCATATGAATTAAAACTTGATTAAAAATATTTCCTTAAATTCGAATCTCTGATGTGAGATACTTTCTTTATCTTAATTAATTTCATATTTATCATATTAATTCTACATTACTATTTTTATTGTCTATTAAATTTTTAATTGATAAACATTTAATTATTTTTCCACAATAATTTTAATTAAATAGTGTACAATACACATTGCTATATAGAAAATGGATTTTTTCATCTATTTAAATTTAATAAATTATTATTTGTTCAAAAACATAATATATATATATATATATAGTCAAATTATTGAAGTATGTTGAAGAACCATTTTTTGTACGCGAAAATATACACTCTTAATAAATACTTTATTTTATGTATATGTTTTAAGAATTTAAATCTTAAAAAATTATCAAAAAAATGTATTAATTGTATAAAAGAGATATATTAGTTGAGATGATAATGACCCGTCTTTTTTCTAAAGCAAATGAGTTCAATTTTTGGAAAATTTCACCATTTAAATTGAGTTTTAAATCATTATTTTTATCTACGTATATAAAATGTAAAAGAAACACTATTTTATAAATAATCTTAAATTTCTTAATCTTTACAACTAACCAATTTAGTAAGATTTTTTTTTGTATTACTTGATGAAAAGTACAAAAAACTATTTAATCATATAATGCTTTTATAAAGTAACTTTTAAAATAATTCAATTAGAAATTAGTTAGTTTGTAGTTTTATATTTATATTTTGAATTAATAAATGTAATATATTTAAAATTTTAATAAAAAATATAAATATAATATGTAAAATTATGTAATGAGTCCCCGCCTATAATCCCGTGGTTGCTTGGCTCTGCCTCGTCGTCTAACTAGTACTAGACAATTGTAGAACATATTCTTATTGGTTTGAAAAAAAAAATTAAGTTTTATGGGGTTTGAGATTTTCTGATTTTGGATATATATAGAACAATACAGTTTTTCAATATATATAAGAGCACTTCAGTATCACCATAAATAGATGTATTTTTATGATAAAAAAAATTCTAATTTTTATAATATTTAAATTACTTTATTGTTAATTTATTTATAATTTTTATCAAATGATAATCAGTTTGATTTAAATTTATGATTAAAAGGTTAACAATCACTTTTAACAAGCTCCATATATAAATGTTATATATTCATCTTTTCACATAAGTTTCATTTTTCAAAAAAGCACAAAAAAACCCTTAAAAATATGCTATGACACGACCAGATTAATTGTATAACTTGATACATGATCACAACATATTAGTAACACAGGTTATAATATATCAATTGTAGATCACGTTATACATGTTTAAAATGAAGTCATGAAGAAAGATAATTTATGCTAATTAAAATTGATTTCAACGACTATTGTAATCTTATCTAAAGATTATACTCTTTTTTTATATCAAGTGTTTTTTAAGCTCTTGATGGAATATATTATTTTAGATGCTTGAATAGTAAATGTATAATTGTTATTATTTGTATATATAAAATTACATAAATAGAAAAAGTTCAATATGCATTGTATATATATGTCTAAATAGTTTGTTAAAATAAAAATCAATATTTTACTTTAAATTAATTTAATTATCTCAATATAAAAAATATTAAAACCCAATTTCGTATTTTGCCTTAGGTTCCCAGGGACAAAGCCACATAGTGGCAAGAGGGGCAGGTGTTCTGCTAAATTTTTGTATAATTGTTTTTACTTGTAATATTTTTATAAGATTCATTTAGTGTACATGTTTTTCTTGAATATTATTTTTCATCTTAAATTTGTGATATATTTTAAATTTTGTTAAATGTTTATTGATTTTTACGTCCAATTTGAAGATCTTTAAGAAGATCAAGTGAGGAAACTGTGAAGCTAGTAATAGAAACCATGTAACAATCAAGCAGTAAAATGGAGAAAGACAAGAGAGAAGCTAGAGAGAAAAGACTGAAATAAATTCACTGTATTCTTATGATTTTATGTAAAACATTGTATGACTTATATATAGAAAGGTTTATGTAAAACATTGTATGACTTATATATAGAAAGCACGTTGTACTATTCTATGATTTTATGTAGTACAAAACTACTTTAAGTTATAAATGGACTTTAAGAGTTTGGAACCCTTCTAATTATTTCCTTCTCCAAAATACTTTAGGCACGTTGTTCAAGAAATGTGAACCTAGGCTCTCATACCATGAAGATATTCAATAAGATCAGGTGAGGAAATTGTGAAGCTAGCAACAAAAACCATGCAGCAATTAAGATGGAAAATAGAGAAGGACAAGAGAGAAGCAAGAGAGGGAAGGTTGTAAAAGAAATTTATTGTATTCTTATGATTTTATGTAGAGTAGTGTATGGCTTATATATAGAGAACACATTGTACTATTTTATGTAGTGCAAAACTTAAAGAAATCAATGTGAATGCATCAATGAAAATGCACTCAAGTCTAACAAAAATATCTACAATTAACTTATACTTTTACAAGCCTAAACATCCCAAGAGTATAACTAACTCAATAGATAGTTAGTTAGTTAGTTGAATTAGAAAGGAGAGAATGGGCTCATGTATCCTCTACATATTAAGTCACATAAATCTTAAGTTCTTGCATGTATAATATGTTGAGAAATTACGCAAATTTCCGATAAGCCAGATTTATGAGAAAACAAGAATAGAAAAATAACACACAAATTTGATAACGGAGTTCGGCCAATCTTGTTTACGTCTCCGGACCTGCTGCAGATCTTTTTACTGAAAGAGGAGAAATTACACAAGGTGTTTACAACACTCACAACTCACAACCCAATTACACCCAAGAAAATTACTCTCAATTTTCTCTCACAAAAGCTTTTCTCTCTAAACTTTTCTCTCAATTGGAATGAACACTTTGGATGATTAATTCATTACAATTACACATCTATTTATAGAAAAATTCACTCCTTGAATTACTCATTAAATTAATGGTTCCTTAAATTGCTCCTTGAATTAAGCTCCTTGTTTTGCTCCATGAATTGCTCCTTGTTTTGCTCCATGTTTTACTCCATGTTTTGCTCCTTAATTTAAGGAGCTTTATGATAATCTCCAACAATCTCCCACTTGAAGACTGATTTCAATCTGTCTTCACACCTTGATCAATGCAGCAGCTTTTCTAGTCTTTATTACTCTAGCAGACCAACTGAAGTTGAGCACAACTTCAGTTTGTCAATAGTCACCACCTTTGTTAACATATCTGCTGGATTTTTGCTTCCTTGAATCTTCTCCAGTATTAACACATCATCTTCCAATAGAGATCTGATGAAGTGATAACGAAGTCCAATATGCTTTGTTCTAGAATGAAATAATGAATTCTTCGCCAAGTGTATTGCACTTTGACTATCACTATGCAGAACATTCTTCTCTTGTTTGAATCCCAGCTCAATTAACAAACCTTGAAGCCATATCATCTCTTTACTAGCTTCAGTTACTGCTACATACTCAGCCTCTGTAGTGGATAGAGTGACAATTTTCTGTATTTGTGACATCCAATTAACAACTGTAGTTCCAACAGTAAATATATAACCGGTGGTGCTTCTTCGGTGATCAACTTCACCTCCAAAGTCTGCGTCTACGTACCCTTGTACTTTTAACTCTCCTTTACTAAAGTACAAGCACTTTTCTGTGGTGCCTCGCAGATACCTCAAAATCCACTTTACTGCTTCCCAATGAGTTTTCCCTGGATTTGACATAAATCTGCTAACAACTCCCACTGCATGGCCAATGTCTGGTCTCGTACAGACCATTGCGTACATCAAACTTCCAATGGCTGAGGCATAAGGAACCTTAACCATGAATTCTCTCTCTTCCTCTGTCTGAGGGGACTGATCCTTGGATAGGCGAAAATGACTGGCCAAGGGTGTGCTAACTGGCTTGGCATCACCCATGTTGAATCTTTGCAAAACACGATTGATGTACTCTGCCTGAGATAACTGCAAGGATCCTTTCTTCTTATTTCTTGTGATTTGCATTCCAAGAATCTTCTTTGCTGGACCCAAGTCTTTCATGTCAAATTCCTTTGACAATTGCTGCTTCAATCTTTTAATATCATCCATATCTGAACCTGCTACTAACATATCATCAACATAAAGTAGTAAAATGATATAACTGGACCTATATCTCTTGAAGTAGCAACAATGATCAGCATTGCACTTCTGGAAACCTTTCTTGTGCATGAAGCTGTCAAACTTTCTGTACCATTGTCTCGGGGCTTGTTTCAGGCCATACAAACTCTTCTTAAGTCTGCACACCATGTTCTTTTTCCCCCTTTCTGAGAAACCTTCTGGCTGGTACATGTATATCTCTTCATCTAAATCTCCATGAAGGAATGCAGTCTTCACATCCAACTGTTCAAGATGAAGATCTTCAATGGCTACAATACTCAATACTGATCTGATAGTATTAAGCTTCACAACAGGAGCGAAAATTTCAGTGTAGTCAACTCCTTCCTTCTGTTGAAACCCTTTGACAACTAGGCGGGCTTTGTATCTTTTGGAACCATCATGCTCCTCTTTCACCCGGTACACCCATTTGTTGTGAAATGCCTTCTTTCTTATAGGTAACTCAGCTAGTTCCCATGTCTGGTTGGAGATGAGAGATTTCATTTCTTCTTTCATAGCAAGCTCCCACTTGTTGGAATCTCGAATCTGACAAGCTTCATCATAGCATTCAGGCTCCCCTCCATCAGTCAGCAACATATAGTTCATGTATCTCCTGTTAGGCACATGAGGTCGAGAAGACCTTCTCAATACAGGAGCTGGAGTAAGAAGTTGTGGTGTGTCGGAATGCTGTGTACTGTTTTGTCCAACAAGTTCCTCTGGCTGAGGACTTGTTATAATTGGTTCTGTTGCGGAAGTATCTGGGACATCATCTGCATCTGCAAATACTGACTCATTCTGCTCTGAGTCATTGGTGTCTATTTTATGCATGTCCTTATACATCATCATTTCGTTGAAAATCACATCTCTGCTACGGATAACTTTCTTCTTTTCGTCATCCCAAATGCGGTAGCCAAACTCATCCTCACCATAGCCAATGAATGTGCATTTCTTGGATTTGGGATCAAGCTTATTCCTGCCTTGATCACTGATATGCACAAATGCTACACAACCGAAAACTTTTAGATGTGATAGTTTCACCTCTTTTCCGCTCCATACTTCCTCTGGTATTCTATGCTCCAATGGAACAGATGGGCCTCGGTTGATCAAGTAAGCTGCCGTGTTGACTGCTTCTGCCCAGAACTGCTTCGGTAGACCTGACTGTATACGAATGCTTCTAGCTCTTTCTGTCAATGTTCGGTTCATACGCTCAGCTACACCATTGTGTTGAGGCGTGCCTGGAACAGTTCTTTCCATTCTGATCCCGTGCTCATAGCAGAAGTTTTTGAATATGGTGTCTTCATATTCACCACCATTATCGGTTCTGAGCTTTTTGATCTTTAAACCCGTCTCATTTTCCACCATAGCTTTCCATCTTCTGAAAGCCTCAAATACTTCAGACTTATGCTTTAGAAAGTAAACCCATACCTTCCGAGAGTGATCATCGATGAAAGTCACGAAGTAGCATTTCCCACCAATAGATGAGACGGTCGTTGGTCCCCAAACATCAGAGTGAATAAGCTCTAGCCTTTCCTTCTTTGGGATTCTGCAACTTGTCTGAAAGCTGACTCTCTTTTGCTTTCCAAGTATGCAATCTTCGCACATGTCTATCTCCGTAGACTGTAGACCTGGAAGTTTTCCCTTTGAATGCATAATCTTCATCCCTTTTTCACTCATATGGCCTAGTCTCTGGTGCCACAGGTTTGGTGTTTCATTGCCTGCTGCAACTGTAATTGAACAACGTGCCTCTGTTGTCATGTAAAGAGTGCCACTTTTCTTGCCTCGAGCAACTGTCATTGCACCCTTTGAAATCTTCCAATCATCACCATGGAAGATCGTAGTGTAGCCTTCACTGGCCAACTACCCGACTGAGATTAAGTTCCTTCTGAGATCGGGAATATGTCTGACATCCTTCAGCTCCCAAACAGATCCGTTCAACTTAATCTTCACTACACCTTTTCCAATAATAGCACATGGTTGATCATCACCAAGATATACCTTTCCAAGGTTTCCGGGGACATATTTCTCGAAGAATTCTTTTTGTGAAGTAGCATGGAACGATGCTCCAGAGTCTAACACCCAAGATTCTTCCTTGCTCTCCAAAGAGCATATCAATGCATCGTCTCCTCCTGAGGTGGAAGTAACATTTGCCTCTGCCTTCACTTGTTTGTCCTTCGGTGCACTTTTGCACTGATTTTTGTAGTGCCCGGTTCTTCCACAATTCCAACACTCGATGGTCTTCGAGCTATGGGAATTATTAGGATTCCTGGATTTGGACCTCCTGTCCTTTGATCTACCTCGGTAGTCTGTTCTGCCACGTCCATTCCCTTTGGTTGAATTTCTTCCTCTTGACTCTGTATGCAAAACTGAAGAAGTTGACGATTCACCTACCTCTCTACGTCGGATCTCTTCACTGAGAACTAGATCACGAACATCGTCAAATTTTAACTTATTGCTTCCTGACGAGCTACTCACAACCGTGACAGTAGCATTCCAACTTTCTGGTAAAGAAGACAAAAGTATCAATGCTCGTACTTCTTCATCGAATTCAATTTCCACTGAACTCAACTGGGTTGTGACTGTGTTGAGTTCATTGAGATGTTGAGCTACCGATGCGCCTTCATTCATCCGCAAATTGAACAAACGCCTCATCAAGTGCACTTTGTTTGAGGCTGATGGCTTCTCATACATATTGGAGAGAGCTGCCATAAGACCCGCCGTGGTCTTTTCCTTTGCTATGTTGAAGGCAATATTACGGGATAGCGTCAATCGAATAACTCCGAGGGCTTGTCTGTCTAGAAGATTCCAATCTTCTTCCTTCATAGCTTCTGGTTTCTTCCCTGAGAGAGGTTGATATAGATTTCTTTAATACAGATAATCCTCTATCTGCATTTTCCAAAACCCAAAATCTGTGCCATCGAATTTCTCGAGTTTCACCCTTCCTTCATCTGCGGCCATTGCTCCCACTAAAATCTGACTTCTTCTGGATCGTTTCTGACTATTTCTGTAAACCACCGTGTATTAGAACACCTACGTCAACGAACAAATATCGTCGACAAAATGTCACTATTCACGTAATTCACTATTACGTAAATAGTAATCTTGTAGAAAATTGACAGAAATCACCACCAATAGCTCTGATACCAGTTGTTGGGAAATTACGCAAATTTCCGATAAGCCAGATTTATGAGAAAGCAAGAATAGAAAAATAACACACAAATTTGATAACAGAGTTCGGCCAATCTTGCTTACGTCTCTGGACCTGCTGCAGATCTTTTTACTGAAAGGGGAGAAATTACACAAGGTGTTTACAACACTCACAACTCACAACCCAATTACACCCAAGAAAATTACTCTCAATTTTCTCTCACAAAAACTTTTCTCTCTAAGCTTTTCTCTCAATTGGAATGAACACTTTGGATGATTAATTCATTACAATTACACATCTATTTATAGAAAAATTCACTCCTTGAATTACTCATTAAATTAATGGTTACTTAAATTGCTCCTTGTTTTGCTCCATGAATTGCTCCTTGTTTTGCTCCATGTTTTACTCCAAGTTTTGCTCCTTAATTTAAGGAGCTTTATGATAATCTCCAACATAATAAACCAATGAAATTGTATTTGTTTTCTCTAGGAATGTATTATGATATAATAAGCTAAGTATCATACTACAACAAACATGGTGTTTATAGTGCTAATTTTTTTTCATAAAAATTCATTTATAGTGTTTCAAAAATGTTATCGTTTGTGTTGCAACAAAAAAATACATATTATTTCTTACATTTTATTAATGTTAAAAAAAATGTTGTATTTTTATGATTATAATGTTATTAAAAGGTCATAATTATTTATTTATAATGTTTTTAAATCATCAATACTAATAGTTCATGGCATTATTTAAACGTAACTAATACTTTTTATGGTGATTGATAAAATGTAATTAATCAAATTAGTTTGAACTCATAAAAAGTAATTTTATATATATATATAGGATTGAAAAATACCATTATTGCAATTGTTAAACTTTCTTTTTTATACTTCGTACCCGCATTTTTAATAAAGTTTATAAAAGATAACAAAGAATTAATAATTAAAAATCATACCGATAGTTACACTATATATACCACTTAGTAGTGGATTTAAATTTATATTTAATAAAAGTATGGTAGATATAATAAATTATAATATTAGTTATTTTTTGATTAATATTTATTTTTAATTAAAAAATATGTTATATGTATTTTATTTAATAAAAATATATTCAAATTATTAAGTTTATAATAAAATATTGAGTATGAAAAACTTAAAATTTAAAATACAAGTGTCACATAATGCTATTTATACATATATAATTTGTCTATAATTTTTAAATATTACACTATGTTAGAAATACTGAATGATTGTATTTTATTTTGTGATTCAAATGAATACACGTGGTTTCTTTATATAGGAATTACAAGTAAAATAAATATGTCTAAAGTAATTACATATAGATATCCCTAAAGTAAGTAGATATATATATATATATATATTAATATGTTACTAGATATACATTAACAGCCCCGCTCAAACTCAAGGTGGATGTGAGACCAACTTGAGGTTGTCAACCAAATTACGAGTGCGTCCTTTGTGAAGTGCCTTAGTGAAGATATATGCAAGTTGATCGTTGGAGGAAACGGAGAAAAGCTTGAGAGCACCATGGACAAGATGAGAGTAAATAAAGTACAATCAATCTCGATGTGTTTAGTCCGTTCATGAAAGACATCGTTGTGAGCAATATGAATGACACTCTGATTATCACAATAAAGAGGAGTAGCTGAGGATGTAGTCACACCCAAATCCTTAAGAAGCCATCGTAGCCAAAGAAGCTCAGATGTGGTATCATCAAGAGCACGATATTCTGCTTCAGTACTAGAGTGGGCCACAAAGGTTTGTTTCTTACTTCGCCAAGAAATCAAAGAAGAACCAAGGAGAAAGCAATAACCTGTAGTGGACCTGCGATCAGTAGGATCTCCTGCCTAATCAGCATCAGAGAATGCACGAAGTACTAAAGGAGAATCAACTGAGTAGAAAAGGCCATGGAAGATAGTGCCTTTCAAGTATCGTATAATACGCAGAACAACAGCATTCTGAGTTGATCGTGGAGTAGATAGATACTGGCTTACCTGATGAACAACATAAGAAATGTCTGGACGAGTAACTATAAGATAAACTAGGCTGCCAACCAAACGTTTGTAAAGATAGGGATTAGACAATGGTTACCCCTCTGATGGTGTGAGATGCACATTAAGTTCAATTGGAGTGTCAACAGTCTTGTTGTCAGTGAATCCAGCTTGAGATAAGAGGTCAGATGCATACTTAGCTTGAATAATATAAAGACCATCTGTGGAAAAGTGATCTCAAGACCCAAGAAGTAGCTGAGATGTCCAAGGTCTTTCATCTCAAACTGCTCACTAAGAAAATCCTTGAGTTCTTGAATACCACTGAGGTCGTCACCGGTTATGATCATATCATCCACATATAGGAGAAGCAAAATGGTGCCTTTATCACTACGACGAAGAAATAGGGCAGAATTATAAGGACTGGCAGTGTAACCCAAGCGAAGGATGGTGGAGCTGAACTTGGCAAACCATGCTCGTGGAGCTTGTTTAAGGCCGTAAAGTGCTCGTCGAAGGCGACAAACCTTATTTGTTTCAACAGAAAGACCAGGAGGAGGTTGCATATAAAATTCTTCATGCAGATCCCCATTAAGGAATGCATTTTTGACATCCATCTGAAAAAGGTCCCATTTACTAGCAGTGGCAACAAATAAGAGGGTACAAACAAAGGAAATACGGGCAACTGGAGCCAAAGTCTCTTCATAATCAATCTCATACTCTTGTGTAAAACCTTTTGCTACAAGATGAGCCTTGTAGCGATCGATGGACCCATCAGAGCGAGTCTTGATCTTATAGATCCACTTACTACCAACCACAGATTGACCAGGAGGGAGAGTAACCAGATCCAAAGTATGGTTTTTGGTTAATGCATCAATCTCTTCTTTCATTGCAATCTGCCAAAAAGGGTTAGTAGATGCCTCACGATAGGTGTGAGGCTCATGAAATGTAGCAAGGGTAGTGTAACAATGATAGTCAAGTAAATGTGTAGGAATGGATCTTACCCGGGTTGAGTGACGAGGTGGAATGTCTTATGGAGGATCTTCAAGCGGAGCAAGAGTAGGGGACCTATGTTCACGGTGGGATAACTTGTTATCAACCTGTTCTTCTACAACCTGTCTAGGATAATCATAAAAAATATCTAAAGATTGAATAGTGAAGTCCATAGGTGGATTAGGAATATCCTTAGAAAGAACATGAGACTCATTTGGAAAGATTTCTAAAACATTTGAATTAGTTAGGGAAGAACAAAAGTGAGAAAGTTCAACAAATAAGCGGTGTTCCTAAAAGACAACATTTTGGGAAACACGAAGACGATGTGAGATAGAATCATATCATCGATACCCTTTTTGAGTTTCACCATAACCAAGAAAACAACAAAGTATAGATCGAGGCTCAAGTTTGTTGTGTTCATGAGGCTAAAGAAGAACAAAACAAGCAGATCCGAATGAACGAAGGTAATGATAGTTGAGAGATGACCCAAAAAGGTGCTCATACGGAGTCTGATTATGAATGACAACGCTTGGAATGCGATTAATGGCATGAACAACATGAAGAGTAGCTTCACCTCAAAATGAGGCAGGAACTTTGGCAGAAAGAAGAAGAGCACGAACAGTGTCAAGAATATGACGAAGTTTTCTTTCGGCTCGACCGTTTTGTTGAGAGGTTCCTAGACAGGTGAGATGATGTACAATGCCATAGGAGTGTAACAGAGCTTGAAAATCATTTTGAGTATATTCAAGAGAATTATTAGATCAAAAAGTTTTGATATGTTTGGAGAATTGTGTTTCAACCATTTTTGCAAAGTTACTGTATATTGGTAAGATTTCAGAACGAGATTTCATTGGAAAGATCCAACTATAACGAGAATAATCATCAAGAAAAACAACAAAATATCGAGATCCACCAATACTAGTAACAGGAGAAGGTCCCCAAACATCAGAATGAATTAACTCAAAAATACTATTAGAGATAGTTTTACTATTATTGAAAGGTAAAGCTGGCTGTTTTCCTAACTAACATGAAGTACAATCAAAATTGTCTTTGGACACAGAACCCAATAGACCTTTAGAAGCTAACTATTGTACCCTAGTGGATAGGGCATGACCAAGACGAGAATTCCAAAGTGCGAGAGAAGGTAAGGAAGAAACTGCAGCAGTTGCAACAGCAACAGAGATATGAGCAATAAGTGGAAGATGAAGATTGTTTACGGGAAACATACGCCTGACCCTAGGATCGGTCCCAAGCTCTTGCTCCATCCTCAGATCCTGCATAATACACCCAGAATAATCAAAAATAAGGTGGTATCCTAGTTCAACTAATTGTCCCACCGAGCATAAATTATAGGATAGGTCAGGTACATGGAAAACCCCAGGAACATAGAGGGTAGAGGTCGAAACAAAACCTAGACTATTCCCATGAATGGTGGAACCATCAGCTATATGAATATTAAGGGGATGTAGTGTAGGGTCAAGTTTGGAGAATAAAGATGAGTGATGTGTCATGTGATTGCAACATGTAGAGTCAAAAATCCAAGTTTGAGACTTACCGGGAAAAACTGAGAGAGTAGTGGAAAGAGATGCATTACCAGCCATTTAAACAGCCTGAGTTATGATCTTCTGTAGTTCAGTGGAGGAGAGGTTGATAGTGGATCCAGAAGATTGGGACTCTGCTAAACTAGAGGGCATTTGTGAAGTAGGCTCAGTATTAGCAACATCAGCAGTAGATTTGTTGCGATTGTAACAAGTCTCAATGGTGTGGCCATGACGCTTGCAATAATTGCAGAATCTTTTATTGTTCTGCCTGTGACGATTGTAAAAGCCAAAGGAATCACCTGATTGCTAAGGTTTCTCAATGGTAGGAGGAGTAATAGCCAAAACATTGAGCTTATTCTGGGCTTGAAGGGTTGCAAGCCGAGCTTCTTCTCTAACCAACTCATTTACAACAGTATCAAGAGAGGGAGGAGGACTACGATTAAGAAGCTGACCTCAGATTGGCTCAAAGTCCTTGTGGAGTGATATCAAGAACTCATGGAGATGAAATTCATCCCTAACTGTAGCATATTGCTGAGCATCTGTTGAGTATTCCCAAACTGGATCACAAAGGTCAATTTGGTCCCAAAGGAAGCAAAGCTGATCAAAGTAGTCATTGATAGATTGCCCTGGTTCTTGTTGAAGTCGATGCAATTCAACTATTAGCTGATATTTCATGGATCCGTGAGTAGTGGAGTACCTTTTGGACAACATATCTCATGCTGATTTGGCATAATCAAAGCTACCCAATAGATTGGAGATGGAGGGAATGGAAGTATTCTAAATCCATGTGAGGATCATGTGATTATGACTATCCCATTCAGTTATGCTACGAAGGAAAATAGCATCCTTTTCACTTGCTTCTTTAACAGGAATGATAATTGTACCAGTACAATAATTCCATAGCATACGACCCTTAAGAAAACTACGTATAGCTTGAGACCATGCAAATTAATTCTTGGTCCCTTCCAATATAGTATTGATAGGGCAAGAAATAAAAGCATCATTTTTATCCATTTGAAAACACAATATGCAAAAACAGACTGCAAAAACGAGATCTATGCAAAAAACTGGGTAGGGTGAACCTATATTGCAAAATTCCGGTCAACGGGCAGTACTGTCAGCTCAGTCAACGGGTAGCACGGTCAGCTCGGTCAGGCCCGTCACGGTCAGCAAGTTTTGTGACGTCAACTGGAGGCGATGATGACATTAGCCCTAGGCAAGGTACTGATGACATCACGAGTAGAGTGTGCGCATGCTTGGTGCGTCAGATCCACGTGCAGTTGATGTTGGCGATGCGTGAGGGCGCGTACGGAGGCTTATGACTGTGATACTTCCACGGTTATATAGATTGGGTCGCAACGATCACAATGGTATCTGCAGATAGGTCGTCGGGTTAAGATTAACGGCGGTGGCAGCGGCACGTGAATGGACGTGTAGATCGTTTAAGCAGTGCGTGAGGGAGCGTGCAGTGTCCGATGGTTGCGATACTTCCACGGTTGTGTAGATCTGGTCGAGCCGATCACAGTGGTATATGCAGAAAAAATTTCAGAACAATATGCACAGCGACAACGGTGATTGTAGTGGTTTGTATGGTGCGGAACTCCTTAACAATGGCGACTGCAGTTCCAAAACCTAAGGACAACGGTTGAAAGACGTCGAAGGTTCAATGATGAATGATTGTAGTGGCTATTATGACAACGAAAGCTATAAGGGTTGAGTAACACCAAAAAGGAAAACACTGCTAGAAAGACAAGAATAATGGCTCTGATAACATGTTAGAAATATTTAATGATTGTATTCTATTCTGTGATTCAAATGAATACACATGGTTCCTTTATATAGAAATTACAAGTAAAATAGATATATCTAAAGTAAGTAGATATATATATACATTAATATGTTACTAGATATACATTAACACACTAAATTTTTAATCTTAGAATTAAGGTAGGATACATGCCGCTCCTTACCCTAGGGTATATCTCGGTAAAATTTCTAGACCCGTTACTGCATTGAGCTGCTCATGTTCATGAGGTTCTCGAGGTGTGGTGGACTCTATTTTGTTTGCTTTCTAAGTTCATTAAGATTTATGAAATTCACACTTGGAAAATTCTGTTTGTGTTATTTGGTGTTTCTTCACTTATTTGTCGATATATTAAAAGAAAAAGAATTCTAGACTTATCACGAAAGAACTTTAAATCTCAGTATTGGTTTCCCTATGAATTTGATTTTTATTTAATATGTAATCGGTTAATTGTTTCTCTATATCTATTTTAGTTCTCAATGCCTTTTGTGACTAATTTTTCTAACTGTATATGAACTTAAAAAGAATAGCTGGATTGTTTCGTAACATGGAACACACAATTTTACCATACAAATTTTCAGCATTATGTATTCATATTTTAGAAACAAAAAACAGAGCTCATTACCGAATGAGTTTTTATTTTCTTTAAAAAATAAATTAGAAAATAAAAAAATTAGTTTTAAACACAAGAAAATAGAAATTAAAAACATAACTCGTTACAAAAAGAGCCCTAGCATTCTCTAAATCTTTGAGGTTGGTCTCTGCCTTTCATTTTCTTGTGTTTTCTTTCATTTGTCTATGTTTTTTGTTCACTAAATCCCAAAAAAGTTGTTTCTTGAAAACTTTGGTTTGGTTTCTGTATGTATGTGTGCTTTTTTGTCCTTCTCCTTTTCTTCATGCATGTGTTCAAATTTCTAGAATACTAACCCTAGCTATCTTGTTTTCTTTTGAAACGTGATTGTTTGGATATATATACACTGGTTGATACAATGTTTAGGATTCAAGCACGTTTGCATTAGTTCTACAATTTTATGTATTTAATTAAATTTCTTGAGATGAAATGTTGCTTACGTTGTTTTAACTAGTTATACGCATGTATCCGAATGTGTTAAATTTAGGTCTAATTTCATCTCAAAACTCAGGTTATGAGATGGAGGACTAACCTTGTTTATATGCGTAGCGTGAGCGCGATCCCCAGTCGATGTGGGACTTTAACACTCTCCCTCACATCGGTAAGGGTTTGTCCCTTTGAGACCGACGGGATGTTGAGCTTATAGAACCCAAGTGACGGAATGCATCACTCACCAGTGACGAAACAACTGCACCGACTGGATAACCTTGTTTTGATACCATGTTAAATTTGGGTCTAACTCCATCTCAAAACTCAGGTTATGAGATAGAGGACTGACCTTTTTTATATGCATAGTATGGGCGTGATCCCCAGTCGATGTGGGACTTTAACAGAATGCATAAAAATTTTGACATCTTAACTAAAGTATTTTTTATTACATACATCAATCAATCTATATGATACTATTTAATTGAATTCTTATTAATAAACGATTTCATAATCATTTTACCATGTTTTTAATTTTAAGTTGAATTAATAATTTACAAGTAATTCATATATATATATATATATATATATATATATATATATATAATAATAATAATAATAATAATAATAATAATAACTTAATGCATATAATAAAATATTAATTATATTGTTTTAATTCCTAGTTACCCAAACCATATTATTGAAAATTTATATGTAACTATTTATATATTATATATATATATATGTTTAAATTATATCTTATAATTTTTTTATAAATTGCTTTCTTATTTTAGAGTAATGATTATTATAAACCTTTGTTATTATATAATGTATTTTTATTAATTATATAATAAATTATTAATATTTAAAATATTTATAAATATAGGTTATTTAATAATATTAAGTAACATAATATCTATTTTTTTATTATCAATTATATTTTATTTAAGTTTATTAAATATTCAAATTTTATATCAATATTTATAAGATAATATGTGTAACCCACGTGAGCTTGGCTCATAAAACTTAAAAATAAAAATAATAGAACAATGTTTGCACTATTTAATACTAAGAAACCTGTTTAGCAGCTGAATAATAATAATAAATCATCATCATTTTCAATGAATTCTAAGCTTGTTCATGGTAATATTTCCCTCTCGTGTACATTTTTTTAATGATCTTTTTGTTGATTTGTAAACTTGTTTACAAGTCCAAAGAAATAAAAAAAAAACAAACTTTGAAATATTCTAGCCCATTTGAAGTCCAGCTCGTGGAAGCTTCTATGGTGATGATCTGGATTGATAAGGATACAACTCATGGTTGGTGGAAAGAAGAAAAATCAATGAGTTAGGTAAGAAGATAAGTGTATGGTTTAGATTGTTTTGGTAGGTTTATATTGTGTGGCTTAGATTTATTAGTTGTTTCTATAAATACCTCTAAGTAGTAATGTAATAATCAAGTTAAAGAAATCAGAAACAAAAATTCAAAAATTTCTGAGTGTTTCTGGAAAATTGTTCTTGAGTGTTCTTGAGTTTTCAGAGCTTTGATCCATAATTTTCCAGAAGTGAGTTAACTCACTGAGTCAGCCGAGTTGGAGCCGAGTTGACCGAGCCGTGAGCCTGTTGACCGAGCTGTTGATCGAGCCGCCAAGCCATTTGACCGAGCCGTCGAGCCGAGTTGACCGAGCCGCCGAAACAGTTGACCAAAAAGTTGACTTTTGATCGTTGACTTTGACCGTTGACCAAAAAACTCAGATTTTTCCCCGGAGTTCCTCCTAAGGTTTTTTGACGTTCTGAATCCATCTGTACGATCAGAATCTACAAATTCTCACTATATTGAGAATTATGTCAAGTGGAGGTATGTCATCGTTTCAAGTCCCCACACTCAACAACGATAACTATGATAATTGGAGTATTAAGATAAAGGCTCTTTTGGGTGCACATGATGTGTGGGAAGTCGTAGAGAAAGACTTAAGTGAGGCAGATGATGAAACTACTCTAACACAAGTGCAAAAAGAATCTTTGAAGGATTTGAGAAAGAGAGACAAGAAAGCCCTCTTTCTTATCTATCAAGCCTTAAATGATGATGGGTTTGAGAAAATTTCAGATGCAACATCTTCCAAAGCAGCGTGGAATAAACTTCAAATTTCTTTCAAAGGAGCCGAGAAAGTGAAGAAGGTTCGTCTCCAAACACTAAGAGGTGAGTTTGAATCTCTACATATGAAAGCTTCCGAATCTATTTCTGATTATTTCTCGAGAGTCGCAGTTGTTTCTAATCAATTAAAAAGAAACGGTGAGATGTTGGGAGATGTTAGAATAATAGAAAAGATACTTCGTTCATTAGATTCCAAATTTGAACACATCGTCGTGACGATTGAGGAAACAAAAGATTTGGAAGAAATGACCATTGATGAACTCAATGAGTCATTACAAGCATACGAAGAAAAGCATAAGAAGAAGCAAGGGATCACTGAGCAACTCTTCAAGATGCAATTCAAAGATAAGCATGAAAGTCAAGGCAATGATAGAAACCAACGTGGCCGAGGTAGAGGTAAAGGTCGTGGACGAGGTGGAAGCCACGGTCGTGGACGAGGTTGGAATTACAACAACAATTCCAACAACTTTGAGAGAGCAGAAAGCTCAACACAAAGTCGAGGAAGAGGTAATATGAACTCAAGGTATGACAAATCTCAAGTTCAATGCTATAATTGTCAGAAATTTGGACATTATGCTTCAGAATGTAGAACTCCCAATAATAGAGTAGATGAGAAAATCAACTACATAGAGGAGAAGACCGATGAGAAAGAAACTCTTTTTCTAGCACGGAATGAGGGTGATAGTAGTCAACCAAATGCCTGGTATCTTGACAGCGGTGCAAGCAACCATATGTGTGGAAGGAAAGACATGTTCGTGGAACTAGATGAGTTAGTAAGTGGAAATGTCTCATTTGGAGATGATTCAAACGTAGCAGTCAAAGGAAGAGGTAACATTCTTATTCGTTTGAAAGATGGGCAACATCAATTTATTTCCAATGTTTACTATGTCCCAAATATGAAAAGTAACATCTTAAGTTTAGGACAATTGTTAGAGAAAGGTTATGATATTCATATGAAGGATTATAATCTTTCTATAAAAGATGATAAGAATAACCTCATTGCTAACGTACCGATGTCAAAGAATAGAATGTTCTTGATCAACATACAAAGTGACATTGCAAAGTGTCTGAAAGCCTGCTATAAAGATGCATCGTGGCTATGGCATCTTCGATTTGGACATCTCAATTTTGGAGGATTGGAGTTGTTGTCTAAGAAAGAGATGGTGAAGGGACTACCTTGCATTAACCATCCTGATCAGCTTTGTGAAGGGTGCCTACTCGGAAAATAATTCCGAAAAAGCTTTCCAAAGGAGTCAAACTCAAGAGCCAAGAAGCCACTGGAGCTAATCCATACTGATGTGTGCGGACCGATCAAGCCTAACTCTCTCGGTAACAGTAACTATTTTCTTCTTTTTATTGATGATTTTTCAAGAAAAACTTGGGTATATTTCTTGAAACAGAAATCAGAAGTTTTTGAAGTATTCAAAAGGTTCAAAGCTACAGTGGAGAGAGAAAGCGGTAGAAAAATCAAAGCCATGAGATCAGACCGAGGTGGAGAATTTACATCCAAGGAGTTTCAAGAGTTCTGTGAAGCAAATGGAATTCATAGATCTTTAACAGTGCCAAGATCCCCCCAACAGAATGGTGTAGCTGAAAGAAAGAACCGAACAATCCTCAATATGGCACGAAGCATGCTCAAAAGCAAAAAACTACCCAAAGATTTTTGGGCAGAAGCAGTAGCATGTGCAGTTTACTTGTCAAACCGATCTCCAACAAGAAGTGTATGGGGAAAGACACCGCAAGAGGCATGGAGTGGAAGAAAGCCTGGTATTTCCCACCTAAGAGTCTTTGGAAGTATAGCACATGTTCATGTACCGGATGAGAGAAGAACGAAGCTTGATGATAAAAGCGAGAGTTTTATCTTCATCGGTTATGATGCTAATTCAAAAGGCTATAAATTGTACAACCCACACAATAAGAAGATTGTGATTAGTCGAGATGTGGTATTCGACGAAGAAGGAGAATGGGATTTTAACTCTCATGCAGATAACTTCAATTTCTTTCCTCAGTTTAAAGAAGATGAGCAGACAATGAGGGAGAAATCTATAGAAATTCAACAAGAGCCAACGACTCCACCTACTTCACCAATTCCAACCACTCATGAAGATTCATCATCATCTTCAAGTGGAAGTGAAAGAGCCATGACACGTACACGAAATCTCCAAGATCTTTATGAGGTAACAGAATGACAAGATAATCTTACCTTATTTTGTCTCTTTGCTGATTGTGAACCAGTGAGCTTTCAAGAAGCTGTACAAGAGAAGAAGTGGAGAGATGCAATGGACGAAGAAATCAATGCAATAGAGAAGAACGACACATGGGAACCTGTTTCACTTCCCAAAGGGCATAAGGCAATAGGTGTCAAATGGGTGTACAAGACAAAGAGGAATGCTAAGGGAGAGATTGAAAGACACAAGGCAAGACTAGTAGCAAAAGGATATAGTTAAAAGGCTGGAATTGACTATGATGAGGTATTTGCTCCTGTTGCTCGATTAGAAACTATAAGACTAATCATTTCTTTGGTAGCTCAAAATAAGTGGAAGATACATCAAATGGATGTAAAATCTGCTTTTCTAAACGGAGTCCTTGAAGAAGAAGTCTACATTAATCA
Source organism: Hippophae tibetana (assembly GCA_037013495.1). Classification (NCBI taxonomy): domain Eukaryota; kingdom Viridiplantae; phylum Streptophyta; class Magnoliopsida; order Rosales; family Elaeagnaceae; genus Hippophae; species Hippophae tibetana. The sequence goes on along the minus strand of CM072805.1, from coordinate 24,140,927 downwards.
ACCATTAGGCTATGAAGTAAAAGGTGACAAAGACAAGGTATTGAAGTTGAAGAAAGCTCTTTATGGGTTAAAGCAAGCACCAAGAGCATGGAATAACCGCATCGACAAGTACTTTCTGGAGAACAACTTCACCAAGTGTCCCTATGAATATTCACTCTACGTCAAGATTGAAGGTGACGATATTCTAATCGTTTGCCTATACGTAGATGATCTCATCTTCACTGGAAGTAATCCGAAGCTATTTGAAGATTTTAAGAAGGTGATGACCCGAGAGTTCGAAATGACAGATATCGGGTTAATGGCATACTACCTTGGAATTGAAGTGAGGCAAAAGGAAGAAGGCATATTCATCTCTCAAGAAAGCTATGCAAGGGAGATACTAAAGAAGTTCAAAATGAACGATTCCACGTCGATCAACACACCAGTGGAATGTGGAATCAAACTATCCAAGCATGAAGATGGTGAAAGTGTGGATCCAACATTTTTCAAAAGTTTAGTTGGAAGTCTGCGTTATCTCACATGCACAAGGCCTGACATCTTGTATGCCGTTGGATTGATTAGCCGTTATATGGAGAAACCGACAATCACCCATTTCAAAGCTGCAAAAAGAATCCTACGCTATCTAAAAGGTACAATTAATTTTAGCTTGTTCTATTCAGTTTCTAATGATTACAAGCTTGTTGGATATAGTGATAGCGATTTTGGTGGAGATATAGACGATCGAAAAAGCACTTCCGGATTTGTGTTTTTCATGGGAGATACCGCTTTTACATGGATATCGAAAAAGCAACCGATTGTCACCTTGTCTAGTTGTGAAGCAGAATATGTAGCAGCTACCTCATGTGTTTGCCATGCAATTTGGCTGGGAAACTTGTTAAAGGAGCTAAGTATGACACAAGAAGATCCAACCAAAATTTGTGTCGATAACAAGTCAACCATTGCCTTAGCCAAAAATCCTGTTTTCCATGATCGAAGCAAACACATAGATACTCGATATCATTACATCAGGGAGTGCATCACAAGAAAGGATGTACAACTCGAGTATGTAAAATCACAAGATCAAATTGCCGACATCTTCACTAAACCGCTCAAGCAAGAGGACTTTGTCAGATTGAGTAATTTGCTCAGCATCATAAAACAATTTTAAGGGGGAGTGTTGATTTGTAAACTTGTTTACAAGCCCAAAGAAATAAAAAAACAAACTTTGAAATATTCTAGCCCATTTGAAGTCCAGCTCGTGGAAGCTTCTATGGTGATGATCTGGATTGATAAGGATACAGCTCATGGTTGGTGGGAAGAAGAAAAATCAATGGGTTAGGTAAGAAGATAAGTGTATGGTTTAGATTGTTTTGGTAGGTTTATATTGTGTGGTTTAGATTTATTAGTTGTTTCTATAAATACCTCTAAGTAGCAATGTAATAATCAAGTTAAAGAAATCAGAAACAAAAATTCAATAATTTCTGAGTGTTTCTGGAAAATTGTTCTTGAGTGTTCTTGAGTTTTCAGAGCTTTGATCCATAATTTTCCAACACTTTTCCCCTATAGCTAGCTTCCCACAGGTATATGGTCTCTTCTCTTTACCACGAACAAGGGAAACAAATGAAAAAATAAAGAAAGTATAAAACTTTGATAAAAAAAACAACAAAAATAGCAAGAAATTAATTTGCATGATCACACCACGGGCGAGTACACTGAGCCTAGCTGACGAAGTTTACTTCATAACCAATTGAAAAAGTCTACTTGCATGTTTACTCTTTTTCTTGGTTTGCTAAAGTCGATTATCTCTAAAGAACTAACAAGGTTTTCCAATTTGGCAGTGAAGTGTGCCAGAGAATAGTACGAGTTGTGGAGCAAAATGTCCTGGTTGGTACTTGATTATACCCTCTTTTACTAATGGCTTTTCTTTTAAGTCTGGTCCTGATTCTTTGAAGAATGATCCATTCAAAAACACATCTCCTTCTGATCTCCATTGCCAATTTATCCACTCCTCCTCTTCAGCATGTTCTCTCTTGGTCACCTTCAATATGTTGTTTAGTGTACGTGTGTGATTAACAAGTATTTAATTTTAAAATCAAAAATCAAAAATAATAATTAACAAGCACTGATTATGATTAATTAATTTATTTACCTCTTTAGATGCTGTATTTCTAGAAGCAAAGAACCTGTTACCCTGACTGAGGATAGTGGGGTTACTACTACCACCAATTGCATACATACCCCAACTAATGTATTCATTGTTCACAATGTGGAAGAATCCCCATCTACACCTTGGCATTCTTTGAACCATTCCTTTACCAAAGCGATTGAAGGCAATGGTTACTTGCATAATTTTGTCATTTTCAAGGGCGTCACTTGCGCCTAACAACATTACCTGAAATATCCAATATTGTATGGCAAGAGATCATTTATAAGTAAATAGCTAGTTCCATTACTGGTCTTGTTGTTTATGTTTATGGGATTCTGTCAAAATGCTTCTCCTAAAAAAAAGCGCTTTTGGATTTAAGAGGCTTAAAAAACACATTTCGTACTTATTGATAAAAGCACATTATGATTTGTTTGTTTCTACTTCTAAAACCTTGTAAAAACCCTTCTGATAGTCAGAAAAAGTCAATGGACCAAACATGCATGGAGGGAAAAAAAAACTTAAAAGCAATATTTTTAGGGCTTAGAAAGCACATTAATTTTATGCTTACTGAATGTGCTTGTTCTTATTAAAATCAACAAGTTAAATTAAGTACCTCGTTGTGATTAGTGAAATGACAGTTAGAGATGGTGATGGCTGTGGAGCCAAAAATTGCATCAATGAGACCATCGTTGCAATTATACATGGAAAGGTGATCAATCCAAATCAAGGAGGAGCCAAAGATGTTTATACCATCACCATCACTCTTAGATCTGATATCAACGTGATCTGCTTTATCTCTAATACTGCCACCAGCTGTTGGTATAATATCATGAATGTGCAAGTTATGGATGATTACATTTTTAATAAAGTTAACAGTAATTCCAGCACCATAAGCAATATGAACATTGAAGCCTCGAGCATCAACGGTCTTGTCGCCAGTCATTATTAGCTCCTCCTTTAGCCTAATGATCATGCTGCGATATCATTGAATATGATCCACAATGGCTCAGATCGAGTGACAGCATGGCGTATAGTACCTGGCTTTGGATCTGCCAGATCGTCATCAGAGGCGTCGCTGACCACGTAAAAATTACCTTCCTTACCGCCTGTGGTTCCGTTTGCGAATCCCAATGCACAATCAGCCAATCTCTTTCGATTTTTATGCCAGTCTGGGTCACATCTCCAGCATCTGTCAATTGGATTCCTCGCATCACATGCACCCTTGTAGTTCTTTTTCATATCCTTCAAATTCCTTCTTGTGCTGTTCCTATTATCTGCTAGAGCCCTACATCAACATGTAGTCAATTAAGCTAAATCGATAATAAAGTGTAAAAAATTCTATAATATTTCATAATCACTAATCCTATTCCATATGAAATATTAAAACTTACTCGCCAACATTGACATTAAACTCATCAGTTACTGATTCAGGATGTTGGTTATAAGCTTGTTTATTTTGGACTTCAGCTTCCTTTGCTCTGGCTTGCCAATATGGGTCGAGATTGGTGATATAACTTCCGACGTGATCAGCTTGAATATGAATTACAACAAATGAAAAGAAAATCAACACAAAGGGTATTGTGTTAATGGCTACCATGGTTACTCTTTGTTAAATTTTATTTTTTGTTACAAATTTTTTGAAGTTATTATTATTTGCCCCCCCCCCCCCCAAACAAGTGGATTTGTTGGTGAAGTTCAAGGTATAAGGCTAATTGCCAACCCTAATGGGATTTTGTCTATAAAAAGCATATCCCATGTAATAGTTTAAAAAATGTTTTTTAATTTAAAAATTGGTAAAATTTAACCTTAAACTTGAAAGCTCATTCTTTAGTTAATTTTATTTAAAAATAAAATAAAAAAAGTCTCATTTTACAAAACATAATTATTATAAACATAAAAAATATTAATATCTTATAAATTTATAATTAATTTTAAATATAATATAATACGTTATTATTATTAATAATAAATATAATTATACTTATATTTAATAAATAATTATAATATTAATTATAATTATGATATAAAAAATAATATTCATAAAAATAATTAAATTATTAAAAAAATGTGAAGCTTATATATCCAATTTTATACAAGATACAATACAAACATAGAACATTATATCACAAATTTTAGTAAAAATATTATCTAATATAATAATAATATTATTATTTTTATTATTTTTATTATTAATATAATAAATTATATAAATTATATCTAATTAATTATATTTTAATAGTTAAATAAAATTATTATTAATAAATATTTGTTATCTTAGTAATAATTAAAATTATAATAATATTAGAGATATGTGTTACAATGTAATTTTTTTTTATTTTTTTTAATCTTAAATAATTTATTTTTTTAAAATGAAAATAATTTTTATGAAAAATTATTGTAACTATTTAGTAAAGTTTTTAATAATTTAAAATTTTATAATATATTATTATTATTTTAAACTATTTTATAATAAAATTTTGATAAGTTATTTGTTATAAAAAATATTTTTTTTTATTATATAAATATAAATTATTTTTATTATTTTTTATTTATAATTAAAATGAACATTACTATTTATTAAAAATCGGTGGATATGAGTATTTTATTTTTGGTTTTCTTTTGAAAAATAAGAAGAAAGAAAACGAAAATAGTGCCAGAAAGTAAGGAAGGAGAGAGAAGAGAGTGAAATGGTGAGTTGAAAAAAAAGGAATGAGAGAGAATAGAGTGAAATGGTGAGTTGAAAAAAAAAAGGAAGGAAATCCCTTATATAGACAAATCCCCAACCCTAATTCAACAAGTTGAACTCAGGATTAAGCAAAGCTAAATAAGTCCTTTTTATTTTATTTTATTGGGCAGAATTGTTTTTAAAGTTCAACCTTTCTTTATACGAGGAATGAAGGAAATAGTTTAAGAATTTTAGATATCATTTGTGGTCAGAGATTTATAGGCCGTGATGAGTGGTGATCCATTTCCTTCCGGTGGTTATAGTTTATATATATATATATGCTCTAATTTCTTAAAGCCACACTCAACAAAAGAAAAATGAATTGTTAGTCTAATTAATTTCAATACTTTGGTGAACATTAAAAAAATATAAATAAATTGTCAAGTTTATAGCTACTATAAACTTGAGTTTTAGAACAAATTAATATGTGATTGTCAAGATCCGCCAATCCACTCTGAAATATGTGACATATCGTGAGATTTTTAACTAATTATGTCTAAAAATTTTCAAGCCTTTCTATCTTAAGTTCTAGTGAATATATACTAGATACTCCATTTGGTTCATTGAACTTCTTATATCTAATCTTTATCCTATTAATATATATAAAAAAATTAAATACATTGTAATATTTTTCTTAAAACGCTTAATGTTTTGTTATAAGAAATCCATCTAATTATATATCCAATAAAAAATTTCAATCCAAACATTATTCTTCTAATAATGAACTCTTAATCAAAAGTAGACTATAAGTAAGACAAAATTAAATGAAAAGATATAATTAAAAAACTAATTGAAAAATACAATTATAAGATTCTAAACTTCTAAACTTTCAAATTTGACCTTTAAGGTTTTCGGTTGTAAGGGAAAATAGTTTGAAAAGTAGATAAATAAAATTTTTCCCAATAAATAATGACTTACAAGTTTAGTATAAATTTATGAAAAAATCGCATGCACAAAATTTATTTTGTAGAAGATCTCTTATCTTAAATGATGAAGATGACAATTCCAAGGATAAAATAATAACAATAATATTAATTTAAATGAACTTAGTTCTGAAATAATAATAATAATAATGAAAATAGTAATAATAATAATATAGTATAATAATAATAATAATAATAATATGTTATAGCAATATATATTAACAGAGTAAAAATTGTAATAATAATAATACAATAATAATAACGCAACATCAATAATAGAAATAATAATTATAGTTAAATTAATTATCAAGTGGGTCCATAATATAGTTGGTATCATAATAATTTTTAGGTCTTAGATGCTCTGTACTACCATTTCATAATCATAATGCCATAATATTTGTAAGTCTTATGTGTTATACTACGTTTTCTTAATCATATCATAATATTTTTAGGTCTTAAATACTCTATATTGTCTTTTATATTCTTACTAATATATCATAATGTTAAATACATGTAAAAATGTTCAATCCATATCATAGTTAATGGTATCCTTACATACCATGTATTTATATAATATCAAAATATAATTAATAATATTTAACCATTTCATAAACTTTCCATGATTAAATATTTATTTCTAGAATATCGTTTTTCATAAAATATATCTGGTCTCATATATAAAACAATTTTTTTTATAATTAAAACTTTACTTATAAAATATTATATTTAATGTAATATATTTGGTTCAAATTATCAAAAAGTATATTACATAATATTAGTTATTATTAAAAAGCCACTCTAACATACCAAAAAAACATATTACTTAATATTAGTTATTATTAAAATTTCACTTATTTATTTTAATCAAAAACTTAAAATAAAATAAAAAACAATTTTTCAAATTACCTTAAGTAATTTATTAACTATTAACTATTTATTAAAAAAAACAAATATAAAAGTGATAGTTCTTTAATATCTCATAAAATTAGAACAATACATAGCTGTTAGTACTAATGATCCTAAACAAGCATGTATACACTTGAATGTAGCTTACCACTTCATATTTAGCAAATGGTTTATTAGGAATTGGTAAGTGCACATTGGTTAAAAGCTACTATAGTTGCTACATAAAGAGTGTAGTGAATCAATCGTAAGATGTAATCTTCATTTTTCATTTTGTTATAATACACGAGTCTTTCATCAAGCCTCTATTAGCATCATCTTATTTTTGTTTCTTTAGTGAAACTTTGGTTCTTGTATGGTATCAAAATTGATTCTTCATGTATGAAAAGTTACAAAAAGGTTGATAGAGAGTCGATTACTTCTCATTATGGGGTGCCTGTGTCGCCTACTAACCTGAATTTTAGTTCATCTTTTCCTACATCAAGTGATATTGATATGTTTACTCAAAGTTTTTCTTCCTCTCTACCCATGAGTATGAATCTCATAATGAAATTGGATTATCATAATCACATGATTTGGAAAGATCAAATAATGACATATGTGACTGTATATAGCTTGAAAGGAATCTTAGATGTTTCTTTACAATGTCCTCCAAATTTTATTGATAATTCAACATTCTTAAATTAAAACAAATTGAACTCCATTATCAAAGAATAGATCTAAGTTTAGTCTCACTTTATATGTTTTAGTTACTTAAGTAGTGGTTTGACAACATATGAGCAATGGATGGCTTTTACAAAATCATACTTCATTGACGTGCAATCATGGGTCATAATACTATACGAGCAGCTGAAAGCTTGTGCAAAGGTAATTTAAGTGTATATCATTACTTCTTGAAAGCCAAAACCATTGTTGCCTACTTGGATATTATAGGTGAACTAAGAAAGGATGAATAAATGCTACTATATGTTCTTAAAGGTCTGGGATTGAGGTAAAATTCAATTGTGACAAGTATTAAAATGAAAGATGTAAGACTCTTTATCAACACTATGCAAAACTACTTGGAATGTTTTGACATAATGATTCAAAGACAAAATGACAATGAGGATGATCAAGTATATCAAGCTAATGTTGCTAAGTTTCATAACAAGAATCATGGGGAAATACAAAATTCAAAGCAGAAAGCATAACTCAATTATCATAAAAAAAACCTTGATGGAACCTCAATAAATTTATGCATTAAGCATCCAAGATCAACCGAAACAATTATCGAGTCTATATAATGAATAATCTAATAAGCTACAGTTCAAGAAACCTATCAATGAAAAACCAATATATCAAGTATGTGATAAACCTAGGCACACAACCAAATCTTGCTTCCTTCTGTAAGATTTGTTATTGGGAAAAAGAGTTTCATCTGAGTCTTCCTTTGTGATGGTGGCTCATGCATCATAAGAAGCCCAATCTGGGTCTCATGGATCTTAGATTCTAGACATTGGTGCTAGTCACCACATCACCTATGATGTTGATCATCTGACTCAAACCTCACCTTTCCTTGGTTTTGAAAGAGTTCTTTTTGGCAATAGTGAGAAGATTTTTATCTCTAATATTAGTACTAACTATTTGTCTACTTCTAATGGTTGTATACTTTCTTTAGACAATGTATTACATACACATGCTACTATTACTTATTTTATTTTAGTCAATAAATTGTGTGCTGATGATGATAGTTCTATTGAATTTGATTAATTTGGTTTATATGTCAAGGATATAGCATCCAAGGAGATGAAGCTCCAAAGAAGTAATTCTCATGGCTTGTACAAATTGGAGAGTTCTGTGCCATCTAGTGTCTTTAGTGAGTGTGTACCTATAGGCTACCTTGCTTCTCTGGATACTTGGCATGGAAGGTTGGGTCACCCTTCTTATGCTACTATTAAAAGCACTCTCCAAAATTGTGACCTTGTGATTCATTTTTCAAGAAATGATAGTATAGTAGACAATGTGTGTTCTAGTTTTCAATTAGCAAAATCACATAAGCTTCCCTTTGTTACTTCTCATGTAAGAGTGGAAATTTTTTTTATTGTATCTAGATCTATGGACTATTGCTAAGCATATTACCTCCACTAATAGATATTTATTGTCTCTTATTGATGACCACTCTCAATTTACTTTATTGCCTTCAATCCAAGGATCAAACTCACTTAGTGTTTAAATGTTTCAAAAGCAAGGTAGAAAGGAAATTCGAGTCAAGAGCAAAGCAATACAAACAGATGGTGGCATTAAGTTCAAGCCACTCATGACTGAATTGTAGCCATAGGAAGATTGTGGAATGAAGACTAGCTTTACTCTTAGTTGCACACATACCTCTTGATTACTAGCCATTTGCTAAGAGAACAATAGTTTATTTATTGAACAGATTACTAACTAAAAATCCTTTCATGGTTGTCTCCTTATGAAGTATTATTTTCTACACCTCCAGATTACTCACAACTCAAGGTTTTTGGGTGTGAATATTTTCCATGTATGTGAGCATACAACAGTCATAACTTGGAGCCAAGAGTAACTGTTTGTGTGTTTGTTGGCTATAGTAGAAATCATAAAATATTACTATGCTTAGATAGAAAAATTGGAAAAGTCTTGACAAATATACATATTGTGTATAATGAGGTAAGTTTTCCCTTTTCAAAGGATAATGACAATTTGTTTGATAGTGTTATTCCAACTCATACCTTGATCATGTTGCTTGGTATCTTGCATGTGCCTGCAAAGGTGGAGTATTGGTGAATTATCATCTGGTATGCTCCAATCTAAACTACATGACAAAGATGTGTCTATACAGTTAATGTCTAATACCAATGAAATATGAATGCCTACAACTGTGTCTTCTATTTTGACACAGTCTGAATCGAATGAGAGTGACATGACTAGTCAATATAGTTCAACTAATTCTAGGTATATACCTAACTCTTCTTATACATTAAATGACTCTCAATCAGAGTATGTAGATTCATCATCACTTGCTCCTAGCAATGAACTAGTATATATTATACTCACTAGTTGTTGTAGTAAATATCAATGTGCCTCATTCCTCATCTAACATTTTGAATGTCTTTATTCAACTATTTGACAATCCAAATGTCTATATCCTACCATCTACTACTCATACTATGATTACAAGTTCCAAACCTAGTATGGTTAAACCTAAGGCACTTGTTTCTATCATAACTTCTCAATGTATACTTCTAAAATCTAGGAACTATAAAAAAGGTTTCAGGTTACTTGAGTGGAGATAGGCCATGCAAAATGAGATTGTAGTACTCCATTTTGGTGTTCATCCTATTACCTATAAGTGGTTGTACAAAGTAAATTTGCTAAGTGATGGTGCCTTAGACAAAGACAAGGCAAGATTAGTAGTGAGAGGCTTCCTGTAACAATTTAGAGTAAACTTCAAAGAAACATTCAACCCTGTGGTGAAAACCACTACAATAAGGGTTGTTGTCACATTGACCATATTTAGAGGATGGAAAATAAGGTAAATTGATGTGAATAATGCATTCCTTAATGGAGATTTAATTGAAAATGTTGACATGACTCAACCCATTGGGTTTGAAAATGTTGACATGACTCAACCCCTTGGGTTTGAAAATGGTTCTAGGTTGTGTAGACTCAAAAAGGCACTATGTGAGCTAAAATAAACTCCACAGGCTTAATATCAGAAGCTATGCATATACTTGGAATCCATGGGATTCCACAACTCTAAAGCTAACAGCTCTCTTTATAAAGTCTTCTTCTACCTATTTTTTGGTCATCTTGGTGTACGTTGATGACATATTATTGACATGTTTCATTCTAGAAATGATTGATCAATTAATTATTGATTTAAACACCAATATTACTTTGAAAGACTTGAGAGTGTTCATATACTTCCTATGTATGTGATGACCAAATCCCCGGCAACGGCGCCAAAAACTTGATGACCAAATCCCCGGCAACGGCGCCAAAAACTTGATGAGCGAAAACCGACATCGTCGATTCTTGCCAATACTTTGGTTTTAATATTTATAAAACTCTCGCAAGTGCACGAATCATTTCGTAGAAAATGATAAGTATACTCCCAAGGTCGATCTAAGGAAGGAATGTGTGTGGTTTTAATTTATTATTCAAACTTTTAAAAACGAAATTAAATCCTAAACATCCTGTCACGATATTTTGGGGTTTTGTGTTTTTAATCTACTTACATAAAAATAAACAAAGATTCAATAAACATTTATGCAAATTTTATCATTTATAATGGCGGAGTATTTATGGATATAATAACTAAGTTAATTATGCTTGCTCATATTATCTAGGTTATTAAAGATATGAATTGATATTTATTGATTCTCCCTTTTTTGTATGAATACCACCTTTGGTGGGGTTAGATATTCTTTGTTAACTAAACAAATCAATTAACACCTATGGGTGGGGTTGATAACTAATATGCTTAATTAAATTAATTCCTTTTTCTAAGAGATTGAAAATGAACCATTTAAATGCCACCTTTGGTGGGGTTAGACAGTTTAAACTTTATTCAAGGTGTCCAAATTAAACCCAAGAATTTAGTTATCCGAGTACTAACTTTCAAGTTTTGACATTTTTATCCTTTTTGACCCATTTTGTCCAATTTTTCCATATTTGTTGACCTTTCCCCATTTATTTATTAATATATTTGTGATGTATTGCTTCCAGTATTCCTCTTTGAGTCTTTAAGTTGCATTTTTAAGCCAAAATACCTGAAAAACAATAAAAATACCTGTGATTCCGAAAAAGACAAATTTATATAAATATATGATAAAACATATAAATATATATATTTTTAATCAATTAATGTGCATAAAATCATGGTTATTTTAGTGCTTTTTGAGCACTCATTAGTATGAAGGTTAAATACTTTCATGATTGTATTCATTTTTTCCAAGAGAAATATATTTGAGATTTACTTGATACCTCTGGTTTAATAGATTCTAAGCATTTTACCATACTAATGAGCTTAGGAGCTATACCTGCCAAATCTAATGGATCCTAATTGAAAGATGCCACGGACTACGAGAAGTTGGTTAGTTCCTTACAATACCTCACTATGACAAGGCTTGATATCTCATTCCTAGAAATAAACTTTTCCAATTTATGTCCTTCTATAGACACTCACGAGCTTGCTCTTAAATGTCTTCTGAGGTACCTCAAAGGCACTATTCAATTTGGCTTGACATTGGTTAAACCTGAATGCCTGCAAGCTACCCTAATGATAGGTACAACACTGGTAAATTTTATGTATACTTTGGAGGATGTTTGGTGTCATGACAATCTTCTAAACAAAAGATTGTATTCGAAAGTAGCATTAAAAGTGAGTATCGTGCCATGGCCATTACTTTAACTGAGATTATCTGAATACGATCATTGTTTCATGAGCTGTAAACTCAGTGTGGTACACCAATGCTCTTGACACATAGTGTGAATGCCAAAGCACTTGCCCACAATTCAGTTTTTTTATATTCGAATGAAACATATTGAGGTAGATTATCATTTTATTTGTGATTGTGTGTTCAAGGCCAGCTAATGATTGATTATAGCTTCACACTCCTTGTTTAGTAAATGGTTAGTGCTTTGAGTTGGTTAACAATTACTATACCTAAATATAAATATAAAGAGTGTAGTGAATCAATTGTAAGGTGTAATCTTCATTTTTTATTTTGCTTCAATATATGAATCTTTCTTCACGCCATCATTATCATAATCTTCTTCTTATTTCTTTAGTAAATCTTTGTTTCTTGATAAAAATATGTATATATTATTAATATGTTAATAAATATAATTTTAGGATACTATTAGTATTATTATGTTTATACAAAAAATATTAATATGGGGATAAAATTAAAAAACAAATTATTTTTAAATAATCATATAAATTTATAATCTCATTAAAAATGTGTTGTAAACTTAAAATATTTTTGGAGTATAGAAATAGGCACCCTCCGATTGGAAAATTATTTTTTATTTTACTTTAATTCTTTTATTCACATTATTATTTTAGATGGAACGTGTGTAGCTATATTTACAAAATATTTTTTTCTCTCGTCCCAGGTGGTAGGGGTGAGCAAAATATCCGATCAATCCGAAAAATCCGATAAAAATATGTGGTTTCGATCCGAAGTTGGATCGGATTCGGATTGGATTTTAACAATCCATTCGAATTCGGATTAGAAATATTTAAATCCATATAATTCGATCTGATTCGATATATTTAATATATTATTTAAAAATATATATATAATAATTAATAAACTTAATTATTATTCTAACCTAACCTAACTTATCCGTATATATGATTCTTAACCTAATCTATTTTCCCAGTTGCCTCCCTGCCTCCATCTCTCTTTCTCCCTCTCTTCCTCCATTGCTAATTTTAGACTTGAAGGATTCTGCTTCTTTGCTGCTGCTGCTTGTGATTCTCTGATTCGTTGTTGCTCCTCCCTTCTCTACTGACTGCTTGATGTCGCTGATGCTCCCTGCTACTGCTCCTCCCTTCTCTGCTCACTGCTCGCTGCCGCTGCTCCCTGCTCGCTGCTACTACTCCCTACTCGCTGCTGCTGCTCCCTGCTCGATGTCGTTGTTGTTGCTCCCTACTCGTTGCCGCTGCTGCTACTCGCTGTTCGTTGTTCTTCATCACAGTACAAACATAAGGTTGTATTTGTTTGAACTTTTTTTTTCTGAATTTTGATTTCGGATATAATATTCAAATGCTCTGTTTTGGCTCTTATTTATAGTTATTATTTTTGTTTCAAATGAATGTGTGAAACAATAAGCTATCTAGAACATATTGTGTGATTTACTGTTTTCTTATAATAATTTTTAAGAGCTATGAGATGAAATTATGAGTTTAAGTGAAAATGTGATTGTGTTGGGAGATCTGTTTTGGATGAATTTTTTTATGATTCCATGTAACTTTTTGATATCTAGGCACACCAAATCGTCAAAGGCGATTTGTCCTAAGTTTTCCCCCAAAAACATTGTTTTTCATGCTTTAATTGAGTGACAAAAAATTTTAAGTTACTTTTAAAATATTGAGGTCTATCGTGACTTGGTGGAAAAAATGTGAACATTGTAATATATCATGTTTATTTATATAATTATAAAAACCAATATCATACAACATTGTTTTATAAATGATGCGTGTTAATTGAACATTTCATTCGTATTATTAATTTTTTAGTTATATTATATATAAATGTTCAATACATATTTTAAATCACATGAAAGAAAACATGTCTAACATCACCTCATGTCTATGTGCACATTTTTACAATTATTTATTGCAAATGTCTAATATATTTTTCTACAACTATACAGATGGCTTTAGATAAAGATAATGATACAATTTATATGATTGAAGAAGTAAATAAATATGAAAGTGCAACACAACCAACTCAAGAAGAAGATTCTGTAAGTACTCTAATTCCTGACCTATGCATTGCTTCTAAAGAAGAAGGTAAAAAAGTTTCTTCTAGATCTAGTAGTGAAGCATGGGCTCATTTTACTATAGAAGGGGTAGGGCAACATCGCAAAGCTATATGCAAATATTGTAAGAAACAATATAAGTATGTGTCAAGCAAATCTGGCACGTCAAATTTGCTTGCACACATTGCCATTGGATGTGATAAGTTTCCCGGTAGAGTTCTTAAGAAACAAAAAACTTTAGCTTTCCATAAGGAAGGAAGTCTTGTACCTCATATTTTTAATGCTGAAAGATGTAGAGAAAATTGGTAAGGATGATAATAAAAGATGAATTTCCATTTATTATCGTAGAAGGTGAAGGATTTAAGAAGTTTATTGAAGAGCTACAACCTTTGTTTAAAATCCCTTCTCAGTGGACTATTGCAAGAGATTGCTTGAATTTGTACGTTACTGAAAGAGTAAAATTGAAATAGTTGTTGAATAGAACTAGTAAAAGAATATGTCTTACCACTGATACATGGACATCTTGTCAAAAAATTTGTTATATGTGTTTAACTGCTCTTTTTGTTGATAATGGTTGGAATTTACAAAAGAGAATCTTGAACTTTTGTCAAGTTCCAAATCATAAAGGTGATACACTTGGTAGAGCGATTGAAACATGTTTGTTAGATTTGGGCATTGATAGGATATTATGTATTACATTTGATAATGAAAGTTCTAATGATACTGCACTTACTTATTTGAAAAAATGTGTTAATGGTTGGGGTAATGCAATTTTAGAATCAAAACACTTGCACATGCGATGTGGTGCACATATTCTGAATTTAATTGTTGAGCAAGGTTTGAAAGAGTATAGCATATCAATAAATAGGATTCGTGCAATTGTAAGATATGTGAGAGGATCACCAATTAGACTACAAAAATTTAAGAGTGCTGCTGAAATGGAAAAACTCTCTACTCAAAAACTCGTTTGTTTAGATGTTACGACAGGGTGGAATTCAACTTATTTGATGTTGGATTCTGCAACTTATTTTCAAAAAGCATTTGAAAGGTTAGAGATCACTGATTTGGGATACTATCAAAAGTTTTGCCGAGGTGAAATTAAACAAGCTCCGACTATAATGGATTGGGATAATGCTAGATATTTTGTCCAATTTTTGAAAGTTTTTTATGAAGCAACATTATTATTTTCTAGATCTTTGTATGTGACTTCTAATTTCTTCTTGGATCGTATTTGTTTTATTCATGATCAACTGGATATGTGGAGTAAATGTGAGGATTACATTATGATGAAGATGGCTAGTGATATGAAGGTAAAGTTTGACAAATATTGTGGAGCAATATCTAAAATGAATATGATGTTATTTGTGGTTGTTTTACTTGATCCTAGGCATAAAGAGTGTTCTTTATATCTAAGTTTGCTAGAATTGTGTAATGGGGATGAGATTGAGTCATCAATGAGTTCAAAAAGGGTGGAAACAAACTTTGGAAGATATTTACGAGAAAGCATTCAAAGGAAGTTCATACTATGGAAAACAAATCTGAGTTGGAAAAATACTTACAAGAAGCATTGGTTGATATGGATGATGATAAATTTGATATATTAAATTGGTGGAATGTTCATTCCTCAAGATTTAAGATTTTGTCTTTGATAGCTCGAGATGTATTAGCCATACCAGTATCTACTGTAGCATTTGAATCTGCATTTTCTACTGGTGGTCATACAATTAGTCCATACAGGAGTTCTTTATTTTCTAAAACTGTACAATCTTTGATTTGCACTCAAAATTGGATTCGTTCATCTCCAATCATTAATATCCAAGAATCACTTGATGAAATTGAGGCTCTAGAATCAGGTATATTGCATAAAACTTTCAAATATATATTTTGAATATATATAGATTTATTTGTTATCAAATATATATTATTATGTTTATTAGCTCATTATTTATGTATATTTTTAACATTTTAATTTTGATCATGCAGATGTTCTTGATAGTATTGGTGACTTAAACCTTGAATGATTATTAAAAAGAGTTATTGTTATTATTAATTTTGGATAGTGAAGTTAATTTATGTAATTGATATTTAATTTTTTGGAGTTAAATTATGTAATTGATGTTGAATTTTTTCTTTTTAATTATTTTTGTTGAATTATTTTTAATCATGTTGTCTATTTTTTAATTTGTATGAAAAATATTTTTATTTTAGATTTTTTTATTTTATGTAATTTTTCATTTTATATGTTGAAATTATGTCAGATTTGGATTTATTCGGATTGACATTTATAGCGGTTCAGATCAGATTGATATTTCATAATTTGCTTATTTATGTAATTTTTTTAATAGATTTAAATTAAAATTTTGACTCTATCAATCAGATTGGAATTTAAAACGAATTCGGATTGGAACGGATTTAGATTGATTTAAAATTGGTGAATTCAGATTTGTTCGGATTGACATGTACAATGGATCAGATTCAGATTGATATTTAAAGCGGATTCAGATTGAATAGTTTTCGGATCAAATTGGATTCAGATTGACTTAAAATTAGCGGTTTTGGATTTGTTCGGATTGACATGTACATCGAATCGGATTTAGATTGAATAATTCATAATTTACTTCGGATCGGATCAGATTCGAATTTACCTAAAACTTACGGTTTCGAATCGATGCTCACCCGTACCATGTGGGTAGGAAATTCAAGTTATTAATTAAAGGTATAAGTTCACATAGAGTTGTATAAATAAAAATACCTCTTTATCAACTTTTTTATTGCATATAAACTCCTCTGTATATAATTTACTACGAGCATTGAACTTGAAAAATTTAATTTTTATAATTAATTATGATGTAGTATAATTAATTTAAATGATTTTATACAATTTTGGTTTCAAAATGTATAATTCATTTATTTATTTTTTATCTTAAATTTATAATATCCTATTTCTATTAATTTTGTAACATTAGTAACTTAAAAATATATATTAAAAAAAATTCATATTCAAAATCAAATTATTGCAGTTAAATATAAGATAAAATAAGAATATGTATAATTATTAATCTTATACTAAGATATATAAAACTATCAACAATAGCAATGATATCTAATAATTTTTACAATTTTAAAATTTATATAAATAAATGAAACATTATTTATCTCACAAAATACTTAAATTTCATATTTATCAAAACAAACTTGAATGCACACAAAATATTTCAAAATAAAATATAAAAGATATAGTTACCTTGGTATCATTTTACTTGTCAATAAGATATATATTAACACATCGACGCATTCAATATACGTAATATTTAGAATTAGGAGAAGAAAATGTAAAAAATGTACTTTTTTAAGATGATTCTTTTAATGTTTCTTAATAATATTTTTTGAATTATAATTTTTTAAGTTTACTAATTTTAGGGAGACTTTTGATTTTATCTTTTGGTTATGTAATAATATATAATTATTATAATGTTGGAGGTTTTAGGTTTCTCTTTTTTAATTTTGACAAAAATAGAATTTATAAATTTTAAATTTATTCATATGTTAAACAATAATTATCAATTTTATTCTCTTTCACATAGCTAGAATCAAATGTTTTATGTCTTTTGATTTTTCTTATAATTCTCCTATTAAAAAATAATTAATTCATAAAATTAATTTTGGTTTTATCTGTTAATTTCGTAATAATAGATAATTATTATAATAATCACGAGTCTTTTAATATTATCTTTTTAGATTTCAACTAAAAGATTATTTATAAATTTTAAATCTATTCACATAGAACCAACTATTTTATGAGTTTTTTTATTTTTTTTATTAAAAGATAATTAATACATATAATAAATTATTTTTTACATTAAATGTAATTAGAAAATAAATTAAAATTCAATACATATTTAAGATATTTTTGGTTTTCTCTCTTAATTAATTAATAATTGATAATTATTAAAATATTCAAGAATCGTTTAATTTTTTCTTTTTAAATTTCTATTAAAAATAATTTATATATTTTAATTTTATTCACATAAAATCAATTTTTTTTAAATCTTTTGGGTTTCCTTTTACTCCATGTACTAAAAGATGTATAATTAATTATTTTTTAACTAAATATAATTTTAAAAAATAAAATAAACATTTATTATATATACATGAGTTATTTGACTTTTCTTTTTTAAATTTATACCAACATAAAATTTATAAATTTTAAATTTATTCACATATAATCAATTATTTTAAGAGATTTTGATGTTTTCTTTTAATTTTTTACTAAAAGATAATTAATATATAAAATTAAATATTTGTATCGAATATAATTATAAATACTATGAATGTTGATTATTTTCGTAAATAAAATATTTACATATAAACTTATTTTTAATTATCAAATTTATCAAGACCGAAGAACTATCAACAACAATATACATGGACATTATATTTGAAATGAAATCCAAACTATATCAAAAAATGATAACAAAGAAGTATGAATAATGCTTTAAACACTAATTTTGAATCAATTATCAACTTACATGTGAAAAATATATCCGTACGTACATTTTTATAGAAATAAAATATATATAACCAAACATTTATATTTAGATGGCTTCAGAACCCACACCATAAAAATGCTAATATTGATCTCCATAATTATCATTTAGCAATAAGCTCTGATTTATTATTCAGAGGGCTTTCCTCTTTATGATAGTTAATTTTTGTTTTAGTTGGAACTCATTTTTAGATCAAAAGATGAACCTAAAATATTCTTAATTTATTAAAAAGACACGCTAACAAATAAAAATGTATATAAAGAAAGTCAAACTCTATTTTATTGTATATGGCCTTTTTATAGATACGTTATTGTAGTCAAAGGTGTCTAGTTTTAAATTTAGCATCTATTTGACTTATTTATTAATTAATTAAAATTATGCAAGTTTTTTTAATATTTTATCAAATCATATAATACTATATGTATAACAATATATATTAGTTGATGTATGAATCTTAAATTTTATGAATATGATATATTAAACTAATTGTTAGATAAATTACTAACAAGGAACAATTATTATTATATTGTGCCGTATGATCATATAAATGCATTAAGTTAATTGCGATACAAAAATGTTTTTTAATATAATTATTATTGTAAAATTATTATTTTTATTAAAATAATAAATTAATCACCTATTTATTTTAAGAATATTTTTTTTTATATTTTTACAAAATTATAACTTCAAATTTTTATCTTGTCATTTGATGTTTCAATAAAAAAAGTTTAACATTTTTATAATAAATGTAATTTAAAATAAAAATAATATTCAATAATTTTGTCTACAAAATAAACAATTTTAAACGATATCAATTATTATTTAATAATTAATATTATTATATAAATAATATAAATGCAGGGTTTAAAACTAGATTTGATAAAATTTAATTAGCTTTTTTTCTTTCTCCACATGTCTGGTACTTGTAATAAAAAGTTAAATAGAGGTAAAGATTATTATTGATGCAAATTAGGATTTTTCTTTTTTTTTAATAGAAAACATTTCTCAAGGATTTATTCCACTAAAGATAAAATAAATAAAGAAAATAAAGAATAGAGAACAAAAAAAATAAGGATTTATTTTTTTAATAAGAGTAGAGATAAAGATATATATCGTTTTCTCTATACCATTTTACCAAACTATATACCTCATTTTAATAAATATATAAATTTATTTATATTGTTTTTACAAATTTAATTCCATGAAAGCTTAAAATAATATTAAGTAATATATTTTATATATTATATTTAAGTTATTTTTTATTTTATAAAAAATATTTAAGATATTTACTTAAATTCTAAAAATAATTATTTTTATAGTTTAGTGTTATTATTTCAAACTTTGTAATAAGATTCTATTTGTTAAGTATAAAACTATTAAATATCTATAGTTATGTATATTTTAATTTTTTTCTTATTATATACATATTATTTAATTTTTTATTATTTTTTTATTCAAAAATATCATTTCCTTCTCGTTAAAAAATATTTATAATTGACTTAGTTTTTAATTATTTTATTATAATAAAAATAAAAACAATTCTAAAAAAATTTAAAAATAATATTTAAAACATAACTTGAATTTTCATTTTTCGTTTTGGGTTCGGGTCTCTGTTCCCTTATAGGGATCTCAATATATCAATCGAATGATTATAAGTGAGAATGTGAAAAAAATTTAAATTAAGGGTAGTAAGAAATGGGAGGTCCTTATCTCACCGTTGGCTCGTCTCACTTCGTTGACAACTCTAAAGTAAACTGTATTTATAAAATGATATGAAAGTTTTTCTACATCTTTATTATGATTCCCTTTTGCTTAGTTTTTCGGAAAATTGCACATGTTCTCAAGATACCATGAAGTTGTGATTAAATTATATTATTACCAAACAATTTTGTGGGTTTTTTATTATGAACAAAAGATGATACGATATTAAATGCAAAGAAGCATCTTAGAAAGCTATTGTTTTGTGTGTTTACTGTATTGTGAGAGCATTTGGGGTAAAGTTTGCTCTGTAATTATTATTAGTTTGATAGTCGAATAGAACTCTAATGTTCAATAATTGGGCTTTGGTTTATCACCATAAACTAATATATTAGATGGAAAACTGCTACTAAATTGTTACGGCTATGTCATGGTTTACACGATGGGTGTGCTTTTGATGAAGGAATGTAATTAGAGATTTGGTTTATAGGTTTTTACATGATCTATTCTTCTTCTTCTTTTTTGTTGAGGTATATTCTTGTGAAGAAATTTAGGAAATTGTAGAATGTAAATTTTTTTCATGAAAGTTTTTAGTAGACATATATGTGGATCGATAGACACGATGGAAGTATATGTAGTGTAATACAATATTAGACTAGCACAATTGTAAGATATTTGATGATATATATTCAATTGATTTTGGATGTTATAGTGTAAAAACTTCCCTTATGGATCTCATGGAATATTTTAATACTAATTGAATATTATAACCAATTGTTAGTTACTTTTGAAAGTGTGCTAATACGTCAAATTAGAAGGGAGTTAACCAACGTTAGGTGTGTTAAGGTAACAACTAATTCTCTAATTAGAACTCAGACTAGGAACATTGAGTTTTATTAATAACTTGAACTGAAAACACTAGTTTTTATATAGGGTTTTTTGATGAAAAGATAAACACCACATTTTAACAAATCCTAAACATGATTTTGAGGCCTAAAACTAAGTTGAAAAATTCAAATACAATCTCATAGCACTAGTGGCACTCCCTTTAAACAAAGAGAGTTTATTTCTAACATAAATTAACAAAAATCCTAAAAATTAGCTATCTTGATGACTAGGTCATTTTTTTTAATATTTCACATTTCCTCCTTTAAAACTACATTGCATACTAATGCAATCAGTTTACTCTATCTTCGAATATACTCCCATGTTGTCTCTAATCTTAAGAAATGTCTTCAACTTCAGTGGCTTTGTCATAATATCATAAACTTGCTCTTGAGTAGGATAGTACACCAGTTCCACAGTTTCTTCATTTGATAACTCACACAAAAATGGTATCTCACATGTATATGTTTGCTTCATCCATACAAGACCATATTTTGACAGTTTAATAGTAGAATTATTATCACAATAGATAGTAGTGCACTTACATTGAACATGTCCAATTTTTTCAAGAACCCTTCTTAGCCACACTCCTTGACAAGCACAATAGGTTACTACAATAAACACAACTTCGATTATCAAAAGTGTTAAAATAGTTTTTTTATGCCCAAGACATAACTTCATTTCCCAGCATGTATACAGACCCTTAAGTGTTTTTTTGTCATCCAAGTCACCTACATAGTCGCTGTCTGCATACCCTACCAAATCTTCATCTCTTCCCTTCCTATATGCAACTCTAAAATCTATAGTGTATTTCACATATGTGAGAATCCTTTTGGCAGTTAGGAGATGCTTTTCAATAGGATGCTTCATGTATCTACTGACCAAATGCATAGAGAACATCAAGTCTGGTCTTGTAGCTCTTAAATACCTCAAACTTCCAACCAACTGTTTAAACAATGTAGCATCCACGACACCACCACCACTATTTTTCGACAATCTGCATCCAGGGACAACCAGATTCTTCACATAATTACAATTATACATTCCAAAACTAGCCAATACCCCATTTTCATATTTACTTTGGTTCCATTTTTCTCTTTGCATAATTTATACTCCTAGAAAGTATTTCATTCTATCAAAATCAATCATGGTAAACTCATTCATTATTGAGCCTTTAAACTCTACAAACATAGCTTCATTATTCCTACTGAAAATAATATCATCTAGATAAAGACTTACAATGAGAATGTTGCCTTTACTTCCTTTCTTCACAAACAATGTATGCTCATAGTAGCATTTCTCAAAGCCCTTCTTACCAAACTACTTATCAATCATGTTATACCAAGCCCGAGAGGCTTGTTTCAGTCCATATAGAGTCTTACTAAGTTTGTACACTTTATCTTCTTCTCTTTTCTTCTCAAAACCCTTTGGCTAATCCACATAAACATCTTCAATTAATTTTCCATGCAAAAATGTCCTTTTGACATCCAACTAAAACACACTCTAGGATTTTTGAGTTGTTAATGCCAATATGATGTGAATAGTATCCCATGTAGCAATAGGTGCAAACACTCCATTAAAATTAACTCCTTGTTTTTTGTGTATAGTCCTTTGTCACAAGCCGAGCTTTAAACTTGTTAACCTCTCCATTCTCATTGAGTTTCGTCTTGAAAACCCATTTCACACCTATTCTTTTTTCTCATGTTGGTAGAGTTGTCAACTCCAATGTCTCATTGTCTTCAATAGCTTCTATCTCTTTCTTCATAGCTTCCTTCCACTTGGGACATTTCATAGCCTCTTCAAATGTCTCAGGATCTTCAAAGGCCGTGAACATCACAAACCCCTGCTCTTCATGCTCTTCTTCGAATAATCCTTCCCCTAACACGTATTCCTGTATTCATATTGGTTCACGTCTATTCCTCCCTTGAACTGGACTCTTAGCCTTTTCATTGGTTGTTGTGCCTTGAGATGGAGTTGTTGTTGCATCAATGTGGATATTTTCATCATTAATTTGACTTCATTCTAATTCTCATCTACTTGCATTGGTTAATCTTGGCCTGCTCTCCACTCGAATACATCACACTTTTATTCTTCTTCACTATTATTCAAATTTCATTCCTCATTCTCTACAAATGTTACATCTCTACTAATCAAAATCTTTTTGTTTTAGGATTGTAGAGTCGATATGCTTTTGACTCTTCACTTAAACCCATAAAATACACTTTATGCTTTTCTCATCCACCTTTGACCTCTCCACATCTGGCACATGAACATAACTAATGCTTCCAAAAATTATGAGATGATCAACTGAGGGCTTGTAACCACTCCAAGCTTCCTATGGAGTTACTTCCTTCACTGCTACTAATGGACTCTGATTTAGAATATGAATTGCATAGTTTATTGCCTTCGACCAAAAACTTCCTTGGAATGGACTTTCCAATCAACATACACAGTACCATGTTCATGACTGTATGGTTCTTTCTTTCAGCCACACCATTCTGATGAGGCATGTAAGCATCAGTAATTTGCCTTGTTATTCCATTTTTAATGCAAAAATCTTGAAATTCCTTTGAGGTATAATCACCACCTCTATCCATGTGTAGACATGTAATTGATTCACCACACTTCTTTTCTATTCTAGCTCGAAACTTTTTGAACACATTTAGAGCTTCTAACTTTTCTGTCAAAAAATATGTCCATATTTTGTTGCTAAAATCATCAATGAAGTTAATCAAATACATTTCCCACTACGGGAGATCTGTGTTACAGGTCCACAAATGTCATTGTGCACTAGTTGTAGTCGACAGGTTGCTCTCTAGATGCTTCTTCTTGGAATGACCTTTCTGTGCTGTTTTCCTTTCATGCATACCTCACACACCTTTGTTGAGATACTATGTTTTGGCATTCTAAGTACCATCTTCTTGTAATAGAGAGTTCTCATACTCTTCAGACTGATATGATCGAATCTGTGGTGCCATAATTGCATTTGATCTTCTGCGATTGCTTGTAAGAATGTAGTATTGTCTGTAGTTTGAGCTTTAACCAATTCCAATACAACAAACATTTTGTTTGTTGACATGATTGACTTCATAATTAGCCATCTCAATTGCACACATCATCTCTTAGTAAAATAGTTAATCTTTTCTGTTGTAACTACCCCACACTAAGTAAGTTATTCTTCAATTCTAGCACAAAGTAAATAGAGGTGATTACATGTACTAAGCCATTAATTTCAAGTCTGATGTTGCCCTTTCCTTTAACTATCATCCTTTAATTAACTCCAAGCCTCACTGATTGTTAGAATTCACCATCAAAATCAGAGAACCATTCTTTTTGTACCACACATGTGGTTACTACACCCTAAATCCAAAAACCACACATGCCCTCTGCTTGCTTTATTCATTGTGACATAGGAAAACGATATTATTTCTTTGATTTCATCTAACTCTGCGTAGTTTGTGTCCTTCTCCCAACTAGGACACTCATACTTGAAATGGCCTAACTTGTGACACTTGAAGCATTCCACAAAAGCTTTGTCAAGTCTTTTGCCTCTACCTCTTCCTGGGTATCCTCCTCAACCTCGTCCTCTATCACCTCTACCTCTTCTAACTCCAACTACAGCTTTTAGTGCTTATTCTTCCCCACTATGCTTTCGAAGTTTATGTTCATGCAACGGAAGAAAGCTTTTTAGTGCATCTATCGAAGTGTGTTGATGTCTTTCGACTCTTCAATAGAACATAAAATATAATTGTATTTCTCATAGAGCGTTCAGAGAACCTTCTCCACAACCTTGGAATCTGGCATTTCTTCTCCAAGGTTCTACATATTGTTTGCTACCATCATTACAATGGGAAAGTAATCAGTCATAAACTCTCTTTCCTTCATTTTTAGCACTTCAAAGTCTTTTAGTAGTCCCTGCAAATGCGCACGTTGAACGTGCTCGTTTTCTTAATACTTATGCTTCATAGAATCCCATAGCTCCTTTACGGTGTTCTTTTGAAGTATGGTCGTTAGAGCAAATTTCTCAATCGCTGCAAACAAATAGTTCTTCACATTTAGGTCTTTCAACCTCAAATCAACTAACTTTGTGCACTACACTCCATTCAGCACATCTCCCCACCCTGGTTCTGTGAAGCATGTCTCTACCAGGTACTAACATTTCTTAGAGCACAACAGATTCTTCATGAACATTACCCAATGCTCATAATCCCCATTAAACTTTGGAATGCACAACTGGTCATCTTTGTCGCTCGACATCTTTCCTTCCTCTCGGGGTTTCCTTCATTTTCTTCACAATCAAGCTCCTATGACTTTGATAGTATTTGTTAAGGTACTAGCTAATTCTCTTATTAAAACTCAAATTATGAACATTGATTTTTATTAATAACTTGAATCGAAAACACTAACCTTTATATAGGTTTTTTTTTATGGAAAGATAAACATTACGTTTTAACAAATTATGAACGTGATTTTGAGGCCTAACACCAAGCTTAAAAATTCAAATATAATCTCATAGCATTAGCTATATTTCCTTTAAACCAAGAGAGTTTATTTCTAACATAAATTAACAAAAAATCTTAAAAATTGATTTTTTTGATGATTATACTTCATAAGGTGCACTTGTTATATTTTTTTTTATTCAAATATTATAATTTAATATATAATGATTGTTTTACTATTTGATTATAACGAAAATGATTCTATTAAAAATATATCTAATAGTGAAAAATTTATAAATGATAAAAATTAAATAATATAATTAATTAAAAGTATAATAAAAAGTAATAAAACCTCGTGAAAATTCTAAATTTGGGCTTTGAAAGGTAAGGAAAAAAAAAAGAGGTTTTGAAATTTGAAATAAGTACCCTCTGGTGAGCCACGAAGGTCTGAATCCCGAAACCCAGACTCGGACCCTACTGTTTTCTCTCGAATTTCCATCTCAAATTTTCTCGAGAGTAACGAAAATGATGGGCAAGGGTCCAGGTCTCTACTCTGACATCGGCAAGAAAGCCAGAGGTTTTTAATCCATTTTCCCCTTTTACATTGTTCTCTCGTTGTTTTTCATCCCTTTACTGACTTTGAATATTGTGCTGTGGAAAATAAACGTGTTATTTTAGATCTTATTTACAAGGATTATCAGGGTGACCACAAGTTCACCATTACTACTTTCACTTCCAATGGAGTCGTAAGCTTCTATAACTTTCATCCTTTAATGTCATTTCATTTCCCTATCAAACTTAATGGATTGATTTTTGTTTTAAATGTTGCTTTGCTTCATTTATTTGTTTAATTGATTCACTTAGATTTACGTCTTCGGTGTTTGTGAAAATCAAATTTCTAAGCGAATTCTTACGTTATTCTGTCTTAATCTAATAATTACGAAAAGCTAATATGCAATCTAATTGAATAGTCCTTAAAGGCCGAGTTTAAACTAAGTTTTTGTCACTGGAAAATGTGAGGTTTTGTAAAGGGTGATGTGTAGCACAATTCCCGTAATTATTGAATTTAATGAACACATTATTTTTACCTTGGGAACTTGGGTCCCATAATTATAAAAATAAGCACTTTATAACGGGAACTCATGTACCACGGTTTTATATTTACAGTAATAAAAGTGCCTCATTTTCTATAATTAGAGGACTAGATGTCTCCTAACTTAAAATAACAGATCTAAAGTGCTTATTTTCCTATAATTATTGGATTACTAGTGTATGGAGAAGTTAGAGAGAAATTAATATTAAGATAATTTATTCATCTCTTAATATGATATATATAAGCACACAAGAGACAAGTATCACCGTTACATTGGTAGGCACTCTCTTCAAGGTGTCAGAATCGATCTAAAATGTTAGGTTATCGAAATCAGGTCGTTGGGGTTGCTCACTTTTTAGGCGGATGTGGATTAGAAACGTGGTATGCCATTAGGTTGTTTTACCCTGGTGTCCACATGGTCGGGTCGTTAGATGTAGAAAATACTTTTAAGGAGTTGAAATGATCTACTATTCATCAGTGTCAGGTTGCAACATACGAGTTGTTCGATATTATGTGTTTCATACACAGGAGGTGATCCAGGTTGTTAGGGTTACACACTCTTGTAAACATAGCATATCTCATATTGACTCCTCTATTCCCTTGACTTTTGGAAAGTTTAGGGAATATTCCAGAGCTTTAAATTACCAATGTTTTGTCTACTCGTACAAACCGTTCCCTTTTGTTTAACTCACAGGTGGCTTTCTCTATAAATAGTAAAAAGTTTTTAACCATTTACCAACTTGTGCTTCTTACTTAGCCAAATTTTTTCTAGAGAATCTCAGTCCGATATAACCTCCCCCATTACAATTCTACATAGTCAGTCTGTTGAATTCATAAATAGTTTGGAATTTAGTTCGTTTTGGTAGCGATTTTATTAGTTAAATCAATCTATTTGAGACTCTCGTGTCGCTCATCAACAGATCTGCAACCCCATTCATCAACTAAGTAACTTCTTCATCCTTTTATTCTTTTTTACAATGTTTTCTGATAAAGGAAAAGGTACAATCCGCTCGTCTTCTTCCAAAGATGTCGAATCAAGCCGTGCAAAAAGTGCTTTTCTAAGGATAGGAACACCCCAATAAGGATATCAAGACTTAGTTCCCTTGCAAGCTAGCTCAAAACAAGCAGAGCGACCTGTTGAAGCCCTATATGTCGTGGCAAGGGATTAACCAAAACAGGTGGTGCTTTGACTAAGGAGAGTGCCTTAGCTTTCCTTACTTCATCTGGGTTGTGCCCAGTCTCCTTGTTGTCTTCGCAAGAACCTGTGCCCATCATTAGAATCCCAACGTCCTTAACAGCGAAGGTACCTTGTCCCAAAAAGAGGTGTGATAACAAGATTGAGCCCACCCATCGAACCAAGGACAAGCATCAGATCAAAAAGATGCCAAACGATCTAACTGTCGACGACCTGATAAAAATAAGGCATAAGTATGACATTTCACCTAGTGTGGGAATGATATCGATATCTTGTCACTTATGTGATGTTGATGACCCTTCGGTGAGATGGTGGGTGATTCACTCGGCACTTTTTAAAATAGGACTCAGGTGCCTGTTTCCCATAATGGTGCCTTGTGTCCTCAACACATTTGACATTAACCTCACTCAAGTCAACCCTAATAGATGATGAACTCTACTATGTCTTTCAGTCGTCTCGGTGAACACGGGGTGAACTTGACTAGTGACAAAATCAGGTACATATATTACCTGAAAAGGAACGGCCTGGATAAAGGTAGGGCATATATATTGTGTTTTCGGATACGGGCTACACCTAAAACTCCTCGATAGTTTCATAGGGTGGAAGGACAAATACTTTTATATTATTGGACACTTTTGAGGTGATGGAGTTGAGTTTCCAGTCTGCAACA
The DNA here is from genome assembly GCA_037013495.1 of Hippophae tibetana. Lineage (NCBI taxonomy): Eukaryota > Viridiplantae > Streptophyta > Magnoliopsida > Rosales > Elaeagnaceae > Hippophae > Hippophae tibetana. Next base: position 24,112,230 of record CM072805.1, on the reverse strand, counting down.
CTTGAAACCATCACTTCAACACTATCCAATCTCGTGTAAGCCAGCTAATCAGCAGGTTGGGTCCAGATGGCAAAGAGAAAATAAGGAAGATTGAACTCCAAAATATTGGGAACGAGAGCTACAGGGACATCCTAATTGTAACCCGTCTAAAAAAGTTCAGGGCGTGGAAGAATTATACTGATGAATATATAGGTCATTCATCTGTAACGAGGTAATAAATTCTGACAACTTGGACATTTAATTAATTTGTGCTTATCCTTGTAGGTATGGATTGCTCTAACGTGGACCTCGAGGACTCAATTGACACTTTAGGTGTTCACTATCTAGTACCTACGTACCTGAGGACCATTCCAACCTCACCATCTCCCATAGAGGACTTCGACCTACTAAACGATGAACCAATCGAGGTGCCTCCACCTCCCCTAACAGTGTCGAGCTTGCCTTGTGCCCTCTCTCCCTGTGCTGAGGTCTCAAAGAAAAGAAAGGTGGATGAAACCCCAATTCCTCAAATTTAAGCAATGGACTTATACGATTTCGAGTTTGACAGTTGTTCTGAGGGATGCCGTGGTCATAAGCACCTCAGTGACCTATTTTGATGAGGACATGTTTGGACGACTTAAGTTAAGAGAGATCTGTACCATTACTTTAAAAGTGATGTTGAACAGGTTAAGGTCAAGAAAGCTCATAGGAGTGAAGGAGCTTCCAAAAGGGAGATGATGGTCGATCGCCTGATAGAAGTGAGCAATGCACTTGTAGACATGTACCTTGTATTCCATTGTTGTGACACTGAATTCTAACACATGTTTTTTCAAGTTTTATCATTGGCCAAGGGGGCGAGTTGTCACTCAGGGTGTACAAACGCGAAGTGCAAGGTAGTCGATTGCAAATAGCAAAGTACCAAAAGGCCGTTGAGGACAAAGATGCTTTCCTCGTCGAAAATGCGGCCAAAATCCTAAAGCTTGAGGGTGACCTGCTCGACAAGTCCAAGAAGCTGAGAAAAGCGAACAACTATTGCTTCGAGCAGGAGCAGAAAGCAGGCCATTTTGAATAGGCGGCCAAGGAGGTTGAAGCGATTGCGAGCTCCCTAAGGGCCTGGAGAGCATCTTTGTATTCAATAGCCTTTTGATACTTCGCTAGTGGCTTGTACTTCACATTTGTATGCCCTGAATGCTAGCTCGCCCTCCCTGGCTAATGATAAAAGCCGAAAAAACACATGTTAGAATTCAATGTCACAACAATGTAAAACGTGACACAAGTCTCGAAGTGCATTGCTCACCTCTATCAGGCGATCGATTGGAAGCTTCTTCACCCCTACGAGCTTCTCTGACCCTAGCCCCATTCAACATCATTTCCAAAGTGATGGTAGAGATCTCCTTTTAACTCATGTTGTCCAAACACGCCTTCATCAAAGTAGGTCACTGGGGTGTTTATGACCATGGCTTCCCTTAAAATGACTTCATCAAACTCGAAGTCGTCTAGGTCCATTGCTTGAATTTGAGGAATGAGGGTCCCATCCACCTTCCTTTTCTTTGAGACCTCAGCACGGGGAGGTAGGGAGGATGAGCTGAGCAAGCTCGACACTGTTGGGGGAGGTGGAGGCATCTCAGTTGGTTCATCGTTCAGTTGGGTGGAGTCCTTTATGAGAGATGACGAGTTGGGGTGGGCCTCAGGTATGTAGGTATTAGGTCGTGGACACTTGATGTGTCAATTAGGTTTACGTTAAAGTAATCCATACCTGTAAGAATAAGGAACAATCAGGTTAAATGTCCAAGTTGTCAAAGAATTTATTACCTCGTTTCAGATGAACGATCTGTATATTTATCAGTATAGTTCCTCTACACCCAGACTTTTTTAGACGGGTTACAGTTAAGATGTCCCTGTAGCTCTTGTTCTCCGTAATTTGGAGTTCAATTCTTCTTGTCATATGGACCAAACAAGTTATTAGCTCACTTGCACGAGATTGGGTCGTGTAGAAGTGATGGTTCCAAGTACCGTGGACTGAAAACTCGATTCCATCACCCCAAAAGTGCCAGTAATTTAAAAGTATTTGTTCTTCCATCCTATGAAACTATCGAAGAGTTTTAGGTGTAGCCCTTTATTTTTATCCAAGCCGTTTCTTTTTAGGCAATACATGTACTTGATTTTGTAACTCGTTAAGTCCATTCCGTGTTCACCAACGACAATTGAAAATCATATTAAAGTTCCCCATCCGTTAGAGTTGACTTGGGCGAGGTTGATGTCAAATATGTTGAGGACATGAGACACCATTCTAGGAAATTGGCATCTGAGTTTTGTTTTAAAAGGTGCCAATTGGAGCACCCACCACCCCATTGGGGGGTCATCGGCATCACATAAGTGAAATGTCATACTTATGCCTTATCTCTAGTATGTCGTTGGCAATTAGATCGATTGGCATCTTTTTGATTTGATGCTTGTTCTTGGTTCGGTGGGTGAGCTCTCCCTTGTTATCTTGCCTCTTTTTGGGACGAGGTACCTTCATTGCTGTGGATGATGGGATTCTGATGATGGGCACTAGTCTTTGTTGAAGATGACGAGGAGACTGGGTGTGACGTGGATGAAGCAAGGAGAGTTAGGACACTATCCTTAGTTGGAGCACCACCTATTTAAGTAGGTCCCTTGTTACGACTTGTGGATCCTTCAATAGGTCGCTCTGCTTGTTCTGAGCTCACTTGCAAGCGGATTGAGTTCCAAGATCCTTCTTGGGATGTTCTTATCCTTAAGGGAACACTTATTGTACGTCTTGGGTGGACATCTTTGGAAGAAGTTGAGCGGACTATATTTATTCTTTTATCAAAAGACATCGTAAAAAAGAAGAAAACGATGATGAAGTTACCTAGCTGATGAATAGGGTTCCAGATTTGTTGATGAGCGACTGAGAGTTTTTGAGCAGATAGATTTAACTAGTAAAATCGCTACCAAAACGGATTGAGTTCCAAACTATGTATGTTGTGCAGAATTGTGATGTAGGAGGTTATATTAGGTTGAGATTATCTAGAGGAATTTTGGCTAAGTAAGAAGTACAAGTTGGTAAATGGTTAAAAAAACTTTTACTATTTATAGAAGAAGTCACCCGTGTGTTAAAGGAATGGGAACAATTTGTATGAGTTGGAAAAACGTTTGGTAATTTAAAGTTTTGAAATATTCCTAAACTTCTCAAAAGTATAGGGAATAGGGAAATTAATGTTAGGTATACTACGCGTAGAGGGGTGCGCAACTTTAGCGACCTGGATCACCTGCTTTTATAGATCATATCGTATCGACTAGCTCGTGTGGTGTGACCTGGCATTGATGAGCAATAGATTGTTTTAGCTCCTTTGAAGCATTTTCTACTCCTAATAATCTGACCATGTGGACATCGGATAAAACCTGCACTTTTTAAGGAGTTAACTTTCTTCTTTATGATATCACTTTTATCTCGAGTAAATCTCTTCTTCCATTGTTGAACTGGTTTCTTAGTGTGGTCGACATTTAAGTCATGAGAAATTACAGTTGGATCGATGCCTGGCATGTTTTCTGTTTTCCACGCAAAAAAGTCTACCTTTTCCTTTGAGAGCTCAATACGAGCAACTCTTAACTCATGGGTGAGTTTAGAATTGACTTTTAAAAACTTGTTTTCTCTTGATTCCTTTACGAATATTATTTCACAATCTTCAGGGGCAACTTTCATGTTCTCCTCTATTTGACTTCCTACTAATTGCAGCCCTTAGGTTTGAATGTTGTCCGTTCTTTGGTTACTACTTTGATATAGGGGTAAAGCAATTTTTATGACTGAATTGTAACGACTCCTTGCCTTGTCCTGTTCTCCTCTTATTTTCCTTATTCTGTCAACTGTGAAATACTTAATGAGCTGATGATTGATGTAGGGAATCACTCTCATCTTATGGATCCATGGTATGTCAAATATCGCATTGTAAGTAAGGGTGTTCAACACTACAAAATTTGTAAGGATGATCACTCTTTCCATAGAGATTGAGAAATGTATGGTCCATACCAACATGGTCACACTGCCATTGAAACCCACAAGCAGCATCTAGTGTTGCGTGATTTCTTTGGGGTCTATTCCCATGTCCAACAATGTGGATAAATGCAGCAAATCAAAAGAGCTACCATTGTCTAAGGAATTCTACGCACCTCACAATATGCGATCTTGATCGTGATGACTAAAGAATCATCGTGAGGTGGTAGCGCTTCTTGTCCCTCGAAAATGATAGGAAAAACAAGTCCTCGTTTAAAGCTATAGACAAGTCGATGCGTATCTCTTACTTCCTGCGTATACCTCTTCGTTTAATTACTAGAGTAACTCGAAATAATTGGTCAATCATGTATGGTATGAATTAATAGCATATCACTTTGGAGAGGTGGATTCGGTCTGTTGTTGTTTCGGAGAACAAGGTTTAGAGGAACATTCGGTTAGGGGGATTATTAACTTCTCTGTTCACTCCTTTTGAACCCTCATTCTTGTAAACAAAATCTCCCAAATGCTCTTTTGACAATTGATGTTCGATTTCTCACTTAAGGTGTCTGCAATCCTTAGTCCAATGATCTATCTTTATGGAAAGCACAATACTTGTTAGGGTCCTTAAGTGGAGCTTTCATAGGTTGCAACCTGTTTATGTGATCGATGTGCTCGATGTGCTATACTGTCTCAGCTAAGGAGACACGTAGTGTGGGACCTCTGAAAGGAGATAACGTTCTTCCCCACGTCCCAAGCCTCCCCCTTGGGTGTGGTTTGAAACGAGGAGGATTAGGACGTCTATCCCCATAAGGCTTATTCTCTTCTTCCCTTTTAGCATGGATGAGCTTGTTCTTAGTTCTATTTAACAATCCTTTGATAGAATTCAATTTTCTCTCCACATTAACAAACATTTGGGCCTCCTTGTAAGCCATATCTAGGGATCGTGGAATGGTTTTAGTCAATTCAATGAATAGGCTTGTGTCTCGTTTAATTCCCTTGCGAAAAGTCTCAATAGCAATGGATTTTGGACATTGTGAAATTTCTATCTTCTCCATCTTAAACCTCATGTAAGTTTCGATGGTTTCACTATCCTCCTGGACAATTGAAAATAACTGGTGACTATTTTCGAATTGGCTTGTTGCATGTGTAGTTGGTGAAAAATACTTTTACCAATGTTTCAAAACTTTTTACACTCTTGGAAGGTAATTCAATACATCACTATTGTGTCATCTCGTGGAAGGTGGTAGCGAATAACTTACAATACATGACTTTCTTCTTATTTTTGGATGCTCACAGTAGCCATGCCTATTTTAAAGTGAATGACATGGGCCATCGGATCTTTTGTCCCCTTATTGGCGGGACACTTTGGGGCAAAAAATTTAAGGGGTGGCGTCCTTAACTCAATATTATCAAAAGAAGACAATGCCGATAACTGGTCATACACTGTTTCGATATCACTCCAAGGCCATAGTTTTCCATGACCTTTAAGTTGATCATTTATCTTTACTTCTATTTCTTTAAATTTATCATCAAGGTTACTACTAGGTGGTCCAAGTAGTACTTGACACCCCCGAGGTGCAGAGTTCTCCAAACATATACGTCTTGGTAATTGTTGGGATGTATTTTGTGTTGGATGTTTGTGAGTAGTTTGGGTCGTGTATACAAGCTCTGGAGTTGGATTGGGAATTAGAATTGCAGGTATACACTATTCATCAATTATATTGGGTCAATACAGGTTGGGATCTTGTGAGGCATGCATCGATCTTGTTGGTCGGCTTACCCTTACCTTTAGGGTAGCGGTTTGGAATGAACTTTCAGCTTCTGAATAATTATCGTATATTAACCTTAATCTGAGTTTCTTATTATCATCTTTGAGACCTAATAAATGCTTGTTGTAATTTTGTCCCTTTTTTTGGAGACTTTAACTTGGCATCATTTTCATGGGATGTGCTTTCAAAACTGCAACTAGCGGAACTAATTGTACATGGAATCGTCCAAGTTGGTTTGGTCGTGCCATCACGGACTACGGGTCACGTGCCATCACCGATCACAGGTCGTGTGGGATCATACCGTAGGCCACGATGTGATGCACTGATTGGCAATAGGTGAAGTAAATGATCATTAAGTTCGAACTCTTGGACTAGGCGAGTAGGACTCTTTGTTAGTTCGTGATGGGATCGAGAGCTCGCCATAGTGAAAGGAGTGAATTTTCCTACGATACGTGCTGTTTCTCCAAGGACGTAAAATGTAAAGTCTCAAATGTTAACTATAAATTAGAAAGATTTAAGGCCTCACAATAGGCGTTAATTGTTTGGAGAAGTGTTGGTATGTTAGGGATTCTAGTGAGATATTAGAGAAAAGTTAATATTCAGATCCTTTATTTATCTCATTAGTGTGATATATATATAAGCACACAAGAGTTAGGTATTACCATTACATTAGTAGACACTTTGTTCAAGGTGTTAGAGTTAACCTAAACATGATATTTTACTATTACTATCAGGTTATCAAAATCAGGTTGCTGGGGTTGGCTACCCCTTGCACGGATGTGGAGTAAAAACGTGAAACGCCATCAAGTCAATTTACCCCGAGTCCACATGGTCGGGTTGTTAGGTGTAAGAAATGCTTCAAAGGAGCTGAAACAATCTACTGCTTATCAGTGTTAGGTCGTAGCACATGAGCTACTCGATACGATGTGCTTTATACAAGCGAGATGATTTAGGTTGCTAGGGTTGCGCACTCCTCTACACGTAGCATACCTAACAACTAGTACCATTTTCTCGTTTTGTAAATGTGTTATGTTTATTTTCTCATCTTCTACGTACCAAATTATGTAGTTTTTGATGTATTTTCCTTAAGATGGTGATGTTGATATTTGTGCGTGTGTCAATCAACATTTTTGGACAGTCATATTTTGTTATCCATAATTAGAAAATGAATATCGTACCTTCACTAAATTTTAGTCATGTATGAAACATAGAATTGATATTTCGTCATCTTCATATTTACTTCAGTTGATGAGTTCGTACTATTTGTATCATCATTCTCGTTTATTATTATGTACATAGTTTTTATTTCTTATACAATCAGTTGATAGATTTTTTATTTTAATTGTGCAATTGATGTTGTCTCCTAAAAAAATGTATTGTTGATCTTGATGCTTGTGTTATTCAATTTTTTGTTTCATGTTTTCAAGACTCTTTAATGTTGCGTTGATGTATATATATTGTACGCTCAGTTTGTTGCATGCTAATTTTTTATTTTTTCAATCCGCCTTTCATTTTCAGGCTATCACTTCAAGTGGAATAAAGAAAGGTGAGTTAATTTTAGCAGATGTTTGCACTCAACTGAAGAACAATAATGTTACAACTGATATAAAAGTTGACACCAAGTCTAACGTGAGTCATGAAAGTCACTTGGACATATTTATGATTATTTTCCTTATTTCATTTGATGATGATTGATATTTTATATGTTGAAGTATGTATGCTATTTTATTCTGACACTATGGTATGGAAATCACATTATCATTACCTTATAATTGATAACTCCAACGTGAGTTGTTAAAGTCACTTGAACATATTTGTTGAACTCTTTGTTTGGAGTTGCGCCATTAAAATCTCGTTGACATACCCACCTTGTTGGTTTATCTTTACAATATTTCATACGGAAACATCTTTTTACATCGGATGCCATTTAATAGTTACATGATAAACCACATTGATGATGACTTGACTGGAAAAAATTATGAACATGTAGCTCTTGACAACCATTACTCTTGATGAACCTGTCCCGGGACTCAAGACAATCTTTAGCTTCATTGTTCCTGATCAGAGATCTGGTAAGGTAAAGTACATCTATTCTTCTTTCTAGTCAGTGTCAACATTTTCATTGTGGATATTTTCAACATAAGTACGTCTATTTACTTATGTTGATCCTTTATTAAAATATTTGACAGGCGGAACTGCAGTACCAGCATGAATATGCTGGGATTAGTACTAGCATTGGTTTGACAGCAAATCCTAGTGTTACCTTCTCAGGCGTGATTGGAAACAATGCTCTCTCCGTTGGAACAGACCTCACCTTTGACACTGCCTCTGGAAACTTCACCAAACTCAATGCTGGGTTGAATTTCATACGTTCTGATCTCATTGCTTCTCTGACACTGTGAGTTAATTTTTCTGTGTTTAAGCACCTTTTTCTTTGGTCTTTGGGAATATTGTAGTTGCATTATCAAAAGTATTGCTGCTCCAGAATGTTGTGATCATATTTGATTCCTGATTTTCTGGTTTATTATTTCAATTGCCAATACAGGAATGATAAAGGTGACACCCTTACAGCTTCCTATTATCACCAAGTTAGCCCTTTCACTGACACTGCTGTTGGTGCTGAGCTGTCCCATAGTTTCTCAAACAATGAAAATACACTTACAATTGGCACACAACATGCTCTCGATCCCTTGACCCTGGTTAAGGCTCGTGTTAACAATTATGGGATAGCCAGTGCTCTTATTCAGCACAAATGGCGCCCAAGATCTCTCTTTAACATTTCAGGAGAGGTGGACACTAGGGCAATTGAAAAGAGCGCAAAGATTGGTCTTGCTTTGGCACTCAAGCTTTAGAGCAAGCACAAATCTTTTAGGCACTGGAACATTGATTTCATTTCCATTTTATGGGGGTCAATAAGTTTGGCTGGAACTAGATATTCATTAAAGGCCTTAAGGTGGTGGTTGTGCTCTTGGTTTCTCCATATCTTACTGGTCGTCTATTGTATAAAATAATTGGCACGAACATTTTTGGACTCATTTTTTAGACTTTCAACTATTCTCTGTTATAATTGGAGGGGAACATGAAATTGTGGAAATTCGTCACTTGTGCATTTCTCTTAGGCTATGTGCCTTTTTCTTGCTATGCTAAAGTGTGACATATGATGCCTTTTAATGATATTTTTGTGTTCTCTTTTTGCTAATGATTTAATGATCATATTAAGAGTCAGCAAACTCGGATGCATGTCCAACTCAGTAGGATGTGAGTCTAGGACTTTCCTTTAATCTTCGTGGGAGAATCAACCGCGAAATTCTTTGCAAAAATGCTCCCTTTTAAGTTTCAAGTAATGCTTTCATTTTTCATATGATTAATTAATATTTTCTTTTTGTACACACCTTAAAAGGTACAAGAGTTATGGAAGCTTCAACAAGTTCGACAAGTGACAATCTTCAACAATTTTTTTAGAAGTTTTGGAGCTTATATTTATACATATTTGTGGGTAGTGCTTATAGCTGCTTGTAATGGTCAATAATATTTTATAACATTAATAGATAATTTTTTTTAGTTATGACTATTTATTTATTATTCATAAAAAGTCAATCATTAGATGTGTTCAAAACTTATAAAGTTGAAGTTGAGAACTAGCTAACCAAAAGAATCAAAAGTGTCAGATTTGATAGTGTGGTGTATATTACGACAAATATGATGGTTTAGGTGAACAATGTCCATGATCGTTTACTACATTTTTAGAGGAATGTGATATCTTTTCATAATACAATATGTTGGGTTTGCTCACTAAGAATAGTGTTACTAAAAGATGAAATATGACGCGTAAGGATACGGTGGGAAGTGTGATATGTCATTCTACCTTACTAGAATCACTATAGGGAAAATCGCTTAAGATTACAGCATATATCCTTAATAGGATTATAATTAAAGCAATAACCAAAATCTCTTGTTAACTTTGGACGAACAAGAAGCTTAGTTTAAAGCACTTGCATATTAGGGAATGGTTAGTTGAGGCAAAGCCTTATAGGTTTAATGAAAAAAAAATTGGACTCAAGAACGATGAGTTCCTATTTTATATGGGATATTCTGAAAAATTCAAAGGGTATAAGTTTTATGATCCTATATCTAAGTCAATTTTTAAGTAAAAAAGTATTTCATTTTGTGAGGATGTCGAGTTTGAAAGGAAAGATATAGTTGATGATTTTGTATTTGAAGAGAAATATGTTGATATTCTCACATGTGTTATTGACATTGATTAATATCACATTCATGACTTTGATCAAGATACAACAAATCAAGACAATCTCGAAAAATCTCCCATTCAAGAAATTGTTTTAGAATAATAGACTCTACCACCTCAAGAACCATCCCATTGAGGAGATCCACTAAGGAAAAGAGAAATGCAATGATAGATGACTATCATTGTATTTATCCAAGAACGAGTTTGATAATGAAGTGATGGAAGATCTAATCAAATTTTTGGGAAGTCAGAAAGTCTTAATTCTCAAAAGTGGATTGGTGTCATGAATGAGGAGGTGTAGTCTATGAGGGACAATGATACGTAGAATCTTGTCTCATTGCCAAAAGTGTGAAACCCATTGGTTGGATAGATATTTAAAACCAAGAGGGATTTGAAAGTCAATGTGAGAGATATATGGCTTGTCTTGCCGTACAAGGCTTTACATAGAAAGACTTTTTCAAGATTATAATGGTATTAGTAGTGCATTTTAGTCTTGAGTTACATCAAATGGATGTAAAGATGACATTTATCAATGGTGACATTGATGAGAGATTTATATGATGTAACTAGAAAACTTTGTGTTGGGAGACCCAAAGAATATAGTTTGCAAACTTAAGAACTCCATCTATATGCTCAAGCAAGCATCTCGACCATGGTATTTCAAGTTTCATCAAGTGATCATCTCAATTGGTTTTGAGATGAATTTGGTCGATGATTGCATATATTGTAAGTTATGTGGGAGCAAGTATATTTTTCTGGTTTTATATGTCGATGACATTTTGCTTTCCTGCAACGATATAAACTTATTGCATGAAACTAAAAGATTTCTAGCTAAATTTTTTGAGATAAAAGATATTGGTGATGTCTATTTTGTATTAGGCATGTAGATATTTCGAGATTGCTCTCAGAGTATTTTAGGATTATCACAAAAGAGTTGTATTGAAAAGGTTCTCAAGAGATATGACATGCATAATTATAAACCAAATGATACCCCTATTGTTGGGTATATATTTAAGCAACCCAGGATTAGACTATAGAAAGGCATCAAAACGGATTTTGTGATACTTATAGAGAATAAAAGACAATATGAGCACGTATCAAAGGTCGGATCAGCTTGAGATCATTGGGTATATTGACTCTGATTTTGCTGGATATCAAAATAGTATGAAATCTATGTCAGGCTATGTCTATTGGATATCAAAATAGTATGAAATCTATGTCAGGCTATGTCTATTTACTAGTTAGGGGTGCTATCTCCTAGAAGAGTGCTAAACAATCCTTTACCTTAGCGGTAGAGTTCATAACATGTTATGAGGCATCTAATCATGAAATATGGTTGATGAGTTTTGTTATGGGATTGCACATAGTAGTTGGTATTGAAAGACCACTTAAGTTAAGTTAACATTTCTATATTCCACTAACAATAGGAGTTTACCGAAGTCGAAATATACAGCTATCAAGTTCCTAGTTATCAAAGAAAGAGTTTAGAAGGGAGATGTGTCTATAGAGCACATTGGTACAAACTCGATAATTGTAGATTCGCTTTCTAAGGTATCGTCATCTATAGTGTTTAATGAGCACACTACTCGTATGAGTGTCATGTCATTTGAGGATACTCATTTTTAGTGAGAGTTTGTAATTTTAAATATTTCTTTGATATAAACACACTTTTAGTTATTTTAGTTTATAAATATCTTGATGTTATTTTTTGAAGAAATGAAGTTTTTGATTTATTTATACTTTGATTTTAGTATGGTTTGATCTCATTAATGTTTAAGATTAGACTAGTTGAAAATATGTATGTTAATATCACATTGCATAAAGTTTTTATGCTATACACTCATATTCAATTGTATTGACATATGTGACCATTGATGGGTCGAGTTGGGACAAATGTAACGAAAACCGTTTTGATTCTATGTTGGTATTATTGATGGACCAAATTGGTTACAAATATATTTCGATAATGACATAAAAGTTGAGTTCATACGGCTAATTTTTGCAATGCATAATCATAAGGTCACACATATAGTCCAAGTGGAAGATTGTTAGATCGTTAATCCAACATGTGATTGGCTGTAGGCCTTTAATGTATAGAAACCTAAGATAATTTATATGATAGTCTATAATACATAATTATTCACATATAATTACGTGATCTGTTAAAGTTGAAGTAATTTGGGCTTTAGTGTATCTAATAGAGTGTAGGCTTTTAATGTATAGAGACTTAAATATAATGTCTATTTTAATGATGAGTTAAAATAGATATACATATATTAACTATATATATATAGTGGTTATGATACTTAGATTACACGTATTTTATTTTTCTTATCTGATATCTCTCGTCAGAAGAGAATTCTAAAAAACTAAAGAATTTCTCTAAAAAATACATATAAATCTAAAAAACTAAATATTCAAATATAAAATTAATTAATAGTTATGGATTTATGTATGCTTGGTGATACAAAATGAATATTTATATCATTTTTTTTAAATTTCATCAAAATTTATTTTGTTCTAACATTGTAGATTTAATATCTGCATACTCAAACAAAGAACAAATATAAAATCCAAAGTAATGAAAATAAAATACCTTGTTTTATGTTATATGTAAAGTTTGGTATTATTTTGGAGCAACTTTTACCCCGGAAGTTGCTATACTTTGGTGGGATGTTGTTTGAAAAAGCTGTAGAAGCCTTTTCAACCTAACATTATTGCCCTAAAATGGTGCGATTTTTAGTATAAAAGTTTACAATATCAAATATTGTACCAAAAATAGTACGATAATGTGGGATCAAATTTATTGCAATATTATTCACGTATTTTTTTTAAATGAATAAATCTAAAAATATTATTATAATTTATATTTTTCATTATTTATATATATTTGAAATCTATTAATTGAATATCTATTACATGAATATCGTAAATCAAAGGATTATTTTCTAGTGGTATGTAATTTAAACTGTATTTTTTAATTAAATATAATGTTTATTTCATATCTTAAATATAATATTTTATTTACTGTTTATTTTTTTAGAATATAATTTTTAAATTTATTATTAATAATTAAATAATAGTAATATATAATTAATTAATTGGTTTAATATAATAATTTTTAATAAATTAATTTAAAAAATAAAAAAATATTTTATTTTATAAAAAATTATATTTTTAATATAATATTTGATATTATAGATAGAATTACATTAAAATAATATAAAAACTTGTACAAAATAATATAACGGGTTGTAGATATTCCTAAAAACAAGAAATTAGTTGACCCTGTGCCCATTACACAGTAAATCGACACCGTACAGGTTACACTAGCAAAAATTTAAGTAAGTTTATTTGTTGTATAAATTAAATATCATAAATAAAAATAAAATGAAAATATAAGATAAAAAATAATTATAAGATATTAATAATAATATAGAGCTAGTAAAATTGTATAGTGTAAATTATTATATAGGAGTGATATAATAACATTATCCTTTTATTTATCGGTACCATTGTACAACTTAGATCAATTGTACGTTCCATGTTCCAAGATACTAACCAATTTACAGGCCATAAGATACTTTCTAGATCACTCTACTTTTTTTTTAATAATTTATTCTAAATTATTTTATTTTTAAAAAATAAAATAATTTATTTTAATTTATATTATAATATAATAATATAAAAAATATACACATAAAAAATTATTATTAAAAATTAATTAATAATTTTATTTTTTATTTTTTAAATGTACAATAATCTCTTACTCATAAATATATATTTTTAAAATGAATCTATATAACAAAATAATTTTAAAAAATAAAAAAAATTAGTTGATTTTTAATAATATATTTTATTATTTAGATATTTTTTAACTTCGTCTGTCTTTAAACTTGTCTACTGCTTATTGCTTTGCTTACGTTTAAAGACCTTCTATCTTTACCGGATAGATCACAAAGGGAATGAGGATAAAGAATATCTTTTAATTAAATGTGATATTCTTAAATCATTGAAAAAATCTTAAAATTAGAATCTCAATTGGGAGTTCATGAAAAATATATATAGATATTTTACCTATATTAGGTTAATCTTAATCTCACTCTTCAATTAATTATTTTCTTTTATGTTTCTTTAGGTATTTACTTTTATAACCATCCTTATATTTGAAAAGATATGGTGGATAAGAAATAAAATGCACTTTGAAAACTACGATACAGTGGTTCAAAACATTGTTTGTGACATTTTATAAAGGATTGAGGAATTTCAATCTTTAATTATACATAAAATTAATAGTTTACGGCTGCTGGATAAAGAGAAATATACTTTGATTATATTCTTTAATTATATATACTTTAATTATACATAAAATTAATAGTTTACATTTTTGAGCACTTTTACAAATTGTGCTAAACATGGGCAAATTCCTTACTCGCTTTGATTATTATACATAGGCTCTAGCCTTTCAAGTTTCTATCCATTATGAATTGAGAATATTGGAAATGTATTTACAATCTTAAAATTCAATGAATATTAATAATATATGTTTAAATACAAGAAATAAGAATCTGCTTTTTGTAAAAGTGCTTTTTAGGAAAAGTATATTAGTTGCATACAACTAATATACCATTGATGATTTATTAACACTCCCCCTCAAGTTGGCGCGTAGATATCGATCATGCCCAACTTGCTTAGTGAACCGTATAATGTCTTCTTGAAAACTCTCTTGGTAAGCATATCTGCAAGCTGCTCTTCTGTGAGAACAAAAGGAAAACTAATAAGTTTGGCATCTAACTTCTCTTTTATAAAGTGACGATCAACCTTTACATGCTTAGTGCGATTATGTTGTACTGGATTTTGTGATATATCAATGGCTACCCAATTGTCACAATACATCTGCATAGTATTTTTGAGTTCGAAACCTAAATCCAATAACAAAGTTCTTATCCACAACAATTCGCAAACCCCATGAGCCATACCTCTATACTCGGCTTCAGCACTAGATCGTGCCACCACTTTCTGCTTCTTACTTTTCCATGTAACCAAATTTCCTCCCACAAAGGTGAAATAACCCGATGTTGACTTTCTATCTGTAATACTTCCTGCCCAATCTGCATCTGTGAATCCACAGACTTCAAGAGGATTTTTGTGTTTAGAGAACATTACTCCCCTTCCTGGAGCCGATTTCAAATACCTTAAAATTCTCAAAATAGCATTCATATGGTTCTCACTTGGATTATGCATGAGCTGACTCACCACACTTACTACATATGCAACATCTGGTCTAGTATGAGCTAAGTAAATCAAACGTCCAAACAATCTCTGATAGCGAGCTCGATCAGTTGGTATCTGATCTGGATACTCTGCTAAACAATGGTTTTGCTCAATAAGAGTGTCAATAGGTTTGCAATCCAACATACCTGTCTCTATTAGCAGATCAATAATGTACTTCCTCTGACACAGATATATTCATTCTCTTCCCCTGGCTACCTCAATTCCTAAGAAGTACTTTAGTTCACCTAAGTCCTTCATCTCGAATTCAGAGGCTAGTTGTCTTTATAATTTATCCATCTTAATAATATCGTCACCAGTGATTACCATATCATCAACATAAATGATTAGGGTTGTTACCTTCCCTCGTTGATGTTTGAGAAATAGAGTGTGGTCTGAATTACTTTGTCTGTAACCAACCTTTTGCATGAACTGTGAAAACCTTCCAAACCAGGCTCGAGGGGATTGCTTGAGGCCATACAAAGACTTCCTCAATTTGCATACAAAATTACCAGGAGAATCATCTACATACCCAGGTGGAAGACTCATGTACACCTCCTTGGCTAATTCTCCATGAAGGAACGCATTCTTGACATCAAACTGCCGAAGTGGCCAGTTTAGGTTAGCAACAAGTGAGAGCAGAACCCGAATCGTGTTCATTTTGGCAACAGGAGCAAAAGTCTCATCGTAGTCTACACCATACGTTTGAGTAAACCCTTTTTCTACAAGATAAGATTTATACCGATTTATGGATCCATCACCATTATGTTTTATAGTAAACATCCATCGACAACCAACTGCCTTTTTTCCTGGTGGTGGTGGCACAAGTTGCCAAGTATCGTTCTTCTTTAACGCATCCATCTCTTCAACCATTGCCTTCCTCCATATTGGATCTCCTAACGCATCATGCACTTTGTTAGGTACTGATACACCAGACATTTGATTCACAAATGATTTATATAACTTAGATAATCTTTTAGTGGACATGTAATTGGCTACTGGGTATTTTGATTTTGCATGAATATTTGGTTCATACCTTTTGGCTGGTTGACCTCGAGTAGACCTATTTGGTAACACATACTGTCCAACATTAGACTCGATGCTATTAGTATCAGTAGGTGTACATGCCTCATATGAGTGACCTTCAGTATCAGGGAGTTGTTGATCAAGGGTAGGAGTAATGCTTGAGGGTATAGTTGTGTCTTCAATGTTTGCTTCTGCAATGACTGGATTCAATGAATTAGAAGTCTCATCTGGTCTCATTGAAACATCAGTTGGTGATTCTCCTAATGTCTCCCCCTCACCATGATACAGTTCTTTGAAATATGTATTCTCCCCCTGACGAGCAGTATCAGGTGAGGAAAAATAACTCATGTCCTCAAAGAATGTAACATCCATAGTAACATAATACTTTCTGGTTGGTGGATGAAAGCACTTGTACCCTTTCTGATAACTTCCATAATCAACAAACACACATTTAATTGCCCGGGCATCTAATTTAGACTTTTGATTTTTAGGAACATGCACAAAAGCAACACAACCAAATACACGGGTAGGAAGATTATGGAAGTATGATAAGGAGACGTAAGATGCGAGAATTTGGAATGAGATTTTTCCGTTAAGGACACTAGACAGGAGACGATTGATGAGATGAGCGGAAGCTTGTACATCATCATCCCAAAGGTATTTTGGCATATAAGCACTAAATAAGAGTGCGTGAGCCATATCAAGTAAATGTCGATTTTTTCTTTCAGACACTCCATTTTATTCCGGTGTTTGCGGACAAGTAGTTTGGTGAATAATCCCATGTGTTTTGAATTTTTTTTTGAAAAACATGATTAACATATTCCCCCCATTGTGAGAATGGAGGATCCGAATAATGCCATTATATTGTGTTTGAACGAAGGTATGAAAATTTTAAAAAACTGAAAAAACTTTATTTTTTGTTCTAAGAAGAGAAATCCACGATAACCTTGTACAGTCATCGATAATCAAATTTTTTTTCTTTTTCTTTCCTACCTTGATACCAAATTGAATAAATGTATTTACAATCTTAGAATTCAATGAATATTAATAATACATGTTTAAATACAAGAAATAAGAATCTATTTTTTGTAAAAATGTTTTTTAAGAAAAGTATATTAGTTGCGTACAACTAATATACAGCTGATAAAGTATATTAGTTGCATACAACTAATATACCATTAATGATTTATTAACAACATGCACTCCTCTTTAAACAATTTGCAGTATACAGAACAATAAAAACATTATTTTTGGTTTTAATATATAATCTAGAATATAAAGATATTTTTAAGGAAATCATGGAAATAATTTGCTTATTAAAAGATATACTCTCTAACTTCTCAATGATCATTCATGATTTAATCCATTAGTCTAAACTGTCTTTTTTTAACAAATAAATACTAAAATTTGTCTAATTAAAGTGATTAAAATAATCATAAAAATTAAAATAAAATGATTAAATTGTAAAAATTTAAAATAAAATTATTAATATACATAATATTTATACTTAATTACATTTTTTCTTAAGTTTTATTAAAAATAAAGAAAAGTGGTTGATTTATAAATTACATATAAACTAAAGAGTAATAAAACATTTTGGATAAAGTATTTATCTGCCTGAAACCAATTAAGCCTCCGCCACTGAATACGTAGAAGACGAGGAAAAATAGCACAAACTTCACACAGTTTGGCAAACTATTAAACTGCTCCTATAATTTGAATTGTTTTTTTATCAATTTATTATTAATGTTAGAATTAATATCAATTAAGACCATTTAAATTAAATTAAATAAAACAATATGTCTTCCACGCATAAAGAAAAATAAAAATAATAAAACAATTACTTAAACATTGAAAAAAGGTTTAAAATTAAATAAAAATGAAAAGTTATTCATTTTAATTCAAATTCACTAAATTTGTTATGTATCATTCTAAACTTGCATTTTATGCTTGCGAAGAAGAACAAATATTTAAATTAATGCAATTGCAAACTGAATTCCAATTCAGAAATCTAGATAAATTAATATATTTTGGTGATTAACTTTGTGCCGCTTAGTAATTTGTTTTAAATTTGAAATTGAGTATACTCAACTAAATTCATTCCATTATTGTATAAATTTATATGTAAATATTTCTTTTTACAAAAAATTCTACAAAATTAGTGTAAAATAGAGAGGGAAAGCAGGAAAAATATAAGATAATTACTATATATTTTATTTAGTATTTGTATTTGTAGATTTCAATGTTTTATTAACTATTTTGACCAAAAAAACAAAACCATTGTATAAATATTAATGCTAATTTTAGGGGCGCAATTAGGGGTATCCATGATCCGGTTTTGAGTAAAAAAAATTAATCAAATCGAACTGTTTAATTATTAAAAATATTGTAACCAAATGATTTGATCCAGTTAATAAAACAAGTTGTTGTTTTTGAAGAATGTTGAAAATTTACCTGAAAGAAAGACAATGATAGTTTTCTATGAAAATTGGTGCGTTAGCAAATAGTATAATACAGATGACGACACATAAAAGAGAAAAAATATTGCTTAAAAATTGTGATCCTTAATGAGATTAAATATTAAATGTAAACTATTTTGAAACTTCAAGTATATTGAAATATAGGAACTTGGATTGCTTTTTTGGAGTTGTGGAACATACGGAGTACCCAAATTAAAATTTACTAAATTTTCAATAAAAGTTTGTAAATAATAGGTATAAATTACAACTCGCCAATAGTAATAAAAGGAATACAATGTACACTCTGTTTTAACATGATATAATAACAAATGCAAAAATATATAATATAAAGGTCAATTTTGCAAATAAAAATAAAAATAAATAAAAGCAAGAAAAAAAAATGGTCGCTATCCTTCTCCAAAAGATCACTTTTACGAGTATATGTTATTTAAGTTGAAATTTCAAGCAGTCCATTGAAGGAAAGGACCCTATACACACATAAACCGTCGTATTAGAACTCTAAATAACTAATATTACAGTATCATACAACACCAAAATCTAAGTATAAAGAATAAAATTGAAACCATTAAATCAAAATAGATTACTTATTACTAAAAGAGTAAAAGTCATGCAATGTGTTGTATATATTTTAAAAGTAATAATTATTTAATCAATAATGTTAAGGTATGATTATAGAGTATGTTATGCATAACTATTCAATCTAAACTATTAAAATTAAAAAAATAAATCATATAATTTTAAATTAATAATAATATGTGAAATAATTTATATATAGTGTAAATAATAATTAAAAAAAAAAGAACATATGTATATAAAAGAGTGAAGTTATCTATGAATAACAATTCAACAAAGATATTTCAATCATTCTTTTAATAATGATAAAACCAAGTCACTTCTTCGAGGAAAGACCAAACACACACCAATGACTTGCTGATATAGTTTATTGCCCTCTATTTTTTTCCAGCATCATCATACTGGGTCAAACACAAAACCACTTTGATAATATTGTCTGTTGCGGAGAGACTTCAGCGCAACCACAATCATAACCCTGTAGCTCCCTAATTATCATTGCCTAGAAAAAACAGAGAACTTTGTTCTTATGATAAATCAATTTCAAAACTTAAAATGGATTCTATTATTATTGCAAAAAAAAAAAAAAACATAAAGCCAGAGACTCGACGTAACTATTTCGTCCATGAATGACAAGACTAGAGGTGAGACGAAACGAAAACGGTTGATTAGTGTTGAAAGCAACAAAAATAAAATTGGTCGTAATTCGCACTTGACAATAGGATTTTAAAAAACCAATTTTGTTATATATATATATATATATATATATATAATGTCTTTATTAAATTAAATTTTTAATATATTATTAAAATTACTCCTATTCGATCTAATCAGTTTAAAAATTACTATTATCAAACCAAATTATTTGAAAACGATTTTAGTTCATACAAACTAGACCAAATTGTTTGATTTATAAAACTATTTAATTTGGTCCATTTTTCGATTTAATTCGATTCAGTCCGATTTCTGAACACTCTTTAAGTACAATTAGTACAAATTGAGATTTTGAAAGCAAATTGATGTTTAAACAAACATCGGGGATATTTGTGATTAATATTTACCAAAGAAAATAATACAGTCGAAATTTTGTGATATAATATTTACGGAAGAAAATATACTCAATGAAAACATTTTGTACTACTATGCAGGAATGTGATTGGTATAGTACAACACATAGGATAACAAATTTTGATTCATTCACAGTACGTTTCAATCTACATAACTAACAATTTTAAAAAGACATATCAACCTTCCTGCAAATTTTATACACAGTTTTTCAGTTGATCTCCAACTCCTTGGAAAAAACAACAAGATAGTAAGAAATCTGAAATAAAAATACCAACAAGAGATACAACCACAGATGAAGTTGTGGACTCCCCGACACCTTTGGCTCCTCCAATAGTGGTGATTCCCCAGGCACAACTCACAATAGAGATGATCAAGCCAAATACCTGGGATTTGATCATGGCACTAATTATATCCCATGATTTGAGAGATCTTCTAGCTGAATCCAATATGATGTTGATGCTAATACCATAAACCCCATCAGCAAGGAGGGCACTTGATGCCATACCTACTGTGAAGCACATTAGAGTTAAAAATGGCAAAGTAATACACAAGGCTAGCACTCTTGGGGTTACAAGATAATCCACAGGGTCAGTCCCAAGAACTCTCAATGTGTCAGTTTGTTCAGAAACCTGCATTGTTCCCAACTCTGCTGCAAATGCACTTCCAATACGCCCCGCAACCACTATTGATGTGATCACAGGACTCAACTCCCTTGAGAAAGCCAAGGCTAGCACTCCACCAACGGATCTGCTCAGACCCAACCTTGTAAATTCTCTTACAAATTGTATGGAAAAGGCCATACCAACAAAAGCTGATGTCAAGAGACAAACCCCAATCGATTTTGGTCCAACCCTCTCCAACTGTTGCAGAGTATTCCTCCAATGGACTTTGCCTTTTATAGTCCTAAGAATTACCTGCCCAGCCAGGATAAATACTGATAATCCCCTCCATAAAAATGCAGGAGGTGACCATTTGCTAAGCGCAGATCCCAGTTCAACATTAAGTAAATCGTTTGTATTCAAACCTTCTATTTCAGATGAGTGATTAGATTTTGAATCTTCTGGCAAGGGGGCAGATAGATGTCCATCATTTGTGTTGGGAACTGCAGCTAATATATTGTGAAGCATAGGATTGAAAAGCTTGTGAGTCTGAGATCTTGCCAACAAGAACCTTTTAGCTAGATTATTTGGACATGTGATTTGCAATTTAGCACATTTTTCTAGCTTTATAGTGCTTGATCTGCCATAGATTTAAAAGCTCAAAATGAAAATCAACAATCATAATGAAAAAAGACAACATTGAATATTTATGATGAGACAGAATTGGTGGAAAAGACAAGAAAGGGTGGAGAGAGAAAGACCTGTAAGGAAAATAGCAGTATAATTGAGAAGAAGCTGTCTGCATTGTTTGGTTGCTTTGAAATTATGAACTTTGTAAAACTAGCAGGAAAAATATATTTCAGAAGCTTTTGAGAAAAGGACCTGGAGAGTATGACAAATGCATAGAAGAACATCAATAGTGGCCAAAGAAAATTGAAGCCAATGCTTAAGAACATTAAATTTATGAAGACTAAGCCAAGAATAATCCATCACATGGTTGTTACACGATATGTGTGGAAAGCCAAACGATCTCAAAGTAAATTCATTTATACTAGCCTCACTACTATGGCAATAGATAAACAACCTTGTAATTCTTCACCGCCATCTAGTATCATTACTCTCATAACCTGGTACTAAAAACACCAACCCTTTACCTTCCCCTCTCTTGACAAGCAAGCAGACTTAATATTTTTTTTTAATACAAACAATTTGTTGCAGGGGAGTGTTAAACCTTTACAGCACTAATGGGCGGTTAGCTCACAAAGACAAATTTAATTTCCTGCATTTATTGAGTCTAAGTTCATGTACAACTAAATATCCTTTATATATTATAATATAGAACATGAATGAAATCAATAAAAAAAGGTAGAATCGAGTATTCTAAAACTCTGCAACATTCATAAAGAGCAACTATGGGATGACACTAGTGTTTAGCAATCAGGGGCTGCTAAAGAGCTTGTGAGGCCCTAGGCCGCAATTAAAAATGAGGCCCTTGAAATGAATTGAAAAGTTGAGAATAACACATTTGTATGATTGAAAAGGTCATAAATCATCATATCAGATCATTAAACTAGCTAATATCACAGTATCATATATACAAGGTCCGAAATTCTAAGATAAAACTGAAATCAATAGATCAAGATAAGGCAGAGATTACCTATTACAAACTAAAAGCCAACAACGCATAATACTTCATGGGATTGGGCCGGCCGCAATAGAGTTGGAAGATACTTGACGGCCATAGTTGGTGTGGAGGGACTGAAATTAGGGCATGTGGGATCCAATGTGGCTTTTCCGATTTTTTTTTTCATATGATTTTTTCTTTTCTTTTCTCTTCAGTTTTTCACTTTTCTCCGATATTTTCCTTTTTATTTCGATTTAAAAAAAAAGTGACTCAAATATATATAACATATGTATTTACGTAATTTTACTTTTAATTTAAAAAAAATTATTTACATTATAAACAAAACCAGATAACATATATTTTTGTACTAAAATCATATGATTTTATCTTGTAAAAAGACAATATATGTTTTTTCGTAAAGGTTAAAAATAAAAATTAATGTACAAAAATAATTATATCATACAATTTAATTATTTTTTACCAACTTGTTTATTAATGATATATTATTTTTCTATTTATTATAACTTATATATATTTCTTAATAAATTTAAATAGTTATTTATTTATTTTTAACTATACTAAGGATATATAAGTTTATATTCAATTTTACATCCAAATCACTCTTATTTGACACTTAAATTTATTTTTAAAATAAAGAAACAATTCATTTTTATTATATGCAAAGTGAGTACAAATTTATATATTAATATCATTTTTATTAAGTTTTATTTGAATTATCAATAATATTTGTAAGTGATATGAATATAATTTTAGTCTGTGAAAAAAATATAAATACATATTAATTTTATTTATTAATTGTGTGTATATAACATAAAAATAAGTTGTTTTAACAAATATTATTGAAATTAGAAAAAAAATTATTAAAGATGTGTTTTTGAATAACATATTTTTAAATAAATGATTATAAATATATATTTTTAAATATATATTGTTTTAATAAACATATAATGATACAGGGGCAGAGCATTCAATGGCTACATAGAGCTCTAATCATGGTTAATTTTTTTCATAATAATTTAATTATATATATAATTTTAACAATAAATAAATATAATTTATTTGTGATAATATATTACGTATAATTTTTTGATACATAACATATGTATAAAAAATATTTAACTAATAGGTCTACATGTAAAGTGGTTTAAAAGTTTTAGAATGAGAGGAATATATCTTATATAAAAAATACTTCTTAAATTAATATAATATAATATAAAAATACTTCAAATATTTATTTTTTGTTAAATTGATTATAATAAAAAATCACTTTTATAACCGCTACAAAAAAAATATTGATTAGGAATGTCATATTAAAGCATGTTATTATTAATATCTTAAAAAAATTCATACTATTTTCAATTTAAATTTAATTTTTTTTTTCATTTTAATTGGATAAATTATATTTTTTATCCATTAACTTTATCACTTTTAATAGTTTATTTGTTTAAAAAAAAATTCCCCTACTAACTTTACATACAAAATTAATACAATTAGTTTAAATTTAAAAATTAAAATAAATTGTAGTGTATCACTTATAATTAATAAAAAAAACTTATTTTTTGAATCATTTAGTTTTTTAACTTTTAAAATTTAACATATTTAGTCTATTTAAATTTTTAATGAAATTATTAAATACGAAAAAGTTAGTAGAGGAAAAATTATAAATTTTTTATTAAGAGACCAAAATATTGAAGTGATAAAATTAGTGGATAAAATGTATAATTCATCCTTTTTAATTTATTTAAAATTTTAGAATTTTAATATCTCTTTTGTATAATATTTTGTTTAATTTTATTTTTAAAATTTATAAATTTTGATGTGATTGATTTAATTTTCCATTTGTTTATATTAAACATTAGTTAATTAATTTAATTATACATGATTTTAATACTTAATAATTTTATTATATTTTTATCTATTTATTTATGTTATATAATTTATATTATATCAAATAATACGATAACCCTAAATTTTGATAGTTATATTACATTAAAAAAAATTAAGACTTAAATTGATCCAGTTAATTATAATTCTTAGTAATTATAATATGTTTTGATCTTAAATATTTAGATCCTAAATATTTGAGTTGGGTTGGTTTGGGTGAGTTGGGATATAATTTTAAAACGAGTTAAATAAATAGATTATTTAAAAAATAGGATGTAATAATGTTTAAGTAATTTTTTAAAAATTGATATTTTTATAGTGACAAATATTATTTTTATCGGAATTAAAATTTAGTTCTCATAATAATTTTTTTAATATACATTTTTTTAAATATTTTTATGATCAGATCGCCCAAATTTATTATCAAAATTTACCTTATTAAATTACAAATATTTTATGACATATAATTATAATTATATTGTAATATTTTATTTTACAAATTTAATTATATATTAACATAATTAAATTATAAATAGTTAGTATCTCAAACATATATTGAATTTACATTATTTTGTTGATAATTTTTAACTTTCTTCGTATTTGTATTATTTTTTACCGTATCTTATAAAGCTCAAATATTCTTATTTCTCAAGCTTTAAGTTGAAATTATGTGATTTAAAAAATTTAAGTATTATTTATAATTGTATATAAAATTTAATAAAAAATTATTTATATAATTATTGAAATTTAACTAGCTTAATTTTATTTTATTTTATTTCTTAATTTTATTTTATTAATAATAGATTGTAACTAACATCAAATATAAAAATTATACTTTTAAAAATCAACTATCTCGTAATCTATTTTGAATATATTTGATAATATAGATTAATTACATTATAAAATATGTGATGAATTATTTACAAAAATGTACTTAATATTTTGTATCAAATTTATACACATGTTAATGTCGATATTTAGCAATGGGTATAGGTGGGGACGTTTATTGATATAACTGTTATCAAATGAAATTATAAAAACTATATTGTAAATCGTTCAAAAATCGTTAGGATTTGAGAACGGTTTTTTACTCACACGTAATAGTTTGAAATATTTATTAAAAAAAATATCCTTAAAAAACAATTTTTAAACTTTTTAAAAATTCTTTATATACCTACGCGAAAAATCAATAAACTCTAATTATAAATTAATATATAATTTAATTTAATAAATTTATAAATTAATTAAATATAATTAATTAATTTTGAGTATAAGCGAGTACAGTTATCAATATAACCATACTCGTTGTTTCATGTTCAATTTTTATTCGAAATTATATTTGTTTTTGAAATTTATCGGATAAAAACTGAACTGATAGTACATATAACCGAACTCGTAGTTTTTTTTTACCATTCCTATAAATATTTAGTATAATTGCGTTATAATGATATTTGATCAAACAAAACTTATTTTCTTGATTTTTAAAATTTATATTATATTTTCTTAAAACCATAAAAAATAAAAATATAATCTACTAAAGATTCGTACTTTGTTATTTATCTTTTTTTTAAAATATAATCTACAAAACAAAAATGATTAATTGTTAAAATTTTCTTATTTTTTAATTTATTACAATTAAAAAATGAAAATAATTACATTTGAATAAATTAACAAAACATTTTTATCTTCTTTTAACTTGATTTTAAGGTGGATATTTAAGAAAATAAATTTCTTTTATTGTATTTGATATATTTATATATTTGAAAATTGTGGATATAGTTAAAAAAATAAAAATAAAAAACAAAACAGTTTTGAAAAGTAAAAAAAAACTAACATAGTAAATTATTAAGCTATGTCCCTAAAATATATTTAATAATATTACATTTAGCATCAAAATAATAATAATAAGATTTCAAAAATATTTAATAAAATCTATATTATTATATTTAATGATAAAAAATACTACATTTAAAATCAAAAATAAAAAAAATTCAAAATTATAAAAAAATAACACCCTAAAATTTAAAATAACACTTTAATAATACCGAATGTGTTTTAATTAGACAATGTTTAATATTGAATTGTTCTTAATGATCGCAGTTTGAACGACATTTAATATAAAATAACGTGAAATATTTTTTTTAATAAATAAAATGTACCAATTGGACATAAGAGGTATTATTTTTGTTATTACAAGTTTTAATAATACAATTTTGGTTATTTGTTTAAGAGGATTTAATATAACATATATTATTATCTCCAATGATAAAATGAATTTTATTTTCATATAATTACTTATTAATATTTTAATAAAAAATGAAATTTTAAGATATTTTTTTATTTAAAATATGTTTTTTAATTGAACAAATTATTATTATTATTAGCCAAAACTATCACCTAATCATTAATAAAATTATTGTAATTTCATAAATCTAAAAAATAAAATAATATCATTTATAATTATGTTATGTTATTTTATAGATTAATGAGATACGTATTAAATGTATAGTTATAGTAGTAAGTATTTTATATATTTAATAAAAATATATCACTTTCAAAATAATATATAAGTTATTAAATATTAGATCTTTCATAGAACAATGAAAATGTTTGTAGGAAAAATAATAATACTATCACATATATCTATGAAAAAATTGTTGGTGACTCAATATCAAATTATAATGCTAGTAATAGTAGTGTAGGTAAGAAAGGAATATAAGATCATATTAACATGTGTAGCATGTCAAATGGTGTTAATAGTGTTGGTGCGATGATTTTGTGGTGCAATGGTAGTGTAGGTGCAACTAGGTGAATTATATGGTAAGATAGCTCAAGGAGGTAGCCAAAGTATAATTGCTATAATGATCGATTGTGTATTATTTTGTGTATAAATAGATAATGTGCAAGTGCAAAATCTTAAGATAATTTTCATTAACATTAATACAATAAATGCAATGCTTAAGGTTTTTAATTAATCTTATCCTCTAATTGTCAAAAAAGGATATTTTCTTATGAATTTTCTTCTTGATAACTAATATAGTATCAGAGCAAAAACTTAAATGAGCTTTCACGGTGATTAAGAATAACGATGAAAGTTCCACGTGAAAATCCTAATTCTATCATTTGGAAACACCAAATCTTAAAAATGTTGAGAAGTTTGGAGTTAGATGATAATGTCCTTCAAGATGCACCGAGTAAAACTTCTTTTAAAGGGGTTGTTAATCAAATGTTTAAGTCTTGGAAGAAGCAAGACGAGATGTTTGGATATTGGCTGATGAGTTGTACGACGGATGAAGTTTTGAAACATATTTTTAATTTTGATACCTCAAGGGAGGCATAGGTTAAATTGGAGAAGAATTTTTCTTCCAAATCAAGAGTAAAGATGATCCAAATAAAAGGATAATTACAAAACTTATTGAAAGATAGTCTTACTATAAATGATTATGTCTTGAAGATGAAATCACTTGGAGATGAATTGGAATCTGCATGATATTTAATTTTAGAAGAAGAAAAACTCATGTATATCCTAGAAGGTCTTGATGAACAGTTTGATAATATGTTTGTTATTGTTACTGAGAATATGCATAGTAAAATGATAACAATTGATGATGTATAAGCACTCTTGCTTAGCCATGAAAATCCACTTGAAAGTTGAATTAGAAATGTGTCACCTCTTCCATTAATTAATTTGTGTTAAGAATCTACAAGTTTTGAATGTGCTTCATTCTGCATTTAATAGTCTAAATACCTTAAGTTTACCTTATCACAATAATAGTTTAGTGATGCCAATAACTAATCAAATGAACAACATGAATCTTGCTAATAATCTTGGTTCCAATGATATCCAAGGAAATCCTCTAAATAATGGAGATTGGAAATATCCATTTTATCATATGCCAAATAGATGAAGAAATGGATTTAATGGGAGAAATGACTTTAATGAAGGATGAAGAAGATTCAATGGTAATAACAACAGCAGATCATAATGGCAATTTTATGAAAAATTAGGTCATTTGGTTTCAAGGAGATGGTACAAGTTTAACACAAATTACAAGCCTCTTAATCTGGCTAGTCAAAATCATAGTTCTATTATTCCACCATAATGGATGCAACAAGCTTAGTCTAATTAGTCCAATGGATCCTTTAATGCACAAGCAATGTTTACTATAACTACTAGTACTCAAGACTTGATAACAAATTCTCAAAAAAGTTCTTTCTTTTAAGATAACCATAATTTTTTTATCAATCAGAATACCTTTGCTCCTTTACTTAATTTTTACAAGCTACCTATCCCACTGCATTGATGGTGTGGCACCAAAAGCAGTTTTAGGACCCTTTTGGTACACTATTTCTAGTACTACCTATCATGTTACCTTTGACCCCAGTAACCTTGCCTTTACTCAACCCTATACTAGTGAAGATCACCTGATGATTGGAGATGGTAAGTAACTTTCTATGACTCATATAGGTTCTAGTATTTTTCAATCTAAACATAGTTCAAACAATAGGAATTTTTCTATGAATAATATTCTTTTAGTGCCCAATATAGTTAAGAATCTTTTAAGTGTCTCACAATTTTATAAAGAATTTTTTTGTTATTTTTGAATTTCATCCTTGTTATTGTTATGTCAAGGATCGACAAATGAGGGATGGTTTGCTTCAAGGCAACCTTACTATTGGCCTCTATGCCTTTGATATGTAGTTAAAGTCGATCACAGCTCCCGGTCCACCTCAATCCAGCAATTCTCTGTCCTCTAGCTTTAGTGTTTCTACTATACCTATAAAAACTAATCTTGTTTCTTCTATTTATGTTCAAAGTTTACATACTTGGCATCATAGGCTAGGTTATGTTGTACTTTCAGTGTAAGATAAGCATTAAATCAATGTGAAATACCTTTTACTAATAACACTGATGTGAATATTGTTTATGGGACGTGTCAACTTAGCAAGAGTCATTATTTATTTTTTAATAGTTCATCAACACATGCTACTAAGTCTTTACATTTGATTCACAGTGCTCACCTATTTAATCTGCCAATGGTTCTAATTACTATATCAATTTCATTTATGATTTTTCAAAATTCACTTGTGTTTATTTTCTTAAAACTAAATTTGGTGCCTATTAAGCCTTTATGGACTATAAAATTCAAGTTGAACTACAAACAACTCATAAAATCAAAATACTTTAATCTGATTGGGGAGGTAAGTTTCAAGGGTTAAGTTCAAGATTAGCCTCTTTTGGTATAATTTATCAAACCTCTTGCCCTCAATCCACATCGAAATGGGCATGTTGAAAGAATAAAAAGCACATGGTAGAGCTTGCCATGGCTAGCTATTTCACTTTTCTATGCCTTTTAAATTTTGGAGTGAGGCTTTTTATTCTAACTGGTTTATTAAATTGTTTGCCTTCCTTTACCATAGGTTTTAAATATCCTTTAGAGGTTTTGTCTAACATCAAACTAGATTATACTTTCTTAAAGGTTTTTGGTTGTTTGTGATATCCATATATCAGGTCATATTCTTTTCATAAGCTAGAGCCTATGTCTCATCCAAGGGATAAGGATTATAAATGTTTGTCTTCTAATGGTAGGCTTTACATTAGTCGACATATTGTCTTTGATGAAACTATTTTTCCCTTTACTGGTTCATTGAGTAATTTTTCTCAACCTACCTAGAATATAATTTCCACTTATAGGAATATGTTACCTATTCTAGGGTTAAAGGTTCTGGCTCCTGTACTATCTATGTCTAGGTTAAATACTTTCTTGTCTTCCTCTAGTATGCCTAGTCTAGTGATATAGAGTCTACATCTTGTGTAAATTATTTTTCTTTTCCAGCTTTCATCTTACCTGACACTAACTATATTCCTGTGATAGCTGTTTTTATGTCTAATACTACTCCTATTTTGTCTTCTTCAACTATCAGTACCATTCTTACATTGTTTGGGTCTATGTATATTATACTTGTTTTATTTCCTTCTAATGTTTCTAGTATTCCTCAGTTTCCTTTATTTGTTGGTAACGGGTTTTTGTTAATAAAGTCCTAATTTCACTTTATTTGCTTTATCTTTGGCATCAGTGCAATCTTATAACACCAACAATTTTTTATCTACCAATTCAAAATTGTCCTCAGAATCAATGGCTATAACCTTAGTCATTCTTGCTCCTAGTTTTTCATTACCCATAATCACTACTCATACAATCAATGTTCATTTTTTATGACTACTTATAACTAATGCTCTTACACCTAATATTTAAACCTTGCCATTATTTTCCACTAATGTTCATACAACCGATGCTTCTATTTTTTCATTACTTGTAACTACTACTTATACAAATAATACTTCTACTTTATCATTACCTATAACCAATGCTTATGCAATGATCATACGATCTAAGTAAGGTATTTATAAACCAAAGACATTGTTGTTTATTGTTTTGGATTTAAATTTCACTGAGCTATTGATTGTTAAACAAGCTATGGCACATGAAGTTTGGATGAAGAGCATGCAATCTTAGTTTAATGTTATAGTGATGAATAATACATGGGTTTTAGTACCACCTCCTAAAGATAGAAGAGTGGTTGGTAGCAAACGGGTATGGAGGGTTAAAAAGTTAGCCTTTGGTGTTATAGATAAGTTGAAGTCAAGAGTAGTAACCAAGAGGTTTGATCAAACACCAAGCTTTGATTTTAGTGAGACTTGCAATCCTATTGTGAAACAAATTACAATGAGAATTATCATTACAATGGCTTTAAGTAAAGGGTAATCTTTGCATCAACTATATGTCAATAATGCACTTTTTAATATTGTATTAACTAATGAGGTCTATATGTCATAGCTAGCCGGTTTTGAGGATACCATGTATCCATCTTATGTGTGAAAAATTTATAAAGAAATATATGGTCTCAAGAAAGCTCCTAGATCTTAGTTTGATACACTTAAGGCAGTAGTCTTGTCTTTGGATTTTATACAATCACAAGCTGATGTTTCTCTTTTCTATTGCTCTCTTACACTTTCAATCATGTTTCTATTGGCGTATGTGGATGATATCATCCTAATTGGTGCAAATGAGACTAAGATTAACCCTGTTATTATCATGTTTAATGCAAATTTTTTTCTTAAATACTTAGGATTGCTCAATTATTTCTTGGCATTGAGGTACATTATCTTCCTAATGAGGATATTTTATTGAATCAATGAAAGCATATCAAGGAGTTATTATTGAAGGAAAAAATGGATCTTTCGAAATCTATGCCCATTCCCATGGCCTCAGATGTTTTTTTTTCAACTTTAATTAGTGACAATAACAAGACATGTCATCACCTTTGTTGTTAATAAGGTGCATCCAAAACCTTTGTCTACTCACTGGAATATGGTTAAGAGAATTTTTAGGTATTTGTATGGTTCAATTTATCATGGGATTGTGTTTAAACCTGTTGCTCATTTGATGTTACAAGGATAGGTATTCCACACCAATCAAAAACATAATATGATAAGTTATTATACAACATAAAAAACAAAACAAATTCAAGAAAAATCTTTGATATATCAATAGCATGTTATGAAATTAAAAGAAATGTAAATTACTAATGACTCTATAAAAGTAAAGTCATTGGCACATTTTTTTACTTAATATTTATTTATTTTATTCAATAAATAGTATTTTAAAGCTAAAAATATTAAAATATAAACTTTTTAGTGAAAAATGGTGAAAATATATATTTTTCCTTTTTTGGAGTTTTTATATAATTTTTATGAATATTTAACATAGAACCAATCAGAAACTACCACGTGGCCTATCACGTAAGTAGAGGAGCTAACTGGGAAATCCATGTGGATGGAACTCAAGTAGGGACAACGAATTATAGACCGTCATGTGTGAGGAGCGATGCATCGCGTGCCACGTGTTGAAACAGTATTCAATTCAAGTTTAAGCACGATCAAACCTTCATAACATGTGTCACCATTATACTTGTCTAGCCATTCCACCCGTGCGCCCAGTTATCCATTATCACAAATCACGTTGCACCATGTGGCACTGACTTAACATACTCGGAGTGATTTCCCCTACCACGCGTTGCTATCTAATTCGCTCTATAAATTTTGTGTGTCACGTGTCTGATTCTGATTGGTTGGCATTGGAAATTTTCCTTTTTCATCTTAGTCCTTGATCTAAAGTTGATTTGACAGTTCAGATTCCATTTGAACTATATTTATTTATTTATTGAGCTAAAAAGAGAGAAAAATGTAGAAAAATTCAAAAAAAGATACAATTTTGTTAGAGATTCAAAAGGAGATTAGCACTACAATTCAAGAGATTGATTGTATTTCTTCTTCTACTCTTTTCTTCATAAATTTGTATGTCTTTTTTTATGAAAAATATGAGTTTTATATACACAATTATGCTAGTTAATTGATTAATTTATGAATCTTATAAACCCAATTTTTACCATGTGATGATCTAATATTTTCTCTCAATTATAATTATAATTATAATTTAATTATATTATTTAATATGATTTTTAGGCTATTAATTATTTGGCCAACAACTTATCTATAGAGGTAATTAAATAGATTTGAGAGAATTATTTAATTTTTTATCTGAATTAAATAACATGCATATTTTCTAGGCAGAGATGTATGATTCTTATGTATGTGATCCATAATTGATGAATTTAATGAGTAATATGTGATTTAATTGACATGAGAATGTAATTAATTTAATTACGATATAGTGTATAGTTTACTTGAGAGAGGAAAAATGTTAAATTAGATTCAATTAATCATGTAATTAATTGATAATTATATTGGGAGAATTTTAGTTATTCATATGTTTAATAAGTTAGAGGATTAAGTATTCCTAAATATTTTTTCATATACCTTCTTAATTACCAAATTTGATTTAATTAATTATTGTTATTTACTTTTAGTTATTTTAATTTTGCTTCCTTAAAATATAAAAACATAAAAAAAATGGTGTTATTTTTATTTTTTTAGTTTTAAAAATTAATTTCTAATAAAATTATCTCTATAGAAATTATTTTTTCTTACTATTATATTACTTGTTACGATACGCATATTTGCATATTCATTACACAAACTTCGTGTGTGGCGATCAAATTTTTGAGCCATTAGAGGGGATTGTAAATATTAAAAATTAATTATTTTTACTTTTATTTTAGTTATTTTTTTCATAATTTTAATTTTAATTTTTTAGTTATATAGTTAGTTAGTTAGTTATTTATTTATCTATATTTATTTATTTTAGTTCATTTTCTTTACTTATTTAATTTTTTTAGTTATTTATTTTTAATTTTTATTTAGTTTTAATTTAGACATCTGTTTTAGTGATTTTAGAAATACATTTGAGTCTATTACATGATTAAAGTTTGTGATAGAGTAATGTAATACCTACGTTGAAAGAGCTGAATCCAAGTATTACAAGACCAAACATTCAAGCTAATCATTTTGAGTTAAAGCCAATAATGTTTCAAATGCTACAAACAGTTAGACAATTTAGAAGATTACCAACAGAGGATCATCAGCTTCATCTCATATTATTTGTTGAAGTTGTAGATTCATTTAAGTTCAGTAGTGTGACCGATAAGGCATTTAGGCTTAGATTGTTCCCTTACTCTTTACAAGATCGTGCTCGAGCTTGGCTAAACTCTTTGCCACCTCATTCCATTACAACTTAGAATGTTTTGGTGGAGAAATTATTGATGAAATACTTCCCACCAACAAAGAATGTCAAGCTTAGGAATGACATTACTTCCTACCAACAATACGAAAGAGAATCTTTATATGAAGCATGAGAAAGATTCAAGGAATTGCTAAGGAAGTGTAATTATCATGGTATTCCTTCTTAGATTCAAATGGAGACTTTTTACAATGGTCTTAATGCTCAAACAAGAACTATTGTTGATGCATCTGCTAATAGAGCTTTGCTAGCCAAATCTTATAATCAAGTTTATGATTTACTTGAGAAAATGACTAGTAATAATAATCAATGGCCAATGGATAGAATGAAAGCCACAAGAAGAGTAGCTGAAGTGCATGAGGTAAATGATATCACAACACTCTCAGCTCAAGAGTCATATTTGGTTAATCTTTTGAAGCTTAAAACTCACCAGCGAGTATAAACTAGGTCCAAGATTCAAGAGTGTCGTGTGGTTTTATGGAATAGCTTATTTGTTTGTTAATTATCCAAAGAATCCTAAATTTGTATACTATGTGGGTAATGTGAATCAAAATAATAATCAATACTCGAACACATAAAACCCATAATGGAGAAAATATCTAAATTTCTCTTGGAATAACAATAATCAAAGTGGTAATCAATTCCATCACCTGATTTTCAACAACCACATCAATCACAAGCATAAGAGAAGAAGCCACCTACTAAGGACAATTCAAATTCCTTAATGAGGATGATGAAAGACTTCATCCAATCATTTAGTGAAAAGGGCCAACTCAAGAGGCTTTAGTTTGAAATTTAGAAAACCAAATAGGGGAACTTGCTTAGGCTATAAGTCAAAGGCCTCAAGGTAATCTTCCAAGTGACACAATTGTAAACCCACGAAGAGAAGGTAAGGACCAGTGCAATGTTATAGCCTTGAGGAGTGGTAAAACTTTAGAATAGGAACATAAGACAGAAAAGGATGAGAAGAAACATGAAATTAACAAGGATGAAGATGAACTAGTGGATAAAGATACCACTAAAAAGGAAATAATTCAGCCACAGAAAAAAAAACCTTTACAAACTCACTATTCATTTCCCTCAAAGACTGGAAAAGAAAAGGTTAGATACATAATTTTTATAATTTCTCGATGTCTTCAAGAAGCTACACATAAACATACCATTTGTAGAGACACTTGAACAAATGTGTCTTATACCAAATTCATGAAGGATTTACTATAAAAGAAAAGGATACTTAGAGATTATGAAATAATAACCTTAACTGAAGGTTTTAGTGCCGTCCTTGCTAGAAAACTACCCCAGAGTTGAATGATCCAGGTAGTTAACATTCATTGCACTATTGAGACCATACATTTTGAGAAAGCACTATGTGACTTGGGTTCTAGCATTAACCTTATGCCATTATCAGTGTTCAAGAGATTAGGGGTTGGTAAATAAAAACTCACTTCAATAACATTACAAATAGCATATAGATTACTTAAGAGACCTCAGGGTGTGGTAGAAGATGTGCTAGTAAAAGTAGACAAATTCATATTTTCGGCAGACTTCATTGCACTAGACATAGAGGAAGACCGTGACATTCCTATCATACTTGGTCGTTGATTCTTAGCAATTAAAAAAGCACTCATTGATGTACAAAAGGTAAACTTATAATGAGAGTACAAGATGAACAAGTAATGTTTAAAGTTTTTAAAGTTTTTAAAGCATTTGAACCCTTTGACAATGATAGTGTTAATGAATGCTTAAGGATAAATGTTATTGAATGTGGGGACAACTTATAAGAATATGTTGAGTCGACCACACTTACAAATTTAACACATGATGCTATGAACAAGCATATAAACTCAACATAAAACAACTCAACTTGTGTTAACTTTGAAAGTATAGAATCAAAGGTTGATATTGTGGATTGTGTAAATTTTTTGGAGGACGTTCCTCTCATATATGTCTCAAAGGAAATTATGGAAAATTTTGAGATACGATCTAAGCTTAAACCATCAATTGAAGGGCCACCAAGTTTAGAATTCACACTTTTACCATCACATCCCTAATTAAGTAGGGAAGCGAAAGAGTCCAATAGAGATGTGAAAAAGATGTTGGAAATACATAAATTTGATGAGTTACGGTGAAGTGCTTATAAGAATGCCAAGAAGTTCAAAAAGAAAACAAAAATATGGCATGAGAAGAGAACTGAGCACAATGTTTGCAAACCAGAGCATAAAGTATTATTGAACAAAGTAAGACTCAAATTATTTCTAGGCAAATTCAAAAGTAGGTGGACACAAATGGATGTTCCTTAAGACTTGATATGATTGTCTAGTTAAGAATGTTAAATGTGATGTTGGTTGGGAGGTAACCCAACGTTATTTTACTTATATTTTTATTGTCTTAGTTTTATAGGTGAATAAATGTAGAGAGTAATAATGCAACAAGATTGAGCATTTTAGCGACAGATGTAGTGTGCCAAAGCTAAGGAAGTTTTCTTTCTTTTAATTTTTTCATATTTATAGGTGCATATTAGGGACAATGCAAAATTTAAGTTTGGAGGAGAAAACTCCATTCTCTACTTACGTATTTAGTATGAATTTTCAATTTTTAGGATTTTTTTGTTTGGGTAGAAATTGATAAATATATGAAAACTAAATACATGCATGCTTGATATGAAACATATGAACTCATTGATAAAAATATTTTGTCATGACTAGGATAAGGAATGTAACATATTTTTTTAAAACATTTACATTAATCATGTGATATACTTGCTAGTTTTGATTGAATTGATTCAAATTTTTATGCACATGTTCAAGATTTATTTTGGTATGCTTATTGAGAGAAAATTTGTAGTAGTTTATATGAGTTGATAAGATCTACCAAGTTTTAAAATCTATTTGATAATCCCTTTAGGAAAAATCCTAAATAGTATTTAGCAAGAGAAATTATTTAGTCACCTATTTGAACCTAATAAAGAACCATTCATATATTTAAGCCACATTTTATGCCTAACTAATAAGCATTACTTTTATCCTTGCACCTTTAGCTTGTATGAAAAAAAATGCAATCATGTGTTATGATATAAAGTAAGGTGAAATGTAATGCATTCTATAAAAAAAAGGGAAAAAAGAAGCAAAACACACAAAACAATTATCTCTTTAAAGAAAAAGGAAATAGAATTAAAAATAAATTTGGGGGTGTTGTAAAGTTACAATAAAAAAGAGAGGAAAGAGATGTGAAATAAAAGAATATGAAAAGAATGACAAAAGAGGGTGCACTGAAATATCAAGTTAAAACTCAATTGGAGTTAAAAAGTACATGATGAATAAAATGAAAGCTAAGGTGTGGAAAGAGTCTAAATGTCTTATTTTATCAACCGCCCACCTAAGTCTTACATTACAACCATGTAAAGTCCTTATTGATCTTTAGCTAAGTGCATATTTATATTAGTGGAGAGTGATGTGAAAAATAGACTTATGAGACTTGTTTTAAGATTGAATTGATTAATATACTCATATAGGTTGATTTCATGAGGGCATTGGATGATATCATGTGCAGTACACACACACACATGAATCATTTTTAAAAAACCTTGCATATCTTTGTATTGATGGAACGTTGATTGATAAATATGTGAACCTGCTTATCATATGATTGTACGACTTTTGAAAGGGATAATTTTCGTGAAATATGTATGTATTAATATATATATATATATATATATATATATATATATACGAATGTACAACCCATGTTATTTTATTTAGTTATACTTGACTTTACTTGAGAACAAGCAAATAATTAAGTTTGGGGGTGTGATGACTCTATAAAAGTATAGTCATTAGTGTATTTTTTTTACTTAATATTTATTTGTTTTATTCAATAAATAGTATTTTTGGGCTAAAAATATTAAAATATACATTTTACTAAAAATGAGTGAAAATATAATTTTTAATTTTTTTATGAATTTTTAATGTATGACCAATTATAAGCTTCCACGTGGCTTGCCATGTAAGCAAGGGAGCTAAATGGGCAAGAACACGGATTCCATGCAAGTAAAGACAAGGAATCGTAGACCACCACATGTGAGGAGCGACACATCGCGTGCCATATGTTGGCACGGCATTCAACTCGAGTTTAAGCACGGTCAAACTTTCACGACACGTGTTACCACTTTACTCACCCATTTGTTCCACCTGTGTGCCTTATCATCAGTTATCACGAATCATGTTACATCGTATGACGTTGGCTCAACATGCATTGACTCAAACCGATATCCCCTGATTGGTTGGAGTTGAAAAGTTTCCTTTTTTATCTTAGCTCTTGATCTAAAGTTATTCTGACGATCTGGATTCCACCTGAGCTATATTTAAGCATCTAATCACCCTATAAATCCTAACGAGTTTCCATTAGCATAATTTTGATTTATTTTTGGAGCTAAAAAGAGAGAAAAATACAAATAAATTTAAAAGGATATACAATTTTGTTGAAAATTCAAGAGAAAATTAGCACTACAATTCAAGATATTGATTCTATTTCTTCTTCTACTCTTTTCTTTATCAATTTTTGTCTTTATTTATGAAAATATAAGTTTTATATACACAATTATGTCTAATTGATTTATTAATTTAGGAATCTTATAAACCCAATTTTTACCATGTGATAGTCTAATATTTTATCCCAGTTATAATTTCAATTTAATTATATTATTTAATTTGATTTTTATGCTATTAATTGTTTGGCCAACAACCTATCTATAGAGACAATTAAATAGATTTGAGAGAATTATTTAATTATTTAATTATTTGTCTTAATTAAATAACATGCATAGTTTCTAGGTAGAGATGTATGATTCTTGTGTATGTGATCCATAATTGATAAACTTAATGAATAATATGTGATTTAATTGACACGAGAGTAATTAAATTAATTACTATATGGTGTGTAGTTTACTTGAGAGAGGAAAAATATTAATTAGATTCAATTGATCATATAATTAATTAATTATTATATTTGAAGAATTTTAGTGATTCACGTGTTTAGAAAATTAGGAAATTAAGTATTCTTAAATATTTTCTCATATATCTTATTAGTTATCAAATTTAATTAATTATTGCTATTTATTTTCAGTTATTTTAATTTTACTTTCTTAAAATATAAAAACACAAAATAAAATTGATTTTTATTTTTTTAGTTTTAAAAATTAGTTTCTAATATAATCTCTATGAAAACGATATTTTTTTATCATTATATTACTTATTACGATACATATATTTTTGTATTCATTGTACACACTTCGTGTGTGGCAATCAATTACTCTCCTTATTTTTATTAAGTGATTTTTTTTTCCAAGAATTCTATTAATTATATAAAATGTCAATATAGCATTTTACTATAAATTTATATGATTATTTATTTGATAACAATTTAAGTATAGGGGTCTGTTTCGTTAGTATTTTTCATAAAGGTATAGTAATACATTAAAGCTAGTAATATGTTTTAGTATATTATCATTATTATTATTCAAGGTTTTTTCTATTTATTAATAGTTTAGATAGGATGATTTACAAAATAAAAAAAAATTTAAAAATTGTAACAGTTTAGTCATCAAACACATATGTATTCATCCATAACCAAATAAATCACAACATAAAACAAATACATCTATAACCTTATCATCACCCTTGTTTGCACATTTATCTCAAAAATTATCAACTGTTTAAATTAGTTACCTTTCTCGTATCATAGAAAAATACAAACTAGAGGCAAAACAAGCATTTTTTTTCATTAAAAGCCAAATATTAATTCAATAATGAAAATATTACAAAATATTAACAGATATCAGTCAAACTTAAAGGATTGGATAGGCATTCCACACCAATAAAAAATATAGCATGTTAAGTCATTAGACAACTTAAGAAACAAAACAAAATAAAAACATGCTTGATATATCAAGAGCATATGACTACTCGTTTAACATGAAAAAACTATAGATCTATTAAATTAAAATAGACTTCGAGTCCACAATTTTTAAAAACCTTTCTTAGTTTCCATATATGCCACAAAGCTAGGAAATATCAATTTTTATTGTCCCCTCCAAGTGTTCTAACGAAAAGTCAAAACTCTCAATAAATAAAATAAACTTTTTACTAATCAAAGGAGCTGGGTGAGAAAAGATTTCCTTAAGGTGGTTTTACATCCAAAGAAACCAGTGTTGTAACTTCTTAAAAAGGACAAACTATTGGAACTTGTACTCCCATTTTTACCAAAATGCTCCTTACAGGTAGGATGTTATTCAAATATTTTCAAATAAAGAATTTTAGCTTTCTAGATAACTTTAAATTCCAAATTATTTTAGATGTCTTGGCATTCACATTGTTCCCTAGTTTTGTAGAAGAAGTGCATAGCCCAATAGTGTTTACTCTACACAAAATACCTATTACTATGCAATTTAGTAGCAACTTGATAACCTGACTTGACTATTTAGTAAAAGTGAGTCGAAACATCAAAGTAACTTGTTTCTTACATCACTGGTAGGTGTTTTTAAGACTGGTTGGACATTAACAAGCCAGAAGAAATTTTTTACCTTACTAATGAATGAATTGCAAGACCGTCGTTGCAAATACTAATTTTACAAAAATACCTTTTGTAGTTTTATTATTTGTAAACTCTCATCAGTGTAAGAATCATTTTATAAAAAATGATAAATATACTCTAAAGGTCGATATAATAAAGGAATATATGTGATTTTTAATTTATTATTCAAAATCTTAAAAACAAAATTAAATCCTAAACATCTTGTCATGATATTTTGGTTTGTTTGTTTCCTAATCTAATAACATAAAAATAAATATAAATATAGATATAAATTCAATAAACAATAATGCAAATTTTATTATTCATAACAATAAAATATTTAAGGATATAATAATAATTAAGTTAATTATGTTTACTCGTATTATTTAATTTATTAAATATATAAATTAATATTTGTTGAATTTTTATTTTTTTATATGAAAGTGTC
The DNA here is from genome assembly GCA_037013495.1 of Hippophae tibetana. Lineage (NCBI taxonomy): Eukaryota > Viridiplantae > Streptophyta > Magnoliopsida > Rosales > Elaeagnaceae > Hippophae > Hippophae tibetana. The sequence goes on along the minus strand of CM072805.1, from coordinate 24,070,980 downwards.
TTTTAGACGGTGCCTAAATTTTTTTGTTTAATATTAACTAACTAATATCTTTAGATAGGATCTATTAATTAATCAAATATTAAAGTTTAGCTTTATTTTTTAAAAAAATAGCAAACTATCTAATCACATTTTTAGACGGAGTCAAATAATTAGATTTTATTCAAGGTATCCAAATTAAATCTAATAATAAAAAAACATGCAATTAACAATTCAAGCTAGTTTTGGATGCATTGTGTTTGATTTGGAATTGGATTATCCTTTGTTAGTTCGAATCAAATTTAAATTGAATCATGTTCGATCAATTTGGAATAGATTAATTTAAACTAACTCAAACTAGTCTAGCTTGTATAAATTGGGACAAATTAGGTAGATGATAGTAAATTACAAAAAAAAAATTACTTATTAAAACAAGTGATTATTAGTTATAACTAATAATTATTGAATTTATGCTGACTAGCTATCAAGTTAAAGATAAGATAGAAATTAAATTCAAACTAATTTGCTAACTATATGGTTTACATTGTGATATATATACTCAGTCATAAATACTATAATAAATGATTAAATTAAATCTCATAAATAAATTTTATCAATTGAATTACTACGATGATTAGAACTCCATCTCCTGAAACTATTTTAAATATGTGAATATATATAAACAAAGACTTTAGAATAAAAACACACAAACCCTACAAAAAAGTTTTTTAAAAAATGTCAAAGATACCACCTTTATCACCATCTTTCTTGTGGTTCATGATCTTCTACCTCATTACCATTTCCTCACTCTTCACGATTTCTATGTCCGTAAAAGTCACACAAAATGTAGTGTCTAAGGGCAGCTGGGAAGTCCTCCATAAAAGCACAGGAGTATCAACTTTGCACATGCAACTCCTTCCAAATGACAAAATCATAATCCTCGAACGCACAGATCGTGGGCCCTCGAATCTCTCACTTACCCATGGTTTGTGCGTCACATACCATAAAGAAAACCTGCACTGCCAAATCAATTTTATACGACGTCGTTTCAAACACTTACGTCCTCTAAACGTCCATACCAACACTTGGTGCTCTTCCAGTTCCCTTGATACCCACGGCACTTTCATCCAAACCAGTGGTTTCAAAGAAGGCGTTAAAAGAATACGAACCTTTACACCTTGCAATGATAATCAATGCGATTGAGTCGTTCAAAATGTTAATCTAACAGAACCCCGTTAGTATTCTTCCAACCAGTTATTACCTGACGGTAGAATAATCGTTTTTGGAGGAAGAAAAACATTCTCTTATATACGAGTTCTTTCCCAAGAACAATGCTTCTACAAAATAAGGAGTTATTATGTGAATTTCTTAAAGGAAACTATTCAACTAATTGAATAAAACAATCTTTATCCATTCTCACACTTATTGCCAGATGGTAATCTCTTTGTATTCGCTAAGAATAGATCGATCTTGTTCGATTATAACAATCATCGTGTTTTGAAAGAATTCCCAGTTATGCCTGCTTGTGCTTTTATTATGTCTGATAAACACAGTCTTTGTTTCAGCTGCGAATACTAGTGAGAGAATAAGATTGATAGACCCGGATCCGAAATGGGTCTTGGAGGATATGCATATGCCCCGAGTTTTGTCAAATAGGATATTGTTACCTACCGATGATGTTCTTTTAATCAATGGAGAGAGTCAAATGGAACAGCCGGTCGGGAAAACGCTGCAAATGCTGTTCTTAACCCACTTCTTTATAGACCATATGAGACTGACCCGAAATCCATATTTGCTATCTTGAACCCGTCGAAAAGACCTAGAATGTATCACTCGGCAGCTATGCTTTTGCGAGATGGGAGAATACACATGTGGTGGATAACTATACAGGTGATTATCCCACCGATTTAAGCTTAGAGGCCTTTTCACCTCATTACTTAGCCCCACAGTTTGCTCGATTGCGGCCTTTGATCCTAACCGTTGTTCCAGTTGTATCTTACGGTAATATTTTTTTTCGGTGATCTTTGTGTTGCCGGTTCTAAGTGTGGGACCATTGATTTTAGTAACACCTCTAAACGTCGTCGTTTTCGACTCACTCAACGGGAATGAACCAAAGGCTGTTGGTTTTGGAGATTGTGATTTGTGAGTTTGGTGCGCTTGACCGCTTTTGATCACAAAGTGACATTGTGTGGGCCAACTACTGCCACTATGGCGCCACCTGGATATTACGTGTTGTTTGTTGTCCACCAAGGAATTCCCAACCAAGGTGTTTGGGCGAAGTTTTTGGAAAGAATGTGTAATTAGGATTTAACTAATTTTTTTATTTCTAATTTGTTAGTTAATTTATTGAAAGAAGAGCGAAAGTATTCTTGTAGCTTTAAGCAAGGACCTATTAGTTTCGTAATTTTATATGCAATATTTTTACACTATTCAAAAAAAAAAAACACATAAATCTTATATCTTTATATTTTTAAAATTATAAGATTAAAACACTCTAATTAAAAATAACAAAAATAAAATACTTATTTTATAAAAATTATAAAATCTTCCCTACCACTCTAATTTCTCTATAATTTATTGGAAGACGATGTTTTAGTTTTTGAATATTAAATATTGATTCGTTGTTACATTAATTTTTTTACTCGATCTATTATATTTACAATTAATAAAAATATTTATACTTAAATTATGCTTGACAGTTATAATACCTATATTTTTTCATTTTTTACATTTTGATCTCATTTCTATCTCACTATTTTTTATGATTTCATGTTTTTATTTTTTAAAATTCATACTTTGATTCCTCACTTTTTTCAGTATTTTGATAAATTTAAAATTAAACTTCAAAAATAAAGTATGAAAAAGTAAAGGAGATTAAAATATAAAAATTAAAAAATAAACGGACCAAATTATAAAGAAAAAAGTAAAAAAGATTAAATTATAAATTAATTAAAATAATGAGACAAAATTAAAACCATAGGATTTATTCAACTTTTTGGAAATAAATTATTATTGTTAACTAAAGTCTACAACACCTCAATTCCTACGTAAGGGACCGAATAATAAGAGATTATCCATTATTTTTTAAATATATTTCTTACTAATTAAATTGTTCTCTTCATCTCTTATTACTTTTTTTATTTTTTTGCATAAAAAATTACACTAATTTTAAATTTTATTGACCTATAATACCATATCATTACATATTTCAAAATCATATAATTACATATTTCAAAATCAATGCACAATTTCCATACGCAAAAATTCAAAAGCTTAATGAAAAAAAATAACTTTGAACGTATTGGAAAATTACCTCACTTCACACCCCAAAACTCATACCAAAAATAACTCTCCTTGAATTGAGAGGGATATAAATTAGTATTAAATAATACTATTTTTATAATTACAAATTTTAAATACATTATAAATGTGATTTTCCCAAACTTATTCATTGCCTTAACCAATGGCTGAAGAAACTAAAGTACAATTATGAAAAAAACTTTCTGAGGACAGTTAGTATTTCAACAAGCTGTTTTGTATCAATGCATCACCTGTGAGCTACAAAAGCTCAAGTAAATATCTAATAAACCACTATGTGAACATGGGAAGGGGAAAAGGAACGGTTAAGATACAAGGAACAACAATTAATAAAAGATATAAAAATGTGAACTCATGTTATTTGAACTTGTGAACTCGTAGCTCTAACCTTTCAAGTAAATCAGTAGGTAAAGCTCCTTTAAAAGCAAGAATTATTCGCAGCATTCAAGTGCAATAGCATACCTGTCCTTCGATATTGTTTTGGGATGAATTCTTAGCTGAAAAACTTCAGAAAACTCTTCGATTAAGGATTCATGAGCAATATCAATTAACTGCAAATCACTAAAATGATGCAGATCTGGAAGTAACCCCTTAATCCTTCCAACTTGACCATCTCGTATGCCACAAGGTACTATAGATAGAAAAGGGGTTAAATCATTGGCGACATTCAGAGCTAAACCATGATAAGTTATCCAATGAGCTACTCGTATCCCAATGGCAGCAAGTTTCTGGTTTCCTGACATAAAAAAGACATGTGCAAGTCAGAAACAGAGATGACACCACCGTCCACCGTCATTGATGGATGAATTGAATTAAATAGATTTTGCATTTGGAAGTTGCGTTGGCATTGGCATTGATGTTAGAACGGGGCAAGTTAGGAGGATAGATGTGAACAAACCAAAAATGTATCATTGGTAACATTATGAAAATATTCATCGTATCAGATTTCCAGATAAATTTCAGCATGACCAAGTTATCTCCGTATATGCCACAGCTAAATCTATACAGGGGCACAATGGGAGAAAAGTGGTATCTTCAACTCATAATTAAATCCCCACAGTTGTATTTCTTAAATCTTTAACAATTTTGATTATGTGGTTTATATTTGCAATCTGAACTCCTAATTAACTGTTGCAGGAGCTCATAAGTCGTTGTCAGCCCGACAGCAATGGATCTCCTTTTGCCTCCCTAACTTGCTGCTCCACTTCAACTTTTTATTTAGTTTTGGTTCAAACTAATACAGTAACTAAACCAAGAGATGGAAAAAGAAAGGGAGAACTCCAAACCATCATCTTGCAGGCCAAGGCTCACCAACAGCATCAGTTGTTCTGAAGCCACTCAACACCTTTTTTTTGGGGGAGGGGGTCAAAACAGATTGGAAAATTTCATAATTTCATTGCAAAGCCAACTAGCATTTACAAGACTAAGAACTAAAGCCGACTCACTAATACAAGACTAAACAAAACCTAAACAAACAAGGATTCCATCATCACATCTTAAACCAGCTACCCAAGGAATTAGCTTCTAAAAGTATCTTGCAGCAATGATAGTAGCAAATGCAAAGAGGAAGTATCCATAATCCCACCAACATAATCCAGCTAGGCAAGGCCAAAGAAAAACCTCCAAGCACACAAACACAACACAACACACCCAAACTCCATCACACCAGCAGAACAAACATGAAGGAAAACACACCCAAACAGATCCAAAAGTTAACAAAGACAGTCTAAATAGACCTAGATCCAAGACACAAACTACAACTCATCATAAACACCGTAAAGCAAATGAGCAGCACAAAATAGAAATTGTTTTATTTTCCTAAACATGCACCAGCTAAGGTAGCTTCCAAAACCAACATTACAGCACCACCAATTCCATATCAGCACACACCAGCCACCAATACTATGGGCCTTAAAGCTTATCCAATTCCAACAAGATCCTCGCTTTGTCCTCTGCCCATATTATCAACAAAATTGTTTTCAATTGCAATGTTTACCATGTTTTCAACAGCAAGATATACAGTATCCACAGATGGGGGAATGATTAGGAACATATAATATGGAAGAGAAGGCTATTGTCTGAAATTTTCATAATAAACCCTGAGCAAGGCCACCCACCAAATCTATCTAGAATCAACCATGGGACAGTAAACAAGCAATTCTTTAACAATAACTTCATCTCTGCAGATTTGAGGACACCATCCTTAGGCCAAATATTGCAAAGAGTACACAAGAAATCATCAAAATTGACGGATTTCCAAGCATCCAACACCAAATCCAGAGAGAGTATTGTTCTTTCTTGGTTAGATTTCCAAGTTCGATTGTGAGTCCGAATTGCTCCACACAATTCATCAAGTTTTCCATCACAAATGATTTCAGGATTAGAAGAGAAAATTAGGGCCATGAAATTATGAAATTAGGAATAATAAGGAGAGAGGAAGAACTCAAAGCAAAACGAAGGAAAGGTGTTTGATCTAATCGGGAAGATGAAGTAGAACGAACAAGGTCTTGGAAAGCAAGTCTAGAGAGTACTCTACCCCTCTGATAAAAAACCGATGGTGGAGAAAAGGAATGAAGGGTTGTGGAAGAGAAGCTCAGATGGAGATGAAAGAAAAGTGGAGGAGAAGCTCGGCTTGAGGTGATCAGACGGTGTGCAATAGAGGCAGCGACTAGAAAATGGGAAGAGGGGATCCCTAAAGAGTTCAGGAGACTTTTTTCACAGGTTTATGAATCTAAAATGTTAAGGTTTATCACCATTTTTTTTAGAAGGTGGATTATAAGGCAAAATGGGAGATCTGAGTACAAATGTCCACTTGAGAATTACCACAACTTTTTAGGTTAAGCTCTCTTCAAACAAGGAAAAATCTTTCTACAGAACGTGTTCCCTAATAGCTCACACTCTACAAAGCCCAAGTTTGATGAGCAGCAAAATAATCCCATGTGATATATAAACTCTGCAAGCTGATTAGTATCAAATCTAAGAGGAATCTATTTGCATTTTTGTTAAATCCAAAATGAAATCTGTAAGTGTCGACACAGGACATTGTACATTCAAAAAATTACAAGAAAATTAGAAAGCTGAGTCGAATCTTTAGTGTAGGATTAAAGGCGAGTACAAGGAAGCATACCTACCCATACACCAGTAAAACCCTCAAGTCGAGAAGCCTTGATAGAGAATGTTTTGGACAAAACACGAATAACCACTTCCTCTAGTGCCCTAAGGTACCAATGAAGATCCATTTTGTGATTGCGCAGATTGATAATGGGGTACATAACAAGCTACATTGCAAGACAAGTGCATCAAATGTTAGAGCAATAAACACTCTAGATTATATACTTGGTAACCAATCAATTCAACCTAAAACTTGCAGATTTATCTCTGATCCTTCAACGAGAGAAATAATAATATAAGTTAGTAGAAATTGAGTATAAAGTCCCAAAATAAATAATTGAGAAGACATAGGAAATCAAACCAATTTTAACTTAGTTTTCTAAATAGTAATTTGATTAAGTAAAAATATAAAATGAAAGCAATTTAGACAAAGAAAATATGTAGAGAAGAAAACGAGAAAGATTAATAAAATCATATTCTTCGTTCATAAAAATATTGAGAGATTATATGTGTATTTATATGAGTAATAATACTAAACTCCTAATCCTAATAGAACTCTAAATAATACTCCTAAACTAATAAGAAAATATAATAATAATTATCTAATATCTAAGCTTAATAGTTTCAACCCTAATAAGGTAACTAAATATTAATATCTAATATTTCAATTCTTTCCCTCAAATTGAGCATAGATAAGTACAACTTGAACTATTTACAAAAGACAATAATATAAAAATAAACAAAACCAAAATAGACCCGTTTAATTGAATCTTAGAGCTACTTATAGAAGTCTTGCTAAAGAGTGTAAAAGTAGTTACTAAACTCAACCAATAATACCCAAAAATAATAGATTAAACCACTTTGTCGAGGATGTTAACCTTCATTGAAGTCGTAAGCCACATATCGTAGGAAGTCCCTAAGGGCATGTTTGGTGCACCGTATTAGATAGGTTAAGTATAATTGTATTGGACTAAACTGTATTGAATTAAATTATATTTAGTCTGTACAATATTTGATGATAAGCTGAATAACTTAGTCGAATAAAATTAATTATAAATATTTTAATAAAATAATTTTTTATTATAAAATTTATTTAAATCAATATTTTAAAATATATTATTTTTAACATAATTTTATTATTGAAAATTTAAACAGACTAAGTTATGTGTAGTACGATTTACACCTACATCCCTTGATCGTACTAAACTTTTACATAACTATACTATTTTAAACTATATGAAGGGTCTGATTTCACAACCAAACACATGACTATATAAAAATTATACTGTCAAAAACTTTAATATTGTGCAACAAACATGTCTTAAGAGTGTAGGATAATACAAAAAAACCCTAAGATAAGAAAAGGGAATATGATGTCATAAGCTAAATAACAACACTCACGTAGAAAAGACAAATGGTAGCAGAAAAGAAAAGTAGTGACATAGGTTGATAAAGCACGCACAACCACATAGAAAATGGCATTCTAGAAATTGAGAATAATCAACTATAAATGCGATTGAAAATTAGTAATGTCGATAACAAAGACACCTAATAAACAAAAGTTAATGTAAGTAACTATCGATACAAGAAGAAAGACACACTCTAACTCTCTCATCAAATTGGAGCATAAATATAAAATATGTCCAACTAAAATATATTAAAAAAATCTTCTGATAACAATACAAGGCACTAAAAGTAAAACTTAAATTCCATAGAGTTTAGGATGATAACATTATAATTAGACAAATATAAGCATATAACCAAGCGATCTTCGATTAATCAAATAGTAACCTTAGTTAATTCATATACCCAAAAGGAGCAACATAAAAAAACTCCAATATATCAAACCATATAGCAGTACTAGAGACAAAAAAAAACCAACTAAATGATGGATGAACCAGCAATCACACCATGGAAGAAGCCAAAGGTTGGGTGCTCAGTAATACATGGTGACACGAAAACTACTCCTATCGTCTACAATTGGGATAAGCTACAAAAACAACCAACAAAGGTTAAGGTAAATTCATGTAGGAGATTAGGGGCGTTATTTGTGCTATTAATAAGTTGTTTATTTATGTTTATTTTATTGTTATCCTTGAGTCAAAAATATTTATCACTTTATTAATGGTTATTTTGGGAATTTTAGGATCATATTTGACATTAAGCTCGTTATAGTCCTTGTTTCTTTAGTGGAGTTTTAGTTATAAATAGGAAGAGTGTGAATTTAAAGGAGAATTATTATTGTACGAACTTTTATAGTGAGGTTTTTCTCTTAAGTTTTAATGAAATATTTTTCGGCTTGAATCGATGAATTCACTCCTTATTTAGAGACATTTAATTACTTTAGATTAAATCAGACTTATACGTCAATTGGTATCAGAGCTTAGTCATTTTTCTAAGTTGTTCGATGTCCAATTCTGAAGCAATTCCTTGTTAAAAGCTCTAAAAACTTACCTTCAAAAGCTACTTCTTCTTCTCCTCCTATTCTACCCTATTTAGATTTTGCACAACATCCAAGTGTCCATTCCTCAACACCAAATACCCATACATAATACATCACCCTGAACCAATTGAAAATCAGAATCCATTACAAAACCATACACAATATTACCTAGAGATTACTGACACCCAGTACCCATCACACAATCCCATCAAAAACCACCCCTAGATCATCGAGACACCATCATGCCACCACTCAATACCCATGGCCACCTCTTTGCGCCTTCATAACCAACCTAACTACCCAACCCATACCAACGACTCCCAATCACCCCTAAGGAATACCCACATTTATTCCTTCAACTTACCATCAGCACCACCCATTTCAACCGTCTTCATTTCTGAAAAAATATACCCAACACCTTAAAAGCTTTGTCTCTTCCATTCACTCATTTCAGAATCACTCGCATCTTCCATTGAAGTCACAAGCTCCCTTTGTGACTAAACCAGCTATCTCAGCTCTCTTTTCTTTGTCATTTAACGTGAAATATAGGGTCGATAGTAAAGGGACCTTTCATTCTCCAAGTCGACTTCTAACAAGATCATTTTCCCTACCCCTTTCGAATTCAGCTCTTGTTTTCTTGTCTCTCAACGTGAAACATGGCAATGATTACAAATAAGAGGCTTACCTAAGCAACAATCAGACTACGACAGTTACTCATTTGGTTGAAACAGAGAAAATTATACAAATTCTATTTCCACACCATACCATGGTTCCTGAATTTAGAGAAATTCAAACATTGATGTCATCTAATCAGTCCAAGACATACGTGGAGGATCCATTTGAGGGTTGTGATTAAATAAGGAAGAGGTATACTCCTAATTCTAACCTTGCTAAAACTACTGAGTATCTAGAAAGCAAAAATGAAACTGATATTCATTGTTCTAATGGATTTATTCGTGTTCATAAAGTTCAAGAATGGTTGAACCTTATTAACAACTATTTTGAGTTTCATGTATATTTCTGAATTTTGGGTAACTGAAGAGCAATGGAATGACCATAATAAAAGTAGAATTAAGGAGTGTTCCCAATATGTTAACTTTGATATTGTTGATGCCCAAGTTGTGTTCATTACTACTGATGACGGTTTTGATAATGTTTTGTTAATAAAGATTAAGGGAAGCTTTATGATGATACTTATGTGTTTGGTGCAGCCAAGTCTTCATTGTTAGAATTCTATAACTCTTCCTCAAAAGAATTTTCGAAGAAATTATTTTCAAAGAGAGGAGTCCTTCTACAACATTAGCTAGTGGATTTCCTTCATCTACATAGCATACGGATCTCAACATTAGATTTTATACCTCAACTGATGGAGTATATCATATTGTTCCTAGCTAGATGGTCTAATACATATCTTATGTGTCCTAAAGAAAATATAGATATGAGCATCAGAAGTGTTAGAATATTTCAAAACACCTACAAGGTACAAGTGTGATACTGTTTCTGTAGCGGCTGGATTGAGTTTGAGATTTTTAGGAGTTAATCTCACTGTTATTGAAGCACTAATAACTTTGGAATCAGTCAATGCCTATGGAACTAATTGCATTAGTTTTGAATTTAAAAGGCATGCTACCCCTATTTTTACGTCTAGGAAATAGCTCAATCCAAAGATCAACTTTGGGTTTGTAATACTCAGCTGTGTAGAACTGAAAAAGTTGAACAACAAGTGTTTACAATCAATCCAAAATATGTTATGAATGCTAAGAAACAGAGGAGGAAAAGCCAGTTCGCATACCAGAAAAGCCAATTGTGAATCAAAATCGAAGAAGTTCAATTCCACTGCTTATGTGCACAATGACCATCTTTTTGCTTGGATTTTTGTAACTAGGAATGTGCATAGTAAAGTACTTAAAGGAACCTTGGGAATTAACGTTGTTGGTATCTTTGTTACATATGGCAATGTTACTGCATATCCCAAGGCTCAATCATAAACTCAAGCTACGTCTCTGTAGATCCTGATCAGTTTGTTCCCACAAGCCAGCAAGACTAACATGTAATGTGTTTTCTTTACCATCTCTTCATGTTATCTAGCATTCAAAACTGATAGAGTTGTGACCCTTCAAATCTTCAAATGGCTTATCTTCAAGAGTACTCTATTTCAATCCTTCAACCTTCAAGATTGGAGGAATCTTTTCTAAGAAAAGGAGAACTGATGTAGGAGACTAGGGGTGCTTTTAACACTATTTATAAGTTGTTTATTTTATGTTTGTTTTATTGTTATCTTTGAGTCAAAAATATTGTTTATTTCTTTATTAATGGTTGTTTGGGGAACTTTAGAGTCATATTTGTCATTAAGCTTGTTATAGTCCTTGTTTTTCTTTTAGTGAAATTTTAGCTATAAATAGGAAGAGCATGTGAGCTAAAGGGGGAGAATGAGTATTGTATGAACTTCTGTATTTAGGTTTCTTTCTTAGTTTTAATGAAATATTTTCAGGTTTGAATCGATGAATTAACTCCGTATTTAGAGGCTTTTAATTCCTTCGGATTAAATTGAACTTCTATGTCATAAATGGTATGTGATGGCAACCAAAAACCCAGTCAATACAACAAATCAGCCAGTAGAAAATTCCATGTGAATCAAAGCCAACTAAGTCTTGAATTTGTGTTAATCATATATGTGTGTGTGGAATGCTAAACCCAAAACAAATTGCTTTCAGAATTCCAAAATGTACCAGATCTATTGTCCAGGTAATTAATGACAATATCTAATAATGAACATAGCACCTCCACAATTACTCAACTGCTAGACTTATCACATAGCTGAACGGATGAGTCAATGCTTATCAAACTCACATATGGGTGTTTATCCTCAACACAGTAAGCAAATTAATTCTAAAATTGCTCAAACTCACAATGGCATCAATCCAAGGTGGACAACTCTTCAATGATCAAAAAACACAGAGCAACAAAGACTCCACTTATTGTGACGACTAAGATCTTTGATGCGAGTCCAAGTGAATGATATCGACGCTAGCTTTGATGACAGAGCATGGGTTGATGAGGCACTGTTTATGAAATCTTTAGCGGCTCGAACGATAAGCGAGGTTGATGTCGGAAATCTATTTGGATTGGTGGCTGAACTGTTTTGATGGTGAGGATGTTGGCTAGGTTGTTAAAAAAAATGTCTCTTTTTTTTAATAATGACCAAAATGATTAACGGGGAGAATGAATAAAATAACGTTTAGAAAATAGATTTAAAGTGTTTAGGAACAAACATGGCTCTGATACCAAGTAGAAATATACAATAGAAGAAATTTAGATAATCAAAATATGTAAAGAGGAGAACGAGAAAGATAAATACTCATATTCATCATTCATAATAATATTAAGAGATTACATGTGTATTTAAAGGAGTGATAATACTAAAATCATAATCCTAATAAAACTCTAAATAAGACTCATAAATTAATAACAAAACATAATAATAATTATCTAATATCTAACCCTAATAGTTTCAACACTAATAAGGAAACTAAATATTAATATCTAATATTCCAATTGATTATACTACACAGTCACTTAAATCATACTCTTTGTCCTCTTGTAAGAAAAGTTATATCTACTTACAATCACTGTGCCTGTCAAACTAGATATGTGTAGAAAGCTCATATTTCATTTTATCTTAATAAGAAGCATGTGTCATTCAAACTTCTATAAATTGTTAAGGTTACACAATGAAATTACATATTGATGCCTACAAAATGCAATAGTTTCAGAGCTCATGCAGATAATAACATCTGAATAAGTTCTTAGCAGCGTTAAACATTTACCTGACCAGGGCCATGATATGTAACTTCTCCACCACGTTCAGTTCGGAAAACTTCATAAGGAGCTTCATTCAAGTTAAAATTAAGGAATTCTAAGGAACTAGCAGTACCCATTGTATACACTGGTTGATGTTGAAGAATAATCAATGAATCTGGACAATCTTCACTCCTCTCAATAAGAGCCTTTTTTTCTTTCACAATGCTTTTTTGCCAGGACCAAGCCTCGTTGTATGGAACTAGCTCTTTGTACAAATCAAAGCATTCACAGCTGCAGAGTTTCAAGTCGGTCCCATTAGCTGTATGGAAAGCAAGGTAGGTTATTGCCAACTGCCAAGCATGATAGAAAAACTCACCATTTTGTCTTGGGATCTGGAGATATGGATAGTTGAGCATGAAAACCTGAGAACCTGTTCAATTTTGACTCGGCTATTTTGGAGAGAAACCGAGGAGGGTTATTTAAGTGCTTGCTGATTGGATGTGTTGGAATTGAGGCTACGGAGCCAGTCACAGAAATAATCATGCCCAAAAACTCCTGGGATTCAGGAAACAAAAGAAAGTGGAAATTGATGGTTTACTAATATGAATCTCCATCAAAATATGTGCAATACTATTTGATGAAAATATACTTCATGCATGTGAATATAACTCATGTTGCTGTCTAAATGTGTATTAGTAAAGAAGAAAAATAGGATAACAAAGTATTAGTGATTCACCAAAATGAATATTCAAAGTAAATTCATTTATACTAGCTTCAATACTATTGCAATAGATTAACAGCACCACACAAGTAAAATAGATCAACCGAAAAAAAAAAAAGAATTATACTACAATCTTAGAAACAACTTGAAGTTTTTCACTGACATCTAGTAGACTTACATTTGAACTAAAAATAATAATAGTTAACTTTCCAATTTTTTAATAAGTAAGCAGAAAAATTTCTTTTTATTTTTTTGTTTTTGTTTTACTACAAACAATTGGGGGCAGGGGAATGTTAAACCTTTACTCTAGAAGAGGGCAATTAGCGCACAAAGACAAATTTCAAATAATAAATGCCAAGTAATAATGGTGCAGAACTGAGTAACATTAGGAATGATCTTTAGTAATAAGTGTGTGGTTAAGTCCACAAAGAGTTTCATACATCTAATTGAGAAAATATCTACAACTAAGAAACTAGTCAAATAATTAGTTTTTCTATTCAATTTCCTGTATTTATTAAGTCTAAGTTCATGTACAACTAAATATCCTTTATATATTAGAAAATGAATGAAATAAATAAATTAAGTATAGAATTGAGTATACTAATACTCTGCAACATTCAAAACGGGCAACTATGGGATGACAATATTGTTGAGCAATCAAATCAATAGGGTAAAAGGAAAAAAACACATGAAATGGGGTAATTTCAGCTGAGATTTAAAATGCAATTAGACCATTGGAGACTAGTTGCAAACTTGCATCTTACCTGAGACAAGACCAAAGATGGAGTCAGGGAGGGCAGGGTGATTGGTGATGCCAATAAGGTTGATGGCGGCGCTGAGAAGTACAGGACCTACAGCTACGTGCTGATACCTAAGAACTTTAACAGATTGGTAGTGAGACTTTTGAGTGAGAATTTAGGTGATTATATGATAAGGTTTTGGGGGATTATAGTGAAAGAGAGAAGATTCAAGAGCATATAAGATAGGGAGGGGAGTTGCTGATGAAAACGGCGCATGAAGCAGGAGCTTAGGAGTTTCACGATAACCCTAGTTCTCTAGTGTATTATACTTATCATTTCTTTCTGTAACGACACAATTAGCATGGTTCTATAAACCAGACAAACCCAAGATTAAATGTTTGATTCTAGCCTTTAATACATTTAATCCCTATATTTATATTTAGACTAAATCCTTTAAATTTGAAAAGATGGTAAACATAATATTATGAAAAAAAAATTGAGTGATCAAAGAGCTAATAAAATTGAGTAGAGATAGGTGATTGACAATCACATCCCTAAAAGTTAGGCATGTGCAAATTATGCCCCTAATGTTATGATCTACAAAAACTTATGCCCTTTCTAATTCCGTCAACATTTGTTAATGGAGTTAACGGAAAAGGTCACATGCCAAACTTATGACACTTTATGCCCTCAATGATTGGGGTTTATTACAATCGTGCCCCTATCGATTACGTTATTACAATTATGCCCCTCATGTTACATATAACATATGAAAATTCTACTACAAATGAATAATGTCATTTTGTCAGCTTTCATGAACAAAATCAACGAAAAATGTCAACTAATTCTACATATAACCCAATTCAACTAATTAAATATAATTACTTCACATTTATTCTAACTTCTTAAATTAACCAAAAATGTAAACTTCTGACCCAATTTAACTAATTAAATATGAATTAATTAACATTAATTCTAAATTTTTTTATTATTAGAGAATAAAAAGTCATAAAAACCAATTACCCAACTACCCAGTATTAATTATATACCCAATATTACCAAAGTCTATCAATAAACATTGCTAGACTAACTATTACATATTCTAAAAACCATCCATGACTAACTATTAATTCAAATTTAACTTGGCTGGAATAAGTTGCAGATAAAATAGAGGACCCAAAATTGTTTGTTGACTTATCTCTTTAGCACGAGTATCCACCACAAGCCGGAGTCTCTAACAAAGACGTGAAGCTTGTCTATGATAAAATGAACCTTAATGTGGCTGGTTAAACACTGGACTCACTGCTAGTGAATTAGAACATCTTGATTTTAAATCAATATGTAGCTCTGAAAACAATTTTAACCACAAAATCTTAGAGATAGCTAGAGCTAAAGCTCTACCTCTAGATTCCGTTAAGGATCTAGCAACAACATACTCTTTTGGGACACCAAGATGATGGATTTCCAACTAGAAATATGCTGTAGCCACCTCTCAAATTTATGTCATCAATGCTAAATATATGATCTTTAACATAATGGGAAGCTTGAAAAAAAATAGAACATCATTTTTACTGATACATGAGAACAGATCACAACAAGTTATCACAAATAAACTTCAAAATATATGCATTTGGATGTCCTAATTTTATATGCATAATTAAATGCATACATATACGGGCAGATGGATTTAAGATTTCCATCTAAGAGGGGCACCATATATACAGTAAAAATAATGCTAGTTAATTTTCAGTTATTACTTATTTTTAATTGAAAAATATGTTATATATGTCTCATTTTAGTAAAAATATGTTCAAATTATTGAGTTTTACTGATATATTTAGTGTTAAAAGATTAAAATTTGAAATTCAAATGAGACAATTTTATTTTATACATTAATTTATCTATAATTTCATAAATATTACACCTAAAAAAAATTTTGTCGAAATTTGAGGAGGGCTACATGTCCCCTCATCACCAATGAATGCATCCGCCCCTGTACATGGGTAAAGGGCAACAAGATCCGATAACTTATACAACTGTAGTGCATAGTCTATTAGTTTTCTAGTAGACCGCATAAGTTTTATTATTTCATAAAATTAACAGTAAAATCTTATTTTGGCTATTGATTGAGAAGTTGGGCCAAATTGTGTCATTTGTTAGTCATAAGACTAAATTTGTGAGGATATTTATGATCATTTACCTTCCTTATCTAAATTTATATAACTTGATAGCAATCTAATAATCCCAATAAAATTGTTAATTTAGAAGTACCATTATAAATTTAATCACGCGACCAGCAAACGACATAATATGGCACAATTTTTCTGTCAATGGTCAAAATAGAATTTGTGTTAATTTTATGAAAGCAAAAGAACTTATATGGTCCACTAAAAAGCTAAAATTTATGTGCTCCAATCATGTAGCTTACACGACCCTGACGACCTTCACCCTGTATAATACCATAGCTATTAATATCAGCATTAGTAGAAATTTTATTTAACTCTAAAAAACCTTTTTGTTTATTATTGGACATCTGATGTTACAAGAGGTGTAGGTATGAATTGAAAACAGAAAGTGCAGTGAATTAACAAAGTGCGTACTAAAACAAACCACAAACAATTATGGATCAGATGATAAAATCACAAATTTTATTTAACTCTAAAAAACCTTTTTGTTTATTATTGGACATCTGATGTTACAAGAGGTGTAGGTATGAATTGAAAACAGAAAGTGCAGTGAATTAACAAAGTGCGTACTAAAACAAACCACAAACAATTATGGATCAGATGATAAAATCACAATCCCAAATAGGGCTTGAGATTAAAATGATCCACTACAAGCACTATAAAAAAATTGCGGCTTCTCTTACACATTAACCAGCATAAAAAATAACCCTCACTCGTTCATTATCACCAATTTTAACAAGATTTCATGCAGCTTATTTGGTGCAGCCAAGCTTTGTTATGGAAATCCATGGCAACGAGAAACCTGAGGAAGAAGAAGAAAGAGGAGAATAAAATACCTTTGTCGATGGATGTCGTCTTGCCTCAAAGCGGTGGCACAGGCGACAATTACCGACTGGAGTATGGCAAGGGGTTTTGGCCCTATGGGATTTCTTTTGCTTTGCTTGTGATTTTCGTTTAGCATTGGGGAAACAACTGGAAGTAGCAAATAAAACATCTTAAACCTATATTTATATGTAATGATATTTGGATTTTTTAAGTTATTATTATTACAATAAAACTATATAAAATATTTATTTATTTTAACTATTAACTACATTCTAATAATAATAACGATAACTTTATTGTATTTTTCTTTACTAACATGAATATTAGGCTTCACAACACATATAACATATAGTTAATAATTTAATTCAAGTTTAGGCTTAACTTTTTTATAAAATCTCATCCATAATATATTAATTTTTAGAAATTTAATTTAAATTTAAAAATATGTCCTAATTTTTTATAACAATTGAATTAAGATATTGAAATTAATTTTTTTTCTTTTGATTTAGATTTTTAATTTTTCAAACCTAAATATTTAGTTTTTTATTGAATTTGTAAAAATAAATAAATTAGGGATCAAACCTTAAAAAAATTGAATTTTTAAAAATTAAAAAGCTATAAATGTTATTTAACTTATTCAAGAAATGTGCTATCACTTTTTTTTAAGAATTAAAAGAAAAACATTTTATTTAAATTTTTAAGCTTTTATATCTTTTGTAAAAACTAGTGGAAGACAGAGTTAAATACTTCAAAACACTATAGTCAAACTTAACTAAATTATAAGCAGCTTAATCTTTGTTAACAATACTCACAAAAAAAGAACTCCATATTTCACAATATGTCACCTTATTGGAAGAAAAAAAATTGAATCATTTATTTGTTTACCAGCTGCATAACTTACAAAGATTCGACTCTACCACCACTCTTCCAAACAAGACATCCAAACTAAATCGTAATCCATAGCAGATCAGTTGACTAGGATGTCATACACGCCAATAGTTTATCCACAAGTGATTCTCTATCACATCCCAACCCTACCACCTCATATGGCGCAACAGTAGCAGCATCAGCATCAGCATTCACCTTATATCAACCCATAGGTGGCGGCACCTACGATGTTGGCAGAACAAGCTACCCAACTATAACACGGTGGAAATCCTCGACCTACAAGAATATCCAGTGCCTGACTGCATTAGTCAACCATCTATGTCCCTCAAACAAGGCATTACACCTTGCGTGTGATACCCAACATGCAAGATTGAACAGAGTCTAATTGCACATCACTTGCAGCACCCAAAGCATAACAAAACAAACTTCTTAGAAACTCAAGTCTAACTCTAAATCTAAAAGTTAGCTTGTGAGTTAAAGAGTTATCCATACTTATAAGCAGCATTGTTGCCTTACTCTTGGTCAATGTGGGACTTGACAGTTCCCCTCCACATCGGCTAGAGTTCGGATTTACGGCACAAGGACCGATGAGAGGTGAAAAAGCCAAGAGCCTAGCTTTGATACCATCTTAGAAACTCAGACTTAACTCTGAAACCAAAAGTCAGCTTGTGAGTTAGAGGGTTACCCAGATTTATAAGCAGCATTGTTGTCTTACTCTTGGCCAATGTGGGACTTGACAAAACTCAAAAAACTCTCTCTGTCTAAACTTCTTATAATAATTTGTCAATTTAGAGAGCTTCCACACCTCCTTAGCAGCAACACACCTCCATGTGGCATGGTTCACCGACTCAAAACCAGTACCACACACATGGAAACTTGAACTAGACACCACATATTGGTGAGCTAATGCAACACTATAAGGGATAACAGTTTAAAGACATTCTACATGAAATATGTCACCTTGTCCATAGTATTAACTCCACATAATCGTTGTCATAGCCACAGAAGAGGATGAAGACAACCCCTTTCATTTTCAGTTCACGCAAATCCATTACTAGTTGATACCCTCTCCTAACAATATAGATACTCTTAGAATTATAATGCCATACCAGAAAATCAACATGGCGATTTGGTAAGAGAGGAATTTCTAGAATTGTTTTTGCCTTACTTTTATCAAATATCTGTTGAACAAGGGCTGAATTTCATGTGCCATTTGGATAAATTAACACAACCATCTTAGCATCCACATGCAAGCAATGCACAAATGGTACCCAAAGCCCACACAAAATAAGAGGCAACCATGGGTTCGGGTACAAACAAACTAAACTGACATATTGTTGGAAAAATCGGGTATATTTTCCTTATTCTAAGTATTTACTATTCACTTATGATTTAAATGAATAGAACTCAAACTAATCCGACAAAATAATGTTATTGAAAATATAATGCTAAAATAAACTAAAGCAAATATTGAAACAGAATTATTAAAGTAGAAAAATAATAACACCAGAAATTTAACAAGGTTCGGTATAAATGTTACCTAGATTCTCGGGCGTCGTTGATCACTTCCACTATCTCTAAATGGATGAACTTCAAATTACAACTAATTGGACAAAATTGAGTTAATCAACGACCCTTATAAAAGAGAGGAAGATTTACAATTTTTGGGATGTTTTACAAATGGTGAATGAAAGATTTATTTATAGCCCTAAATCCAATACCCATCTTCATTCCTAACCAATGTGTGACTTTTCTAATCTTCTTACTAAGGAGCTATTATAACAAATCTCCACCTTAGCGACTTAGTGATTCTTAAATGATTTCTCCAATCACTAAATCAGCGACGCCAATGCCAATTCAAATTTGCAGGATGTTAATCAAGTCTAGAAAATGATCGAACTTGATTGTTGTTACCACCTTGGTCATCATATCTGTGGGATTCTCTATAGTACTGATCTTTTGAACTATTACTTCAATTTCTTCAATAATCTCTCGCACGAAATGATAACGAACATCAATGTGCTTTGTACGTACATGGTAGACTTGGTTCTTTGCTAAATGAATAGCATTCTAACTATCACAAAACACCTTAATATGTTTTTTACCAACTCCCATGTCTTCAAGAAAACCTCGTAACCAAATAGCTTCCTTCACAACCTATATAATTGCCATATACTATGCATCTGTAGTAGACAAAGAAACTGTGGACTGCAAGGTAGACTTCCAACTGATTGGTGCTCTATCAAGAGTAAACACATAACTAGTAGTTGATCAACGCTTATCTAAATCTCTTGCATAGTCAGAATCACAATATCTGATTGCACATTGACCAACGATATTATCCTGTTGAAATACTAAACCAATATCTACAGTATTTATAATATACCGTAGAATCCATTTCACAGCTAACCAATGTCCTTTACCAGGATCATGCATGTACCTGCTTACAACATCAACCGTATATGAAATGTCAGGTCTTGTACACACTATTGCATACATCAAGTTACCAATCACATTTACATATGGTTCCTTTACCATATATTCTCGTTCTGCATCATTATTAGGAGATAGTTGAGCACTAAGCTTGAATTGAGGAACTAGCAAAGTACTTACATGTTTTTTATATTCATTCATACCAAAACGTTGTAGTACCCTCTTCAAATATTGACTCTGGGTCAAACTGAGCTTCCCTTTCTTCCTGTCTTTGCTTATCTCCATTCCAAGAATCTTCTTGGCTTCTCCCAAATCTTTCATCTTGAAATCCTGACTTAGTTGAGCCTTCAACTTCTCAATTTATGTTTGGCTCTTTGATGCAATCAACATATCATCGACGTATAATAGGAGATAGATGAAAGACACATCTTGTAGCTTGCAAAAATATACACAATGATCATGTGTGCTTCTGGTGTACTTCTGGTGTAACATAAACTGATCAAATCGTTTGTACCACTGCCTTGGAGATTGCTTCAATCCATACAATGATTTGTTTAGCTTATAGACCCAATTCTATTAACCAGCAACATTAAACTCTTTTGGTTGAGACATATAGATTTCCTCTTCTAAGTCACCATGTAGAAACATGGTTTTCACATCAAATTGAACTAGTTCCAAATCGAACTGTGTTTACAATTGGAGAAAATATCTCATTATAATTTATTCCCTCCTTTTGAGCGTAACCCTTAGCCACGAACCTTACCTTGTAGTGAATACCATCTTTGTTAGGAAATCTTTCTTTCTTTGTATACACCCATTTGCGGCCAATTTCCTTCTTTCCATTAGGTAATTGTGTCAACTTCCATGTTTTATTCTTCTGAAGGGACAGAAGTTCTTCATCCATGGCTTCTTTCCATCTTTCAACTTCAGGGCTTTTGATTGCTTCTTTATATATGGAAGGAACATCATCATGCAAAACTAATAGTACACAGGCCACTGTATTCTTAAATTGAGTATGTAGGTCTTCAAAATCCTTGTATCGAGTAGGTACCTTGACATTTTGTCGTCATGGTCTATCAACTACAATTTCTTCTTGTTGTTGTGGAGGTTATAAGGAATATCGACTATGGTACCTTGAATGAATATAACTCAAACTAACTTAAAAAAAATAATGTTATTGGAAATATAATGCTAAAATAAACTAAAGCATATATTGAAACATAAACATTAAAGCAAAAAAATAATAACACCATAAATTTAACGAGGTTCGATATAAATGTTACCTACGTCTTCGGGTGCCGTTAATCACTTCCACTATCTCTAAATAGATGAACTCCAAATTACAAATAATTGGGAAAAATTGAGCTAATCAATTACCCTTATAAAAGAGAGGAAGATTTACAAATTTTGGGATGTTTTATAAATGGTGAAGGAGGGCTTTATTTATAACCCCAAATCCAACACTTATCTTCATTCCTAACCAATATGTGACTTTTCTAATTTGCTCACTAAAGAGCTATTATAACACATATCATATCCTCTACCTAATTTCTTTTGCAAGTAAATCACACCCCATAAGAGACTCATCCAAACATAGCTTGAACGACTATTACATGTAGTTGACCAAAAGGTGTGATCGAAAACATATTTAACAATTAAAATCCGATTAACTAGTTAATTCAGTTGCTGAATAATTCTCATAACTTGCTTAATTGGCTAGCACTGCCTAATTAAAATATGATAGATTCCTAAAGCCCATTACATTCGTTCATTTCAACTTGCACATATCAATATAGGGAACCCAATGAATATCGCCATCATCCCTTTTGTAATGATATTATCTATAGAAATTTTTTCAAAGATATTGACATATATAGAATCTGTCAAATGAGTAGAGAATTGAAATTATCTTTTTTTTTTTGTAGATATAAATCTGATTTGATCTGAATCAAATTTAAAGATTTTAAATCTGAATATGATACGATGATGTAATCAATTCGAACCAATCCGAATCTGAACATATCAGATTTTTCAAATCGGATAAGACCAAATTGATGATTAAATTTATTTGTGAATTGTTATCATATATACACACAAAATACATAATATTTAAATTTTAAATTAATATATATAATAAAATTTATTATTTATAATCAAAACTAAAAAAATCAAATGAGTAAATAGTATTTGTATAATAATTATTAAATTATTATAAATATTTATATTTATTTTTAAACTAAAATAGTAATATAATATAACAATAATTTGATCCGGATCGGATATAACGAATTATAAAATCCGTCGATGTGAATTTGATTCGACTACAAAATTTCTCAATTGATTTTAATCCAAATTCAACATATCAGATCGAATTTTTTAATTTAAATAGATTGATATGATTATTTGCTCAATCATATTAATGTCATTGTCATAATCTTGTAAAATCAAAGTGAATAACAAAAATGGTCATCACCAATTCTTTTCTATTGATTTAATATTTAGAGGAGTGTAATTGTGTGAAGGAATATTATGCTTAATTATTGAATTTGTAATGACAATAAAATCACAATTGTTTTCATAATAAGGACATGTGAACAACTTCATAAGCTTAAATGATGATGATGATGAAGATGAAGATGAAGAAAGTGAGCTGAAAATGAATACATGGTAGATGACGAAGGAAAAAAAAGTATAAAATGATTCACTAATATTTTTATTATAGAGTAATCTAATATTTATAGATTAATTAATGCTAACTAATAGAGAAAATCAACGTTTGTTACAACAAGCACATGCACTTAAAGTGCTTAATGTTAGAATCAAGTCCTAGTCACACATACAAGCACCGTCAAAAACAAACTTCACAAGAAACCCTCATAATAAACCCATCATTACCATTCTTTTGTTATGTTATCATCCCTCTTAAGCTCATTGCGATGTAGAACAATGAACTTAGTTTTCAACTTTTGGAAAACGTTGAGAAGACAATGGTTTAGTTATAATATCAACCACTTATTCTTGAGTTGGAGTGTATTTAAATGAAAATACTCTAAAGAGAACCTTTTCATAAATGAAGTAAAAATCAATGTCAACATGTTTAGTTCTAGGATGAAGAACAATGTTTTTCACTATATAGTCAACACTAATATTATCACAATAAATTGTAAGAGAAGCATGAAAGTGAAATGAAATTCTTGTAGTAATTTTTATATCCATGGAAGTTCCATGCCAAAGGCTAATGCTTAAAATTCTGCCTCAGTAGAGGAGCAAGACATTACCTTATGTTTGCCAAAATTCCATGAAATTAAGAAATTCTCCATGTAAATGCGATGGACACCAGTAGAACATCTATCATTTGTGCTTGATACCCGATCAGCATCAATGTACATAGTATGAGTTAAACTACTAGATTTTGTGATCATGAATTGGTTCTCTTGAGTTCCTTTCAAGTAACAAATTAGTATTTTTGCAACAATCATATGAACTAAGGTTGGACTATGAAGAAATTGACATGGTTTATTAACAATGTAGCCGATGCCTGGTTTAGTAAGGGTACAATATTATAGCCCATCTACGATAGAACAATAATGTATAGTCTTTGTGTCACTTAATAGTTCTCCATCAAATTTTGATAGTAGTTTACCCGTGGAAACTAGTGTGAAGGTTGGTTTGGAGTCCACTAGTTAGGCTTTAATTACTATATCATTGATATATTTGGATTAATACATATAAATGAACTCAAATGTTCTTTGAACATATATACCAAGGAAGTAAGATAAGTGCCTTAAATCTTTTAGTCAAAATTGATCGTTAAACTTATCTATGAATGACTATTCAATGTCATATGGTTGCCTATAATTAAGATATTATCAACATAAACTAATATGACAATTTAGGTACCATTATGATAGAAGAACTTTATAGAGGCATTGGTATTGGAATGATGAAAACCCTAATTCAAAAGGTAGCTTGTTAATTTAATGTACTACACCCGAAGGGCTTACTTTAAACCATATATAGCCTTTTTAAGTTTTCATACACACTCAGAATAAGATGGATCAACAAAGCCTCTTGACCGTTCCATATAGGCTTCTTCTTCAACATCCATATTAAGAAATTCTGTGTTGACATCTAATTGTTTAAGAGACTTGTTTTTTAGAAATTACAATGGTGATAACAAGTTTGATTGTGATTGGCTTGACCATAGGATTAAATGTCTCATTAAACTTTTATTGGAACCCTTTAGCCACTACTCTAGCAATGTACTCGTCAAGAGTTTTATCTTACCTAAACTTGGTTTTACAAACCTATTTTTTATCCAAAATTTTGCCATATTTTGGTGAAGGAACAAGTTCTCATGAATTGTTTTTAGAAGAGCTTAGAACTTAGTTTCAATTTCCTTCCATTGTGAAATTGTGATAGCTTTTATGGATTGTTTGGTTCTGGTAGGATAACACTGGTATTGTAGATTTTAGGTTTAACAATCCATTTTTGGCTCTTAATATCATTAGATAAGTCTTTGTTGATTGTGATGGATTGAGTATGGACTAAAGGGAATGCATAGCATTGATAAGTTTTGATAAAGTTGAAGGGACTTGGTATAGATAGTGGAGTGGTGAGAGATAAATAAGGCTGAGAAGATGCAGAAGAAGTGGGAATAGAACAAGGTATTTTAGGTGAGATAAGGATTGATAATTGAACATTAGTGTATGTTGTGTTAGTCAATATACCATATGGTTCAAAGATATTAAATGTATTTGTAGGTGGATTATTGTAGGGCACCGTTAGAGATATAGAGTTGGTGTTTATAGGTGATGAAATAATCACAAAAAGAGATAGAGTAAGAATATTGAGTAGGCTAAGTATTGAGCGAAATAAGTTTGAGAAATGGAAATTCAATTTCATTGAACACTATATGAATAGAGACATAGACTCTTTGGCTAATAGGCTAAAGGCACCAAAACATTTGTAACGGGCAGAACACCCTAAGAAGACACATGGTAAAGATCTTGGTTCAAGTTTGTTTTTATTATATAGTCTAAGGTATAGGTAACAAAGGCACTCAAAGACTCTGAGGAAGTTATAAGATGGTGTTTGGTTAAAATGTAACTCATATAGACTAACATTATTGAGTGTTTCTGAAGGCATTTTGTCATTAAGATGAGCAACTATTTTGAAGGCATATTCCCAGTAAGCCAAAGGTAAACCTGTTTGAATTAATATGAACAGCCATGTCTTTACCACATGTCTATTCTTCCTTTTCACAACATTATTTTGTGAGGATGTATAGGGGTAAGAAATCCTTCGATTATAACCTCCTTGAAACAAATAGGTTTCCAAGCTAATAAGTTTAGTGTCTCCATCACTTTGATGGTGTTGAATTTTAGTTTGAAATTGTCTAGACACCAAGGCCTCAAAATACAAGAAAATATTTTCTACTTATGTTTTGTTAGTTTACACATATATCCATTGAAATCTTGTAAAGTCATCCACAAATAAGAATAAGTATTTCATTCCATTCATTGAATTAATAAGTACTATACACATAACACTATATGAACTATAGAAAATGGTTTGTTGATCTAATATGAGTGTGAGTAAAAGGTAAGGTTGGTTACGTGATTAAGCTACTTAATACACAACTGAAGCATACAGATGACCCAACATTTCATGTAAAAGAGCTCCATTAAGGGTGAATTTATTGCATTGGATAGTATATGATATGTTGTTACCATTTCTAATCTTGTAAAGGCCTTATTCAATTCCCCCAATGAGAAAAGTAGTATTTGTGGCCAGATCCTTCACAGAGAAACTGTTAGGATAAAATTCAACATATACATTGTTGTCTTCATAGAGTATTTTTACTGATATTAAGTTCTTTTCTAATTGTGGTACTAATAAAAACTCATCTAAAGTTTTTGAGTATAACATGGAATAATATAGGATCCTAATGTAGAAATACGAATGATGGAACCATTACCAAGAATGATAGATGCATTACCTATGTATGGACTGAGATGTTGGATTTAGGTGTTGTTATTGGTTAAGTGATGAGTGGCTCCAATGTCCATAGATCATGCTTTATCAGTAAAGGTAGTTGGAGTTGCAACTGGTGATAGTAGTGCTTAAAGCGGTGGTGATGGATAGTAATTATGGTCATTCTGAGGAACAGATTGTGATTATGGATGAAACATAGGTCCAAGAGTAGGGTGATGAATGGTATCTAGTGTAGATGTGGTATGCTTAAGGTTAACTTGAGCTATATTGGCTTTTAGATGGTTAGGTCCTCTTGGTGGCATTTGTTAATTGTTAGGTGAGTTATTTTTGGATTTCATATAGCAAAAATAGAATTTAGTTGTTATATGTCCAAATTTATTACAAATTTGACATTGAATGGTGGTGTCTTTTAATAGTAGCTTTCCTTTGGATGGTGAGACAAATTAGTTATTAGGTGGATTGTTTGAAGATGGAGTAGATGGATTGTTTTGATAAATATATAGTGCAAGTGAATTTTAGGATTTTGGCAATTTTGGCTTACTCACAATGTAATTTTCTTGAACAAACTAAGTGTCAGGTTGATTCATGTGTTCCATTTGTCTATCATGAATCCTCATTTTGGTGAAAAGCTCATCAAAACTTAGCAACCTCTTTTTATTTGTAACAGTAGTGACAAGTGATTCATAGCTAACATCAAGACCACCTAGCACATATAACATTTGTTCTCTGTCACTCAAACTCCAACTGCTAGTATATGATCTATGAGATTCTTTGAATGATTGATGTATTGTTCCATGGTTCGTGACCCGTTTATGAGAGATTCAATTGCCAATGTAATTGCATAAGCCTTTTCTGTGAGTTATCGTTGAAGACTTTTCCCATAATAGTTCAGTAATCAAATCCAGTTGTCTTTTCAATTAGATGTTTAAGATAGTTTGAAGATACTGAAAAGTAAATCCAATTCTTCAAGGCACTATCTTGTACGTCCCATAGATGATATTCAGAGTTTTCTTCAAGGATCTATTGAATTTCACTAGTTTCAGTGATGATTTGTTTCTTCACGAGCCTTGAGAGTATTGGTGAAAAACTATCAATTAGTAACTGAAGTCCATACATTATAATCACATGTTTTAATTATTCTTTCCATATAAGATAGTTTATTTCATCTGTTTTTATTGAGAAATTTGGATTTATGAGATATGTTGGTATGTTAATTACAATGTTCATCAAAGTATGTGTTTGTAATATTTGTTGTATGATTGAATTGGTGCGAATTTTGTTGGTAGAGACAGGTGGCCCTAAATCATCTTAGTTTTGTGCAAAAATATCATCAATAGCCATGGTTATGGCTCTGATTCATAGACTTGAATGATGATGATGACGAAGATAAAGAAATAGAGCTGAAGATGAATACATAGAAGAACAAGGCAAAATTATAAAATGATCCATTGATATTTTTATTACATAATAGTTTAGTATTTATAGATTAGTTATCACATACATTACCTAATAGAGGAAATCAAAATTTATTACAACAAGCCCAAAAAGTGCTCAACGTTAGGGTCAAGTCCTAGTTACACGTACAAGTATTATAAAAAACAAACTTCACAACAAACCATCGTAACAAACCCATCATTACCATTCCTTTTTTATGCTATCAATGTGGCGTTAAATCAATCTTTTAACTTAATTTGAGTTGTTCTAAATCCAACTCTAGTTTAAACATAAATAAAAAAACGTACATGTTGGTCCAAATTGACTTAAATTATTGGAATTATTAATTATATATTTTTCTTTAATCAATTGATGTTTATATATATATCAAAAGATGTATTTAATATCACTAAAACTCAATCATCAATTATTATATATTATCAAGACTAAAGTTTTTATAAAACTATTTACATATGGTATATTTTTCAAAATAAATAAATAACAATGATATCTTTGAATATATCCTTATTCAAAACTAAATCTAAGTGTACTATTAAAAACTTACAATAAAAAATTAAAGATAAAAAAAATCAATAATAGTAAAAAATATAATTTAATTTGATTTATTGTCTTACATGGTTTTGATTGGGTGGAAAAGAATAACAAATTGGTGATGATTTATATAAAAATATAATATGTGTCTTTTAGCCCGTTTTACACAACAAATATTAACAATTAAAAATAATATATTAGTATGCTTTTAACAATTAGATTTAATTATAATAATCTCAAAAATTTAAAACAATACCTATAATAAAATTCCATGAGGATGAATTTAGATCCTTTATAAATCATCGAGAATGTTAAAGAACTTAAGATCCAGTAGGTGACAACCAATACACCAATTGGAAACAACCAATAATGGAATGGTAAGGAGTAACAAGCTGTCCAAGAACATGATCTCTAATAATTATGTTTATTTTAATTATTACATTTTTTTTTCTTTTTCTCTTGTATAAATTAGATTGTAAACATTCGTTTATAGACATAATAAAATCATCTCTTACATGGTATTAGAGTTGTGGAAGTAGTTCTCTAAAAAACCAGCTCCCATAGTTTTTTTTCTTCCTTTCAAATTTTGTTTCTTTTCAAAACCAATTTCGATTCACAAAAACAATTTCAATTTCATCCTATTATAATATCCATAAAATTCTGAGCAATCTGCAATTTTTTCAAGCCAAAAATATAACCCACGCATTCACACGTGCCTTGTTTGAGTTCGTCGAAGTTTCACGCGCCTCGCCAGAGTGACACGCGCTGGTGTTGAGGAAGACGACTCAAAAGACACGTCGTTCAGCCCACCCTCTGAAGCAAATGACACGTCGTTCATTTCGGTTCGGTCTTTAGTCGGTTCGATCTTCCATTTGTTCAGCCTTTAGCCGGTTTAGTGTTCTAGCAGCCATTCCAGGCACTAATTCTTTGGTAGAAATTTCCAATTCTGTAATCCTTGATACATTTTCTATAAAATAAAGCCTATTTTAGTTCATTATTTGTTTCATAAACAACCATCCCTACTTTACCAAAATGGTATGATGACCCTAACCATTCATTATATCAACACCACTCAGACCAACAAGGTATGGTTCTAGTGACTCAATCCTTAAATCAAGAAAATTATCATATTTGGAGTCATCTGATGCTCATGGCTCTCATCATCAAAAACAAAGATGGATTTATTGACAGCACAATTAAAGGCCATCAACAAACTCTGAAGCAGAAATCAAACAATGGACTCGCTGCAACATTCTTGTCAAAGGATGGATTCTTAATACCATATCTCCTAAAATTGCAGAAAGTGTCATGTATAATGATACCGCATATAAGATATGGGAAGAATTGAATGAACATTTTTCACACACCAACAATGTGCACCTATTTCACATTGAGTAAGAGATCCATAATTGCATACAAGAAGATGAGAGCATTAGAGAATACTACACCAAGTTGAAAAGGCTATGGGATACTCGTGATTTCATACTTGTTTCCAGAGATAGTTGTCCATAATATCCTCACAAGAATTACCCACCAAGGAACCCATATCTCAGCAATCGATGCAACAATATCAACCATAATTATGAGAATTATCGAAATCACCTCAAATGTGATTTATGTGGTCTCAATGGACACAATTTTGAAAACTGTCGAAAATGCCTCAAATGTAATTTCTATGGTTTGAATGAACATGATATCAACATGTGTCAGAAGAAAGGAAAAATTAAAGATAAGAGAAATGCAAGTTATGGCTTCCCCTCCAAAGCTCACCATACTAACTTTCAGGAAAGCAGCTCCGACACAAGGATATCATCCCACAACCTTACATCCGCCCAATATCATAAGCTTCTTACACTTTTCAATCAATCCAAATCAGGTAGCATGGAAAGTCAAGTGACTACTTCTTCAGGTAACATATTATGTGCAAATGTTTTCCATTCAGAAACTCGTTGGATTTTTTATACAGAAGCAACTGATCATATGGTATGTTCCCAAAACCTTATAAGCTCTAGCATTCCAGTCACTAATCGGCATGTGCATTTACCTTATCATTCCCTTACTTGTGTCACACATATTGGCACTGTACATTTCTCCAATAATTTCATACTTCATAATGTCTTATGTGTTCCCTCTTTCAAATTAAAGTTAGTTTCTGTAGCCAAACTAACTCAAACTATATTTTGTCATGTCACCTTCATTAATAATGTGTGTTTTGTTCAGGACAAATGCTTGGGGAAGACGATTGGGATGGAAACTGAGAAAGCATGACTCTACTACCTGACTATTTCAGAAAAAAGGCTAGATGTTTCTCTATTTGAAATACTGCTTCAACCAACCCTCATCTATGGCATCAAAGACTTGGTCATTTATCTAATAACAGTTTGTGTGTAATTTCTCTTTCCATCAACACACCTTTTTTTTCATTAGTGATTGTTCCATCAATACAAAAACACATTTTGAACTAATTTATGTCGATATTTGGGATGGCTATCACATTCCAACACCTAATGGAGCACATTATTTCTTCACTATTGTTGATGACTACTCAAGATGCATACGATTCTATCTCTTACATACTAAATCTGATACACGCATATTTCTTACCACATTCATTAATCTTGTTGAAACACAATTTGCATCTAGAGTTAAAATCATCTATAGCGACAATGGAGCAGAATTCTCTATGACCTAGTTGTTTTCTACCAAAGGAATCCTGCATCACGCCAGTTATGTCTTTACCCTTCAACAAAATGGCATTACTGAACGCAAACACTGTCATCCTCTTAATTTCGCTCGTGCATTGCTCTTCCAAGCCAATCTCCTTAAACAATTCTGGGGAGATTCCATTCTTACAACCACATACCTCATAAATTTTACTTCAACACCTATTCTCAAGGGTAAAACACCATTTGAAATCCTTTTTCACAAAGTTTCTAGGTATGAACATCTTTGTGTCTTTGGTTCCCTTTGTTTTGTGTCTGTACATCATATCAACCCATCAAGTTTGATGCTAATCACATAGATGCATATTCATTGGGTATCCCTCTAGGATAAAAAGGTTACCAGTGTCTACAATCTGGAAACAAGCAAGACTTTAGTGTCTCATGATGTTATCTTTCATGAACATATGTTTCCTTATTTCACTTCAGCTGTTAGCACTCTAACTCTATTCACTCAATCAGAAAATACTATTTATGATGACATGCCTAACATTCGTCAATCAATACACCACTTCATCATACACTATCTGTCCTTCCAACAATCGACTCAGACATTCTTCATCTTCAAGATTCATCTCCTGAAACATCATCATCAACTTCTACACTACATGTGACTTCTCCAACACCAGTCACACATAGGCTCTGCTGATCCACCAATGTTCCTAACTACCTTTACAAGTATCATGTAGAAGCTTATTTGCCTTCTCGGTCCTTCCCTTCGTCTAACTCAACATTGTTCAATAACAAAGGTACTTCTCATTCTTTATCTTATGTACTTACTTATGACCGATTATCACCTGC
The DNA here is from genome assembly GCA_037013495.1 of Hippophae tibetana. Classification (NCBI taxonomy): domain Eukaryota; kingdom Viridiplantae; phylum Streptophyta; class Magnoliopsida; order Rosales; family Elaeagnaceae; genus Hippophae; species Hippophae tibetana. Next base: position 24,039,034 of record CM072805.1, on the reverse strand, counting down.
ACATCGTGCCTTTGCTACTTCTATTTCCATTCTCAGGGAACCAACCACCTTTGCTAAAGCTTTCAACGATCCAAAATGGCTGCTTGCCATGAAACAAGAACTGGATGCTCTCGAAACTAATGGTACTTGGACGCTTCAATAGCTTCCTCCAAACAATAAACCAGTTGGTTGTAAATGGGTCTACAAAATCAAGTATAATCCTGATGGCTCTGTAGAACGATACAAGGCTCGGTTAGTGGCCAAAGGATACAATCAGATTGAAGGTTTTGACTACCAAGAAACTTTTGCACCAATAGCCAAACTTATCACTATTCGTCTCCTTCTTGCCATTATTGCTATTCAAAATTGGCATCTTTGCCAACTCGATGTCAACAATGTTTTTCTCTATGGTGATCTTTACAAAAATGTCTATATGTCTTTTCCACCTGGATTCGGACGAAAGGGGGAAACACGAGTATGTAAACTACACAAATCTTTGTATGGACTCAAACAAGCCTCACAATAATGGTTCATCAAGCTATCAACAACACTTAAGCTAACTAGTTTTAACCAATCCAAGTATGATCAATCACTATTCGTCTGAACATTCCTTTTATGTTCTTCTTGTCTATGTAGACGATATAAACATAACAGTAAACAATCTACAAGACATTGAAGAAACTAAGAATCATCTCATGCGACAATTCAAGCTAAAAGATCTCGGTGAATTAAAGTATTTTTTGAGCATAGAAGGTTCACGTTCTAAGAAGAGAATTATTCTGTCACAACGCAAGTATGCACTTGAAATATTGGAGGACATGAGTTATCTTGGTGCCAAATCAGCCAATTCACCTATGGAACAGAATTTATCCCTCAATAAGGTTGACGGGGAATTCATCAGTGACCCCACATCCTATCGACAACTTGTTGGGAGATTAATATACTTGACCATCACACAACCCGACTTAGTGTATGTTGTGCACATTCTCGATCAATATATGGATAAACCACAATAACCACATTTGGAAGTAGCTCAACGAGTGCTATGATATGTCAAGAAGACATCAAGGCAAAGTTTCTTTTTCTCAACAACTAGTTCATTACAACTAAATGTTTTTTTGTGACGCAAATTGGGCTAGATGCACAAACACACGACGATCAACCACGTGATATTGTATGTTTCTTGGAAACTCATTAATTTCTTGGAAGATTAAGAGACAAAATATGCTCTCACGATCAAGTGTAGAAGTAGAATACCATTCTATGGTAGCAACCTATTGCGAAGTTACCTGATTACGATACATTTTGGATGATTTGAGTATCAAATACTCCTAACCGACCAAGTTATATTGCGACAATCAAATAGCTTTTCACATTGCATCAAATCCAGTGTTTCATGAACGAACCAAACCATAGAGATTAATTGTCATCTAGTGAGAGAAAATATTCAAGCTGGAATGATCAAAACTTATCATATCTCTACATTGGAGCAACCAAAAGATATCTTTACTAAATTCCTGAGTTTTCCACACTTCTCGAACTTACTTAGCATGTTAGGAATAATTAACATATATTATAAAATGTTAAAAAACTTAAGATACAATTGGTAACAACCAATACACCAGTTGAAAACAAACAATAATAGAATGGTGGGAGCAACAAGCGTTTCAAGAACATGATCTCTAATAATTATGTTTATTTCAATTATTATATTTTTTTTCATTTTTTATTGTATAAATTAGATTGTAAACATTTGTTTATAGACACAATTAAATCATTTTTTTAACGAGAATGATTTATAAAGAGAAAATGTTTTAGTTCAATATATATATTTTTATTTCATTTTATTTCGGCTCAAACATTATTTGTGTTATTAGAATGTTTTAAATTTGATATAAATTTAATTTTATTTGTATTTTTATACTGGGATTCGATCAGGAGAATCGAATTACCACGCATATTAACACCTAATCATGACGGAAAGAAACAAAACCGACTTAGGAAACTCTCGAAAGTGGATGAGTTCGGCCTTTTGATTGAGATTGCAAACCCAAACTAATCCCATGAGACCCCCGAAACCCTTCTGAACCCACCGAGTGTCTAAAGGAAATACAACCTGAGACTCACTCGCCGCATTACAAAAATGAGTGCAGCAATTTCATTCATTGGAGGGTCCAACAATAACAAAGAAGGCCTGGTTGGCACTGTGGCTCTCAATGCCGGCGATCTCAAGCTCCGAGCTTCCACCATCGCTCCAACCTTCGTCGCCGGACCTGCATTCGAGGACCTCTCTCTTGCCTTCTCGGTCGAGAAGCCCGGTTCTTTTATAATCGATTATGACGTACCCAACAAGGTTATTAAACTAAAAATTCTCCCTTTTTCTTTCACTTTCTTGGCAACCAAACAATTCATTAAGTTCCCATTTTTCCTTTCTCAAAACTAAATTCCAATTCTGCTTGTTTAGGATGTTCGGTTTCAGTTCATGAACAAGATGAAAGTTTTTGACAAACAGCTAAACCTGACGTACAGTCACTCGAGGACTGAGAATCGGATAGGGTTAAACGCGACCCTTTTGCTAGATTCGGCTAACAAACTTTGGGGAAGTTATGGGTTTGGCTCCGGTGATTGTAAGGTAAAGTACAGCTTTGTGCAAGGAGGTATAAGAACAATTGAGCCTTGTTATGATTTTTCCAACAATTCTTGGGATATTTCTGTATCGCAAAGAGTTCTTGATGGTGACTTAATGAAAGCTTTCTATAAGACATCAAGCAAGGTTCTAGGATTGGAATGGTCCTCTCAGTCTTTGTCAAATCAAGGTGGAAGATTTAAGGTATATAACCATCCACATATTATCCAATTTTCCTTTGAATCTTTTCAATGGTGGACAAAGCTAGTTAGTTGGTTTGGTGCTCCTATTGTGTTTGATAAAATGTCCATTCCAAAGATTGGTTAGAGAAATTGTTGCAACTTTCTGAACTGTTTTAACTATTTACCAGAATAAAGTAAAGAAATTAAAAATAATCAAAATTTTCACTGAGACTTGGTTTTATTTATTTTTTGTACAAATGCAGGTGATAGCATCGATGAATTTGGCAGAAGGGTTGCACATTCCCAAATTAAGTGCTGAGAGTACATGGAACTTTGAAATCTGATTTTCCTTGTGTAATATAGGAGCGAAACAAGAGAGGTTTCCAAGTTGCTTTTGACTACTATCATTATCTATTAGTAGCATGAATATTTTCTCTGGTAATGTCCTAGTGGATATACTCTGCCCCCCCATTTTGTTAATAGTAATAATTTGTTCACTGTGGAAGACACTGACTAAACTAAACGATTTGCGAACAGTTGATCATAGTCCTCTTTGTAGCCGCATTAATACTGGATGGAAAATTGATATTCAAAATCCTATTCGTGATCACATCCGATGGTTATTTCTAGAAACTTTTCCTATATGTAAACTTACAATACCACTAAATTTTGTAGTAACCTATTGCTATAATTCATATCATTTAATTATTATATTTATATTATTTAATTATTACATTTGTTTCATCTATGTTAACACATCACAGTTAATTTAATTATTACATTTATTTTATTTATATTTTTGGTTATTTTCTTTTTAACGACGTCACATGATTAATTAGTTAAATATTGGATTTGAAATAACTTTTATAATTAAGTGTTATATTTAGAAGAAATTGTTTCTAAAAATGTAACTTTTAATTATTTAAGTTGGATAATATAAATGAAATAAAAAATAATTTGATAGGATAAATAAAATAAATATAATAATTTAATGATATTTTTTAAAATTTATCCATTTAATATTATTTAATATATAACAGTTATGATTGTTATCACACCCCATCCATGTCCGGAAAGTATAAAAAAATAAAAAGACAAATAATGACATACTATTTTTTTTAAATTACCTTCCACAACACACAATAGTATTGTACTTCACTTAATATTTATACGTTTCACATTGAATGCTTTAATTCTACTACGTTGCAACACGCATGAAAAAAGACATGCTTTTGATGTCAAAATAATTTTTCTTTACATAATAATGGTTAAAAGAATTTAGGGAAAACTCACATTATTGGAATAATTTTGAAACTATATTAAGTGATTACAGAAGAATTTATCCCAAAAATATTCGTCGGACGGTGGAGCCAAGAGACTAGCAAGAGATCTAGAGAAAATGTGGTTAAAACATGCAGAACATACCTCATGCTACGGTGGAGCCAAGAGACTAGCAAGAGATCTAGAGAAAATGTGGTTAAAACATGCAGAACATACCTCATGCTGGAGCAAATATATACAGGGTGTTGAGAGAGAGAGAGAGAGAGAGAGAGGAAGGGAGAAAGAAAAGCTTTGATAAGGTTCGAATAATAGTCTTGCATTTCTCAAAATTAAGTACAACTCACACGTTACAAGCCTTCAAACTGTGCTTGGATGATGTTACTTTTAAGCAACTAATTAAAATAAATCGTGGTAAGAGAACTTTACATCTAAAGCCAGACATGTCGCCCAAAAATAAAAATAAAAACGAAAAAAAAAATGATGGATGAACATTCAAAAATTACAAGAATGGTTATCTGCGAGACTGCAACCTACTCTATTTGATTATGAAAGTCAGAAAAATACAGTGCTGTGTAGAACGCAGTCAAAATCTCATGCAGTGCTGTGTAGTACGCAACCTCATGTCACTATGAGTATATTGTTCTCGAATCCATTGCTGCAGACAATAGGGCGTAAGGGATCAACACACCATTCACCATCAACAATGAATTTGATCTGTAGCATAGGAAAAGCATTGTTAAGATCAATAACAGAAGAATGTGAATTCATGATATAAAATGAAATTATCAACCCACCTCATATTTGCCCGGATACAATTGCAGGTGCAGAGAGAAGACTCCTGTGCTTGATTTTTCCATCTTTCTCTACAACAATGCACCAGAAGATCACAAAATTATAACGAGCATCTCAGATACATTTGCAGATTGCAGATAATGGGTTAATATTATCTTTAGTAGTATGACATCTTAATTATACATATGACCGAAACGTCACTAACAAGCAATCAAGCACATTGATTATGGAACTAAAGAAGCATTCACCAACAACATTCTGTCTCTATTTCAATTTTTTTCCAACCCTTCTTTCCTAAATATGTTTTCTCATCTAACACTGTTCATAGTCCAATATTTCTTCTGCAGCTGCAAATTCTTTAGTAACCTACAGCATCAAGAAAGCAAAATATCATAGTAGGCTTCAACTACTAGTAAACATTGCTATCTGAGATCATAAGTTAAACAAAAATCTACTTTTCTAGATCCCAGAACCTATTATGGTTAAAATTACATAAGCAAAAAATTTTGATTCTCAGATATGAAGAATATGCCGGGAGCATATACATTCGGTTAAATAAACAAATAAGTAGATATGGATATTAACAAATAGAAACATGGGTAGATATAGATTAATGTAATAAAAGACTTTGTCCAATCAACTTATCAGTTCTAGAGGAGATAAACACCTGAGTTGCCCAGCCATCAAATGATCCTACTAAGAGCACTTGTGAGGCAGAATTAGGCCAAACTATGCATGTCGAGCGAATAAGTCGTAAGGCTCTACGAGCATTATCAATCTGTTTCTGTTTCACTTCCAGATTCTTCTGTGCGTCACTACATAGGGAAGTTAACTAAGTAGTCAATGATAGGCAAGTTTCAATTCAGTTCTTAAATCAATAGAAAATACGTTCATACATTAATTCCATTGCCATCTTGCTTTCTAGTACAACTATCTTTGCCCGTAGTGACCGCAATTTATCCTGGGCATTCATGATATCATTTTCCTGAAATTCCCATGCATCAAGAAATATCTGTGAATCATCATAGGAGCTTTGATGAACCTGTATAAAATATAGGAGAGGGTTAAAAACTATCAGGGAAATAGGGGGTGCTGGTATGGGATCTATTAAGCAGGAAATCAGCAGAAGTGCACTCTGTAACTTTCATTGCCTTAAATACACAAAAGTATTGGATTATTGTGTTCTATCATTAACTTTCCGTACCAAGAAGAGATACTGTGAGTAAAAAGGAGAGGAAAAATATCAGAGATTTTCAATTAAATTCTTTTCAGGTGCAGAGGCATGATTTTTGCAAAAGATCTTTTGTCATTTTCTAACCTACATCTAATCAATCAAGATCCAAAACAAGATTGAGCAAAAGGTTTGTTATTCAAAAATAACTAGAGTTACAAAAGTTCACATCTTCAAGGTAAAGAAGACAACTACATAATAGATCCATTCAACACCTTTTTTGATGTACTTTCTTCAGCATTCGATCTCAATGAATGCAGTACAGAAGAGAGCTCTAATTCCAGATGTCGAAGGCGATTTTGAATTTGATCATAAGTAATCTCTTCATGATGCAAATTCAACTCATTCCTTTCATTAGGTTCACTTGCAACGTCTCTAATTTCTTGCATTTCATTTTTTGAAAAGTCTATTGCCTCTCCCATTTCAGTTTCATCTGATGCAATGTAAACATCTGTCAGTATAATATAGATAACCTAGTACCAAACTATTTATGTATTAAGCTACAGAAGAAGTAAATAGAAGCACCTTTGAAGTCCAAATCTGATAAGTCTGCACTCTGAGTGCTCCAAGCTCTACACATTTCTGACTTAAGCGAGTTGGTTGTGTTAAAGAACGGTATCTCCCGATCAAGTGTGCTCCTTGAATCATGAAATACAGCATTCTCAGGATCTAGTGATGCTCCTCTGTCGTTTCTAACAAGGCTAGCAACTGTCTTTTTAAATTTAACAAGCATTGAAAATAACATTTCAGAATTTCTATATGCAAAGAGAAAAACTCACTAATAAACTTCTGACTAAATAAGTCGAAAGAGAGCAGCTTTAAGGTAACATTTCAGAATTTCTATATGCAAAGAGAAATACTCACTAATAAACTTCTGATTAAATAAGGCAAAAAAGAGCAGCTTAAGCACAGATTTGCAGAAAGTGACATTCCTTACCATTCAAATTTGATTTAACAATACTAAAGCATAATATTCAAAGGTCGAACACATGCATATAAAATTCAATTATAAGCCTGTGGATAGAACACTCTTCACAGAATCGAGATATAAGAATCCTTCAAAAAAATTTACTAATGTAGCATCTGTACCCGGCAAGTTGATATTTTTAGGCCCAACTCAGAAATTAGGAAGCTTTTGTGTTTAAACATTTCTTTTATCATGGACATTGCGCATTAATAAACCAACTAACCATGTCTTTTGAAAGGTTGGTAGAGCAATCATCTTTACGACTAGGGAAATGATAATTTTCTCGTTTTTCTCCCATACCAAAACTATAATTTCTTTCCTTCTCCAAACGACTCAGTATACCCTCAATTCCAGTGTCTTCTTCCAAGGTAGACGTTTCTCTGTGGAAAGAACAACTGACCATAAAGAAACAGTTAATTAAGACACCAGAGGAACTAGCGATTTTGACTTTTCAAGTTAAAAATAAAAAGTATCTTTTACATGCATATACATGTTGAGAAAGCCGTAGAACATGCTACTCATAATTCCACAATTTCTGACACTAAAGAAATCAACAAATTGCAACCATGACTACTCTGAAATGAAATAAATACTCGATCTTGAAATTTAAAAAAAATATATGAAAAACTTAACCATCAAAGTTCATAAAATTATGATCATCAAAAAACTATAATCAATATTGCCCTGAAACAGTTCGACACCCTAGTTCTATAAAAATATGAAAGGCTCTCTAGACTATTTAAGATATTATAATTTGGTTTCTAACATTTCAATTCATATAATTTAGTCCCTAAAATTTTTAAATTTTACAAATTTAGTCCAAAATTTCAATTTTTAGTTAAATTGATTTAAGGGTGTTGTACTTAACTATGAAAAAACCTAATTTTTAATTAATTTGGTCTCCAACCTATTTCAAAAGGTATAATCTATCCCTAATATATGAAAAAAATTATAATTTAATCATCACTCTTTCAATTATGTGATTTTTAAGTATAACGACTGTAAATCAATTTGACAATTTTTTTATCAAATTTAGAAATATTAGAGACTAAATTGTATGAATTAAAAGATTATGGATTAAATTTTAATATTTTATATAAAAACAAATGAATAGATAAGCAAATATTAAATTAGGAAAAGAACAAATGAATAGATAAGCAAATATTAAATTAGGAAAAGAACAAATGAATAGATAAGCAAATATTAATTTAGGAAAAGAAGACGACAATTAATCAGATCAGAGAATAGTATAACAAGCAATATAGCAGGTTTGTAACAAGAAAATCTCACAATGATCTACCCGACGAAGAGGCTGAGTTAGAATAATCCTTCGAAAAGGAAGAAAGCACTCCAGCATCTCGTGATTCTTCGCCGGGCCAAGAGCTGTTCTCTTTAAAGTTGTCACTTCCAATAGCTGTTGTTGTTCCTGTACTCCCAAAGTCCTTTTCTTGAGACCTTTCTTCTTCTTCTTCTTCTTCTTCTTCTTCTTCTTCTTCTTCTATATGCCAACCCAACGAAAGCCAGCCACCTTTCTTCACAATAGCATCCACTAAGTCAATCTTACCAGCGTCAATCAGCTCTTTCTTGCTCGGAAACGCCTCAGGCTTCTTTGAATTCTTCATGAACTCCAAAACCTCTGTTTCTAAATCAGAATCCCCTCCACTATCCAAACCTTTACACCGCCTCACAAACTCAGAAAAACCACAATACAATAAACCCATATCGTAATTTCTTGCTTTCTTAGAATGACGCAACCTTAACAAAGAAAACCCACTCTCCTTAACTCCGACGAAGTTGAAGGACACAAACAGTCGCTTCTTTCTCCTAACTACCGAAGGAAACATCAGGAGCTTCGAATCAGATAACGAATAAGATGGGACAATAAAGTGTTGTGAAAAGCCACTAAGGGAAAGCATGGCTTGGGCATTTCGTCGAACACTTGGACGCCAAAAGAATAATAGGTCACATACGATTGGAATCTCTCTGATCTTTGCAGGTAAGAAATTTTAGCCGACGCTAACTTCGATTTCAGAATCAAGTAAGTGAAAGCTGCTCGGTCACTAAGTTTAAATCTTATTCTAAATCCAAACTGCACGTATCACTTCTCAGATAAAATGGAAATAAAGTACGGTTAAAGAGGAAGCAAGTAAAGCAACTAAGCAACGAACAAAACCACCGATAAGCGTAATTTGCATTAATTGTATTATAATATTCACGCCAAAACACAAGTAGCCCGTTAATTCCTTGTTTCATTCATTGTAACCCATCGTCGTTTTATACTATAGCAGACACACCCGTTTCCATCTTTTTTTTTTTTTTATAATCATTTTACAGTAGTCCCAAACAAAGCATTTTCTATTCAATGGATATGTCGCTGACTCACTGTAAAACCACAAATTGCTTATGATGTCAGCCATTTTTTATTTTATTTTTTCCGATCTAGCCGACCTTTGCATCTATAATTAATAATTTGGATTTTTCTTGCATCGCACTTTCCCCCAATAGATGGAATGACTGGAGGAATCTCAACGAGTCAGAAGGTGTTTTATAAAATAACGAAATTGAAATTTATGGGTATAATTTTTTGAAATTATATACTTATTTATAAAATTTTAAAAATTAAATTTCAACGTTTTTCAAAATATTAAATTTTAACCTAAAAAGATTTATATATTAAAAAATGATATATTAAGTATATTTAATTTTTTTTATAGCTATTATATTATAACTATTTTATTTTTATAATATTTAATAAAATATTAATTTATAGTTTCGAATATTGAGATTTATTATCTCACCTTTAAAATCCAAATCTAAATCTAAATAAAAAAATAAAATTAAACATATTTGATTATTACATGCGTTGAGTTCTTGACATCCATACATGTTAGTCAAGAGCTAAGGAAATAAAAAAATAATAATAAAAAGGACAAATTTTAGCTGATGGAAAGAAAATTTACTCTTGAATTATTTATTATTTATTTTGATTTTTATGATAATTTTAATAATTTAATATATTTTAAATTTTAGATTTAGATATTATTATTATATTTTTATTTTGAATAAATAAATAAATAAATCTTTAAAAAAAACTTATATATCACAACCAATTTTTTAAAATTATAATGAATGGTCAAGATTTTTTAAAATTTAATTTAATGGTTTAACTACGAAAATGTGCTTTACATTCAAATGTAAGTTAGGAAAATCATGAGTCCAAATTATTTTTCTTTAAGTAATCATTTTAGTAAAAATAAAAAAATTAGAAAAGAACCTACTTAAAATTTGTGATTATGTTTTTAAATGTAATTATCAATATAATACTTTTTATAATTAATTTATATATTTTTATTATTAAAAAATTGAATCTATTATTTTATATTGAATATCATCATGTTATTAAATTAAATTATAATTATATAAATTTATGTAATATTAAATACTATTTAATTAAACTCTTTTGATATTATTAAAATAATTTTTTGATATTATAAAATTAAAGATGTTCTTTAATATGATTTTAAAAAAAAGCTGCTTATTTAGATATTTGAGCGCAAAATCCAGTTATTTGGAAGTGTGTGTTTGATATGTTAAATGAGTGGCTGAAAAGCCCAAAAAGAAAAAGGTAAAAAAAATTCTGAATGTTTGGCTGAGCAATTGAAAATCGAAAGGCTAGATGGTTAGTAATGTTAGTGAGTTTTGATAGATCTATTAGGAGTTGAAATTAAAAGATTTTCCCCCCTCTATATATATTGATCATTTTGGGTGAAGGGAGAGTCCTGTACAAACAAACAAAAAAAATAGAGAAAGTGATAAAAGATGAATTTGAGTTTATTTATTTATTATGTTTTCGTGTAAGAGTAATAAATATGTATTTTGCTTTGTGTTTAAGAGTATGATTTGAGTTAATAATATTATTTTAAAATATAATACATAATTAGGTTATTTAGAAGAGACATTATATTTAAGAATTAATAATAATAGAATTTGATACTTTAGTTGTATATATATTAAAATAATTTATCTAATCATGTAAATTCTCTGTTTTATTTGCTATTTGTTTCACTTTATTTTCTTTTTATTTTGTTATGACTATGAGAGACAAATGTTAAGTATCTTGGAACATAATAAAGTTTGATGAAAAAATAACTTTAACATTTAATAAAGTAATAGGAAGAATATAAAGATGCAACAATAATTTTTTTAAGACATTAAAAAGAACAAAACCAAATGATATGAATAAGATGATTAGGATGAAATGGAAGCTAAGGTAGTACACACTATTTTTTTGAGTTTATTTTATGAAATTAAATATAATGTGTTAAATCAAATTTTTCCATCATAGTTATGAAAATAATTAAAAAAAATTATATATGTCAAAGTCTACTACAAATAAACTTTAATTGAAATAACAATTATATGTTTAGAGGACGAGTGAAAACAAAACATGATGTATTTATGAACTTTTAAATGTTGATTAAAGATAAATAATGAAAACTAAGCAATGGTTTTAATGTTCTCATTGTTAAAATCATAAAATATACGGGTGAAAATATTGTTTATTGTAAAAACTATGTTTATCATGGTTAAAGTGTCAATAATACTTTTGAAAACTAGTAATGTAACGGAGATATTATTGTTATCTAACAAGATTCAAGAGCAAGTTTATCAACAATATGAACAAGTAAGCCTAAAAGAAGAGATCTAGTAGATATGAAAATCATTTTATATCTAGTTCGATATGATATTTAATATTTTTGTTATCATAAAAAATGGTACATGAATTTTTTTTTTTTGTGAAAATAAATTAAAAGATAAGTTCTTCGTTAAAAGAAAAGGAAAGATAAAAAAGAAGTAAATGTCACTAAAGCTCATTATTTAAATTTTGATGTTATATGTATGACTACTAGCCAGGCTTCTTGAAAAATTATTATATTTGTAATGATGATGATATTGTGAAAATGTAGCGTTAAGATGAATATATATTACATAGCTATCCAACATAGTTTTGTTACTCATTTGATAAAGAATTTAATATCATCATACTAGATCCTCTTTGTTATAATTTTTTTTTTCGCAAAGAATGGATCTATGAAAGTAAAGAAAGGTCATGTTGTCATTCTATGGATAGTAACGTTACTGAGTTTTGATATTAATGACTTGGTTAACATTTCATGCATTTTTTTGTCCGTTGGACTTAAGTTAAAAACGTTTTTTTCCCTCTATATATTGGTTTTTTTTTTGGGTGAAGGGAGAGAACGTGTGGGTGAATTGATTATGGTGTACAAACTAAAAATAAAAAAAATAGCATATATAAATTTAAATTTATGTATTTTTTGTGTGAAAATAATATCGAGTGTATTGAACTTTGGGTTTGAAAATGCAATATAAATTCTTAATATTATTCTTGAAATATAGGATGTAATTAAATTATGTGAGAAAAATACAATGTAAAATTTGAGACTTTGATGAGGATTAAGATAATCTTTCTTAATAATGTAAATTATTTATTTTTAATTTAACTTTATTTTTTTCTTTTTTCGTTTGAGGTATCCAACATGATAGATTATATTATATCAACTTAAATAATTGGGTTATTATAAGAAATTATTGATTGCTATCAAGTAAATGATGATGTATTATTTTTAGTTTATAAAATAGGAAATTAGTATTTTTATTTTATTGAAAAAACACATGTAAAATATAAGAAATGTAATTGGTAGAGAATATTGCATTATTTAGTTGAGAAGCAAGAGAAAATTAGGGTAAAATTATTGTCACTCTATTTTTTATTGTTTTTTATAACATGTTTATTGTTAATTTGAAAAATGATAAAAATTATCTTTTTTTTTAATATATTTCTTCTATGTTAATTAATTTATTAAGGATATTTTTGATAATTTTAAAATTATAATAAATATATTATAAAAATAATAAAAAAAGCGTAACAATAACTTTATACAGATTATTTTTTTAATGAAAATGAATCCTCATATGTAAATAAGTAAAACAGTGAAAGAAAGAATTCTATATATTACTGAAACCGTCCCAAATAAAGCTTTCTCCTAAATAACAAACAGCGCTCTCGATTACTAGAAGGAATGTTTAGATCAATTTGGCAGTGGTGACATTTAGATTACATTATACTCATTGCTTTCGAAATAAGTAATAATATAATATTTCGAAATAAGTAATAATGTAATATTAGCAGACAATAAAATATAAATTACTGCAGTTATTTTCTTAAAATAACAACTCTTATGTGGTGGATATTTTAATATATTAAATATTAAATATAAAATTAAAAATTAAAAATAATAAATTATAATTCAATTATATGAAACTCATTTAAATATATAATAAAAATCAATATGTTGATCAAGTTAATATTTTTAAATATTCGAAAAATCATTTGTAAAGAATTAACGGTCCAATAACTAAAACAAAGACAAAAAAAGAAGAAGTAAGCTTTGTAAAACTTGATTATGTAAATTCAATAAAAAATGTTATATTAGAAGAATCAAAAACTAAATCTAAAGATTCTATAATCTCACTCAGGATAACTTATTAACTTTTTATGGGAGGGATAAATTTAGAATATCAAGATTAGAATTAAAATTGATTTATAAATTAATTTTTTTTGTTTTAGTTAATTATGAGTCTTTTATGTTTAATAATTTTATTTTTAATAAATTGTAAGTTTTTATGTTTTTTATTTTTTATTTTTTAACGTTGGATTAGACCCAATACACAATTAAATAGGCTCATTTCATCTATGTTTTTCTTTTCTTTTAAGGTTTCTTGCTTATAAAAAATAAGAGTTATGTAATTTGAAGGTAAGAACAAATATTATTAATGAAAAATATATTTCATAAAACTTTTGTTTTATCTTGTTCTGTTCTTGATTAAATGTTTGAATTCGACTTATCAAATGAAATTATAATCTTTTGTGGCATCTCAAGATTAGTGTTTTAAGGACTTTGTTTCCTCAAGATTCTAATCTAATAATCTTAAACACGTTCTTAGCAAATCAATTGTTTTTATTTATTTTCGTAGATTCCTAAGTTTGTTCGCCTAAAGAATCTGCATCAATATATTGAAGGATTCCTCCTCACATTGGCAAGGGTCTATCCCCTTGAAACCGACGGGGATGTTGAGCTTATGGAACCCAAGTGACGGAATGCATCGCTCACCATTAACGAAACAATTGCATCGATCGGATAACCTTGTTTTGATACCATGTTAAATTTTGGTCTAACTTCATCTCAAAACTTAGGTTATGAGATGAAAGATTGTCCTTGTTTATATGCACAACGTGGACGCGATCATTAGTCGATGTGGAACTTTAAGACTAATAGGGTCATATAAGTAGATATTTAAAAATAAAAATGTCTCAAAAGTTTTAAAAAAGTAAAAAATAAAGTAAATAAAAATTATCAAAATTTGTCTAAATTATTGAAGTATTCATAAATATAAAATAATATGATTAAAGTGTATACTAATTTAAAGTAAAATTAGTAATGTATCCATTTTAAACTAAAGTGACATAAAGTGTAATTTTTTTAATAAATTACCTTTAAATTTTATTTTAAAAAAAGAAGATGATTTATAAGTTAATAAATTCTAAACAAAATATTCGTCTAAACTTAAAATCCTATATAACCTTTTACATGGCTATGCTACTGTGCTGAAGAATGCTTAATTTAAAAACATGCAATATAATAAATGAGGAGAAGAACACCTATTCTATTTTGAGTAAAGCCAAGTTAGTCATAATTATAAAAAAAAAAGTAGTGGGTGGTTTTGTAATTTTCTTAGCAATACCAGATGCACGTAACGTTTGATTATGGCAAAAGACAATTTGACAACAATAGGCTCTGTATTTGTGGTTCCCTTATGCTCATAGGATCATAATCGGGTATATATTTGGACGCCTCTATTATATCATGTTCACATGCATTGCTGTTAGAATATAGTAAAATGACATTTATTATAATACAACAAATACTGAAACTCAAATATGGGAGTACGTACGTATGCCACACATTCACCACGCGTATTGAAGAGAAAAGTTATCAAGTTCCAGCAAACAAACAAAACACTATTTCTATGGTTACGATTAGGGGATGGAAAATTTTTAATTTTGATCTCCATGGAGTGCTACAGTGCGGATGGGGTGAAGTTGAGAATTACTTTCTCGTTTTTTCTACTTTTCGATCTGTATTTCTTATATTTTTTTTAAATAAATTATGTATTTTTATAATTTATAATTAAATTAAATATTTTTTGCTTAAAAAAAATAATATTTTCAATATTTTAAAAATATAATATTAAGATATATTAGACAAAAAATGGGATAATAATTATTAAACAAAAAAAATAAAGTATTTAATTATAGTTATAATTGTATTTTATATTTAAATTTATTAGATTTAATTACTAACAAATAAATATATTTTGAATTTTGTGAGTAATTAAGTTATTAAAGATTTAATTTATTTATAAGTGAGTTTCTCAATTTTAATTTCTTTATTAATAAATGATCTCATAAAATTAAAAAAACATATACTTATTTAAGCATCTCATCTCTTAGTTTTATTACTTACATGTCACTTAATAATGTATATAAGAACTAATGCATATAGTATTATTCAAAACAAAAATATATTAAAAAAAAGTTTCATTCACTGCTATAAAAAGAGGTATTAAAGTCGGTTCAATACGTGAATCGATTTTAAATTTTATTTTATTTTTTACAAAATTTACTCATTTTCTATTATACTTAAATTAAAATCTATATTCGATTACTAAATAATAGCAGAAAAAAATAAAATTTGTTTAACAAATAGTTTAAATAATACAAATAATTAAAAAATAAACTATTAATTAATAGTAGAAAAATTACCATAATGTTGTTCTATGTTATTCAATATCATCATATTCTTTTCCTGATATTATAATACAAATCTACATATATAATGTAAAAATTTATACACATAAATAATAACACATAATATCAGGAAAAAATACGAATAATAAGTACATAGGTTTAATATAAATACTTACAAGAGTAAAATAAAGTGACAACATGAAGAAAATGAAGAAAAAAAATGATGTTTTGTAAGTGAGAAATGAGTTTAAATTTTTTGAGTATTTTACTCAAAAAAATAGGGGATCTAAAAGATTAGTTAGAAAGGAAGAAAACAAGAAAACACACTAATCAGCATTGGAATTAGTGGTCATAAGTGGTTGGAAAATAAGAAAGAGTGGAGGACGAGGTTTTGGGTTTTTGAGAGTTATACAGTTCTTGAAATAGTTTCTGTCTAGGAAAGAAAGAAGAGAAAAGATTTATTCACATGTGTAGTGTCGGTTCTACGTGTCAACTGATACTATTTACAATAGACATAACATCGATTGACGTATCGAACTGACGCTATACGTGGACGTAACTTTGGTTTCAGGTGTTAATCGACGTTACATTATGTAGATAACGTCAGTTCTATACCAAATTGACTTTAAATTCATTATAAGTTGATTTTTTCCAAAAACCAATTTTATATATCGACTTAAATAATTTTTTTTGTTTTTTAGTAATAATTTTAAAAAAATAATAGTCTCTCGATCTAAATGGTACATGCATCCCTAAACGAATCATATTTGTTTATATCGTTTTCTGCGACATGAATGAAGCCATAGTATGCAATTAAAAAGTAAGTGTACTTGTTTTACATTTTTTCTTTTTAACCATTTATTATATATAAGCTATAAGAAGAGCTTGTTTGAGACTTGTTGTTGGTCGAAGGCTCGTTCATTCATGTAAAAGTTTCCCTACTAGTATAATAATACCTTCTAATAATTGTAAGATCACATGGCTAAATCACAAAGTTGTTGTTTTTTTCTTTTTTCATGCTAGCTTTTTCATTGAAATATATATATATATATATATATATTTTATGGAGATACTCTCGCAACATGTTATTGTGTATAATATATGAAAATTTATGATTTTAGAAATAAATCAATTAATAAACAGTTGTGATAAATAATAGGGTTTTAATTAAGTTTGAAAACAATATCTAAAAATAATGATAAGAACAAAGAGGAAACGATACAACTACATAATAAGATTAGGAAAAAAACAACACCACAACAAGACGAACCTTTTGGACGCCATAGGGAGTGTAAAAGAGTAGTACGGAACGGTTGTGGCTCACGATCCGTAAGGTGCCGAGTCGGGACATGCAGTGCTGACACTTGAATGCCAATTCTTCTAACCGACAACCAATTCGTTTAATTGTCACGTGAGTGGCAATCCTTTTAAAATATGATTGGGCGTTAATAAATAGGAAAGTATATTAAAGCAAATGTTAATATCAGAGAGAAGGGAGTTTGACTCCCATGGGCGGAATAAAATCAAAAATACCCCCAAGGTTTAAGGAATCTTCAGAAATACCCTTCAGGTTTAGAAAAATTCAAAAATACTCTTAAAAACATAACAGAAGTTAAAATTAACACTTATCAGGAATACCCCTAAGGTTTAAAAAAAAAAAAAAAAAAAAAAAAAAAAAAAAAAAAAAAATGGAAGAGGAAATAAACCAAGAAATATTGGATATAGAAATAGAAGACATCTCAGGATGTTTTTCACAGGAAATGGTAATAAGTAAAAAGAAATTTGAAGAAATTCAAAAAGCAAAATTAAACCTTAAGGAAGGAGATGGATTTAAAGACCCATCATTTTTATTAAGAAAAATATTTCCTAGAAAAAACATAATTTATTATGGTATAAGTAATAAAGAAATGAGTATTAAAATTACAGATGCAAAAGGAAGGTATAACATACCATTAATTGATAAAGAAACTATAGTAAACAAATTATCAAAAATCCCTAGTAAGGATAAAGAAAAAATTGGATACATCCATTTAGGAGGAATTCAAATACTAATAAAAGCTCATTTCAGAGAAGGAATAGATACACCAATAAAAATAGCGTTGCTAGACAACAGAATAATAAATAGACAAGATGCTTTATTAGGAATGATCCATGGAAATTTAGGATACCAAAAACTAAAGTTTACAGCATATCCTAGATTTGCTATAAATATACAAGATAAAAATTTAAATCAAGTACTAAGCTTAGCTTATGAATTTGAAAGAGGAGATTTAATGAAAGAAAGAAATCATCCATTTTCAATACACTATCTAGTGGCATATTCTTTAACAAATAGTCATAACAGTTCAATATATGGACAAAATGAATTTATAGAAATAGATAAAACCTTTAAGGAATTAGGACAAATAATAAAACCAGAAATACTAACCGACTTTGAAATACCAGAAGAATGGAAATTAGATATTAAAGAAAAACCCTTAATAACAGGAAGAAAAAATAAAACTAATAGCATACCTAGATTTACTTTTATAGATCAGGAAGGAGAAACTTCTAATCAAGAAGTTAAAAAACTAGAAAATGAAGTTAAAATAATGAAGGCATTAGTTCATGACTGCATATTAGGAAAAAATCATGTTTAAAGAAAAAATAAAAGATATACATTTAGAAATAAATGGAAGCCTAGTAGGAGTGGCAAAGAATCAAGTAATATTATTTGAAACTATACAATTATTAACAGAGGAAATGGATTTTGTCCAGGAATCAAACACAAAATATTTAAAAGAAATAATAGATATACAAGGAGAATTATTAAAAGAAATAAAAGAGTATGGTTGTAATAAACTACAACAAAATATGCATAAGGAATTTTCAGAATTAAGGAAAGATGTATACAATCTAAGAATAAATCATAAATACGATCCTTTAGAAGGATTAAAAGAGGAACCACCAAGGAAATCGGATTCTTTGATTCCGAAAAATGAGAAAAGGAAAAATGAGGAACAATCTAAGAACAAAGAAATAATTATTCCAAATTAATGGAATATAGAAAGAATTTAGAAAAAGAATTCATGAACCCTGAAAATAGGGATATAGAAACATTGGTAAAATTGTTAACATTAACCAATGAAGAAATAGAAGAACATTATATTGGAAAACTTTGTACCAACAAAGAAGAAGATGATATGACAGTAATCAGTGAAACTGATTCAGAACCAGAAAATATGACCCCAAAAGGTCATATGAAACCAATTTCATTACCAGTCCCTTACCAGGAAGAAACATCTGACCCTCATAGGGAAGAAAGAAATAGACAAAGATCAGAACAACCTGATAATACATATAGAAGGAGACAACCACCTAAAATGGAGAAAGGGTTGCATTGGGGAACTAGAAGTAGTATCCCACCAGAGTTTAAACTCCATGAAAACTATAAATCGGAACTCTTAAACCTAGATTGTATAAGAGATAGGAAAAAAGCTCTAGATGAATGGTCCAGTGGAATGAGTGTTCTCATACAAACTTCTCCAACTACACAAACAAATCCTTCAACTTGTAGAGTGCTTATAGCACATAAAATGACAGGAAATGTAAAAGTTTGGTTTTCAAACTTAACAGATCAACAGCATTTATTGATGCAAGGAAATGCTTCCACAGGAAGAGAATATTTAGATACAGTAATAAATGAAATATACAAGGAATTTATTGGAGAAGATAAAGGAAGGACTATCACTGAGTCTAGTGAAAATGAAATCAATGAAGCTAAATGGCATCTAACAAATATGGAAATTTGTAACATGTGTTATATAGATTCTTTTATTTGTGAATATGAAATGTATTACCATAAATTACCACCTTCTATTCAAACAATCTATAAGGAAATGTTTTTTCAAAAATTACCAGGAACATTATATAAAACTTTAACAGAAAATTGGGAACAAAGGAATAGAGAAACTATACCAGATACTCTAGGAGGAAGAATAAGAAATCTTAGAGATTGGATCATTATAAAATGCCAAGAAAGAAAGGAATACAAACAAATAAGAGGAAATGATAAAATTTGTTGTGATACAAGAGATTTTAGAATGCCAGGAAAATATGGATGCAATATAAAATCCTATAAAGAAAAATATAAGAAATATAAAAGATTTAAGAAATATAAGTTTAGGAAACAAAATTTCCAGAAATATAAAAAGAGATTCAACAAAGAAAACTACAAGAAAAGATATTTCAGAAGAAAGGTTTATAAACCTTTTGAAAAAAGGAATTATTGCCCTTCAGGGAAAAAGAAATGCAGATGTTGGATCTGTAATGAGGAAGGACATTATGCAAATGAATGTCCAAATAGACTTCAACATAAAAAAGAATTTAAAAAGGAATTTTCACAGAAAGCAAAAATCTTAGAAGAAGCTTTCAAAATGGAATTAGAACCAATTGAGGAATCTGATATAGATGATACTCACAGTATTTATCTATTAGAAGAAACTGAAGAAGAAATAACTGACTCAGAATATGAACATTCGGATCAGGGATACTCTTCATCAGAAAATGAATGATTTGTATAGTATTACAAATCCGAATAGTACTTACATCAAAGTAGGACTAAAATTTAAAGGTTATAACACCTATCATTTACATGCATATATAGATACAGGAGCTAGTATGTGTGTAGCCAGTAAATATGTATTTCCAGAGGACAACTGGAAACAAGCACCAAAAGATTTAATTGTAAGAATTGCTAATAACACTACAATAAAACTTAATCAAGTATTAAAAGATACTGATATAATAATAGGAGGAGAAAACTTTCATATTCCTACAATATATCAACAGGAAACAGGTGTAGACTTGTTAATAGGAAACAATTTCTTAAATTTATACCAACCTTTCACACAACATTTAGACAAAATAAGTCTTACGACCCTAGAAGGAGATACAATATATGTATCTAAAGTAAGGAAAGCTCTAACTGTCTCCAACCCAACTTTTATGCAACAACATAAAAAGCGAAAACGTGGTGAGATAGAAGACAAACAAAAACAGAAACCCTGTTTAGAAAATATTTCATTAGACACAGAAGAAAAACAAAACTCTTTTCTTAATGAAATACAGGAAGATAAAGCCCTAACAGGCATCAAAAGACTATTAAAAACAGTCAGTTCAGAAAATCCTTTGGATCCAAAAATAAATAAAACTAAGACAAAAGTCAAAATAGAATTAAAAGATCCTAACAAGGTCATAAGAGTAAAACCAATGATTTATACTCCAGAAGATAGGATTGAATTTGGAAAACAAATTGAAGAACTTTTGGAATTAAAAGTCATAATACCAAGTAATTCACCCCACTCTAGTCCAGCATTTTTAGTTGAAAAAGAAGCTGAGAAAAGAAGAGGAAAAAAGAGAATGGTAATAAACTTCAAGGCATTGAATAAAGAAACCATTGATGATGGATACTTCATTCCAAAAAAGGAAGAATTACTATCATTAATAAAAGGAAAAAAATATTTCTCTAGTTTTGATTGCAAAAGTGGATTTTGGCAAATAAGATTAGATGAAGAATCTCAGAAGTTAACGGCATTCAGTTGCCCCCAAGGACAATTCCAATGGACGGTTATACCATTTGGATTAAAGCAAGCTCCAGGTATTTTTCAAAGATATATGGACAACATTTTTAAAAAATTACAAGATATTTGCTGTGTTTACATAGATGATATTTTGGTTTTCAGTAATGAATTAAATAAACATTATTTGGATATTATCAATATATTACAAGAATGTAGAAAAGAAGGTATTGTACTCTCTGAAAAGAAAGCAGTACTTGCTCAGCAAAAAATCAAATACTTAGGATTAGAAATTGAGGATGGAAAACATAATCTACAACCTCATATATTAAATAATATTCAAGGTTTTCCTAGTGAATTAAAAGATAAAAATCAATTACAAAGATTTTTAGGATGCTTAACATATGCAGAAGCCTATATCAAGAAACTTGCAGAAATGCGAAAACCATTACAAGCAAAATTGAAAAAAGATCATGTCTGGAAATGGACAGAAGAAGATACTCTATACATGGATAAAGTAAAGGCAAAAATAAAAAATTTACCAACTTTATACCATCCAGGACCAGATGATAAAATGATAATTGAAACAGATGCTTCACAAGAATATTGGGGAGCAGTCCTTAAAGCAAGAGTAGATGACAAAGATGAATATCTTTGCAGATACACATCAGGGTCTTTCCAAGGACCAGAATTAAATTACCATAGTAATGAAAAAGAATATCTAGCTGTTAAAAAAGCTATTAAAAAATTTGCAATATATGTTATAAGTTCTAGATTCATTATCAGGACAGATAACAAGAATTTTGGTTATTTCTTAAGAACTAATATTGCAGGAGATTATAAACAAGGAAGACTAATCAGATGGCAACAATGGTTCAACCATTACAATTTTGATGTTGAACATCTTCCAGGACATAAAAACAGTTTAGCTGATGCTCTTACCAGAGAATTGGCACCTCTAACTATTTTTATGATTGCAGGAATGGAACATATTGATATAAAAATCAAGATAAAAGAAAAGGAGATAAAAATCCTACAGGAACAACTCGAGTTGCTATATCTTGAGAAATCTCTTAAGGAGAAACAGGAAGAACTTAATTGTTCAAAACAAAGCATAACCTCGAAAGAGGAATCTTTGTTAATAAAACAGGAAGAACTTAATTGTTCAAAACAAAGCATAACCTCGAAAGAGGAATCTTTGTTAATAAAACAGGAAGAACTTAATTGTTCAAAACAAAGCATAAACTCGAAAGAGGAATCTTTGTTAAAAAAGGAAGAACTTAACAGTTCACAAAAAACTTCTAAACCCAATTGGGCAGACGAAGCAGAAAAAGAAGAACAGAAAAAAGTTTATGTGGTCTATAATGGCCCAAAATCAGGAATTTATAACAACTGGGCAGAAGCCAGCAAAGCTATTCTAGGAATCAGTGGAGTAACTCACAGAGCCTTCACTAACAGGATAGAAGCAGAAGGTAGTTATGCCAACTACAAAACACCAAAGTTAATAACTCCAGAGGAGATAGTAAGAAATTATTCTAAGGTACTACAACAGCAGCCAACAATTCCAAGCAGATTGACAAATCTCGGAAAAATAGTAAGGCCTACAGAGCTATATAGAGAAACATCTCCATCAGAGACATTAAAAACAACAAAACATTCAGTGTTATTCAGGGAAACATCTCCTAGAACTACACCAGTCATTGAAGATGAAAAAGACCAATACAGGAACCTTAGTAAACCACAATGGTTAAATCTCTATAATTTAGCCAGAAAATCTACCCAAGAACATATTGAAGATATGAAGTTCTATACTACAGACAAGGAATTTCCTGCAGGTAGTAAGTTCAACATATTGGAAGGAGCTGATCCAATTTTTGTCTATAAAGCATACCATGCAGGATTAATAGAAAATATTTATCCAGGAATTAATTTAAGTGAATTAAATTATTTCCCAGAAAATTTTAAAAGAGCAATTAAGAATTTTCGAAGGAAAATTAAAGCAGGTGATAAACCTGTTTATCTTAGATTTTTTAGTTCATTAATGGACTGGAATGAAGAAGGAAGTATTAGTCCCTACCACTTCATCAAAATAGGGATTTCCAACACAAACAGAGAAGTTCCCAAACCAAGGGCACTCCCAGAAAAGGAATTTAACACAGAAGAACTCTGTGTATTAAGAGGACAAATGCTAAGCCAAATTTACTATGAACTCAGAAAGATCGACAATTCTACTGAGATTAAAGTAAATTATTCAACTAGTAAAGTTCTTATTATTTCTCACAGCAGCATGGCTCTGTCAGAAGAAGATGGTGAAAAAATCACCAAATATGAAACTAATTTTAATTGCAACGGCCTAGAAATTGGTCAAGAAACCAGGAAGGTATTTTGCTTTTACGCCAGAAAAGCCACCAAAGACCATAGATGCATTCTCTGCATCAAAGATAGAGAAGATGAAGATGCGTCATCATCAACGTCATCAAAGGAACCGTCGGCAGAAAACAACAAAGAAGAATAAAGCAAGCAGTTGTCGGCAGAAGACTACAAAAGAAATAAAGATGTAGACCCCACATCTTAGTCGGCAGCATATGCCAAGGAAAAAAGTAACGGCTATCCTTTAAAAAGGAAAAGCAGATGAATTATTAAAGCAAGGGTAAAATAATAAATTTAGTCTTGTAAACAGGGATTCCTTATTCTATAAAAGGAACTCTTATTATCATAAGGAGGACACATAAAAAATACAGAGCTCTCTACTCTGAAAAACTCTAGAAAACCTCTCTAGAAAACCCACAACCAACTATGTTATACCCAGTAATTATGAGTGGCTAAGTAACCCTTTCAAGGTTCTTAGTTAGCTTTAAGTTGTAATAATTATTATATCTTGAATAAAATGGAGTTCTATTACTCTTCTCCAGTAAGTCAACTATTGGACACCATACATGTACGGATGCAGAAAGCTCACCGTTACCAGAAGGGTGTTGAGGTTTGAGCGAAGCTGAGGCATAACAGGTGTAACAAAAGAAGACGAACAGAAGGGAAGACCGTGGTGGACCCATTAAATTCAGGTATGATGATTATAGACTTAAGCTAATTAAGGATCTTGATTGTTGAAATATTCGCTTATAACAAGGTATAATAAATTTAAACAAGTAAAAATATGAATATCGAATCATTAGTACATAAATTAGAACTATTAGATTTAACAAATGAAAGAATAATTTTTAATTTCAAAAGACAATTAATAGAATCAGGATTAGCATTAAGTAACCAACATAATGAAGAACATAACATATTATGCAACTGTAGTGAATACAGAAGAAAATTAGAACTATACAGGAAAATAATAAGTTTTTTAAATAATTTATTATCACCAATCAATATACAAAGACCGTCAAATAGGTCAATTCTAACCCCAGATTAGAAATCATAGATATTAAATCATATATCATAAATATTGAATCGATCCGCACAAAATGGTATCAGAGCCAAGGAATAGTAAATATAAGAAAAATTCAACAAATTGAAAAATTTAATGAATAGTAAAAATTTAATGAATAGTAAAAATTTAATGAATAGTAAAATCCAAATAGAAACAGTAATAGACGGAGGAATAACACTGTCAATACACAAGGGCATTTGTGATATTAAATGAACCCCAGGGGCATAATTGAAGATATAACAAACCTCAAGGGCAATTTAGAAAATGATCCCCCATGGGCCACATTTACTTTTTAAATTATATATATATATCAATAATTAAATATATTAAATTGATAAATTAATCAATTTTTTTAACTATTAATAATTTTCAAGATATTTACTTTTTTATCCCTCATTTTTCTTTCTAATAATATATATATATATATATTAATAAATTAATAATTTTTTTTAACTAATAATAATTTTGTTTTAAACTTATAATTTTAAATTAAATTATTTAATAAATAAACCATAATATATTTATTTCATAACCTCAATAAAATACAAACAAGACAACACCACTATTCCAATCTAGGTAGAGCTTTAGTCACCTATAGGGATGGGCACGGGGACGGGCAGGGACGGATTTGTATATAACCGTCCCCGAACCGAATTATAAAATCTGTCCTCGAAACCGCCCGAAAACCGTTGTAGTTCGGGGACAGTTATTTACCCGCGGTTAACAGTTCGGGACAGTTATTATAAAAAAACCGAAAAAAAACCGTTTTTAAAAATCCTATTACTTTTTTTAGCAATACAATCCAAATAAAACAAATTGTTGATATTGAATTTGTTATCTGAATTTAAATGTGTTATTTTGAGTTTATAATAAAAAAATCAACATTTAATAATATATATTTCTATGAATTTAGATAAGATTAAATACATATAAACAAGAAATACAAGATATAAATAAAATATTATAAACTAATACAAATATTGAAATCTAATTAAATAAATTTAAGAAAATTTCGATTACAATAAATCAAAACTTCTTTCTTCTAATTATTCATCAAATGGACGCGTTTCCTGAAAAAATCAAACATATAAAATCACTTTTATAAACCAAAAGAATAAATTGGTTAATAAATAATGTAAATTGTTTACCTCGACATCATCTTCTACAATATTAATAGTGGAAGCGGATGAACCAGGAGATAACATATCTGAATAAATTATAAAACATTTGAATACATAATTAAATAATTAATATAAAATACATAAAACAAGTGTTAATAAAATATAATATGTACAAGTATTAAAAATATAAACTTATACCTTGTTTATGAATATTAGCCCATAACCAATCTTGAGTACACATCAAAGCTTCCAATGTGTTTTCTTTGAGTCTACTACGATGTTTGCTCACTATTCTACCACTTGTACTAAATGCAGATTCTGAAGCAACTGTGATGACCGGAATAGCCAAGATATCTCTAGCCATATCATGCATTATTGGATACTTGTGTTTATTACACTTCCACCAAGACAATATATCAAACTCTTCATCTGAAATTTTTACATCAGCCTCCTCTAAATAAGAGTCTAACTCAGATTTCAAAGATCCAGCTTTATTTTGCATTAATTTCCATTGTTTATACTCATTTATACCACTAGGATTAAGAACACTAGTACCTTTTGAACTTTGAGATGTAATGGAACGTGTTGAAAATTCCATTTGTCGACTCTCTTCTAAAATTCGTTTAGTTCGATACATATTTATCAAATCATAACATTTTGTTCTCACCTTTTCAATTTCAAAAATGGAATTCTCTCCATATATTCTTGGAAAATAGAATTCAAGATAATTCATCTTAAATCTAGGATCCAAAAAAACTCCTATAGCCATTACAATATTAACTTCCTGCCAATACTTATCAAATTTTACAAGCATGTTTGACGCCATTCCCTTCACCAAATCATCCTCATCATTAATCCAATTATATAATGACAATTTGATGTCACAAATATGAGGAAATAACATATTTATGGTGGGATAGTTGGAACCAGAAATCAATTCAGTAACCTTGTAAAATACTTCTAACTTATCACAAATTGTACTTGCCATTTTCCAATCCAATGCATCAGGAAGACTATTATAATTCTTATCCAATTGTTTTAAACGAGAAAACACTTTCTCATAAAACAATGCATTTTTAAGCATTAAAAAAGTAGAGTTCCAACGAGTTTGACAATCAAGAGATAAATTCTTACAAGAAGACTTCATCTCTTGAGATGCAATCTTTTTAAATTTTTCCTCTCTCTTTTGTGTTGCTGTCCAATATGCAACACTATCTCTAACTTTAACAATGCATTGAGAAATTAGATTTAATCCATTTTTCACTACCAAATTTAATATGTGAGCAGCACAACGCATATGAAAAATATCTCCATACAATAACATTGAAGTTCTATCTAATGAATCTAACAGATCAGGTAGCATTGAATCATTAGTAGAACAATTATCTAAAGTTAAGGTTGAAATCTTACGATCGATGTTCCAATCCAAAAAGCAACTCATTAATTCTTGACCAATAACTGCAGCATTGTGTGGAGCAGGAACATATATAAACCTACAAAAAATTATTTAATAACAATAAAATTGTTATATACAATCATTTAATATATCAAATCTCTAAAAAAATATTTAATACATGTATAAATTTCAACAATAAACTTAAAAATTACCTTATTATTTTACTATGCAAATACCAATTGTCATCGATGAAATGACAAGTTACAGCCATGAACCCTTTGTTCTGATTTCCAGACTTCTACATATCACTCGTGATTGCAACACGACTTTTGTTGTTCTCCAACATATCCATCATTTTTTTTCTCAACATCATAAATCTTTATAATGTCTCTCTTAATTGTTGCCCGAGAAATAGGCTTCCATATTGGTTGTAATGAATGTGAATTCTCCCTAAATCCATGATGCTCAACAATACTAAGAGGATACTCGTGTAGAATTATCATCTTTGCACATTTATCACGAGAAACTTGAGAATCAAAATTCCAATGTCCTAATTCCATTCTATCCCTTTTCTTGTTAGGATTTAATAATGATTGACCGATACCCCTTTCTTGACGTTTGAATGGACAACCTTTTGTATGTGCTTTCAAATGAGATGTCCCATTCCTTGTATCACCTCCTAACCGTTTTCCGCAATAATTACATATTGCCTTCCATATCCCATTAATTCTCTTCCTATCAAAATGAACCCATGCTTCAGACTTTAATTTAGCTTTCCCATCTTCTTCCTCACTACATTCATTTGATGGTTGGCTTTGTGTATTTTCAGGGGAAGAGGTTGATGCAAGGAGAGGAAAATTTGTATGTTGATTGGCACTTGAAGTTCCACCACTTGTTACCTCCACATTAAGTTCAATGTCATTTACTCCTTGAGATGATTGTGGTGAAACATTCTGAAAAAATAATTTTCAAAATTTAAATTCATGTATAAAAAATATATACATATACTTTCTATTATCTCACATTACCTTTTCAACATATTCAGTTGTCATGATATTTAAAGTCTCTGTCTTCTTCACAAATCTCTAACTCTACAAGACAAGATAAGTTAAGTAGTTAACCATATTTCAGCATCTCCAAACATATATTCAGGTTTCAGAAACAATACTGAAATGAAAAAAACATAGCTTCTTAAGGTTGTGCAAAGCATTCCACCATAATACAGAAATATCAATAATTATTTCTGCAATCAGATATAAGTTAACCATATTTCAGCATCTCCAAACATATATTCAGGTTTCAGAAACAATACTGAAATGAAAAAAACATAGTTTCTCAAGGTTCTGCAAAGCATTCCACCATAATACAGAAATATCAATAATTATTTCTGCAATCAGATATAAGTTAACCATATTTCACCATCTCCAAACATATATTCAGGTTTCAGAAACAATACTGAATTGAAAAAAACTTAGTTTCTCAAGGTTCTGCAAAGCATTCCACCATAATACAGAAATATCAATAATTATTTCTGCAATTAGATATAAGTTAACCATATTTCAGCATCTCCAAACATATATTCAGGTTTCAGAAACAATATTGAAATGAAAAAAACATACCTTCTTAAGGTTCTGCAAAGCATTCCACCATAATACAGAAATATCAATAATTATTTCTGCAATCAGATATAAGTTAACCATATTTCAGCATCTCCAGACTCCAAACATATATTCAGGTTTCAGAAACAATACTGAAATGAAAAAAACATAGTTTCTCAAGGTTATGCAAAGCATTCCACCATAATACAGAAATATCAATAATTATTTCTGCAATCAGATATAAGTTAACCATATTTCAACATCTCCAAATATATATTCAGGTTTTAGAAACAATACTGAATTGAAAAAAACATAGTTTCTCAAGGTTCTGCAAAGCTTTTCACCATAATACAGAAATATCAATAATTATTTCTGCAATCAGATATAAGTTAACCATATTTCAGCATCTCCAAACATATATTCAGGTTTCAGAAACAATACTGAAATGAAAAAAACATAGTTTCTCAAGGTTCTGCAAAGCATTCCACCATAATACAGAAATATCAATAATTATTTCTGCAATCAGATATAAGTTAACCATATTTCAGCATCTCCAAACATATATTCAGGTTTCAGAAACAATACTGAAATGAAAAAAACATAGTTTCTCAAGGTTCTGCAAAGCATTCCACCATAATACAGAAATATCAATAATTATTTCTGCAATCAGATATAAGTTCACCATATTTCAGCATCTCCAAACATATATTCAGGTTTCAGAAACAATACTGAATTGAAAAAAACATAGTTTCTCAAGGTTCTGCAAAGCTTTCCACCATAATACAGAAATATCAATAATTATTTCTGCAATCAGATATAAGTTAACCATATTTCAGCATCTCCAAATATATATTCAGGTTTCAGAAACAATACTGAATTGAAAAAAACATAGTTTCTCAAGGTTCTGCAAATCTTTCCACCATAATACAGAAATATCAATAATTATTTCTGCAATCAGATATAAGTTAACCGTATTTCAGCATCTCCAAACATATATTCAGGTTTCAGAAACAATACTGAAATGAAAAAAACATAGCTTCTCAAGGTTCTGCAAAGCTTTCCACCATAATACAGAAATATCAATAATTATTTCTGCAATCAGATATAAGTTAACCATATTTCAGCATCTCCAAACATATATTCAGGTTTCAGAAACAATACTGAAATGAAAAAAACATAGTTTCTCAAGGTTCTGCAAAGCATTCCACCATAATACAGAAATATCAATAATTATTTCTGCAATCAGATATAAGTTAACCATATTTCAGCATCTCCAAACATATATTCAGTTTTCAGAAACAATACTGAAATGAAAAAAACATAGTTTCTCAAGGTTCTGCAAAGCATTCCACCATAATACAGAAATATCAATAATTATTTCTGCAATCAGATATAAGTTAACCATATTTCAGCATCTCCAAACATATATTCAGGTTTCAGAAACAATACTGAATTGAAAAAAACATAGTTTCTCAAGGTTCTGCAAAGCTTTCCACCATAATACAGAAATATCAATAATTATTTCTGCAATCAGATATAAGTTAACCATATTTCAGCATCTCCAAACATATATTCAGGTTTCAGAAACAATACTGAATTGAAAAAAACATAGTTTCTCAAGGTTCTGCAAATCTTTCCACCATAATACAGAAATATCAATAATTATTTCTGCAATCAGATATAAGTTAACCGTATTTCAGCATCTCCAAACATATATTCAGGTTTCAGAAACAATACTGAAATGAAAAAAAACATAGCTTCTTAAGGTTCTGCAAAGCATTCCACCATAATACAGAAATATCAATAATTATTTCTGCAATCAGATATAAGTTAACCATATTTCAGCATCTACAAACATATATTCAGGTTTCAGAAACAATACTGAATTGAAAAAAAACATAGTTTCTCAAGGTTCTGCAAAGCATTCCACCATAATACAGAAATATCAATAATTATTTCTACAATCAGATATAAGTTAACCATATTTCAGCATCTCCAAACATATATTCAGGTTTCAGAAACAATACTGAATTGAGAAAAACATAGTTTGTCAAGGTTCTGCAAAGCTTTCCACCATAATACAGAAATATCAATAATTATTTCTGCAATGAGATATAAGTTAACCATATTTCAGCATCTCCAAACATATATTCAGGTTTCAGAAACAATACTGAAATGAAAAAAACATAGCTTCTCAAGGTTCTGCAAAGCTTTCCACCATAATACAGAAATATCAATAATTATTTCTACAATCAGATATAAGTTAACCATATTTCAGCATCTCCAAACATATATTCAGGTTTCAGAAACAATACTGACACTACTACAAAAAGGGGTATATAAGTCGATGTCTAAAGTCAGTTTTTACCAAAAACCGACTTTTAATGACTTTAAAGTCGGTTGTCCACGTCAACCGACGCTATCCACCTAACGTAGCGTCGGTTGACGTGGACAACCGACGCTATCCACGTAACGTAGCGTCAGTTGACGTGGATAACCGACGCTATCCACGTAACGTAGCGTCGGTTGACGTGGTTAATCGACGCTATCCACCTAATATATGCCCTAACATCTCATTTTGTACGCAGATTTCCAGTTTTCTTCTTCCTCGTTCTCCTTTCCTCACTCCCATTTTCTCCCAAAATCTTAACCGTGCGCCACCTTCGTTCTACATTTCCGGCCACCTCCAACCACCATTTGAGCGGACGTTTGTAAGTTTTCTCTTCTCACAATATTATCTGTCAGTTCTTCTTTTTTTTAGAAAAATGTTAAAATCTGTTTATGGGTATATTAGGAACAACGTGAAATTTGTGCTAATTTATCAGCGTGTTAATTAGGAACATCGTGAAATTTGTGCTAATTTATCAGCGTGTTAATTAGGAACAGCGTGAAATTTGTGCTAATTTATCAGCGTGTAAATGTAGGAATAGCGTATTTTTGTAAAAATTTTTGATTTAGTTATGTTTTTTTGTTTGCTTGTAATAATAATGTTGAATTATTACTTGTATGTATTCAATAATATGTGAAATGTTTTGTGGGTTTGCTTGGATAAATTAATTTATACGTATAATTAATATTACTTTGTAATTATGATATAGTAACATGCTTAGAAATTAGAATCAACCGCGTGATTGGTTTTTATATATATATTCATGAAACATGAATTGCTTATTTTTTAATTTGTATATAAATGGTTTTGTAAAATGATTAAAATGATAAATATTTTGCATTATGTATGTTTTGATATATATTCTAATAATTAGGAAATTTATATATAATAATACATAATTAAGTAATATGTTTAATTAATGTCATTAATAGAAAATGGACAAATCTTGGATGTCAAAGTGTAGAATTGAGCAAGACTATATTTCTGGAGTTGAAAGTTTCATGGAATTTGCTTGTAGAACTAGTAATACTGGAAGTAGTATGATTCGATGCCCATGCGTTAAATGTAAAAATGAGCGATTTCATGAATTTGATGAGGTTAAGTATCACCTTATCCGTAATGGTATTCTATTGAGCTATAAATGTTGGTATTATCATGGAGAAAATATTGATAATACTCATGGAGAAAAGTATATTAAGAATGTGGTTGGAGTACATACATCATATCATAATGTACAAACAGAAAATATGTTTCGTGGTGTTGAAGATGAATTACGCGAGGATGATCCCGAAACCTTTAATAAACTTATAGAAGATGTCGAAAAACCGTTGTATCCAAAATGCAAAAAATACACTAAGATGTCAGGATTGGTTCATTTGTACAATGTCAAGGCAAAACATGGTTTTTCTGACAAGGGATTCACAGAATTATTAACTCTACTAGTCGATATGTTTCCTGAGGGTATTGAATTGCCATCTTCAATGTATGAAGTGAAGAAATCTCTTAGTCGATTTGGCATGGAATATCATAAGATTCACGCTTGTCCTAATGATTGCATTCTTTATAGAAAAGAATATGAGACATTACATGATTGTCCTATGTGTAAAGAATCGAGATGGAAGCATGGTACAAATGAGAGTACAACACATAAGAAAGGCGTGCCTGCAAAGGTTCTTTGGTACTTTCCTCCGATCCCTCGCTTTCAAAGGTTGTTCAATAGTAAATATACATCAAAGATGTTGACTTGGCATTCAGATAATCGATCTGATGATGGGGTGCTACGTCATCCTTGTGATTCTCCAAATTGGAAAGTAGTAGATAATTTATCTCCTCAATTTTCATCTGATCCGCGCAATCTGCGTCTTGCCATTGCTGCTGATGGAATTAATCCACATAGTTCCCTCAGTAGTAGATATAGTTGTTGGCCAGTAATTATGGTAACATACAACCTTCCTCCCTGGTTGTGTATGAAAAGAAAATTCATGATGTTAACATTATTGATCTCAGGACCGAAACAACCCGGTGTTGATATTGATGTATATTTGCAGCCTCTGATAGATGATTTAAAGACGTTGTGGAATGATGGTGTAAATGTTTACGATGCATATAAAGAAGAATACTTTAACTTGAAGGGGGTTCTTTTATGGACAATTAATGATTTTCCTGCCTATGGAAACTTATCAGGACATGCAACAAAAGGTTACAAGGGATGTCCTATATGTAGTGATGTAACTTCTGCAAAGTATCTTGTTCACGGACGAAAGATGTCTTATAGAAAACATAGGAGATTTTTGCCATCTGGACACAAGTTTAGATACCAAAAGAAACCGTTCGATGGTGAAGAAGATCATGATCATGCAACTCGACCTTTGCGAGGTATTGAGATATTAAGGCAATTGAATGGGATGACATTCAAACGATATGGAAAGATGAAAAAAAAACTCACCAATTCTGGGAAACGAAGGAGGCCAACTAATGAAATTGGTGAAAATGAAAAAGATTTTGAACCGAATGGTTGTTGGAAAAAAAAATCAATATTTTGGGAATTGCCTTATTGGAAAGACCTATACATTCGTCACATCTTAGATGTCATGCACATTGAGAAGAATGTATGTGAAAGCTTGATTGGAACTTTACTTAATATACCTGGAAAAACAAAGGATGGCATTAAAGCAAGATTGGATTTAAAGAAACTAGGCATACGACCTGAATTGGAACCAAGGGTGGAAAATGATAAGAATCGAACATACTTGCCACCAGCATCATATACAATGTAAACAAAAGAGAAGGATGTGTTTTGTAAATGTTTGGAAGGTGTGAAAGTTCCTGATGGTTACTCATCCAACTTAAGAAATTTTGTGTCTATCACTGATAAGAGACTGTATGGATTGAAATCACATGACTGTCATATCTTAATGCAACAGTTATTACCAGTTGCTATTAGATCAATTCTTCCAAAACATGTTCGAATATCAATAATTCGGCTTTGTTCATTCTTCAATACCATATGCAAGAAATCTATATCAATTGGCGAGTTAAATTCTTTACAGAAAGAAATTGTAGAAACTTTGTGTCTAATTGAAAAATATTTTCCTCCTTCTTTCTTCGATATAATGATTCACTTATGTGTTCATTTAGTTCGAGAGGTTCAATTATGTGGTCCTACTTACTTAAGGTGGATGTATCCTTTTGAGAGATATATGCAAGTCCTTAAAGGATATGTAAATAATAGATATAGACCTGAAGGATGCATGGTGGAATGCTACATTGCTGAAGAGGCCATTGAGTTTTGTTCTGAATACTTTAGTGGTTGCACTAAAATTGGGAATCCTACGCACAAGTTATTCTTAGAACGTCACATGATCCAAGTAGGTAACCCTATGCTTGGTGGAAGTAAGAAATTATTTATTGATCGCACTCGATGGGAAAAAGCACACCGAATCATTTTGGTAAATAATAACGAGGCATAACCGTACATAGAGTAAGTGATGTTCATTGTTTCATATTTTATTTAACTATTAATGATGATATATAACTTAATATATATTTAATAACGTTACAGGATGCATTTAAACTTATTGAAGATCGATCCTCGTTATAAAAAAAAAGGAGGAGAAAAATGGTTGTATTATGAACATAAGCGAGAGCTTATTAATTGGTTTCGCAACCACGTAAGTGTCACAAACAAAAAATCATGTATGTATCTTCCTATATATATTCAATGTTTTAAAACTTTGCTCTAAACACATTTCGTGTTTTTGTATACATAGATTCGAGGTGAACTCAAGAAACCCAATCATAAAATATCAGAAAGTTTACAATGGCTTGCACATGGCCCAAAATTCGATGTCAAATCATTTCATAGTTTCACAATAAATGGATCGAGGTTTACGACTCAAGCTAAGGACAAAGTCCGAGTAAATCAAAATAGTGGGGTGAAGATGGTTGCACAAACTATGCAATTTGCCAGTTCAAAAGATGCTAATCCTGTCCTTTCTGATAGAACATATTATGGTATAATACAAGAGATTTGGGAATTGGATTATGAGGTCTTCCATGAGACAGTATTCTTGTGTGATTGGGTCGAAGATGTTATCAATGTTGGATATAAAATAGATGATTTTGGATTTACTCTTGTAAATTTATCCAGGATAAGTCACACAGATGATCCTTTCACATTAGCACTTCATGCAAAGCAAGTATTTTACGTGAGCGATCAAATTGATCCAATATGGTCTGTTGTGTTAACGCCTCCACAAAAAGAGTTTTACCATTGTGATGTTGTAGAAGATGATGACTCTATGCTTGATACATTAACCAATATTAGTAATTTCTCAAATAAATTGCCTAATGTACGTGATGATCTAATTGATGATGATGATTCTTCGACATGGACTCGTAGTGATTATGAAGGAATATATGTATACGATCAACAACCTAATTAAACATAATGTATGTTCTATATTGTTGTAATAACTCTTGTATATATGTGTGTTCCTAAAATTGTCAATTAATTTATATTTCTCCACTTTTTGCAGATATTTCATGGATATTCAGCTTGTAGATCCAAATGATCCATTGGGATATTTGAAAAGAAGGGGTTGGGCAAATATACCTGATGCTCCACTTAACCCAGATGATAGAATACCCGTTAAATTTGATGCTACTGGTAATCCACTAGGGGAAAATGGTCAACAATTGAAATCTTCTATTGGTCGACTGGCAAAGTCCAGTATACCAATCAATATAAATCATTGGTCTGAGGTTGCCAATGCAGAAAAGTTTAAAATATGGATAACCATTTATGTAAGTCTCTTATATTTTATAATCAATATATTATATATATATATTGATTGTATCTAATCTTTTGTACTGTGTTTTTACAGAATCGTTACAAAGTCGATGACAATTGGCAGGGCAAGTGTTATAAGATTGCAAATAAGGCGTGGAAGGAATACAAGACTTCTAGATTGGCAAAAAATTATGTGTTTCCATATTTGGAAACACTTGATGAGAATGTGATATACAAAATCCCTGAAGGACACCCCTGGATTACACCTCAAGTTTGGAAAGACTTTGTGGATTATAGACGTTCAGAAGAATTTCAAATTATTAGAGAAGATCACCAGAATGTCCAAATGCATAACATTCTTCCTAACCGTACTGGGAGGTCTTCAAATCCTGAAGTTAGATTTCGAATGGTATTATTAATTTGTCTTAATTTTATAAATATTTTTATATTAATTTTTCTCAATTTAATTTCATGTCATTGTTAATAAAATTTTCCTAATTTATGTAGGAAGCTGAATTGGGTAGACCTGTTACCCGAATGGAATTGTACATAGAAACAAAGACTCCCAAAACGAAGAATGCAAGACCGATGAGTCAACGAGGAGAAGAACAATTAAATAAGTTGGTTAGTAATTTCGTTTGATAAAAAGTCTGACTGATACTTAATAATTGATGTAATAATGAATGATATGTTTGTGTGCTTTATTATTTGTAGAGAGCTGTTCAAGAAAAACTATACAGGGGTGAAATAATCGAAGAGCCTGGGAGAGATGCTTTATATCATGAAATCGGACGCGATCATCCTGGTCGTGTTAGGGGAGGTAGCCAATATGATGGTGCTTTGGAGTATTTTAAAATTCCAAAACATAAGCCTCAGACGGTAAGTAAGGAGAAATACACTAAAATTGAAGAAGAATTCAACTCCTTTAAGCCTCCGTGATGAGTGAGATTGCCACTCTAAAAGAACATCAATCACAACAATTGTCAGCCATGGCATCATGCTACAACCAGGGCATGCCATATTGGCCAAGCATGCAACCATCCATGCCAGGCATACCACCTTCCATTCCAGGCATGCCACAATCCATGCCAAGCATGCCACCATCCATGCCAGGCATGCCATCCACACAATCTCATTGTGCTCAAACTACATCCAGTATGGGATATAGCCATCCTATTGGTCCTCACTATATGCCAGGAATGCACATGCAATCAAGTAGTGGTTCATTTTCGCCAATGCAATCTGCACATTCTTACCATAAATCAAGCCAAGATGAACATATTGGTGAGAATGTACATCCAATAGCTACCCCACATGAGAGTCCTCCTCTATTTGATGAATCATATGTGGTAAGATTTTAATTTTTAAATTCTTATTATATGTTTTATTTTTTATATATAACACTTAAATTTTTTACAGAATATGAAATGTTTGTTGAAACATCCTTCGTCAACGGACTATGTTGCTATTGGAACGGTACAACAATTGAGCGATGATCGGATGATTCATAATCAATATTTGCCTAATCATTGGCGAATAGTAATTGATCAATCATTATTTCATGATTGTCCACTACCTATGCCTTCTGATGCTACCACAGTCCAAGAGGCGATTGGACAGTATGTGGCTTGGCCGTCGATTCAAGTTGTTCTAAATTTTGACATGGTACTATTTTTTAACTTAAAAAATAACACTTGTTTACTACTATTATTTAATGTGATCTTATATTGTTACTAAAAATACATATATGATACTTTTTTGGTAGTCTATTATACCAGAACTCTTAAATGCGGCACATTTAAGAGATACCAAGCAAGTATCTCGTGCTAAATCTATGACTAGTGGCCAATCATCGTGCACCAAGTCATTCAAGAAGAAGCCTTGGAAAAAGTATAGTCATACTTATGCGTTACAGTTCAGTAGAAATCTTGGCAGTTTGATGACTATTGTTGGGAGGGCATCTAGCATAAATGATGGATGGACTGTGCCACTTCCTATTGAAATTTCTGGTGTAGACATCGGCCAAACTTATATATCGATCGAGTGCTTGTTGCAAATATTTGAATATCAAATGATCGATTTAAGTATAATTCAAGTGTGGACAAGGTGAGTCCTCAATCTAGTTAGTTTTATTTTATTTATGCAGAACATATATAATTATATTTATATTATCTAATTATATATATACATATATAGGGCTTGCTATTATCGACTTCAACATAATCACTCATCACATTTAGCAATGTTCTATGATTCTTCATATGTTAATCAATATCAAGAGAAGGATGTTAGCATCAGAGCTAAACAATTATGTGATAGAGCATTAACGCTTAGCAGAAATCAAAAGTTGATAATCCCTTGGCCATTAAGGTTTGAACAAGGCCAAGATCATTGGATGTTGGTAATCATTGATATGTTCAATAATCATGCTTGGTACTGTGACTCAGCTTCCATAGAACTGAGTAAAGATACAAAAGCAGTTGTTGAAATGTAAGAGTTATATTTAGTTACATATTAGTTTTTTCTATTATTTTTTGTAATATTTAATAAAAACTAATCGTTTTATATCTTGACAGGGCATGGAGGTTGTGGAACAAGTCTAGGGGCATTGTCCTTAAAAAATCTCATAAGCTTATATGGACAAAAGTTATGGTATGTACAATTCAATATTAATAATTTTATTAATTTTACAATTAAATAATAAGGATGTTCGAATATGAAAATTCATGTATACATGCACTTTTTTTGTAGGTTCCACAACAAAATAATGGAGTCATGTGTGGTTATTATGTCATGAAGTTTATGAGTGAAATCATCACAAATATCAAAATTCCAATTGATGATGTGGTAATATATTTTACCCATATACATACAAGTTTTAACATATTTGAGTTTGTTTTTGTAAATAAATGAAATCATATTCTTATTTTGATTTTGAATACATGTAGTTCTTTGGTTGGAACAAGACGGGTTACGACCAACAAATTTTTGATGATTTACGAGAGGAATGGGCAGAACACATGGTTCAAATTATATCATCGCAAGAAGAATCAGAAGAAGATTCTGATGATCTTGAATAGCATATGACAACATAATAGTAAATTTTTTAATGATTTGGCCTTCTATATCTATTCTTGTGTCTGAAATCACTTGGTTGATGATGATTAATCATATATATGCTCATGTATTTAGGGGAATACATTGTTTATAAATATGAATTTATCTGGAATCTCTGCTAGTATTTTTAATGATATATAATGAGTTCTAAATGTACAAATCAGGTGTACGTACGTCGGTCCGATTAGTTTCTTGGTTTGTATGAGTTTTGGTGCATATGAACGTGTTCCATATGTTTAAGGGCACCAAAACTCACACAAGCTTAGCCAAGAAATCGAAGTTACATGCAATTGATTTCATATTTAGAGTTCATTATATATAGCATTAAAAAATAGTAGTAGAGATTCCAGATAACTTCATATATAGACAAATGATTAATAATGCTAATATGAGTTCATCGAATATCGTTGTACGTGCTAATCTCAATAATGATTTAATTTCTTCATTCGTACGTCTGAAGTTTAGACTACTTTTTTGATGTATGTTTTACGTGCTCATGTATGTAGGAGAATATTTGTTATATGGATCAGCTTTTTTTTCCCATAATGATTGTGAAGGCCAATCAAGATTCTAAGCCAACCAAGCTTACTCGATGGCATAATTTGACGACATTATTTTATTTGTAATTGAAGTTATTTATATGCATTATTTGATTTTGTAATAAATTTAATTATTAAGTCATTAAATATATTTATATTGTTAATTATTCAGTATTATTATTTATATTTTAGTGTTTTTATTTTATTTATATATACTGTTATACGAAAAATGAAATTAAAAATTAAAACAAATAAAATGTAGCGTCGGTTCATGCCGTGAACCGACTCTACCTGTAAAGTCGGTTCACCGCATGAACCGACGCTACCTGTAAAGTCGGTTCACGGCATGAACCGACTCTACACATAAAGTTGGTTCATGCTGTGAACCGACTTTACAATTTAAGTCTCTGAATTTAAAGTCGGTTCAGAGAACCGACTTTAAATTTGTTTAAAGTCGGTTAAAAACCGACTTTTATACCCCTTTTTGTAGTAGTGTGAAATGAAAAAAACATAGCTTCTCAAGGTTCTGCAAAGCTTTCCACCATAATACAGAAATATCAATAATTATTTCTGCAATCAGATATAAGTTAACCATATTTCAGCATCTCTAAACATATATTCAGGTTTCAGAAACAATACTGAAATGAACGCCGACGGTTGGCTATGTGAACGGCGATGGTTGGGGCTGTGAATGGCGATGGTTGGGGCTGTGAACGGTGATGGCTTGCGTTGTGAACGGTGATGGCTTGCGCTGTGAACGGTGATGGCTTGTGCTGTGAACGACGATGGTTTGCGTTGTGAACGGCGATGGCTTGCGCTGTGAATGGTGATGGCTTGCGCTGTGAATGACGATGGCTTGCGATGTGAACGACGATGGTTTGCGCTGTGAACGGCTATAGCTTGCGCTGTGAACGGTGATGGTAGGCGCTGTGAACGGCGAGGGCTTGCGCTGTGAACGGAAATGGCTAGCGCTATGAGAGGCGACAGATGGCGCTATGAAGTGTGAACTGACTCGTGACGACTGGCGAACACGCAGAGACTGGTGATGATGCGGCTGGCTACGATGCGACGCTGTTAGATGGAAGAAAAATTAGGGATGGCCGGATGTGATTTGCTCTCTGACTCTGAGTCTCTAAGCCTCTGGAGAATGGAGATTAAGAAAAAATGAGAGGCACCGAGTGAAGAATTAGGGTTTGGCCGGCGTAAATAGGTTTATATATTAGGTTTAAAATAAATAAATTTTAATTAATATATAATTTATTTAAATAAATAAATTTTAATTAATATATAATTTATTTAAATAAATAAATTTTAATTAATTTCGGGTACGGGCGGGTACGGTTTTGAGTATAACCGTAACCGAACCGTACCCGCTCCTTTATGTTTGGTTTTTACCCTAAACCGAACCCGTCCCCGAAATTATTCGGTTAAAATCTGAACCGCCGGTTCGGTTAACCGCGGATAACCGAACCCGCGGTTTTTTTGCCCATTCCTAGTCACCTAACATCAACCTCCACATAGCTTCGATCATTCACTATATATAATATGTTATATGCAAAGATAGAGATATATATAACATATTACATACAAAGATGGATGTGATGTAACATGTTACCTATAAAGATAAAAATGATGTAATATGTTATATACAAATTAGATGTAACATATTACATATAAAAATACACCTTAACGTAATATGTTACATACAAAACAAAGAACCTATTATTAAATTTGTACATGTTACATACAAAAATAAAGTTATATATAACATATTACATATAAATACAGAAATGAAGTAACATGTTACATGTAAAAATAAAAATAATGTAAAATATTACATACAAAAATACATATTAATGTAACACGTAAAAATTTCCAAATCCATGAATAAAACACCCAATTAACAAAACCTAAAAACCTACGAGTAAGTCACAAAATTATCCTCCGTGCTAAATATTGATGATAAATATGATGAAAAATCTAAAAAACTTAGATTAATTTGACAATATTAAGTAAGCCAAGTTTATTAGTACGTGAAGAAGTTCCATTATATTTTAGACTCTAAAAAAAAAAATATATGGTGTCTCTTATTTTTTTTATTGTAAACCAACTTTTATAAAATAGAACATGATATATATCTATTTATTTACAACATTTAAAAATTATCATTTATATAACCAATCATAAAAGAAAAATAATATTGATTAATAAGTGACATTGTTGTATTATACAGAGTCATCAAAGAATTATAAAATAATTTATAACATAACTAGGTTATTAAGAAATTAAAATAAGTTCCTATTAACTTCAAAAGAATGAGAAAAGTCGTACAAAATAAAAATTTGTAAACTGATTTAGATCTTCTTCTAAAATAGCTCTAAGCCTTCAATCAAAATTAATGTTGTTTGAGAAGAATAAATTAAAAGAAAATAAAGTGAGTAAAAATACTCAATGAGTGTACAAATTTAGAAAAATAATAATTATAGAAGATAATTATTTAATATACAATAATTTAATTATAAAATAAATATAAATTATTATATGAAAATATACGCTAACATTATTATTAATTTGAAGAAATAAATATAAGTGAAGATGCATTTATGCATATAGAATACCTACAAGCAATTTACATGTAATAATTTATGAAAAAACCTCACCAACTCGCACTAGTAGAAAAGCTAGTTATATGTGTATGGCGCTCAAACAAGATTAGTTTTTAATTATTATTAAATTTAAATAAAAAAATTTAGTCTCCAAACATTAATTTAAAAATATCAATAATTAATTATAATAGAAAAAAACCTAATTAAAAATAAATAAATATATATATAAATAATTTATTTAATTAAATTATACAAAAAAAAAATGTTCTCACAACTTACCTAATTTTTGTAGGGTTTTTGTCTATAAAGGGCTAATAATATATAATAGTTTAAAAATAAGCTTAATTAAGATTTAGTTTAAAAATGGTCAAAATGAAACTTGATAAACAATTTACGGGTAATCTAACTCCCACACATTCTCTCTCTCCTTTTTTTAATTAACAACCCATCAATCACGTTTTTTTAAAACATAAAATGTTGTCTTTTCCTTCTCTCTCTTTCATTAATTTCGAAACTCTTA
The DNA here is from genome assembly GCA_037013495.1 of Hippophae tibetana. Classification (NCBI taxonomy): domain Eukaryota; kingdom Viridiplantae; phylum Streptophyta; class Magnoliopsida; order Rosales; family Elaeagnaceae; genus Hippophae; species Hippophae tibetana. The sequence goes on along the minus strand of CM072805.1, from coordinate 23,996,014 downwards.
TTTTTTTATAATATATTTATTCATCAATTTTTAATAAATAATAATTTATTTTTATTATAAATAAAAAATAATAAAATAATTTATATTTATATAATAAAAAAATATATTTTTATAATAAATACCTTATCAAAATTTTATTATAAAATATTTAAAATAATAATAATAATAATAAATTATAAAATTTTAAATTATCAAAAACTTTACTAAATAATTACAATCATTTTTATGAAAAATTATTTACATTTTAAAAAAATAAATTATTAAAGATTAAAAAAATTAAAAAATATATTACATTATAACAAATATCTATAATATTATTATAATTTTAATTATTACTAAGATAACAAATACCTATTAACAATAATTATATTTAAGTATTAAAATATAATTAATTCAATATAATTTATATATTTTATTATATTCATAGTAAAAATAATTATAATCATATTATATTATATAATATTTTTTCACAAAATTTATGATATAATATTTTATATTTGTATTATATCTTGTAAAAAATTGGATATAGAGGCTTTACAATTTTTTTAATAATTTAATTATTTTTATATTATAATTATTTATTAAATATAATTATAATTAATATTATAATTATTTATTAAATATAATTATAATTAATATTATAATTATTTATTAAATATAATTATAATTATATTTAATAATAATAATAATAATGTATTATATTATTTATGAATTATCAAAATATTTAGCATATCATTTTCAATATATGTATAAATTTATATTTATTTTATTGTAAAATAAATTATTTTTTATTTTTGAAAATAATTTTTTTAATATATAATATGATAAAAAAGATTTATGTATTTAAAATTAATTATAAATTTATAAGATGTTAATATTTTTTTATGTTTATAATAATTATGTTTTGTAAAATAGAATTTTTAAATAAAATTGATTAAAAAAATTTCATTCAAGTTTAAGGTATGATTTTGCCTATTTTTTAAAAAAATCCTTCTTATGCCCATTTTTAAACTATGGTATATGAATTGGCTTTTATAGAAAAAACCCCATTTTTGTAATCAAATTCTACAAAAAAAAATAAAAAAAATAATAGGGCTTCAGAATAAATAAATAATAGTAGAAAAAATGCTCATCATTTTGAGAGGTCGCCCAAAGAAAGATAGACCTAGATATTTGGTTAGAATGTTATGATGAAACAAATTTGTAGTCAAGCATGAGAAATCTCCATAACACCTTTCATCGACAATAATAAAGGTGGGTGATAGCAAAACATTGATTTCGAGATAAGCCAGCATTGAGATGAGAGAATATTAGCAATCCTTGGACGCTGTAGAACGATTTACGTCAAAAATGCATTTAGACTAAATAGACTGCTATTGTAAGGCATTATTTCTCAAGATTGAATGCAAGATTAAAGGCCACATGAACACGCTAATTAACTATTTTATCTCATAATTTGATGTTATAAGATTTTTAAAAATTAAAATATTACTTTAATATTAAAAAAATCAATTGTGTTATCCTAAAATCAACCAATAGAGGATTTCAATTATTGGTTATTTTTCTTTATTAGATTACCAGTAACATCAAATAGAACAAGTATTCTATCATTTGAGTTAAGTGGAGTATCATGTATATTCTCTCAATCTCTTCTTTTCAAATACTCCAATGGATCATTTGGATCTACAAACTCAGTTATCAGAAGATCCATGAAATATCTGCAATCAATGAAGAAATATAAATTAATCGACAATTTTAGTAACATACATATATATAAGAGTTATTACAACAATATAGAGCATACGTTATGTTTAATTAGTTTGTTGATCGTATACATATATTCCTTCACAATCATTTGGAGCCCATAACGAAGAATCATCATCATCAACTAAATCATCACATACATTAGGCAATTTATTTGAGAAATTACTAATATTGGTTAATGTATCAAGCATAGAGTCATCATCTTCTATAACATCACAATGGTAGAACTCTTTTTGTGGAGACATTAACACAACAGACCATCTTGGATCAATTTGATCGCTCACGTAAAATATTTGTTTTGCATGAAATGCTAGTATGAAAGGATCATCAGTGTGACTTATATGGGATAAATTTACAAGGATAAATCAAAAATCATCTATTTTATATCCAACATTGATAACATCTTCGACCCAATCACACAAGAAAATTGTTTCATGGCAGACCTTATAATCCAATTCCCAACTCTCTTGTATTATACCATAATATGTTCTATTAGAAAGTACATGATTAGTATCTTTTGAACTGGCAAATTGCATAGTTTGTGCAACCATCTTCACACCATATGCAAGTCATTATAAACTTTCTGATATTTTATGATTAGGTTTCTTGAGTTCATCTCGAATCTATGTATACAAAAACATGAAATGTGTTTAGAGAAAAGTTTTAAAACATTGAATAGATCTAGGAACATACATGCATGAATTTTTGTTTGTGACACTTACATGGTTGTGAAACCAATTAATAAGCTCAGCTTATGTTCATCATACAACCATTTTTCTCCTCTCTTTTTTATAACGAGGATCAATCTTCAATAAGTTTAAATGTATCTTATAATGTTATTAAATATATATGAAGTTATATATCATCATTAATAGTTAAATAAAAACTGATTTTTGCAATCATGAAACAATGAACATCACTTACTCTATGTACGGTTGTGCATCATTATTATTTACCAAAATGATTTGATGTGCTTTTTCCCATCGAGTGTGATCAATAAACGATTTATTACTTCCATCAAGCATAGGGTTACCTACTTGGATCATGTGACGTTCTAAGAATAACTTGTGCGTAGGATTCCCAATTTCAGTACAACCACTAAAATATTCAAAACAAAACTCAATGACCTCTTTAGCAATGTAGTGTTCCACCATGCATCCTTCAGGTCGATTTCTATTATTTACATATCCTTTAAGGACTTGCATATATCTCTCAAAAGGATACATCCACCTTAAGTAATTAGGATCACACAATTAAACCTCTCAAACTAAATGAACACACAAGTGAGTCATTATATCGAAGAAAGAAGGAGGAAAATATTTTTCAATTAGACACAAAGTCTCTACAACATCTTTCTGTAAAGAATTTAACTCGTCAATTGATATAGATTTCTTGCATATTGTATTGAAGAATGAACAAAGCCGAATTATTGATAATCAAACATGTTTTGGAAGAATTGATCTAATAGCAACTGGTAATAACTGTTGCATTAAGATATGATAGTCATGTGATTTCAATCCATACAGTTTCTTATCGGTGCTAGACACAAAAGTTCTTAAGTTGGATGAGTAACCATCAAGAACTTTCACACCCTCCAAGCATTTACAAAACACATCCTTCCCTTTTGTTGACATTGTATATGATGCTGGTGGTAAGTATGTTCGATTCTTATCATTTTCCACCTTTGCTTCCAATTCAGATTGTATGTCTAGTTTCTTTAAATCCAATCTTGCTTTAATTTCATCCTTTGTTTTTCCAGGTATATTAAGTAAAGTATCAATCAAGCTCTCACATACATTTTTCTCAATATGCATTACATCTAAGATGTGACGAATGTGTAGGTTTTTCCAATAAAGTAATTCCCAAAATATTGATTTTTTTCCAACAACCATGGTAAGTCGGTTCAAACTCTTTTTCATTTTCACCCATTTCATTAGTTGACCGCTTTCGTTTCCCTACCTTATTCAGTTTTTTTTCATCTTTCCATATCGTTTGAATGTCATACCATTCAATTACCTTAATATCTCAACACCTTGCAAAGGTCGAGTTACATGATCATGATTTCTTCACCATCGAACGGTTTCTTTTGATATCTAAACTTGTGTCTAGATGGAAAAAATCTTCTATGTCTTCTATAAGACATCTTTTTTCTGTGAACAAGATAAGTTGCATAAGTTCCATCACTACATATAGGGCATCCCTTGTAACCTTTCGTTGCATGTCCTGATAAGTTTCCATGGGCAAGAAAATCATTAATTGTCCATAAAAGGACCCCCTTCAAGTTAAAGTGTTCTTCTTTATATGCATCGTAAACATTTACACCATCATTCCACAAGATCTTTAAATAATCTATCTGATGCTGCAAATATACATCAATATCAACACCGGGTTATTTCGGTTCTGAGATCAATAATGTTGACATCATGAATTTTCTTTTTATACACAACCAGTGAGAAATGTTGTATGTTACCATAATTACTGGCCAACAATTATATCTATTACTAAGGGAACTATGTGGATTAATTTCATCAGCAACAATGACAAGATGAAGATTGTGCGGATCAGATGAAAATTGAGAAAATAAATTATCTACTACTTTCCAATTTGGAGAATCACAAGGATGACATAACACCCTATCATAAGATTGATTATCTGAATGACAAGTCAACATCTTTGATGTATCTTTACTATTGAACAACCGTTGAAATCGAGGAATCGAAAGAAAGTAACAAAGAACTTTTTTGATGTACATCTCTAAGGTAAAAACATTACTTATATATAGGAAAAATTTCTTATTTCTTGTGGCCAGAAATTGACATTAGCTGGCTAGATTTTAGTCACATTTATTTTATTTAATTAAATTTGTCAAATGTGATATACAACTAAAATTTTTATTTTTTTCCATTAATTGTGTGCAGAACCTACATGTAGCCGTTGCAAACTTCCAATTCAGAAAGTTCGTTTTGACATTCTTTCCAGCTAAATAACTTTACCAATGCTATTGGCCAATTTGTTGATGTTTTCTGCAAACATTATAATGATCAAGCGTAAAATCAGGGAAGTATTCATTTAAAATCACTAGGGAGCCATTAAGGTTCCAGATTCTTTTTCCCCAGACTTCACGTTTGTCATCCATCATCTGAAATGAGAAAACAAAGATATTGAATCCTTCTTTGAATTCTGAAGATATAAGTCTCCCCATAGACTCCAAGAGGATTTGAAGGAATTGTGTGCATGTGATCTGCTCACTCTGTCTACATTCCAGATCTTACCAATGAGTGATTTTTCAGTGCATGCGATGAGTATTTCTTTGTTTGACGTGAGTTCCACCTCGAATTCGTTTTGATCTATTTCGATTAGAGTGTTGCCTTCTCTAATCTGCAGTGCCTTTTGTGGATTTTGAGAATTCTTTTCCATGGATTCCTGTCTGCAGATCAAGGAAAATAAAATATAGAAAAGCATGCATTGATTGTTAACAGAATCCAGCACAAAAGGTAGAGGAAAAGGACAGAAGAAATATTTTTGTTTTGTATTGAAAAGAGTATTTATGTGAAAAAGCCAGATGAGAAACTTTAGTTGAAATAAATAATTTAGTTGATAAAGCTGACATGCAAGAATAAAACTACACTTGTATTAAGGAAGATGCCATAAGAGACAGAAAGCTTAAAAAGATCAAAACATGGAGCAAGTAGCGTGGGTAAAATAGATAAGTTACAGAAGGAAGGATGGATAATAAATGAAGGCTGAAGAGGCTGTAAAGGATTAAAACAATTATTTATAGAAAACGATAAGGATAAGAGAAAAGAAATAGGATAAAGAAACAGAGAAAGCTGTATACCGTTGAAATCTCAATGCATACAAAAGAATTTGCATAATGTTTTTTTCTTTGCTAATACAAAAATGATATTAAACTCGGTTAAAGCGAAAACTTTTGAAATCTCAATGCATACAAAAGAATTTGCAGAATGTTTTTTTATTTTGCTACTACAAAAGTGGTATTAAAATTGGTTGAGTTTTAAAGTTGTTTCACTCGCTAAACTTATTTTAAATTTAAATTATTTTTTTTATAAAATTTACTTATTTTTTATTATACTTAAATTAAAACCTATATTCGATTACTAAATAATATCATAAAAAAATAAAATCTGTTTAACAAATAATTTAAATAATACAAATAATTAAAAAATAAAATATTAATTAATAGCAAAAAAATGATCATGTTATTGTTTTCTTCATGTTATAATACAAACCTATATATATAATACAAAAAATTATACACATAAATAATAATACATAATAACAGAAAAAATATGAATAATAAGTGCGTAGGATTAATAGAAATACTTACAAGAGTAAATGAAGTGAAAAAATGAAGAAAATAAAGAAAAAAATTGTGTTTTGTAAGTGAGAAATAAGTATAAATTTTTTGAGTATTTTTTCAAAAAAATAGGGGATCTAAAAGATTAGTTAGAGAGGAAGAAAATCCACTAACCGGCACTGAAATTGGTGGTCGTAAGTTGCCGAAAAATGAGAGAGTGGAGGAGGTTTTGGGGTTTTTGAGAGTTATGTAACGCTTGAAATAGTTTCTATCTGTGAAAGAAAGTAGAATTTTTTTTATCCACATATGTAGTGTCGTTTTTACGTGTCAACCGATGCTATCCACAGTGAACGTAGTGTCGGTTTCAGGTGTCAACTGATGCTATCCACAATAAACGTAGTGTCGGTTTTAAGTATCAACCGATGCTCTCCATAGTGGACGTAGTGTCGGTTTCAGGTGTCAACCGATGCTATACTATGTGGATAGTGTCGGTTCTACACCGAACCGACTTTAAATTCATTATAAGTTGATTTTTTTCAAAAACCAAAATATCGATTTTACCTATCAACTTAAATACTTATATTAGTGTTTGAAAATTGGTTGAGAATTAAATTATTCATCTTATCCCCGTGATGCTATGATTCAAGATCAATGCTTGCATGTATCTTTTATTAATGAAAGGGGATTGATAATCCATCTGACCAATAGGGGACATGGGTTAGGATAGCACGCTGTCAGATTAAAGGAATGTGGATGTTAAACCTACATAGTTTATTGAGTACTGGGAAGGCAGTTTAAAGAAGTTAATTTAGATTAGTGTTTGTGAAATTGGATATAAGTCTCAGGGAAGACGAAAGGGATCAATAGGGATATTGCATGAACAGGAATATCACTATATTAGCTAGGGTCACTCTGTTGACCATAGAATTTGAAAACACATGCCCTTTTCTTTATTGAACATATGTTTCTTTATTTTAGCTTATGCGTCCATTCAGTTATATTTGTCTTGATGATCATGGTCTTGGTGCTTTGAAATTATACTACTGTATCCTTCTTGTGTTTATTTATATATCTGTATAATTCAATAAACTTGTAGTTTAATGACATGTAAACTAATTATATAGACTCAACTATATGTGTGTCTCTTTAAAAAATTGATAAATAATACAACTAAACTTAAAACAATAAAAATAACAACATTATCTTTAACTGAGAAGTATATTAATTAATGTTAATGATATTATTTTTATTTTTGTTAAATAGTTTTGTGGTTTACCAAAAAATATTAAATTAAAATAATAAAATTAAGTACATAAAAGTATAATAAATTTTTTTCACTGAATAAGTAACAAACTGTCAAATAAAATCTCATATCATTTATTTTTATCATGTTACATCTTTTACTTTTCTTTTATTCTTAGTTCTTTTTTTATTAGTTGTTATTATATTTTTTAATAAGTAAAAAAAATCTCTAATATATATATATACATATATACATAATATAATTAAATAGTACATAACTTTATTGATTACATGTGATAATAGATTAATTTTATGGTACGAAACATTATATAAACTACTTTAGTAGCATTTTATTTTACTTACACTTTCTTTACAATTTTAATATATATTTTATGATAAGATTATGATATTCATAAATGATTTTTACAATTTTTATTTAATTATAAAAACTTTTTACATAATCGAATATTTTTTTTAAATAATATATAAATTTACCTGATAATAACCTTTTAACTACGTCAATGTTAACAACTATATCAACAGATTGCTAAATCTTTTTATAAGAAATTAAATTTTACTAAAAAGAGCAAAGATATTATGTTATCTGAACTTTTGATAAATTCACAAAAATTATAAACTAATAAAATTAATTTTTTTAATAAACACTCAAAACTATCAAATTATTTATTTTAAAACTCATTTATAAATCAGTAATTAGTACATATACGTTGAAAATTAAGCAACGAACACTAGACGTACGTAGTAGATGTAGATGAGAGGGGCCTAGCTTCGTCCTAAATAAGCTTACTAACGTTAGTTTTGTTGTTTTTCTTTTTCTTTTTGGATGAATAAAACAATGGATGTATTGAAAAGTAACTATTGTTTTTTTTAATTTAATAAATATATAATAATTATTATTATATTATTTTTAAAAAATATTTTATTTTATAAAATAAAAATAATTCTTTAAATATAAATTTTTAAATGATTTATGAAATGATTTATAGAAACACTCTTCAAATAAGTTGTTTATTAATTTGTTATATTAATTTGTTATTTTAGTAACGAATAAATATTTTATTAACAATAGAATTAAAATATAATATAGACATTTGTCACGATATTAATAATAATTGCAAATTTTATTAATAAATAAATCAAATATAACATAACAATACATGAACTTATTTAATTAATATTTTTATTATCTAAGAAGTTAATTATGCATGAATGATAGAAATTACTTGATTGAATTTAATAAGTATATTTTCTTTAAAATAATTTATATTAATATAATGTTCTTTTTTAATTGATATAAGATATAGTATGATCTAGTCATAAAAATTATTAATCTAACAAAAATATAATATATTTATAAATAAATTAATCGAACACTCATTAAATGAATAATTATAAACTATATCAATTGTCATAATTAATGTAATCAAAACAATTACATTATACAAAAAAAAATGATTCATAAAAAATATTTGAATTATATGAATAGTCATCCTTAATGTAATAAAAATTTATATTATATAAAATAATTATTCATAAAAAATATTTATTACATAGACATTTTAGTATTTATTGGTGTAAAAAACTAATAAAATATAAAAAAGAAGTAGTAAAAATTATAGTTTATTATATGAATATTTTTAGTATTTATGTGTAAAAAAACTAAAAAAGAAAAAAAAATTATAACTAAATTGATCGAACACTTATCAAATAGATAATTATAAACTATATGAATTATTACTCTTAACGTAATAACAAAAATTGCATTATATAAAATAGTCATTTATAAAAAATATTTATTATATAAATATTTTAATATTTATTTATGTAATTATTAAAAAATAAAAAATTATATTTATTATATAAATATTTTTTGATATTTATGTGTGTATTATCGTCGATCAAATCTTTTTTGTTCAAATAAAAAGAAAAAATAATAAAAATTATTTATTTTATGAATATTTTTAATATTTATATGTATAAAAAAAGGAATTTGATCGTGTATCACAGATTGTGCTTAAACGGTTCTAATACTTAATATAAAAGAAAATGGATTTGTTTTTAATCATGGGACAATGAATTTGGTCTGTAAATATAAAGTTAAGAGTTTGAATAACAGAGTTCGAATTGTGTAATATTACTTCTAAATTATTTGTTTATCATTCATCAAAATTTTATAAATATTAATCTACGTATTATAAATTTAATTGATTCTTACCGATTAATATTGGAACAATTATTTTACCAACTAATATCACAAAATTTATATCTAATTAATAAATACTTACACCATAAATTAATATATATAATACTTCTTTGATATAATTAATTAATATTAGCAAATGATCTCATAATTATTTTTTAATTTGATATTTAATTTGATATTAATATATTATTTAATAAATATAACTATAAATAACATTGTTAGGTAACAAAATAAGAACCAAGCCTCCACTACGACAAAAATAGGTATTAAAGTCGGTTCGTTGAACCAACTTTACGACTTTACGCGTAGATTTTATGATTTTTTTAATTTTTATTCTCATTTTTTTAATTCAATATTCAAAATATATAGCATAAAAAAACTAAAATATAAATAATAATACAAATAATTAAAAATTTGAATATAATTAATTACTTGATAATTAAATTTATTACAAAAATAAATAATATATATACAATACATATAGTTAACTTAAATTACAAAAACAAATAATCTATATACAATACATATAGTTTTATGTATTGTATATACATTATTTGTTTTAACTTAAATTACAAATAAAATAATGTCGTTAAAGTGTAATTAGATTGTGCGAGAAAACTTGTTTGGTTTAGAATCACCAGTATTATGACAAAGAAAGTAGACAAAAAACAGCTGATTCATATAACAATTCATATTCTCCTACATACATGAGCACATAAACATCCATTAAACAAGCAGTCTAAACTTCAAAAACATATGAATTGAGAAATTAAATCATTATAAATATTACCATTAAAAAGAGATTACAACAGTGACATCCGAGTGATATAACCCTTCGACGAACTCATATCAGCACTTTATTAATCATTTATCATATCGACGAAGATTGCGCGAATCAGATGAAAATTGAGGAGATAAATTATCTACTATTTTTCAATTTGGAGAATCACAAGGATGACGTAACACCCTATCATCAGATCGATGATCTGAATGCCAAGTCAACATCTTTGATGTATCTTTACTATTGAACAACTATTGAAAGCGAGGAATCGAAGGAAAGTACCAAAGAACCTTTGCAAGCACGCCTTTCTTATGTGTTGTCTCATTTGTACCATGCTTCCATCTCGATTCTTTATACATAGGACAATCATCTAATGTCTCATATTCTTTTCTATAAAGAATGCAATCATTTGGACAAGCGTGAATCTTATGATATTCCATGCCAAATCGACTAAGAGATTTCTTCACTTCATACATTGAAGATGACAATTCAATACCCTCAGGAAATATATCGACTAGTATTTAGTAATTCTGTGAATCCCTTGTTAGAAAAACCATGTTTTGCCTTCACATTGTACAAATGAACCAATCCCAACATTTTAGTGTATTTTTTGCATTTTAGATACAACAGTTTTTCGGCATCTTCTATAAGTTTTTTAAAGGTTTCGGGATCATCCTCACATAATTCATCTTCAAAACCATGAAACATATTTTCTATCTGTACATTATGATAAGATGTATGTAATCCGCTCACATTCTTATTTATCTTTTCCCCATGAGTATTATCAATATTTTCTCCATGATAATACCAACATTTATAGCTCAAAAGAATACCATTACGGATAAGGTGATACTTAACCTCGTCAAATTCATAAAATCGCTCATTTTTACATTTAACACATGAGTATCAAATCATACTAGTTCCAGTATTACTATTTCTACAAGCAAATTCCATGAAACTTTCAACTCCAGCTATATAGTCTTACTCAATTCTACACTTTGACATCCAAGATTTGTCCATTTTCTATTAATGACATTAATTAAACATATTAATTAATTATGTATCGAATGAATATATTTCAAGTATTATTATATATAAATAATTTTGGGAAGAATAATAGGGTTAGAGTTGGGAATCAATCTGTACCTAAAGAAGGAATGAAAATATAAAGTTACAAACAATCTCATTTCTATACAAATTAAAAAATAAGCAACATGTCAGCATTAATATATAAAAACCAATCACTTTGGTTGATTCTAATTTCTAAACATGTTACTATATCATAATTAAAAAGTAATATTAATTATACGTATATAACATTCTATAGAAGTAGGGGCTACTATAGTAACATTTTTAACATTTTAACACATAAGTAGCATATATAAATAAAAATAATAATACTACTTAGTTTTAGTTATTATTTTATTTTTATTAAAATATATTTATATATATATTATTTAAATTATTGAGTTTATAAATATATATTTATAATTTTTTTAAGAGTCAAGAAATAGCACGTATAACTCTGATACCAATATAATTTCTTAAAAATTTAAAAAAACATATTACTTTTCCTCTATTCATTACTTAATAAAATATAATTATTTATATATAAATAAATTTATCCATGCATAGTAAATATATATAATCTCTCAAATCCACGACATTTCAGATATTATTTCCACAGAAAATAAGTCAAATATAATAACAAGCAAAATCAAAAATATACCTAAATCAAAAATTTATTCAAAAAATAAAACAAACTAAATAATAAGCTACAAAATTAATAGAAATACTTACAAGAATATTATAAAATGAATAAATGGAGGAAATAAGAAGAAAATTGTGTTTTGTAAGTGAGAATAAGTGAAAAAATGGGTATAAATTTTTTGAGTATTTTGTTCAAAAAAATAGTAGATATAAAAGATAATGAGAAAATGAATATAACTCACAAAACGACGTTGTAAATAGTGGTTGGAGGTGGCCGGAAATTGAGAAAAAAGGTGAATGTGAGCTCGATTTTAGGAGAAAATAGAGAAAAGAAATGAAGATTTTTGGGTTTCTGCATAGAAAAAATGAGCCGAACAGATATATTACGTGGATAGCATATACGTACTATAGAAGAAGAAAAAATAATAAATTTATAATAATATTTAATTAAAACATATACACAAAATAAAATAAAGATATATTGTACGTACATATATAAATTTAAATATACAAACAAATAAACAAAACTATATAATTTTAAAAACTAATTGTCTAAAAAAAAATATATTATTTATATATATTTATATCTAACTTAAATTCTAAAGAGTCAAATAAAATAATAATTAATGACCTAAAAAAATTTCAATTATATTTACTTTATCCATTTTTTAATTTAAAATAATAGGACGTAGCGTCGATTGACGTGACGAATCGACGCTAGTCACATGAGTAGCATCGGTTCTCCACGTCAACCGATGCTACGTCCAACGTGGATAGTATCGATTCTCTATGTCAACCGATGCTACGTCCAACGTAGATAGCGTCGGTTCTATACCGAACTAACTTTAAATTCATTATAAGTCGTTTTTTTTTTCTTCCAAAAATCGACTTTACACAACGACTTAAATATCTTTTTTTTGTAGTAGGTTTGATTAATTAGTGGTTTTTAGTTTTTAAATAATAATCACTTATTTTAGATATTGAGAGTAAGGATTAAAAATTAAATTTTAGATATTTAATATTGAGATTTTTCTTTTTATTAAAGATTTTTTTTGTCATAAATTGTTATGGTGACAACTGTCAGACAAAATATTATTAGACACAAATAATAAATTTTATTTTAGGCATCCACTTATTGTTAGTAACAAGATGAGATATTTAAAGTTATTCTTAATAAAATGCTAACACAATCTTACCGACAACAAGCAAAGATATATTAATTAAAGGGTGAAAAAAAAGTCAAAATTTTAATTTTAATTTTTAAATTATAAAAAAGATTTATTCATTTTACCAATGAAAAAGATAGTAAATAATAAATTTGATATTTTTTAATATTATTTTATTATTAAATTTTTTTATCAAAGATTCTTAAGTAGCTATTTTTCATAAGAAAAATGATTAAATAAATTTTTTTTGTAATAAAAAAAAATTAAATAACATACTTTATAATCTAGAAGATTAAATACTAAATTTTACAAAAATAAAAGTAGTGCACATTACTTTTCATTAATTTGAATGATACACATGAGAGTTGAATCTTAATATTATATATGTTATTTATTATCTTTATGGTATATTCTATATCAATCAGATTGATTTCTCTTTAATTTTTGTTAAATATTTGTTTTTTTAAAAAAATTACATTATTTTTTTATATTTTAAAAATAATAAATAATTTATTAGATGATTCTAAATAGGTTTCATGATTCTAAGTAGGTTTCATCGTGGTTAGATTACATTTAAAACATATAAATATATTAAAAAATATTTATTATAATATAATATCATAATTAATTTAATATCTAATTATAAAAACAAAATAAATTTTATTATTTTAATTAATAATTATCTAATATTATAATAGAATTTATGAAATAAAGATGATACAGGCGTTCGAAAGTTTTCTTTTACACAGAATAAAATTAATTTAATATTTTCAACTAATTGACTGACGTTGTTGAGCAGGTCACTTCTAATAATTAAAATATACAGTTGTATAATAAAATTTATGATAATAGAATATATATATTTTGGCTACATATGATATAATAAAATTTATGATAATAGAATATATATTTCAAAGAAATGATCTAAAACAAAGTAATTAAATAGAAATATTTAATAGTAAAATTATTTTTAAAAATAAATAATAAAATTAACCATAATAAATATTATCCGAACGTTATGACCCAGTCCAAGGGGACAAAAATGGTAAGTACTTATTTCTGATTTACTCTCTTTCACCGAAATTAATGAAGAGTAACATGATCTACATGGATGGTGGAAGTAATTAAGCCCAAGCTTATGTCATCATCTGCTCACAATCTATCACGTAATTTGGTAGTGTGTAACAAGTTGAGATAAACAGTGCTCAATTAGTTTTATTGAGCAGAAAAATAAGTTTAATTCAGACATTGTTTTATTCATACTGTTTTCAAAATTAATTTTTCATTTTCATTTTCTTCACTCAATTTTTATTTTATATTTATTTTTATTGTTGTTATGCTAAGCTTGTATGTTTCATATATTATTTTATAATTAAAAATAATTAATAGATTGAAACATACTTAATGTTATTTTATATTATATAAATGGTGTTATACCAAATACAAATCCTAAATCTATGAGTGCTGACAATTAAGTACATGATCTAATAAGGAAAGATATCTATGCTTTTCATACAACAATAAGTTTTACTTTTAACTTAAATGGAAGGTTTCTAAGATATTGGTTAATCTAACTACCCATTGTTCTATATAGTACTTTTATCTATATTGCAGACCTACTAATGCAAGTAGCAAATAAATTACGTGAGGGTCATAAAGTTAAAAAAAAAGTTTGTAACCATTTTAAGAAGATTGGTTTTCATAAATGTGAAGCAAGGCAAACACAAAATTCATAGCAATTTGATTTCAGAGTACAAAGCAATTATGCAGATTGAAAATAAGAAGAGAACAAGAAAACATTCTTTCTTGCCATTCGGAAAACCAATTCCGACTGATGATGATGGTGTCCATTCATCAGATCAAGTCATAAAAGGATCAAAGCCTGGGTGGAAGGCCATGCCTTACATCTTAGGTAGGTCTTTCTTACTAGCATTACCGGTTTACATTATTTTGTCCAACATACAATTACATATTTTAGTTTCAATTTCATGAGAGAAAATCAATTATGGTCGTGTAGTTTTACGTAAAGAAACGCTTTAATCCCATAATTTTCAACTGGAACATCTTAGTCTTATAATTTTAAAAAATGTGTATTTTAGTTTCAAAAATGTTATACATATGTAGTTTTGAGCTTTTAGGATTAAAATACACATTTTTTCAAAATTATAGAAATAAAGCGCTCTAATTGAAAGTAATGGTACTAAAACACTCATTTTGTAAAAGTTACTAACCTCTCATGCCCCTTACCCCAGTTTCTTATACTTGTCGGTTGGGATAATATATGTTCCATCGGACACCAGATCTGGACTCTATATATATGATATGGTTGAATTACTTTACCAAGTAATTTTACTAGTGAAATTTTTCTTTATATGAAGGAATGGAAGCTATGGAGAGGTTAGGATCATATGGCATGACAGCAAACCTTATGGTGTATTTGGTGAGAGAGTTTCATATGCATCAAGTGGAAGCTTCAAACGTTATTAATATTTGGGATTTTGCCTGCAATTTCTTGCCCATCATTGGAGCAATCATTGCTGATGCTTATATTGGCAAATTTCTCACCATTGCTTTGGGTGCTTTCGCATCTCTTCTGGTATGTTCTTTTGCTTCACTTGCTATCCTTTTCTTTGAGACCATTTAAAATTGCTTCTCTATATGGCTCTTTCATTTTATGTTTTTTGTTCTCTTTAAGTGCTTTCAAATGAGTTAAAGTACGTACTTTGGATGATGTATGACAATCTTATAAAAAAGTGCTTTAAAAATTTTAAAGTACGGACATGTTTAGATGTGCTTCTCTTGAAAAATAGTTTGAAAGGGAAGTTGTTTAGAAAAGGTTCACTTAAAAGGTTTCAAGAGTCATTTAGGTATTTTATATAAAGATATTAGAAGTGCTTTTTGATGGCATTATGGTAACAATTTTAAGAAGGTAGCATATCACGTAAATTGTTTATAATTATTAATTATTCTCTCTAAGCATTAATATATAGTTCTTCTTTTCAAAATATTACATGTATAATTTCCAAACACTAAAAAGTATTTTGACTCATTTTGAAAGTTCTTTGAACATAGTGAAAAAAAAAAACAGTTATAATCGAACCCTAAATAATCTCTCAAAAATTCAAATTTTTAATATTTTCACGTCAAACACCTAAACACTTCTTTTAAAACAACCTTTAACTAAACTTCTTAATTTGAAACACTTCTAAAATATGCACATATATACAGATCCTTATATAACTGTACAAGAGTGTATCAGAAATTGATATTTAGACTCTTTCAATTGTTCACTCTGCTAATATCCTACTATATTTAGACTCTTTCAATTGCTCACTCTGCTAATCTCCTACTATATATATATATATGTACAGGGCATGGTGATTATAATCTTAACAGCCTCAGTGCCACAATTTCGACCACCACTATGTGCTACTGAACAAGAAGAATTGGCCCAGTGTATTAGTCCTACACAAATACAACAAGCAATCTTACTAATTGGCCTATTTTTAATGTCCATAGGAGCTGGTGGAATCAGACCTTGTAGTATTCCCTTTGGAGTTGATCAGTTTGACACAAATACTCCAGAAGGAAAAAGAGAATCCAACGGCTATTACAACTGGTACTACACCTTAGTCACATTGGTTATGTTGATTGATCAAACTCTTGTTGTTTATATTCAAGTCACTATCAGCTGGGCTCTGGGCTTTTCATTACCTGCTGTGCTCATGTTATGTGCAATTATCTTATTTTTTGTTGGAAGAAAATTTTATGTCTGTTTAAGCCCAGAGGGAAGCAATATTTCTGGCATTGTACAAGTTTTTCTTGCAGCTCTTCGAAAACGCAAGCTCAAACTTCCCACTGAAGTCGAGGCTCGAATAAGGTTCTTTGATCCTCCATTGGAGGAAAATCATGAAGTGTCAAAGCTATCATTGTCAGCAAACCTAAGGTCGTGCTATCACTATCCATTTGACACTATGAGTGTTGGAGTAAAAATGAAATCACATTTTTATGATATTAATATAGCATTTATAAGTTACATAAGTTTACACTTCCTTTGAAACTAACCATTAAGTTGTTCATAATGTTTATAGATTATACAAAATTTATATGATATCAAAGTTTTAATCATCGATGTGTCAAAAATAAGATAAAAAAAATTAAAATCACAATGTGTGGGTCTTAAATAAAGTCTCAAGTGATATTAGTGGTAAAAATGCAATTCCATAAAATATAATATTGTGATAAAATTTATAATAATTATAAGTCTTTTTACCCATTAATCTTTTGAAATTGAGCATCCAATCATAGGGCCTCTATAAAATTGACATGGGGGCTTTGTAAAATCGCTTTTAAACAAAAAAGAAGTCATAAGCCTTTTAGGGCTAATAGAATACATTTTGCGCTTCCTGACAGAAGCAAAAATAATGTGATTCTTTGTGAAAACACTTTCTTTTAAACTACTTTTATCGGTTGCACAAGCAAACAAACACTTGGCATTTTTGACATTCAATTTTATTGCTTATGCTCTAAATTATATGTTTTTGATTTTGTGTTAGGTTTCTAAACAAAGCTGCTCTAGTAGAGGACGCATCCAATGAAGTAAAATCAGATGGGACATGTGCAAATCCATGGAAGCTATGCAGCATACAACAAGTTGAAGAGGTAAAACACATAGTAAAATTAATTCCAATATGGGCATCTGGGATTATCTGCTTTGTTGCCACAGAACAACAAGCAACATTTACAGTGTCACAAGCCTTAAAAATGGACAGACACATAGGAGCAAACTTTCAAATTCCTGCTGGTTCAATGAATGTCATTTCATTGATCACAATAGCCATATGGCTCCCTGTCTATGATCGCCTTCTACAACCCGTGTTCCGGAAACTAACCAAAACAGAAGAAGGGATCACAATTTTGCAAAGAATAGGCATTGGATATATTTCCTCAGTTATTTGCATGGTTGTGGCTGGTTTTGTTGAGAGAAAGAGAAGGGCATTTGCTACTGATGGAGTTGAACCCCTCTCTGCCTTTTGGTTAGCTCCTCAACTAGTCTTTATAGGACTATGTCAAGTCCTTGTAATTGTTGGACATACTGAGTTATATAACAGAGAATTTCCTGAAAGAATGAGAAGTATAGGGACTTCTATGGTTCTACTAAATAATTCCGCAGGAAGCTACTTAAGCAGCCTAATTGTGAACATAGTACATCATGTGACAAGAAAAAATGGACAACCAGATTGGCTAACAAATGACATAAATTTTGGTAGATTGGATTATTTCTACTTTTTACTTGGTGGGATTGGTATGATAAATTTTGTCTATTTTGTGTTCTGTTCTAGAGGATATCGCTACAAATAAAGTAAAAAAATAGGAGGTGCTTCATAAAATCACATGAGTTTATTGTACCATTGGGAAAAGGTTTAAGTTTATTGTAACATGTAATGAGAATCTTCTATGAGTCATTTCATAGACTTTATGAATAAATTATATAATTTTGGAAATAGTGTAAATTTAAATAAAAAAATTGATGAGAAAAAAAGTGAAAAAATTTTCTCTCTTAAATTTTTTTATCCCACATTGTTTTTCTACATCTTTTAGGTGGTGTTGATATAGAGAAGGATTTATAATTGAGATTAGGATCCACTTTTGTCGAAGGTGAGAGTAGCTAAGCAATTGTGAGTCTACATCTTGGTGACGACGATACTGTAATTGTTTGCACAAATTTAGATAGAGTTGTAAAACGTCTTAAAAAACACGATTTAGTTTGTAACTCAATCCAAATAATATCAAGTTCATTAAAAAGAACACTTAATCCGCAACTCAACCCAAATAGTATCAAATTCATTAAAAAGAATGACTTAGTTCGCAACTCAATCCAAATAGTATCAAGTTCATTAAAGAGGGCGACTTAGTCCGCGACTCAACTCAAAACAACATCTAATTACATGTTATTGTTGTTTATAGTTTGATCTTATATTCTTAATCTGTTCTTTGTTCAACTTCAATTCTTTCGTATTTCTCAGGATGATCACTCTACCAATGTATATGCTTCTCTCCAACATACAGCAAACATTCTGTTTATTTTTTTGATCAATATAATACTGATGCTTTGTATTTGTAAAATCCAGAAGAAGGTTAATTTTAGTGCACTTAATTAGCAATTTGAAGTACCTTTTCTTTATAAAAGGGTATTAATAATCTCTTATCACATATGGATCACAAGGAATACCAGTTCATAGTTCAGACAAACAAATTTTAGCATGTAAACAAGCATAACTTTTTTTCCCCTTCCCTGCATTGTGTGAACAATAACATCCACAGAAGATAATCACAGCATATACTTTTTATTTTATTTGAATATAAGATTATATATGAAAATCTACTTAATTACAGTTGGGAGATAGAGAGGAAATAGTTTGGATAGTAAATTGGGGTTGATATCTTTTGATATACTTATTCTTGTTTTAGTATTATTTTTGACCCATATACTAATATTTTGATTAATGGTATATATAATATCTCTGATATATCAAGTTCGTTAAAATGAATATATTTCATATGTTTCACTCGAGAATAAGGGTAAAAAAACATCAAAACAAAGAGATAATTTAAAGGTAACAATAAAAATGTACAATTAATGCTGATGCTGATGCTTACGCCTGATCTGATATATACATTACTCAAAATCAGAGAGCTTTTATAGAATCAATGGTCCTCAGTCCTCACTGTTCAACCGACCACCTTACCTTGACAGACAATAATATTTCTATAAAGATCAGACGGCTGACAAGAGCTCCACTCAGAGTGAAATCAATGGTCCCAGCAGCACAACCAAATGAAGTTAGCAAGGCCAAGTTGGAACACGCAATTAGAATAATGGTTGGCGTTTTCAATTGTTTTTTTTTTCCTTTTTGTTTGAACTAGCATGTGCCAATCCACAACACGTTTCATGTACCTTCTCTCACATTTTCGTGACTCTATTATCTCTCTTTTTTTTATTAGTATTTCTCTTCTCTATTTATGTTTCTTATATAAATAAGTGTGCCATACCCGCCTTTAACTCAATAAGCTCCTCATTAGCTTGCTTTAGCTTACTTCATTATAAAAATTATGGGTTCCGAGAGTGAAAGCAAAAGATCAAAGCCTCAACAGCCACTTAGCTGCATCACAAACTGCTTTGGAGTCAACAAACCAAAGCCATCAGACAAAGCAGAGAAAGATTTGGAGGAAAAACATGGTAATTTTGTGTCAAATCAAGACACAATTACCAAAACCTCAAAACATGGTGGATGGAAAGCTATCATTTTTATCTTAGGTCTATCTCTTCTCTTATAATTTTTTTTTATTTCTTTCTTTCTTTCTTAATTAGTAGTCACTGCAATTTGAATTACTAGCTATTGCTGACGTGATACTCTCAATTCACGTGATTAAAAATATATCAAACGTAACGTAGTCTAGTAACAAATATGATAGAAAGGGCATGTCATGTATGTAGAGATATTTTTATAAAAATACTAACAAAAAAGTAGTGTTTGTTGTTGGCTTTATTACTGATGAGCAGGAAATGAAACATTCGAGAGATTGGCATCATTTGGGTTGTTGGCAAACTTTATGGTGTATTTGCTGAGAGTATTTCACATGGATCAAGTTTCAGCTTCAAACATTATTAACATTTGGAGTGGACTCACTAATTTCGGACCTTTACTTGGTGCTTTCATTTCTGATACTTATGTTGGTCGCTTCAAGACTATTGCTTTTGCATCCTTTGCTTCTCTTCTGGTATATATAATTTTATTATTTTGTTTTTTCCTTGATATATAATTTTCTCTGTATAAAATAAATTTATTAAATGTAATATAAACTATATATATACATCAAAATAATAATGAAGGAGGGTGGGTACAACTTATTAATGAAAAACAAATTTTATGGTTTTAAAAGAACATGAATTTGTGGTCTATATAATTTGTGTCTGAAAGATGTCTTTAAGAGCATTTGGGTCATGGTAAGTTCTCGTGGTTTATTTCTGACACTGACTTTTTTTTTCCGTTAATCTCAAAGAAATGGTGGGATGAAAATATAGGAATATGTTTGTCCGAAATCTAATGTATATTTTTAAGAAAAAAAGGGTATAAGAGTTAGTAAAATTCTAATAATTATTAGAGTTGTTTTTGTTATTATTAAAATAAAGTTTTTATTTTTAAAAATATTTAATAATATAAATTTTAAATTATTTTTATATTAATTTTTTTTTAATTTAAAAATATCAATTCTGTTATCACATAAACAGTACCTCAATACAACAAATAATTTATCGTGGGAATGAGGGATGGAACACAGTTAAGCCATTAATGATTTGAGTAATAATTGATAAATATAGAAGAAGAAAAAAAGAGCATTTATATTTCAATATTATCACTCTATTCCTTCCGGAAAAGACCCATACCCACACAGAGAGATGAAATAGATATTTAATATCCCTCCTTTGAATCACATCTAGGTACATCAACTTTTCCCACGTACTTGTAGCTGCTTACCATACAAATGGGCAAAAATGTATAAAAAAAAATTAAAATTTTTTGTTTGTTTGTGTGTGTGTGTGTTTTTTTTTTTTTTTTTTGGTATATGAAAGAATTTATTTTTTATCTATATATTATTTTTAATTTAATTACATGAAATAATTTAATAAATTTTATTTTTAATTCTTTCAACACAAAGCATATTTTTTTTTTATGACAGTAAAAATATGCATTATTTTGCAGTTGTATATGTTTGATTTATTTGTTTGCATTTTGTCTACTTTATGAGATCCTCTTAAGTGTCACTTTCAATCTTAATCAATATCACTAAAAACATAAAAAACCAATAAAAATACAAAACAAATATAGAAAAATCCATCATTAATTTATTATTTTGATCAAAATTATCTGCATGTTTACACAGGGAATGGCCACAATAACTTTAACAACATGGCTACCACAACTTCATCCACCACCATGTGCAAACCAAAATGATGAGCAACTATTTTCAGTTGATCATCACAATTGCAAAGGTCCAAACAATACTCAATTGGGTTTTCTTCTAATGGGTTTGTGCATTTTATCAGTAGGAAGTGCTGGAATTAGACCATGTAGTATCCCATTTGGTGTTGATCAATTTGATCCAACTACTGATGAAGGTAAAAAAGGAATTAATAGCTTCTTTAATTGGTACTACACTTCCTTTACTGTGATTCTAATCATAACTTCTACTGTTGTTGTTTACATACAAGATAGTGTTAGTTGGGTTTTGGGTTTTGCTATCCCAACTTCTCTGATGTTCTGTTCAATAGTCCTTTTCTTCATTGGCATGAACATGTATACTCATGTCAAGCCTGAGGGTAGTATATTTTCAAGTATTGCTCAAGTCTTTGTTGCTGCTTATAAGAAACGTAAGCTTAAGCTTCCAGCTGATTATGTTGTTAAAGCTATGTATTATGATCCTCCTTTGAACAAGACTAGTGTCGTATCAAAGCTACCTCATACCAATCAATACAGGTAAATTTTATGATATTAACTCGAACAAAATAAATTTATAACATTTTTTTGGTTTAAATAT
The DNA here is from genome assembly GCA_037013495.1 of Hippophae tibetana. Classification (NCBI taxonomy): domain Eukaryota; kingdom Viridiplantae; phylum Streptophyta; class Magnoliopsida; order Rosales; family Elaeagnaceae; genus Hippophae; species Hippophae tibetana. Next base: position 23,973,209 of record CM072805.1, on the reverse strand, counting down.
TTGTAATTAAAATTTTAGTTACTTGTCATGTAATGTTGATTACATAGTAGTGTAACCAAAAATCTAATGACTACATAGTAAATTTCGAATATTACAAACTTCATTTTAATTTATAGTGAACATAACTAATTAATGAGATTGGTTTGTTGGTCAGCGTCATGGATTATAAATTAAATTAGATTTCTGGACTTTTGGAAACTCTGTCTCTGCACTTAATCATACTATAATTTTTTTTAAATTTAAATATCATATTATTCTTTAACATTATAAATAATTTACTTAACAAAAAAATTTCTAGATTTTTATTGTAATTTAAACACGAACACAATTGCCACTTTTATTGAATAAGTGGTAAGAAAGACAAAAATAATCATGCACTAGTGTTAGTTTGTAGTGAGTCAAACAGTTTGACATTAAATGTGTGAAGAGTATAGAGAGATAAGAAGAAAGAATGATTTAATGTTGTATTGGTGTATCTTAGAATGTACATAGAGAACTCTATTTATAGAGTTGTAACAAGTGTAGTACAAGTGTGGTACAAGTGTAGTACAAGTGAAATAGTAAGTGTAGTACAAGTGAAATAGTACAAGTGTAGTACAAGTAAAATAGTGGAAGTGTAGTACAAGTGAAATAAATATAACTTAACATCCCCCCTCAAACTCAAGGAGGAAGAGAAACAATCAACTTGAGTTTGGAAACTAATTCTTGAAATCTGCCTGGTAGATGAGATTTGGTGAAGATGTCAGCTGTTTGATCTGTGGAGGATATTGATTTGAGACAAACAGTATCTTGAAGAACATGTTGACGAACAAAATGACAATCAATCTCGATATGTTTTGTTCGTTCATGAAATACATTATTGTGAGCAATCTGAATAGCACTCTGATTGTCACAATATAGGATAGTTGCAGTTGATTGGAGAACACCCATATCAGCAAGTAACCAACGGAGCCAAAGAAGTTCTTGAGTGGTGTCAGCAAGAGCACGATATTCAGCTTCAGTGCTGGATCGAGAAGTGAGGGATTGTTTCTTGCTTCGCCAAGATATGAGAGAGTTTCCAAGAAAGAAACAATATCCAGTAGTAGAGCGACGATCAGTTGGGTCACCTGCCCAATCAGCATCAGAGTAGGCGGAAAGAAGAAGATTAGATTTGTTGGAGAAGTGGAGACCGTAAAACATGGTGCCTTTGATATAGCGGAGAATGCGAAGAACCGCAGCATAATGGGTAGACCGTGGAGCAGACATGAATTGACTAACCAGATGAACAGCATAGGCAATGTCAGGACGAGTGACTGTGAGATAAACAAGACTGCCTACTAGTTGTCTGTATAATGTGGCATCTGAGAGAATAGTACCATCTAATGGAGTAAGTTTGACATTGGTTTCTAGAGGTGTTGATGCAGTTTTACAATCAGTAAGGCCAGCCCGATTAAGAATATCAGATGAGTACTTTGCTTGAGAGAGATAATATCCTTGAGAATCAGATGAGATTTCTAGGCCCAAGAAGTAGTGGAGACGACCAAGGTCTTTCATTTCAAATTGATGGCTCAGAAACTGCTTGAGATCAACAATTCCATTAGAGTCGTTTCCTGTTATGATCATATCATCTACATAAAGGAGTAAAAGTGTTACACCAGTGGGAGTCTTCCGAATAAAGAGACCGGAGTCATAAGAACTGGAAGTGAAACCAAAGTCAGTAAGTGTAGAGCTGAATTTGGAAAACCAAGCCCGAGGAGCTTGTTTGAGGCCATAGAGAGCACGACGAAGTCTGCATACTTGATGAGGTGAATGAGTGTATCCAGGAGGAGGTTTCATATAAACTTCCTCAGTTATGTCTCCATTGAGAAAAGCATTTTTGACATCCATTTGAAACATGTTCCAATTTCGAGCAGCAGCAACAGCAATGATACTTCGAACAGAAGTGAGGCGAGCTACAGGTGCAAAAGTTTCTTCATAGTCGATTCCATATTCCTGTGTAAAACCCTTTGCAACCAGACGAGCTTTATATCGTTCCACAGACCCATCTGAATGAGTTTTGATTTTGAAAATCCACTTACAACCAATCAAAGATTTATTAGATGGAAGATCAACAAGATCCCATGTATGTGCTTTTGTTAATGCCTGTAATTCATCTGTCATAGCTTGCTGCCAATGAGGGTTAGAAATAGCTTCTCTATAGTTTTGGGGTTCATGATGAGACAAAATAGTAGAGAAACATTGGTAATCACGAAGATGAAAAGGAAGACTACTTACACGAGTAGAACGACGAAGTGATGACTCTGGACAATCAGGTAGTTGGTCTTCAGAAGATGTAATGGTAGGATCAGCAGAAGGAGCAGACACATCAGGAGAAGCCGTAGTAGACGATGGTGAGGGTAATGGAGCAATGTCAGGAGGAAATAAATCAATAGTTGGGTCATTAAAAAATGAGAGTGAGTTAGGAGATGAGACATGAAATGAGGAAATAGAGTAAAACATTTTATGTTCCCAAAAGATGACATGACGAGAGATGCGCAATCGTTTAGAGATAGGGTCCCAACAACGATAGCCTTTGTGTTCTATTCCATACCCTAAGAAACAACAAAGGCGAGCACGAGGTTCTAATTTATTGCGTTCATGAGGGTGAAGAAGAACAAAACAGGCACAACCAAACACTTTGAGCAGTTCATAAGATGGAGAAGTACTATAGAGACGCTCATAAGGGGATTGATTGTGAATAATAGGCATAGGAACACGATTGATAGTATAAACAGCTGTAAGAGCTGCTTCACCCCAAAAGCGTTCAGGACAAGAACTAGAAATTAGGAGAGTGCGAACAGTATTAAGAATATGTCTGTGTTTTCGCTCAGCTCTTCCATTTTGTTGAGATGTGCCAGGACAAGAATATTGAGAAAGAGTCCCATTTTGACGAAGAAAATTTAAAAAATTTGTTTCTTTATATTCCATAGCATTATCAGCTCTAAGTATTTTGATATTTTGAGAAAATTGGGTTTTAACCATTTGGGCAAAATCATAATAAATTTTGGGTAATTCAGATCTATGTTTCATGAGAAAAATCCATGTGAATCTTGAATAATCATCAATAAAAATGACAAAGTAAACACATCCCCCCATAGTAGGATGTGGGGATGGACCCCAAACATCAGAATGAATTAAGTCAAAAGGGGAGAAAGAAGTAGAATCACTTTTATTAAAACATAAAGCAGGTTGTTTTCCCAATTGACAAGGCAAACAATTTACATTATCAGAAATAGAAACAGATCCTAATTTACCAGAAGATGCTAAGGGACGAAGACGTCCTATAGACGTATGGCCTAGACGAGCATGCCATAGGTTGATAGGAGTAGTAGAAGCAGCAATGGAAGTATGAGGAGACTTGGGTAGATGAAGGTCGATAAGTTCAAATAATCGTCCAACCTTACGGCCTATCCCAAGGATCTGTCCTGTCTGTGGATCCTGCACATGACAACCAGAAGAGGAAAAAGTAATAGTAAGACCAAGTTCACATAATTGACCAACAGAGATAAGATTTAGAGTAAGGTTGGGAATATGAAAGGTGTCAGAAAGTGATATAGAAGATGTGGAAACTTGTCCTACAGCATTAACATGCATATGTGAACCATTGGCAGTTTGAATTAAAGGTTTGGAGATGGAAGATTGTGTGGGAGAGAAGATGTGGGTATCATGAGTCATATGGTTACAACAAGCAGAATCAAAATACCATAAAGATTTACCTGATGTGAGAGACAAGGCAGTAGAAGGAGGATTACTAGATTGTGAGAGAACATGTTTAAGAAGACCTTCAAGTTCTTGAGTAGAGAAGGTAAATTTGTCATGATTATCCTCAGAAACAGCAGCAGTGATAGATGAGTTACTATTGTTACCTGAAGCATGTTGAGAGGGATTCCGAGAGGGATTCCGTGAGGAATGTTGAGAGGGATTCCGTGAGGAATGCTGAGAGGGATTCCGAAAGCAATCTCTGTTAAAGTGTCCTGGACCCTTCTTGTGACAATATATACATACCCGAATGGGACATGTAAGAAGCTCATGATTGGGGTTGTGACAGTAGGTGCAACCTTGATGTTTGAAGTCCTCTTTTGAACCTCCTTTAGGGCGATAAAAGGGGGTGGCAAGAACAGAATCTGTATGATGAACTTTGAAAACCCCCATCCGAGTTTCTTCAGAGCGAAGCTCGGTCACAGCAGTATCTAAGGATGGAAAAGGACTCCGATGGAGTAAGGAAGCCCGAACAGATTCAAATCGATCATGTAGAGCCATGAGAAAAATAACAAGACGCTGGTGATTACGGTAAGTTGCAAACATCTCAGCATCAATCTTGTTCGTCCAAGTTGGTTCAGAGAGAGCGAGTTGATCCCAAATAGTATGCATTTCAGAGAGAAATTGGTTAATGGTTTGATCAGCCCTTTGGCGTTTGGTATGAAGAGTTGTTAGAAGTTGATATTGGTTGGCCAAATCTGTTGTAGTGAAGCGAGTCTCAAGAAATTCCCAAACTTCTTTGGCAGTGTCAAAACGCCCAAATTCACCATGGATGGAGGGTAAGGTGGTGTTACGGAACCAGGTAATAATTTGATGGTGTTTACTCTCCCAGTCTTCAAGGCGGTCAGCAAATAAGAAGTTGTTTTCAGTGGTTTCTTGGATGGGTATAGAGATATCACCAGTTATGAAACGCCATAGCTTGCGTCCTTTCAAGAAACTTTTCATTGCTTGTGCCCAGGCTAGGTAGTTAGTATCATCAAGGGTGGTAGAGATTGGTTTTGGGACATCATTTCGGTCCATTTTAACGAAATAATGTAGGAAATGTAAAGCAAATTTATAGAAACAGTATAAAGGAGATATCCTTAAAAATAAAAAGAGGAGTTGAAAACAAGCCTGAAACTGGGTTGGAATGAGTCGAGTTGAGATGATCCGGGTTGGAGTGAGCCGAGTTGAGGTGAGCCGGGTTGGAGTGAGCCGAGTTGAGGTGAGCCGGGTTGGAGTGAGCTGAGTTGAGGTGAGCCGGGTTGGCTGTGATGAAGAGAGGCGAAATTTTGATAGAAATTTTAGAGATATATGAGAGGCTCTGATACCATGTGAAGAGTATAGAGAGATAAGAAGAAAGAATGATTTAATGTTGTATTGGTGTATCTTAGAATGTACATAGAGAACTCTATTTATAGAGTTGTAACAAGTGTAGTACAAGTGTGGTACAAGTGTAGTACAAGTGAAATAGTAAGTGTAGTACAAGTGAAATAGTACAAGTGTAGTACAAGTAAAATAGTGGAAGTGTAGTACAAGTGAAATAAATATAACTTAACAAAATGGTAGCAGTTGATATTCTGATTTGGAAAATTAATTATTAGTTTCTTATTCTCATTAATTAAAGTCAAACTGTTGTACAATTTGACTTGTAAATTTGAATGAATGACCGGGGCCTTTTTGTGTTTGTGAATATATATTGATCACAGTTATGTCTAAATTTTCCATATTGAAGTAAAATTTGGTGATGTTGCTGCTTCTATGTAGGTTCTTTGACAAGGCTGCTATTATAACAGACAACGATGTATTAAACAGTGATGGTTGTCCGACAAACAAGTGGAGACTATGTAGCATTCAAGAGGTTGAAGAGGTTAAATGCCTTGTAAGAATAACACCAGTATGGGCTTCAGGAGTCATAAGTCTGACTTCAATTACACAATCAGGAACATTTCTAGTATCACAAGCTCTCAATATGGATCGTCATCTCGGACCTAAATTTCAAATCCCAGCTGGTTCAATAAATGTTATTTCAATGATCACAATTGGATTTTGGCTTCCATTTTATGACAGATTTTTAGTACCATCACTTAGAAAAATCACTAAACACGAAGGTGGAATCACACTTCTTCAAAGAATTGGAATTGGGATTGTTTTTTCCATTATTGCAATGGTAGTAGCTGGATTTATAGAGAAAGAAAGAAGAGTTTCTGCTAATTTACACATCACTCAACTTCATCATCATCAAAAACCCATGTCAGTGTTTTGGTTAGCACCTCAATTGATTCTATTGGGTCTTTGTGAAGCTTTCAATATAATTGGACAGATTGAGTTTTTTAACAGACAGTTTCCTGAACATATGAGAAGTATTGCAAATTCACTTTTCTCTGTGTCTTTTGCTGGTGCAAGCTATTTTAGTAGCATTTTGATCACTATCGTTCATCGTGTAACTGGGACACGTCATAATCCTGATTGGTTAACAAGTGATATTAATGTTGGTAGAATTGATTATTTTTACTTCCTTATAGCTGGTATTGGAGTTATTAATTTGTTGTATTTTCTTTATGTTTCTGGTCGTTATCATTACAAGGGTAGTAGTGTACTAGAGGATGATTATAAGCACTATGAAGATGATATGGAGTTAACCACAATTAATTAGTACTACTTGACATTTACATAGTGTATTTATAATCATATATATTAGATATCAATAAAAATAAAACATATATATTTGTAAATAATTTTCTATATTTATGTTATCATATCATTAATTTATGTTATAAATATTATCATTAATACACGATAAATACGTGAATAAGGTTCTCGTATACAATTTTAACAAATTTATCCACCTATCCAAAGTCTATTATTGAGGCCAGGAAGTTGTAAACTTGTAGATTTTTAATATGTTGCTGACAACGTGTGTAATCAGATCTAAATGCTAGCTCTTTTGGCTTTTAACCAGCTTTTATGAGAATAAGACTGAGCAACTTTACAAATAATGTATCGATCTCACGTAAAATCATTATTTGATATCAAACTTTATGGCAACAATAATAATTCAACCATACATTAGCTAATTGTATGGTATAACAAATAGCTAGCTAGACGACTTCAAAGTAGTAAAATATACTACGACTCTAAAGGAATAAGAAAATTATTTAATATGAATCTTATACCACATATTCTTTAAGGGCCAAAATTAAATACTATTATTCAATATAACATACATTTTTTTTTTTTGGCATATACCACTTTTGTTTAAACACGATAATATTATAAAATATATACTATTATTTTTTTCAAAATAAGATAAATATCAAAAATAAAATTAATTTAGTCAAGTCCATAAATAACTTAAATAGCGTTGAATCATTGAGGATTGATCATTGGATGTTGGCAACTGGTATTCGATTCTTTTAAAACCCTTAAATATCTTATCTATTATCTTATCCTAGTCCATTCATTATAAAAAGAAATTGGGTATTTGGTTACAAATTTTTTTTATAAATTATTTTAAATTGTAACTAATTTAATAACAGATTTTATTTATTATAATCAATAAAAAATAAATATAAAGATATAGATGTAACCCCAATTTGTATATATATAATAACTACCTACTCCTTACCAATAAAAGATGAAGTATAATTCATCTTTCATATCTTTTTACTCGTTTCACATTTTCTAGAAGTGTAATGATATTTAATGTAGAAAACTAGAGCCAATTTCATCATATGATAAACTAGTAATCTTCATGCAATGAACATTATGAAGTTAATTAGCTAGTTTATCTTGTGTAAGTTAAGTTTTTAGAATGAATCATAATTGTGCAAACAAGTTTAACGAGGAAAAATAAAATAAAAACAAAAAATATATCTAAAAAGCTCCTTATGTTAGATCTATAAACAATTAAAGAAAAAACGTATTTTATATAAACTCTTGATAAATAAAATTTTAAATATAATATTTATAAAATTATATGCACACAAAAATTAATGTGTTTATTTAAATTTTTAATTTTTAATTTTTAATTTTTAATAAACTAAAAATACTTGATATTATTTTTTTCCTACGTAAATTCAAAATATGCAAGTAAACAGTTTCTTATGTTTTTTTTTAAATGCACTTCAATTCAAGAATTTTCAACCATACATCAGAAGTCCTCTATTTACTTACAAGTGCATATAAAGTCCACGTTCCATAGTTCTTACAAAGTGCATGCAAGTTAAATTTAGATGACATCATCACAAAAATTTGTTGAACAATCACATGGGATCAAATCCTGAGATGGATTGAGGCATAAATTTATCTTTTTCGATCCCAAACAATAAATAATATTAAAATACACATATGTCATAAAAGTTAACATTTTTATTTTCGAAAAAGTGTCAGTTTAATTATATAAATATTATAAATTATATATTTTAGTTAGGTAATTCTTAAATTAGGTTAATTAAATCTTATATTTTAACAAAAATAATTAAATTAATCAAACCAATATAATATCATAGAATTTAGATTTTGTTAACCATAATCCTTATTAACAAATGAAAATTTAATAATTTTAAGTTATAATAAATATAACAAAAAAAAATTAAAATCTCTTTTCATAAGATAAAAAGAAAAAACTTTGATTTAAAAAATATATAATTTTAAAATATTATATGTTAAGTCTCACATTGATCAAAAGAAAGACATTGATTATAGATCTGGACAATACTTTAACTCATAAGTTGACTTTTGAGTTCTGAGTTAAGAGTTAGACTTGAGTTTTTAAGTTGGTATCAAAACTGATTCCTTGGCCCCCCATTAACTCTCGTGCTGTAAATACAGACTCTAGCCGATGTGGAGAGAGGATGTTACGTCCCATATCAGTCAGGAACACTTCTTCTATTGCACATATAAACTTGTACAATCATTCACCTTATAATTTAAGTTTTGAGGTGAAGTTAGGCTCAAGTCTAACATGGTATCAAAGTTAAACTCTTGTGTCGTAAATTCAGACTCTAAATGAGGATGTTAAGTCTCACATTGACCAAGAGTAAAATAACAACATTATTTATAAATTTTGGCAACCCTCTAACTCACAGTTTATAAATTTATTAGACACAAAAATAAATAAAATACATTCAATATATATAATAAACAAGATTAATCACGTGTATTTTTTTATATTATTTAAATAATAACGAAGAAAAAATTTAATTGTACCATCACTTCTCATTTTTTAGTGCATAAAAGATTACTCTTTCATTATTACATTAACAATGTTTTTTTTTTCTTTCTTTTGCAAACTTTTCAGCAATAATGTGTGATCGAGAGAGTCGGGAATATTCGTAGAAAAAATCACCAAGTATTGAGTTTGTAAGTGGAAACAATTTTGAGTCAGTGACGGAAAGTACGTATGATGACAAAAAGTAGCCTCTGCCAATATATATAGTTGATTTAATTTTTTTAATTTAATAATTATTTATTAAATTTAAATTTTAAATAAATTAAATATATTTTTCTACTATAAATTTTATAATTATTATAAAAATATCATCAAATTTTTTTATTACTTATCTATTATTATATTTTGTAAAATATTACAAAAAATACGACTTACTAGAGAGGAGTTAACTTTGCGATCAATTAACAAAATAACAGTAAGTTATATGTATCTAGATAATATTTTTATTATAAAATAGTATTAATATTTACTAAGTTTAATATTATAAAAATAAAAAATAAAAATTTAATAATATTTTTATAATATTTTTAAAATTTAATAATATGTAAATAATAAATCAAAATTCGATAATATTTTTGTAATAATCTCTAAAGTTCGATAATAAAAAAATTATTTATTCTTTTAAAATATGATAACATCTACCTTATTGATTTAGATTATCTTATAATTAAAATAATTTGTTATATATATTTTTACTTTTTTTTGTATTATTTTTCAAATGATACTTGTAAAATTTATTTTATTTTAAATTCTTTTAATATTTTTAAGGAAAGTTAATATATATAAGTAAAATTTATATAGGTGTAAATAAAAATGAGAATATTTTATAATGTTGTTAATATTATTATAAAATTGATTGATACATATTTATATTAATAATAAATAAAGGATATTATATAATCTAATACAACAGTGTCATTATTTCAAATAAAAGTACAACCCCTCTCCAACAACAACAAAAAAAAACTACCGAGACGTTTTTTTTTCTTGAAAATATTTATTGCATCACAAAAGGGAAAAGAGTCGATGGGATTGCAAACCACATAAATAAGCAAAGATAAATAAAATAAAACAAACACAGCCTACCATCCCGTACTAATAAGGCATTGTTCTTATGCCTATGTCTTTATAAAAGTAAAGTAAATAAAAAAGAATAATTTTTTTTTTATTTATAAAAAAGAATAATTTTTTTTTATTTATAAAAAAGTATATTAGATATCGGTCGTATACTAAATCATTTATATTAATGAATAATATCATCTAATTTTTTATTTTTTAAAAAGTGATTAATTAAAAATAAATTATATTATTTTAATATATTTATATTAAAATATTTTTTTTATTAAGTGATTAAAATATAAATATTTGATAATAATAATGTGATAATTATTATAAAAAAAACATTTGTTGTGATATTTTATGATCTTCACTGTTTTATTATTTTTGTTTTAAAAAATTAAAATATTTCTTGTTAGGATATTATTATTATTATTTTAAATATTTTTATAATTAATTTAACATTTATGTTCATGGAAGACTCGTATTTTAATCAATTAATAAAAAAATTACATTTTAAGAAAAATTAATAAAAAATATATTTTATTTTTAATTAATTATTTTTTCCATAATAATAAAAGTAAATATCAAAAAAATTAATATAATAAATCAAACAATACCAACGAAGAGGCTTATTCTTTATATATTATTATAATACTTCGATTTTTATTCTACTGTTCTTATAAATCACTCCAAAAACTCACGTATCTTGTCAATTTTGTCCCATATTAATTAACATGTAATGATAACACAAACCAAAATATCACCGGAGAATTTGACTCTTGTTTGAACACCGCTAGTTGTAAGTGGTAGCTAGTTAGTGACCACGTACGCGTATTACGAAAGAAGCAGTTCCACAAAGAGGAAAAGCACTAAATGTGGTAGGTCATGAGCAACTTGTCCTTTTAGTTATACCTCCCCCGATCTCTATCTGCTGCTACTCTGAAGTAGAACGATCCAATTTTTGTGATAAAAGAACGATTGTACGCGCGTCATCATTTCCATGCATAAGTTTTGAATGTTAAATTTTGTAGGGGTTGGTATATCTTATTTTTAGAAAATATATATAATATTACTACAATTTTTTTTAAGAATATATTTGAAAAATTATATAATTTAATTTAATACAATTATAAAAATATAAATTTTATTTAATTTTATCCATATAAAAATAAATTTTTATTTTTAAAGAATTAATAAAATTACTATTTTATTATTATAAATTCTCTAGTATATTTAATCTCATATTTTTTTAAAAAGATAATTAATGTACTTCTTATTAAAATAAATTATTAACTATATATCTTGTATAATTTTGATAATATATTTATAAAAATTTCAAATATCATATAAATATTTTACCTAAATTTTATAATAACTTAATATCAGTAGTTTATCACATAATTATTTTATTATTTAAATTTTAAAATCTTATATTTTTAAATCAAACAATATTTTTATATAATTTAAAATAAAAACATTAATTTTATCAATATGCTATTAACCAAATCAAAAAATATTTTATATCCAATTAAATACTAATAATTCACGAGTAAATAATCTAATCAATCTATTTAAATAAAAAAATATGATCTATCTATTGAATTTGGATCAGATTAGATAAATAAATTTTATAATCGAATAAAATTCAAATTGAAAATTATATAATCAATTTAAATTTAAAGTAACAGATTTTATAATACACCGTATTCAATTCGTACCCAATTATTATTAAGTTATAAGTAAATACATATTTTATTTTATAATATATTATATTTAAATATAATGTATAATAAAATTATTTTAGATTATTATTTTAACTTAAAAATAAATATAAAAATTTAATAATTATATAGATATAATTCTTATTGTTTTGATTTTTTAGTTATTATTATAAATAATAATATTTATTATAAAAATATTAATTTAAAATTTAAATTTAAATTTATTAAATCTTATTTTATATATGAAAATAATTTATAAATAAATTTTAGTATCGATATTACTTTATTCCATCTAAAAAAACCTATATGTTTAAATTAAAATTAATTATATCATATTAAAATTAAAAATATTTAAATTTATGTAAATCAAACTAAATTTAAATTAACTAAAAACAATTAATTTTAATATACTACTCACCCCTAATTAACTTAATATATATAATCACAATTATATAAATTTTGAGTAAAATCCAATTTCCAGGAGATCATCAAATAGTTTTTTGCAAACAGAAATTGATGGATATCAAGGACACGCATGGGTCTGCTTGGCATGACAAGACAAGTCAAAACAGAGAGTGATGCTTATCTTCAGTAAAAGTAAATAAATAAATAAGAATGGCTATATATTTAAGAGAGAAGATAAAGGACATGCGATAATATTATTATATGAAATTGATTAATTTTTGAATAAATTAATTTAATTTTTTAATTTATAAAAAAAAAATTATAATGTTTAGTATACATTTTAATTTTAAATAATTATATAATTAAATTATTTATTTTTAATAATTATTAAATTAAACATACTCATTTTTATAATAAAATAATTTATGATATCTAATTCAAGAATAATAAAACTAAATTAATTAAATACATATAAAAATAATATTATTAATACTCTCACCCGGAGGACTTATTGTTTACATGCTTCCTTTTCTTTATACCGATTATGTTGTAATTAAATATGTTTTATGCTTAATAGAGTTATAAAAATATTTAAAATATTTAAATAGTTATAAAAAATTTTATTATGTATAGTAATATAAAAATATTTAATTAATAATTAATATAATATATATTTTATAGGTAAGATAAATGATATTAGGTTGAATAAATTAATTATATTTTATGTTTATTATATCGTGAGTAGTAAATTATACAAATTTTTAAAACATTTAAATAATTATAATTATGTTAAAAAAATTTAAAAATAAGTAAATTATAAAAAAAATTAAAATATATATAGAATTTACGTGATATTATTATATTAAAAATATAAATACAATTAATTAAATAATATTTACTTTTAATGCTTCGTTCCAATTAGTTAGAACTGCTAATACATTTATTTAGAGTTTTTTATTTGAGACGTCAAATTAGATTTGATTGGATTGGATGATAAAAATAAATTTGATAATTTTATCCAATTAAAATATTCCATCAAACTATATATTCTATTTGGGTAAGGGTGTTTTAGTGTATAACGTTATTTTTCTTTAATAATTGGATTTTCTTTATGTAATTAGATTTTTTTCCCTCGTCACTGTGTAAAGGCCTACTAATAGCAACAATTTCGGCTCTAGATATTTCCAAAAATAACGGTTATTATTTAAGGGTTTGGTCTATAAAAGTCAATTCATACACAATAGTTTAAAAATGAACATAAGAAGGATTTTTTTAAAAAAATAGTCAAAATCTTACCTTAAATTCGAATGAAAAAAATTTAATCAATTTTATTTAAAAATTCTATTTTACAAAACATAATTATTATAAACATAAAAAAATATTAACATCTTATAAATTTATAATTAATTTTAAATACATAAATCTTTTTTATCATATTATATATTAAAAAAATTATTTTCAAAAAAAAAAATAATTTATTTTACAATACAATAAATATAAATTTATACATATATTGAAAATAATATGCTAAATATTTTGATAATTCATAAATAATATAATACATTATTATTATTATTAAATATAATTATAATTATATTTAATAAATAATTATAATATTAATTATAATTATGATATAAAAAATAATATTTATAAAAATAATTAAATTATTAAAAAAAATTGTAAAGCCTCTATATCCAATTTTTTATGAGATATAATACAAATATAGAATATTATATCACAAATTTTGTGAAAAAATATTATATAATATAATATGATTATAATTATTTTTATTATTAATATAATAAATTATATTGAATTAATTATATTTTAATACTTAAATATAATTATTGTTAATAGGTATTTGTTATCTTAGTAATAATTAAAATTATAATAATATTATAGATATTTGTTATAATGTAATATATTTTTTAATTTTTTTAATCTTAAATAATTTATTTTTTTAAAATGTTAATAGTTTTTCATAAAAATTATTGTAACTATTTAGTAAAGTTTTTGATAATTTAAAATTTTATAATTTATTATTATTATTATTATTATTATTTTAAATATTTTTTATAAAAATATATATTTTTTATTATATAAATATAAATTATTTTATTATTTTTTATTTATAATAAAAATAAATTATTATTTATTAAAAATTGATAAATAGATATATTATAAAAAATAATGTTCTCGAAATTAGTGAAAGAGAGAGAAGGAAAAGACAAAAAAATTTATGTTTTAAAAAAACGTGATTGATGGGTTGTTAATTAAAAAAATGAGAGAGAGAATGTGTGCGAGTTAGATGATCGTCAAATTGTTTATCAAGTTTCATTTTAACCATTTTTAAACTAAATCTTAATTAAACCTATTTCTAAACTATTGTATATTATTAGATTTTTATAGACAAAAACCCTATTATTTACTTAAACCTGAATTGGTTCACTATAGATTCGGGTCGTGAATGTGCCGTGAGTCAGGACCTCTTTTTATTTTTCGTCTTTTATTTCTGTCCCTCTTTAATTTTTTTTATAAGAATATATCAATTATATTTAATAAAAATATAAATTTTTAAATAACTAGAAAACAAAAATCTAAATGTTATTTTAAATATTATTATTATTTTTATTACAAAAAATATAGAAAAAAACCATAATAAATATTTATAATGAAAATAAAATAAAATTTTAAATCAATAAATAATAAAATGAATAATATTTAAATGAAAAAGATAAAATTAAAAATATATATATAATAATAAATATATGATTATTTTATATTAAATAACGCGGATAGAAGTTTTTACAAATTATTATAAAATAATAAAAATAATTACAATATTTTATATTTTTAAAAATTAAATATATAATTTAAATATTTTTTTATAAAAAAATTATTGATATTTCAAAGAATAATAACATAACTTAAAATTGAAATATAAAATATATAATATATTAGTTATGATTAATTTAAATTTAAATTTAATTAAATTTATAAAAAAAATATTAAAAATATAAATAAATTTATATATTTATTGAATAGAATATATAATTTTAAAGAACAAGATGAGAATACAATACTTTATTTTTATCATGTCTCACATTATAAAATATATGTTCATATTTTTTATTTCTCGTTTTATATTTTATTGTGTCTTCCATCAAATAATCTTGTATTTCAATAAAAATTTACAATCCTATTATAGACTTTGAATTTCCCATATCTAAATATGAATTTTAATTAAACACTTTTTTTTAAATAAGAATTATATACTCACTTACAATTTTGAGGTAATTGTTATACAAATTGTTAAAAATGTATGAATTTTCATATATTTTTAACTTACTACTCATCAAATAGGATTTATACATTTTCTAGTTAGAATTTCATTTATATATATATTATATAAAAAAATTATCATAAAAGTTCTTTTGTTTAAGTTTTAATAGTTATTTAATCAATTTATTTAAAAAAATATATTTTTAAATCTTTTTATTTGTAAAAAAAATACAAGATAGTGAATTTTTTAAATTTTAATCTAATTTTTCATCAAATATATTGGAATATCACATGTAATACATATATGTAATGAAATAATTTTTAATTAAAATATTATTTAAACTTTTTTTTTATTAAATTTAAATTAAATTTTTTTGTCTAATGTGTGATTCTGCGTATTACACGATGAAAATTTTATTTAAATTTTATTGAATTTTTTTTAATTTTGAAAAAAAAATTGAGTAATTTTTAATTAAATATTAATTTTTAGAAAGTTATTTTATTTGGCACATTTTAATAAGCAAATAGACTTAAATAATAAATGAACTTAACAATACTTTTTTTATACATATACTCTAAACGACACATTTAATCTATATAAAGTGAATATCTAAACACTTCTCCTTATTATATATTCATTTTATAAGATTTATACATTTTTCAGTTATATTATAGTTTCTTATATCTTTTCTACTACGTGTTTCATATGTTTTTTTTTACTAATGGTTATCATTTTCACATATTTTTAAATAAATAAATAATAACAAATTTAAATTTAACTAACAATTTCAATCTTGTATGAAATTGATTGCTTTAATATCTTGTAAATTAATCTTAGTTGAGATTGTAATAATTGGAATTCATTTGACAATTTATACTATTTTTTCTATATAGATTCATATATTTATTAATAAATAAATAATAAAATTGAATACAATTAAGTACTTCAAATCCATTACTTTAATGTCTTATTGAGTTAGCCTTAAATAAAATTGTAATTATTGGTATCAATTTTAATATAAACTCTGAATATTATTTTAGTATATAAGTTAATCATGTTTTGTATATTTATATTAATTAAATAGTTTATTGTATAGTTATAAGGGATTATTAATTGTTACTATCAGACATAAGATTAGAGATAAGCAGGGAAACTAAAAGTCATTAAAAAATATTTCTTAATTATTGTTTGATTCTCTTTATGTAAAGATGCCAAATGCATCTTAATATAATTGTATTTAAATTATTAAATTTATAATAAGTTTTTAAGTATTAAAAATTTAAAATTTAAAATCTAATATGTTATAATTTTATTTTATAAGTAAATTTATTTATAATTTTTTACTCTATGCACATATCACCCTGGTTACAAGTAACATGTGAGGGGTAATAACATATTTATTAAAAAAATGATCCTTTTTCAAATATGTGGGGAAACTTTTTGAAATTGGGACATGGATGAAAACGTAATTTTAGTTGAAAAAGTCATTTTAAACTTGAAAGTGGAGCATAATTAAAAAAAATGTTTAATTTATGTTGATGAATCTATTTTTTTTCTCCTGCCCCATTTGAACTTTAAGGTGACGTTTGGTTCGTGAGATAGAATCATAATCAGAATAGAATGGAATGAAAAGGAAACAATTTTGTTTGGTTTGACCACTGAAATCAAGCTCAGAATCAGGATTATAGTGTTTGGTTTGCCACTGGAATGGAATGAAAAAAGCTATAAATGACCTTAATACCCCTACATGCTGTAAAGTTCAAATAATGTCATTTAATTATTATTTTTTCGTCAGACAAAATACATTATTGAAATCATTATTTTTCTAAATAATTATTATTTAATTAAAAATATATATATTATTAAAATTATTATTTTTCTAAATAGGGTTTAGGGTTTTGAGGTTTGGGATGTGAGATTTAGGGTTTAGGGATTTAGGATTTAGGGTTATATTTGTAGGTTAAGGTTTAAGGTTTAAGGTTAAAATTATTATTTTTCTAAAAATGGTTTAGGGTTTTAGAATTTTGGATTTGGGGTTTAGGGTTTTAGGATTTGGAATTTGGGGTTTAGGGTTTTGGGATTTATGTTTTAGGGTTTTGGGTTTTGAGATTTATGTTTTAAGGTTTAGGGTTTAGGGATTTGGGGATTTAGGGTTTAGGGTTTTAGGATTTGGAATTTGGGGTTTAGGGTTTAGGGTTTTGGGATTTATGTTTTAGGGTTTAGGGTTTTTGGATTTATGTTTTAAGGTTTAGGGTTTAGGGTTTAGGGTTTAGGGTTTTAGGATTTATGTTTTAGGGTTTTGGGATTTATGTTTTAAGGTTTAGGGTTTTAGAGATTTGGGGTTTTAGTATTTAGGGTTTTGGGTTTTGGGTTTTGAAATTTTGGATTTGAGAATTTGGGATTTGAATTTAAGGTTATTTTTTAAGTGAGGATAAAATTGGAAAAAAAAATGTTTAGATGAGAATGGAATTATGATTACCAAGGAGAGGAGAAAGAATTATGATTCCTTCTCTTTTAGTAATTTGATTTCATTCCGCCCTCCATTCCGTCCAACCAAACACACAAAATGGAAGTAATCAATTCTGATTCCATTCCATTCCCTCCAAGCAAACACGGGGTAAAGGAATAAAAATTAATTTATTTTAAAGAAAAAAAATCAAAATAATTAATTTTTGTATTACAAACATTTAAACTTTATAGCTTAAACATCTTAAAACAAGTTTGAAAACAAATTAAAAGGAAGATAATTCCTTTTAATATTATAGACTCGTGATTAGGGATGTGTCACCCTTTTAAGTTCTTACACGAAAAAACGAATATACTTATTATAACTCATCTTAATGTTTAATTATAATAACTAAAATAATAACTATTTAATAAAAATATATATTCAATTACAAGGATTCAACGGATAAACAACAAACTATCTTATAGTCATTTTAATAAACAATGTAACCAAAAAAATAAACAAATAACTGATTCTAGCTAATAGAAGAAAAATACAATAATTGAATACAAGTTTTAAACGAACTAAAAAAATGGACGAAAACAAACACAAAACAGTACCAAAAATAATAACCACTACACTGCTGATTATTGGAGGCTGAAGCTAAAATAGAACCAGAGGGGAGCGGCTAAAAAGGTATTGAGTAATGTAAACAACAACATTATTAATTCGTAATACTCATATTAATAACAATAACAACATTATTATTTAGTACTACCCATATCAATTACGTACAATAGAGAAACATACGAAGGGTTCTTGCAAGCGTTGAACAATACTTGTGAATATAAGAATCTACTATATATGAGCATACCGACATCCAGATTACATGAATATAATCATGCATATATAACATCCAGAACACATAAGAGTCCTATCTACTTTTTGTTCTAAAAATGAAATAAGAATTCCAAATTTTTGATTAAAAAACCAATCATGAACATCCCACATCATTCACCTTAGCGTTTTATTTGACTATATAGTGAGTTATAACTCTAAGAATCAATAGCCAGTTAATTTCTATGAAATGGTACAATGTAAAATGGCGATTACACTAGCTAATTTCTATGAAATGGTACAAGAATATTTTCTATGAAAAGTTGAGGCAAAAACCAAGATTTTCTTCTAGAGTTATACCCTGTATCATTGCAAAATTGATCATTACAATATATATGTAATAGAACACTCACACAAAATCTTTTATAACTTACACAAACATAACGTTGCATGCATTTATCCCACTTCATAACATCATCTTCCATCTCTCCTATGCTAGGTAGTTTGTGTTGGTGTGTGTTGTGGTGCATGCTGCAACAGTGGCAGACATCAATGTTTAGTGGAGCAAGGAATGACAGACAATAATATTAGTGGAGCCGTAAAATATGGGTGTGTAATAGCTAGGGTTAGGTTTTAGTTTTCGTTTTCCTTAGTATACATAGACTAAGACTCTTGTACATAAACAGAACAGAAGTGATATGAAATATATATGATAATTATCAAAGAAACATAATATTTTTCATGATATCAGAGCAAGTTATTGCTGACTAATGGAATTACCTGCTATGTTGATTTCTGTTCTACTACCATTTGATTTCTGTTTCTAGTATGACCATTCTGGTTTACACTTACCCTCAGTTTTTGATTTCTGGTGTGGCCTTTCTGGTTTAAATTTTCCTCGACACTGGTCGATCTGGGGTCGTCGTTCTGGTTTACTCGTTGAAATTGTACCAATTCAATTTTCTCGAAGAAATGTGAATCGTAGAGATGAACATCGCCACGCCATAGAAGCGGTTCTCAAAAATTCAGACTGAACGTCTTTTATGCGAGAGGCCCCTTGACGTCACTATGTACCTTGTTTGTGTGTATATTTGGCTAGAAAATATAAAAAAAATGATCAATTGCAATATTGAAAAAAAATGAACAAAAACCCCACCAGTGATGCGACCATCTAGTATCCATATTCTCCATTTCTACTCAGCATCAGTTCCACCACCGCGACCTCAACATAACCCTTTTGGGAGCCATACTGATCTAGTTGCTCGGTGGAGGCATTGCATCTTACCTGCGTTTCAGGTCTATCTTCTCGTTGGAGCCATCGCAGTTGCTCAATGTCGCTTACTTGTTGGGGTTGTTGTAGTCTCTCTACGTACCAGTCTAGCTGCTGTCGTGGGCAACCATGGAGAAACTTGGAATGAAGTAGAAGAAGAGCGCCGCTCCACAAGAGGGCTGCGCGAATGGGAAATTTTTTTTAGGGTTATAGTTCTGAGTTATATATATATATATATATATATTGGTTGGTGTAAAAAAAGGAAAAAAAGAAGAAGTGATAGATTCAAGGAAAAATCTAGAGATTTAACCACCAACTCCATATTGAATGAGTTGACTACAAAAATGACGAAAGTTCTAACTAGAGCTCAGACCACCTCAAAACCTTCGCTAACTGAAGCATCGACTACTCCCATTAGTATCAAGTTGGGAGGATCCAACTATGCCTTATGGTCTCAGGTGGTGGAGATGTATATCTCAGGCAAAGACAAACTGGAATATATTAATGGGGGTTTTCCTCAACCTGTTGAAACCGACCCCTCATTTAGGAGATGACACACACACTGAAAATGCCATTGTCAAATTATGGTTGATCAATTCGATGGACCCTTCCTTGATTGCAAATTTTATTCGATTCTCAATTGCGAAACAAGTTTAGGATTCTGTTGCTACCACCTACTATGATTGGACATACACATCTCAAGTGTATGATCTTCGCCGTCGAGTTACTCATATGAAGCAGGCGGGTGGATCCATTGAAAAATACTACAATAACCTTCAAGGGTTGTGGCGAGAAATTGATTTTTGTCGTCCTATTTAAATGGAGTGTGTGATTGACATACAAAAATAGAACTCTATCGTACAGGAAGATAGAGTGTATACCTTCTTCGATGGACTTGATAACAGACTAGATAAAACTCAAAGTGATGTGCTTCAAATCAAACCATTACCTACGGTGGAACAAGCTTATGGATTCATCCGTAGGGAAGAGGTCCGACACCCAGAGCAGATATGGCTTTCAAAGGGATCAAGGGACACCATAATCCGTTGCCACCAAAACCAAGAATTTTTTGGGTAGCAAGAAATCCACGGGAAATCCACCATCTATTGACATGAAATGTGGCCATTGTGGAAACTCCAAACACACTAGTGAAAACTGCTTCAAACTACATAGGTATCCAGAATGGTGGAATGATCTTCAAGCACGGAAGAAATGGGAAACCACTGGGCTAGCCGCTATGGCTACCAATACTGCATCACTATCCCTTATTCCTCAGGCCGAATCTTCCCCAGATCCAGGTATTTCAAGTAAAGCATTTCACATCTCTACTCGTATTGATAATGAGGATTGGATTCTAGACTTTGGAGCTATAGATCATATGACATTTGACCCAAAATATCTCTCCAATACAACCCAGTTGAGATAGAGCCGTGTTGCCAATGTCAATGGGTCACTTATATAGTTATAGGGGCTGGAACAGTGACTTTATCTCCTTCATTATCATTATCTAATACATTACTTGTACCTTCTCTTTCAAATAGACTCATGTATGTAAGTGAGGTCATTCAGATCTTAACTATGTAGTATTGATGTATTCTACCTTTTGTCTTTAACAAGATATTCTCACCAAGGAGATCATTAGGCGTGGTACTAAGAGATGAGGATTATATTATATGAGTGACCTTAGTTTAGGAAGAGCCAATCACATGTAACACACCGTTAGTAACAAGGAACGATAGATTTGGTAATGTCATCGTCGATTTGGGCATCCATCATTTGGGTATTTAAAGCACCTACTCCCTAGTTTATTTTCAAATATCACACATTCAGATTTCAAATGTGATACTTGTATCTTACCAAAAAGTCATAGGGCGTCTTATCCTATGAGTATGAATAAAAGTATGACTCCTTTTGCTTTAGTACATTCTGATGCTTAGGGACCTTCCCCGGTCACTACGTCATCGGGCCATCGTTGGTTTGTAATTTTTATGGATGATTGTACACGAATGACATGACTTTACCTTATCAAACATAAAGATGAAGTATTTTCTATGTTTCATTTGTTTTACACCATGGTTCAGACACAATTTTCTAAAAAAATTAAGATTCTTCGGTCTGATAATGGAGGGGAGTATGTTAATCAATAATTTTGAACATACTTGGACAACCATGGTATTCTCCATGAAACCTCGTATTCACAAGCCCCATAACAGAATGGGACTGCGGAGAGGAAGAATAGGCATATTTTAGAAACTGCTCGGGGCCTTACTAATCGGTGCTCATATGCCTAGTAGATACTGGAGTGATGCTGTTACTACAGTTGTGTATCTACTGAACAGTATACCCATAAAAACCTTACAATTTCAGACTCCATTAAAGGTGTTATCTGATCATGTTCCCTTGCCTACTATTTTAATGCTTCCACCCCGAATTTTTGGATGTGTTACTATTGTCCACCTCCATAAAAATCAACGAACTAAGTTGGATCCATGTGTTGTCCGATGTGTATTCTTGGGGTATGGTGTACAAAAAAAAAGGATTCTGATGCTACGATCCTATTACTAAAAGAACTTACATTACTATGGATGTTACTTTCCTGGAATCTGAATGGTGTTTCCCATCATCAGTATTCAATTACCCTCTTCAGGGGGAGAGTTATGGGGAAGAAGGGAATTGGCTTGATATTGAAGTATTAGACATTAGTAACAATCTGACATAATCAGATAATGTCAACAATATGGATGAGCCAGTACCTAGACCCGAATTTGAACTTCTAAGAACTGAATCTGAACTAGTGACTGAATCTCCAGAAGATGCAATGGTTGATGCACCCCTGTACTCTCTAGTACCCAATGATCCTCCTGTTGAGAATACTCCTGAGGTAAGCTATCCTATCACACCTTTACAAACTAATGCTATAGATACACCTGTTGGTTATGTTCTACCTTTCAGACACAATCGAGGAAAACCTCTGAATCGATACTCTCCAGATAGAGAAGAACGACAATCCAAGTATCCAATAGCTAATTATGTATCTACTCAAGGGTTATCAGAACCTATAAGGGAATTTGCACAAACACTCTCCTCAAGTCAAATTCCAAGTAGCGTTGAAGAAGCCTTATCTAATCCAAACTGGGCTCAAGCTATAAAAGAAGAATTTGAGGCATTACAGAAGAATAACACATGGGTGTTAAGTGAGCTACCTCAAGGGAGGAATATGGTAGGATGCAAGTGGATCTTCTCCATTGAGTATAAAGTATATGGGTCAGTTTATCGATACAAGGCGAGGCTAGTAGCAAAAGGGTATACATAGAAACATGGTATAGAATATCAGGAAACCTTCTCACATGTGGCTAAACTAAAAACTATTAGAGTTTTGTTATCTCTTGCAACAAATTTAGATTGGTCATTGCACAAATTTGACGTGAAGAATTCCTTCCTTCATGGTGACCTTAAAGAAGAGATTTACATAGATATCCTACCAGGATATATTATTACATCAGGAAAAGAAACTACATGTAGGTTACAATGAGCATTATATAGACTAAAACAATCACCTCGAGCATGGTTTGGCAGATTGAGTTCAGTAATGAGGAAATATGGGTTTCAACAAAGCAACTCTAACTCTTGTTTGTTTTACAACACACAAAAAACGTGCAAGTATACATGGTCTCAAGTAATAATATGATAAATAAATTATCGTTCCCACAGAGAAATGTTACCAACTCTTGTTAATTACTAAAATTATTTAAACCTAATTTTATTCAAACAATCAATAATTTTATGCAGTTTGACTTAATCAATATTTTTTGTTTCTTGTTAACAATTTTTATGAAAATTCTAGGATTGCAGTTTACCCAAATTAATTCACTTGAATATTTTATTCTCTCTTGATTTATGTTCTTATGTTTTAAGTTATTAACCAAGAACTCCTAATTTATCCATATATCTCTTTCAAACTCCATACAGACACATCCAGTTAAAATGATTCACTATATTCCTATGAGAATTAATTTCAATCAGATTTATTAAGTTCTCAGTTCTCAAAAGTTACACATACAATAAAAGTATATTTCTATCCCTTATGTATATGCGTTATTTTATCCCGAGCAACCCACATAAATTCCTTTTTCAAGTTTATTTAAATGTCACATATCAGTTAATTAATCTTCCGATTATTAAAAACATTTTCAGCAGGTAAAATAAACAACTTAAAACAGTTCCACAAATCATTCAAAAATAATTACTTCAAGTTTCATAATTTACGTAACACTGCAATCCTAGAACAAATATATTAGTTTATAGCAGAAATTAAAATTACAACACCACAAAAATAAAACATTGCAGAGAAACAAAAATTAAAAGAAAATGAGTTAGGAGAAACTCTTTCACGATTCCTCAATGAAAAATAATTTCTTCCATTTCCTCCTTCTTCATCAACCTCTTTCTCTGTAATTTTCCTAAGATAATACACAACAAAAATATCAAAATAAAATTTTCTACGTGTAAAAGAGACACGTAGAGAGGGAAAAATGAAACTTCTTAACAGGAAATAATCAAAACAAGTGGAACAACTCGAAAATCCTTCACAAATTTGAGAGAAAACTCTCTGCTCAAAAATAAAATGAAAGATGAAGGAGAGAATTCTGCAAAAAGAAAGAACTAAAAAAAACGAAAACCAAAAAAAGAAAACAACAAAACGCGTACAAAATGAAAAATTCCCGTTAAATATATCCCCCCACTATTCAATTATTCCTTTTTATTATTATTATTATATATATTTTTTAATATTAGCGGGGGACACAAATAAATGGGGGGAATAAAAAAATATCACGCGTGAAAACAATTCTGCGCGTTTCTAAATTTTTTTTTCTTATACGCATGCCACGTGTCGCCATGTGATTGGCTGCGAGCAATTCAGAGACACGTGGCATCGTTTCATTGGACGTGCAGGTCGGGCTCATGGAAAAACGATGCAGCGCAACGCACGGGAACATGTCGGGTAGCGGCTCGGTGCGCGACAGCTGGATCCACGTGTTTCAATCTGGACCGTTCAACGGATCCAACGGTGAGCGATGTGCCTCGAGGAATTCTGCACAGCCGACATGTGGGACCCACCCTGCACACCAGTCTGCGCGGCCAGTGGGCCCCACTCGGGCGCCGCGCCGCGTGACAGGAATTCTGCACCCACTCTCCTTGGTCGGGTTTGAAGAACACGCGCCCATCCGAACCGTTTCTGCGTTGATCTGACGGTCCACATTGAACCGTGGATGATGCCGCGTGGAATTCTTCACCTGCGCAGAAAACTTATTTTTATTTAATTGTATTTTCACCCACAAATATATTTCAAATTACATTTTAAACTTTGTTTAATTGCAATATAGTCGTTTTGGTAATTTAAATTAAATGTTTAAAATTTCAATAATTAAAATTAAGCCCAATTTTAATTTAAATTATATTTTTCACTTTTACAAATTGCAATTTAACACTCTTTTATTTGAAATTATATTTTTGGATATAAATTTGCAATTAAGTACGTTTTCGATACAAATTATTTAATTTTTATTAAAATATAAAAAAACAATAAATATTAATTTATTAAACTAAAATTAACTAAAAACATTAAGAACATAGCAGTTTTAATTAATAAAATAGGTGAAAATAACTATATAAAATACAGTTATCAACACCCCCAAACTTAAGTTTTTGCTAGTTCTCGAGCAAACGAAAAGAAATAAAACAAAGATAACTGCATTTAAAATAATGATTTTCAAAATATTTCTTTTTAGTCATTCCAATTTACATAACTCAAAGAAATAAAAGAATTTTATCTAAGTATCAAAATCAATTTAAAAATATATTACATTTTCACAATGAATTGTAGTGTGTGTAAAGTCTTTTCATTTTTAGTCGCATGCAATCCGGATCAGTTTATGCAAATATAAAATCAAACCGATTTTGATGAAATCACAAATCTCATACGTTTATTTTTCATTTCTCTCTCCACTAATGTAGACAAACACAACCAAAAATCAATAGGACTTAATTAAGCTTGTAATGTATGGCTTAGGTAAAGGTTGGATAAAGGATATATTTGGCTCAATTTTTCCTAAACATTTTAGGATTGAAACAAGATATTTTCTATCATCACAATAAATATTTCCCAATTTGGGATTTAACATCACATACAACAACCCTTTTATTTATTTATTTTTTTTCTTTTTCTTTTCAGAATTTTTTTTTTTCAAGTATCCTCTTTTTTTTCCGATATATCATTAAATATTTACTAACAATTGTCACATGTTAGTTCGATAAGAAAAATAGACATATCTCCACACACATATATATATATATATATATTTTAGTAGGCTTTGAAATGAAATAAAAATATATATAGAACTTTGAAGCTCAAAGGGGTATACTATGGATAAAGTATGTGAAGGTAGATAGAAAGGCTCAAACGATCCAAAGATGGCCTAAATCATCTTCTTAATTAAATGTTATCTATAATTTCGCCTCGAGAGAAAATCAAATAAATTCTAAGAGTTGTGATACCACACATATCAATCGAATCCCATACTCACATAAACATTTTCTAAATTACCATAGCAATTCAAAATTAAAGACAAGTGATCATAAATATTTCAATTTGTAAAACTGAAACATACGTAAAAATTATTCATCGCTTAGACAATATTCGAATTTTTCAAGGAGTTATGTATTACTTAAAATGAAGAAATGACATAACAAATTTAGGTCACCAATAAACGCAAAATATCTTCTGATGTTCGATCAACCAAACAAACAAAACTAGACAAGCAACAACATCAAGCAATATTTTCAATAAGTTTAATTTCAACACCCTCAAACTTAATATGCACATTGTCCCCAATGTGTGGAAATTTAAAGAACAAAGGAGATGTGTTAAAAGAAACTTTCCTGAATGGTGAGTTGACTTGTGAGATTGAATTCCAAAATCGTTCTACCTCCTTCGATTTGCACCTATCAAAACAAAATAACAGCATGAAGAAATATGCAACTACTACATGTTCTAAAAGACAATAAACAAATAAATAAAAATTAAAACATATGGGTTGCCTCCCAAGAAGCGCTTGATTTAGAGTCATCAGCTTGACTGCCTTTATCCTTGGTTTAGGTTGGATCGGATAAGAAAATGGTGGACTTTTGACGATCAATGTCACCCCCTTAATAATGTTTGAGTCTTTGCCCGTTCACTTGGAAACTGTTTTGTGCTTCTTCACCTTTAATCTCAACAGCTCCATATGGGTGTACCTTGATAATAATGAAAGGCCCTCACCACTTAGATTTCAATTTTCATGAGAAGAACTTCAAACGAGAGTTGAAGAGGAGTACTTTCTGTCCTGGTTCAAAGTGTCGATGCAAGATTTTGTTGTCATGCCACCTCTTCGTTTTTTCCTTATAAATCTCGGCATTTTCATAAGCGTGTAAACAAATCTCGTCCATCTCATTGAGTTGTAGGAGACGTTTTTCGCCAGTGGCTACTAAATCAAAATTTAAATTTTTGATAGCCCAATACGCATAGTGCTCTAATTCAACCAAGAGATGACAAGCTTTTCCAAACACTAACCGATATGGGGACATCCCAATGGGTGTCTTATATGCTGTTCGGTATGCCCAGAGTGCATCATCCAACCTTTTAGACCAATCCTTCCTTGAAGGATTTACCGTCTTCTCCAAGATCCTCTTCACCTCTCTGTTTGATATCTCCACTTGTCCACTAGTTTGAGGATGGTAAGCAGTTGCGACCTTGTGAGAGACACCGTATTTAGCAAGGAGGGTGTCAAAAGATTTGTTGCAAAAATGAGTTCCCCCATCGCTTATGATTGCCCTTGGGGTGCCAAAACGAGTAAAAATGTTTTTCTTTAGAAAATTTAACACTACTTTAGAATCATTGGTAGGCAAGGGAATTGCCTCTACCCATTTAGAAACATAATCCACAGCAACCAGAATGTAGAGATTGTTGTAAGAAGAGACAAACGGTCCCATGAAATCAATTCCCCAGACATCAAATATTTCTACCTCAAGAATATTGTTTAGAGGCATCTCGTGTTTCTTAGAAATGTTACCAACTCTTTGGCACCTGTCACATTGTGAAACAAAGGAATGTGTATCCTTAAACAGATTTGGCCAGTAAAAACCAGATTGAAGAACCTTAGCTGATGTTCTTTCTCTACCAAAATGGCCTCCGTAGGCTGAAGAATGACAATGTTTAAGTATATTTTCAATTTCTTCCCTTGGGACACACCTTCTGATAATTTGATCTGCACAATGCTTAAACAAGTAAGGCTCATCCCATAAATAGTACTTAACATCATGTAAGAATTTTTTTTTTGTTGGAAAGACATTTCAGGAGGGAGCACATTGCTTACGATATAATTAACATAGTCTGCGTACCATGGCACACTTCTATGATCTAAGAAAAATAGTCGCTCATCAGGAAAAGTCTCACCAATGATTGTCTTGTCTACGGCTCCATTATTATTCTCCAATCTCGATAGATGATCAGCCACTTGATTTTCGGTTCCCTTTTTATCCTTGATCTCCAAATCAAATTCTTGCAGTAGGAGGATCCATCTAATCAATCTCGGTTTTGCATCTTTCTTAGCCATAAGATATTTTATAGCAGAATGGTCCATATAAACTGTCACCTTAGTGCCGATTAGGTAGGAACGAAACTTTTCAAAAGCATATACAACAACAAGTAATTCTTTTTCAGTGGTAACATAATTTAGTTGAGCTTCGTTCAAAGTTTTGCTAGCATAGTAAATGGCATGGAAAACTCTTTTTTTGTTGTTGTCTTAAAACAGCTCCTACCGCAAAATCACTGGCATCACACATGAGCTCGAACGGTAGGTTCTAATCTGGTGCAATAATGATGGGAGTCGTGATCAACTTTTCTTTCAAAACCCGAAAAGCTTCAAAACAATCTTCGTCAAATATGAATTTTGTATCTTCCTCCAAAAGGTTGCAAAGAGGCTTAGATATCTTGGAGAAATCCTTTATGAATCGCCTATAGAATCCTGCATGACCAAGAAAACTTCTAATTCCTTTCACCGAGGTTGGAGGCGGTTGTTTCTCAATGGTTTCAATCTTTGCCCTATCCACTTCAATTCCCTTTGACGAAATTAGATGGCCGAGAACAACACCTTTTTCTACCATGAAGTGGCACTTTTCCCAATTTATAACCAAGTTTGTTTCTTCGCATTTTTGTAAGACCAAAGAAAGGTTATGCAAGCACATATCAAATGAATCTCCAAACACTGAGAAGTCGTCCATAAATATCTCAATGAAATTTTCCACCATGTTTGAGAAGATAGCCATCATACACCTTTGAAAAGTGGTTGGGGCATTGCAAAGTCCAAACGGCATTCTTCGAAAGGCAAAAGTTCCATATGGACAAGTGAAAGTGGTCTTCTCTTGATCCTCAGGTGCGATAGCAATTTGGTTGTATCCTGAGTATCCATCCAAGAAACAATAGAAAGAATGTCCTGCCAATCTGTCTAGCATTTGGTCAATAAATGGAAGAGGAAAATGATCCTTTCGAGTGGCCTTATTGAGCTTCCTATAATCCATACATACTCGCCAACCCGTCACTTTCCTTGTGGGAATCAGCTCATTGTTGCTATTAACCTCCACTGTAATTCCTCCTTTCTTCGGAACACAATGAATTGGGCTGACCCAAGAGCTATCTGAAATAGGATAGATAATACCCGCATCTAACCATTTAATGATCTCATCTTTTACTACCTCCTTCATGATTGGATTCAGACGACGTTGATGCTCAATAGTAGGTTTGAAATCTTCCTCAAAAAAGATCTTGTGCATGCATAGTGAAGGGCTAATTCCTTTAATGTCAGAGATAGACCACCCTAATGCCAGCTTGTAATTTCTCAACACTCTTAACGACTTCTTTTCTTGATCTTCATCTAGAGATGCTAAAATAATCACACGCATGGTTGACATTTCACCCAAATAAGCATACCTCAAATGGTTAGGCAATGGTTTAAGCTCTAATAGTGGTTTTTGTTCCATAGATTGCTTCACATAGGTAAACTTAGACAGTGCTACAACTTGTGATGCCTCTTTTTCAGCTTGAAGACTAACGAGTTGTGGGGATGCTTCAAGTAACTTGAGATATTCAAGAGAATCAAAGTTATCAATAATATTGTCATTCACAAGTGCAAGTTCCAAAGCATCAGTACTCAAATTTTCCTTGAAATTGCTTTCAACTAAATCATTTACCATGTCAACTCTGAGGCAATCATCAGATTCTCTTGGAAATTTCATAGCTTTAAAGACATTGAAAGTTACCTCTTGGTCTTGAACTCTTATGGTGAGCTCTCCTTTTTTAACATCAATCAAAGTCCTACCATTTGCTAAAAATGGTCTCCCGAGAATAATAGGAATCTCTTTATCTTCCTCCATGTCAAGAATTATGAAATCTGTAGGAAAGATAAATTTGTCAACCTTAACAAGCACATCCTCTATAATGCCTTTTGGGTGTTTCAACGACCTATCTGCAAGTTGCAGAGTCACAGTGGTCGGTTGTGCTTCTCCTAATCCAAGTCTCTGATAGATGGATAGTGGCATTAAATTAATGCTTGCGCCCAGATCGCATAGAGCTCTACCAAAGAATTTTTCACCAATAGTACAAGGAATGGTAAAACTTCTTAGATCTTTCAGCTTAGGTGGTAGCTTCTTCTGAAGGATGGCACTACACTCCTCTGTGAGAGCAACTGTCTCAAAATCACCTAACCTCCTTTTTTTAGAGAGAATGTCTTTCATAAATTTCACATAACTGGGCATTTACTCCAAGGCATCAGCAAA
The DNA here is from genome assembly GCA_037013495.1 of Hippophae tibetana. NCBI lineage: Eukaryota > Viridiplantae > Streptophyta > Magnoliopsida > Rosales > Elaeagnaceae > Hippophae > Hippophae tibetana. The sequence goes on along the minus strand of CM072805.1, from coordinate 23,942,330 downwards.
AGGAATGTTAATATGAAGTTTCTTAAATACTTCAAGAAACTTGGAGAACTGTTTATCCAACTTTTGCTTGTGGAAGCGCTGAGGAAATGGAATTGGTGGATTATAAGGATCGAGATTATCTGGAAATGGTTTTTTAAAGGATTCTCTGTTAATTCATTCTCTTCGACCCTCTCATTAGCTTTTTCTTGTTTTTCTGGGTCAATAGCTTTAACAATAAGAGTTGGTGGAGAAATGGGCTTGTGTATTTCTTCTAACTCTTTTCCACTTCTCAATGTAACTGCTTTACAATGCTCTTTTCCATCCCTTTTTGGATTGATTTCGGTATCACTAGGTAAAGCTCCTTGAGGGCGGTTGTTGACAGCAGTAGCTAGTTGACCCAATTAAACTTTGAGATTTCTAATCGATGTTGCCTGATTCTGGAGAATAGTTTCATTCTTAGCCATGTATTGAGCAAACATATCATCCAATGAAGGCTTTCTCTCTTGTTGTGGAACTTGATTATGAAAACCTGGAGGATGAGTGGCCTTGATTATTACTCCAAGAAAAATTAGGGTGATTCTTCCATCCTGGATTGTAAGTGTTGGAGTAGGGATTGTTTTGATTGTTTTGATTCCTATTGTAATTGGAAACAAAATTGACAGATTCAGCGTTGTGAGGACATATCTCACTGGCATGATTTCTATTGCAAATTTCACATGCCACAAAAGGACTCTGAATAGAATGGACACCCATGGTATCCATCTTTTTTACTAATGCGGATACTTGTGCAGTTAAAGCGGTCATAGCATCAATCTCATGAATTCCAGCTACTTTCTTAGGCAACATCCTCTCTGATGCCCACTCATAACTATTTGAAGCCATTTCCTCTAATAAGTTGTAAGCTCCTTGTACCTCTCCTAAGCTTCATATAATGATTCTGAGTCAAACTACATAAAAGTGGTGATTTCATTCCTCATCCGTGCAGTCTTTGCTGGTGGAAAGTATTTGGCCAAATTTTTTTGCGCCAAATCCTCCCAAGTAGTGATAGATCCACATGGTAATGAATTCAACCAATTTTTAGCCTTTTCCCTAAGTGAAAAAGGAAAAAGTCTCAACCGAATAGCATCATCAGTGACTCCATTATGCCTACAAGTGTCACAAATCTCTAGAAAGTTTGCAATATGGGAGTTTGGATCATCGTGGGGTAAACCTCCAAATTGAACCGAAGTTTGAATCATATGAATTATTGCAGGCTTAATTTCAAAATTATTAGCTTGAATTGATGGTCTTCTTATGCTTGAATGAATGCCGCCAACCATAGGCACTGCATAATCTCTTAAGGATTTTGGTTCTTCTACTTCTGGAATTTCATTATCCATAACTACGTGTTCTAAGGTGTCTTGTTTATTATTTTTCTTTAAATTCAAAATAGTTCTATGGATTTCTAGATCTAAAGGAACTATGTCAAGATTTCTTATGCGTCGCATACAACGTTTCCCTTAATCCAAAAATCTAACAAGAAATAAAAAATAAATAGATCTAATAAAAATAAAAATAAAAACATAAATAAACACACAAATCTAAGAAAATAACAGTAAGTAATAAAACCAAATATAAATATTTTTTTTATTTTTTTTTAACTAAAATCAGATTAATTGGAATTAGTATCAACAATGAAAATGGTAAAACAAAATCCCCGGCAACGGCGCCAAAAACTTGTTGTTTGTTTTACAACACACAAAAAACATGCAAGTATACACGGTCTCAAGTAATAATATGATAAATAAATTATCGTTCCCACAGAGAAATGTTACCAACTCCTGTTAATTACTAAAATTATTTAAACCTAATTTTATTCAAACAATCAATAATTTTATGCAGTTTGACTTAATCAATATTTTTTTGTTTCTTGTTAACAATTTTTATGAAAATTCTAGGATTGCAGTTTACCCAAATTAATTCACTTGAATATTTTATTCTCTCTTGATTTATGTTCTTATGTTTTAAGTTATTAACCAAGAACTCCTAATTTATCCATATATCTCTTTCAAGCTCCATACAGACACATCCAGTTAAAATGATTCACTATATTCCTATGAGAATTAATTTCAATCAGATTTATTAAGTTCTGAGTTCTCAAAAGTTACACATACAATAAAAGTATATTTCTATCCCTTATGTATATGCGTTATTTTATCCCGAGCAACCCACATAAATTCCTTTTTCAAGTTTATTTAAATGTCACATATCAGTTAATTAATCTTCCGATTATTAAAAACATTTTCAGCAGGTAAAATAAACAACTTAAAACAGTTCCACAAATCATTCAAAAATAATTACTTCAAGTTTCATAATTTACGTAACACTGCAATCCTAGAACAAATATATTAGTTCATAGCAGAAATTAAAATTACAACACCACAAAAATAAAACATTGTAGAGAAACAAAAATTAAAAGAAAATGAGTTAGGAGAAACTCTTTCACGATTCCTCAATGAAAAATAATTTCTTCCATTTCCTCCTTCTTCATCAACCTCTTTCTCTGTAATTTCCCTAAGATAATACACAACAAAAATATCAAAATAAAATTTTCTACGTGTAAAAGAGACACGTAAAGAGGGAAAAATGAAACTTCTTAACAGGAAATAATCAAAACAAGTGGAACAACTCGAAAATCCTTCACAAATTTGAGAGAAAACTCTGTGCTCAAAAATAAAATGAAAGATGAAGGAGAGAATTCTGCAAAAAGAAAGAACTAAAAAAAACGAAAACCAAAAAAAGAAAACAACAAAACGCGTACAAAATGAAAAAATTCCCGTTAAATATATCCCCCCACTATTCAATTATTCCTTTTTATTATTATTATTATATATATTTTTTAATATTAGCGGGGGACACAAATAAATGGGGGGAATAAAAAAATATCACGCGTGAAAACAATTCTGCGCGTTTCTAAATTTTTTTTTCTTATACGCATGCCACGTGTCGCCATGTGATTGGCTGCGAGCAATTCAGAGACACGTGGCATCGTTTCATTGGACGTGCAGGTCGGGCTCATGGAAAAACGATGCAGCGCAACGCACGGGAACATATCGGGTAGCGGCTCGGTGCGCGACAGCTGGATCCACGTGTTTCAATCTGGACCGTTCAACGGATCCAACGGTGAGCGATGTGCCTCGAGGAATTCTGCACAGCCGACATGTGGGACCCACCCTGCACACCAGTCTGCGCGGCCAGTGGGCCCCACTCGGGCGCCGCGCCGCGTGACAGGAATTCTGCACCCACTCTCTTTGGTCGGGTTTGAAGAACACGCGCCCATCCAAACCGTTTCTGCGTTGATCTGACGGTCCACATTGAACCGTGGATGATGCCGCGTGGAATTCTTCACCTATGCAGAAAACTTATTTTTATTTAATTGTATTTTCACCCACAAATATATTTCAAATTACATTTTAAACTTTGTTTAATTACAATATAGCCGTTTTGGTAATTTAAATTAAATGTTTAAACTTTCAATAATTAAAATTAAGCCCAATTTTAATTTAAATTATATTTTTCACTTTTACAAATTGCAATTTAACACTCTTTTATTTGAAATTATATTTTTGGATATAAATTTGCAATTAAGTACGTTTTCGATACAAATTATTTAATTTTTATTAAAATATAAAAAAACAATAAATATTAATTTATTAAACTAAAATTAACTAAAAACATTAAGAACATAGCAGTTTTAATTAATAAAATAGGTGAAAATAACTATATAAAATACAGTTATGACTAACTAAACTCTTTTTCTAAAACATCTATTGGGAAAAGTAACAACCCTTATAGTCTATGTAGACGACATGATCATTACAGGGGATGATAAAGAATAAATATCTAGGCTTCAAGAACAACTATCAAATGAGTTTGAAATAAAGGACTTGGGAGGGCTCAAATACTTCTTAGGCATTGAGGTAACAAGATCAAAACAAGGTATATGTCTTTCCCAAAGGAAATATACTCTAGACCTACTGGCAGATTTAGGATTACTAGATTGTAAACATATTGATATTCTGATGGTCCAAAATTATAAAATTGGAGAATATGTGGACCAAGTACCATCAGATAAACAAAGATATCAATGGTTAGTCGATAAACTCATATATTTATCTCATACTGAACCTGATATTGCTTATGTTGTGAGTGTCGTGAGTCAGTTCATGCACTACCCAAATGAAGACCATATGGATGCCGTCATGTGAATACTTTGTTATTTAAAATCCTCCCCTGGGAAAGGACGTATGTTTTCAAAGAATGGTTGATTGGAAGTTGTTGGATATACAGATTCAGACTGGGCAGGGAATATCAAGGATAGGAAATCTACTGCTGGATACTTTACTTTTGTGGGGGGAAATCTTGTTACATGGAGGAGTAAGAAGCAAAAGGTAGTTGCCTTATCTAGTGCTGAAGCTGAATTTTAAGGAATGATCAAGGGAATATGTGAGCTCTTTTGGTTGAAAAAACTTCTAACTGAGATTGGTGTTACTCCTAACTCTGAAATGAACTTATTTTGTGATAAAAAGTAGCCATTTCCATCTCCCACAATCCAGTTCAACATGATAGCACGAAGCACATTGAAGTGGATCGGAACTTCATCAAACAAAATCTTGAAGAAAAGATTATTCAGCTTCCATTTGTTAAATCAGAAGATCAATTGGCTGATATACTCACAAAATCTATGTCTGCAAATAAATTCTATAACTCGCTTGACAAGATGGGCATAAGAGACATATATGCACCAACTTCAGGGGGAATGTTGGTGTGTGTTGTGGTGCATGCTGCAACAGTGGCAGACTACAATGTTTAGTGGAGCTATGAATGGCAGACAATAATATTAGTAGAGCCATAAAATATGGGTGTGTAGCAGCTAGGGTTAGGTTTTAGTTTTCGTTTTCCTTAGTATACATAGACTAAGACTCTTTTATAGAAACATAACAGAAATGATATGAAATATATATGATAATTATCAGAGAAATACAATATTTGTCAGTTTGAAATTTCCTCCAAGAAAATGTGATACCTATTTGCTTCTCATTTCAATGGAGTACAAAGTGGCTGCACTTTCATCATATCCTAGTATAGCTAGATTTGGAATCCTTAGATGAATGCATTCCATGAAAATATATACCTTTTTTAACAATTCATTTTGTAACGTGTTCAATTTTCACTTTTCAAAAATGCGTGTGTAGGGTAATGTGTTTTTGTTTTCATTTTTAAAGTTTTCAAAACTTTGAAAGTGAAAGCACAAAATGTGCTTTTTGATACCTGAAAGTACTTTCTTGCTATTAGACGTGCTTTTATAGTATCTCACTAGTAGAAACAAACATACCCTATGTTTTGAAAATAGTTTAAGGTTTTCACTTTTGTTTAATAATTAAAAAACAGTAAAACAAAACTAAAAAAAAGAACACATTACAAAACAAACATGGAGTAAAATGGTATTCTTCTTTTGCTGAAAGGCAAATTCATCACCAGTAGAATGGAGTTGTAGTCCCAATTATGCATTTCTGAAGATAAACTGAAGTGAAAATATTCTTGAGCTTTTCATCACTTTTATAACCAGTGGTTAATATAACAACATCTATAGCTAGAGGCGTACCCTTCTCATTTGTTTTAAAACCATATTTACAAAAGCTAAACCTGTGGCCCTTCTTAAGGATTAGGCTTTTTTCTTGTCCCATTTGATAGAAATTAGCTAGTGTAATCGCCATTTCATTCACCTTAGCATTTTAGTATATATATATACTTCCAAAATCTAAACTCACCAAAAATAGTCAGTTCCTAAATCACTATGCATGTTATAGATATGTTCTTATGCAATACAGTCCACAAAAAAATCCAGAGGCAATTATCAGATAAGAGGATATGGTTTGTATAACAATGTCTAATCCTAAGAAATGACTCATTAAACATCCTAAGATATATAGATTTATACATGAAATAAATAACCCTAACTAAAATGTATTATGCATAGAATTAATCCACTAAGAATCAACACATATATGAATTGATATTGTGAAAAAGGAGGATATCATACTTACCCGGAGCTGGATCACGATCAACGACACTATAAATGGCTGGTCGACGAGGTGCGAACATGGGAATATGAACATAAAATAAATAGAGATAAAAGAAGAAGAAAGGCCAGGGAAAAAAGCTCCTGTAAATGTCGAGCGAGGTGCGGAAAAGAGGAGTTGTTAGGTAAAGTCGTGGATAATTTCTTGAGGCATGGTGCAACGTTGTTCGGTGAGAGGGATGAACGACGCGAGCTCATGATCAAACGCCAAAAATGATTTAGGAAAAAACTTTGGTTCTCGGGACCAAGGGAATTAATATATTATATATATATATATATATATATATATTAGCGCAAGCTGAATGAAATTAATTAGAAAATTAAGAAAAAAAATGGAAAAAAATGAAAGGGGAAAAGAAGAAAGGGAGAAACAAAAAGAGTGAATTATATATATATATATATTATAAAAGAAATAAAAATACATTAAATTAAATTAATAATAGAGAAAAATAAAAAAAGTGTAAAGTAATTTTAGTATTTCTTTTAAATGAATGACATACAATATTTTAATATTGAAAATTTTATTATTTTAATAATCTTAGCTATATATATTTATTTATATATATTTAAATAATTTTTACAATTTAACTTACAACCATGGTTACTAATAAACTCGAGACTATATGTATACATTAGAGCCTCAGTTTTTGTCAACTGTGGCCAAAACCCTATGGCCTCGGTTTTTAAAAAAATTAAGTCTAAAATACTAAGACAAAAAAAACATATTGTAGTAGTGAAAGCTCAATATATATATATATATATTAAGCTTAAAAATAATTTCAACAGTCAATAAATTATTGCTAGAATTTCTTTTATGGTTTTTATATAATGTATTAGATTGAATTCCAAAAATAATCATTTTTTTAAGTTCACAATTGACATTTTTAAAAAAAAGCTCACAAGTATTTTATGAACTTAAAGAAAATTTTATGTATTTAAAGATATAAATTTGAGTTAATAGATTAAAATATGGATTTGAATTCATGGCCTATTAAGAATTGACCATGTTTGATAGGTATTGACCAACGTTGATCGGTGTTGATTGTTGAATTTAACAACAAATTTTTTATATAACTTAAAATTTAAATATTTGTATGTTTTATATACATTTTGAAATAAATTAATTAAAGCGACATGTTATCAAAGTGATATCTATTGTGAAAAATAATTTATTTTAAAATATAAACAGTTATATGCATGTAATTTATGTGAGTATGAACATACCCAAAAAAAGGTTAATATTTGATAGAATTGCATGTATACTTATGGTAATAAAACCAGGATGATTATTGTGTTTTTACACATGAATAATAATTTGACCTAAAGGAAGATTTATTATTTGACGTATTCTTATAGTTAATGTTTGATTACTTACAAATTAATGTTGTTGTTCAAAGATAAAATATTAATGGAGTATCGAGTATCTTGAGATGTGATTTACTTTTATTTGAATTTATTATTTTGGTTTTAAGACTTATATAAGCTTATTTTGCTTGTTTGTTGTTTTCTAGAATCAACTATGAATAATCCTGCTAATATTATTGTAAATATCAAATCTATTCCTATGCTAAATGACACCAACTTTTAGTCATGACAAGAGAATCTCTTGATAGTTCTAGGAGTCATGGATTTGGACCTTACGAAAAAGACTGATTCTCTTGCACCCCTTACAAGTAAGAGTAATTTTGATGAAAAGAAGAAAAAGGAAAAGTATAAGTTATCAAATCGCATGTGTATGATAATCATTAAAAAAACCTTTTTGGATTCATTCAAGGGTATAATGTCCAAAAAGATAACTACTACTAAGGATTTTCTTGAGAACATTGAAAAGATGTTTGTCAAGAACGAAAGGTAGAAACAAGTACGCTCTTGACAAGTCTATTTTTAATTAGATATAAGAGTAAAAGCAATATAATGGAGTATATTATGAAGATGTATAATCTTGCTTCTAACTTTGAGGAATTGTTGATACATCTGGTTCTAATATCTCTTTCAACACAATTTAGCTAGTTTAAGGTGAGCTACAACTGTTAAAAAGAGATTTGGTCTCTAAATAAGCTCATCTCACATTGTGTTCAAGAAGATGGAAGGTTCAAGTAAGATCATACAAAGAGTACTCATCTGATCTCAACCTCTAAGTACAAGGACAAAGGAAGTAAAAGAAAGAAGGATAATGAAGCTACATATATGACACCTCAAAATCAACAACAAAAAGAAACTGGATGAGCTGATATGTACTGGTTGTTTCTTCCATGGATTTGAAAGTCACAGGAAGAGGCATTGCACCAACTATCATACATGATAGGCTAAGAAAGGTATACTTCTTAATTTGGTTTGTTTTGAGATTAATTTAATATCGATATCTAGACACATATGGTGGATAGATTTTGGTGTAATAACTCATATCAGTGTGTCTATGCAGGGTTGCCTGTGTTGTCAAGAGCCAAGTGATGGTGAAAGATACATCTATATGGATGATGAAAAGATAGTTCAAGTTGACGTAATAAGAAAATTTAAGTTATTGTTAAAGATTGGATGTTATTTGGGTCTTGATGAGACATTTATTGTACTATTTGTTTGATGAAATTTGATTTCTATATTGCTTTGGAAAAAATTAGTTATTCTTTTTCATTTGGTAATGAAAAATTTGGTTTGTTTCAGGATTCAAAATTGGTTCGTTCCACTTCTTTGTCAGGTTAATATAACATGTATTTAATTGATTCAATTGCTTTATTTAAAGAATTCCTACAATTAAGTATACAAGCTATAAAAAGAAAATTGGCTAGTGAAAATTCGACTACGTTATGGCACAAGTGATTAGGTTATATTTCCAAACGGAGAATAAAATGAATTGTGTCTGATAAAATTTTAAACCCCTTGGATTCATACATTTTAATGTTTGTGTTAACTATATAGAGCAAAACAAACCAATAAAAGAAGATCTGAAGTCAACAGGGATTTAGAAGTCTTAGAACTTACATACAGACATTTGTGGGTCATTCCTTATTGTTGCTTGGAATGTTAAACAATATTTTATAATGTTCATCGATGATTTTTCTAGAGATGGTTATTTATTTCTCATTCATGAAAAGTCACAATTATCAGATATATTCAAAAATTATAAAACTGAAATTGAGAACTAACTCAACAAAATGATCAAAAGCGTCATATCTAACTTTGGTGGTGAGTACTATGGAAAATATGATAGTTCAGGTCAATAACATCTAATACCATTTGGTAAGTTCCTAAAGGAATATGGTATCATTCCACAGTACAATATGTCGGGTTTGCCTACTATGAATAGTGTTACCAAAAGATGAAACACGACGTTTAAAGACACGATGAGGAATGTAATTTGTTATTCTACCTTATCAAAATCACTCTAAGAAGAAGCACTTAAGACTTCAACATATCTCTTTAATAGGGTTATAACTAAAGCAACATCTAAAACTCTTTATGAACTTTGAAAATGAAAAAAAAGTTTATTTTAAAGCACATGTATATCTATTGATGTCCAACTGAGGCAAATCATTATAGGCCTAATGAAAAGAAATTGGATTCAAGTAGGATGAGTTGCTATTTTATTGGTTCAAGTTTTATGATCACACATCTAAGTTTATTTTCGAGTTAGAAATGCTCGATTCTTTAAAGATGCCAGGAAGATACAGTTAGGGATTTTGTCTTTGAAGAGGAATATGTTGATATTTTCACAAATGCTATTGGAATTAATCAGGATCATATTCCTGACTTTGATCAAAACACAACAAATCAAGACAATCTCGAAAAACCTCTCAATCGAGAAATTGTTCTAGAAGAACAAACTCTATCACCTCAAGAACTCATGCCATTAAGAAGATCCACTAGGGAAACGAGAGGTATTGTACTAGATGGCTACATTTTATTTCTCCAAGAACATGAGTTTTATATTGGAGTGGTAGAAGAAGATCCAATTAACTTTATTCAAGCTATGGAAAGTCTTAACTCTCATAATTAGAATCAATATTTTAATATAAAATAAATCATTAATATTATTTTATTTATAATTATATATTTTATAAAATCCCTTAATATAATTATTCAATTGAGTTATTATATTTTTAATGAAAAAGAATATTATTAAATATAATAATAGATAAATAAAATGCATTAGTTAAATGTGTGTATTCCCTAAAATGTTTATTTATAGAACATTGTATGTACATGTATCTATCATATAATGTGTACACATATATAGGTGTCAAGGGAATACAATCGGTATAAAGTACAACATTTCATGGATTGACGTCAACCCTAGCCCAAGCTGGTGGTCAACCTTACAAGGAGAGTGGTTCCCTAGGATTGACCTCCTACTTGTTGGTACGTTTCAAGTGTGCAAAGTCAGGTATGGCATCCAGAGTGTTCTACTTTAAGGCTTAAACTACTTACTTCGGCTCGGACTGGGCTACAAGTCGGTCCATATGACCAAACATCTAGTCCTCCTACTCTTTCAGATCGAGCTCTAGACTGGGATGGAAGATTAATTCCTGGGCAGCAGATATGAATCATTCATCTTCCTTAATAAATGCATGTTAGTTGATTGGAGAGAGAAACTCGGTGCCTCTATATAAAGATGTGCTTGGGTCGGACTTATCATCATTTCCTACACTACAGAAAAATAGTAAAGAAAAAATGCTCTATCGCATCAGCTCTAGCTATCAAAGGTTTTTTAGTTCAGTGGTAAGAATTTAGCTCGAAATATAGTTTTATTTGTTTGAGTTTTTAGAGAATCAGTTTCGAGAGTCTAATGCTTTTCTACTTTATTTTCAGATCGATTTTAAAGAATCACTTCCTTTTATTTTCAAACTCAACCCTAGGTAACCCCTTCTTCTTGCACCTTACCCATCATTTTTTTATGTTTTATGACATTTTACAAATAATGCATAGAAATAAGACCTCAGCCTCAAGTTCGAGCTCCTAGAAAAGCCTCTAATACCCCAACATTAGTGATGACTCAGGGTCTTCAAGGTTAAACTATTCCAACAAGGCGAGTCAATCTTGCCTCACCCCTCAACTTCTACCACTCATACTTAGATCACTCCAACCATTAAGTTGAGCATGCCTCAAACTTAAATATCAATGGCTAGGACGTGGGGGAAGAAAATGAGGAATAAAGGGTCTAGGAAACTAACCAATCACACAAGGGGTTGGTCGACCGTGGTTAAGACTAGTGGGCTAGTGCCCCAGAATGAGGAAAGGTTAAGGAAAACTTACAAGATCCTTTCCTCAATTCAAATAATGATTCCATCGGAGGGAGCCTATAACAATAACCAACATTTATCAGGGTATGATGATGATGAATCACAATACAAAATTAAGTCCTAAACATCCTATCACGATATTTTGGTTTGTTTGTTTCCTAATCTAATAACATAAACATAGATATAGATTCAATAAACAATGATGCAAATATTTATCATTTATAATTATAGAGTATTTAAGGATATAGTAATTAAGTTAATTATGTTTGCTCATATTATTTAACTTATTAAAGATATAAATTAATATTTATTGATTTTCTCTTTTTGGTATGAAAGTATCCTTAGTCACGGTCCAAATTCTTTTGTTTAATATTAACAACCTAATATCCTTAGGCATGACCTATTAATTAATTAAATATTAAATTTTAGTTTTATTTCAAAGAAAATAGCAAACCATCTAATCACAGTTTTAAGAAGAGTCAAATAATTAGACTTTATTCCATATGTTCAAATTAAATCTAAGAATTTAATTTTTCAAGTACTAACTTTCAAGTTTTAAAACCAATACTGAAAATATGTCGTCAATACATTTTCAAATAATAGTTCTTATAAAAAACTTTTAAAATAGAGTTTCATTCTAACTACCAGCCGATTGTACCAACAAATAAAAGAGCACTACTCTAAATTAGACCGAATAATTAAACCTTAAAATCTAATTTTCAGATTTAAGTTTATAATGAAAAATAATGTATTTCTCTCTAACATTCTTAATATAAAATCTTGAATAAAAACAAAAGTAATTTATTTTATGAAAATGTTTTACCTATTTAATATTTCGCTAACATAACAACGCTATAATTATATCATATTTATAAACAGTCAGTCATGTTAAATTTAATTATAGACAAATTAAATATAATATATAAAAATAAAAGATAAAAAGATAAAAGTAAAGAATCCATTAAAATTATACCTCAATAAAATCCTTATAACATTTTTATGTTAATTCTGTTGCTAGAAAGCCTCCAAACAGATTTACATATATATTTATTAAATCAAAAAACTAAAAATTTATAAAAACATAACTAGTTCTTCTCAAAAAAGAGAAGAACTTAAAAACTAAAAACTAAAAAAAATGAAAACTTTCTAGAGAGAGAAAGTGCTTAGAAAATTTGTGTGTTTTGGAATGGGGTAATATGGTCCTTTTATAGATGAGGAAAAGACCAAAAAAGGGGGGAAACTACTTCAAAATTTGAATTTTGATTTGTTTGGATAAGTTGGCGTGCGTATGGGGCGCAAAAATCTCGACAGATGGGATATTGGTGCGACAGATGAGCGGTTGGGGTGCACGAGTGCACATGAGACACGGTAAGGAGTGTGCAGGCGCGCACGCAACATGGCGTAGGCATGAAGACGAGATGCTATGCGTGGGACTCAACACAGATCGAATGGTGCGCACGCCGGTACGCGCGAGAATTGGAGCAATGGGCAACTGTAGGGGGTTCTCAATCTTGATGACCTTGTGGACCCATTTTGTCCAATTTTTCAATCTTTTTGACTTTTCCTCATATATTTTCTCAATATATTTGTGATGTATTGCCTTTAGTATTTTTTTTCCGAGTCTTTAAGTTATTTTTGAACTAAAATACCTGGAAAAAATACACGTGATTCCAAAAATATATATATATATATATATATATAAAAATATGATAAAATCATACAAATATAAATTTATTTAATCAATTAAAGTACATTAAATCATGATAATTTTAGTGCTTTTTAAGCACTCATCAGGGTGGAATTTCATGAGAAGGCACTGTGGAGGGGGTGACGTTCCCCCTATACCTTCTCATAAGGAGATTTTTGATTAGGACTCAACTCGGCCCAAGATAGTTGATTCCTAATGGGTGGAGGTATCTACTATGCCTGATATTGATATGCCAAGAACTTGGGGTGGATTTAGGGATGACAAAATTTAATGAAGCTAACATCCTCAAGCAAAAAATCATAGACTCGATGAGGGTATACATATCTATGAAGAAGGACTAGGGTATGAATGTGTCTCTTGTTGAGAATGAGAAAAATTGGAAGGAATACTTCTTTTATGTCTAAGGTGATTGGAATCACCTACTAGCGACACAAGACTCATAAGAAGTGTTTAGAACGACACTAAGGTCGTGATAAGGAATATGTGTTCCCTTATCATAACTTTGAGTCTAGATGCAAAGAGATGCCTTGCTCATATCTAGAACTATTTCCCTGAAAAAAAAACCCTTGGAGGCATTTGCTGAACACCACGCATTTTGTTACATGCGAGTTGATGAGATATGGTTCATTGGAGCCTTCCTTAGGATTATTCGTAAACCCCGAGATCCTTCTATGATTAGAACCCATTCCACGGACCTTGGAGGATAGTTTAAGGTGGTTGCTAATGATGGTGAACTAGCCTTGAGACTACCATTTTTTTCAATGTTAGAGCCTAACCTATTTTGACCGAGGTGGAAAACTCGTGACCCTTGCAAGCATTAAGGCACTCTACCTAGTTCTTAACTAAGGAGATTAACCCATGACATAAAATAGTGCAAGGGGGAGCTTTACCTGGTTCTTGACTGAGGTGTTTATATCTCCCTTCAATGTTAGAGCACCAACCTGGTTCCTGACCAAAGTGGACAACTCCTGACCTTTGCAAGCACCAGTGTTATACCTAGTTCCTAACCAACGTGATCAGCCCATGACATAAAACAATAAGAAAGGGAATGTTACTTGGTTCCTGATTGAGGTTTTTATCTCTCTCTTCAATGTCAGAGTGTCGACTTGGTTCTTGACCAAGGTGGACAACTCGTGACCTTTTCAAGTGTCATGGTGTTCTACCTGGTTCTTAACCGAGGTGATTAGTTTATGACATAAAACATTATGAGAAGGAGCTTTACTTGATTCCTATCCAAGGTGGAAACTTGTGACCTTTACAAGTATTAGGGCGTTCTACCTGGTTCTTCACCAAGGTGATCAACTCGTGACATAAAATAGTGGAACTTTTAAGAAATGACCATTTGTTGAGGGAGTCATTCTATAGATATGCTTGTGCTGATGTTACATGAAAGTGGTAAATTAATATACATTATAAGTGATATTTCTTCAAATGTCTGGCATTCCAACTTATGCCCTCCTCAATTCCATCAATGATTTTCAATAAGTAGGCCCCATAGTGTTGTTTCAATTATTTGGTAAGATCCTTCCCAATTAGCACCCATTTTACCATCCATCCATTTATTCTTGTTAGGGAATACCCTTCTGAGAACCCAATCACCGTTGGAAAACATTTTGAAGTGCACGATCTTGTTGTAATAATATGATACTTTTATTTTATGCTCGATCATCCTTCTTAAAGCTCCATTCATTTTCTCCTCTATAAGGGTCAATTCAATTACTCTACTTACCTCATTTTATTCTTCTGTCAAAATTGACCTAGTAGTGGTTATTGTGACCTAAGTAGGTATTACCACTCTAGTCCCGTAGACCAGAGAGAAATGGGTCTTCTTAGTGCTTCCCCGAGGGCTAGTCCTGATAGCCCATAATGTACCAGGTATTTCTTTAACCCATTTTCCCTTTGCGCTTTCCAACCTTAGTTTCAACAGTTAGATAATTAGCTTGTTGGAAGATTTTGCTTGACCATTGGCTTAGGGATAATATGGCGTTGAATGACATATCTTAATGTTGTACTTGAGGGTGAATTCTTTGATGTTTCATACTGTGAATTATCTCCCATTATCGGTGACGAGCTCTCTGGGTAGGTTGAAACGACAAATTATGAACTTCCATATAAATTGAATCAACTCTTCCTCTCGTATTATTCTGAGGGTTTCTACTTCGATCCATTTTGAAAAGTAATCAGTGACCACAAGTAGAAACTTATTTTAACATTTTCCCTAGGGGTAGGGGTCCTACTAGGTTAATCACTCATTTGTAGAAGAACTAAGGACTAATCACCCTCCACATGGTATTTGAAGGTATGTGTGATAATGGAGTAAACCTTTGGCATTTATCACATTTTTAAGTGTATTTCGTGACATCTGCCAGCATAGTGAACTAATAATAGCCTTGTTTCCTAATCAGTTGCGACAACCTCCTCCCTTCTGAATGTGAACCACATTCTCCTTCGTGTGCTTCAAACATCAATCTTTTAGATCCTTCTTTAGCTACGCACAAGAGCCCAAGCCTGAGTGGGGATTTTCGATATAGTCTTCCTATTTTGATCATGTATTGACCTGTCTTCCATTTGATTTCCTTTGAGGACTTACGGTCCTTCTTTTCTAGGAAGTTATAGATCTGGCACTACTATAAAAAGAGGTATTAAATTTGGTTAAAAATCGACTTTAAATTAACTGACTTTAAATTTTTAATTTTTTTTTACAAAATTTACTCATTTTCTATTATACTCAAATTAAAATCTGTATTCGATCACTAAATAATACCAGGAAAAAAATCTGTTAAGAAAATAGTTTAAATAATACAAATAATTTAAAAATAATACATTAATTAATAGTAGAAAAATTACCATGGTGCTGTTTTATGTTATTCAAGATCATAATATTCTTCTCCTGATATTATAATACAAACCTATATATATAATACAAAAAATTATACACATAAATAATAACACATATTAACAAAAAATATGAATAATAAGTGCGTAGGATTAATAGAAATACTTACAAGAGTAAATGAAGTGACAAAATAAAGAAAATGAAGAAAAAATGGTGTTTTATATGTGAGAAATGGGTATAAAAAATTTGAGTATTTTGCTAAAAAAAATCGGGGATCTAAAGATTAGTTAGAGAGAAAGAAAACCCACTAACCAACGCTAGAATTGGTGGTCGTAGGTGGCCAAAAAATGAGAAAGAGTGGAGGAGCAGTGGAGGAGGTTTTTGATTTTTGAGAGTTATGCAGCGCTTGGAATAGTTTCTGTTTGGGGAAGAAAGAAGAGAAAATAATTTATCCATGTGTGTAGCGTCGATTCTACGTGTGAACCGACCTTATCCACGTAGGATGTAGCGTCGGTTGACGTGTTGAACCGACGGTACACGTGGATGTATCGTCGGTTCCAGGTGTCAACCGACGCTATGCTACGTGGATAGCATCGATTCTACACCGAACCGACTTTAAATTGCTTATAAGTCAATTTTTTCCAAAAATTGACTTTACTTAAGTACCTTCTTTTATAGTAGTGTGGGTGAAATATGGGATTATGGGAGCATCCACACAACAACTTTTTCCTGCTTCCTCTAAAGATGTTTTTGTTAGGATTATTACTCACACTACTCGATTGAGCTTGGTTTCTCATACTGATGCCAAAGTGGCCAAAGCATCGACGTGGCCATATCATTTCGAGCTATTTACTTGATCTCAAACTTGGAGAATTTTGAACACTTTTGCTTTAATCTCTCCAAGTACCTAACTTTAAATGCCCTCGAGAACTGGTTTACCACTAGTCTAGAATCGCTATGTAAGGTGATCTTATCCACCTCTAGTTTCTTTGCAGTCATGGCCCCAAATATAACCGCCTCTTATTTTGCAAAATTATTACTTGCTTGGAGGTCAAGTCTGATTGTGTATTCAAAATAGTTGTTGTCATGATCAACTATGACCACTATTAGTCCTGCACCATTGAAATTGTGTGCTCCATCAACAAATACCTTCCAAATTGGGCTTTTCTTTTGTTCTACCCCACACACTTTATTCTACTCATCATTGCTAATGACCTCTGACTTCTTACCGAAATAAAAAACAAACTCGGCCACCACCTATCCTTTAATAGCTATTCTAGCCATATATTTAATTTCATACTTTTCCAATTCTATTACGATCTATACCAATCTTCCTGCTACATCTGTCCTAGTCAGGATATTTTTGAGTAGATAAGATATGAGTACCATGACTGTGTGTGAGATGAAGTAATGCTTGAGCTTTTGGGCACTAAATTTGAGAGCAAAAACTAATTTGTCAATGGTTAGATATTTGCTTTGGGCATTCGTCAAGTCTTGGCTAATGTAGTAGATATGGTACTGAATCTTATTTCTTTCGGCTAAGAGAAATATGTTGCACATTTGAGGCATCACATCCAAATACACATGGAGAATCTTGCCTAGGAGGGGGTTGACCAAGATTGAGGGTTACTCAGGTATTTTTAATTTCCTCAAAAGCTCTACCATAGTCCTCATCCCAAAAGACTGATGTATTCTTTCTTAGCATTTTAAAGAAAGGCATACACTTATTGGTGCATTAGAGATGAACTTGTATAGTGCCACTATTCTTTCATTTAGCTGTTGGATTCCCTAAAGGTTGTTAGGTAGCTTCATGTTCACCAAAGCCTATATTTTGTCTAGTTTGGTCTCAATCACCCTGGCTGACACAAGATACCCTAAAACTTTTCCTATAGTAACACCAAAGACACACTTCTTAGGGTTAAGTCTCATGCCATAACCTCAAACTACTAAGAATACCTCCTCTAAGTCCTTGATATGGTCTAAGGGTTGAGCTGTCTTCACCATCATATCATTTACATAGGCTTCTAGATTCCTTCCTAGTTCTTTTCAAACATTTTGCTAACTAGACATTGGTATGTATCACATAAATTCTTTAATCTGAACAACATTCGTGTGTAATAGAATGTTCCCTCTTCTGTGATAAAAAATGTTTTCTCTTCATCCTCAGGGTGCATTTTGATTTGGTGGTACCTGGATTATGCATCAAAGAAACTCATCAGCTCAAACCCGACAGATGCATCTACCAACTGATCAATACTTGAAAGGGGGAGGCAATCTTTGAAAGATGATTTATTTAGATTTATGAAGGCCACACACATTCGAGATAACCTGCATGCTTCCTTTACCAACACCATATTTGACAACCATGAAGGATAGTTGACCTTCTTTATAACCCCAACCTCTTTAAGGGCAACCACATGGTGTTTGATCACCTTGTTCTTTTCCCTTGGGAATTTCTTTTTTCATTACTGAATTGGTCTAGCCTCTGGATTGATATTTAGTTGGTGACTTTTGGATCAATCTTAGGCATGTCTATTGGAGTCTAGGCAAAGACGTATGGTTTTCGCCTTCAAATTCTATTGAGATGTCTCTTACTTTATTTAGGTTGACTAACCTCACTAGAACTTTTCCCTCTAGTCTCTTTTAAGAGAGACCCTTCGATGATTGCTACTTGT
The DNA here is from genome assembly GCA_037013495.1 of Hippophae tibetana. Taxonomy (NCBI): domain Eukaryota; kingdom Viridiplantae; phylum Streptophyta; class Magnoliopsida; order Rosales; family Elaeagnaceae; genus Hippophae; species Hippophae tibetana. Next base: position 23,923,774 of record CM072805.1, on the reverse strand, counting down.
GAGGAATCTCTTTCATAGTGGCATCATAGCAGCTTCTGGCCTTCTCCTGGTCTTCTCTTATTTCCTCTAGGCCTTTGTCAGTGGGGAATTTGATTACTTGATGAAGGGTGGATGGAATTGCCCTTATTTTTTGTATTCCCAATATGGAATTGTAATGTGCTGGGACAACTATGATCACAAAATTTGTCATTATTATCATCCCTTTTGCCATGATAGGCAACACCACCATTCCTTTTGTACAGGTGTTGTTGCTATTGAACCTCACGAGAAGGAGCTCTACCTTAACAATGTTCAATTCGTTGAATCCTAAGTCCCTAGTAGTGGTTAGAAAAAGGAGATCCACTGAACTCCTCGTATCAATCATTATTCGACATACATCACAAGATCAAATCCTCATTGTTATTACTAAAGGGTCATCGTGATAGGATGAGGTTTCATCCTTTTCACTGAAAATGATTTCTATAGCAAATCTCGCCTTATCCAAGGTGTATATATATAAGGCATTGTGTAGTTCTCTTGCAAACCTTTTATGCAAGTTATTTGAGACTCCTTTGATCCCAAGCCCTCTGTGTATGATATGTATAGTTCTGATGTTGGCTCATTATAGGGCTCATTTCCATCACTTGATAGGTTCGTTGGTTTTGGCACCTCTCATTTGTTCTGATGATTTCTTCTGTCTCCATTTTCTACGACAAGGTCTTTCATATATCCCTTCACTAACAACTCATCTATTTCTTTTTTGAGGTGTCTACAGTCTCTTGTTTCGTGGCCCACATCCATGTGGAAGGCACACCATTTGGATGTGTCCCTAATAAGGGGTTTCATCTTCTATGGACATCTTAAATTGGGTTCCTCCTCCATCCTCATTATAGCTTGAGCTAGATCTACTCTCAAGGGAGGCTCTTTAAAAGAAGAGAGTGACCTTCCCCAAGGTCCTCTATTTGTTGTGCTCTATCTAGGCTTATCCTTCTCTTTTCTTTATCTAGTACCACCTCTACATTAGTTTGATATCCTTTAACCAGACCTAGCTCTCTCTCTAGATTGACAAAAGTTATTGCCTTGCCATAAGCTTCCTCTAAAGTATGAGGCACTGTTTGGGCTAACTCCACAAATAAGTCAAAATTCTTTAGGAGACCTCACCTGAAGACCTCTATGGCTATGGAGCTAGGAAAGTCATTGTTTTCCAATTTTTTCTTCCTGAACCGTTTTATGTACTCCTCAGAGGATTCTCCCCTTTTTGGGTTGGCCACGTCCGGTTGTGTTTCTAGTGATCGGATCATCTATTTGGTTATTCGGGGTCCTTCCCCTTAATTGGGAGCATACCAACCTATTTTCTCTTCTGATTTCTTCAAGTTCTCATCTCAGTTTGAAGAGCTAGCTAGCTAACTATTGGTGGTGAAGGTTATATTCACCTCTCGTCTCATTGAGGGCTGGTAAGGTATTTCTTTAAGTCATCATTACTTCCTTGTTAGCCAACCTCGATCGTCCTCCAACACTATTCCTACTATAATGGCTTTTGACAAATGTCTATTAGTTTCTAGTATGGCTAGTGAACAAAACACGTCTTGTTTTCCAAGCTTCTCTTAAGGCTCAGAGTGAACCCCAAAGGATACGGGGTCAGAAACTTAAGCTAGATCTTAGAATCTGTGCCCCATAGTGGGTGCTAAAATGTTTGAGGTTAATTCAATTTACAGAGAAAGAACTTAGAGAAAAATCAAAATAATTAGTTTAATATGTGGATTTCATAAGAGGTACATCTATTTGTAGAACATTACACGTACAAGTATCGATCACATAATGTGTACACATATATGGGTGTCATGGGGATATAACCGATGTAAAGTACAACATTTTATGGATCGAGGTTGACCCTAGCCTGAGTTGGTGGTCAATCTTACAAGGAGAGTGGTTCCCTCGAACCGACCTCCTACTTGTTGGTACGTTTCAAGCGCGTAGAGTCAGGTATGTCATTTAGAGTATTCCGTCTTAAGGCTCGAAATGTTCACTTCGGTTTGGATTAGGCTATAGGTTGATCTATGTGTTCAAAATGTAGTTAATAGTTAAAAAGTTTTATAAATTAAAAAATCTAGAATAAAATAAAATACATCTTAAAAAATAATAATCACGTTAATGTTATTAAAATTAAATTTGGTTGTATAATTTGTTTTAATACACATTTTGTGTGCATGGTTTAATTTATAAGTTGATTTTTTAATTTTTAATATCAAAATAATTTATAAATTTAAAGAAAAATAAATTATAATCTATATTAAAAAATTAAACAATTTTAGAATATTATAAAAATAAATTGTAATTATTTTTTATACATGAATAAATTTATTTAAGTCTTATTTTAAAAAATAAAAAAATATATTGTAAATATAAGTTCGAGATTAATAAATTATTTTAAATAGAGTTACAATGTACTCATGCCCATTGTAATACTCTGATTACATGAATCATGGTTCAGGCATGCTTTTATGTAAAAAACATTAGTGCAATTAATTAAATTTGCCTCAACTTCTTTTATAAGTGCCATATAATGATAGATTAAAAAAAATTATCCAACTACTTTAATTTATATATAGCTATCATATCTTATTTTTTTAACAACTTGTTAGGAGTATAAATACTCTTAATTAAAATATGACTTGAAAGGTGGCCTTAGAGTCCTACAGATAACGTACAATAATAATAATACATTTTGGTATTAAAATAATTTGAGAGAGTTTTTCCAATCCTAAATCATATTTAATAATTTTATATATTATACTTATATTATATTCATACTTAAGAACCAATGAGAAAATTTACATTTTTTAAATAATTTTTAAATATACGAAAAATACTTATATTTTTAAATTAAAAAATATTATATATGAATAATATATTTTACTTATAATAACAAAAAAAAAATACTTTCACTCATAACAATTTTTTGTTAAATATTTATATTTATATTATTATTATTATTTTATAATAATGACATATAATAAAAGATTACCAATTACATTTAATTTATAGTTTTTATAATTTATTAAAATGTTAAAAAAATTATGATTTATACAAATAAATAAGAAATTTTTAATATAAATGAATCTAAATATATAAATTAAATATTTAATAATAAATTATTAATGATAAAACACATTAAAATAAAAATAATTTTGTAAGATTAAACAATAATAATTGATGTAATTTAAGATTCTAATTTAAAATGGTCAAGATGAGTTTTATTTTTCAAACTATAAGAAAAATTATGTTAAAAATTAAATTAATTTTAATATTAATAGTTAATTTATTTTTAATTGTAATCTATTTATATTAAATCTATTATTGATATTTTATATTATTATTATGAAAAATCAAATAATATCTTAATATTTTTATTTAAATATATATTTTATTATCATATTTTTAATAACACTTTTTTCAAAATTAAAATAATTATATTCATATTTATATATTTTTACTATTTTTGCATTTTATATTGAATTTTTGATATATTTTTATATAAAAATAAATATATTACATCCGTATGTACGTTTGTTCAAATAATACTCCTTCCTTATTTTACTAAATTGGTTATAAATTATATAATTTGTAAAAATTATTAATTAATTCTAAATTTTTAAAATTGAGTTTTTTTAAGTAAAATTGAAATCCTCTATTTTTAAAATTAAAAACAAAAAAAGTTTTAAAAAATATCTCCCTCTCACGCCCAGTCTTTCTCTCGCCAGCATCACCACCACCTCGCCGACATGACCACGACATCGCCAGCATCATTTACCACCTAGCTGCAAACTCGGCATAATACTAAAATACAAACAACGGTTAAAATTATTAGTCGGAGAAGTTCCAAATATTATTAATCATTAACCAGATGTCTGGAAGCAGAAGTCACGGGCATATCAGACAACCTGAAAATCCAAACATGCATTTAATTAAACGATGATGATAAGATTATTTCATATTCGTGAGGGTGTGAATATTGATCTCAATTACAAGGACCATATGTATGAATAGTGAAATTAAAGAAGAGAAAGACACCCATAATGATTGGCTTGAACAAGATAAGGGTTTGCGTTTCGATTTTGGGCTTCATACTAGACAGGATAAAATAGAATAAATCTTGCAAATCTTACTTTTCATTAATTCTGTCCGTTTGGAAGTTTATGGGAGGTAAAATGGTTGCAGAAGAGGACGAGATGGAGAGTGAAGAGAAAAAAGACAGCTGGTGACAGAGGAAAACTAGCTTTTGGGGTCCTTATAAGTTGTATTTTAGTTTTTAATTTTTTAAAATGTATATTATAACTATATCATTTATTTTTAAAGTCTACGTGTATATAATTTTATTTTATGTTAATTAATTTAATTTAGTAATAATATAGATATATATATATATATATATATATATGAGTTACAATAAATTATAAGGTAAATTTGTCATTATTAAAAATATTTAAGAGTTTGTGCATGTCTTTATATTAATAAATTTACTTATTATTTATAATACCAATAAATTTTACTAATCAAATTAAAATAAAATTATATGTATTTTTAAAATAAATAGGGATCTTCAACATACCTTTTAAAGGCTTCGGAACTAAAGTGTAATTTTTAAAAAATCAAGGGAACTCGTTGCTCTGTAAGTGATAGACGAAAAAATAGCACAAATTTTATGTAGAGTATAAGCATTATGTGTCATACAATTTTAAAAAATTAATTTTAAAAGAAAATTTCATATTACAAGTAAAAACTATATTAATATATTTTTTAATACACTCTTTTTATATATTAAAATTCTCTTTCAAAGTAGGGTTCATTAGACACAAAGTTATATTTTTAACCTATTTAATTATATTCTAATTTTATTTAGTTATTTGTATTTCTTTCAAGTAATTTTGTTTGTGTTATTAGAAAACTTTGGTTACATAGCTTTTGTAATAGATATATAAGTTATTCGATTTTTAAAATTTATATATTTTAATCATATAACTTAATAATTATATAATTAAAGTGTACCAATTTTAAAAATCGAATTACTTATATGTTACCACCTGTAAAAATTACGTGATCAAAGTATTTAAATAACATATTTTTAGTGATCTTTATGGTCATTTTTACTTTTTTTTTCTTTTTACAAGACTTGTGTTATTCTTTTGAGTGTTATTAGTTTTTTTTCTTATTGATCGACTTAAGTTTTGATACATATAAATTTTATATAGTGTATAAGAAACATGAGTTATCTAATATTAAAAATATTAACTTTAATAAATGTAAATTATATAATTTTATAAATATTCTATTAATATATTTTTTAATTAGTATAAGATATTTTTTTATATACTAATTAAGAATATATAAAGAAAAAAGAGTAGAGATAGAATTTTAATTTATTTTTTTATAAATTAAAAGAAAAAGGAATTATATCTTTTAAGTTTATTATTATTTTTTAATTTAAAAAATAAATAATTTTAATTTTTTTTAACCAAAAATACTAAATTTTGAAAAACTAGACTTAGTTGACTATCTTTTAAAATTATATGATTAATAAAATTCACTTAATTTTTTCAATACTATAATATATTATAATAATAATTATATAACCTTTCCAACCTCAAATCTCTTAAGTTACAAAGAATAAAAATGAAAAATATCAAAATAATATTTTTAAAATTTATAATAATAAAAATAACACTCCTTATTTTTAATCAATGGTATCAATCTTCTTGAACTAATAGGAATAACTTGACGGGGAAATTGTTTTTATGAGATATGTAAGAGAATTATACTATCTGTAAATCAAATCCTTAAACTTGAGTTTTTTTTATCATTTTATATATAAAAAAATATATATTTATTTATAAAAATACAACATTGTATTCAAAAATATATTTTATTTTGATTATTTAACAATCATTAATATAAATAATTTAATTATATCTATAATTTATACATCTAATATCTATATTAAACATAATTTTAAATTCATTTTATTTTTAACATATTTTTTTAAATTTTAAATTTTAAATATATAACTAAACATATATTATAATTTATTTGTGATGAATACCTAAATTTTAGAAATTCTCTAGGGAGAATCTAGAATCTTCACCCCTCGTTGCAAACATTTAGTGTCGGATGGATATATCAAACCGTCATCCATCCTGCAGTATTAATAATTATGCCTAATTTATATGATTTTATTATTAAACAAATTTAGTTTATTTTCTAATTAAATATGATTCAAATTAAATTATAATTATTTAAATTTAATCAATTTTATTGGTATGTTATTTTATACTAATGTTAATTTCATAATTATTTTATTATTATGGTAGTAAAATTTATGAAATATTTATTCTATTTTTATTATTAATTACATTTTATTATCATTACTATTAAATAAAATATTCTTATATAAATAATAATTTATATTATGTTAATTTCATTATCTTTTATCTATTTTATCAAGAATAAACGTTATTTTATCACGACATAATAAGGTGGTGTTATTGTCACTTTTTTTATTATTTCTACGGCATATTTTGAATTGATAAAAATATATTTTTGTTTTTATTATATTTATTTTATACTAATTAAATTATTTTTATTAATTTTTAAAATTAATATTAAATATAAGGTGGAAAAAAAGAAAAAAAGGCGACAATATATACCTACACAATAAAAAAAATTATCTAGTGTTCATGCTTTTTTCTTGATCGACCTAATCTTTGTGTTCAGACTTTAGATCTATAATTTGTAAAACTTACAGGAAACAAGAGAAGCTGGACCCAATAAAGTTGTAATAATGTATACGGCGCATGGTTGATTGAAGACTATGTTATTATTTAGCTTTTTTATTTTATTTTGAAATGGGGATAATATAAAGATAAATAATTATTATTTTAACTATTATTTAAAAATTAATTTTATAAATTGTTTTCATTAATAGAAAATAATAATTACAAAATTAAAATTTAATTATTTATATTTGTATTATCGTTTTTTAATAGTTAAATAGTTAAACTGTTATAAAAAATAACAAATAATTTAAAATACACTATTATCATAATTAAAAGATCTTGAATGCATTTTTCTATAATTTATCTAGAGTAATGCTAAATTGAGTTAAAAAATCAATTTTTTTATAAAAGGTTTAAATTTTTGAAAGAATTGATTTTCTTAATAAATTTTATTATAATATCAAATTTAATAAATTAAATACACTTAATCTTAATTATTAAATCGTATATTAAAAAAATAATAAATATATAAAAATAATGATATTAATTCTTCTAACAACTTTCAATATCAACAGTCTCTTTTATCATTATTTACTCCTCCACTTGCAAGTTGTTATGTGGGTGAGAAGTACTGATCTTCCAAAAAAAAACCTTTGTCTTTAACTCATAAAAGATGGTGTCTTTTTGTTAACTTTCATGAGTAGTGAAAAGAAGATTCCCATTTTAAAATCTTCAATTAATTTATTGAAATCCATCCAAATCAAGTCCTCGATCAAGACTGATGGGCCTCGAGTCTACGATCACATGCAAACCATATATATATATATACATACATAGGTTAAATTAAACAATAATGTTCAATTCCTTTCAAACTCTCTTGAATATAGACCATAGCTTAATTAATTGCTCCTAACTACCAACAAACTGTCGCTTTATTCATAGATTTAATTGTTTCTTTTTCTTCTTCATTTTTGTTTTCCTACTCTCTAATCTTTCCTTCGAAAAAGAAAAGTTATTGCAATTGTATTTTTCATATTTCTGAATTTTGAAGGTTAATTAGTAGTTGTCAGTGTGAATCTTTTTTGTAGTTGGAGGAGCTAAGCAAGCTTCAATCTAAAGGGTTACAAAACCCCCAAATTGTTTACTATGTAATCAATACAAACATATGTTTGGTAAAAAAGGAATAGTCTTATTAAATGTTCTATATATAATACAAAGTTAACAGTTTAAAAAAGATGGAGGTTTTCAAAAAGTTATATAATTATCCAAAATATATATTTTATTAAGATATCTTTTATGGTATATATCTAGAATTTTTTAAAAGTTTCAATTAATTCTGAATATTTTTTTCAAAGATATATTTGAAATTTTAAAAAATACAATACTAAAATGTAATATGTATCTTTTGACTCAAACCTCTGCATGTCCAAATGGACCGCATGTTGTTGAGCTACAAGTTTGTTGGCCGTAAATAAATATTAAATTTGATTTTTAAAATACAAAGGAGGAAGAAAAAAATAGAATCAACTTAGATTTGGAGTTAAAAAAATCCAATTTTTTTTTTAAATATAGAAGTTTTTAAAAAATTAAAATTTCGAAAAACTAAAACTGAAAAAAAGGAGCTAAAAATTTTAAAAATGCGTAATTTTATTTTTTTATTCCATATATTAATTAAAAAAAATTATTTTTTGTTTTTAGCTTTTTTTTTAAATATATTTTTATTAATTTTGAAATATTTTACTTTTTGGTTACTATTTTTAAAAATTTTATATTTAGATTTGATTTAAAAAATTTAGATGATCCTGAATATATATCTTAAAAAATAAAATAAATAAAATATATCTTTTAATAAATTATAAGACCATAAATATATACTTCAAAAAATGAAGAATTGTAGTGTATTTTTGAAAGAATTACAAAATTTGTAGAATCTTTAACCTTATTTAAAAGATGTTGGTTTAAAAAAATTATAACGAGATTTCTTTTTACAATTTCAATTAGTTATAACTAAAATTTCCGAATGGCACTATAAGAGAATTATAGAAAATTATTAAAAATATAATTTTAATATTAAAAAAAATAACCAATTTAACCCAAGTTCATTTTTTACATTTAATTCAGAATTAATGAATGTCATAATTGTGAAGAATACAATAGGTTGTAACTCCTGTTATAAAATAAAAATATTAAATAGTTGTCCATTAATGAAGATTTACTATTCTAATTTTAATATTATTTTTTATCCATATTTTTTAAATGTTATTTTAGTAAAATTTATTTAAAAATGAAATCAATTTGATACAATTTATTATTTAATTAATTTTTTTTACATATATAGTAATATATGTGTGATATTTAAAGGACATATTTAGATAATCAATTAATTAAAGGATATTCTAAAACAATTTTTTAATAATTAATTATTTATTATCCAAAAATACTCTCTAAATATCGCACATGTATGATATAGGTGAATGTTTTTTAATTAAATGATAAATTATATTAAATTAGTATATTTTTTAAATGTAGTACCACTAAAATATCACTTTAAAAATATAAATATAAATAATTCCAAAAATAAACTAGGGTATTAATAAAATAACAAATCCATTAAATGATATGCATAATTATAGTTATACCCATATTTTTAAGCTGCATGATCAATAACATTTCATATTATTTGATAGAATTAATATTATAGTAAATATTCGAGTGTAAATATATTGGCTCATTAACTTTCGATTAAATAATATCATAATTATAATTATATCTTTATTTTCAAACTTGATGGTCAATAAACTTTCACGATGAAATATTAATATTGCAAACCTTTGAGTTTAATTTAATTAAGTTTTAAAAAAGTTAACACAATCATTAAATTGAATATAAAAAAAACTCATCCGCTACAAATTAGGAAAAACTCAAAATATGAGAATGAATTTTAGGAAAATTTAAAATGAAGTTTGGATCAAGTATATTTTGTAATAAAGATTTCTTAAATTATTTTATAATCACTTCATACATGCCAAATAAACTTAACTCAAATTTTATTTTAAATTTTTATAAAAATTGATAAAATATTAAGTAATTTTCATAAAAATTATGACGTATAATATATAATAAGAGATAGACTGCGTAAATATTACAATATATTTTATGTTGCATAAACATATCAAACATTTTATCATTACTTTTTTAAAACAAACAATAAGATACTATTTTATTGGAATAACTTAAAAAATTAATGGGTTAATTATGTTTAATACTCATAATTTTTGAATTTTTTTATAAAAATATTTATTTTGTTATAATTATGCTCATAATTTATAGATAAAAGATAAAACACGTCAAACTTTAGATATAATTGTATCATTATTTATATATCATAAACATAATTGTAACTTTAAAAATACATGTTGTTATCATTACACATACATGATGTACATAATTACAACAAAATAAATATTTTAAATATTTTTTACAAATTTTCATATATATTATAGATATCAAACATAATTAACACAATAATCTATTCATGTAAAAAATAAAGAAACCTAACAAAAAGGAACACAAGTAGCCAAGTAGATTAGTCCCTACCAAAAATAAAAGGCAAGAAATTTGCTAATATTAGTTGTTATATGAGTTAAATTATATGGTATATGAATGGTAAGTAATTAAAAAAAATGTAAACTGCAAACAAAAAGATAAAAATTAATGAATTGTTTTATTTATATTTAATTACATAAAAGGATAAATAAGTTCACTTTAATAACGGGGTCGAAGGTCTATTTTATTTTATCCTTATAAAAGTCCACAATTACACCATTAATTACATATACATGTTGAGTTTTCCTCTATCAAAAGAAACTTGTCGTTGCCTCCGATCTAAAAAACTTGGCAGAGAATTTAGCAAATGCTTTAATAAATCAAATAAACAATCTCAATTTATTGGAAAAGCCAAATAGCTTTGATAATGTTCAAATAACTAAATGAGTTTTTTGATATTGTCGTAAATGAGATAGCTGCTTAACATAAAGGCTAAATACGAAATGTTCCAATACCTATTTGCTTATATCCTTATTATTATTCGTTATTTCTGTAATATGTTTTTTTATCTATTAATTATAGATATATTTTTTTCAAAAATAAAAATTAATGCACTAATTTTAAATAGCATTTTTATATTAAATATTCCAAGAAATGAATAATTTCTCACTAGACACATGCTTGGGGGTTACAAAAGAGGAGTCAAAATAAACATTCTTGATAAAATTAATTATTCTAAACACAATGAACCACGAAAATACTAACAAATGTTAAATTTTTGGTGTTGATTAAACATAATATTTTTTTAAACTATAGAATACAATACAATTATTTAGTATTTTTAACATAGTATTAAGATCACAACTCTAATTTTTCTTTAACAGTCTTGTTTCTTTTGGTGTTATTTCACTATTATTGCCTCTATCATCACAATAGCTATTGTAGTCACTCATTGTACCGTTGAACCTCTAACTTCTCTCGGCCATTGTCCTTGGGTTCCTGGCCTACAGTCACCAATGTTGAGGAGTCCAACATTACATAGACGATTGCAATCATCGTCTCCATCGTGCATCTTGCTCCGATAATCTTTTTGTATGTACTGTTGTGACAAGCTCATCTAGATCTATAGAATCGTGGAAGTCTCTCAAGCATCGGAGCCTACACGCACCACCAACAGAAGTCACGCCTCAGATTCACGCATCTCACACACTACACTCAGGTCTTGTGATGTCATATTGCCATGTCATCTAGGAATGACATCATCGTTCCCTTCTATTGACATCACCCACCATGTGCAACTGACATTATCATTGATCGACGTTAATCGTTGATCGCCATTGATCGTGATCAAAGTTGACTTGGCCGAGGGTTGACTTTTAATGTTGACTTTTCTACAGGGTTTACTTAGTAGACTAGGTTCTCTCTACCTAGTTTTTAGCGTATATTTTGTTTTTACAGTCTGTTTTTACATATTGTGTTCTAAATGGATAAAAAAATGTTTTTCTTACTCGCCCCATCAATATTGTATTGGAAGGGACCACAATCACTCTCAAACTAACCTTATATATTGGTTTGAAAGTTGATCTTTTGGGATTATATGTTGGTTAAAATTTTAAGTTTTTTAAAATCGTAAAGATAAATTTGACTTATAAAATCACTCAATAATCGAACTAGCCAAATATACCTAAGCGTGTCTATGCATCTGTATATACACAACCCATTATATTAGTTACTTAATTAATGCGTATGCTCGTTCTACTCATATCTAACATACCATACTAAATAATTACCCCCACTTATAAAAAATAAAAAAATAAAATAATAGTTAAAATAGGGGAAGAGAAAACAACCTAATACATCCCACACATGTTACTTATTCATACACACTAATTGCTTCCTCACCCATATCCACTTTGAGATTTCCTACCTATGCTGAGTTCACGTTCTCGTTACAAATGATTGACACTTTAAGCTAATGCCACAGTCAATTGCTTACACTATTGTCCCATCGACCATTCCTTGTGCTAGAAACTTCTTTTCTTCCTCACCCACTAGCTTATTCTCTCCCAAATTTTCAAGTTTGTTAATTTTTTTAACTCTATTTATTTTTGTATTGTAATTGTTTATGTTCATTTTTCTCACTTGTTTGTAACAATAATAAACGTAGAAAGTTACAAATCAAGTCCAATAGAAAATATTCATTCCTTATAATCACATCACCACTTAGTTTTTTAATTAATGTGAGACATGTACAACATATTGCATTATACAACGTCACTTAAAGAGTCTTATGTTCTCATAAGAATGTAAACCCATATGATCTAAAAGGGTCATGATTTTGATACCAATGACACAAACGGTTAATTAGTCTGTTTACAATGATGTATGACCTATTCCACATGATCATGGCTTTTCTTATTAAAAAAAAATCTAAAATGTGTCATGCTATTTAGAAAATATCGACCTCTTATGAACATATCACCATTTACTTTACTAAATCATTTGGAACATGTACAAAGACTGCATCATATCGCTTTGGATTCCTGGGGAAGCTAGAAACAAACTTTCTTGTACAGCGCAGGATGTGAGCAATGGAAGGACACCAACTTCAAGCGACAGTAACAGCGATGGCGATGCCGACGTGGAGTTTTGTGGGCGAGGAAAACATGTGGAGAAGGATATGGGATGGAGTTGGATTTTTTTTCTTTATCTTATTTAACAATTTTTTTTTATAATTATGTATATATATTTAGTAGAGTATGATGAATGTAAGTAGAATCAGCTTAAGATGTATTGTTTTGTCATTGCCCAGTTCAACATTCTTTTGCTTAAAATTTTTTTGTTTTAATTTATGTAATCATTTGATAATAAATCCCATTTATTAATTTAAATCAAAGTAAATATTATCCGATAAAATAATACAACTTAAAATAAAAAATTATAATAGCAATTGGCAAATAAATGTCATGATTGAGTACTCATCCAATCAAATACTTAAATATCAATCGGGAAGCAAAACATAGGTAATTTTTAAAATTTTGTCTCTTCTTCATTTTGTTTATATTTTATCAATTTTATTTAACTTTTAAAAACTTTTTTAAACTCCTTTTACTTCGTGTTAATCCATTTTTTTCTTTTGCCTTCATATCTTAGTTCTTATGTTTCTATATTCATTTTTTAATTAGCACAAAATATTAGTTCAAAAGGTTCTTAGGACTTGTTTAACTGTTTAACTTAATTGAAAATAATTCTAAAAAATTATTTTTAAATCATAATTAAATAATATATTTTTAAATTTTTTAAGAAATATTAAATTGTTTGGCCATTGTTTTTAAAAATTATACTCAAAACTTAAAAAAATATCATGGTATTATAATTGTTTTTAAAAATATTTTTTAAACTTAAAATTCATCTTCTAATATAATTTAAATAGTAATGAAATAACTTGTTTAATAAGTTTTGATTTGAATCCAATTTGATTTTTTTAAATAAATATTATGATATATATATTGAAATTAATTATACAACTAATTATATATAACAACTATTTTTGTTATTATCGCAACAAAATATAAAGATTATTTATTTTATTATTTTAATTGTTAGATAAAATTCATTATTAAAGTATAATTATAATAATAATAATTTAAATTATAAAAATATTTTCTATTAAAAAGAAAAATAAATAAATAAATCAATAAAGTTAAAGCCTAATCAATCAAATAAAAAAAATAAAAAAAGCAGCAGCTGCTCATCAGCCGGTGCCAGAGTCACCAAAGCACCATAAACAAAACAAAAATATGAAATATTTTTTTATATCATAATATTAATTACTTTTGTTTTTAATAAAAATATCATATTTTTTATTTTATGAACAAATAATTTCTAGTATCATCGGGGTTTATAGAAAGATATTTATTGTCACCGCAAAGAGTGAGAAAAATTAAATTAGAGAAACATTAAATAAATAAGAAAGTTTGTTAAAAAAAATAGATGAAATATACGAATTTAAATAAATAAAAATAAATTCAATATCTGGCATACGTAAAAATAATTAAAAGAGTGCCCATACTCTCTTTGGGAGAAGAAAGAATTTCAAAACTCAAAAATAATTAAATTTGGTCTTTAAATTTTTTTATAAGAAAAAAGGGTTCATGTGTTCATGAATTTATTAATTTTCATTCTTTAATAGATTTTTTTATATTATTTAAGATTGCATATTGTTTGTCTGAGAATTTTTCCCCTATTTTTTTAAAAAAGATACATTTAATTTGTTTTTAAAACAAATTTTAGGGGAATAAATTGTTAATTTTGTATTTTATTCATCTACTAATTGTTCATCAAATATAAGTGTATAATCTTTACCTTTTATGAACAGAAAACAGTCAAACACCTAGTTTTACTCATTGCAATATAGGTGGATAATTTAGTATATCGAGAAATAGAAAGAGAAAGTGAAGAAAAGAGTTGAAAACCATCCACAATTAACAAAATATATACATAAAATTGGTGCAGATTTTGGAGCAATTTTCAAACCAATAATAATTTTTTTATTTTTTTAAACCAATTTTCAAATCAGTAAAATTTTTATACTAATTTTTAAACCCATATTTTTTTTTGTCATCACCCAATAGGTTGGTTTTAAAAATGAGTAAAAAAATCTATTTATGTCACTTACAAACTCAAAGAATACAAATAGTGTTGTAACACTGTTGATATTGTTAATCAAACAAATCATATAATTTTAACCGTCATGAATTTATGAACTTGCATTATGGGAAACACTTTCTAAGTTTGTCTTCTGAACAAATTTTGTTTGGAAAAAGAGAGATGACATCGATGATTTATTACCACTTTTGTGTATCAACTTTGCATCTATTACTTTTGAGTTCATATTTTGTTTCTCCGATTTTTACATATTTTATTAATAAATATTTAAGTTTGTAAAAAAAAATTGAGAATAATTTTGTTAAATATAATTCAGTTATGAGTTGTGAATGTTATAAATATTTTATATAATTTATTTCTTTTAATAAAAAATATATAATAGATTTGAAAACATAAATAAAATTGATCGAATTTCGTTATTAAATTTATATATATTATTTATCTATTTTTATTTTGTTATAAATCTGATTTATTAAAAATTTGCATAAATTTTGAGCCTATAATTGCTTGCCAACCATGTACTTAAAAAGTTAATAACATAAACTAAGAAAAAAAAGTGCAAATTTTCTTTTTTTATTAATCTTTGTTCTGTTGATGAAATATAAAATTATTTTTGGATTTTAAAGATGGTCAAATATAAAGAAAATAAATAAAAAGTAATTATAAGAATGCAATAAATATTTCAATGAATGTATCGATTCAAATTGATAGCTACGTTATACATGAAGTCTTAAAAATATAATTGGAAAGAAGTTAGATGGAGGGAGGAGGATGAATAATATGGAATTAATAAAAGGGTATGATGAGAATTATATGGGCTGACTTAGTAAATTTAAATTAATTGAATAAAATTGTGGATAAACTTAGAAGATGGGTTTACTTAAAAAAATGTGGGCAAATTTAGAAGCACTCTAAAATAAAATATCTATTTCATTTTGCTTTCCACTTTCACAAAGCATTGGCATGTTAACTTTATCATAAGAAACCTAAAACCTCGGTCTATCGACTACAAATCGGGCCAAATAAAATCATCTCCATCATAAGATGATCATATCCATTGTTGTTCAATAGGTTTAGAACGAAAATACAATATATTGAAAGCCTCAGTACCAACTAAAAAGTGTCTCTCTTGGTTTCAGCTCCAATGGAACCGCCTTCATCTTCTTCTTCCTCGGCTCTACAGCTAGCCATGGCGGCTCTCTTCGGAGCCTCTCTAATGGCTATTTCTGCCTTCTTCATCCACAAACGAAGTGTCGATCAAGTTCTTCAACGCATCATTGAGCTCCGCCACGACGTCTCCGTCAACAAGCGAAAGCAAGACGAGGAGAATGAAGATGGAGAAGAAGAACCAACTGATTATTTCATTGAGAGAGATGACGACGGTGATTATGATTCCAATGGTGAGTTGCCCACTGCTCCTAAAATGCTTTCTAGGTTTTTCGATGAGAAATCCCTTCGTTCTTTTAGAGCATCCTCGTCGTTGCCTAATGTGGCTTTGGAGAACAGCCGTTGGTTTGATGAGGATTCTAAGTTTGATCACCGCTTCAATGTTAGAGCTCAAGGATTCTCCTCTTCACTGGATAACATCAATTACATTTCTTCAGGACTTCCGCCTCGTCCAACTGATCAAACACATGGTGTGTATACTATTTTATGCTTCAGTTTTAATGATTTCTGTTCTTATTTTAGTTCATATCTTTTTTGAATCGAGTTATGATAAGTAAATAGATGCCCACTTTACACACTATGCTCCCAAATACATGTACGATATTCAATTTTTTTTCTTTCTATTATATCGTAATTTATTTTATTTTTCGGCAGGTAAAAAACAGTCTGTTACCCGCTCTAGTACAATGACGAGGGTGGGATCTATTGGTAGGTTAGGCTCCAGATCACCAGCTCGTAGTACTTTTGAAGATGCAGGAGATTCTGATGATGAAGGGCTCGAGAACGCAAATGGAGATGATGAACTTGCAAACTATGTCAACGGTGATTCTTTAGTGAATACAACATGCGTACATGTATGTTTATTATATTTTCTTATTTGTGCTTGTGATGCTGTTGAGATATTTTTACACGTTATCAATCAATTTAGCATAAATAGGATACTAACGTGGATGCTGCTGTTAAATTTCAAAATCAATGATTTTGAAAGAGGAACAGATGCGCAAAGAAATAATTTGGAACCATGTTTTATTGCCCCCTTCTTTCTGCATGATATAAATTAGTTGATAGCATAGATTTTTTTTATGAAGAAAAATCTAGCTGTCGTTGCAATATATTCACAGATTCATAATAGAATGTTGTAATATCAGTTTTTTACTACTAATGCTGTGTTTTGTTGGAGGGAATGAAAAAGAATTAGAATTGATTCTTTTCATTTGCGTGTTTGGTTTGACTGAAAAATGAGTCCGGAATGGAATTGATTCAACAATTCCTTCTCCCTCTTTTGGAATCATGATTCTATTCCTATCTCAATTTTTTTTTCCAATTTTACCCCAACTCTAAATTAAACCCTAAACTCAAACCCCAAACCCCAAAACCCCCTAAAACCCAAAACCCAAAACCTTATTTAGAAAAATAATAATTTTAACCCTAACTTAACCCACAAATATAACATAAAACTCTAAATCCCAAAACCCTAAACCATATTTAGAAAAATAATAATTTTAATTATAAACCTTAACCCATAAATATAACCCTTAAACCTAAACCCTAAGACCCTAAA
Organism: Hippophae tibetana; assembly: GCA_037013495.1. Classification (NCBI taxonomy): domain Eukaryota; kingdom Viridiplantae; phylum Streptophyta; class Magnoliopsida; order Rosales; family Elaeagnaceae; genus Hippophae; species Hippophae tibetana. Next base: position 23,906,083 of record CM072805.1, on the reverse strand, counting down.
CCCTATTTAGAAAAATAATAATTTTAACCCTAAATCTTAATCCACAAATATAACTCTAAATCCCAAATCTCAAATCCCTAAATCTCAAACCTCAAAATCCCAAACCTCAAAATCCCAAACCCTATTTAAAAAAATAAAATTTTAATAATATATTTTCTTTTAAAGTAATAATTATTTAGAAAAATAATGATTTCAATAATGTATTTTGTTTGACGAAAAAATAATAATTAAATGATATTATTTAAACTTTATTGAATAGAGGGGTATTAAGATAATTTAGAGTTTTTTCCATTCCATTCAAGTGGCAAACAAAACATTGTAATATTGTTTCTTCTTTGATTTCAGTGGTCAAACCAAACAACATTGTTTCCTTTTCATTCTATTCCCATTCCGATTCCATTCTGTGAACCAAACGTCACTTAAATTCTTGAAGAAAAGGCATCTAGGATCAATTGATTTTACTGATTGATGAATTTGCAGGAGATAAATTCAAATCTTCAAAATTCTTCTGCAGCTCTACTCAGAACTACTGATGCAAACTTCATGGAGGAACAACTATCCAAAGTGACTGTGAGTGAAACAAAATCTGGTGTAAATATGCAAATTCAGAGAAAGGTAGATTCGGCAACAGCTGACTTGGGAAAGGACTCCAGTTCTACCAACATGTTTTTGCCTTTGTACACATCATCTCATGGTATTTTCAACTCCCACATCATCTCATGGTATTTTCAACTCCCACATCATCTCTTGGATTATACATGTAGCTCTAAAAAAGAGAAGGAAAAATTCAGATAATTTGTGCTGGTGTCTGATTAATTCCCATTTCTGTTATCTTTGTAAAACATTTGGGTTCAGAGTCAACATGCAAAGAAGAAGAAGAAGTATGGAAAATGGTTCGAGAATGTTTGGGTTTGCGTGAAAAATATGTCTACAGGGAAAAGGTTTATCCATGGAAGAAGGAAACTCTGGCAGACTCTAGTGGGCCAGAGCCTAAGAGGGATCCATATCATTTTGAACCTGTTGAAGCTTCAGCTGTGAGTTGAACCTTATTCACACATTAAACTGTTACCCTGTTTTGTCTTCTTTGTAGCATGAGATGTATATGTGAGGATTGTCTGATGCGGTACTTTATATCTTCTATACAGCACTTCTTTAGGATGGAAGATGGAGTGGTTCATGTTTATGCAGACGAAAACTGTAAGAACTGAAATTTAATTTACAATACTATAAGAGTGATAGAAATTGATACAAATATGAATTTTCTACCTGTGATTACTGTTTTTTGTTTGTTGAATTTTAGTCATTTTAACCTGATAAGTTCTACTGAATTTACTTATTTTGGCAGACACAGAAGAGCTTTTCCCTGTTGCTAGTTCAACACAATTTTTCACGGATATGCATCATATTTTAAAAGTTATGTCCATTGGTAATGTTCGCACTGCTTGCTATCATAGGCTAAGATTTCTTGAAGAGGTATTTTTCTTTATCTTTGTCCTCAAATTAGATTTCCTGTGTGATCCATTTTGGTTCATGATTATGACTTATTTTAAATGTACACAGAAATTCCGCCTTCATTTGTTAGTGAATGCTGATAAAGAGTTTCTGGATCAGAAGAGTGCACCACACCGTGACTTTTATAATGTTAGAAAAGTTGATACACACGTGCATCATTCTGCTTGCATGAATCAGAAACATCTTTTGCGTTTTATCAAGTCGAAGCTTAGAAAAGAACCTGATGAGGTAGGGACTCTGTTTTTCATATTCTACTTTTGATGGTCTACATTGAAGTGCTTTGTTGTGTCTTTTTTTTTCCTTTTCTTTTGCCATTTCATTTTCCACCAGCTGTTAAATAAGCCAAAATAATTTGTTGATGCCTCTAAATTTAGTGCATACATTTCTCAGGTTGTTATATTCAGAGATGGGAAGTATCTTACCCTTAAGGAAGTTTTTGAGAGTCTGGACTTAACTGGGTATGCATTGATACTGTCCTCTCAATTGATATTTCCAAATAGAAGCTCTTTGTGTGTGTGTGTGTGTGTCACTCTGAAAGAAATTGACTATGCATGTATTTCAGGTATGATCTGAATGTAGATTTGTTGGATGTTCATGCTGATAAGACCACCTTTCATCGATTTGATAAATTCAATCTGAAGTATAATCCATGTGGGCAGAGTAGACTCAGAGAGATATTCTTAAAGCAGGAAAATCTTATCCAAGGTTTGGTACGAGTGAAGATTGCTAATTCGGTTATTCTAATCCCTGCTAAATGAAAAGCATGGAAACTATCTTTATTGTTATATCCATTCCTGAGAATTTTTCAGTTCATATTGGAGTTATCTTTTTGCACAAGTTGCTGCTTTTTTTTTTTAATTTAATAAGATTAATCTTCCAATCTCTTGGCAGACCACAAATTGATAGAGGATTAGTCATACATTGTGTGTGTGAAAGCAAGAGATTGGAGAGCTTCTTGTGTTTCTCATTCCAGTTTATATTGTTTTCATGTTTATTTTCTGTGAATTTAAGTAGGAATTTCATTTGGGTGTGTGTTTTTGTGAGACCTCGTGTAAATTTTATTTGTAATTTTTGGGTTGTGCTATGCTATGTAAGAACATTACTTACTCTGGAAACATGATCGAAAACTGTGAATGGACCACTATGGAAATGGTCCGATTGTGAAAGTAGGAGGCAAAATTTACTAATGGGGGAGCATAAGTATATGCAAACTTGAGAAGAAATGAATCAAATTTTTTAAGTACTTTTATGATTCTGACAAAGATGTTTTTACTCGTTTCACTGACAGAATTCTTCATTGTCTGTCATCTTCTTATATCATTGTAATAAATTCATATTTGGGTACTATCTACTTTTGAATTCATGCATTAATAAACTGAATTAAGAGGAGAATTTTTTTTCCTCCTTTACTTTGAATAATAGGGTTATAAATTAACATGCAAGCAAAATTCCCTAAAAGAAACCAATAATACACATGATATTAGAAGAAGATTGGAAAAAGGTAGCTGCATAGAAGTCAGAAGGTCCCATGTTCAGGGGCACTTCATATTTAGCAGCTTTTTACAATCACAGCTTTGTACGGTAGGGGTGGTGAAATGCACTTTATATTTGTTAATTGGCTGCACAATTTCTTATATCATGTTTACTAATTTTGACACAGTAAGTGCACTGATTAAGAAGTGTTAAAGTCAGAACATATGTAGTATACTTTTGAGGTTTGCTTATTCACTTGAATAATGCAGGACGGTTTTTGGCAGAAGTGACAAAGCAAGTCTTATCAGATCTTGAAACCAGCAAGTACCAGGTTTGTTTAATATTAATGCTTGTTATTTTATTTATTCGAATTGTGAAAATCCAGAGCCTGCTATGGAGGATCTCTCCACCCTTCCTGTCCCATGTAGATCCTATTTTTTCCCTTTCATTTCAACATATGCTATATTTGTCGACGTTGTTTCTATCTAATAGATAAAATGCAGTAGGAAGTATTTCAGCTTACTTCATAGTTCCTTTAATTTTGCTAAGCCATAATGCCTGTTTATGTTGAGCTTTTAAAAATTCTTCTGCATAATTGCAGGCATATCATCATTCAGTAACTTATCAATAATTGAATAAATATATAAACAAATAAGCATTGTTTAGTCATTATCCATGTCTCTCACTTTCTCAGATGGCAGAGTACAGAATATCTGTCTATGGAAGAAAACAAAGTGAATGGGATCAATTAGCCAGTTGGTTTGTCAACAATGCACTTTATAGTGAGAATGCTGTATGGTTGATTCAGGTACTGTATGCTCTGCCTTTTATTTTTTGGACTAATGACATAGTGATTGGTTCACTGTCCTGCACTTATAGTTATTTAGTCATTGTGCCATTTTTATATTAGATAAATGCCTATAATGTTGAATATCATTGTCCTGGGAGCCCACTAGGTAGGTAGTTATTTATAAGCAATTTGACCTCCCTCTTCCTGCTACATTGATGTGCAGAAGACTTTTTCTTCAGGGATATGGGGTAGGCTTAAGCATGAGTTTTCCTTAAAAAATATTATTTTTATTTTAGTTTTATGCTTTTATATGTTTGCTACTTACGCTTTTACATATTAATTTGGAAATGCAGTTACCACGGCTATACAATATCTATAAGAAAATGGGAACTGTCACCTCTTTCCAGAATATTTTAGACAATATATTTATTCCACTTTTTGAAGTCACAGTGAATCCAAACTCTCATCCTCAGTTGCATATGTTCCTGATGCAGGTAACTTTCTTGATTAGTCAAATTCTAATAATTATGCATTGCTTTCTTTATGCATTCTGGAGTTCCATATGTGTTTCCTATTGTGTATGTATCTGCTAGAGATATGCTTGCATATATTTTATGTTATGACCATTGGGGATCCTAGCATGAAATATTCTGGCCCTTGCATGGAAGTGTATTACGATCTTTCTTATCTTTGAGGATCCCAGCTTCGAACATGTATTCTAGCCCTTGAGCTGATAAATTAAAGTCCTGTTATTAAAATGAACTTCTGATGGTTGGAGAAGAACTAAGCCATTGTAGGAGAGTTCAGGGACACTCTTTTTCTTAGTTTTCTTACCTGACAAAGAAATTTTTACTTGTTATGGAAGCATTGCTTGCTTAAACTTTCAAACATGTATAAACTGGTGGTAAAGTTATCCAAATCATTATACCATCCTTCTTGAGCTGATAAATTAAAGTCGTGATAGTAAAATGAAATTCTGACGGTTGGAGAAGAACTAAGCCATTGTAGGTGAGTTCAGGGACACTCTTTTTCTTAGTTGACAAAGGAAAATTTTACTGGTTATGTAAGCATTGCTTGCGTAAAGTTTCAAACATGTATAAACCGGTGATAAAGTTTTCCAAATCATTATACCATCCTGGTGGTAAAGTTTAAAACATGTATAAACTGGTGGTAAAGTTTTCCAAATCATTATACCATCCTTCTTGTGTCCAAGGATCTCTTCTTGTTCGGATCGTTAAAGATTGATCTCCTTGCCAAAGAGGAAAGGTTGGGAAGTTCAAATACCCAACCCGATTGTCTTGTTTGTCAGTTTCTGCCCCTAACGTATATTAGGGAAGTCTTGATACAGGATTGAAATCTGTCTACATTTCAGCAGTCTATTTTTGTGCTTGAAACCAATCTACTGTAAACAAAGAATAGTACATTAACATGTCTTACAATATCTAGAACTCGTACTTAATACATTCAAAATTTAAATTCAATACGTTGTGGTTTCAACCTAGCATATCATACAAACTATATACATTACTCTAAGATCAATAACAATTTAATAGTATGAACATAAGGAAGATGGAAATTTGCTCTAAATTAGGTTCCCAACACATTGTAAGATCACATGTATAACTAACATCATTAAGTCACAAAATGCATAAATAGCGTCCTATAAATCCCTAAAGAGCCATAAACCGTACAAGTCTAGCTCGAATTAATAATCTAGCCCCGTGCAAAGGTAGTGGATAAGTCTCCAAATCACAACCTATTGCCTCTTAAAATAATGGATATTTAACTTACCCACATTTTTGTTCAATAGTCATGCATAGGGCTAGTTCCTTTTTATGTAGGTATGTAAATTTAACCTAGCCGCTCAAAGCCTTGATGACGTGGAGCTCGAAGCTCGATTGGCCCTAATAAGTTCGACTTGGCTACACAAATAATTTAAAAGTTGAGCACAGGGCCAAATATATCTATTATGAGTCCAGCCTGAAGCCTGACTTTTGTTTAAATTTTATAAAATATGTACATTTGACAGTTTTGTGTTGCGGCATTACTTTTATGATTTCTTGCATCATTAAACTGGAACACTAACTAAAATCAATTTAAAGTTCGATTAAGTAGTAAAAAGGGAAAATAGCTTTACGAGTATTGTAACTTTTCGTAAGATTCACTTTAGTACATGAATTATTTACTCAAGTAAATATGGTATACTAATTTAATTAAAGTCCCATACAAGTACAAAATATCACAAAATTTCTATGCTTTAAAATGTGTAAAGGCATTTTTGGAATATAAAATAATTAACTAGTTTTTTTTTACTGAATAAAAGAATAAAGTAATAATAAACAAATGAAAATCAGAAAATTCATATAAAAAAACTCAGAGCACACTAGTTCTTGTAAATATAGAAGATAATACATGAAATCAGTTCATATTTAACAAATTTCTTTTCAATCATTTTTTTCTTTCCAAAGCCGATTATTTTCTTCCAAAAGGCGATTGTTTTCTTCTAATTTATGTATTCGATTCAGTAATCCACTTATAACCTCTGAATTGCTTCTTGAAACTGCAGGGTCAACCCACTGGAAATACTTGCAACCCATTCCAATGTTTTTTCTCTACAAAATGGATTTTTTTTTTCAAATGCCAGCTTGCAAAATTTGCATAAAATAATAACTTTCAAAAACTAAACCTTTTCAAGGTTCCTGTTAAACCTTTTCATTTATCTAAAAACCGGCAGCCCATTTTAATTTTTTTTAGAAAATAAAACAAATTTCAGAAATTAAACCTGTTCACAAAAACAAAAAACACCTAATGTTCTTGTTCATTTTTTCAAGAATCATATTTTGAAGTTAAAAGAAAATGGAGAGATGGACAACGAGAGATAAGCAAAAACAGACATAGGAGATGAGAGACAATTTTTGGAGAAGATGAGAGCAAATTTATTGACGGGTAAAAATAGTGTAGAAGTTTTTTGGAGGGAAATAGATGGGTTATGTGGTATTTCAAAAATAATCCCATCAAAACATGTCATGTGATCAACACATGATAAAAAATACAATTTTTATGATATTTTGTACTTATAAAGAGTTTTAATATAATTGTTGTACTTATTTTGTTTCTGTCAAAAGTTTGTGTACTTAATTGTATCTTTTTAAAAGATGCAGCATGTAGACAGCTTCAAACCCTAAAAAGTAATGCCCATCCTACTCTTATAGTTTTAGCGACAGGCATTGAGGTTCCATTTGATTTGAAAAACGACTGGACCTGAACCGAAAATATATTTGGGCTTACAAAGCTCTGATCGATTTACATTCCTTTTTTTGTGAGAAAACTAAAGGGCTGGTAGTTCTTTTTGGCCCCCATTATGTGTAGAAATAGCTCAAACCAAATACACAAATATTCTTCCTGCCTTTATGTGCTGCCTCTTTCTTACCTATTTATTGGGGATACTGCAGCTCAGTTCCCTTGTATAAGTTTTAACATAAATGAATCATAACCTAGATACATAATTGTACAAAGTAAGTACAAGTGGTTCATGTAACAATGACCAGCCTCATCAACATGTTAAGTTCTGTACTTCTGTTGCACCAGTCCTTTGGTTTGTTTCTGGTTATCAAAATCACTGCTGAAAAGAGCACAGGTGTTCCATACGAATACTGGTGATACTGATATGCCCTCTAAAATATTCATCTATAAGATACCTATAATATGTTTTTTTTAAACTTCCATAACAGGATCTGTGTCTAAAAAATGCAGGTGGTGGGTTTTGATCTTGTAGATGATGAAAGTAAACCAGAGAGGCGCCCAACTAAACACATGCCTACGCCAGCTGAATGGACTAATGAATTTAATCCCGCATTCTCTTATTATACCTATTATTGCTATGCTAATTTGTACACTCTTAACAAGGTCTGTTATACTATGTTAATAGAGTTTAAATTCTTATTTTATGTGTTTAGGATGAGTTCATGATTATGATCTTAAATTTGAAGTGCTACTTCATATGAAAAAACAAAGTATGGCCAATCGAATTGAATGAAGATTGAAGATTGACGTTTATCGACTCTTTTACTTTTTCTTTCAGCTTCGAGAATCAAAAGGATGGCCAACAATAAAGCTCCGCCCTCACTGTGGAGAGGTGGTTTCAACTACCTAAGTTTTCCTTTGAATTTTCTCTGGTTGATGATTTTGATTCTCATGTGATCCATAATATATGCAGGCAGGTGATATTGACCATTTGGCTGCTGGAATCCTTATATGTCATAACATTTCCCATGGGATTAACCTTCGGAAATCTCCTGTTTTGCAGTATCTGTACTACCTTGCACAGGTTAGCCTTTTGACTTCTTGCTTAGCTATGAAATTTCTCCATGGCATTGAACACTGTTTTATGCTTTGTCTGAATCCGATTTTTATTTTCTTACTTTTCTTAGTGAACTGTGCCTAGTTTAACGTAAAGCTAACTTGCTTAACTACCTTCTCCCCCCCTCCCTCTTTTCTCCCCCCAGATTGGATTATGTATGTCACCATTGAGTAACAATTCCCTTTTCCTGGATTATCATCGGAACCCCTTTCCCATGTTCTTCCAGCGTGGTCTAAATGTCTCACTCTCATCTGATGATCCTTTGCAAATCCATTTAACTAAGGAAGCACTTGTGGAAGAATATAGTGTTGCAGCAAAGGTTGACTATTCCTCTAATTGATAATTATATTTGATCGTTTGTCTTATCATCCGTCTTATGAATAGAGTGTGATACAGGTGTGGAAGCTCAGCTCTTGTGACCTATGTGAAATAGCAAGAAATTCTGTCTACCAATCTGGATTTTCACATGAGGCCAAGGTAAGGAACTTGACAAATAAATCACTTAACAAGCGGAAGCTAAACTTAAAATTGGACTTCATGGATTAGGTTTTTCTAGATTAATGCTGAGATTCTTTGTGCCATCCAACATCAAAAGGGAACTTAGATATTTAGGAAGTGCCTTTGGAATGCTATAATCCTGTGTTTTGTGGTGGAATCTGACATGACATTAACAAAGTCAGACAATGTCATCACTCATAAAGACTCTAAAAGGACAAGATGAATTATGTTCAAACATTTGTTACAGTTCTATTTATGGCATACTAAGAATACCCTAGGGTTTAAAGTGGTTAACTTCTCTAGGGGGACATCTTAATAATAAAGCCTCCATTCTTTTTTGATGGTTTTTATTAGAGGTGTAAATTGGGATGGAATGTCCTATTGATCCATGTTACAATCCATTAATTTTAGGTTGGATGGTATAAGTCAGGATATCTCATTTGTCCTAAATGAGCGTAAATGAAACGTAAAAATACAAAAAATAATGGTAAAAATGATAATTATATATAATATGAAAGTTTAATAGAAAGAAAAGTGATAAGACATTATGTTTAAAATGAGGCATATTATGACCATGATATATATGGGATGAGACCATTGGTACAACCTTTAGACCATGAGCCCATTAAGAACATTAAATGAGACATGTGATGGGATAGATAACTCACTTTTCATCTCTAGTTTTTACTAGGTTAAATCTCTCTTCCCTTGTTAGTGAACTGAATTATGAGGAAAATAAAAGGGAAAGATAAAGACAAGCCCTGATTAGTCACAAATCCACAACTCTGGCACAGAGGATATTTAATTGTTTCTTACAATCTAACAATTTAAGATGCTTAATACCATTGTTATTGCTGGTTAATCATGAAATTCACCCCTTCACTGTGGGTCTTGCAGGCACATTGGCTTGGCAGTAACTGTTTCCTGAGAGGCCCTAAAGGAAATGATATTCATAGGACAAATGTTCCAAATTTGAGGATTGCCTTTCGTCACGAGGTGAGTGTTTTTGGTATCTGAATCCTGATTGCTTCAACATTTTATCTTTCCTGCTAATTATCTTGAGGTTTTGCAGACATGGAAGGAAGAGATGCAGTATATTCATTCAGGAAACATCAAGCTCCCCGAAGATGTAGACCCTTAGGTAGAAGTGACTTTGTTACTTTCCTGGTAGGGATGAAACCAACAGAGTTTTGGTATAAAGATGGTATTGATGGAGGTACTTTGCACTGTCGATGGCCTTCAGTTTGCAATGGCAGTGGTTTCATTCAGGTTCCAACAGCCTTCTACAGAAGCAGCATATAGTCTTTAAGGGAAACATATATCTCCCAGCATTTTCCTTTTTCTGGGGTATTGTTTTCCTATAATAGCTCATGTGCTTTCACTGCTGTTTTCTTTTTGTTCTTCCATTATAATAATTATTTATGGAATAAGAAGTTTGGAGATGCCTTGTAAAAATATGAAAGTCATTATGAAACAAGGAATCTGCCCTCTCTCTTAAAAAGAGAAGAAGAAAAACCTTGAAATACATCATGCTTGCATTTTTTAGACCACCGTTTTGCTAGGAATTTTTATAATTTGTGCTTCTCGAGTTCTCCCGGTGATGGAAAATGATCTTGAAAAAGGTGTTAGCTTATACGGTATCTCTTGTTCAAAGAGAGCATTAATAGTAAGAATTTTTTTGGATCACTGGTTCCAGAATAGAAGCGATTTTTTGTTATGCGTTGATCCTAGTTGGAAACTTTAACCTTTTAACTCTTAAAATGATTGTTAGCATGATTCTGTTCATGGTTTTAGATGACTTTAGCTAAATCAAGAAATCAAACAAATTCTAAGATTTCAAAAATTGTAATATTTTAAAAAAATTGTTTCTTTTTTAATAAACAAAGAGAGCAAACTCTGGATTTCACTTAAAAAAATGAAAATATATATGCACATAAACATTTTTAAATTACATATATATAATATACGTGCATTTCATAAATAGGGGTTAAAAATAAAACTATCTATAAAGAAAAATGATCTACCTACATTCTCTCTTCTACGATGTTTTCAACAATGAAACGTTATAAACTAGTGCAAGCAAGGATGAAAATTTATCTAAACATTGTCAACATTATTGAAACAATGTTTTTTTATACATTTTGATATCGAAATTTGATACTTATATCATTTGGTCAAATTATTACGAAATTATCAAAAATGTTGTTTAAATGTCATTGTCGTTTAAATGTCATTTAAATGTCTTTTTTTTTTTTTGGCTAAAAGGTCTTAGATATTATGAATGTTGTCGTTAAAATGTTGCTAAAATATCGAACAAAATATTAAAAATATCAATTATTGATTTGTTTTTCTCTTTTTTTTTCTTTATGAGCAATTATTTCAATTCAATTTTTTCTCTTTTATAAAAGAGAATATATTATTTTTCTTCTTCTTTGTATTATGTATAAAAATATCAATTAATTATGATTGATTGTAAATTAGATTAGAGACTCATGAACTAATTGGCAGAGAGGAAACTATATCGCTAATTATGAAACAAAACATAATGGTTGAGCTACATGATTATTATGTATTTATAAATAATAATGCTTCATATTCAATTATTGAAGTGATAATGAGTTTGATATTTAATAATTATTTTTGGTTTTAATAGCTTTGATATTTAATAATTATTGTAATCGTTGTATGTATATTTTATTTTTAATTATTTTATCTTAATATTATAACATGTAGATTGTATTAAAGAATAATGTTCATTATGTTTCCCTATGAGCACTTTTAAAAATAAATAATTAATGAAATTTATTTCCATATAATTGAGATTTATTTATTTATAATAGTTAATACAATTAGATAGTTTACTTAATCATTTTAAATATTTTAATTACTTATTCTATGATATTTATCAAAATATATATATTTTTTATTATATAATATTTTAATTAATTGATCAATATATAAATTATTATAAATATTTAAAATATATGTATTAAATAAAAAATTAGTTTAAAATATAAATAAATGATTGTTTTAATGTTTTATAAATTTTTTTAAATATTCTTTTCATATTTTTGATAAAATTTCATAGGGTTTATGATTTTTTACAAAGATTCTATAATAATAATAATAATATCTCCAAAAAATTTATAAATTTTTTATGTATACATCTTCGACGACATTCACATCCCAAACCTTTATTTCAAGTAAGAGCTCAATACATGGCGATTTAATTGGAGGCACCCTTTGGCGTCATTGTTGACAAAGTTGGTAGTTAAGCAAAAGGATTTTTGCCTCTCGTTTTTGCGATGACACGACTCCCTAATGGTGTTTTGTAATAAGATCAACAAAATTAACAAACTTAAGAATAAATTAAATAAAAGGATCACCGATAATTTCATATATTTTGGATCTTTAAATTTATTTGAGCGAATATTATGTTAAAAAATTATATTATTTTGATAACTATTTAGATAGTGGAAGAATGTAAGTTACAAAACATGTAAATTAAATTCTTTTGTCAAATTAAATAATAATATCACATGTGTTTTCTATTTTTTAATAATTAATGATTTTTTACAAATTTGAAAACTATCACATGAATTCAAACCAATTTATTATAAAAAATGTATGTTTGTGTACTTAGTTATTAAAACAATATAGGGGTTATGTAGTGTAAATTTTGTCAATTTGGTTTTAACATTCTCTTGTGCAAAGGAAGAAGTCTATTTTCCCAGTCATGTTTCATATACTATTGATTACTAATGTTTTAATATTTCATATACTCATATGGATTACATTTTGTATATTTGTGTGATAGACACACCATTTTGTAGGTTAGAGCATGTAGATGTCATGTTAGGTTTTGTGTTTACATTGTTATTTTCAAATATTTACGAAAAATTATCTAACATTTTTAAAATAAAAACTATACATTCTATTGTCTTAATCGAGATCTCGTTGAGATATTTAGTGTACACACATGACTCATCGAATCCAAACCGATAAGGCCAACAAGGGTTCTTGAGGTATGGCAAGAAAGAGGAATAAATATTGACAAATATTATCCTCGTCAAGTGGTTGATCAATACTCTCGAAAAATCTTACAATATGAAAACTTGGGTTTTTAAAATTGTTTTTCTATTTTAGTGTATTAGTGATACACTTAAAATGTGATATTGTGAAAATATGTTTTTGGAAAGGATTTAGTTAAAATGAATTAGATATCAAGACTTAGTTTCTTATCTAGATTAATGTGACGAGAGTTGTAATAACTTAGGTTGTTATCATAAATTGACCCCTTGATGATTATACCATATGATATGGTGATGGAGTTCTAAGGGAGAACTAGATCTACTTGGATCAAGTTATTCTGCATAAGGTAGCTTAGGTGTAATTAGAAAAAAATGTTTTGATTGATAGAGATATTTACGTTTATATTTTTATCAAGTTGTAAATTATTGATTTGTTTTTCAAAGAATGACTTATAACCGGTAGTTTTCATTGAAACTAGTGGATGTTTCTATATAGGTATTAGATCTTATATGGTTTATTATGTTATATGTTTTGTTGTGAATGATTACATACCATGTTAGTATATTTAGAGTAAAATTGAATATGTTTTCATATATGACATTATTATTAATTATGATTATAATTTTTTTGAATTTTTGATTAATTTCTTTTACTTGTATGTTGATGCACATCTAGTTGTTTACCCCTCCCTCTTGGATATATACCTAATGCGGACTTTCATGTCATAATTTAAAATAAATGAGTAATAATATTCTTACAACTAGTTTTGTTATTTTCACAACTAAAATATATACAATATTAATTTTACTTTTATTATTAATTATATATTAATGTTATTATTATATGATAAAATTATTATTAATTAATTATTGTTGTGAAGATAAATAGTGAAAAAATAGTAACTTAAGTTAGTTACCATTAATGAAAATATACTTTAGTTACCCATTTATTATGTAGGATAGTACAAGTGTGTTATTTAAAAAAAATTGTAAAAATTCATTTTATAAAAGTAATATATTTGAGTTCCACTATTTTCGTTAAAGGTAATAAACTTAAGATGACTATTCTTCTTTAAAGAGTTTGTTGTGGTACTCTCCCATCCAAAGAATTTAATAAATAATATAATAAATGAAAAACATTTCTTGGAATCCCATGACTTTTAAAAATGTGTTATTTATTCTCTAGTTTTTTAAAAAATGCATGTGAATATCTTATTTATTTTTAGGTGCATATAAATTTATTTTAGATAAATTATTAAAATTTGATTACAATTTAAATATGTAAATGTTATGTGTCACCGTAAGTGAGATATTGTTATTATTAAAAATAATAAATATTTTTTTGATTTTTATAAAAAAAATATTTTCATATTTATAAATTTATTCTTTATTTATGGTGGCACATAATTTTTACATATTTAAATAATAATTAAATTAAAATAATTCGTCTAAAATAAATTTATATGATCTTAAAAATAAGATAATGATAGTAACAACTAATTTGTTAATACCATAATAAAAATGTATGAAATAAGTTTTTTAAAATTATAACTAATTATAGTTTATTGTATATATTAAATAAAATTATCATTAATAAAAAATAACTTTAATAATAACAATTAGATTTGTTAGAAATCATTCAAAATTTTAGTAAGAGACTTCCAAGAATAAGAATCTTCTAACCAACTTGATGTCATCTATACGACACTTTAATAAAAAATAAATTTTTTTTTTTCATTTTTACAACAAACAATTATGCATATTTATACATTTATAATTAATTTTGGATATCTATTAATTAAAAAAGAAAAAAATATTATCAAAATATTAAAGTAGGTTTTGTTAATGTAAGAATAATAATTATATTTTTAGAAATATAAGAACATTAAATTATTATGCAAATTTTTTAATTATTCTTACCATTGTTTTTTTTGACAAACTTTAATATTCTATGTTATTTAAATTAATAATTTTGATCAATTATGTGCTAAAATAGAAGAAAATATCTAAAATAATTATTTGTTTGTGTTTAAAAGAAAAAAACAGTAAATAACTAAATTATCCACTTAATGCATTCCACTTGTGAGAGAGTTTAGATAAAAGATTGACAAACTAGTACGGTTGAAAAGGTCGTAAATGACTTCTATAAGCATTCTATTTATAGAACATATAAGGTACACATGATGATATTTTATTAGAGGAGTACAAAAATTAGGGTTTTTATAGAGCACATGATACATAGTTAGCACGTGGTTTGTGGATACTGTTAAGGCCTAAAATGTTCTGTTTATCATTCAATTAGATGTATGTCACAAAGTATATCTGATTTAAGCTATAATTGGGCTTTATTCTACGTCTAAATGGTCGAACTCGATTTGACAAGACTGAATATGGGTTTGGTTCAATATACTTCAAATGGGTTAGACTAGGGTTGTCTTGGCAAAATACGAGTATGGATTGGGTTGTGTTAGATAGGTTGGACTCGAGTTGTACTGATCGAATACATACCTAGCTCTGGCTCTGTCAAATGAGTTGGACTCATGCTATGTTAAATAGGTTGAACTCGGGCTATCTTGGCTGAATACGAGCTTGGATGAGGCTGTTTTAAATGGAATGAACTCAGGATGTATCAAATAGGTTGAACTCAGGATGTCTTGCTTGGATACGAGCACAACTATATTTACCTACTAAATGAGGTACCTTTTATTCTAGTATCAAACATCAAGTCCCCCATTCTTTCAATTTGTGGACCAAACTAATTGAATATAATAGTGTTTTTAGAGTAGACCAATTATGATTAGCTTACATACTTCCCAAGGTATTTATGGTCTTGTGGGACTAGCTTGAGTTTAGACCATCAATTGTTTCCTTTGAAGAAAATCAGATCATTGGTTAAGGAAAACCTGTCCAAATCAAAAATTCTATCCAATTTGTAGTAACACTAGTTCGTCTAGCAACTTAATTTGTAAGTACTTAAACTTTTTATTTTTATTCGGGCTAAAGTCTACCATTTTTGGCTTAGATATTTTTAACAATATTTTTGATAATCAACAAAGTGAGCCCAAAAGTGACATACTAAGTGACTTATATTTCTACTTTACATAGGTTGCTTAGGGTTATGGTCGAATATGATGACATACGAGCCACATTTTCTAGTGATGAGTCTCTTTTAATTGAGGGCTCATATAGCATGGCTGAGTATTGTCCATGTTTGCACGTCTATTATAGCCACGTTAGCATTACTGGACTCAATACACCATAATATATCTTACTTACCTAATGTTATAGTAATTCTACGAAATATTTGGTCCAAAGTTCCAAAGAATCTCTTAACACCAACCAATTGAACTAAAGAAAGTAATTTTCAGTGTGTTCGAATTACTAGTATCCTGGCATTTGAAGATGTTGAATGGATTCGGGTTAAGTATTTATTTTCTTGAAATTTGACCATTATTCTCTACCCGTCAGATAAACCTAACAATCACAATCCTCTTGGCCAATGCATTTTTTTCAAGAAGAAGCTTTCGAAGTAAGACTTAGATTCCTACAACCACACATAGTTAGAATGTTTCTAGATGCAATGAGCTTAGCACCTAGTCAACTTAATCCTAATTCTTAAAGAATTTTTATTTCACTATTCATTGTTAGAGCGAAGTTAGGTATAGAGCTTGGAATGTTTGAAATCAAGAACATATACCTAATAAAAAATAACAGTGTGGATGAAAGTCAAATGTATATATATGCTCATTCTGGTTATGAAATCATATTGAAGTTTCCTAAATCTATATTGGGTTGGAAAAACAAGTTTTTTTTTAATGTTTTTGATCAATTGGGTAAACCACACGAGTTGTCATTCAATCTGATGTACGCCATAAAGTATATCTGATTTGAGCTATACTTGAACTTTATTCAAATAATGTTTGAAAAATCAAACGTGATTTGACAAGATTGAATATAGGCTTTGTTTAAATTGTTTCAATTGGGTTGGACTTAGGTTTTCTTGGCCAATTACGGGTTTGGTTTAAGTTGTATCAAATGGGTTGGACTCGGGCTATCCTAGCCGAATATAGGCATGGCTCAAGCTCTATCAAATAGGCTGGACTTATGCTATTTTGGTTGAATACGAGTTTTACTCAAGTTGTGTCAAATGAGTTGGATTCGAGCTATCTTTGCCAAATACGAGGTTTACTTGATTGTCAAATGAGCCAAAATCGAGCCCAATTATTTAAATATGGGAT
Source organism: Hippophae tibetana (assembly GCA_037013495.1). Taxonomy (NCBI): domain Eukaryota; kingdom Viridiplantae; phylum Streptophyta; class Magnoliopsida; order Rosales; family Elaeagnaceae; genus Hippophae; species Hippophae tibetana. The sequence continues at coordinate 23,889,181 of CM072805.1, read as the reverse complement.
TTGCTATCGTTAGCTACTAAATGAAATAAATCTTATCATAGTATCAAATACCATTAATTATTAAAATATACAATTATTAGATAATCTTACTATAATAATATTTGTTTTTTATAACTATTTTTTATAATTAAGAGTAAAATATGAGTGAAAAAAATAACAAAATATTTATTCACAAATAAAAATGAGATGAGAAAATAAGTCATTTTAATTCACATGTTTATTTTCTAAAAAATTGATTGAAAGAGAAAAATAACTCCATAAATTTAAAAATCATTTTCATTTATTATTTATTATTTTTTTAAATATTTTTTTTTTCAAATTTACAATATATAAGTATAAAATATCTTTTATTTTAATTTATTACATATTTTTCCATTATTACTTTTAAAAAATTTAAATAAATTAATATTTTTTTTATAATTAATAAATACCTTATTCTCCTCCATTCCGGTTCATGTTTATTTACATTCCAATTCATTCCTTGCTAATCATTCTAGAAGAGTCTATCCCACAACTCTACATCTTCTTTTCCTCTCCCTCTCTAAAATAACTCTTATCTTGCCACTTCGTCTTCCATTCCCACCCGACCAAAACCTGTTAAAAGCCTCACTCACCACTACCAACGCTAGGTAGTGCTCCAAAAATACCAGAAAATCTTGCAATCAAATCGAGAGAGGACGACAATGGCATCAACGACGGCCTCAGATGTCTCTGATGGACCAGTTCTTAACCTCATCAACAAGCGCATCAGGGCACTTCGCAAGAAATTAAACCGTATTCACCAGATGGAAGAGGCTATTTCTCAAGGTAAACCTATTAATAAAGAACAAGAGGAAGTTCTTCGCTCTAAGCCAGCCGTCTCTGTTCTCATCGATGAGCTCGAGAAGCTTCGTCAACCAATTTCTGATGCTCTCTCCGAAGAGTTGAACCTCGCCATTACCCGCCACCAGGTTTCTCTCTCCCCTCAAACTCTTCCCGGTGATATTACCGATAAGGAGGAAGCAAGTCAAGAGAAGCTCACTGGGTCTGAGCCCACTGCAAAAGAAACTCAGCAAAACCAGAATGCGGTGGAGGACCTTTTGAATCTTCTCTATTTTGGGTCTCTTTTTGATGTCAAGTCGCAGAGTGATTTCACATCGACCATGTTGACTAGGACCCATGAACGTGGGTGTTGCTTAACTTATGACTACGTTACCGATGACGCTACAGATCTGCTCAGTGAGAGAGACTTGGATTTGATTTCAAAATTGGGTGGGTTATTGATATCTCGGCCGGTTGATTCGAGTTTGTCGCATAGAAATGCGTTACAGCGGTGTGTTGAATATTATAGGCTTTGGCTTGCCAATTCGGACCAACCCATCGAGCCTAATGCTGATATTACTTGTAAATTTTCAAACTTTACTCTAGTTATATATTTATTTGTTATCTTTTTCCTCCCAATTGATGTTATGGGGAACTTAACGACTTGGGTTGTGTAGATTCGGCGTTGAGAGCAAAGCTGAACAAGATTATGACTTCAGATTATTATACCACCACGCCTGAAATGAAAGGTCCAGTGGATGTTGCTGCGGCTGCCGCTGCTGGTAGAAATTATGCTCCTTTTCAAATGCCAGTGCCTGTCCAGGTCGAAGGCTCTGTGTCACAGTTCCAACAAAAGGTCTTGATTTTGTTATCTTGTTGAATGCTTCTTCTTTGCTTTGGGTTATTTTTTTTACGTGGATATCAATCGGTTTTGAATCCATTAAACTATCTATTCTGCTAAAATTTGGAGTTTTTTTTTTAAATAATGGTGGAGCTACTTGATATGCCCTTTTTAAAGGCTCTTGAGATAGTAATAGCTGTGTCTAGGAGCTCATTGTTTATAAGTAGCCTTATTCATTGCTTTATAATCTTCATATCATCGTAAACCTGTTACATGCTCAAAAAAATATCACAAGGGAGTAACTTTTGGTATCTCCGGCTTGTATTGTGTAGTGAAACTATAGAGTTAGGGGAACTGCGTACCCTTTTTCTTAATGTCTAATGTTTTCTAGCTGTAAGTAGTTACGACTTGTGGGAAAGAGTGTGCTGACAAGATTTAGTTTTCAATTGGAACCTTTATCTTCTCTCAAATAGAAGTTGCAAATGATGATCATGATTGTGAAACTCCTTGCGCAACTTGCTGATGGTTTTTCTGCTATAAGATGATTATTCTTTACTATTTAAAATATCAGATTTTTTTTAGTTTTCATAAGCCTTTTAGGTCCCTAGTAAATTTTGATACTGGCTACGTTTTAACACAATCTGGTTAGTTTATGGTAAAATGTATAAAAGTATAATTGGTTATTCTCTTAATAATTTACTCTTTTGGAATAGTTGGTTTCCTAACAACTTTTAACATGGTATTAGAACCGGAGATCTTGTCTTCAAACCCTAGTAAACCAATTGTTAAATTTCAAATGTTTGGTCTGCATGGTGTATTGGGCCAACACTTGTAGGATAGTGTTAGAATGTATAAATTGATGGATTTCTTATGGTAGACCTTCTGAAGTTTATCCATGATTCTATGTGGTTACTAAAACATATTGAAGAATGTAAATGGTAGTTGGGAGTGTATGTGGATTCTTTCACTTAGATTGAAATATCCACTCATTCTTCCAACTATGATAACTTTATTTGCTAAATGTGATCCATTTATAAATTATAAGATGCAGAAATCATGGAAAAGGAGAGGGAGTCATTAATCCCCCCTTCTCTTGTTATTTATGGTCTTATTATGGAGATACTGAATTTGATGTAGTAGTCGGTAAGACAAACTTTGTTTGCAATGTACCGTACTTATTATTGTGTTACGGAAGTTGGGGGTTGGTGGAGTTTTCATCTTGGGGTTATGTTCTTGCAGTAGCTCAGGTTCTTTTGTTTGGAGCAGGAGTTTCTTATGTTACTTCTTCTCATTCCAAAAGTACTTGAAATCTATGCAGCGACACAAACACACACAAAGATCACCCTTACACCATGTTTTTCCCCGCCAGAGATAATCTTCATGATTGCTCTGACTTTCATTTAAGTGCTTGGTTTTAAGAATTTACCTTCTGGGCTTGTCTAAGTTGTTGCAAACTCCATTTAATAATTATGATTATTTATGTTAAAATCGCATAAATCAACTGTGGTAGTACGGATTAATTAAGATTTTCTATCTTCTATATCTTTTTTATTATGTTTCAATTTATTAATTTTCACTCTTTTTCTATAAATCTTTCGTAGGAAGAAGGGACATCAAATTTTCAAGAGCATGGGATAGTAAATAACCAACCAATTCCTGTAGAGGATCTTCAAAAGGTGCTATCATCTTTTAGCTTGGGTTAAACCCTCTACTTCTTATGTACTAGTTCATTGAAGCGTGGATGAATTGGTGTTTTACTTTGCAGGAAGAAGAACCAGAGACAGAAGATCCTGGTGAGTATGTGTCAGTCGAACAAGAACAAGTTAGAGCAGACACTGATGGCGAGCACAGATATAAGGAATTTGAATCAAAGGAGCAGCGGTATGTCCCAAGAAGATCCTACTCGAGCAGAAGAGGTAGTCGTGGTGGTGTGGGTGGGCGTAGGGGTTATCCCAATGGTCGTGGGGCAAGAGGCAGTAGCAGAGGAAGATCCTATTCCTATTATAATGGTCAAAACCAGTACTACGAAGAGTCTGGAGATTATTATCCTAGGAATAACTATGGTAATAGAGGAAGGAGCGGAAGAGGTAGTGTGTCTTCTTACAACAATCATGGTTCATTAAGTCAAGGTGAGCAGCACTCATCTAGTGTTGGGGTTGGGTCGTGATGTTTAGCTTTTATTTATATGTGGGTGGTTATATCTTCAAAATGAGCTTTTGTTTGATCTTTTGAAGGAACTAGATCTGATTTCATATTAAAATATTTTTTTTTCTCTTATTCAGTGGAAATACCATTTGCCTTTTTTTTTTTTTAAAATAATAAAAAAATAATATATATATATATATATAACTACACTACACAGCATATGTAGGTGTATTTCTACGTCTATTGTGTCTGGTTGGTTAGAGCAATATCATACATCGTAAATTTATTATAATTTCATTTGTTTTGATTTTTTATTGGATATAATTTCGTGGGGTATGATACTGGCAACCATTTTTCTATCTTATATTCGGGTGAAGATCTTACATGTAATATGTACGTTCAATATTAATATCACGTTCCCATTTTTAATATCTTTTTATTTATTTTTTGTAATTTATAAAAACAAAGAATCAAGTTCGTTTCACTACATAATTCTCTCCAGCTAATGTTCTTTTTGTTTTTTTTTTTTAACATTTGAATGGCGTTTTCCAGTAACATCGATCCCTAATTACTTAATCGTTTCATAGCCGACCACGTATGTATGGGCATTTTCTGGACATCAAAGTTTAGAACCTTGATGCTCTCTTTCTCTTCCTAGGTTCATTTTTAAGCTCACGTCTTTATCCATGTGTAATCGTCCATCCGTATTGTCCTCACTTTATATAATATTTGTGTTTTTTAAAGAAAAAATTATTTTAATCTTAAAATATCACGAAATCATATATTTCATATACAATAAATAATCTCTAAACACAAAGAACTTTAATTTTATACCAAAACAACGACCCCCAAAACGTAATTGAAGTAAAGAGTATCACAACTTCCATATCTTACTTATTCGGTTTTTATAGGTTGACTCAAATCTTACAATTTTATATGATCCGATGAGCACTACTTATTTTTTAATTATAAACTTTTTCCTAAAATAAAGAAAAGAAAGTAGAAGGAAGAAATAATGTTTTTTTATTAAATAAGTTTTTCGATTTGCGAACCTATGGCAAGAACATGTGTTTTGAGCCTTTCATTATATGCCGAATAATATGACGATAGTTGCTTGTTATATTTATTTGATTCCTACTTTTATATTACTCACGTTTATATATTTTAATTTTAATATCTTTAATTTTATTTTTATTTTTTTACGTTAAAAAAATATGTTTATCATAATTTTAAACATATAAAAACATATATTTTATTGCATAAGGTAGAAAAACAACATATGTTTGATATATGTATGAGAGTTAAAAATGAAATTTTATTTGTATAGTAACTTTAAAATTATATATTTATTTTTTTACTTATATATAAACTATATTTAGTGAAAAAAATATATTTTTAAAAGAAATTAAAATTAAAATAATATAAATAACTAATTTATATAAAAATATGGAAAACTTTATTATATTTTTAATAGCTTTTTACCTTCTTTTTTTTACTTATGGATTTTATTATTATTTTTTCTTACATGGATTATACTAGAGTTTCTTATAAAACTTTATTTATAAACTTATATAATTATATCTAACGAAAAGTTATTATTGCGAGTTTCTTTGAACTTATAATTATAATGTTAATCTTAATTATGAAAAATATCACTTGACCATTTTTTTATTCATTTGTTTCAATACGAGTAGAGTCTCTTGAAGTATTTTCTTATTTGACCTAGTATAAACTCTAATGACAATGGTTTAATTGGTTACTAAAAAAATGTTGAACAGAGTAGAAAATTGGGTTCCCATAAAATCTCTTTTATTTTATTACAGCAAATGACATCGACATTTGTTTAAACGAAGTTACCTTAACATAAGTATACTTTAGTTTAATTTAATATAGATTTATAAAAGTTTTAGAAAAATCTATGTATACAACATCATCCGAATACACTTTAATTTAATATAGATTTACAAAAGTTTTAGAAATATAGTGCAAGGGTGTGCAAAAAATCTGATTATTCGACTAATTTGATCCGTTAATTTTTTAACGATTTTGATCCGATCATTAGATCGAATCGGATGAATTTTTTTTCAGTTTGTATCAAAATAGATTTCACTATGTATCATCCGATCCGACCGAAAATACTTAAATATATATTTATATTTTATATATTAGTCATATTTTCATTGGTCATTCATATATTAGTTATATTTTAAAGTATCTTTTAGTTCAAATAAGTTTATGTTACGTAAAAATTTAAATTTTTTATTCAAAAATATCAAAAATAGAATTAATTAAGTTTATTGGTCGAATTGATCGGATTCAACCGATCCAATTCAAATAGGTTACGGATTGATCGAATTCAACAGATCCAATCTGAATAGATTACGGATCAGATTGTATCGGATTTGAAATGTGATCGGATCTGAAAAGAATAATAGTAGCTTTCAATTCTTGCCTTAGAGAGAATGAGATTCCTCTAAATTTTTTTAAAAACTAGTTTCCACTGCATCCTCAAAATATATTGCTCTATAAAAACCCTTTGTATCCAACCCAAAACATTCAAGCCAAACTCAATCCTGTTCAGAGTGAACTTTGTTTCTATCATTCTTAAAAGAGAGGAAGCTAAATGGGAGCTAATACCTCTAGATTGGAAAATCCAAATGCTTCACATCGTATGAAGACACCTAGCAGCATATTTCCCAATGAGAAATTGATGGACATGGAGAATCCAAATGTTTCAAACCATGGAAAGACATCAACGATTCAAGTCTTCCATTCCAAGAATCAATGTAATGCATATTTCAATGCCTTAAAGGGCAGTAACAAGCTGGTAAATACAATCTTAATTTCTAAACTCTCTTGTGCTTCTATTTTGAGTTTCATATATTAATAAACAGAGAAAAACAATGAAACAACATATAGTAATGTATGATTTTTTGTTTGTTTGTTTGTTTTGTGTTGAAGGTGGTGATTGATTTCACGGCTTCATGGTGCGGACCTTGTCGATCCATGGAACCAACTTTTAAAGAGTTCACTGATAAATACACCAATGTCGACTTCATCAAGATTGACGTTGATGAATTGCCGGTATGTATCTTACATTTAGGATAAATTAATACAATTGCACCAAATTTTTATGAGTCACCAAACTATATCACTTAACTTTTAAGCGTACTAAATGTAATATTGATAATTTTATAAATGTTACAAATATATTAATTAATATTTTTTTATCACGTAATCAATTTAGTGATAGAATTAGATAAATTATAAAAGTTTAAGGTAGTTTTGTTGGTTATATGAAATTCACTTGTAAAAAAATGTTAATTTTTTTATTTAAATTATTGTGACAATATTTCTGTAACATTTTTTAAAATTAATGATACATTTATTAAGCTCAAAAATTAAGAGATAAATCTTGATAAATCATGAAATAGATTTGTTAATTTACTCTACACTTTAATAATGACACAAAAATATCTTCTACTTATTCCTTAGATAGATATTGGACAATAGTTATAAATTTATAATGGTTATGGCTAATGAGAGCAATGAAAACAGGACGTGGCTGCAGAATTTGGAGTACATGCAATGCCTACCTTTTTGCTGATGAAGAAAGGAGACCAAGTGGATAAAGTCTCAGGGGCAAGGAAAGAGGAACTGCAGAAGAAGATTGAGAAGCACAAGTAATATAATTGCTACTTTGAAGCCACATCAAGGCGCAAGAGTGATCCAAAACCAGCAAGCTTTTCCTTTCCATCAATAAAACATGAACAACATGGAGTTTTTGTTTTCATTATTTTTATTTAGGAAAAAATTTCATGCAAAAGTACTCTAGCTTTAAAAAGTCTCATCCGTCGTTTTACTTCTAAAAATATATATTCATTAGTGTTTTCACTTCTAAAAAAAGTGACCACTAATAAGAAAAAAAATCCACAAAAAAACTTTTATTAATAATTTTTTTATAACATATATTAGAGAGAGTATTTTCATCATTTATTCTCTCTATCAAACCAAAAAGAATTTCAAACATAACTGGTGAGAGTATTACCCTCATCCTATGATTGAAATACCTTTGATAATTTTATTTTTGAAAAATAAATTTAAAATTACTAAATGTATTTTTTTGATAATTTTTATAAATAAAGAGATTAAATGTTACATTGTCAAAGTTAGAGGATTAAATAATAACTTTTATATAAGTAAAAGGCCCAATGTAACATTCCACCCATTTATTTATGTTAAAAGTAGTTTTAATGATTGTTACCTAACAATAGTTTTATGTAATATTATTCATCAATGAGAATTGATAATATCCTTTTTTGTTATGAGTTGTTTCAATAAATCATAGGAAATTTATCGTTAACAATTTTGAGGTTTAACATATCTTCACTTATGTCCTTAAATTTTGTAAAACAAACTCCAACGTTCCTAAATTTTATAGTTAATATCACTAAATTTCCTAAATGATTAATGGTGTTAACTTTTCATTTAATGATGTTTTTTTTCTTTTCTATGGTTCTGATATCAAATTGTGGCTAGTTATTTTACAATGCTAGTTATTAATTTTTGCATATTATTATTTAAAGGGAAACCTTTAAATTTCTTATTTAAATATTATTTTAACTTTATATTTTCCTTATCTTTATTTACATATAGACTTGTGACTAGTTTATTTGTTTTTATTTTCTTATTTATTAGTTTTATAAATGTTATAAACAAATATTTAATCATTAAAGATTCTTAGTTAACTTAAAAATATAATTATCATACCTGAATTTAATAAGTTCACCATGGTCTTTCTCTCTATTGTTCCTCTTTTTTTATTACACCTAATATGACTCGTCTTGTTCAAACCTTAATACCTTCATGGTAATGGCAGAACTCTTGCATCCGTATATGGTATAGTGTCCAAATTAGACTTATTAGCGAATTAAAAAGAGAAATTATACTCCGTTTTATTCATAATACTAATAATTATTATAATTCTAAAAGCCAACTAAGAACCTTGAAGAGATTTTTAGCCACTCATAATTTCTAAATACATAGTTGCTAGATAAATAATTTTAAAAGTGAAGAGTTTTCTCTGCAGAAGTTATGTCCAACTAATAAGAATAAGGGTTCATTTTATAGGATAAAGAATCCTTACTTTAATAGTGAGAAATCGCTGTTTTATTTATACTGTAATAATTCACCTAATTTTATGCTTTTGATTTTTGAATTTAAGCCTTTTATTTCTTTGTCATGACTTATCGACTGAAGATGTGAGTTATGTATCTTTATTTTTCTTTGTCGTTTTCTAACGACAATCCTTTTAATGATGTAGATGATGATACATCTTCATCTTTTTGATATGTAATGTAGTAAATGCATTTGTGATCCTTAGTAGTTTTCATGGTGTAAAAATAAAACATCTTTCTTGTTTCTTAACAAATTTTCAAGTTATTATCATTATAATTTGCCTCAAACTTATTTTTTCACCATCTTTTTCGGTGAGGGTTATATTACTATGAAAAGTGATTATGACTTTACAAGTCAAATAATTTACTTTTATTTTAGAAGAATTATGAATTTTTTTAAGTTCATGATAAATTGAACCTAACATATGTCCTTTTAATGTACAGAGTTCATTTGTACCGAATTCATTTTCTAGAAGCTCCCTTGATTATGAAACTTCTCTATTAATGTTAAAAATCTCTAATTTGATAAAATAATAAAGACCAACATAACCTTCTTGATTTTAATCCATAAGTGAACTAAACAAATCTACAATAGACGAATATATCACCTACTATGGTATTTTTCTAGAAGTTCTTGATGGTTTTCTTGAAATTTTCAAAAAAATAATTCAATTTACTTAAATTAATTCCTAGATATAAGTTCTCAATTAAAAATACATGAGAAGTTTTATAAATAAAAATTAGGTCATTTATTTCAAGAATATTAAATTTACTACTTGCAGATAATTCTTTTTTTATGGTGTAAAATCTCATATCTTCGATATGTTTATGAGTAGATTTTCTAGTTAAGTTATAGAGACTCAACTATAGTGGTTTACTTAAATTCCTATATTGATCTTTTTCATTTTCAATGACCAATGTATTCTTAGGGGATAATTTCCTTAACAACACTGGTGCTTGTACTATTTTTATTATCTTTGGGAGAGGCATTTTCTTAAATAGTACTAGTCATTATACTATCTTTCCTAAGGTTTTCAATGTGTTTGGTGGAAATGGTATTGTTTTAATATTGCAAAGTAATTCTTAATTATATCTTTTAGAGTTATTAGTTTTGGTATTCTATAGTTGCATAACTACCTTTAACTTCTATTTTATTAGTGAAAACTGTAAGTTATTTTACTAAATCTGATAATAGTTTTGCTTGCTTCAAGTTAGTTGTTATAAGTTCCTAGTTTTGGACCATTATAGATCACATAAGGTTTTTCTGGTATTCTTTTTCTACTTCTTCAACCCAACTGAGCTTTTCCTTTTTCTTTTCATAGATGTTACTCTTTCTTAAACTATTAGATTCTTCATTCTTATTTTGAATTCTTTCTTCATAAGTTTTACCTTTTTTAGAATGAATCTTGATATGGATTCTTCTTTAGATTTTTTGGTCTCTAATGGTCGTATTGAACTGTTAGGTTCTTCTTGTCTTCAAAAGAGACTTCTCTAGGTATAAAACCTGAAGTTGTTCCTGAAGGATTCTTATCACATTTTCCTTTATCTTGATCTTGATATCAAAATGTTCTATTCCTATAAGAACAAAAATAGTTAAAGGTGCTAATTCTCTTATAAGTACATTTTCTAAACTAATTTTGTTTTTAGGTTGATGTCGAACATCAAAATTATAGTAGTTAAACCACTCTTGTCATCTGACTAATCTTTCTTGTTTATAATCACTTACAATATTAGTTATTAAAAAATAAGCAAAATTCTTGTTATTAGTTCTGACAATGAATATGAAACTTATTACATATATTACAAATTTCTTAATAGCTTTTTTGACAACTAAGTATTCATTTTTATTATTGTGATAATTAAATTCTAGACCATAAAAAAATTCCTGATGTATATATACAAAGACGTTCATCTTTGTCGTTTACTTTTACTTTTAAAACTGCTCCCCAATATTCATGTTAAACATTTGTTTCAATTATCATTTTATCATATGAACCTAGATGGTATAAAGTTTTTTAATTTTTTTACCTTAACCATGTACAAAGTATCTTGTTTTCTCAATTTTCAAACATGATCTTTTTTTAATTTTGTTTGTAAAGGTTTTTGCATTTATGTAAGTTTCTTGATGTATGTTTCAACGTATATTAAACATCTTAAGAATATTTGAAAAAATTATGATGTATATATACAAATATATTCATCTTTGTTGTTTACTTTTATTTTTAAAACTGCTCCCCAATATTCATGTTAAGCATTTGTTTCAATTATTATTTTATCATCTGGACCTATATGGTATAAAATTGAATTTATTTTACATATGTTTTTACCTTAACCATGTACAAAGTATCTTCCTCTGTCAATTTCCAAACATGATCTTTTTTCAATTTTGTTTCTAAAGGTTTTCACATTTATGTAAGTTTCTTGATGTATGTTTCAACATACGTTAAACATCTTAAAAATATTTATAATTGATTTTTATCTTTTAATTTCCCTAAGAAATCTCTGAATTATTTAGTATATGAGACTGTAGATCATATATTCTAACTTCAAATTTTAACCCTAAATACTTAATTTTTTGTTAAATAATTATTGCTTTCTTCTCAAAAAATACGATGCTTTATTTCTTGTATTCTTGTAGAATATTAAAAATATTCAAATAATATTTATTTAATTTATCATTGAAAACAAAAATATCATTTATGTAAACAAAACAAATATTTTTTAATTTCTTAAAGATGTTGTCCATATACCTTTGAAAAATACTTGAAACTTGTTTTAATCCGAATGGTACAATAATTCATTGGAATTGTACTAAGGAGTAGTTAAATGCCATTAGTTTTTGAGATATCTCATCTAGTCTTATTTTTCAAAATCTACTTTTGTAATTAAAACTTGAGAAATATTTTTTTTTCATTTTATTAACAATAATAATTCTTCTTTCTTTGGGATAACATGTCTATCATCAATGATTTCTTTATTCAATGTTTTGAAATTTATTACCATTATATTTTTTCCTCTTTTTTTGTTTTTTTATGAATTGTGGACTAAAGTGTGATGAATTATTTGATATTATGACTTTTAGTTTCAAAAGTTCTTGATTTTTTTCAAATTCAATCTTGTTTTCTGGAGTATAAATCATAGGATTTACTCTAATGATTTTGTTAGGATCTCTTAATTTTGTGTTAGCAGTCATTTTAGATTTATTTACTTTTAGATCTAGAGAATTTTCTAAGCTTACTATTTTTAATAATTTTTTGCTACCTATGCTTTATTTTCCTAGATTTTATTAAAAAAAAGATTTTTTTTCTCTTATGAAATATTTTCTAAATAAGGTTTTTATTACTACGTTGTACTTGTCTCACCATATTTTCACTATTTATTTTGTTGCATAAAAGTTAGGCTTGATATAGTTAAAACTTTTTTTTTATTTTTGACACATAAATGATTTCATTATTTGGTGCTGTTAAACTTATTTTGTTTAAATGTTGTATAAAAAGTTGATATAAGTATAGAAAATTATTTTCTACTAATAAATAAACTCATGTTTTTTATCGATATATAATAGGAATTTGACATTTCTCTCCTTCTATTATTATCTATATTTTTTAAGTGTTTATTAAGATTTATTGTAATATTATTAGCATTACAATTAAATATTTTAGAACTTGGTACATAGTTCTTTTGGGAATACATATTTGCTAGTTACACACATGCTAACTCCTACATCTACTTAGGTATGTAAATGGTATTGCATGTAGCCTTTAAATTTCAATCCTACCTTAATATAAATACTTTTTAGAATTGTAATACTATACAAATCATTCATCTTGTGATGAAAAGTATTCATATTATGAGTAAATTATTTCTACCTCAGTTTCTTCTAATAAATAAATACTACAAGAACATCTATAATTGATTTCTTTATTGATTCTAATTCTATCTTAAAAACTTCTTCTGTAAAAATTTCTTTTTAAATTCTTTTTATGTTAAAACCTATTTAAGCATTCATTAGCATAATGTCCTTTATTATTATATATCCAACATCTATATTTGTTTTTTCCTGATGGGCAATAATTCTTACTTCTTGGTGGTTTATTTATTTTTCTCCTAAAATATCTTTTTCTATAAGGTTTTTTATTATACCTTCGCTTATATTTTTGAAAGTCCTATTTTCTAAATTTATATCTTTTGAATATTTTGTATTTTTTATATTTCTTATATTTTTACTTGTAAGATTTTATGTTACATTCATATTTTTCTAGCATTTTAAAATATTTTCTATCGTAACAAATTTTATTATTTCCTATTATTTATTTATATTCATGTCTTTATGGACATTTAATGATTATATAATTTTTAAGACTTATTATTTTTCCTTCTAAAGTATATAGTATAGTTTTCGTATTTTTTTATTCCATTATTCTGTTATGGTTTTATGTACTGTTTCAAGTAATTTTTAAAATATATTTTCTTAGTAAGTGTCTTGGATAGAGGGTAGTAACTTATGATAATACATTTCATATTCATAAATAAAAGAATCTATATAACACATGTCACATATTTCTATATTTGTTAAATACTATTTGACTTCCTCAATTTCAGTTTTATTGGATTCAGTGATATGTTTACCTTTGTTTTCTCTAATAAATTTCTTTGTATATTTTATTTACTACTATATCTAAATATTCCCTACATGTGGTAGTCTTCCCCTACATTTGTAAATGTTGTTGTTCTATTAAATTTATAAACCAAACTTTAACATTTCTTGTTATTTTGTGAGCTACTAAGACTCGATAAGATGAAAGGTTTGATTGTGTGGTTGAGTAAGTTTGTATGATTATACTTATACTACTAGATCATTCATCTAAGGATTTTTTTTATCTCTTATACAATCTAAATCTGAAAGATTAAATCTATAGTTTTCATGGAGCTTGAATTCTGGTAGGATACTTATTATAATTCCCCAATATAATCATTCTTCCATTTTGGGTTGTTGTTTTCTTCTATAAGGAAAGTCAGGTTTTTCTAATATTTGTTTATTTCTTTCTTCTCTACGTGAGTTAGATGTTACATGGAGCTTGAAACCTGGTAGGATACTATCTATAGTTCCCTAATGTAATCATTCTTTCATTTTGGGTTATTGTTTTCTTCTATAAAGAAGGTTAGGTTCTTTTGACCTTTGCTTATTTTTTTCTTCTCTATGTAGGTTAGATGTTCCTTCTTGGTAAGGAACTAATAATACAATTAGTTTTATATAATTTTTTATGATCATATTTTTTTATTCAACATTAGTTTCATTGATTATTATTATATCATCTTCATCTTTGTTTGTACGAAGCTTTTTATCGTAATATCTTCCCATCTTTTCGTCTATTAGAATTAACAAGGTAACTAATTTTTCTATGTTACTATTCTCAAGGTTCATAAATTGTTCTTCTAATTCTTTTATATATTCCATTAAACTGAGATTATAGTTTCTTCTTTATTTTTAAGGTGTTCCTCAGTCTATAAATTTTGATACATTACAATTTCTAACTATATTATTTTTTCTTCCTGATATCAGAGTTTTTTCTTTATCATCTAAGTTTAATTCTTCTAATATTTCAAAATCTGTTAATATTTTTGGTTTTATTATTGGTCTAATTTTTTGAATTTTTTTTATTATCTATTTTTATGAATTTATTATTTTCCATATATTGATCTATTTGACTATTTTTTAATAAATACCCTACTATATAGTGTACTGAAAATGAATGATTTCATTCTTTCATTAATTTTTTTTCAAATTCATAGGCTAAACTTAATACTTGGTTTAAGTTTTTATCATTAATATTAATAGTTAAAGTATGCCGTGAATTTTAATTTTTAGTATCCTAGATTTTCATGGATCATTCCTAATAAAATATCTTTTCTATTTGTTATTCTATTTTTTTAGCAATGCTTGTTTTATTTATGTATCAATTTCTTTTTTAAAATGTGTTTTTATTAATATTTGAATTTCTCTTAAATAGATGTATCAAATTTTTCTTTTATTATTTTGAGGGATTTTTGATACCTTATCTATAATGATTTCTTTGTTAATTAATGATATATTATACACTTTTTTTGCGTATGTAATATCAATACTCATTTTTTATTACTTATTTCATAATATAGTACATATTTTCTTGAAAATATTTTTCTTATTCTTGATAATGCTAAATCTTTAAATCAATCTTATTCCTTGAGATTTAATCTTATTTTTTTTGTATTTTCTCCATTTTTTTTGCTAATTATCATTTATTCTGGAAAACATGCTTAAATATCTTGTATTTATATTTATATTATTTCTTGATTTTTTATTATTTTTGTCATTTTTATGTATAAACGATTACTATTTAATTCCGTTAACTAAAATTTTCATTAAATTTGAAAATATTTGTGATATTTTTAAAAATTTGAAAGTATTTTTTGATATTACTTCAAAGTTTAGGATTTTTTTTAATAATTATCAGTAAATCATAATATAAAGAATAAAAATAAAAAAATGAAGTGTTTATACAACAACTTTAAAACAAATGGAACTAGATAGATACTTCCATGTCCAAAAGTAAGGTAACAATCGTGTCATATTATTAGTATTATTTTTTTGTTATTTGTGTGATGTTTGTTATTATAATAAATTTTTTATAGATATAAAAAATTATTTATCAATTTTTACTAATTTTTTATTTATTTATATCATGTTGTATTACTTTTATATCACAAGTTGTTACACTCATCAAAAAGTACTAAATTTGTTGCTATATGGAAGTGAAACTTGATCCCTACCACGCACAATCTTCATCTTAGACGACGAAACTGTTATCTATTTACATTAAAAAGATAAAAAGAAAAAAGAAAGCTTATTACACTGTAAATTGGCGTCAGTAGATGGTGAGATCACTTCGTTAGAGACCCTGTCAACTACAATGGATCAGCTCCTCCTGGAGCCTTTATAATATTGACTTTCTGTTCAGAACTAAGATTTGATAGAAAAATCACATCAAACTTAACCATGAGTGACCTTTTTGCTGAGAGGATTATTTGTGGAAAATAAACTCAAATAAAAAAAAACGGACAGATTTTAAGACAGTATTGAATGAGGAATTGAAGGGGCAATTCCAGATCGTTCTGAGCAAATGAAAAGTCTAATTCGTGTGTTTTTAAGTCTAGTTTTTAATGGTGAAGGTTTCAGGTCATTTGGTATTACCTACAATAAGTTATGGAAGTTTTAGCAAGGAAGGGTCAGAATTTACTAAAAACGGACAGACAGTATTGAATGAGGAATTGAAGGGGCAATTCCAGATCGTTCTGAGCAAATGAAAAGTCTAATTCGTGTGTTTTTAAGTCTAGTTTTTAATGGTGAAGGTTTCAGGTCATTTGGTATTACCTACAATAAGTTATGGAAGTTTTAGCAAGGAAGGGTCAGAATTTACTGTTTTGTTTAAAGCTGTTTTTTTTTAATACGAATTTTAAGAGTCTTATTTAGGTCTATAAATAGAGTTGTATTCTTTTGTAAGTAGGCAAGAAGAGAGAAATAAAAAAAGAGTGTTTGATTAGTAAGAAAGAAAAAAAATTGTTTTTGTCTCTCTTCTCTCCACCAAAATAGTTATAAAATATCAACAAATTGGTATCAGAGCCGATGGCGAATGTGATGGGACAAATGCCGCTACCACGACTAACGAAGGCGAACTACGAGAACTGGAGCATTCAAATGAAAGCTCTTCTCGGATCGCAAGATGCGTGGGAGGTGGTCGAAGAAGGTTTCAAAGAACCAACAAATACCACGGGATATACGGCGGCTCAAAACAAGGCGTTGAAAGAGGAGCGATCAAAGGATAAGGCGGCACTATACATGTTGTTCCGAGCCGTTGACGAGTCGGGCTTTGAGAAGATTGCCGAGGCAACTACTTCAAAAAAAGCGTGGGACATTTTAGAAAAAGTGTTCAAAGGAGCCGACCGAGTAAAGCAAGTAAGACTCCAAACTCTACGCGGTGAATTGGAGAGTATGAAGATGAAGATGTCAGAAGGTGTATCCGACTACATCTCGCGTGTGCAAACAGTGGTGAATCAACTAAAACGAAATGGAGAAATTCTAACTGATGCAAGAGTGGTGGAGAAAATTTTGCGGTCATTAACCGAGAATTTTGAGAATGTCGTTTGTGCAATTGAGGAGTCGAAAAATCTGGAGGAGATGACCCTTGATGATCTCGCTGGTTCTCTTGAGGCGCATGAACAGCGGAAGAAGAAGAAGAAGAACGAGTCGCTTGAGGAAGCACTGCAAGCCAAGGTATCTATCAAAGATGAAAAGGTACTCTATACTCAAAACTTTCGTGGTAGAGGGCGCGGCCGTGGAGGTCGCAGTAATGGTCGCGGTGGTGGAGGCCGCGGTCGAGATGCACACTATGAGGAGAAGGGGCAGTCAAGCCAACAAAATTGGCGAGGTAGAGGACGTGGTCATGGGAGAGGCGGCCGGTCAAATCATTCAAATGTTGAGTGCTACAACTGTGGCAAGCATGGGCACTACGCAAAAGAGTGCAAATCAAATATCGAATGCTATAATTGTGGCAAGCATGGGCACTATGCAAAGGAGTGCTATTCTGAGAAAAAGGTAGAAGAAAACGTGAATCTAGTCGCGAAAGAGGAGACAAGAGAAGATGGTGTTCTCATGATGGCCTACAAAAATACCATTCTCGACAGTGACACGGTGTGGTATCTCGATACCAGCGCTAGTAATCATATGTGCAGGCACAAACACCTCTTTGTGGAGATGCAAGAGATAGAGGTTGGGCACGTGTCATTTGGAGATGCGTCAAAGATTCAAGTGAAAGGTCAAGGTACAATATCATATTTGCAAAAGAATGGTTTAAAGGGATTAATTGAGAATGTTTATTATGTACCTGATCTCAAGAGCAACATCCTGAGCATGGGACAACTCATGGAGAAAGGATACTCGGTGTTTATGAAAAATCGAGTATTACAACTGAAAGATAAGAAAGAGCGAGTAATAGCACGAGTTGAGATGGCGAAGAATCGAATGTACAAAATCAACCTGTGTTATGTGCGAGAAAGGTGTTTGCGAGTTAATGTAGAAGACAAGGCGTTCCTGTGGCATTTGCGATATGGTCATTTGCACTATGGTGGTTTACAAAAATTGTCGAAGAAAGGAATGGTACATGGGTTACCCGAGATTGACTACATCGAGAATTTTTGCGAGGAGTGTGTACTCGGGAAGCACTCGAGACACTCATTTCAGAAGAAGGCAGAATACCGAACAACAGATCATCTCGCATTAATACATACCGACATTTGTGGGCCAATCACTCCTGAGTCATTCAGCGGTAAAAAATATTTCATTACTTTTATCGATGACTATTCCAGAAAGACTTGGATTTATTTCCTGAAAGAAAAATCTGAAGCATTCGAAATGTTTAAAAAGTTCAAAGTAATGGTAGAGAAGGCAACTGGCAAGTTTATTAGAGCTCTACGTTCTGATCGAGGTGGCGAATACAACTCGACAGAATTTGCGAGATACTGCGCAGAACATGGAATAAGAAGGTTCCTAACCGCACCGTACTCTCCTCAACAAAATGGTGTGGCAGAGAGAAAGAATCGGACCATTCTCGACATGGTTCGATCAATGCTGAAAAGTAAGAAGTTGCCAAAAGAATTTTGGGCGGAAGCTGTGCAATGCGCAATTTATGTGCAAAACCGATGTCCACATGCGAGTTTAGAAGATAAAACTCCACAAGAAAATTGGAGTGGTAGAAAGCCGACAGTCTCACACTTCAGAATATTCGGTAGTGTGGCTTATGCACACGTACCGGATCAGCGAAGAACAAAGCTAGAAGATAAGAGCAAGAAATTTGTGTTCATTGGTTATGACGAGAAGACTAAAGGTTTCAAGCTTCTCGATCCAATAAACAAGAAGGTAATAATAAGCCGAGATGTTAAGGTGAATGAAGCAAGCGAGTGGGACTGGAAAAACTCTTCCGAGGTGATAGTAGAAAGGGGAGAATCATCAACCACATCAACAACAAACCTCGAGATCGAGATAGCAAGAAGCCCTCAAACAACTGATAATGAGGAAGAGCCAAGACAACCAAAAATGCGAAGCATGCAAGATTTGTACGACTCAACAAGTGAGGTACATTTAATTTGTCTTTTGGCGGATGCCGAAATAATTACATTTGAAGAAGCGGTACGGAATGAGAAGTGGCAAGCAGCCATGGATGAAGAAATAAAAGCAATTGAGCGAAACCGAACTTGGGAGTTGGTTGAATTGCCAAAAGGATGTCAGCCCATAGGAGTAAAATGGGTATACAAAAAGAAGATGAATGCTCAAGGCGAGATAGAGCGGTACAAGGCAAGGCTAGTTGCAAAGGGCTATCGACAAAAGGCGGGGATAGACTATGATGAAGTCTTTGCCCCAGTTACAAGAATGGAGACGATTTGCCTTCTCATTGCTCAAGCAGCTCAATTCAAATGGAAAATTTTTCAAATGGATGTCAAGTCAGCTTTTTTGAATGGTGTGCTAGAAGAAGAGGTGTATGTAGAGCAACCACCCGGGTACACAAAAATTGGGGAAGAAAAGAAGGTGCTGAAATTGAAGAAGACACTTTATGGACTAAAGCAAGCACCTCGAGCTTGGAATACCCGCATCGACACTTACTTCAAGAAGAACGGGTTTACTCAATGCCCATATGAACATGCTTTGTACGTGAAGAAAGAAGAAGGTAACTTGTTGTTTGTAGCTCTTTATGTTGATGATCTTATATTCATAGGGAATAATGAGGCGATGATAAAAGATTTTAAAGAGGCTATGACTCGGGAGTTCGAAATGACAGATTTGGGTTTGATGAAATATTTCCTTGGTCTGGAGGTTAGACAAGAAAATACTGGGATTTTTGTATCACAAGAAACATATGCAAAAGAAATTCTAAAAAGGAACAAAATGGAGAAGTGCAACCCGGTATTGACACCAATGGAACCTGGGGCTAAACTTTCTAAGTTTGACGGTGGAGAACGAGTAGATGCGACCAAATACCGAAGTTTGGTGGGAAGTCTGCGTTATCTCACATGCACGAGACCAGACATATCTTACAGTGTTGGAGTGGTAAGTCGGTTCATGGAAGAACCAGTCTATACACATTGGAAAGCATTGAAGAGAATTCTGCGATATATCCGAAGTACAGAATCACTCGGATTATTTTTCTCGAGAACAGAAGAGTATAAACTGGTGGGATACTCTGATAGTGACTGGTGCGGAGACATAGATGATCGAAAGAGTACATCGGGATACGTATTCTTTATGGGAGACACAACGTTCACATGGATGTCGAAAAAACAACCCATCGTGACACTCTCGACATGCGAAGCAGAATATGTGGCAGCATCATGGTGTGTGCGACATGCAGTTTGGCTAAGGAAAGTTTTAAGCGAGTTGAATCTCAGACAAGAAGAAGCAACCGAGATCCGAGTTGATAGCAGGTCGGCAATTGAACTCGCAAAGAATCCAGTACATCACGAAAGGAGCAAGCATATCGATGTGAAATTTCATTTCATTCGAGAACAAATCCGGGAAGGGAGTGTGAAGTTGAATCATGTAGCGAGTCATGATCAAGTAGCCGACATGTTCACAAAGCCGTTACCCACGGTTTTGCTGGATAAATGCAAGATGGCAGTAGGCATGAAGGATGGAAGAAATTTGAGTTTAAGGGAGGAATTTGTGGAAAATAAACTCAAATAAAAAAAAACGGACAGATTTTAAGACAGTATTGAATGAGGAATTGAAGGGGCAATTCCAGATCGTTCTGAGCAAATGAAAAGTCTAATTCGTGTGTTTTTAAGTCTAGTTTTTAATGGTGAAGGTTTCAGGTCATTTGGTGTTACCTACAATAAGTTATGGAAGTTTTAGCAAGGAAGGGTCAGAATTTACTAAAAACGGACAGACAGTATTGAATGAGGAATTGAAGGGGCAATTCCAGATCGTTCTGAGCAAATGAAAAGTCTAATTCGTGTGTTTTTAAGTCTAGTTTTTAATGGTGAAGGTTTCAGGTCATTTGGTATTACCTACAATAAGTTATGGAAGTTTTAGCAAGGAAGGGTCAGAATTTACTGTTTTGTTTAAAGCTGTTTTTTTTTAATACGAATTTTAAGAGTCTTATTTAGGTCTATAAATAGAGTTGTATTCTTTTGTAAGTAGGCAAGAAGAGAGAAATAAAAAAAAAGTGTTTGATTAGTAAGAAAGAAAAAAAATTGTTTTTGTCAGGTTTAATAATATCTATTAATGTGAAAATGAGACTCTTACAAACCAAGGTAGCTATACTGGTGGTCTTCCCAATTCCAGTGAGAGCTTCAAGCTGGGATATTTTTTTGGGTGAAAACAAGATCATTTTCCATCCATTTTGAAAACTTCATGGGATTTCTCCACAATCACAAAGAAAAGATCCGTGGAAATGACGCCGCGTTCTTGGCTGCCATTCTCCTTGAAAGTGATTTTTGTCCCTTTCTTCCAACCAGGTTGGATATCTATCCCTAAAATTTCCTGATCAGACTTAATTGATCTGTAACATAAATTTTTATGTTATAACAAAGACAACAAGGGTAAACAAAACTTACAAACATCAATCATAATCCATCTATCCGAATGCAACACTGAGATAAAAGATAACTTAAAACTAACATCCAACAAAACATCTTCATAATCAATAAGGGGAATTTTAGAATCATCCAAACATACTTCCTATTACTTATTACCTTAATGTTTGAATGTATTAATTGAAACATTATTAAAATCTTATAAAGATAAAAAAAAATGTATATCTTTTGAAAACATTTACAGCCTAAGTAACCACAAAATAAAAAACATCTAAGCAAAACTAAAACTAGCCACAAACATCTAAAAAACAGAAAATTGTATAGATACTGTGGGACAAAAATGCATGTAAGAATTAGGTCTGAGTTTTTAAATTGGTATCAAAGTTAGGTTTTTGATTTTTTCGTATTTTCATCGAACCTCATACCGTAAATTTAGAGTGTGTCGTAAATCCGAACTCTAGTCGATGTGAAGAAGAGATATTAAGTCATACATTGGTTAAAAATAAGATAATAATGATGCATATAAATCTAGTTAATTTTCAACTCACAATCTAGTTTTTGAGTTAAAAGTTAAATCCGAGTTTGTAATTACGAAAATACAAATATGAGAGGGGTATGCAAAGGGGTGAGATAGAGGTTCGGAAAAGGCTGCACAATTATTTATTATTATTAAAGTATGGTTGATGTGTTACTGTAAGCAATTGAAATACAGTCTTCATGTAAACGTTCTCTAGTATTTTTTTAAATAGCCTATCAATTTAATTGGATTAAATAAACGTTTTAGTTATTTTTTTCACATGTTAGTTATTTTTTAAACAATATAAATTTATTTTATTAATAATTTTTTTGACAAAATAATAATAAAATATTTAATAGAAAAAAATTATCATTTTAAAATTTTCTTCTCTTTATATCCTTATCCCATTTTTTGGTTTAATTTTGGAATTATTTTTCAATTATTATTCTATTAAAATATTTTATTAATAAAAAAATATTACACTGTTTAAAAAATTACTAATATATTTTTTTAATTAAAAAAATGAGCTAAATGCATCTTATAAAATCAAATTAATTAAATTGACCATTTAATAAAAGCAAAATAAATATAAGAGTCGCCCACCCAATTTAACATATTTCGAAAGTAATAATAATTCCTCTATTATGTTTTCTATTTTCAAACTTATTTGGTAATTATTTTTGTTTTAATTTTCATTGTAATAGAAATAAGTTTTCAAAAATATGTTTTCTATTTTCAAATTTTAAAAATTTCATGATCATATTTCAAATACTATTTGAACATTTATCTTTTGCTAATAACGTAGTCCCACTTTTTTCTGTTTTCATTTCCAATAAAAAAAAGTTCAAATTTTAACACAATTTTATCAAATAAATATTTTGTAGCATGTGCACATATTTTAGAAAGAAAAAAAAAACTCTTTAGCAAACAATTTTTTTTTCTAAAAATTAATTAAAAAATATAAAACTAATTTCAAATATAAAATTAACCGAACTTGAAAAGGAAACGCATTACAAAAGGAGACAAAGTAAATGATAAAGCAACCATTACAGGTACAGAGCTCTCTGTTATCCATCAAAATAAAACATAGTCTTCTCCACAAAATACCTTGAAAAGATCACCAAGTTTGAAATATTCTAATGCCCGATGAGACCACATTGCTGAAGTATTTAAATTTTGACAAAGAAACATGGTACAATTCCTCTTTTCAAAACAATAACAAAGTGATAAAATATAAAACTCTAACTCCAAAACAACAACTAAAAAAAGGATCAATGTAGTCACGAGAATTCGATTACACGCCTATGTAACTAAAGTGACATAAGTGCTTAGTAGGTTTCTCATAACTACAGAGTGAATGTCACGTATCTTAAAATGAATTTGAATTTCTTCAGTTCTCCCAATTATTTTAGGTGAATACTAATAGGAAATGAGAGTTAAGTGACTTGCATAAAATCAATCTCAATACACATTGAATGAATATGTTACAATACATATGAGAGTTAATTAATCTCTTAATTGCTTAATGAATATAGTAAGTATATTTGTATTCTATATATGATATATGAAAGACCATGATAACAAATTACACCTAATTATAAGATACATCTTAATAGTCCTATTTAAACTAACGGGGGTGCAAGCACCATCAATTTAAGCTCAAACGAATAAAATTTTACTTCATGTAAGAGTTTTGTCAATATATCTACAATTTGATTCTTTGAATGAGTGTAGTGAACAACAAGCTTATTATCCACCACTAAGTCCATAAAAAAATGAGAAAATGAGAAAATGAAAATGAAAATTCAATATGCTTCATTTTAACATGCATGATATGATTAGATGCCAAATACTTAGCACTAATATTATCACAAAATAGAATTGGTTTGAAAGCTAAGAAAACTTGCTTCCAACTCTAACAACAATGATTGTAACCATAAAATCTCAACAGAAGCAAGAACCAATACTCTATATTTGACTTTAGTAGAAGATATGACCATAGTCTTTTGCTTGCCTACACTCCAAGGACCAAGATGTCCCCAAAATAAATGCAATAACCTTCAATATTATGCTTGTTATCAAGGCAACAAGCCCAATCTGAATTTGTGAATCCAACAAGTCTAAACACCTCAAATATTTACAAAAGAACACCATGTGTTGCATTGCCTTATAAGTACCTCAACACATGTTTAATTACTTTCACATGTTCCTCAATGGAACAATGCAAAAACTAGCACAACCTATTGACAAAAAAAGCTACTTTGGGTCTTGTCATTACACAATATTGAAGAGCACTAGTCGAGCTTTTGTAAAGTGTTGAATCAACTAAGGGAACCCTTAAATGCTTAGAATTTTTTTTCCTGAGAGTGTTATAAGGATTTACAAACTCTAGACCAACTCTTTGCAAAAGATCTTAAATATATTTGTGATGAGACAAATGTAAACTTGTAGCAGATATTTTAACCTCAATGATAAGAAAGGAAAGAAGTTTTCCAAGATTAAGCAAAGGAGTGAGTTCCTTTTGATAACACTACTATAAAATTGATACAGGGTCTCGATTTTTAACCATGATCCATCTATGACCATGATTATAAAAATCGAGGCCTAAGTGGTAAGTGGAAGAGATCATATATTTTTACATATGGTCTCGATTTTTATCTGAGACTATAGATATACCATTTGATTATGATTTTATAAAAAAATGAGGTCATACACATACCATTTGGTTTTGATCTTTTATAAGACCATAACTATAGACATATCATTTGGTTATAGTCTTAAAAAGATTAAAATCATAGATATACCATTTTATTACAGTTTTATAAAAAATCGGCATCATAGACATATCATTTGGTCATGGTCTTTAAAAGACTAAGGTCATAGACATATCAATTGGTCTCGGTCTTATACAGTCTTTAAAAGATCGAGGTCATAGACATATCATTTGGTCTCTGTCTTTTATAAGATCGAGACCAAATGATATATCTATGGCCTCGATATTTTATAAGACTGTGATAAAATAATATGTCTATTTTCTCACCTACACTTAAATTGTGACCATATATATCTCAGCTAACCCCATTTTTCAATATAAATTACAATTAATTTATCAATTACAATATTAAAAGTCATTATATTAAAATTAAGAGTGTAATTACATTTGAGAGTTTATATATATGAACTAAAACATAATAAAGCTTTACTAACTATAACTAATTAAAGTGTTCTAAAATATGAAATACATGCAAAAACATTTCCAATAACAATTCTAATCAAATGTGATGAAAGACTACATCAGAAGCTTCAGCCAAGTGTTTATTGATATAACTCAAAAATCTTACTAGAATAGCATTTGATGGCTTTACAAACATTTCTCAATCAATAGTCCAAATAGAAAACATGAAATGTTATGAAAACATTAACAAGCTAAACTTTTGAAGACAATCTCATACAAATATAGAATCAACTAAACAATGAAACTCCATTTCATTTCAATGAGATCCACATATGCATTAAACTTAAGCTTCAATATATTATATTATTTGAAAAAATGTATTAGTATACTTGAAGTTAAGAACTTAAAATTACACATTAAAGAAGCATCTAACAAAATTTCCATACATTATGAAATTATGGATCTAAGATATCAATTAGACTAGTCTGTATATGCATACACACACACGTAGAAAAATGGGAGATGGAAAACAAAATACGCAAGCTAATAACAATAATAATTGTACAACCAATCTTACACTCTTTGACCACACATGTATCAGCTTGAAAACATGATCAATCTCCGAGCTTGATCCTAAAATGCATTTGCATAAAAAAACAACTTAAATATTTGAAATTATGCAGAAATTTACATATTATACATGTTAATACTAAGAGAGAGGAAACCTTGTCTTTTATCTTCTATAGTATTTTGAAGATCTACACTTTGGTTGAGATCTTTGCAAGGAATGAGAATGTAAATATAAATATTTTTGGACTTCGCAACTTGAGTAATACAATAGTTCCTTAAATGAAATTAAATAGATCCAACTATAATAATTGGAGACAAAAACTTAAAAAAATGAAATGCATAATATCGAAGGTAGTCAAGTAACATGCAAATAACTTCTGCATTCTGATTATGATGTTTAAGCACGTTTGTAAGGGCAACATTAGAAGATGATTGTAGTTCATCTGATAAGCAAACCAAATTAACCAATTTGGACAAAACCAAGGAATGGTCTATATGGAAAACATCATTTATCAATTCAATGCACCACTCAAAATTTCATCCTTAAATGACTTTCTTTAGAGGACAAAATGTACAACTAATGACAAGTAACATGTATGTATTTGTGTGTGTGTGTGTGTGTGTGTGTTTGTATGTATAAAGAAAATAACTAGAGAATGCCTATTAAATGAACATTGAATGAATAACATACATTGGTCACACTACAGATTGCACGTAGGCCATAAAGCATACCTTAATAAGGCTGTGTGCATCATCACTAGAAGATGAAATGAGGGAAAACAGATGGATGCCTGGTAGCTGTGATGGAAAAAGTAAAGGGAATATCAAACATGGTGGAAATCACGAGAAATGCATGAAAATCTAGCCTACATGCTTAACACTTTATATAAGTATGATAGCTCAACAATGCTAAACTACCTTTAATATATAAAAAGATAGCAAAGTTTCATGAGAAGCATGGTACACACAAAGTATTAAATATGGACACATGAATCCTTAATTGGACTATCGATCACACTACATATTTTGTATATCTCATCTATTTCACTACAAGAACAAAGTGGGCAAATTTTGAGAAACTGCTATCTTATTATTCAACTTGAACAACCAATAAAAGTATCATTGTATTTTTATAAGTTTGACAGATACACATACCTAGAACCAAGAAATAAAGATTGAAGAGTAAACAATTCAGCCATGATAGCTCCCATAGACCACATATATGAAAGTTTAGGGAAAATGGCCATAAGACACACGTAGACTTACGTAGCAAGAGATGTTAGATAATTTACAAGTTTTTATATCACATACCCACTTAAGAAGTATACAAACATGGAGGGAGGACAACAATTGTAGAACATATTACCACAACTATAGAAAGCAATCATAAATATTGATCCAGGCAAAAGAAATATATCCTAGATGAAGATAGTGTCACCCAGGGATTCAATAACACTAACTAACAATTATCTCATTCAAATATGAAAGAATTACACAAATCTTCACATAATTGTTACATCACTTCAATGATATACTCATCACATGTGATAGTATAAATGTAATAACAACTAAGTAAAAAATACGCACAAACTCAACTTAATTGCTTATAGTATAGGCTATTAGTAGCTTATAAAAAGCAAATATGTAAACTACCCCCTGCAATGAGGTAAAAATAACAAGATTAAAGAAACACCAAAGTATTAAATATGGACACAAATAAGAATAGCAATGTCATAAGCTAATGCCTTAGAAGATGATTTTGCAAAAAGTTTGACTTGATGTTGTATCAACAATGCACTAAAGAAAAACATTTTGTTAGATATTAACTATAATAAGATTCCTCCACTATCCGAGTTGACCAATTTATAAAAAAGAAAAATGTAGAAACTAAAAAGAATGGATGAATAACTATTGAAATAAATGCTCTAAAGATACACACCTATCTCAAAAGTTACTAACATTACACCTCTTGCATTGATCAATTAAAAGTAACAAATCACTAAGTGCAATTAATAAAGGAAACCAAAAGAAAATCTCTAAGGATAAGAAATCACCGTTGAAGAAATTTTGCAAACGAAAAAACCCTACAAGAAATTAGAAAGTATATTTGTTCCATGTCTTGAAATAGAAAAACAAATTTTTTATATCCAAACTCGATACAACTTGGGAACAATGTCAAAGAAACAAGATTCAAATCAGAAAAAACATCCACGAAAATAGAGGGGAAAGTGATATACAATAAGCATTAAATAGACAAATACTAAGGAAGAAAGAATAATGCCATGAATTAGTATCAAAAAATCTAAGCACGTAAACTATTGTAACCTTCAAACAATCAACCAATTCTACTAATACATCTAGATGGTATCAAAAATTGGCATAACATGCAAATATCAAAAAGTACAAAACTATTGCAATATAAAACTGAAACTAGACAAAATAATATAAAAACTATCCTACAAATTAAACAAGAAATCAAGTAATGAACAAGATAAAAGAAAAAAATTTCATATAAGATATTTTATGCAACTTCATACCAATTCAATCCAACATCACAAAATCATTTTAAAAAGTCCAAAACAAATCAGATTTTTAAACCAAAAAATAGAAATCTAAATTCATACATGCCCAAGTAACCAAAAGAAAAATTGCAAAATTTAACAAATTGGTGGAGCAACAATAACTTGCATTTTACAAAACTAAGTTTTCAATAAGTTCATATTCAAGAGGGTGAGGTGGTTATTCATATAATAAAGAATACACAATTTATATGATGGTAATTTTTGAGTCTCTCTGACCCTAATTTGTGCATATATTTTGCATGTGTTCCATTTTGAATTAAGTTCATATTCAAGGCAGCCCATTACCCGAGCATCAACATAGCAACCCTTGGCTCGAATTCCATCGACAGTGATAACCAAGGAAGGAAATGGATCAAAAGACATCTTTCCTACTCGGTCACTCACAAAAGCTTTAGTCTTTTTATGCACACTAATCAAAACATTATGCCAAGTGTTGACTCTTGAATGCTAAGCATCAGGTAGACCCACATCGAGGTATGTCAAATTCTCATTCTTGACCTTTAACACCTCTTTTGGTACAGACCCATCAAGCATATAAATCAAACAAAAGATAAACCCTTTAGTTATACCTGAATCATTGTCCGTGAAAAACCTCATTTGACCTTCCTCATCCATCTTCACTTCTTACCATACTTGGGCAGTGAAACCCTTTCGGTGGTAAAATACATGAGTATCGTAATAACTACTTAACATAGTTGATGGGTTCCGATAAGGAGCGAAACTCGATGATTAGTTTTTTTAGCTTGCTTGGTAGGGATATATATATGATTTTGGCATTCAAATGAGGGAATGCTTCTTACTTAACTTCAAATCTTCAAGTTAGTAACCTTATGGATGAAGTAATTAATGTAGAACTCATTCATCATTTGCTTTGTAAAGGCCAACGGGAAGGGTCAAACTGGAGGTTGTCGACGGATGGTTGGAAACTAGAGGCATGCAACTAGGGTTGGAATAGAGGCAAGCTAGGGAGATAGAGGAATCGTATGACTAGTGCTTTTTGGTCTCAATGTTAAAAAGACTGTGACTATATCACTTTAATTAGATCATGTTTATTTAATAACTATGTCTATAAATTTATTTATTTTTAAGTAATTTTTGTAGTCTAATTTATGGTCACTATTACTGATAGAAACTGAGGCTATATATATACACATTATGGTCATGGATTTTATTGGACTGTGACTAAAACCCTTAGGTCTTGGTTTCTAAAAAGACTATGGCTAAATTTGTAAGACCAAATGTCACTATTATAATAGTGTAAGTTGAGTCACTTTTAGTGACCACAATATCATCAACATACACTAATAAAATGGTAGTACGTGTAGGAATGCAGGAAACAAACATAAAGCTATTAGATTTTGAGCTTTGGTACCCTAAACCAGCCAATGTTGCAAACAACTTGTGAAACTAGGCTCTAAGGGCCTGTTTAAGTCTGTAAAGAGATTTTATTCAACTTGCACATAAGATTAGGTTGAAAAGTATCATTAAAACCAAGTGGTTGGCTCATGTAAACCTCCATCTTAAGCTCACTACTGAGGAATGCATTGTTGACATCTATTTGATTGATATCCCAATCAAAATAGATAATGGAATGAGAACAACCCTCATGGTTTGTGGTTTCACAATAGGTGAAAATGTCTTTGTGTAATCAATCCCTTGCTTTTGATGATACCCTTTAGCCATTACTCTTTATTTATACTTATTTAAAGAGTGATCAGTAAACAACTTCACTTTATAAACTCATTTAGAGCCAATCTTTTTCTTACTAAGGGGAATGATAGCTAATATTCATGTATGGTTTCTCAATAGAGCCTTATATTCAACTCTCATGGTTAGCCTCTATTATAGAATGCCTTGAGCCTCCCCATAACAAAAGGGTTTTGGCAGAATGACCTTGGTAGTAAGAGCCATATTGAGAAGTTTAGGATTAGGCTTGTGAATACCATCCTTAGCTCTTGTGAACATTGGATGAAAATTACTAGGTAAGGGTAAGGAACATATGAAGTGAAAAGTAAATGAGAAGAAGAAAAAAGAGGTATGGCTATATTCTGGGATGGTAAATGAATTAGAAAAAAATAGTTGGAACAAATGGTGATGAAACATGATTATTGAGTGGTGAAAAAAAAGGAACAAAACGTAAACTAGTGAGAGGAACTGTCTATTGAGGTAGAGAAGGATGAATTGAGAAAAAAATAGAGTCAGTGCTAGGTTGTTAAGGCTATGTGTTTGAGGAAGAAAGGTCAGAAGGGTCAACTGGCTTTTCTTGTAAAGGATAAGAGGACTCATTAAAGAGTACATGTCTACTAGTAGACTCTTTTAGGAACCATGTCATAATATAGGTATCTCTTGTGACTAGATGCATAACCTAAGAAAACACATGTTATGGATCATGGTTAAAGCTTATGTCTATTAGTTGGCCTTACACATGGGTAACACTCACAACCAATGGACCCAAGAAAAGTATAGCTAGGGAGCTTTTCATAGAGTACCTAGTATGAAGTTTTATTATACATAACACATATAGGCATCCTATTAATCATGTAGACAACAATTCTAAAAGAATGTATCCAAAACTCAGGTACCAAACAAAGCATGACCTTTATAAATAATCCTTATATTAATTTCTTGACTTAACAAAATCATTTTGTTTAGAAGTATATAGGAAAATAACCCTATGATTGAGTCCCAAATGACCTATATAAGTGTCTAGAATAGAGAATTCACCACCCTTATCTATCTGAACTGATTTCAATTTAACAGAAAATATTCTTTCTACTATGTTCATAAAGGTAAAGAAGACATAATTAGCTTGAACTTTTGTATTCAAGAAAAATATCCATATAAACCCATTATAATCATCAACAACGAGAAGGAAATATTGTGCACTCGTAACTGCAATCACATGTGAAGTCCAAAGATCCATGTACAAAAGATCAAATGGCTTAGATGATTTGACATGTTTAGAAACAAAAGGCATTTTGTGACTCTTTGTAAGAGGACAAACTTTACAAAAATGTTTAGTCTTACTATTAACAAAAACATGAGGAAGTAAAGATTGCTTGACTAAGGAGAGGATGGAAGAACTGTTAATTGAGAAGACCTTTGTTGTGGCAATGCACAAGTTGCTTGTAAAGCATACAAACCATTAGTCACACCTCTCTTGGCTAAAACCTTCTTCGTGTGCACCTTCTTTGTAGAAAAATTATTAGCAAAAAATTCAAATATCAAGTTATTATCAGTGCATAACTAATAAACTACCAATAAATTTAAAGAAACCTTAGGGATATGCAAGATTTGATGCAAGTTCAATACATTATTAGCAACATGAACTGAACTACTGCCTATACTTTTAATAGGTAAGGTAGAGTCATTACCTACTATGATTGATTCACATCCATTCTAAGGCACAACATTATTAAGGGTAAAGGCAACACTAGTGAGGTGGTGATAAACACTTGAGTCCAACAACCAATGAAGAACTGCATAAGTATCTACATATGAGTCATTTGTGTGCATATTCACAACAAATGCACTTGGAGACTAAGTAAAACCCTTGTTAAGAAGAAGATATTTGAGTTGGAAAAATTTATGTGCTCTATGTCCCAACTTACTATAGACTTGGCACTTGATAATGCTACCTCTATTTGATGACGTTTTATTCTTGTGTGAACTAGAGTCTGAGAAGGTGTTATAGTTATTTCCTGATTAAATAGGTTTCTTGCTTGTGTTTAATCATTTTCTTGCATGAAACTGTATAGATTTCATTGATTCTTTTATGGAGGTGGTTTATTTGAAGAAAAATAGGCAAAGGGAGGAGTTTTAGCAATATTAGTTGATGCTTAAGCCAAATTTGCATGATATAAATTTAACATTTCAAGTTGCGCAAATTAATGATCTAACATCCTTTCATTGCCTAAAAGAAGACTATGAAGATCATTAAAGATCAATGCTGCGCCATGAAAAGAAAGAGAGGAAATGAAAGAGTTAGACTTAGCATCATGCCCTCGTATAACATAGAGAATCAAATCTTTGTCAATAATTTGTTCTCCAATAGCATCTAGGTGATTAGACATATATTTAACTCGAAACAAATATTCATCCATTGATGAACCTCCTTTCTAGATTGTTTGTAGTTGAAGCCTCAGATCCATGATATGAACTTGAGAAGAACCATAAAACTTTTTATCAAGTGCTTTTCACATCTGAGCTACAGTTGTAATACGTGGAAGATAAAAAAGAATACTATTACTTACAAAACCAAAAATCTAAGATTTAGCTACCATCATACGAATCCATACCAAAAATTCCATATTAGGCAATCCAATGATATGTAAATTAGCAACAAGAGAAAGTTAGGAAGCATCAACATAATTTTCCAGGCTAAAAGCAATGGTGATCTAGAGCAACTACTTTTTCCATATCAATTACTTCGATCGAGTTTGATGGATATAGTTAATACAACAAGTGAATATATCATAGTTATAGATTATGTAGTATCTGTGCAAGATTTTCCAAACGAAGAAGTACTATCATCAAGTGTCATTGATGATCAGAGAAGCTTGTTAAAGAAAAAGTAAGTTTATAGAAGAGAAAAATGGAGACTTATTGTTGTGATATCATTGATAACTGTATTTTATATAGTTATTTTCATATATTTTATTAATTATAATTGCTATGTTCTTCATATTTTTAGTTAATTTTAGTTTAATAAATTAGTATTTACTATTTTTTTATATTTTAAGAAAATTAAATAATTTGTATCGAAAACTTAATTAATTGCAAATTTATGTCTAAAAATATAATTTCAAATAATAGAGTTCTTAATTACAATTTATAAAAGTCAAAAATATAATTTAAATTAAAATCGGGCTTAATTTTAATTATTAAAAATTTAAAAATTTAATTTAAATTAGAAAAGGGCTTAACTGTAATTAAAGAAAGTTGAAAATGTAATTTGAATTAAATTTGTGGGTCAAAATGTAATTAATTAAAGTTTATTTGTCTGCACAGGTGAGAAGAATCCACGCGCCATACACCTCGCGCGCAACATGAACCGTCCGATCAGTGAAGAAACGGCTACGATGCGTACATCCCTATCACACCCGACCAACTCGCGTGGGTGTAGATTCTGTCTTTCACGCGGCTCGGTGCCCGAGTGGGGCCCACCTGCCGCGTAGGCCGGCGTGCAGGTGGGACCCACGTGTCTGACGCATCCAACCGTTGTCCCCCCTATGTTGTGCGCACTTTTGATCCCGTGCGGCATTTCTTCGTGCGCCCGTCCTTGAGCGCCAATGATATGCTGTCACGTGTTCCATTTTAACTTTCAGCGAATGAAAATGCTACCACGTGTCCGCACTAATCCTTGCAGCGAATCAGACGCCGACACGTGGCAACGTGAATTTAAAAAATGAGTAGCGACACGCATGATACCAATTTGCGTTTTTTATACAATTTTTCATTTTCGATACATTTTGTCCCCTCACGCGTATTAATTAATTAATTTATTTTAGTTATTTTTGAACGATTTATAAGATGTTTGAGTTGTTTATTCTATTTTGTGCTTAATGCTTTTGATTATTTACGAATTTTATCAAATGAGCCGTGACACATAAATAAACTTGGAAGATGCATTTTTGTGTATATTGCTCATAGATAGAATAACATGTATGATGAAGAATATGAATATACCCTAATTGTATGTGTGGCCATTTGAGAACTTAGAACGTAATGAATCTCGATGAATTTAATTCTTATAGGAATATAGTGAATTAATTTAACGAGGTGTGTTTATCCGGAACTCAGAAGAGATGTATGAATAAAATTAGAAGTTTTCGGTTGACAAATTAAATGTACTAAAAAATATAAAACAAAAGAAAATAACATGATTTGAGTTGATTAATTTGGTGAAAAATTGCAATTCTAGATTTCTTTTATTTTGTTAAAAACTCTTTTCTTAATTTTGTTCAAATCAACGATCGTTTTGGATAAAATCAGAGAGAGATAATTTTAGTACTCAACAAATTGTAGTAACAAATCTTCGTGAGAACGATAACTTAATTATCAAATTTTATTACTTGTAACCGTGTATGCTTGCACGATTTTATGTTCTTAAAATAAGACAACAATCATAATAGGAAATAAGAATTGAGTGAATTGCATAAAAGTGATCTCATACACATTGAATGAACACATTACAAGATATATAAGAGCTAGTTAACAAACATAACTAACTCTTGCTTAATGACTAAACTAAATACATTTGTATGAAATACCATAATAACAAGTTATACCTAATTACAAGATATATGTAAACAAATATTACTAAAACAATAGAAAAGACAGAATAACATAATAATTTTTAATTATTCAATTTGTACATTGTCTAAATATCATATATATTTTTATTTGGGAAAAAACAATAACAAAGATTCACTCGTACAATTAAAAGTTTGCTATCTAATTATCTAAATCTCCCCGATAAGAGTGGGATAAATTATTGTTGATCACATTCACACACAACACAACAAACTACAAAATCTAAAGAAATGCCATATTGCTCATATGGAAGGTTACAAGGTAGAGTTGACAAATAAACCTTTTAATCTCCCTTACTACTTATGATTTCCCTAATGCCACATGACTGGTCAGACTTAGGAAGTGATTTCCACCACACAACAAAAGTAGATTTATGAAAAAACACTTCTTCACCAATCACTTTCTGTTTGTACCATTTTTCCAAATTTTCTTGTAATTTGTTGGCCCTTTCAATATACTTCTTGTCATTTGGATATCTTTTAAGATTCTCAACATCTGCCCAAAAAAAGGACTCATTGCTAGAACCAAGTGGCATACCTTGCATATGCTCTAACCACTTTTGTGTATATCTATAACGGCCAGGTCTAGCTCCGGTTTCATTGTAAGCTTTACCCCCACCAACATCCCTAGAATGTCTATAATAGTTTGCAACATCAAGAGGCTCAACAAGGCGGCGAAACTCGGTCCCAAGCTCGATCCAATCTTGATTTCCTTCAAATTCATCTGGCAATTGATATTTTCTTACCATGTCAATGATCTCATCCCATATTGCTGCTAGTTCAAGTCTCTTCACATTAGCTTTGAAGTCTTCTTGGTTCTCTGAAAGCTTGAAGGCATCATAATATGCCACTTTGTGAATTTTATACCTATCTCTGTACTTTTTTATTTCATTTAAATATTCTTTAATTTCTGGTATCTTCTTATCTACTTTTTCTTGGTTTTTGATTTTTTCCTTCTCTGCCTCCACAGCAGCTAGAAAACACAATCTACCTTTGGTGCTCTGCAACTCATGCACAATTAATGCTATTAATTTGTTGTTGCCATGATGTCTAAATATTCGAAACAGAGTGATCATTCTAAACAAAAATTAAGGTCCTAATAGTTCAAATCAACCAATTATTTTTACACTCTTTCACTCACATCGTTCTCTATATGTCACATAGTACCAACTTCTAATGTACGTAATTAACAAGCTGAGACATTTTAATTAAAAGAAGAAGAAGAAGAAGAATAAGAAGCAGCAGCTGAGACACTTATGGTGCAAAAATGGGAATTGGTCCTCACTCTCACAGAAAAGCATACATTTATGTGTATGTGCACGGAGAGTATCTACTTTTGT
Source organism: Hippophae tibetana (assembly GCA_037013495.1). NCBI lineage: Eukaryota > Viridiplantae > Streptophyta > Magnoliopsida > Rosales > Elaeagnaceae > Hippophae > Hippophae tibetana. The sequence continues at coordinate 23,853,098 of CM072805.1, read as the reverse complement.
AATCATTAGCAAATCCAGAAGTTTACTTAGGTAGAACTTGGTATAAATAGTAAAAATAATATTACTTATTATTTAATTGTTATTTATTTTTATCCAATAAAATATTATATGAATTTTTTTTGAGTTTAAATATATTCAAATAATTAATTTTTTTAGTATATTTTTGAACGATAAAACTTTAAAAATAAAACTTTAAAAAAATTATAGACCTATTTTATCCAAGTAATTTATCCATATTATACTTAAAATACATGCTATAAAAAATTGAGAAGGGATGATGCACTTGTCTAATCATTTTTTTATTTAATATAAATATAATTCTCATTATTATTATAATAATTTAAAAAATATATTATTTAGGATGAGGTAACATAAAAGTTACTTAAATTAGGTTATTTATATTATTTAGTCTCTCAGATTATAAACAGTATCATTTAGTCTCTTAACTTTATAAAAAGATAAATTAATGATAAATTATATTATTTTAATAAATTTTTATTTAAAATATTATTATTTTCGATCAAGTAATTAAAATATAATTAAAATGTGAGTCTTTAATAAGAATAAAAGTAAATTTAATATGAAATAATGCAAGAAAAATAAATATTAATAAAATTCATACAAAATTTTATCTAAATATATATTTTATTTTTTAAAAAATAAAATAATAACAGTTAATGAATATAAATATTTTCTGAATTTTATTTTATATTAATTGTGACTTTACTATTGTTAAATATTAGTGTTTTAACATTTGATAGTAAAATTATAATATTTTAATAGAAAAATCATTAAAATAATATAATTTATCATTAATTATCTCTTTTCATAAAATTAAGGGAATAAATCACATCATTTATAATAATATAAGAGATTAAATAATATCAATAACTCAATTTAGGATATTTTTGTAACACTTTTATCTATTATTTAGTAGAAACATACCACATTAAGTTCATCCAAAAGCTCGTTAGCTCTTGGATACCCACCACATAGTAGTCCTTGAGCATCAACAAGCTTAGTGATCTGCAGTTTTGAAGAGCTCTCATGTAGCAATTTACATGGATAAACTATATGATCACGTAAGACACTATTAACAATTTCTCGACCTTGGTCAGCCAAATGATCACTTGTGATCAGCTGAGAACTAAAGAACAATAGTTGCAAAACAGCGTTTGAATTGTCAACACTGACAAGCCTCTCATTCTGAGTGTAGAAAAAGTAAGTCCCAAAAGGTCTATAAGTGCTTAAATCAAGATAGTTTGTTAAAGTTTCAACCATAAAATTTTCAGTATCCATCAAATTACAAGCCACGTGGCTTGCAAGAATTGATGCATTCCTCATCACATCATTATAAAGTTCTAAAATAAAAGAAATGTTGGGTTGAGTGGGGCCCATTTGTGTAGCAAAGGAAGTTAGTTGTTGTTCGAAAGATTCCAGGAGTGACTCAAAAGTATGTGGTTTAATGGAGGAAAGAGGAGCAAGCAAAATCCGTGGTACAATATCATAACTCATGACAACGTGAAAAAAGAATTTAGACCATTTTTGTCGTCTAATAGCATGAGAAAGTGTATTATTGCCAATAAGAGGACATCCAAATGTTACACAAAGTGGATGGTTTTGATTTTCTTGCTTCCCATATTTTTCCAATAACCAAATTGTAGCGAGGATAGCCATTGAACCGCCAAGGGAATGCCCTGTGAATATTATTTTTTTCTTCTCTTCCATAGCTTTATGCACCTTAAAAGTAAAATATCAAAAATATAAAACCATTTAGAAAATTACACACAAAACGAAAATTTGCTTATGTATTCTTATCAACAAATGCATACAAGTTTTAAATTTTTTGTATTCCTATTTACATATTAAATCGGGTAATACAAATTTAAAAAAATAACATAAATGTATAAAAGTAACAGAATTTCGTTACTTTTATAAAATAAAATTATACGATTCTTTTTGTAAGGATATTAGATTTATACTACCTTATATAATATATACGAATTTAAAGTATAATTTTATTAAAGACAAACTTCATATTATGTACAATATTTGTAGTTACTTAATAAAATCTATCAGACATAATTGTTACGAGTTCCTTTTGAAACATCTTCAGTCTTTTGTTTGAAATGGTAAAACTCAGTGTTGTTATGGAAAGGTTGTGTAATAAAACAAGGGATATAATTATCTATTTTTAAAAATAGATACCTATTTTGATATTTTTGAAAACTTAGGCAATTCTCTGTTAATTTTTCCATTTTTTATTATTTTCAAACAGTTTGTTTTCTGTAACTAATGAAATAGAAACAAAAAAAAAACATGTTTTACAAAATACATCGAAAGCTTTACTACTAAATTGTTGATCTCATTCATTTCCAAATTCAAGAACAAAGAAGTAAATGGAAAAGCTTTGAGCTTTAATGATCATATAACACGTACGTACATACCTTTTCAGTGAAGGAAGAATTTGATTCTGGTGAGTTAATGGCAAGTAACGATTGAAATCTACGAATAAAAGCTTCATTTAGAAAAGCAATTTCATCGTTGCCTAACCTTTTCATTGAAGGAAAATCTGTACGGTTGAACTGATCTGTTTGTCGGAAACACTTATGATCAGAAGTCCAATCAGTCAAAGACCAAATTCCTGGAAACCCAAAAATGACTTCATCATATGAGCAACTACTTACTTCTTTAAAAAGCTTTTCATTTTGAGCCATCATGGCCACTGAGCAAGTTTTCTTTATAAGTTCAACTGTTTGTTCCATCTCGGCTTATTATTTTTAGCACAATGAGTAATGTAATGTATTTGGCTTTTGCTATTCTTTCTTAATTGCGGTGGTTTCAGGTTTAGAATGAAGCTCTGCTTTTATATACACACACACGTACGTGTATCTTGGGAGGCAAGGTCGGCCCAATTGTACGTTTCTTAGGCGAAACTCTTTCCATATTTTCAAGACTAATACTATTTGTCCCGTGTGGCCGTGTGGGACACAAATCTTAACTATATATGTCTTTAATTTTTTATTAATTTCTAGATACCACATTAAATCACATAAAATTTATAAATATGAATGTAATTGTACTAAAATTACATAAAGTTTTTCTATTTTTAAACATTATTATACATAAATTTATACTCATATTATTTATGAATTGTATGAAAATAACTTTAAAAATAATAAAATTATTTATATTTTAATACAATTTTAAAACATAACACATTATAATTAGTGTGAATACAAATTTAACATTTCTATTTAAATAGAATAAATTCTTAATTTTTAATTTTAATTTTAAAAAAATTAAAATGATTTTTTTAAATAGATTACATAACTTATAGATATTGGTATCTAACCCTCAACCTTTAATTTAATTGTCTCACAAGAAGAATTTGTGAACAATGCAGTTGATCAACGCAAACACTCAAAATTGTTGTAGATTCAAAATTTAATAAAAAAATATCAAAAAATAGTTTGAAAATAAATTTTAAAGCTTAAAAATATAAAAATTAGTATTCAAACAAACAATATTCAACTTTCAATTCAACTTTTCAAAATTGAGATTAAAAATTGAAAGCTTTTTTTTTAATATTTTAATTAAAAATTCAACTCCAAAACTAAAAGTTTAAAATCTAAAATTAAAATTATTATGAAACATATCCATAATTTTTTCATTATTATATTTTACAATTGAACTACCTCCAAACTACTCCTCACAATTAAACTCGAGTTGAACTCATGAGTTTTCTTTATTATAAGAATAAGTTTTATATTTATTTTATATAATGATAAATTTTAATTATTTTACATTGTTCGTTTAAAATTTACAAATTCATACTTAATTTTATATGATTGTTTTCTGAAGACAGAAGGACATATTTTGCCTAATCCACTCTCTAAGTTTATTTATTTTCTCACAACATCACTTGACTCCACTTATTCTTAAGTATTGTATTGACACTACTACAAAAAGGGGCATTAAAGTCAGTTAAAAACCGACTTTAAACTAATTTAAAGTCGGTTCAAGGTGTGAATCGACTTTAATTTTTTTTTTAATTTATTCATTTTCAACATGTATTCGAGCTGAAAAAAAACCAAAATCAGTTTATCAAATAGTTCAAATATTTGAAAAATAAAATATTAATTAATAATAGAAAAATTATCATGGTTTTGTTCTATTTTATTCAAGATCGTCATATTCTTCTCCTTATGTTATAATACAAACCTACATATATAATACAAAAATCTATACACATAAATAATAACACATAATAACAGGAAAACATATGAATAATAGGGGATCTAAAAGATTAGTTAGAGAGGAAGAAAACTCACTAACCGATGTTGAAAATGGTAGTCGTAGATGGCCGAAAAATGAGAAAGAATGGAGGAGATAAAAATGGTTCTTATTCTGATCACGTAATAAATTACTTTGGTATATGTATTAAGTATCGGCAGTAGATACAGATATGATCATTGTCCTTCAACGTGGATAGCGTCGGTTCTATACTGAACCGATTTTAAACCAATTTAAAGTCGGTTACGTATCGAATTAAATATCTATTTTTGTAGTAGTGTGAAAGACATTTAGTTTTTTAAATAATCATTTTAATCATCCTATTATTAAGTGATGCATAGAAAATCAATTAGCTTTTTTAAAAGAAAGTATCCTAAGTCAATTAACGTTTTCAAAAACAACATTTTAATTTAATTATTTTCTTTTAAATAACTTCCCATGTTTTTAAATGATATGTTATATTTACAAATAAAATTATTTCAAACATACAATTTAAAAACAAGATGATTAAAATGTTTTTTTTAAGTTAAATAACTTTCAATATACCATTTAAAAGTAAGTTGATTCAAGTATTTCTTAAAAAAAAAATAGACTCCTAAAATTTTTCATCTCAATCTCTACTAGTTATGTATGTTGTGTAGTTCGTAAAATAAAAAGTTTCATTTTTTAAAATAATTAATTTTAGTGAATGAGATTGAATTAGGTAAATATAAAGAGTATTATTATTTGATGATTGTTAGATTTGGGCACATGTTTTGCATTTGCTCTTTTAATTTTGTTTTTATTTTTATTTTTAAGTAATATTATATGTATCAAATATCAATAAATATTAGATTAGATATTAAATTCAAAAAATGAATGATAAAGTAGTTTTAAAACTACAGAGCCAATTATATTATGAGATTGTAGACGATTTTATGTACTAAGTTGCGATAAAACGTATTTTTCTTCATCTTTAAACTTAAATGCGTTTTTTTATTTTTATTTCTAAACTTTCGAATTTTTGTGCTTTAAAAAAAGAAAGATAATGACAAATTGTTTACTAAATTATAGTGTTTTATTGATTCTCTTGATGATTTAAGAAAAAATTATGTTATATTTATCAAGTTATTGTATGCATCAAATGATGTATCAATATTTGATTATATATTAAATTAAAAATATAGGGTTGTAATAATTGTGAGATCACTTAGTAAGATTAATTATTGTAATATATTAACTAATACATAATAATTTTTGTATAAAACATAAATGAATTTAAAAATTGTCAAAAAAATTTCAATGTCTATGATCTATATTGCTATACTATATATGAATACTCTTATTGACATAAGATTAAAAAAAATAAGAAATGAGTTTTTTTTTTAAATCTTAAAAAAATTTGTATGCCCACGAATTATGTATTTTGTTTTGTGTGTGCTCGTGGTTTATTTAAAACAATAAAAAGGTTTTAAAATGTTTTAAAAAGTCATACATTATATTGTGAGAGTATATAAATGACTACTTAGTTCGCATTTTAGAGTATACGGTGGAATTTACTATATCCCTATTCTCATCTCTTCTCTTTGTGTGTTTTTGTCGTTTATTAATTTTTTTTAAAGATAATTGCATGACATAATTTTGTTTTATAGAATGATTTTTATTTTTAATTCCTTTCACATTATGCATATATTTTTTTGTTTAATATAAAAAATATAAATTTTATATATGTTTAAAAATACAATATATATAGTTTTTATAACATAATTAAAAAAACATATATATATATATATATATATTTTGGAAAACAAAAGTAAAACCATGTATATAATTAAGTTATATAAAAGTTAAAGTGAAAATAACAAAACAAGAATAAGTAATTATTTTTTTATTTTTTTTATTCTTACTCATTATTTTAACTATTATTGAGATATTAACTTTATAATTTATCTTTAATAATAAGCAATAAAAAATATATAATTGATAAAAAAATTAAAATTAATATTTAATTAATTATCATTATATTGTTATATTTTTATAATAAAAATATAATTAAATTATTTTAACTGATATAACTAATGAATTTTGTATGCAATTTTTTTTTAAATCGACGTAAATCGGACAAAAAGGGGTTCAAATAAATACGTTTTCAACTCTTACTTTTATACTATAGTATAAAAAATTCAAAAGTACTTCCAAGGTATGAAATTTTATACCTTAGTTATCCAATTTAGTATATCACATACCAACTTAACCTAAAACTTCATTTTCCCTCCGTGTTTTTCCAGGAAATTATGATCAACTTTCATCTAGATTTTGAAGTCAACCTAAATCAAAAATATCTTTATCATTGATAAAAATCATTGAATTAAGCTATATAAATTATTTAAAAAAAATTCCAAATTCCAAAACTAAATTTATTTCTTTGCATTAATTCATGACTAAATGAGATCCTCTATAATATGTTTTGAAGACAAACGGAAAGATTGAGTGAGAATCTTAAAACGTAAACCTCATAGAGAAAGGAAAAGAAAAGAAAAGAAAGCGAGAGTTATTTATCAAAATTGACAACTCTTTGTAGATTTTATGAACCTTTAGGGCCCGGTATTAATGCTTTGAAGGGAGCTTCGGTCTTAGCTAGCCATTAATGTAAAGTAAAGACAAAGAAGAAACAATTAAAACATTGGAAAAGTTTATAATTAATTAAGATAAGGATAAGTACTAGTTCTAACTTTAATTTACATGAGATAATATTAATTAATTTCTAATTAATTAACCTTGCATGGCAAAGAAGGTACGTACAAAAATCATTAATTTATCCTCTATTTGTTAGAATCTCCGTTACTACAAAAATCGTCTCTTTAGATAGTTATATATATATATATATATATATTCTTTGCTGAGTTTCTTTTGACTTCCTCGTGTAACACACTGTCTGTCTTTATAAAATAAAACTTGTGAAAGAATCCCAACTCAAGTGTAGATCGAGAAATGCTAGCTGATCGAGCTAGGGAGGGGCAATTAAATTGATAGAATATTATTTAATAAAATAAAAGAGAAAATCTAGAAAAAAATAAAAAAACAAAGCTTTACATTTCATTTATTTAAAACAAGTCATCAACAATACTCTCTTCAAGTGTATTAATGGAATCTCATTCGAAAAGTTGTCATTGAGAAGGAAGCCCATTTTCATAAAATTTGTTTTCAATATTAATGTCAGATAGACCCCAAGCCTATTTTTATTTTCTCTATTATCTATTCACTATTTAAATAATTTTAAAAGTAATACAAATTTACTCTTATAATTACATTCATATATTATGTATTAAAATAATTTTAAAAATTAAATAATTATTTATTTTTCAAAAAACACTATAACATATTTCACACCATATATAATTAAGTAATTTGAATGTAAAAATTTATGTATATTTAACAAAAAAAAATTATAATTCTACAAAGTGTCAAATTCTAACGAGGAGTGTATTTACATGAGATTTAGGGAGCATGTATCCCTTTTTGATTTTTGATAGAAAGTTTTTTAAGTATAATATTTATAAAATTATAGATAAATTATGTGTATAAAATAAATTTATGTCATTTTAGATTTTAAATTTTAAGTTTTTATCATTTAAAAATTCAATAATTATTTGTATAATATATTTTTAATAAAAAGAAAGTAGTAATTGAAAAACAATTAATAATAATTTTTTTAATGTATATATAGTATCCTCTTACTATGAATACTAAATCCACCGTTGATTTCAATTTTATTTTTTTATGGTACATTGGATTGGACCAGACCAATTACATGTAACAAACCAAACCATTTACAATAGTTTAACTAGTCTGATATAGTTTAATTAATTAGACAATAAGTACTTCTTGAAAGATGCAAGCGAGGTGATTGGGGAGGGCATTATACTAGTATATGTTGGCTTGAATCCCAACGATAGTCTTGAGTGTTTATGTATCTTTCTCATCAGATTCCTCCTCTCGGTTTTTAAGTAGTTCATTATTGAAGGTAAAATTCTGGTGCCTCGTATTCACTTGCAACATAAGAGAGCTTCATCACTACATATATTAGTTTATGGATGATACGTAGAACTTTTTCATTCATTATTTTATTTGAATACAATTATTTATATATATATATATATATATATATATATATATATATATATATAATTTATTTTAATGTAAAAACTAATAATATATTATTGAAATTAACTAGGTATATCACATTAATACAAACTTTACTCCTACGAGATTTTTTACTCAATCACCACAATCATGACAACAACAAATATGACAAGTCGTTTTTAAAAAGTTAAAACCATAGCTTGATAAATTTTTCTTAATTTCATATAAATTTTAATATTTTTGAAAATAAAATAATACATTTGATCCTTTGTAATAAAATTATTATTATTTATAAATAAATAAAAATAAAATAACTAATATATTCTTTTACATTTTATAGAATACATTATATTTATCTATCATATAAAATATAACTTGATTTAGCATTAAATAATTTATAACACAATGTATGATCGATCATATTACGAAAAAACATACATATCATTTAAGACCTATGGTCTCAATTTTTTTTAAAAACCGAGGCTATAAGGTATGTCTATGGCCTCAGTTTTTAACTCTGGCCATAAATTATATCAATTTTTTCATTTTCTACTTTCTCTTTTTCCTTCTCTCCCTCTCTGTTTCTTTCTTTTTTTTTCTTTTCTCCCAGCTTTATTTTCTTTTATCTATCTCCTAGTTGCTTTATTCATTTTCATATCTGAAATTTCTCTTCCCCTCTCGATCTCGCATCCTCTTCCCATCTCGCTGGTTTGTTGGTCATTATTCGATGGTTTGATGGTCGCTATTCGATGGGACGCTGGTTCGTTGGTCGTTGGTTCGCTGGTCGTTGGTGCTGGTGCTTGTGTTGGTGCTAGTGCTTGTGCTGATGCTGGTACTAATGCTGGTGTTGGTGGCTGGCATGGTGTCTAGTGCTTGGTGTTGATGCTGATACAGGTATTAACTAGTGGAGAATTTTTTATCAACATCACACGAAGAAAAAATGTTTTTTATTTGGCTATCAAGTAAGAAGGTAGGCTTTAAATTATTTCCAAACTGTGATAGTTTTCTTGACAATTTTCATGTTTCAAACTATGATATTTTTTTGCTAAAAATATTATGATTTTCATGCCGAAGCTAGGATAAAATTTTGGCCAAAATTGTGACAGTTTTCGAGTAAAATATGATATAAATGCTATTTTTTTCTTGGAACTAAAATTGTTTCTGCTAAAAAAATACGATAAATTTAGTTAAAAATAGTGATTGTTTTTAGGATTAAAGATGAGAAAGTTTTCTGATCCAAATATGTCATATTTTCCTGTTCAAAACTATGCTAGTGTTTTGCTAAAAGACTAACAGTTATGGCTAAAATCTACGATGATTTTCTTGTTTGGAATTGAGTTCATTTTCTGGTTCAAATATGTTATATTTTATGATTAATAAAATATTATCATTTTTGTGCTAAATTTTAGGTGTAACCTATCATAATTTACATGCATATCCAATTACATAATTGTAGCTCAACATTGGTGCGTTGCGCTGGTGCTTGTCCATGGTGCCTGGTGATGATGTTGATACATATATTAACTGGTGGAGAATGTTTTATCTGCATCACACGAAGAAAGAATGCTTTTTATTTGGCTATCAAGGTAAGAAGTTAAGCTTTAAATTATTTCCAAACTATGATAGTTTTCTTGACAATTTTCCTGTTTCAAACTGTGACATTTTCTTGCTGATATTGTGATACTTTATTTGCTGAAACTGTTATGATTTTCATGCTGAAGTTGGGATAATATGTTGGCCAAAATTGTGATGGTTTTCGAGTAAAAATATGATATAAATGATGGGTTTTTTTTTTGGGGCTTGGAACTGAAATTGTTTTTGCTAAAAAAAAACTATGATAAATTTGGTTAAAAATAGTGATTCTTTTTGGGATTAAAGATGAGAAAATTTTCTGATCCAAATATGTTATATTTTTCAGTTCAAAACTATGCTAGTTTTTTGCTAAAAGATTAACAGTTTTGGCTAAAATCTGTGATGGTTTTCTTGTTTGGAATTAAGTTCATTTTCTGGTTCAAATTTGTTATATTTTATGATTAACAAACTATGATCATTTTTGTGCTAAATTTCAGGTGTAACCTATCATGATTTACAGGCATATCTAATTACATAATTTCCACTTGGTGTTGGTGTGTTGCGTTGTTGTTGGTATTGGTGCGCTACGCTGGCCCTGGTACTGGTGCGTTGCGATGTGTTGGTATTGGTGCGCTGCATTGCGCTAGTGTTGGTGTGATGCGTTGGTAACCTTTATGACACATGATTTGGATGCTGGCAGTCTCTCGAATGCTCTTGTAAACGATGCATGTAATGGAACTAGAAAGAAGAAGATATATGTGAGACTTATTTTGAGCATTGACCGCAGGGAAACCAAAGAGGTTGCAATGAAAATTGTGTATGAAATTGGGATGTTTAATATGTTTCTATAATTACAATTCAATTGATTATTATTCTTGCTTAATATTGTAGGTGATTTAGGTAGGAGAGAAATATTTGAGTTGGAAAAATATGTAATCGAATATACATTTGCAAAAGATGGAGTCAAGAATGACTTGAGAGAGATTTTTCAATCAACTGAAAAGCAAGAATTATATTTATAATCATTTTTGTAGCATATTTATGCTTGTAATTAATAGTAAAAAGTCAGTTTGTAATAAGAGTTTTTATTATGTTTTAGTGTATAATAAACTCTCGAATATAATTATTTTTTTAATTTTAATATAATATGATTTTTAATATATTTTTAATAAATTTATTATAATTTATATTGATTTTTAATATTGTAATTATTAATTGTATTTTTTTTAATTTATGTGTACCCTATGACCTCAGTTATTAGAAAACCGAGACCATAGGTAACGAGTTCGTTACCTATGGTCTCTCTTACTTACGCCTCGGTTGTTATAATTGTGACCATAAACCTACGATCACGGTTAAAAATCGAGACCATATGTACTTTTTGTAGTAATGTTATAATCCTATATAAAATAATTTCTAACTTTAGACTAATTTGACCCTTGAGAAACTTATTCTGGTTTTGCCCCTATCACTATTAATGATGGAGAAAGGAACTAAAAGCTCTTATCTTACACGAAAAAAGTTACTAAATTCTATTATTGAAAAATTGATATTTATTTACACCAATGAAGCCAAACATAACTGCTTAGATTCTTGATAACATATTATGTTAGTTAATTTATGTGTGTGTGTGTGTGTGTGTGTACGCACGTATGTGTGTGCATGTACATAGTCTATGATTTGTTGGTATAGAGAAATAATTATAAAATACTAAGTGTGTTATAACTGTTTCTATACGCAAACAAATCCTGGACTATTTAGTTTGTCATAACTGTTTGTATATACCAACAAATCGTAGACTATGCACACACATATATTCTAACCCCTTCAAACTAATAGTTTTGGTAGAACCATAACTTTGATCTTTAAGGAATGAAATTATGTTATGGGTAAAGGCTTGACGAGAATATCAACTAATTGTTTAGCAAAAGAAACATGCTTAAGGATCAACCGATATTCTAACACTTGATCACATGCAAGGTGTTGATCAAGCTCAATGTATTTGGTTCGAAAGTCCAACAAAAGGTTGTGAACCAAGCTTTGAACACTCATGTTATCACAAGGCAAACCTAGAATATAAACAATTAGGTGCTACAATTTAGAAAATATGGAATGAAGCCACAATAATTGTACAGTAGCTATTGACATAGCTCTTTAGACTCAGTACTACTTTAGGAAAAAAACTTTTGCTTCGAGGTATACCATGAGATGATATTAGTACCAAGGATGACACAATAGGCACTTGTTGATCTTCTATCATTAATGTAAGAAGGCTAGTCACATCACAATATGCTATAAGATGGAGTTAATGGGACTTGAGAAAGGTAAAACCATGCTAGATAATGCCTTTGAGATAGGGTAACAACCTTTTAATAGTAAGCCAATGAGTGTCAGATAGGTGAGCACTAGTAGAGCTACCTGTGATGATGATATCAACCACATAGACAAGTAGTACAATATAACATTCATTTGATTCCTTAATAAATAAGGAATAATCTAAATTATAGGAAACGAAATCCAATGATAGAAGATAAGTGCTAAGTTTAAAGAACCAAGCTTTAGCACCCTTTTTCAGACCACAAAGTGTTTTAGACAGTTTGCAGACCAACCCTTCTTCTTGCTCAAATTTAGGTGGTTACTCTATATAAACATCTCCACTGAGCTCACCATTATAAGAGACACTATTGATGTATAATTTAAACCTTTAGAAAGTACGATGGTAAGAATAACTTTAATTATGGTATGCTTGACAACTGGTGAATACGTTTCAAAAAAATCAACACCAATAACTTGAGAAAATCCCTTAAAAACTAAACGTGTCTTGTACTTGTCCAATGTTTTGTATGTCCTCTATGTAAAACCAAAAACAATTTGCAGCCTATAGTATTCTTGCCATGAGAAAGTGAAACTAGTTCTCATATCCCATTTTGAAGGACAACATTAATCTCAGCTTGCATGGCTTTAGTCCATTCAGGAATCTTAAGAGCTTTCTTATATGAACGATGCTAAAAAAGTATATAAACACTATGAATAATGAACACTTTTAGTTTTAAGATACATATCTTGGCTCTTGTAACCATAGGGTGTTGATTATAGAGATGAGAGGAAATTGGTTCAATAGGAAGATCAACAAAGAGATGAATTTCATTAGTGGATGCTGACAAAGGATCACAAGTAAGAAGATGAGATGAAAAGTTAAAAGAAGACTTAGAAACGAAATTTAAAGGTGAAATGAAAAAAGGAGCATATGACATGACATTAGGTTCAAGTGATATGACATTAAAGGTAGGAAGTGTAGGGCTAGGTGAAGTCAAACCCTTAGGTAAGGATATTGAAATTTGAGAAGACTTAACAAGTAAAGTAGACTCAGAAACAAACATGAGCTGGTGAGAGTAGAAGAGACCTAAGCATAAGAGTATATACCAAAATTATGGAGGAAAAGGAAAACTAAAAAGGCACATGTAACAAGCTCTCAAATTTAGAGTTAGTATCATAACAAGACTTAGATTTTGAGACAATTAAGACTATAACACATAGGGAAACACTTAGTCATTAAAAATGACATGCCTATTCACATAGAACTTTGACATAGAGACATTAAAACATAATATTTCTTTATGCTTAGGGCATACCTCAGAAACACACATTCTAAGGAACGTGGTTCTAGCTTGTTTTTGTTGTAGTTTCTTTGGGGGGGAAAAACATTGACAACCAAAAGATTTCAGATAAGATAGATCATATTATTTTTGATGTAACAATTCATTTGGAGAATGACCTTTAAGATTCTTAGATAGCAAGTTATTGACCAAAAAACCAATAGTTCTAAAGGTATAAGGCCAAAACAAGTTAGAAACCTTAGATTGAAAAAGTAAAGGCAAGCCATGCTCAACAATTCTTCTATGTCTATTATCCATCATTCCATTTTGAGTGGAGGTGTATGGATAAGTGCTTCTATGTAAAACAACATTTACCTCTAGAATTCCAACCATAGGTATAAACTGAGTCCCATCATTAGTTGTACACTCTTGATAGAATTACAAAACTATTTTTCAATTATTTTAAGAAAACACAAGGAAACAAGTGAAGTTTGATCTTTACTTTCAAATAAAAGAGTCAAATGAAATGACTAAACTCATCAACTATAGTCAAAAAATATTTCTCGTTATTGAAAGATAATGGTAGTGAGGTCCACAAGCCTTCTAAGTAAAAGAGCATGAAAACACTAAAAGACCTCTCATAAGTACAAAGAAATGACAACTTATGAGACTTAGCAATTTGACATGTGGTAGAGAACACATGTAGAATTAAGACCATTATGACTAATTCCATACACATTCATGAATCTAATTATGGTATCAAAAGAATGGTGACCAAGCTTACTATGCCACTGAAGATAAGTTTTTGCATTAGCATGCCAAGAAGAAATATGTATAAAGGGAGAAAATTGTGAGACAATTGTATAGACACTACTACAAAAAGGGGTATATAAGTCGATGTCTAAAGTCGGTTTTTTCTAAAAACCGACTTTGAATGAATTTAAAGTCGGTTGTCCACGTCAACCGACGCTACGTTACGTGGATAGCGTCGGTTGTCCACGACAACCGACGCTATCCACGTAACGTAGCGTCGGTTGACGTGGACAACCGACGCTATCCACGTAACGTAGCGTCGGTTGACGTGGACAACCGACGCTATCCACCTAATATATGCCCTAACATCTCATTTAGTACGCAGAGTTCCAGTTTTCGATCTGCTTCTTCCTCTCCTTTCCTCACTCGAGTCACTTTTCTCCCACAATCTTAACCGTGCGCCACCTTCGTTCTACATTTCCGGCCACCTCCAACCACCATTTGAACGGACGTTTGTAAGTTTTCTCTTCTCACAATATTATCTGTCAGTTCTTCTTTTTTTAATAGCAAAATGTTAAAATCTGCGTATGGGTATTCCATTGATTAATTCCCGAAATATGAATGTTCTTATGTCTTAATTTGGAGTGCAATATTTCGTGCAGATTTTAACTTACAATATTTCGTGCAATATTTCGTGCAGATTTTAAAATCTCACAATATTTCTTGCAATATGTCTTAATTCTTTATTTCATTTTTAATAAAATGGGATGATCCAAGGCTGATCTTAACTTATATAAGTATGAGTTAAAAACTGGAGGTTGTGATAATTTGTAAAATACATATGCTTGTGACAAGTAGGATAAATCAAAAAGGGTTTGTGATCTATTATTATTAATATTACCAAGTGACTTTTTTATAGTCGAAATAAAGTGAACAGCGTTTAATTTGTGCTAATTTATCAGCGTGTAAATGTATTTCGTTAATCGAACAGCGTATTTTTGTATAAATTTTTGATTTAGTTATGTTTTTTTGTTTGCTTGTAATAATAATGTTTGAATTATTACTTGTATGTATTCAATAATATGTGAAATGTTTTGTGGGTTTGCGTGGATAAATTTATACGTATAATTAATATTACTTTGTAATTATGATATAGTAACATGCTTAGAAATTAGAATCAACCGCGTGATTGGTTTTTATATATATATTCATGAAACATGAACTGCTTATTTTTTAATTTGTATATAAATGGTTTTGTAAAATGATTAAAATGATAACTATTTTACATTATGTATGTTTTGATATATATTCTAATAATTAGGAAATTTATATATAATAATACATAATTAAGTAATATGTTTAATTAATGTCATTAATAGAAAATGGACAAATCTTGGATGTCAAAGTGTAGAATTGAGCAAGACTATATTTCTGGAGTTGAAAGTTTCATGGAATTTGCTTGTAGAACTAGTAATACTGGAAGTAGTATGATTCGATGCCCATGCGTTAAATGTAAAAATGAGCGATTTCATGAATTTGATGAGGTTAAGTATCACCTTATCCGTAATGGTATTCTATTGAGCTATAAATGTTGGTATTATCATGGAGAAAATATTGATAATACTCATGGAGAAAAGTATAATAAGAATGTGGGTGGATTACATACATCATATCATAATGTACAGACAGAAAATATGTTTCGTGGTGTTGAAGATGAATTACGCGGGGATGATCCCGAAACCTTTAATAAACTTATAGAAGATGCCGAAAAACCGTTGTATCCAAAATGCAAAAAATACACTAAGATGTCAGGATTGGTTCATTTGTACAATGTCAAGGCAAAACATGGTTTTTCTGACAAGGGATTCACAGAATTACTAACTCTACTAGTCGATATGTTTCCTGAGGGTATTGAATTGCCATCTTCAATGTATGAAGTGAAGAAATCTCTTAGTCGATTTGGCATGGAATATCATAAGATTCACGCTTGTCCTAATGATTGCATTCTTTATAGAAAAGAATATGAGACATTACATGATTGTCCTATGTGTAAAGAATCGAGATGGAAGCATGGTACAAATGATACAACACATAAGAAAGGCGTGCCTGCAAAGGTTCTTTGGTACTTTCCTCCGATCCCTCGCTTTCAAAGGTTGTTCAATAGTAAATATACATCAAAGATGTTGACTTGGCATTCAGATAATCGATCTGATGATGGGGTGCTACGTCATCCTTGTGATTCTCCAAATTGGAAAGTAGTAGATAATTTATCTCCTCAATTTTCATCTGATCCGCGCAATCTGCGTCTTAGAAGTTAAATCCTTGACAGAAAATGAATCAGAGTTAAACTTAAAGCATATTATTATCATCACATAATTTTTATACTGAGAGTAAATTTGAAGAAGCATGTAAAGTATGCAATAAACTATTTATAGAAAGTTGATAGTCAATTTTAGATTTTAAGACACCTGAACGAATGGTGGAAATATGAATTTAACAACCATTTCTTATAATGATACCTTCAAAGCCAAGGTTAAGGTTAAAATTGGGGACTTGAGAGGCAATAGGAGTAAGGTGATGACTAGCACCTAAATCAAGTAACCAAGTTATTTTACAATAGTGACATTCATTGCATTGGATGTGAATTGAGTACTAATTTTTTTTCCTTGAAGAACATCTTGAAGCAAGAAACAAAAAACAACAAGCCTAAGTTTGTCATATATCTAATAAATGAGCATTATGTGTTGGACTTCTTGAAATTATTTCCACCATTTGAACCAGTCTTACAATGAAGGTCACTTGAACCACTATCCATATAAGAACTTGAACTTTGTTTCTTAAGGAATTTATGAAAATTCCATTGATGTTTATTTCCACTTGACTAAAAACCACCTACATGTTTGTAATTTCTACTACCCATAATGTGACTTTTGTATTTATGAAAATTAGCCATAGTGGCTTGCATAACACTTTCTTAACCAAGATTATCAGCATCAGTAGCATCCTCTTATAACTCTCAAATTGACTATGTAGAGTTCCAACTAAGGAAAAAAGCTGAGTCATATTAAAGATAGTGTTAAAAGAAATTTAGCGATAAACAATATCATTTAGAATATAAAAATGAGTTCTTTCTCAAGAAATATCTCTCCTGTAGATGCAAGATGATCATATAGAATCTTGGCCTTCAATATGTATTCAACAATAGTCAAACCACCTATCTTTAACATTTGTAACTATCCATATCCACATAATTCTGTAACTCTTGATTGAGTAGAGTTAGTAAATCTTTCTTCTAATGTCATCCATTGTTTCCTTGATGAAGTACAACATAACAAGATTGCATTCATACCTTGCGTAATCGAGCTATAAATCCAACTCTTAAAAAAAGTCAAATTGAATCTAAATAGAAAGTAGAGAATTTAGAACCAAACATTCTCTATCAAGAAATGGATTAGGTCTTAATAATGAACCATCAATGAATCCTTCCAATCGATATGCCATAATGAAGGTTAAGATCTAATCTCTTCAAATCAAATAATTATGATAATCAAAATGCACCAATAGACACATTATTAGGAGGAACAGATGATGAATTATGAAACAAATTTTCAAGAGCTGACATCTCATGAGTTTTCATTGCAACTTCAATTGTTTGCTCACTGATTATAGGAACTCTGATTATTGAATTATTCCTTAGTGAATCAACTGGAGAAGACAAAGGTGATAACACTTCTCTATACGAAACTTTAGGATCCATTCCACATATCGCTAAGGTCGAAGAGTTTTGATATAATATGAATCATTTTCATTGATGAAGAATGGAACTAAAAGCTCTCTTATTACACTAGAGAGTTACTCAATTCTATTATTGAAAAAAATTGATATTTATTTGCACCAAATCAGCCTTTATATATATGCTTAGAATCTTGACAACATATTCTATAAGTAACTCTTTACACACTAAACAATGTCACCTTTAGTTTGTTACAACTGTTTTTATACACCAACAACTTCTAGACTATGAAGACACGTATAATCTAACAAATAATAAATCAATCACAATAAAATACTTGAGTTATTTTAAAAAAAATGTAGCCCATTTCTTTATTTTGTCTCAAGTCTAAACTCATTTAGTCATATATCTAAAATAATCTTAGTAGTTTGTAATTTATTGGTAATAAAGCTTTTAAAATTTTATTCACAATTATTTCCTTTTTTATAGTTTTTATTATCGAGTTAATTTTAATGTTTCTTTTCACCTTGTATTAAAATTAAAATTAATATTTTTTTTATAATGTCTAAATAGTATATGGACTTTCGTTCTAGTATGGATTCACCATTATGTCTCTCAAAAATTTAAGGGGGGATCTCGACTGTCTTGACCTACTTACAAGTGTATTTCTTATAAACTACTAAGAAATCATAATGATAATTGGCATCAATATAGTTTCTTTTTCGATATAGTTTAACATAATATTTACAATTAAGCAACTGATAGAGTCATGTTTGACAACCATCTTGAATTTTGATATTTAAATTTTTTATTTAATAATTAATTTTTAACATAATATTAATATGTTTAATAACAAATTATATTTACTTATTTAATAGTTTTGAAGGACAAAAAAGTAAAAATTACATAAAAGTAATGTGATTTCCAAATTTTAACTTAAAAATTAAGGATTTGGTTTTATTATTATTAAGAATTTTAAACTTTTCTAAATCAATTGCTTCAAACTTGATTTACTCAAAAAAATATTGATGAAAGTATAAAAATCAAAAATATGATTTAGAAAGACTTTTTTTTATGATGAACTGTTGTTCAATGGCATAAAGATATGTAGAAAGTCATATATTTAAATTTTTAAAAAAAATATATAATTCAACCCATATTTTGATAATGATTTAAAATACAAATGAAATTAAAAATTATTATAAAATTACAGTGTTAAAGAAATAGGTTTAGTACTTTAATGATATTTTTATTAAATAAAAGAAACACATTTGGAATCATATTATTAGACTAGTACACTAATTTTTCCTCATTTAATAAAATGTATAACAATAGTCCAATTTAAAAAAAAACTAATTTATTAAAGTTTAAATTTTTCTTTATAAAAATATTTATTATTTTATGACGTCTCTTATACTTTTTATCAATTTTATTATAAAAACAACATTATCTATTATAGTGACAATGTCTATCTCTTCCATCTTTTTTTGCTCTATCCTTGAAACCATTTTATTATTTTGCCCACCAATCACCATTCACTGTTTACTACAAATAAAAGTCCAAAAATATAATTTTTTTATTGAAAATAAAGTTAGGCAACCACCACTCATTTGAAACATCATCTATATAAATTATCGCAAATATCATCGGTTTATTTCCTTTGATATTCTTGACTCCTTATTTTTTTTTATCATCTTGTACTCAATCAAAACTATTTTCACCTTATGTTTGATCGAATATAAAGTAGTCATAAATGATAAAATAGTTAGTAAGATCAAAGGGAATGAATTGATGATAGTGACAATCAATGACAAAGATGGGTACTAAAAATATGTGTGGTAGCCTAATTACATTCGTTAAAAAACATAGCTTTAGATTTTTATATATAAAATAGTGAAAATTAGTTGATTAACAAAGGAATAAAACAAGGGTAGTAATGAGAGGATAATAAAGGTTAACGATAATTGTTATACTAATATGAGTTATTTTTTGTTTTGAAATAAAAAAAATAAAAAAATAAAAAAATACATAAAATACATAAATATTTTTATAAAAACAAAATTATTCTTCAATAAATTAGATTTTTTTAAATTAAACAACTATTGTAAATTTTATTAAATAAAGAATTATTAATGTATTAATTTAATAATTTTAAATATATACGTTTTATTCAATAAAAATATTATTAAAGATAAACAAAAATCAATATTCAATTACTATCACATGTAACCTAAATTAATTCAATTATGAGTTTTCACGAAGACACGATAATCTCTGACTTTTGTATGAAAAAGGGTTTGATGGTATTTACGTTTATCGAGTTTATTTAAAAATTGACTTCTTCTTTTAAGAAATAGCTTTTTTTAATTTATATTTATTAATATTCTTGTTTTATAATTAACTAATTATTGTAACATATATACTTGAGAAATTGTATTATCTTGATGAAATTTATTGTATACATGGATTGTTTATTTAATATTAATTTATCATTTATTTAAAAGATTAATTATTGTAATATATTTTTTTTCATTTTTAGTATTTCATATAATTTTATTTGAGTAAATGATTTTTTAATCATTAAATATATTTTTTGATTTATAAAAAGAAATATAATTACTTAAAAAAATATGTAATTTATTAATTCAAATTTTAAGACTCGTATGAAGTTCCGTAGTTGCTTTCCCACTTACATTATATATATAATTACTCAGATTTTTAGCTTAACTAAAGTGATGTGCCCCGACTAAAAGTCCATAACATTAAGTGCATGCCAGGTATAAACACACTTTTCTTAATGCTGAACACCAATGATTCGTTTAGAAAGAACCACACGTATCAGACCTATTAATATGGATAAAAGAATATAGAGAAAGATTTGAAAAAAAAATCACGTTTTTTATGTCACTACTTTTTGTTATTTTTCATAATATATTTATTTTTTAATTTTAAAAATTATCAAAATATTCTTAATAAATTAATTAACATAGAAAAATATGTTCAAATAAAATGGTAATTTTTGTAATTTTTAAAATTAGCAGTGGAAAAAAAATGCAAGAATAACCCTCTCTTATTTTAATTGATGGGAATCCACCAAATATAATTGGTGAATATTTTTTTTAATTACACAAATTAATATTTTTAAATTTATAGTAATAAAAATATTATTTAATAAATTGAAATAGATTTAATGTAAGGTAATGAATATTGAAATATTTTAAATGATTTTATTTTAATTTAAACATTTAATTTGATAGTGTTTAATGTAAAATGATGAGTTAAAAAAAATTAATAATAAAAATATAAAAGTTTGATAAAAAAACATATTATTTTTATATTTATAAATATACTATTTTTTTCTAACTATTTTTTGGAGGAAATTTTTTGTTTAATTTTTATGAAATATATATTTTTATTTAACAATTATAGAGAATATTTTGAGATTTAAAATTCTTTAACTACGAATTTTAATAAAAAAAAACATATCCTTTAACTTTTGTACCAAAAAGGGATGTAATGATGTTTATATTTATCAAATTTATTTAAAAATTGATTTTTTACTTAAAAAAAATAACTTTCCTTTTTAACTTATATTTACTAATCTTGTTTGTTACTTAATTTAAGGTTGAGTCGCTAAGAAGATTGAATTAAAGCGGTGTCCCCAGTTTTTATATATCTTTCATGCGGTCCCCCATGCATGCATATAGTGTTTATTGGTAAGAAGAGAAATCACTCTCTCAGTAGCAGCAGCTAAGAATTAAAGATTATTCGAAACAACTATCTGAGCAATTAAAAAGATTATTCGAAACCACCAAAGCAAGTTTAAACTTTGTTGTTTACCCAAAAAGATTCATTTATTATAACTTTGCCTTTTCTTTGTTTTGTTTTTTCGGAACATGATTATAACCAACTTTGGAAACTACAGAATTGGAAAAAAACAAAACTTATATATGCTTTCCTTGCTTTCCCGATCCAATAATTCATAAACCTTAAGGCTTTCAAATTAATTAAGTTGAACAAGTACTTTAGTTCAGTTCTATTACTCCATCCAACCTTTCAACTTCAAATTCCTATTTTTGGCATTGTGACTAAGGAATGGGAAAAGGTAATTAATTAACACTATATATATCTTAATGTTATTTAAATGCATGTTTTTCGTATTAAAGTCATTTTTTAATAGATAAGTTTATCCGATATCTTAGTACTTATTTAATTGAATCATGAATTATTCCGTTTACTTTTACTATATATGATTACTCATTATTAAAATATTATTAAATTATTTAATAATATAAGCTGTAGTAAGTACTACGTACTTAAATAAAAATTTCCAAGAGATCATGATGAGAATTAAGCAGGAAATGAAAGAAAGGTGGTGATCACTGATCAGTGAATACTTTGGTTGCAGAGATCAGACAAGCTGGATTGGAAGAAGTAGCAATAAATATTTCAAATGAAGAAAATGGAACTTCATCTAAATCAAAATCCAAACGACGTTCAATCAGCAAGACAATATCAAGGTCATGTATACCTACAGTAAAACGTCCTCTAAACCCACATGGAAACTTGGTTTTGATATGGACTGGAATATTCTATTTGTCATCAGTAATAGCAATTTCCACAGATCCATTGTTCTTGTATATTCCCATCATTAAAGATCATAAGTGTCTTGGAGTTGACAAAAAGATGATGATTGTAACTCTTGTTTTGAGATCTATCACTGATTTCATTTACATACTTCATATAGTTTTTCGAATTTTACAAGTACTGGATGCTGAAGATTTTCAAAATCGAAGTAATCATAATAAAACAGGTAATATTCCTAAAGACAAGGGACGAAGACTAACCCATGAAATAAGTCATGATTATGAAATTAGTCAGAATGGATTGTCTTCGAGGTTAAAAGCGGTATTTGATATCATAATTGATATTCTCGCTGTTCTTCCTCTCCCACAGGTATGTACTATATATCTTCACATTATCCACTCCAATCATATCATTTTAAATTGAGAAAATTACAGCAAACGTTTCTAAGATTTTATAAAAATGCAAAACAAAAAAAACAAAAAAAAGCATCCACCTTACAAATAAAATAGACGGTTAAAACCCCTAAGTTATTGCTATATTATATTATCAATATCATGATTTTATCATTTTATTTTTAAACAACTCTCTTACGAAGATTTAAAAAATTGCTATAATGGATGTAATTGTTTTTTTTTTCTCCAAACTTGAAGAGTATTTTTGTTATTTTAGTAAACTTGAAAGAAATTATTTGTATTGACCATTTTAAATTCTGTATATTTCATAACATCACTTTCTTTTTATAGAATGCAAAGTTAATACTACATATAAACCCTATATTAAGATTATTTTAAGCAATGTAAGCTACTTTCTTTTCATCACCAACACATGATCGATGTCTCCGTTATTTTTTAATCCTAACATGCCATCCAAAATTAAAATAAATGATATATTAATTGTTTACGTGTAAGTTCCACCTGATTTGATAATGAGACTCATGTATGCCAACCAATAAAAAATTGGGCACGTTGATAAGGATATATAAGACTTGATGGGTATAAATAGCAAAGAAAATTAAGTAATATCAAATGGGTATAGGAAGAAAAGAGAAAAGAGCTTCTTTTGTTTAGATTTTTTTTTTATATAATACTAGAGTTTTATATAAAAAAAATTATGAACTATTTTAAAGAATTTTCGGCTATAAATAACCAATCCCTTGCTTGGAAAACATCCTAGCAAAGAAATACATTACTAAATAATAAATAAGTTTATTTTTTTTATTTTTCTTATTTATAATATTTTAGGAATAATTCTTTTTTCTTCCGTTTAGAAGTTGAAGTTCTCTTATTCTTATTAGTAAGATAGAGAAATATCTTTAGATTAGTTATACTCTAAAATTACTAAGTGTTTGTCTACAGATAGATAATATAGCTAAGCTAGTCCTACTCTAGAGTTGCTAAAATGCTTGTCTATTTGAGGATTATTACTAAGCTTGTCCTACTTTAAATTTGTTAGAGTGCCTACTTAAATAATATTTTCCTTATATTTGTTTTATAATACAAATGTGAGAACTTCTTGTCAGAGAGTAAGTCTAACTAGTTTAAACTTTGTTAATCTATTTTTTATTTTTTAAATGCTTCTATATTATTAGTGTATTTGCGTTGCTATCCTACGTTAGGTGGTATCAAAGCATGTTTAACTTGGGAGAATGGAGGAGTATAATCAAGTGACACGAGAATAATTTCAACTATTTTGTGAAGAGATACAACAAAAATAGAGGAGTTTATTGTGACCATTGCTCAACTAGTATTGAGAAAGGGTCAAATTAATGATGAATAAAGATGGCAATGGATCAAATCTGATTCAATCTGATGATGACGCATTACATATTTTAGATTAATAAATTAAAAAACAATAAGAGAACGTCATTTATGGTAGGAAAACACTTCTTACTCTTTTTTGTAAAAAAAATTCTTACTTATTTTAAACAAATTATGATAAATTAAAAAATATCATTTTTAATAAATATAAGAAGAAATAAATAGTTATGAATATAATGAGATTTGAATTTTTATTTAACAAATTTTAAATAATAATAGATAGCTAGATTTATGAAAATTTAAAGAGAGAGAAAGTTAGATTTATAAAAATATAATAGAGAATTTTTTTAAAAATGATTTGTCATAATATAAATGTTTTTCAAATAAATAGTTGTAAAAATTAGGAAAGTATATTAGACATGTGTGATTCTTTTAGTTTTAAAAAGATTTAAATTTGGATTGATCTAATTTGGCCTGATTCATAGATCAATCCATCCTAATTTGTTATGATCTCATTTAATCGGTTGATCTTTAATGTGGATCATGATTTGATCCAATCTAAAAAACCCTTTTTGATCCAATCCAAATTGGATCACATGGAATAAATATCCACAGAGCTCCAATCTACCTGATCTTTTTACCATCCTTATGTCAAGCCCAAGCCCAAATAGTAGATGGCACACATGAAGATAGGATCAAGCCAATATCGTCCAAAAGACAAGTTGAAGAAGTACCCCAAGAAGACACGTTGCCCCTACTAATAGTTCTAGTAAGGAAGATTTAAAAGAAAAATATTTTTGGAGGTTAGGCTAGAAGAGGACTCACCATAGAGACCAAGAACCATAGGATTATCGTCTTAAAGTTGACCTTTCAATTTTCTATGACAATATGGAAGATTTACTTGATTGGGTCTCAAAGATGAAATGGTTCTTTGATGTTATGGACATCATGAAGAAAAACAAGTCAAGCTGGTAGTATAAAGACTTAAAAGGAGGAGCTTCAACATGGTAGGACTAGCTCCAATAGAATAGAATGAGACAAAGGAAAGCTCCAATTAAAACATTGCCTTAGATGAAATGATATCTAATGTGTATGTTTCTTCCCTCTGATTATGAGCAAATATTATTTCAACAATATCAAAATTACAAGCAAGAGAATTGCATAGTTTAAGAGTATACCACAGAATTTCATTATTTATCTGTTCGATATAATTTGAAAAAATCCAAAGCATAACAAGTTACATGCTATATTGGTGGACTTTGTCCATCAATACAAGATCAAGTATCCTTGCATCCAGTATGAAAAGTCATTGATGTCTACAACATGGCCCTAAAAAAGAAGATGTAGTTAGGCTAGACAAGTTTAAGTACAAGATCACAAGCTCCGCTAAGGACATCAGTTAAAACAACTAGGCCAATACATTACAAAAGAAAAGTATCTGAGAATTAAAAATTATTTACAAAGGAAACTCAAGCAGAGGAAAATACTACTCGTTATCTTCCACAGAACCGTTATGGTTGCTTAACATTAGAAATTTTTTATAGATACAGATGAGTTGGTCATCATTCTAATCAATGCTCAAAGAGAGAAGCAGTAAACCTAGTAGTGTAAGAATATGAAGATCATAAGGAAAAGCATACTATGATGACTATGAAGTTCCGAGTTTGCTGAAGTGAATGAAGAGGAGCATGTTAATTTTGTTGTTCATTAACTTCTATTGTCATAAAAGTAAGACACATAAAGGTACAATATCTTCTACACTTGCTACTTAATCAATAAGAAACTATGTAATGTGATTATCGATAGTAGTAGTAAGAAAAATATTGTTTCTAAAGCTCTAGTGGAGGCACTCAAATTAAACACTAAACCACACCCATCACTATATCGAATTGGATGGATCAAAAAGGAGGAGAAATAGAAGTAAATCACATATGTCGAATTTCATTCTTCATTGAAAAATCATACAAGGGTAAAGTTATGTACAATATTGATATGAATTCATGTCACATATTGTTGGGAAGACCATGATAATATGATATGAATACATCTAACAAAAGAAAAAATAACATTTATCTATTTCATTGGGGAGAGAAGAAGTTTTCTTTGACTTCTTTTCCCGTAAAAAAAAAGATGTATCCAAAGCTTCTAAAGTGGAGGGAAAATCATTATTTGCAATTCCTGGAGCATAATTCTTTGTAAAAGTAAAACACAATAAAGATATATTTACCTTAGTAGTCAAAGGAGAAGATGTGTTAACTTTAACCATTCCCGTCCATGTATAAACAATCCTTAAAGAGTTTAAAAAACTCATACTAGAAGAACTTCCAATTAGGTTACCACCAATGAGGGATATCCAATACCACATTGATCTCATTTTATGAGCAAGATTTCCCAACCTTCCTCATTATAGTCTAAGCCCAACAGAGAGCAAAGTTCTCCAACAAAAGTTTGAAAAGTTAATTCACAAAGAGATGATTCAATAAAGCCACTCAATGTGCGATACTAGCTCTACTAGTTCCAATGAAGGATGAAAATTAGTATATATGTGTTGACAGTTAAGCTATCAACAAGATAACAATAAAATATAGGTTTTCAATACCATGACTTGATGACATGCTTGATATGCTTTCTAGAATAGTCATATTCTTAAAAATTAATCTAGGTAGTGGATATCACTAAATTTGAATCAGATCTAAAAATGAGTGGAAAACTGCATTCAAGATTATAGAAGAATTGTACGAATGACTAGTAATGCCTTATGGATTATCAAATGCACCTAGTAAATTTATTCAACTTATGAACCACATATTGATATCATACATTGGTAAGTTTGTAGATGTTTACTTTGATGACATCCTAATTTATAGTCAAACACAAGAAGAACATTAGGAGCACTTGAAGAAGGTACTCATAGTTTTGAAGGAAAAAAAACCTTAATTTGAAGAAATGTAGCTTCTTAACCAATAAGTTAGTGTTCTTGAGTTTTTTCATCATTGTTAATGGAATTGAAGCTGATGAGGAGAAAATATAAGCAATTCAAAACTGGCTAACTTCCAAAACCATTATTGAAGTTTGAATCTTTCATGAGTTTATAACAACCTTCTAATAAAGGTTCATTAATAACTTTCGCATTATTGTTTCCCCAATCACCAAATGTCTCAAGAAAGCAAAGTTCAACTCGGGAGAAGAAGCTGAAAAAAGTTTCTAGGTATTGAAAGAAAAGCTAACTTCTACACTAATATTAGTATTGCTAGACTTTGATATGATCTTTTAAGTGGAATGTGATACCTTGGTAGTAGGAATTGTAGATGTTCTATTCAAGAAGGGTGATTAGTGGCTTACTTTAGTGAAAAGCTCAACGAAGCACGATGAAAGTGGACTATATATGAACTTGAGTTTTATGCATTATTTTTTACTTTGAATTACTGCAAAAATTATCTCATCCAAATGGAGTTCATATTGTTCACTGATCATGAGACACTGAAGTTTATCAATTGTCATACCAAGCCTAATAAAACATATGCAAGGTGGATTTTCTACTTGCAAAAAATTATTTTTTTCTAAAACATAAGTCTTTTCAATAGAATAAAGTTACTGATGCGTTAAGTCATAAGGCAGCTTTATTGGTCACTTTAAGCATTGAAGTTGTAAGGTTTAAGTGTCTTAAAGACACATATGTTGAAGATGAAAATTCCAAGGACCTTTGAAAAAAGTATCAACTAAAACAAGATGAAGGAGACATGTTCATAAATGAGGGATACTTGTTTCGACGTACTAAACTTTGTATCCCTAGAATTTCACTAAGGGAGAAAATCATTCGAGACTTACATGAGGGAGAACTAAGTAGACATACCAGACAAGACAAAACCATCACACTCGTGAAAGAAAGGTACTTTTGGCCTAAGTTGGAAAAAGATGTTAGAAAGTTTGTCTAAAGGTATTATGTGTACCAAACTTCCCAAAGACGAGCTTAAAAATATTATATTATATATACATTTACCAATCCTTGAAACCATTTGGAAAGGCTTATCCATAGATTTAGTATAAGGACTTTTAAGAACTCAATGAGGTGTAGATTCAGTTATTATTGTTATTGATAGGTTCTCCAAAATGTCACATTTTATCTCATGTCGTAAAACTACAGATGCATCAAATGTTACTAAATTCTTTTTCAAAGAGATTGTTCGTCTATATAGAGTTTCATAGTTAATCACTTAGATTGAGACTCAAAGTTTTTTTCTTATTTTTAAAAGACATTGTAAGCACGCTTTGATTATCGTTTAAACTTTACTCATTTATTTTTTATTTTCTAAATACGATGCTAATATTTTTGTCCTCTGTCTTTAAGTTATTTTACATTGTTATGATTTAATTAGTAATGAAATTAATACAATGATTGATTGATTTTGAACAGGTGATAATATTATGTTTTTTGTCGAAAATGACAAGTAGCAAATATTCATGGGATAAAGCCAATGCAAGAACATTTTTGAGCATCTTTGTGTTCTTGCAATATGCACCAAGAAGTTTTCGAATCCTGATATTGTATAATCAATTGAAATGGCACGTTGCAAATCGTGTCTTCACTGTGTGGGTTCAAAGTATACTTTATATACTTCTCTATTTGACTGCCAGTCACGTGAGTTTTCTTTCTTTACTATTTTTGTTTTTCACTAACTTAGCTAGTCTTTATCTATTTTTAATTTATTTTATATTTATATTTTCTGATTTCTAATAGTAATGTACTGCAACAATATATTTTTGAGCAATTATTTTTTTACCAATAACATGCATGAGTCCCGGGGTGTATAATCGTGTGTTTAATTAATTAAAAATACTGCTTTATATATATATATATATATATATATTTCCATATCTAAAATAGAATATTTGCAGGTTTTAGTTGTTTGATAAATTTGATTTTGATGTTGAGGTATTCAGGTGGGTGGATGTTTTTATCATTTGCTATCAATTCAAAGAGAGACAACATGTTGGTACGAAGCGTGTCAAAAGCATAACGATGGGTGTATTAATCTTAGTGTTTTCGAGTGTGGTTATGAACATCGAACCAACATGTCTAGCAACGATCTAACCACATTTGTGAATTCTTTTTGTTATGATAAAGACTCTAAGGCTTTTGATTTTGGAGTTTTTGGCGATGCCGTCAAGTCTAATATCTTAGGATCAACAGATATTCCCGTTAAGTTTATTGAAACTCTTTGGTGGGGACTTCGACATTTAAGGTTTCAATTTTTTCCATTAACGTCGTGTTTAAATCTCATTTGAAATATAAATATATATATATATATATATATATAGAGAGAGAGAGAGAGAGAGAGAGAGAGAGAGAGAGAGAGAGAGAAAGAAAGGGGTTAATCCATTGAATCTTTTGTACGCATGCAGTACCTTTGGTCAAAATCTCGATCCAACTACAGGAACCATACTTGAAGTTGGATTTGTTGCTTGTGTCTGTATTTTTGGCCTCATTCTGTTCTTATTTCTCATCGGAACTGTACAGGTAATTATTATATTTTTTTTTCTTTCTTACTATTAAATGTAATTGACAAATGAAAAAATTAGAATAATTTAGTTTATTTATTATTTTTTTATAATAATTTAATAATTTTGTTATAAAAAAATGATAATATAAGAATAATTAATTAATTCTATAGTTATTATTATTTTTATTAAAAATAATATATAAAAATGATATGTTAAGAATATTTTAAACAATAGGAGGAAAAAATGAAAAAAAAAATTATTTTTTAAAAATAAAAAAATGTTAAAAAATTAATATATTAATTAATATTGATATATCAGAGGATTTGTGTTTTTTTACGTTATTTCAAATGTAAACGATAATACATAGTTACTAACACATAGCAAAATATAAAAAAGTATAGGTACGAAATTTATGTATAAACCAAACCAAATCAAGATTTTTTTTAGCATGGTTAAAACTATTTTATGTTTCTAAATCCCCATTTTGGTGATTTTATTTTTAACATTTTGGTATTTATATTATAAAAATCATAACTATACTTTTTTTTAACATAAATCTAAGCATCTTAATATAGTTTATTTCAATTAGTAATATTTCGTTATTAATACTACATTATCCATTGACACAAGGTTAATTTGATTTTATTTTTTTCTATTTAGAATAACATAAATATTTTATCTATTATTTTCATTTTGTAAATAATTTCTTTATAGTAAATAATGTCATTCCTTAGCCAAGAGTAATATATATTTTAAAATTAATAAATTTTGTAGAAAAAAAATAACTATATTTTAAAATTAATAAATTATTGTTTCTAGCTTTTAGAGTTTAAAGTTGAGCGTTAAGATTTATCCTTAAATAATCAAAATCTAATATATGTTATTGATACGTTAATATATATTAATTATTTTACAATTTAAATTTATATTGACAGTTAGTTAAGGTAAATATAAACTCTAGTTGATTTTTTATACTTTTTCTTAAGGTTATAGCAACTTATTGGATGTCTTGTTTTATTTATTTATTTTACGAGAAAAAATTAATTTAATATATAATATTTTATAACAAAGATTTGGTGTACACTTTGATTTATACAACATGGTTTTCATCTCTTTCATTTACTTATATAATATTAATTACGTTAAGAATATTAATGATTCACAAATTTACTCACATTTAAATCTTTTCATTAATTTTAAAATAATTTTAATATATAATACGATATAATAAAATGTGTACAAATATGAGTATAAATTTTACATGATAATAATATTTTTTTATTTAAAATAGAATTATACATATACTTATAATTTAATTTAAACATAATATTCGTGAACTTATTTGCTTTGTTTTTCAATTTTTATAGTAATGGTATTCGTGGTATGCTAGACATTTATGCAGTTGGAAGCTACTAAATCAGAGGATATAAGAAGAAAGATGACGCTAAAAGAACGAGAGGTGGAATTGTGGATAAAAAAACATTTCCTTTTGGATAAGACTAATAAGTTTAAGGCAACTATTATGCAAAAAATACACTCAGATTTGACTAGTTTACGTAAAGAGCTTGACGTGAAGCATGTTGTCGAATCTTTACCTCCAATCGATAAAATGCGTATCAAACGCCAGCTTTTATATTCTACACTTAAGAGAGTAAGTTCCTTTGAATTAAAGCTGCTTTTTTTTTCTTTTTCTTTTTCTGTGTTCCATAGGATATTTTGTGCATATGTTTTTAAGTTAATTCAAATCAAAATATGCCCATCATTTAGTAACGTCCTGATAAGAATAATATATCATATTATCTTAAGAATTTCTTAAGTTCCAGTAATTATTTCTATATAAGTTAATATAGTTAGTGAGTTATAATGTAGTTAACCTAATATGAATAGTACAACTTAATAAGGAAAAGTAGTTAGGATGGAAACGATTTATTAAAAAATTCAGTCAATATTTACTACTACAAAAATCACTTTTTGTGGTAGTTATTAACCTTCCTACAAATTCTATTATTTTTTCAATCGGAACTCTCTCCTACATAAATAACAAAGATTAATTTACATGTCATAAAAGACATTGTAAACTTATTTTTTGAGACGATTAATAAACATCGTATAAGATATTTCAAAAACCATCCCGAAGGGATAATTGTAAACTTTCTTTTTGGGACGGTTTATAAGATATGTCTTATAAGATAATGTTCGAAAAGACTTTTAAGGATGAATTTTCGTTAATATGTTGAGACCGTTAATAACCATCCTAAAAGACAAAAAAAAAAAAATTAAAAACTTATAATTATAATGTATATAGAATATACCTATACATAATATTGTATTCTCAATATTTACTATCAATAATAATAATATCAACATTTAAATAATATTAATAATAATACCTGAATAAAATTATATATAACTAGCTAGCTAATAATAATCATTAATATAAAATTAATAATTAATTAGCTCCAAAACTTAGAGTCATTTTTCATATATGTCTCCATTATAATTAAAACGTTATCATTTCTCTCAAACTATATAGAAAAATAATAATATTATGTTGTATTTATTTTATTGATAAGATAATTACACCATTTATGTCACAAACATCAATCTCCCCTCTTATGTACTTTGTCCTTTTTGTAAATGATATAAATAAATAACATGTTCAAGTCAATAGAAAATATATAACAATTACACAAAGCATTAAAAGAATCCAAATACATATTCTAATTAATATTTACTAATTCTTGGCAATCTTTTCTTAGATTGTATATAATATCTCTCGTATATGTATGATGTAAATTTCACACTCAATATCATTAGGTTGTATTGAAACCTATATATGAACAACATTATTAGTTAATTTTGATAAAAAGTAAATATTATTGAAAAATATTGATATTAAATTAGTAATATATTTATAAAAATAATTACTTTTATATGTCAAATATTAGGAGGTAGTTTAAATAGACGTGTACCATTGAGAGATAGCTATATAAGAACATACATTTATGTTATATATATTACATCACATATTTTACTTAAATATATAGTAAATATGGTTTAATCTTACACTGACTGGTGGACTATTTTCAAGTGAGTCCAACCATTAATTACACAGTATAATTATAATCATCCAATAATTTCTACAAATACTATAAAATCATCAAATAATATTACAAGGTTACACAAATCCACATAAATTTTAACATAATGTAAATACTCACTTTAGCTATTAAGGTACTAGAAATAGTTCATCCTTATAAATATTAATTATCCATTGAGCAAGAGTATCAATTTGCTTATCTAAATTGGGACTTCATGCATTAAAAATCAAAGCAAAATGCACAAAATAGTATAAAGTTCTACAATCTGAATTCATTATGTTATCAAACAATATTATACATCAATACAACAAAAGAATTAAGCATCTAATCAATGGTATCAAGAAAATTTCTTTATTCTTTTGTTTTACCATAAAAAAAATATTATTCCTTCAAAATCTCATCACTTGTTGGTGATAATGGAGATTTGTTAAGTTCTATTGTCCCATCAAAAGATTTCAATTACTTTTGATACAAATAGTGAAGAGGGAGAAACTTACGATGGCCCATATAGAACATTTTATGACAATGTGTTAATGGATTTGAAAATGAATTCTTGTTATAAATTTGATAATCAAGTTTTCTCAGTATGACCAGATAAATTACCATAAGTTGAAAAATAATTTATAGTTCACATTAGGATTGTCTTTATTGTGAATTTTTCCTAACGATATGCATCAATCACTTTAATATTCTCATTCTATATCATTTCAAAGGTTTTAAATACACACCAATGTCATTTTCAAGTTATGTAAGACCTAATATCAACAAAGTTAATATCATGAACTTCTTTCTCATACAAAACCATGATGGAAAATTGTAATTAACCAATAACTATACTTACTACTCAATGAACTATGTGGTTAAAGCCATCATATGCAAGTACAAGTCTAAGATTTCTTGAATCTGATGCAAATTTTGGCCAGGTTTCATTAACTAAGTTTCAAGAATGGGCATGTGATGGATGTTCTATTTTTCCATCCATTATTTGTTGTAAAGCATGCCACGTTAAGTTCTTTGATGTCTCAGTGCTTCGATACATCCGTTTAAATCACAAAATAGGTTAAAAATACCACAACATGTTAGTAGGTATTTTTTTATTTTCTTAATCATTTACAACTTTAAAATCCTCCTACCTTGATTGGTTACAAATTGGACATACTTGCATTCATATGCCCCTTCTTGTAGAGTATGCAATCATTCGGATAAACACATATTTTCTCATATCTCATTCCAATCTCATTTAGTGTCTTTTTACCTCATATATGGAATTACACTATGCTAAAATATACCTTTAAAGTCGGTTCATCGAACCGACTTTAAATTGGGAGACGTTAAGTTTAAAGTCGGTTTAACCCGTGAACCGACTTTATAATTATGTATTCTTTTTACACATTTTTTATTATCCTCAGAACCTATATATCGATCACATAATAGTAGAAAAATACTATATATATATTTCATGTATATGTAAATTATTTTCAAAAAAATTTAAGTTTAAAATATATTAAAATATATTAAAAACATAATATTATTAAAATAAATAAATGAATAAAGTACTTTATTCTCTTCTAAGCTTGAATAAAAACACACAATCTACATAACACAAAAAATTATACACATAATCCATAACACATAATATACATTAAAATAAAAAAAATATGAATAATAAGTGTAAAATAATTCATAGAAATACTTACAAGAGTAAATGAAGTGACAAAATTAATGAAGAAAAAAGAATGTTTGGTTGGTGAGAAAGTGAAAGAAAATGGGTATGAAAAATTTGAGTATTATGTTAAAAAAATAGTGGATCTAAAAGAGAAAAAAGAAATAAGAAAACCAAATTGATGGCACTAGAAATGATGGTAAGAAGTGGCGAGAAAAGGAGAAAAAAATAATAGATAGTTTTTCTCTATAAGGAAAGAGGGAAGCACGAGCTAACACTGTCGGTAAATGGGGGAGAGAAGAAAATAAGAAAAAAAAAATAAGGTAGCATCGATTAATACATAAAACAGACGCTATACGTAAGATTTTAAGTCGGTTTTATGTGCCAATCGACGCTACACATGACTTTAAGTCGGTTGACATGTAGAACTGACTTAAAATCCTACGTGTAGTGTCAGTTCTATGTGTCAACTAACATTCCCTTATTTTTTTTAAATTTTTGTGATATATCAATTAGGAAATTAAACTCTTTATTATCATAGAAGTTTTTTTTTTAATTTAAGGTGATTATTTTTTAAAATTTAAAATAAAATACTTCAAAATATAAGAATAATTTAATTTAAATTATTCTAAGCATGATTTGTTCATGGAAAAATTGTTGTAGAAGCAAAAACATTTTAAAGTTAAAATATATTTTATTACCCTTTTTATTACATTCAACAAAGTGAATCGTTATTAAGTATTTTTTTTGGTTTCAAATGAGAATTTACTAGTGACGTATATTTGTTGCATGGATTATATAGTACAAAATTATTATTTCAGAAAAAATTAACGCAAGAGCATTAAAAAATTTACCTCATGCTTTAATTTAGAAAATAGAAACGTTGCTCTAGAATTTGCAAAAATTGCTATGGAAATAGAATTACATGTAACTAATTGGAATTTGTTGATATATATATATATATATAATGGATTGGATTTGTTGTTTTCTCTAATTATTAAATATGGTTGAAATTAGGTTCCATTACTTAGAAACATAAGACAAGAAAACAAACAAGTACTGCTACAAAATTTTATCGATAAATCAGAGCTGGTGAATTACAATGAAAACAACTACATTGTCAGAGAAGGAGAACCACTGGATTTTATGCTTTTCGTCACACGAGGCATTGTGTGGACTTTTGATCAAACCAACTATAGTAGTATAGATGGGGTAATAAGAGATGATTCTAAAAGTATCATAAGAACCAATAGTCTTGTAAAAGGTGAATTTTATGGTGAAGAACTTTTAGAGTGGACAGTATGGAAATTCACAGAGGGTTTTGGTGTTCCAATTTCAACCACTAATGTCAAAACCCACACAAAAGTTGAGGCTTTAGTACTTATGTATGAGGACATGAGGAGTATAGTGAAGACACATTGGCAGACTATTTTCTCTAAATTGAGGCCACCACCTAACTATAAATATCGTAAGTTACAGGAGCAGGTGGCAACTATTTTTATACAGAGAATTTGGAAACGTCGTCGCATGAATCGTTTGTGTGTACACTAATTAATATTTAAGCATCAACATATATATTTCATTAGTAGATTACATTGATTTGTTTATTTCTTATTCAAAGTGTATTTGTATTGAGGTGTTGGGTTGATACAATTCTATCGATAGTTGTCCTAATAGTTTCCTATATTTTAATTAAATATTTTTTCTTTGAAGATATTTTTATCATTTTACAGGTGAATAAATATTTAAAAAACATTTTACAATTTTTTGGAATATGTTGGATTTATTTTTTTTTAAATTTTTATCCATATATGGAGCTGATGGCTACATCTAAAAGTTTATTGGGCTACATTTAGAAGCAATCAGGCCTAGAAACGTTAACATTGGCTAGATGGATATGCATAGCACACGTATAGATGGATTTAGCCAAGTAGAATAGACCGACGAAGCAGGTCATGTGGATACACACATGTAGCATTGTGGTGAACTTAGAAGGATTTCCTTAAAGGCGTCGTTTTACGGAGAATTCTTGTGTGCATCTTGCCTCTAGAACATCATCATTCCGCACGTGATCCCATACGACGTCATTTTTACGTCATTTTTCTACCCAGACTTCGCCCCTCTTTGCGGTTTGACTAACAATTAATCCCAATGATTAGATTAACTCGATCCGATACATAATTATTTATATTATTTGAGTTTTACAATAAAATTTATTAGAAAAACAACCGAATAAAAGCAACAATTAAGAGAAAAAAATCCATTATTATTAGGTAATTATTTCAAGTTTTTAGAAAAAAAATATTAATTTATTCAAAGGTTTGGATATCTATTCCATAAAAATTATTTTATTTTATAGTTTTATTTTATTTGAAATATAAAAATTATGTTTTTAATAATTTTATTAATGATTTTGAGTTTGATAATGTTCAATTAAATTTATTTATATGATTTTAATCATACTACTATAATAATTTTGAATTGATAGATTAATTATTTTTTAATAAAAATTTTAGGTTGCTTCTTGTTCATTATTCTTTATATTTTTAAATTTTAATGGTTGATTGATTAAATCTCTATTTTATGATTAAAGTGAATATCTATGAATTACATGTTAAAATACCATCTAGGTTTAATTGTTCTCTTTTGAATAATAATCTAAGTTCATTACATCATTATTATGTTAGATGATTTTATAATTTATTTTTATTATTTTAATTTATTAATTAATTATTTGGATAAAAAAATTGGTTAGTAAATAATAATTATATGCATCGCCATTTTTGTCCCAAGTTTTTAGTAAAGTAATTATGAAATTTATATGATTAATATTTCAATTATGATATTAATTAAATATCAAGTCATACTAAGCTTAAACTAATAGTTTCATCTCTCTCGAACTAGGATTCATAACGAATATAAAAAAATGTTATGTTTCAATAAATAAATAATTAATTATTTGATCAAAATATGTTATAGTATAATTTGAAAATTTATGAGTAACATAAATGTCAAAAATAAATATGAGGGACAAAATGGTAATTTTACTAGTAAATTATTTACTTCATTTAATTAATTAATTAATTAGTATAATATTTAATTTGACTAAATAATTGTTTAATCATCGATAGAAATTAAAAAGTTTCACATGCTATCTGTCGTGGTCAACATAAAATGTGCTTTGATACTTGAGAAAATTATTATTATTGAATTATTTTGAACAAATGTTTTCTCTCACAAGGTAATAGTTCTTGCTAAAAGATGAAAAAATGCTTTAAGAGTTCTTTAGAGAGAGGCATGGTGTCAAGCTCTCCACCACTCTCGACACCCATGGGTACAATGTTTCCTCTTGAAAGATGAAAAATGCTCTAAAAGCTCAAGCTCTCTATCATCCCTAGCACTTATGGGCACAATATCTTAAGTGAGCTAATTGATGAGGGCACACCAATGTCTGTTAAAGACATAGAGTCTTAGGGACAATATTGGTGAGGCAAAATGGTGGATATTATGCATAGTTCCCATGCGAGAGGCTACACGAGAAGGAATGTCTTGGTTGAAAATTTATATGATGTGAGCATATGAAAGTAACTTCGTGGGAATGTTCCATATCATGTGGGAGGTTTTACACATGTGATGGTTCCTCGACGAGTAGTAGTATGCTAGTTAGGTCGCATTGCTTTGAGTAAGGCACATGCGAATGTGACAATCCTCACAATGGTGATGTTGAATGGGGATGCGCATTGGTCAAGGGTTAGGCAATGCACTAAAGATTCATAGGCTTGATGGCACAAAAGTGGGCAAAAACATTTTAAGATGAAGGCATTAGTGTCAAATGAGTTGCTCACTCGATCAATATGTGAGTTTGGTTCAATGGATCGTACTTACATATAAGGCATACTTGATTGATTGACTTGAGGATAAATTGTCATGTATGTTAGCTTAAGTATAAGTGTGCTAAGGGAAAATGAACATACATGCACAAAAAGTACAAGAATAAATTGCCCTTTGGGCAATGAGTTGACTTATAGTGTCAAGTTTTCTATTTTAAGGTGTGTATGAAGAGACCCAACAAGAGCAATGGAAAGTCAGCTAAGACTTGATACATTTTTGTACTATTGATAAGTATTTAAAAGTAATAAATATTACGTGATATATTTAAACTCTAAATGTCAAAAATAGATTTAAAATTGTATAATTTTATCATTATTTTAACAAATATATGTTTTACCTTGTGATATCAAATGAGAATTTCAACTCAGTTTAACTCATTTAAAATTGATCAAATAAGTTAAAAAATTCACAACTTACCTAGTTTATAAGCTCAAAAAAGCTAGTTCATTTAGCTAATGAGCAACTACCACCTCATTTAACAAAATATTTTTATTAATGATACTATTTTCATAATTATAATAACGTCATTATGAAAAATCAAAATTAAAAGATATTATTTTCATTTTTTCTTGTTTAATAAAAATATAATCAAATTAAAATATTTACATGACTAACATTTTTTTAAAATAAAATTATAAATAATTTTATTTTTTATTTTAGAAGAATATATGAGTCAACTCATGAGCTACTCAAACCAGCTCATTTTAAAATGATTTAAGTTGAATTGGATCATGATACAATGTGTTTACACATGTCCCACATTAATTAGGAAATTAAGTGGTGATGTGCTTATAAGGAGTAAGAACTCTTTAAATGAAATGATGTGTTTTGAGGTTTCTCTCTAGAAGTAAAACTGTGAGGTCTCGTTGAACTATTAAGTCATGACCGTGAGATCATTGAACTTGTAATTATGGACTAAAGCGAACAATATTGTGTCACGTATAGTGGGTTTGGTCCTATTGTAAACAAATAGTTTAATCTTCCTGTATCAGTTGGTATCAGAGTCATGACCTTATTGGATCATGTGAGTTTGTATTCTTACGAGAATGTAAGACTCTCTAAGTGAGGTGTATGATGTAGTGTGTCTGCACATGTTTTATATTATTTAAGAATTTAAATTGTGACATACTTATTAGGAATTAGAACTCTCTAAATAACATTGACACATTTTGAGATTTTTTCTTAAAAACAAAACTGTGAGATTTTATTTAGCTATCAAGTCATAATCGTAGTATCTGTTGACTTGAAATAGATCATGTCATGTGTCAAACTCACATTATATTTAAATAAGTTAGTGTATTTAAGTTCCCCTGTTATTTGACTGTTATATATATATATATATATATATATATATATATGCATAATAAATGATAATTTGTTGGTAGAGGATTTTATCGATATACGTGAATTACAATGAAAACAACTACATTGTCAAGAAGGGAGAACCACTAGATTTGATACTTTTTATCACACAAGGTATTGCGTGGACTTTTCATCAAACCAACCATAGTAGTTTCGATGGTAGAAGAGATTATTCTAACAATAGTACCATAAGAACTAATCGCCTTGAAAAAGGTGATTTTCATGGGGAAGAACTCTTAGAGTGGACGGTAAGGCGATTCACTAAGGAGATCCACTCACAGTTCTTGCCTTTTTTTTATTATTACTATTTGGAAATAATATTTCTTTCTCGAAAAGCAATATTAATTATTCATAAACATGCAATTCAAAAAAATAAATTAAATATATATATGTCTATATTATTATAGTCTAATGACATCAAAGTCTCGTTGTGAGGTGTACAAATTAGAGATTAGAGGTTAAATTTAGTTAGTATAAACAATGTAATGTTATTAATAGATAAAAAAAAATGAAAATACTAATCTCTCAAATAAATTTGGATATTCAGTTGAAAATTGGGATGGTTTGGATTTAGTAAAGTGAAAACTACATATCAAAATACCAAACCCCGTTTTAGGAGACACCTTTGCGCAATGTGCAAGAACAAGATTCATGGTCAATCTTCAATTCACCATGTATTAGTCGACTAGTTGATTGGAAAATTAGTGATAGATTGTCGACACATGTTTGATAGCATGTTCAATTTCAATTTCTACTTTCTCATTTTGTAACATAAATTTAAATATAAAATTATATTATATTATTTAATAATTTTTTATTAAAATATTACTTTTTTGTCAAGAAAAATAAAATACAAACCTTTAACATTTCTAAAGTGTCCATTATTAATTTTATTTTAATATTTCTTTTATTTATAGTTGATATATAAATTTAAAATATATATTTAAATAATTTTATCTTACAATATATATTGTTTTTTTAAATAATCTTCTATTAAATTTCTTTTTTACTATTGTTAAATATTTTTCGACAAAAAAATAAAAAAAAAGTCATTAAATTATATAATTTAATCTTAAATTGATATATTTTTAATCTAAATTTACGACACTACTCCCTAAATTTAAAAACAATCCTTTTGAAACAGTGAATCTTACGGCAGAGCATATATACTTTGCTTGTTTGTTATATAATCCTTGATGTACATACCTTTGCTTTTGAGGCCCACTATACAAACAGACCATCTACATAGATACTTACGACTATTGATCTCTCTAGAATTTCAAGACTTGTGCTCCGGATAAGACAAGCCTTTCTAGTTATAAGCTCCAGGTAACATTTCTACAAATTAAATATCTTTTGGGTTTTTTTTCCCTCTTTTTTTTTTGTTTTGTCAAAATTATAATCATTTAGCATTATAAATATATAGCTAAGAAACCTACAGATAACACTGAAGACGTCTTCTTATAGTTCATGCTTAATTATAATTATATCCAGTAATTTTATTAAGCCAAGAAAACTAACACGTGGATTTTCTCAATATTTTTTTTAATAATAAATTCATATTTTCATATAAAAATAACCACCTTAATCTTAATCCTGACATGTAAAAATTTAATTAATAAATGTACTCCAATTAAAATTAATTCATTATATAATAACTTAATTAGAAATTAAAAATAGAATTTCATTAAAATATTGGTGTGATTATCTAATCATCCTTTCATAATTTTTATTTTTTATAAAAATAAAAATAAAATTTTAAATTATATATAATTATTTTTAATCATATTGTTTCTAAAATTTAATGTTTTTATTAATCAAAATGATTAAAAAAATTAAAAAATAGAATTTCAAAATAATCCAATTTAGATTATTTAACCATATCTTCCTAATTTTCCTTTTCATAAAACTAATTCAGTTACAGATTTCATATACTATTTCTTTTAAATTTTAATGTTTTAAATAAAAAAAATTGTGGAATAATAAATTATATCATCAAATAATTTGAACAAAATAAGAAGAGATTATTATTGTGTTTTTGAATACATTGAACTTCATTGCGTATTTGGATTTTATCTAGATATTCTTATGTGAAATTAGCCAAAACATTATCATTATTAGGAACAGATGAATTATTTGAAATGTTTTGATCAATCATGGGTATAAAAGAAGATTGGTTCGAGTTCAAGATGATTGGTTCTGCGTCACTTTTATTTATAGGAAAAGGTAAAACATCATGTTCTATGTTTTTGATAGTGACATTTTTATTTTTATAAGGAAGAATTTGTTCATAAAATTTTACATCTCTTCAAACATATAATTTGTGTTTTTTTAAATAATAAACTCTAAAAGCCTTTTTAGCTTAAACGTATCTAAGAAATATACATTTAAAAGCTCTTTTAATAAATTTGTCTTTATTTAGTAAAACATTTGTCACATAACACAAGCATCCAAAGACTTTAAGGTTTGAATAATTTGATGGTTTTGAGAGAAGTATTTCTACTAGTTTTTTTCAATTTAAAATTGAGCATGAAAATTTATTTATGATATAAGTAGCCATAAGGATTGAAGAACCCCAAAATTTATTTGATAAACCTGATTGAAACATGAGAGCTTTGGAAATTTGCAAGAGATAATTGTGATTCTTTTCCACTATCCCATTTTGTGGGGGAAGTATAAGGACATAATTTTTGATGAATTATTCCTTTACTAGAAAATATGACTAAAATTTTAAATTGGTAAATTCTATCTCATTGTCAATCTTGATGATTTTAATCTATTTCTCATATCGTGTGTAAATCATGTTGACAAAGTTGGTAAAAAAAGGAATTGGTCTAACTTTTGTGGATCATGAGGTAAGTCCAGGTGGTGCTTCTATAGTCATCAACAATGGTTAGAATATATCTAACTCCTTCAATAGAGACTTGGCTATAAGGACCCCATAAGTCTAAATGAATCAATTCAAAAGATTGGGAGGCTCTGGTATGACTAATAGGAAAAGGTAATCTAAGTTGTTTGGACGTGTGACAAACTTCACATTGATCAAAATCTTTTAAATTTTGTTCTTAAAATAAAAACATTGTGTTTCAAAACA
Organism: Hippophae tibetana; assembly: GCA_037013495.1. Taxonomy (NCBI): domain Eukaryota; kingdom Viridiplantae; phylum Streptophyta; class Magnoliopsida; order Rosales; family Elaeagnaceae; genus Hippophae; species Hippophae tibetana. The sequence continues at coordinate 23,810,069 of CM072805.1, read as the reverse complement.
TATATAAGATAGTGTCCTAATCTGCTATGTCATAACTGAGTTTTGAGAAATATTTTCTTTTTATTGGTAGAAATTTCACTACTACAATTCAATCCATAAAGACTTGATTTTAGAAACTCAACATTAGTAGTAAAGCTATTACAATCGAAAATTTGAAAAATCTAAAACATAGAGGCTTTCTAGAGCTTTTTCTATTGCCAGAATCTCTCTAATCTTTAGGTTTTGCATAATCCAAGTAGTTGGTGTAAAATAGAATTCTATTTGGGCAAAGTGAGCAAGTTTTTGAACAGATATAAGATTAAACTTAAAACTAGGTATGTATGAGGCATATTTTAGGCAAATTTTATTAGAAAGATATTAGTCTCCTATGCTGTGAACATATTTCACAGATCCATCTAGTAAATAAACTGGTGAAGGTTTTTTAAGCTTTCTCAAATTGTTAAAAAATTATAACACCTCACGTACATGTGATTAGTGGTCCTTAAGTCCACTATCCAAGTACCATTTTTTAACAACTCAATAGTATTAATAACAGAACTTAAAGCACACTGAAGAGAGGAAGTGTTACCTGTATAATTGTTGAAACTAGCAAAGTTTGCATAGTTACCATCCACAGTCACCTTCCCGTTGATCAACTTCATCAACTCTTGTTGAACCAGACTAACTAAATTATCTTGTCTCTTCTCTGGCTTCATTCATATCTCCATAATCAAATGGACTGTCAACCATATTTTCCATAGCTTTGTTAGTGCCTTTCTTTTGTGGATCTCTTAATTCCTTGTACTAATTTGAAACTCCATGAATTTTGAAACAAGTATCTTTTCCATGTCATTTCATTTTGTAATGTTCACAAACCTTATTCTCATTTTCCTTCTTCTTAGCAACAATCCAGTTGCTTTAATACTTTCATTAAACTTAATATGAACCTATCTCTGTTTTTGAACACTAAGAAGCATTAAATAAATACGATTCATAGTTGGCAATGGATCCATGACCATAATTTGATTTCTAATAAAGTCATAGCAATCATTTAATCCCATAAGAAATTGCATCAATCTATTCATAAAGTACAAATCTGAAATTATCTTTGTATTTCCACATGCGCAAGGAGGTAAAGACATAATGCAAGGAAATTCATCCCATAGGCGCTTCAATTTTCCATAATATTTCACAATATAATTATCACCTTGAGATATTAAAGCAATATCTCTTTGAATCTGATAAAGCGAGGGTCTATTGCTCTCATCATATCTTTCAGTTATCTCATCTCATAACTCTTTAGCTAAAGTTATAAAGACATCTATCAACAAGATCCTTGGATATAAAGTTGAGTATCCACGAAGTCACTATGTAGTTAGCTATTAGTTAGAGTTCATACTCTGTAATTTTTTTTATTAGGCATAGGAAGCCTATTATTAACAAAACTCAACTTAAGTTTGGCTCCAAGAGCAATCTTAATAGATATGCTCCAAGTGAGGTAATTACCTTCGGTCAGATATGCTGTTAACACCATTACAGAGTAATCTGAACTTTGTAGAAAATATGATTCTACATTAGGATTATAAGCTTCTATAGTTGATTCAACTACTCTCCTTATTTCTTTAGTTTGAATTGTAGTGTCAACCATTATTGGTGATAGTAAGCAACTCTAAGTTTTTTTTCTCATAGGTTTCTAGTCTCTTTGCTCTTATACCATGAACAAAATCAGAAGAGAAAGAATTTAGTTTCTCATTTTTTTCGTGAGTGAACAAGGAATGATTATATATATGTATATACACACACACTAAGGAAACAAGAAATAATGTTTTTTCGCTACACCACTGCAGCAGCACTACCCTGTTGCTTCATTATCTTTGTTGCATCTACTGCACCATTACAACATGCTCTCTACTGCACCCTTGTAGTTTGCTCCATACTGAAGCATGCTCTCTACTGTACCTTGTTGCTCCATTATCTTGCTGTTCCATTACTTCTGTTACACCTGCTTAATTTTGCTTAATTTATAAAGTTATTTTAAATTTTATAATTGAATTACTTGTATTATTTTTATTAAACAATTATTTAAAAATATAGATCAAATTAAGAGATGCAGCACGTGCTCCCCACCTAGTAAATACATAACATAACACAAAAGCATCAAGATGAGTTAGTTCTAACTTCTAACATAATATCAACTGCATTTTTTACTCTTTTTCTGACATTTTAGTTTCTAACTAAAAAAAAGTAGAAAATTAAATACTTAAAAAAAAAAGAGTTTTGCCATCAGATTCCTCTACAACTTGAAAAGAGTATTTCAATTTTGACGACTATCTAATTTGGTCTGCAGGAGGCAATAGGGCATGATCGGATCATTGCAATTAAGCTGAATCATCTTATAAATGAATGGAAATGGATCATGATGAAGCAAGAGATATCAAATTGATTAGCAGCAGCAGTTGGAATAAATCTTCAGTAAAAACTTGGGGCAAATGGACATTAAGCGTATTAAAAAAATTTATTGAACCTAAAGGACTGTATAATGCCATCTTCATTTTAACATCTGTGGTTGGAATCTCAGTGGATCCTCTCATGTTATACATTCCAATCATCCATAAGCATAAGAAGTGCCTTGGAGTTGATCGAACATTGATGATTCTAGCTCTTTTATTGCGATCTTTCACCGATCTTTTTTACGTGATTGATATAATTTTCCAGATTCGTGCACTTCTAAAGGAAAACAACGAAAGAGCTGAAAGTACTGGGGGGACGACAGAAGATCAAACAGATAATGGGATAACTAGAAAGATTTTGACATTTACTCGGAAGCCACAGTTCAGTGATATCATAGTTGATATACTTGCTATTATCCCTTTGCCTCAGGTACCAATTATAATTAATATTTGCGACAAACATTTTATAGTAACAATATGTATGATCATATATATATATATATATATATATATATATATATATATATATATATATATATATATATATATATATATAGTACTGGATAGTACTTTTTATTTATTTAAATACTCTTAAACCTAACCGGATTAATGTGATTAACGTGTACGTACGTGCAGGTGATAATTTTATGCTTCTTTACCAAAATGGAAAACAGCAAATATGTTTGGAATAAATGCAATATTAGGATGATTCTAAACATCTTGCTATTTATGCAATATCTGCCGAGGAGTTGTCGAATTGTCACATTGTTTGTGCGGCTTAAATCACATGCTGCTAGTCGTGTTTTCAATGCTTGGGTTCAAGGTTTATTGAATTTATTTCTCTACTTGACGGCCAGCCATGTATGTCTACTAATCACTTGTATTATGTTTAAGATTAACATTGTTTAATTGCTATGCAAACATCTAGATTATTAATTATTCTAGACGGAGGCCGGTAATTATCTTAATTTAGAGTTAAAAATGTAACTTGTTAGTGGATCTTTTGAACTGTACTAGAACAATTTTAATTATTCTACGTGTGATTCAGGTAACTGGAGCCTTTTGGTATGTATTTTCGATCCAACGAGAGACATTTTGTTGGTATAATGCTTGTCAAAATCACAGTGGATGTCATCTGAGTGATTTTGAGTGTCAAAATGATTCTAAGAGGGATTTGATATTTCTAAATGACTTTTGCCCAATAAATCCACCAAACCCAACCGTCTTTGATTTTGGAATGTTCATTGATGCTGTCAAGTTTGATACTCTAGACTGGATATCTTTTCCAACAAAATTCATGCGGACTCTTCGATGGGGTCTGCGAAATCTGAGGTATATGCATGTGTTCTAAAATAAGAAAATTTAATAGTTTTTTCCCCCCCTACTTAAAGTATCATATAATTCATTGCTTTTAATTTGTAGATCATTTTGGACCAAATTTATATTGAGTCAAATTAAATCGAGAAATAAATGGTAAAAATTACTAACTCATTAAAAGTGAGGCACCGAAATAATCCTTTTACCCTTGTTTTAATTTTGTTCCAGGCATGGTTAAGCTTCTTCTTTTTTCCTCTGCTTAATTGCTGAAGTTATAATATGAATTAAAAGAGATGATATCTTAAAATTTCATTGAGGATGATATACTTTCGTCAAAATTGATCATTAAGGGCTAGTTATATATTAACAAGTTTTCTTATGTATTTTAGATTTCTTGTGGTTTTTCTATGTAATTTTAATTTTAAATTCTTTCGTTAAAGAAAATATAAGCTCGTTGGTATTTTTTTTTTTCCTTCCCTATAAAGTGAAAACATAATACCAAACTTGTTTAACATAAATAACACAACATCACTGTCACCCCTAATTAAGTGTATATGATAAAAAAAACATCAATAATTAATTACACTGACAATGGAATCCAAGAAAAAAAATGAGTTTTTCAAGGCACGATAAGTGAAAGAAGATAACATTGCGAAGGAGAAATACAGCTTGTGACCCTCTTTTTTTTTGTCACATCCTGCTGCTAAAAGGTTTACGTTAGTGCAGTTCTTTTGGCTCAAATCTTGAACCTAGTACCGGCGTATTCGAAACCAGCTTTGCAGCGTCTATTTGTGTCCTTGGTCTCATCATTTTTATATATCTCATTGGAAACGTGCAGGTCGGTATTAGATAATTTAGTATTTCATTTTCTTTCTTTTTTCATGGTAACTTATTAATTAAGCTTGCTTGGTAATTTGGTATAGACATTCATGCAATTCGAAGCTACAAGAACAGAGGAGACAAGATTAAAGATGAAATTGAAAGAGCAAGATGTAAAGTTGTGGTTAACTTCTCATGATCTTCCAGTAGTTGATTATATCAACGGAATTATGCCCAGAATACAGTACTACTTGAAAAAGAACAAAGAGATTGAAGTGGAGCAAAATATGTTTCGTATCCTTGACTCTAAGGATAAGACATCTATCAAGAAGGGCCTTATAAAATTAGATGACTTGAAGAAAGTAAGTTACTTCATTTCTCATGAAAAAATAAAATTTCAATAAACTTGAAGTATAATAAAGTGCTTGGATTCCTTTTCTCAGTTTCTTCTTCTAATTGAAAGAAGACACACCTTAATCAGGTTCCAATGCTTCAAAATGTCAATGATGAAGTGCAGAAAGAGATCATTGAACATATGGAGCTATTGATGTATCCCGAGCACAGTTACATCGTTCGTGAGGGAGAACCACTTGGCTTCATGCTTTATATCACACGAGGGAATGCATGGACCTTCAAATCCAATCGAGGAAGCAATATTCTAAGTTCAATAACTGCAGAGTGTCTTGAGAAAGGTAGTTTCTTTGGAGCAGAACTTTTAGATTGGACAGCGTTAAGATACACCTCCGTTGTTGGAGTTCCCATCTCACCCACAAATGTTAAAACACACAAAAAAGTTGAGGCCTTAGCTATAACATATGAAGACTTGAAGAAAATAGTGCGAAAGTTTTGGCCATACTTCTCAAAACCTGAAATTCAAAACTGGACCTCACCAAAGGTGCAACAGATGAAAGCTTGTGTTATACAAGAAGCCTGGCGCGGCCGCCGCCGTCATCGTTCTGTTTAAATAACATCTTCCTCGGTCACCATTAAAAGCCCATCTAGGGGTGCTATTAATGTGTCAAGGATTCAAGATGATGGCAACACTAATCAAGATAAGCTTTTATAAATATGAGTACGTAATGAAGTTGACACACATCCACTAACGTCAAGAGAGCCTAATTTCTCAAATGCTTAGTTGGGTAATGAGACAATACATTGGAAAACTAATGATAGTTTTTTGTTTAATTACTGTAATGACATAGCGAATATAGTAATAACACATGTGTGTTACTTGTTTACGTTCATAACTCTTTCCTGTAATTTGATGTTTTGGTTTCAAGATTAAAAATTATGTGACATTTAGGTGTGGGTGACAATGACAAATGTATTTAGGAACTTTGCTAAAAAGGTACTAAACAATCTATGTATAAAAGGTCAAAATTTTCAAGGGGCACACTTCTTATAGTACTTCACCCTCACTATCATCCTTCAGAGAGCTCACATAGCTATAGTATGGTGCAAATATATTTCTAACTTCATCTCAAAAACCGTACTGGAATTTGATGATGTTGAAAATACCTAAATAAAATAAGGTATGAGAAAATTTTCTCTAAAATTTCCTGTAGGTGCTCATAATGCTGAGAAACATCAAGAAATATTTTGTGGGGACTTTCCGAAACAAAACCTCAGCATTTTCAGTGGAAGAATTAAATACAGTAAGAAATCATCATTTTAAATGCTATAGTTCTCTTAAATTGTAAATACCTAACTAAAAGTTGAAATTACCTACCAATATCTTCATCAATCATCAGCCCCTGGATTTCTACCATTCAAACCTAAGCGATGACCGTTGCATTCGATAACACATAGTCTACTACTAATGACCTTTCAACTTAGGAATTTTTTCTTTTACTTTGTATCATAACTTTACTTCAAAAGAATATACCACCTAATTATTTCAATCTATGAAAATAGTACTTAAATATTTGTATCATTAAATTATTTATCCGATAGTTATGTTATATTTTTTATGATAAATTTGTATAACTAATGAGAAATTTATCAATAAATTTATACTATTGATAATACTTGAATACTACTTTTGTCCCTCGATAAGATTAGAGGCTATATTTGTAATTTTCATGATGTTTTATTGACATATTTATTAGTTTATTCTATTGTGCAATTCTACATCTATATACTATTTATAAAAATTTAAACTATAACTCAATTAATTTACAAAAATATCCTTAATTTTATAGGACCATAATATATACTTGTATGAAATGTGGCTAGTTAATTAATTGTTTGTTATGGGTTGTTATATTGCACTCCATACATCTCTAGTGTTTCTATGTGACTATTATATATATAAGCATTGCTTGTATATGTAATTGAGATATTGAAATCATAATAACTAAGTTTCAAATTTCCTATAATTGCTACTCTTTTTGAAAGTTTGTATGGTATCAGAGCTTATCTTTTGATCTTGAAAGCTTTGGCTATGGATTCTAAAGCTAGCTTTCGAAAGGTTCCATCATCTTTACTGGTGAATTCATGTAGCACCAAACCAACAACCAACACACATGAAATTTGTGGTAATGTCCATACAACACTTCAAAGAAATTGAAATGATGATCTTCCTGGGAAGGATCTTGCAACTCCTACACCAAGAAGAATTGGTAATAATGCAGTTCTTGATGTTCTTTCTCAATCTTTTTTCCATTATGCCTCTAAATAGTATTGCACTTTTAATAAAACTAGATTATCACAATTGCTTAGTTTGGCATGAACAACTAATATGTTTAATCATGACATATCAAATGGAAGGTTTCACTAATAGAACCCTACTTAAATCTTCATCCTTTCTTAATAGTGAATGTTTGATTCCTAACCTTCAATTCACTACTTGGATCCGATTTGATTCCTTATTGAAGACATGGATTCATAGTTTAGTGACACACAGTATGAATGCAATGCTTGTTGGAAATTTGTCTGCTCGAGAACAATGGGTTGTATTCGAAGAGAGGTTTGGTAATACCACGTAGTCCAACGTTATGGAATTGAGAGGAAAATTTCAAATGCTTGTCACAAATGGCTTAACTGTGAGTAAGTGATTGTATGTTGAAGGCCAAGAATTTATCTAATCACCTAGCTACTACAGGAGAAATAATCCCAAAACATGAACTAGTTTTGTACATTCTTAATGGTTTGGGTCCTTGATATCTCATATTTGTGATTACCTTTAACATGACTCATATTTTTCCTTTTGTTGGGATTCTTCATAGTCAACTTGAAGATTATGAAAGAATGCTCCTAGTATCCGATGGAGTGCATCAAGATTTTTTTGTGCAAGAAAATGTTTCACATTTTAATCGTGGCAATCATGTTTTGAAAAATAACATTAACAAGTCTAATGGCAATCCTAGTTCTCAAGTTAGCAATAGGCCCCGGTGGAACTTTCACAATTTCTTGAAACAACAACAAAGTACTAGTTCTAGTGTGTCTCAAAAATATAATGTTGCTAATAATTCTGGTGTCAAGAATTTCAAGAAAAGGGATGAAAGACCTGTTTGTCAAATATATGATAAGATAGATCATATTGCTTCTTCTTATTTCTTACTTTGTGATGCCTTTCTTAGAATGAATCATGGATTTATTGATACCTTGCCTACACCTATGAATGTTATTTCTACTACATCAAGAGATAAGAGAGCTTTTGCTATAAATACTAGTACTTGGCTTTTAGATTCAGGAGCCAATCATCACCTAACTCCCACCCTCGAGCAAGTGCTTATTGCTTTTACATATAAGAGAAGTGAAGGTATTATTGTAAGATATGGTAATTAGTTACAAATATATAATTTAGGCCATGGAGTCTTGCATGTTGTTCATGATTGTTTTCTATCTGTTACTTATTTGTTACAAACTACATATGCTTATACTAATCTCTTATTAGTTCAATGATTATGTGTTGACAATTATGTCTTTATTGAATTTTATATTGATTCCTTTTATGTTAAGGATGTTGTTACTAAAATGATTTCACTTCAAGGTACTAGCAAGAATAGGCTCTACACTATTCAAGGTGGAATATGTGATTCTCTTCATGTGATTTCTGCTTTTGATGCATCCAAGAATCAATATGTTGAAGTTTATCATCAGTGGCATAAGAGGCTTATCATTCATTTTTTACTACTATAATAAAGGTCTTGCAGCTTCATGGCATTAGCGTTAGCAATGTCACCAAAGATTCTTCTTTTTATACTATTTGTCAAACAACTAAGGTTCATAAGCAGCTCTTTGATCATGCTAATTTGAGATGTTCTCAAGCTTTTGAATTGTTGTATCTTGATCTTTGGACTTTTTCAAAACTATCTTATAATAATGAAAGATACTTTCTATCTGTTATGGATGATTTCAATCACTTTATTTGGAAGTTTTCTTAACATACTAAGTGCTAGAAAACTGAAATGTTTATCTTTTATAAAACAATGGTTGATACTCAGTTTTCTACCCCTCTCAAAGCATTACTAATCGATGGTGGTACAGAATTTAAACCTTTGGTTAAAATTCTTGAGAAAGAAAATGTGGTGTATAGATACACATGCCCACACACTTTAGAACAAAATAGAGTGGTAGAGTCTTGATATAGTAGAATTGTAAAACATGGCTTCATATTGTCGTTTCAATCATATATTCCTCTTTAGTTTTCGGTGTTTGAATTCAAAATAGTGGCTTATTTGTTGAATATAACTCCCTTGAGAGTTCTCAATGATTTCTCACATTTTGAGTTGTTGTATAAAAAAATGTGATATCTCTCAGTTCAAGGTTTTTAGGGCACAATAATTTTCTTGTCTAAAAGTGTATACTAGCAATAAATTTGAGCATCGTTCCACTGAATGTGTGTTTCTTAGATATGGTGCTAAACAAAAAGACTATGTTTTCTATAACAAGGATGATGAAGAATTTTTTATCACCAGGCATGTCGTGTTCAATAAATTGAAATTTTCCTTTGCCTCTACGATTAGCAATTCAAAGAGTAGTCTTATGAGCCAATATGTTGACTTTATGTTACCAATACCTAGTTGGCTAGCTCTAATTTGGATACTTCCTCTTTTTTCCATTCCACTCTTCCTTTATCAGGTTCCAGTGATGCCTATATTAAGTCACCATTAGCCCAATCTCCCATTTCAAATTCTATTTCTTTACTTAACACTGTAAAGGTGTCTTCTTCAGTCAATATACCATTTGTTATTCCTAAAAATGAGTTATTGAATCTCTTTCAATATACCAAAGTCACATAGCACTTCTTCTTTCATCGATCATTCTGATCATAATCTAGCTATTATACTTGTTACTTCCATATCTGATGTTCAAACCCATATTTTTCTTTCACCATCCAACAATCTTAATCTATTTGTTGATCTTGTTTCCATTTCCACTACAAACACTCTTTCTCTTCCTCAATTACCTTCTAATAATCATGGCATGATTATAATAGCTATAGTTTGTGCCACTAAGCCCAAGCTCTATACCTTTACCATGCATGACATACCTATGTTACCTGAACCTAAGTTGTACCAAGAGCCCTTAAAGTTCCTAAATGGAAATGTGCTATAGAATTGAAACTTCATGCTTTATTGAACAATGGAACATAGAAGATCGTTATGCTACCTTAAGGCAAGAATTCCATTGGCTTTAAATGGATATTTTTATTAAAGCTTCAGGCAAATAGGAATTTTGATAAGTACAAGGCTCACCATATGGAAAAAAGGATTCTTGTAAAGAGAATGTATTGATTTCTTGAAACTTTTTTTCCTGTAGTCAAGTTTCCTACCATTTGGATTGTCATCATTGTTTCCATGTCAAAATGTTGGCCTTTGAGACAAATTAATGTGAATAATTCCCTTCTCAATAAAGATTTAGATGATGATGTGTACATGATGCAACCTCTTAGGTTTGAATAAGGATCAAATCTAGTACGTAGGTTAAAAAAGGCATATATTACCTTGAGCAAGCACCAAGAACCTAATTTATTAAGTTGAGTAACTATTTAGTTCAATTTGGTTTTGTTTCAACTAAATCTAATACTTCATTGAGTTGTGCAAACTCTGATCAAGCTTATATTGTTGTCTAGTCTACGTTGATGATATAATCATCATAAGCAATTCTTCATCTAATATTTATAGCTTGATTGCTAGACTCAATGCTATTTTTCCACTTAAGGACCTTGGTCGTTTGAGTTAATTTTTGGGACTTGAGGTAACAATGGATGATGATGTTTTTTTTTAATCTTAATCAATAGAAATACATGAAAAAGCTACTTGATAAATATGGTCTTATGGATATTAAGGATGTTGATACTCCTATGACATCTAGTAAAGGACTTGGTAAGGCTAATGACACTCTTTTAAGTGATTCTTTCCAATAAAAAAATCTAGTAAAGGACCTTCAATACTGTACCCTCACTTAGCCTGATGTCTCTCTTATTGTTCAGAACCTTATTACACAACCTTGCATTTTTCAAAGCTTTTTCTCTGCATTTAAATGCCTATTATGATGCAGGTTGGGGCTCATGCTTAGATGATAGAAAGTCAACTAGGGCATATTGTATTTTCCTTACATCAAACCTGGTTTCTTGGCAAACATAAATATAGAAAGTGATGGCTCATTTATACATAGAATCTGAATATAGGGCAATAGTTAATGCACCTTTTGAACTCTTTTGGTTTAAGTCACTTTTCTCATAATTGCTTCTCACTATTCTAACTCCTCTAATGATTTTCTATGATAAAATGAGTACACACAACTTGGCCAAGAATGTAGTCCATCATGGTAGGACTAACACCTATCGAACTAGAATAGTATTTCATTTGAGATCAAATTCTTCATCATTAGCTCAACCTTAAGTATGTGCAATCTTATGGGTAACTGGCTAATATCCTTACGAAGCTTCTAACTTCTTTTCAATTTCACTCTCTTAAAATCAAACTTATGATTTTATCAAAACCATTAGTTTAATGGAAGGCTATAGGATTATAATATGTACTTGTATGAAATGTGGTTAGTTAGTTAACTGTTTGTCAGAAGTTGTCATATTGCACTTTATATGATTGTGTGTGGAGGTGCATTGTATGCATTGCACACATCTCTAGCATTTCTATGCAACTATTATATAAACATTACTCGTATATGCAGTCGAGATATTGAAATCATTATAATTTAGTTTTAGATTTCCTTCAATTATCATTCTAATTGAGAGTTTGTAAATTTTAAAATAATAATATATCTTATCTTGTATTTTATTTTATATTTCAAAAAAATGAATAAACCAAGCATTTTAAAGACTCTTAAAATATTTAAAATATATTTTTTAATATATATGTTACTCTTATATATTTTTTGACTTATTAGAAGAAAACAAAAAAAATTGAACGTACTAAAAATAATTCATTTTATATCTATTTACTATTATATCCTATATAATTTTAATAGATTTCATTGAAATTCAGAAAGTTATTAGATATATAACATGTAGGTGGTATTAAGTATTTTAAATGTGTTATCAAATATTTTATTGAAAAAAATATAATATTGTCATAAAATGTAAGAAATAATAATTTTTAAGCGTAATTACTCCACTAAACTTCTTTACTTTTTAGAAATTTGAAAAAGAGTCATTTTTTGAGGGTTGAAATGATGAAATTTTGTTCAAGAAATTTAAATATTTTAATAACCTGATCCAGAATTACCTTTGGAGTTACCATTATTATGAGAACCAGATGAACCTTTGAGATTAAATGAAGAAAACTTTGCAAGATTTACTTGTAGTAAGGTATTCATATCTAATAGTGACCTATGTCCAATTAGTCTCCTATCAAAAGACATAATAAGGTCACTTTGAAACTCACCAAATGTAGCATAGCTTATACGTATGAGCATTAATATGGAAACAAAAGAATTGTAATTTGAGTCAAGTTTTCCAAGTCCATAAAGAATGAGATCTATTTCAGTGACACTTTTTCCAATAATTAATAGATTGTCTACAATCTTTAAGTTTTAAAGTGTACTCTTCCACTACAAGGTTATTCTTGTGCATGGTTTGTAACTCCAATCGAAGATCAATTAATCTCATTTATGAAGTAGATAAAACTTTCTCAAGTGCTTTGCATTATACTACAACTGACTCTTCTTGAGGAAGATGAAGTTTCATTGAAGGTGTGATGGAGCCATAGAATCGGAGGTATTAAGAAAGAATTGAAAAGGCGAAATCACAATGGAATCAATGACTTACTCTAAGTCATAAACAATTATCATAGAACGTATCTGATCATACCATAGTAGACAATTGCAATTGTCAAGTTTTATAGAGAAGTTCATATTGATAAGAGGTAAGGCAATAAGAGTTATAGTTGTGGAAGAAAATATGGTTTGTACAGCACCATTATTGGTAGAGCTATAAGCTTTTCTCACTAGTGGTGTAAAACACAATAAAGGTCCAACCAAAGCTTCAAAGAAACTAATATTTTGCTTTGATACCATATAACAGAATATGCACTTACAAAAATATTTATAGATTCTTTACAAACATTGAATGAAGTGTAGAGTTAGTCAGGGCATTATAACCAATTCTAACTATAAAGATCATTGTTTACAAGAACCCTCATGCTCATATCGTGAGCATGCATACCAATAGCTATAGAGATGATTCTTTACAAGAGCCTTCATGCCCATACCATGTGCAATGTATTCTAACAGAAAATATTAATAATTTAGCTAAAATTGAACTTAGGGCACCTTAAAGATAATTAATGAAATTATGATACATCTTTTAAAAATTTAAAATTAAAGTACACATTTTTAAAAACAAATGAACCCATAAATCTCTATCCTATAATCAAAATTTTGGATTCAAATGTAAGATTGTTGAATAAAAAATAACAACTAATAATCTCATATAGTTGGAGCAGGCATCAACACCACTTAATTGCACTTCTCACCATTTAACAGATTTTATTAACACCACTTAATTACACATCTCATCATTTAACAAAATATATTAAAATTTAAAAAATTATTAAATATATAATACATAGGTGGTATTAAGTATTTTAGTTATACTATCAAGTATTTTCTTTTTAAAAAATAATATTGCCACAAAATTTAGTAAATAATAGTTTTTACATTTAATTACTTCACCTCTCCTTAAAAGAAATCAAATTTTACATTTTAACTCTTTATATTATCAAATTTTAATAAAATTTATATCGGTCAAAAATAGTTAAAATTTTAAAGATTTCTAATTAAAATTTTATAAAAAAAACTTAACATGTTATTTCTAAATATTAAATGCAACTCAACATAAATTCATAATTTAAATTCATAATTTAAACTAAGGTTATGTTTGATCGGTAAGAGTAAAAACATAACATGGGAATAATAATATAAACTAAATTTAATGAAAACATAGTGAGAATTAGAATAATAATAAGAATTAGATTTAATAAAAATATTATAAGAATGATAATAATATTGGGAATTAAATTAACTTAAAAACATTGTGATGTTTGTTTTAGTAATGAAATTCAAATAATTATATTATTAAAATAAAAATAAAAATTATAAAATTATAAATTAATTTTTTTGATTTATAAGTAAAATAAGATAAAATAATAAATAATTACCATTATATGTATGTATGAGCAAAATAGAGCATTACATCATATTTCTCAAGTGCATGTAAGGAATGAGAATTTTTGATACTATTTGAATGTTTTATATTACATTCTAAATTAAAGTTCAAATCAAACATTTTAATACTACTGATCATTCTTATTATATCAAGTAAATATGACCTAAATGTGTTAACGTTGAAATAAATAAATGACATAACATTTTAAAAAGATCGAGGAACTAAAGTGTGAAACTTTAAAAAATATAAAAAAAATTACATTAAACCTAATTTTTATATAAAATAATATTTGTAATATTATAATTTTTTATAAAGTAAAATTAATTGTCTAATTTTTTAAATCCTTATTCTCAATTACTAAATATGACAAAAGAAAATATGTTATGTATATAATGATTCATATTCACATTATAATTAACCTCACATGTCATAATATAATTTATCCATATTCGTAAGTGAGTTAACATACAATTATTTTAATATTTTATGTTTTTAATTTAATACATATAATAAATTAATATAAATAATACTACTATTTTGTAACCTCACATCTTAAATGGTTAAACCCATTTAATTTATTGAATAAGTTGCCTATGGAACTTGCGTCTCAAAAGTCAAGCTTCATGATTACTAGCTTTATTAAGGAGGAGAAAATTGATAGCTAAGTAATTCAGATCAAGTGTTAACATGCATTTAATATTTTATATTTAAAAATGTATTTTTTAATCTTCAACTTTAAAAAAGAATTAATAATAAATAATAATTTTTTAATAATATATTATTATTATTCTTCAAGTGATTTAAACATATTAAAATTTAATCATTTAATAATAATAATTAATATAAAAAAATTCACAAAATTGAGAGACAAAAAACACCTTTTAAAATCTAATATATTAAATGACATTAAATTTATAATTTGATGAATTTCTCTTATTTTTGGAGATTTAAAAAAGATATTGATTTAGTATTTAAATTTAATAAATATTCAATAATATTAATTATTTAGTAATAACTATTGTTTTTACGAAAATCTTTATTTTTGAAAAAAAGAAGCTTTTAAATATAATTTTAGATGAAAATTTGATGTTAGAATTTTGTAAAAATTATTTCATGAATTTATCACTTTAATAAATACTAAATATATAATAATCATTATTTTATAAGTAATATACGTGATAATTTATGATAATGATATACAATATAAATATGATACAATTGTGAATCATTGGTAAGCATCCCCAAATAACATTAATGTAATCCTCTTTTTATTAGAAGGAGTAAAGTGAGAATAAAGTTAGAGACTTTCAAAGGATACAATATAGAATAATAGGTTTGATTAAATGATGGCAAGCAAAATTCATTGCAAGTATAAGAAAAGTAACTCTAATTAGTTCATTATTACAATCAAATAGTCAATATCCTTATGTATTATGAGTACATTTAAAATACCAACGTAAATATACAAGAGATTTGATTCACTTATCAAGAAATTTTGGTGAAATTATTGTAATCAACATCATGATAGATATATTAAGCCTTAAATAGCTGAAAGCATGTTTGTATGCCTAAATAATATGGAGGATTGGGGTCCGGATCATTCCATAATATGTATAATACTATTCTAGCTAAGTTGGGTTGGAATCTTGCCACAAATGCTAATAAAATGTGTGTTAATTTATTATTGAGCAAGTATTGCCAAAACCTAAGATTTAATGACGATAAACCAAAACAAGTAGATTCTTATATGGAAAGGCATATGTGATTCTAAACCTTTGATGAAAAAAGAAGCATACTTCCAAATAAAAAATTGAGATAATATAGGGGTTTGTTAACTTAAAAATTATTCTTAAAAAATTATTTTCAAATCATTATTAAAAAATAATTTCTAATAATTTTAAAAAACAATAAACTATTTACCCATTGTTTTTAAAAATTATTTTTAAGAAATAATTGTCAAGATATTTTTCTAAATTGTTATTTTTTTAATCATAAATTTAGTCTTCTAACATAATTTAAACACTTTATTCATATTTTATATAAATTAAATGAATTAATTCACTTTGAGGAATTTTTTATAGATTTTGAGTAAAGTTGTTCTCTTAAGACAATCTTGTGACTTATTTTACTTATACTAATATCCATTAAAGTAACTTAATTGATATAAAAAAAGACTAAATAAAATACCAAATAATTAATGATTGTGCATGCATAATTAATTTTAACAATTAATGGCATCTAAACAACTCATAGATGAGGTAGCTTTAATTTTTAAATGATTTTGTTTGTTGTATATATATTAAAATGGATACGAATTGTAATATGTGTTGGTTGATAAGAAAGAATGGTCATTTCAATACTTGGATTTACCACAACATATATATGTTAGATCTTCAACCAAGCTAGTGGCTGAATTGGAAATATTTTATTTCTTTAAAAAAAAAAGTATGGGGGCTTTTAAATTTTTATAGATAATGATAATTATCAGGCTCTCGCAGGAGTCGATGGGATTGTGGTTGAGCAACCTTTGCCCAAACCTAACAAGTGACAAACTAATGGGCTGCTAAATTTAGTTTATTTTTCTTGTTAATAGGTGAATGTGTTAAGATCGATCAATTTAGGAAAATAATAATAATAATTATAATAATAAGATATATTGAAAGGAATTAAATAGTTGTTATCCACCAAAATTTGTGCAGGTTTTACAAAAATTGATAATCATAATTAATTAGATAGTATCTTTAAGTTTAACTAAAACAAAACATGTATTAATATTTATTATATATAATTACATAATAAATCAAATTTTTTTAGTTTTAAAATAAAAATTAAAAATACAACATTTTGAATTATTAGATTAAATTTTCTGGTTATTGATATTGTTAATTATTATGTTAAATTTTTAATTATTTTTTAAATTAAATATGATTTTAGATAATATTAAAAAATATATAAATTGTAGTTAAATTTTAAAAAAATGTTAGACACTAATAACCAACGATTACTCTTCGAAATATTACGGTTATAATTATTAATATATCTATCTTTGTCGGTCCCTCCCATATTCTTTATTTGGTTTAATTTAATATTCTAATTAAATAATTCAAAAAGGCCCGAGTTACATATATTTACAAAATTCGAACTCACATCACCGGAAATATATTTAAACTCTTCAAAAACATTAAAAATGAGTAATCTTCCTACGAGATATATACGTATAACTTCAGGTACATTCCTGAATTATCGATATTAATTAAATTCTCTTAAAATAAAATATATAGATTCATAATTTAAAACTCGTACACGTATAGTTGATTAGGTCATATTCTCACAATTACCTAATTATTTAGGTTATTTTTATTTTTCTATTAAATAGTACATACAAAAAATAAAAAATATATCCAATAATGATAGAGTAATACCATGGATAGAAAGGGTGGTAAAATTGGCATGTATCAAATTGTAAGTTAGATTTTATTCATTATTTTTTCAAAAAACTTAACTTATTAATAAAATGATTAATTATATTTTTATGTATTTAGTATTTTTATAAATGTTAGTTTTATGTCTTATGCATGTCAAATAATTATAATTGGTTAGTTAATCTTGAACACAAAAATTTCAAATTTAATGCATATTTGAAGTCGTTGGAAAATCATATCTAAAAGAATGATCAATTATACTTTTATACACCTATCATTATGCATCATGTAGTCCCGATGTGAAGCTAAGTCGGGGCTATTGGTTGAAATTTTAGCAAAAAATTAGTTCATAGAACAACCCTTTTATTTTATATATGTTATTATATGTGTAGATAATATAAAATTAATATATTCATAATTTAAGTTATTTTTTATCATCTTATTCAATTTTTCAAGTATTTATGTTCACATTTATGTAAATTATTAATTACACATACAATGACAAATAAAAATGAAACAAAAAATTTGATGCAAAATAAATTATATACATATATTTTAAGAAAAAATCTTATATGTAATACAACATATATTATTAAATAGTAGAACTGTTTATCCTAACCACTATTTTTTATAACTAAGAGAAAAATAAAATTAGTGATACTAAATCAACATGCTCACTGATAAGAACATACAATAAGTAACATATTATATTTTATCATCTTTTAGTTTTAATTTTAAATACATATATTTCATATATATATATATATATATATATATATAATCTTTATATTTAACATCTTATTTTAATAATTTTTTTAATTAATTTATTTGAAGTTTTTTGTTAATATTTTTAAACTTTAATATCTAAATTATATTAATACTTTAGACTTTATTATATTTGTTGTATTTTTAGTTTTAAATTAGTATTAATTAATTAATTTAATATCTTTATGTATGAAATTTATTGTATTTTAATTTTTTATTTTAAATAATTTTTAATCTTCAACCCCCTAGAAAAATTTTCAGCCTCCAACAATTAAAATTTAATAATTGGTGTTGTAATAGCCTCCTCGTCTCATACAAACATGATTTTTTTTCCCCTACAAGCAAACTTGAAATTTTGAAACTAGCAAATGTGAGTTGTACGTGTACGTGTTTGATGGTTGCATAGCAAACTTTCCCTATTTACCTGTTTTATATCCAAGTGCAATTTCTCTTACATCATATTTATAATTGGTTTGTTTCTAGGGATTTTTCTTTTGATTTTCTGTCATTATCATTTTGATCACATTTCATTTTATGATTGAAAACTTTGATTCTCATCATTAATGATTTTTCCGGTAAAGAATTATTAGGAATGGATGCTGCAGCATATTCATCTCTCACGAGGGGATCACAATCATCAAGTATTGGAGACTCTGCAGAACTCAAAGCACATGTAACGCTTAGCGATAGGCTTAAGGCCTTCAAGACTTCAAACTTTGATCCCGACTCTTATGTCTCCTCCAAATGTCAAACTATGAATGAGAAGGTCTCTTTCTTTCTCTGCATTTTTCTTCTTTTCTGATTCAAATTTATAGTTACAGATATATATATATATGATAATATTATTGTTCAGATTTATATGCCAATTGGATTTATAGATTCTCTAATTAGTGCGTTGCTTAATTGTATTAGCTTGCGTACGACAAACCCAATTGAATTTCTTCTTCAGTGAATCTGCCTGTAAAATAATATGCTTATTAGTGAAGCCAACCTAATGTAGGTGAACTGAATTATATATGCATATACATGGAAGACCCTAAAATGTGAAGGGAAACAAAAAATGGTAATTAACAGTGATAATT
The DNA here is from genome assembly GCA_037013495.1 of Hippophae tibetana. Classification (NCBI taxonomy): domain Eukaryota; kingdom Viridiplantae; phylum Streptophyta; class Magnoliopsida; order Rosales; family Elaeagnaceae; genus Hippophae; species Hippophae tibetana. The sequence continues at coordinate 23,790,601 of CM072805.1, read as the reverse complement.
TTCTGAAACGTGATAATGCTAAAGCTAACTAACCATTGTCTTTTGTTAGCTAAATCCTGTATTTATTTATTTTTTTCTTAACATTAATCTCTGGTTAGACCTACAAATATGTGAACGTCCCTGGTGCCATATATCTTATATACTGTTATGTTTTTTTCAGCGATTTTTTATGTTTGGCTTTCATTGCATGCCAAACATAAAATTTTATATAGAACTCTTCTTTTTAATCAAAAATTAGTGTAATATTACAAATGATGTGGCAAATTTAATTGCATATTACATAACTAAGTCCGATCAAAGTTAAGATTTTGTATTAATTAGACTAAATTTGTGACAGATTGATGCACTTAAATTTTACAATATGTGTGTATTTGATAGGAAATAAGGCACCTCTGTCAATTCCTTATTCAGCTTAAGAAGGCATCTGCAGAGGAAATGCGCAGAAGTGTTTATGCTAATTATGCTGCTTTCATTCGGTGAGCTGGCACATCAAAAATGGTGCTTTTATTTCTCAGATATTTACTCACTCTAACTTTAGTACTTCTTTTTTCTTCAAACTATACTTATCGTTATTAAACTTCATACACTGCTTTTCTTTCATTGAAATCACTTTATATTAAGAAAAGAAATAGCCTCATATTGCAATTACTTTTCCTTTTGTTATTGATTAAAAAATTAATACATCATAAAAAATTCTATATTTTTCGTATATGCAGTACATCCAAGGAGATATCTGATCTTGAGGGTGAGCTTCTTTCCATGAGAAATCTCTTATCTACTCAGTCGGCCTTAGTTCACACTTTAGTTGACGAAGCTAGAATTGATTCACTAACAACTAGTCATGAAGACTCAATTGAGGAAGATATGGAAGATGAAAACATAGAACTTTTGAATATAGAAAATTGGTTACTAGAATTTCTAGACAACCTGGAAGTTCTTTTAGCTGAGAGAAGAGTAGATGAAGCTATGGCTATCTTAGATGAAGGAGACAAAATAGCAAAACAAGCTAATAGCAAGCAAACTTTGAACCCAGATGCACTATTGTTTCTACAAAATGTCATAGTTGAACATAGGCAGAAATTGGCTGATCAACTTGCAGAGTCAATGTGCCAACCTACTGCTCGTGGTGCTGAACTTCGCTCAGCAATTTTATCTCTGCAGAAACTTGGGGATGGTCCTCGTGCACATAATTTGCTTCTAAATTCTCACCATAAGAAGCTGCAAAGTAACAAACAAAGTCTTCGTTCATCGAATAACAAGTATGGAGGAACTTACACAGCTGCACTATCACAGCTTGTCTTTTCAACAATAGCACAAGCAGCAAGAGATTCATTGGCATTTTTTAGCGATGAGCCTGCTTATGCATCTGAGCTTGTAACTTGGGCTGTCAAAGAGACTGAAGATTTTGCTCTTATTCTTAAAAGACATGTTCTATCTTCCTCAGCAGCCTCAGGGTGTCTAAGAGTTGCTGCTGAGTGTGTACATATATGTTTCAGTCATTGTTCAATATTGGAAGCTCGTGGACTGGCCCTTTCTCCAGTTCTACTCAGGCTCTTCAGGCCTTTCATTGATCTAGCATTCAGTGCAAATCTGAAACGAATTGAGCAGAGTAGTGCTGCATTAGCTGCAGCAGATGATTGGTCTCTTGCTTATCCACCAGCAGGTATGCGATCACTGGGCTCTAATACGTCTCTTAGTAGCATCAGTACATCCCAGCCAAAACTCTCTAGCAGTGCTCACAGATTCAACTCATTGGTTCAGGTGATCGTTCTTGATCTCATTTCTAGAAATTTAATAGTTTGTAATAATTGTAGCCAAAAGATAGCAAGTATTTTCATAAACAATAAAATGTTTTCTATAAGAATAATTGGCTCTCCTTAAAACAGCTTTTGGTTAGAGACATTTTTTTTATCAAACCACTTTTATGATTGGTGCATCTAAACACACATTTATACTAGAATATAGTTTTTCTGCTTCTGCATACATTAAGGTATGTTTTTTTTATAAAATCAAGGATCAGTTCCTTTTATCCTTAAAACTACAATTATATATGTAACTTGCCTGTAGGAATTCCTTGAAGATGTTGTACCCCTTGAGGGCTTGCAATTGGATGGCCCTGCATTAGAAGGTGTTGCACAAGCATTTAACTCGTATGTAAGTTTGCTGATAAAAGCATTACCAGGTTCAATGGAAAGTGAGGAGAACCTTGAAGGTTCTGGGAATAAAATTGTTAGGATGGCAGAGAATGAAGCACAACAGTTGGCTTTACTAGCTAATGCATCATTGTTAGCTGATGAGTTACTACCAAGAGCTGCTTTAAAGCTTTTACCCACGAACCAGATTAACAAAATGGATACACCTAGAAAAGCTGCAGATGGACAAAATCGTGCTCCAGAGCAAAGGGAATGGAAGAGACGTCTTCAACGCTCTGTTGATCGCTTGCGAGACAGCTTCTGTCGACAACATGCCCTTGATCTCATCTTCACAGAAGATGGTGACACACGTCTGAGTGCACACATGTATATTAGTATGGATGGCAATGTTGAACCTGAGTGGTTTCCTTCTCCAATTTTTCAGGTAATCTAATCGTATGTGCAAGTTTTATTACTTGCTTCTTCCTATCATAGTAATGACATGACCTATAACTATGATAGTAGCGACTGTTGCGTCACAATGTGTATACATGGCAAAATTTTGGAAGTGAATAGTAGATCAAATTTTATTCATTAACCATGTTATTAAGGTCTTAATGTTGCAAATTTTTGTAATCAAAATAAAATATCAGAAAATTGCATATTTAAGCTTTTATATAAATTATATAAGCATTACGTGAGACGGCACATATACAATTCTGATTTTTTTTAATACATCCGAAACCCGTCTATTTAGGACCTGAGCTGTTTACCATGCTTCCCTTGTTATCATATGCTTGTTTATGGAAGTTATGCACTATCCTAACATAATTTTAAATCTTTGTGATCAGGAACTTTTGACAAAGTTGACATTGATGGCAAGCATTGTAACAGATATGTTTGTGGGTAGGGAAAGGTTTGCAACTGTTCTACTTATAAGACTCACAGAAGCTGTTATCCTATGGCTTTCAGATGATCAAAACTTTTGGGAAGAAATAGAGGGAGAAGCACAACCTTTAGGTCCTCTTGGTCTTCAACAGGTAAATTTCAGTGCCTAATAGAAATCTTCCTTACTCCTCTACGTCATATGTGTATATACTTCAATTCAAGCAATCAATAATTAATTTCAATCCTTTTGCAGTTCTATTTGGATATGGAGTTTGTTTTGCTATTTGCATCTCAGGGCCGTTACCTTTCTCGCCATCTTCATCAAGTTATAAAAAACATCATTGCTCGAGCAATTGAAGCAGTTTCTGCTTCTGGAATAGATCCTTATAGGTATAATTTCTTAGTAGTTTTGACATTGGACAAGTACTAAACAGTAGACATGAGATGTTTTATAAGTTATATTATTAACGTGTAAGTTTTGACATTGGACAAGTACTAAACAGTAGACATGAGATGTTTTATAAGTTATATTATTAACGTGTATAATGATAGATGTATAAAAATAATGTTATCCGTCTCCTAATAGCTTAAGGTTTTGCTAGAGTTGTATCCCAATAACTTCTATCATAGTATCGGAACTAGAGGTCTTGTATTTAAATCTTAATAATTCCAATTGATGAACAGCAATTATTTGGACTACACAGTGTATAGATCAATACTATCATAATATCGAAACTAGAGGTTTTTTGTATTTAAATCCTAATAATTCCAATTGATGAACAGCAATTATTTGGACTGCACAGTGTTTAGAACAATACTAACTAGAGTGTAATAGATGTATAAAAATAATGTTTGTCCTTCTAACTTCTAACATATAGTACTAGAGAAATGCCATTTGAGATTATAACTTATACGATAGAATGTGACTATAAAAGCAGATCTGATTATTTCATTCAGCTATATCATGTCATCTAAGTTGAAATCTCGTACTAAGATGAGAAGCTTTACCTTTTATTTATACATTCCATTCCATAACAAGAATTTGGTTGGCAGGGCATTACCAGAGGATGACTGGTTTGCTGAAGTGGCCCAAATAGCAATAAAGATGTTGACTGGGAAAGCAAACTTCAGTCATGTAGAACGAGAAGTGACCAGCCCCACACAAACTATATCTTCTGTTTATTCTCATGAATAAGAAAGATCAGGTTTCAGGCATTTATCATTCGTAGTATAGAACGGTAAAGAAAATTTCTCATTTCTCAGAAATCTTTTCTAGGATTTTTCCGATTCTCAGGCTCAATGGATATTTTGTCCTTTGAAAGGTTTAAGTTAAAATCAGTTCCACCAAGATTCAATAAAAAGCCTTTGCTGGTAGAGCATACCAAGACTGATAATCCATTCTCTATCTCTCTCTCGAATTCTCCAGCTTTATTTAGAAAGATCAAAATCTGTAACTAGTAAGGATAGTAAACATCTTCCAAATTGATAAAAATTGTCTGACTTGCTTCGAAAGGATAAATAAACATCTTAAATGTTGCCAGTTCGTTTGGTATATAATCACATGCGTTACTGTCATGAGTCAGAGATTGATATGTGTGGTGTAAACAAGTGCAAAACTTATTTTAAAATCTCTGCATTACTGTTTATTCTATTGTTATTAAAGTTATTGTATTTATCGGAAACAATTAATTTAATCGTTTATAAACAGTTTCTGCAAGGAATTAATACCACTTTTTAGAATAGTGTAAATATGCAAATCTGTGATTTATATGTCTTCTTAAACGGTAACCAAGGACATCATGATTTACACAAATATGCTTTTCAGCACTGCAATCTGTAAAGGTAAAAGAGGACCCCCAAAAAAGGAAAAAAGGAAAGCAGATTTTGACAATTTTGACTTGACCCCTTTAATTGTTCTGTATGCTTTATTTTTTTGTCCCTAAATTTGAACTTCAAAGCTCTATGCCTTCCAAAGAATTGTGCAATCAACCTAAAAACCAAATTAGTATCTTAAAATTTTCCTGTCAAAATCAACTGTTCCTAATACATCCATAATGGCCCGTTTACTGATATTTGTTTTATTACTCACCTTCTTGACACTTGAAGAAGGAAAAGCAAGTATTGAAGAAGTATGTCACCCCAATGACCTGAAGGGGCTAACAAGTTTCAAGTCAGGAATTTCTGTTGATTCTTCTGGCAGATTAGCAGAGTGGGTTGATCTCAACTGTTGTAAATGGGAAGGCATTTCCTGTGATAATTCAACTGGTAGGGTCACAGAGATGCGTCTTCCAGGATTCGTTTCAACTAATGACTCTTTTGGCCAATCCCAGATGGTTGGATTCATATCTTCTTCAATAACTCTTCTAGCTTCTCTTGAAGTTCTAGATCTTGGTGGGCTCATGGATCTTTCTGGAACAATCCCATCATCGATCGGTTTTTTCCTTCCAAAGCTTCGAAAGCTCTACCTCTATGGTAACAATCTTAGTGGTCCAATTCCAGAGAGCATTGGTAAGTTATCAAACCTTGAAGAACTTGTCCTCCATGAAAACCAACTATCTTGTTCACTACCTTTAAGTATAGGAAGCCTTGGAAGTCTTAATAGGTTACTTTTACATTCAAATAGACTCGTTGGCACCATACCTGATTCCATTTCCAATTTGATAAACTTATTACAGTTGGATCTTCATAGCAATTGTCTATCCGGTTTCATACCTGAAAAAATTGGACAGTTACAAATTTTGAAAGAGCTTGATCTGTCAAACAATCTCTTGACAGGGTCTATTCCATTTTCTATGGCTAATCTAACCGAAATTTCAGTTATGTATTTAAACAACAATTATCTTGAGGGAGAAATTCCCTTCCCATCAAACTCCTCTCAGATGCCATGCCTTGGTTTTCTAAGGCTTCATGATAATCATCTTACTGGAAATATACCAACTACCTTTGGAAATCTACATTCTCTCCAGAGACTTTCCCTTGCAAATAATAAGCTTGAAGGAGTTATCCCTTCTAGCTTGGGAAATTTACCAGCTTTAACAGAGTTGTATCTTGATGGCAACCAATTATCAGGTCAAATACCAAAATCAACTGGTCAACTTTTTCAGCTCATCCTCTTAAATATCTCTCACAATTTGATTCAAGGATTACTTCCAGAAGAAATGTCTTCACTCCAAAACATTCAAACTCTTGATTTGTCATTCAATCTTTTAAGTCTCTCTTTTATTCCAGAGTGGCTAGCAAAATTGCCATCACTTTCTAGGGTTTTCTTGGCAGGATGTGGAATCCAAGGCCAAATCCCAGAATTCCTCCAAACAACTCCAAGTTCAATACAGGAACTGGACTTATCAGCTAACAATCTCACTGGAGATATTCCAACATGGCTCGGAAGTCTTAGTCATCTCTACTCATTGAACCTATCAAAGAATTCATTATCTTCCACCATCCCTAGCTCCATTACCAATTTTACTGAACTGGGTATGCTTGATCTCCATTCAAATAAGCTAACCGGTTCGATAAGTCGGGTTTTTGAGATAGGACAACGATTCCCTGATGGATCACTAACATATATAGATCTTTCTGATAACTTCTTCTCAAATGGAATTGAGCAAATAGGTGAGGGAAAACAGTCCGGAATTCAGTTTCTCAACTTATCAAATAACTTTTTACAGGGTAGATTACCAACATCTATAGGAAGGTTCAAATCAATGCAAAGTTTGGATTTGAGCTCAAACAAGCTTAATTTTGACCTACCAGAAACTATAGCCAATCTAAGCTCCCTACAGACGTTGAAGTTGCAGAAAAACCGCTTTACCGGAAAAATTCCTAATGGGTTTTTGGATTTAGAAAAGCTCAAGGAATTGGATTTGTCAGATAATCTTCTGGTTGGTGAAATTCCTGTGGGTAAACCGTTATCTGACTTTCCTGTGAGCTCATACTCGGGCAACAAAGGATTGTGTGGAAAGCCTCTCACTCGTTGTAAAAGCATGTAGTCGCTTCTGAAAATGATTTTGATTTAAGTTCCAAACGTTGAAATGCAAATTAACTATTCTTTTACACATGACCAAGTCATGATTTGGGGAAGAAAAGATAAAACAAAAAAGTGCTTTGGAAGTTAACAAACTGACAAGAATACTGATCTACGAGTAATTCCATATAATATATCCCAAGTTTCGGTACTTTTTCTACCGATGTTATTTGTCTCAACTTGAGACAAACCGAACTTTTACACTGAGCTCCAATATTTCAATTTTCAATCAATTTCTATGTAGAAAATGATATGCATCGAGTTAACAAACACATTTCTAATTTTGCAACTTAGTGGTAGGACAATTGTTTAAAATTGTGGGCCAGTTGAGACATCACATATACCAATAGAATTTCGATGCCTAAGTTTGGATCTTGAAGAGGGTGTATCCTCTCTTGGTGGAAGGAATGGGCACCGAAGGGTTATGACAATAATTATAACTATCTGTGTATTTTTTAATACATTTAAAAATTTAAATAATAATCCAGAGTTATAAATGAGTAACAATTTTTTCATAATTTAATTATATTTTTTATTTTTTAATATTTATTTAAAAATAATTTTAAGATAATTCTTAACCTATTACATTATTTATAATATTGACATTAATTTTATTTTTTAACTATTTAGTACATATTTTTGAGTAAAATAAAAATAAAAAAATAAGATAAAAATATTCAATCTAATTATTCAAAATATTATTTTCTATTATTAAAATTATATTTTTTTATGTTAATTATATGTAAATAAAAAAATAATATTAATACATATATAAATTTTAATTAATCATAATTTTAGTATTAGAATAACAATCATCAAAATCAAAAAAATTCAAATAAACACAATTTCAATTATCGATTTCAATTATCGGTTAAAATTTTCATTCTAATATGCCACCTATTTGACTTGTTCCCTTGATTAATTGACTTGCAAAATATACACCGCATACAAATGTTGAAATTAAAAAAAAATAAGTAAATAAATAATAAGAACCGGATTTTATTAATGACTAATTTTTAGCATACATTGTTTAGGTTCAGAGGGGCTCTTGGTTTAACCCCAATTGATGGTAATTCATGTAGTCAATTCCACTTAACCTTACACAACATAAGATCTGCTCTGGCAACTCTTCAGCTTTGTTTGCCTGTTTCAAGATTAAAATGAACAAGGTTGAAATACAACTTAACAAAACAAACACCCTAATGATTACCACAAAAAAAAAACCCTAAATAAACAGAATACTTTTCATAATTTATAAATCTTTACCTGAATTGTGAGGCCAACATCTAAGATGCACAACTTTAGTCTGCCTAAGAATGCTTCAAATCCTTTCTTAGAGATGTAGCTGAATCTGTGCATATCAATATCAATCTCCAAGTAATTTTCTCCCTGTATTAGATCCATTTTCGTCCGTAAATCAAACAAGCATAAACAAAAGTTAGACCGTGTCAATATGAATCTTACATATACTAAATAGGCGGTTTAACTTATGTTACTTATATTATGTATTTCTCGTGAAGTACTGTCCAATCGACATAACAAAAACATTAACGTGGGTAATCTAATACTCTAGTTTAGAAAAAAAAAATTGTAAAAAATAAAGAAAAGTAGGCATGTCGACACCCAAATATATATCCAAATATTTATAACTCTCGGTATCTTAAAAGAATTTATATAACATATGATATAACTAGGGCTTAGGGCTTAGGGCTTTAAGGTAAACAACAGAAACAACAAATGGAGATACAGGAATATTACATGTGAAGCTTTCAATTAACTCTTTTAATTTTTCTAAATATGTCAAGATCTAAAAAGTCTATGAATCCTCTATATGTGCACGTCATTGACATATCATGAAAAATAAAAAGAAAGAAGAAAAATAGCAAACACAGAAAATGAAAGTTTCAAGATATTAAAAAAGCATAACCAAAAGCTACAAGTGGGACATTTTCTTGGTATTGGTCGTGATAAGTCTCTATGTATGATAAAATAAGTTGTCAGGATCAAAATGGTAGGACAAGAAGCCATTAGTTTAAGTAATAATAAAGACATGAATCGATTCTAAACATTTTTAACGTGAATTGGATTATTTCTATCATAAAGGAAGATCCATTAGTCCAAAAGGTAATCTCATGGGGATGGAATTCAATAACCAAAATAACTAGTTAAAACTTACGGAGTAGAACTCATGTTGAGGACGTGAAAGAACAGGTTTTTCATTGTATGCTTGCATAAGCTTTCGCTCTGCTGCATTCAAATGAAGATCTTCAACATTTGCTACACGTCCCAAAAGTTTCAATCTCTCCCTGAAGGGTGCAATAGAATCTAAAGGGAAACCTTTCACCTTTTCAACTTCATCATCAATTAACCTCTGTTTTCAGAAGGAAATAAATTATGTGTATATACACACACACAACACACAAAGAAAATTGGAAAAGAAACAAAGGAAAAGTTTGAAATGCTCAAAACATTAAGTTTTAAACAAAGAAAAAAAGAGATATTAAGAGCCAAAAAATATATATGAGAAAAATACAATGAAACAATTGAGTCTGCCTCATATTAATAGTTGAGTAACGAAAATTGAAATTCCATGTGAAGCTTGTTCACTTCATTCATGGAAACAGGACATCACTTTGAAAGCAGTCGTGCTTATTTTATTATTTACATTGGAACTTTAGAAGCATGTGATGACGAAGAAATAAAACTGACTGAAACATGAGTCCATCTTTCTTACCCTTATATTTTCTTGAAAATTAGAGGGAAGTTCTTTAGAATAGCTTTCAGAAAGTTTAAAGTACAAAACAAAACTAATTCCTTCGCCGTCAGTTTCTCCCTGAAAAATTGAGGCAGGATACAGAGGTACCTGCAAATCATGACGATGGTAGGATTCAGATATTACAAGTCTAGGAATGTCAAATAAAAAAAATCCCAAATAAAGGAAATCAAGATTAAGGGTAAACAAGACAGAATAAATTAACCAAAAGAATAATAATTTTCTATACGGGTGACACAAAGGGGGGGGGGGGGGGGGGGGGGGGGGGGGGGGGAATTAGGGGCCACGTCTTTCAAGTTCTCCTAGCAAAGAGGACAGGTGAGTGAATCTACAAGAAAGCAATCCAGGAAAAGACTATGTATTTAATTTGTTACCATAGTAGCCTTGTTTAAATTAAATAGTGCAAATTGGTTAGCAAAATCTTCTAAATTTGACCCCCTTGTATCCGTGAAAAGTTCCCTAAAAATTTTGCACCATATTGACCTCCTGACCAACAGAGAAATACCCATGTACTCAGAAGGGGAATAATAGAGACGGAGGTACCTGAACATTTACAATAAGGATAGAAGGGAGTTTCCCTGAAGAATTTACAACAGGGAGTTCCAAAAATCGAGCTATATGTTGTATTTTTTGCTGAGATAAGAAAACGTCAACACCAAATGGATAATATGCAGCATAAGTGGGAGCAAAATCTTTCTTCTTATCCCTGTATAACAAATTTAACCAAAACATATAGTTAATGGAGAAAAAAAGGTCAGATCAATCTTAGAAAACCACCGTTTTTTTTCTGTAACAGCTCTTCATGCAAAATCAAATCATTCATACACTGAACAACCAAAGTAACACTACCCCCTCTGAACTCTTACCTAAAGTAATTCCCTCCTCGAACTTTAAAAGTGTTCGGCTCAATATGTGACCAACAATCCAGCATTTTCTTTCCTATGGGGCAAAAAGGTACTTGTGAACCAGCTATTGGTCGTTGCAGAAGTGTCTTTGAGGAAACTGAAATTACACAAAGAAGAGGAAGTTATAAGCAGTATGTTCTTAGGTAACTATTTGAAGATCAAATCAACACGATACAAGACATTATACAAAATAATAGCATCTATTCTAATTTATGAGAAGACGTTTTGCATCCAACTGGTATAAAAAGATCCAAAGTTGAAACTTCATAGGCTTGGTACATACTTATGGCACTGGTATTTCCCTCTTTCCATTTAAAAGAAAGTTTCAATGCAGACTTTTTCCTTGCACTTGGTGGACTAGAGATTAATGACCTTCTCTTCTCAACTGAGTGAACAGTTGAAGCAAGAAAAGGCAAACAGTTGCTTGGAAGAATCTTACAGTCCATGAATCCTTCCTCCTTGCCAGAACTCTCATCAACAGAGGAAGAACTTTCATAGAGGAACACAGGTTTATTTTCTTCGTTCATTGAAGGTCCAACGCATTTATGCTTCAAATCAATGTCCTCTGAATTTATTACCTGAAGACTTGAACTTTTTTGCACCTCACTGATAGAGCCTTGTGCTGTGCTTCTCGAGGATATATTCCCTGCTTTATTCATCTTATTAATGGAAGAGGAATGCCTATTACTGACACTACTCGATGTGGATGCACCTTCAAAGTCATTAATCGATGAGATGTCTGCAAAAATATATTATATTATCATTATCATGAATGTAACAATTTCTTAAAACTTGGAGAAAAGAATAAATTTGTGAAATATGTTACTGAAGTCAGACATCTAAAGAATTGTACCATCCGTAACACTTTGGTAATCTTCGTCACAATCAGATTCAAATATAGCAACTGAATCAAACCAGACCTCTTCAATGCTTCCTGTTGAAAGTTGAAACCATTACTTCATCTCAGATACACGGATATGGCAATACGAAATATGGTAAGACAAACATGTTGGTAATGCACTATTTAATCAGAGTTCATAATAATGCAAACTCCTTTATAAGAGTTCATAATGCAAACTCCTTTATAAGAGTTCATAATGCAAACTCTAAAGGCTAAAATGAACCAAGTAGCACTCTGGATGAAACAGGACAATGACAGTAGAACCAGAGGCTACGCTAACCCATTTGGACATGCAAGAGTTCACAAAAAGCCCTAAAATTTCTCTAACACTTATCAACGCAATCTCGTATATCTAATTTCAGAACCCCCCCCCCCCCCCAATTTCGAGTCTTGTCAAGCCGATGGAAACATTGGCTAGTGTCAAATACTTCAAGTCCTCATAATTGAGCTAATTAGATTACAAGAAAAGAAGTTGAAAAGAATATCCAGATTACCAAATATTATTGAAGAAAAACAACTTCATGAGAATTTCAATCCCAAAAAAAAAGCATACGTTTTATGCTTAACATTAACATTATGAACCATTAAAATTGGCAGAGGGGGGGAAATCACCACTGGAAAGTACAGAAACCCAGAAACAGTTCAACGAAAAAAACACAGTAGAACAGAACTAAATACCATAAGAGCAAAACCAACAATCCAAGACAGCAAGTGATAACCAAAGACCCAAAAAAGACCTTGAAAAGTGGGATTGGTGAAGGAGGAGCAATCAGCTACAGCAGACTTATCAGCTTTGTCAAATGATTTATCACACAACCGAGACGAAAATCTTCTCCGAAATCCTTTCTTCCTTTTTCTAGCTTTCCTCTTCAACCCCACACATTCACGTGACGTGGAAACGCACCCACCCATCTCTCTCTTACAGGTTCCCTCCTCTTTTCAGAGATCAATCCTTCTCTGCAAAAATCGCCCACCTTCTTCAAGAAAATTCTAGACAGAGAGGTAATGAGAGGCAAAAGCAGAGTTTGAGCTACCGTTTGTCTGATTAATTTCTAATATTAATAAAGTTAAAATCATATTGAATCACAAAAAAGCCTTAGTTTGTAGTCAAATCCAAATTAAAAATAAACATTCACCAAGTTATGGCAGCGAAAGGCGTTGTTGCAAATTTTCCTCGTCTGCCTACGTAACCGTGAGAAAATTCAATTTTTTTAATCGAGGGGAAAATTCAAGGAAGAAACTGTTTTGAAAGGTTAGTTAGGAGATTATATTTATTTATGGTATTAAATTTTTGAATCTAAAATCATTTTATAAATATTTTTTAAAATTTATTTAAAAACATATTTTATTTTAACATTTTAATAAATATAAAAATAAACAATTTAATTACTTTTAATATATATTAAAACATAAATTTTATTAATTTATAATATTAAATTCTTCAAAATTAAATATCTGTCTTGTCTAACAAATAATTTACGCGGAAATGAGAATGTCAAATCTACTCTACCCTACAACATTACCTCTAAAACCGAAAAAAGGCCCATTTTGTAAAAACAATATTATTAATTGATCATGAATTAACATAATAATAATAATAATAATAATAATAAATTAAATATGAGAAAAATGATTCTACTTTATACTCACAATCGTTTCATGTTTTAATAGAAAAATTAAAAAAAAAAATTGGCCTTTATTTTTACTATATAATTTAATTTTAATTACGTTTTTAAAACATTTGAATAATTTTAAGGTATCATTAAAAATAAATTATTAAAAGGTTAATATAAATAGTTTTTTATTTGTTTTTATATAAAATATTTATATATCGAAATTGTTTTAGATATTGAAAAGCATTTATACAAAATGTAACATTTGTTATATACACACGTTACAAAACATTAGTACGCAGAAACAAAACAGTGGTACAATCTGTCAATTACAGGAGTCGGCAAGTCATAAATCAGAAACATATACATAGAAAGTCATTTCGTTGATGCCTGATTGTATGTAGATGAGACGCGTTAGCTTACGTGAAATAAGCGCGTTCCGTAGCTATAAATTCAACAATTGTTGGAAAAAGTCGCACGCCTTATGATCTTTCACATACTTCCAAACCTAACAGATGTTACAACCGTAATCATCGTTAAAGGTTTGCCAAACTTTTGATTTGATATTAAAATTAGAATAAAGGGTGGAAGAATTTCCCTACATAAATAAATCTTGTTGGGATTTGCCTCTGTCCCACGAGAAGCCACTAAATATTCCAATAACTTTACTATTGTATTTGGTAACCTTTTATTATGGTAAAGATTCTTTCAAATCTGATACGTGATCTTTAACGATTTTTATTTTAACCATAGTGTCATTATGTAGATTTACATGTGTTTGATTAATTTTAACATCTTATTTATCCCTCTTTAGAAAGTAGTTTTTGTATTTTTTAAACCAAAAAATATCATTATAAAACAATAACTCTCGTATTTAATAACAAATGTTATTTTTCTTGTCTTTGAAATGCATCGGAATCTAATAGTGTCTTGAGTATACATTTATAAAACTCATAATTTTAAATTAGTAATGGTATCTATTAGTTGATTGACAAAATAAAACAATATTTTAACGTAAAGTCAACACACATTCTTTGTTATCTTATTGCCTTGTTTACTCAAACATTAGACAATTATATTAGATAATTAACTTCACAAACTCAGCTACTCTTTAAATAGTTGACTTTCTTCATTATAATATCACTTTTTTTTCGAGCAAATCTCCTTTTTTAATGCTAGATTAATTTTTTGGTGTGGTTTAAATTTAATTCATGAAAGAAGATGGAAGATCAATGTCCGACATGTTTTTTACTTTCCAAGCAAAATGGTTGTTATTACTCTTTAAGAATTCAATCAAAGATCTTTAAGAATTCAATCAAAGCAGCTCTTATCTCAATCGTAAGTTTAAAAATATTTTTTAAAGATTTGTCTTCTCTTGGACTTTCAACTAATATTATTTCATAGTCTTATGGTGCTACCATCATAACCTAATTTCTTACTAGTTGTGTAGTCTTTGGGTTCAAATTTCTTCTGCTCTTTGGTTACTATTTTGATTCAAAGGGTTACATACTTTTCATGGCATAATTGTAACAATTCCTTGATTGTTTTATTCTCCTCTAATTTCCCTGATCTTATCAATTGTGTGATATGTAATGAGCTGATGATAAGTAAAGGAAACAACTCTCATCTTATGGATCTAAGGTATGCCTAATATTGTATTGTAAAAGTGGGGGTGTTTAATACTACAAAATTTGTTAATATGATTGCTTCTTTCATAGAAATCGAGATACGTGGGTAGATACAAAAAATTAGAAGAACTACTGTTATCCACCAAAATTCTACTACTTCACAAAGTGTGATCTTGATAGCGATGACCAAAGGATCATCATGAGGTGGTAGAACTTCCCTCCCTTCAAAATGATGGGAAAGATAGATCCTTCTCATTTCAAAATGTAAACAAGTTGATGTGAATCTTTCACTTTGCATACATATCGCTTTCTTGAATTGTCAGAGTAACCTGACATTGTTAGTCCACCATGAATGGTGTGAGTTACATATACATCCCCTTGTGAAGGATGATTAGGTCTGTTATTTTCTCAGATAATAAGATTAGGATGGATAAACTCTCTTCGATTAGGAAGATTATTCAATTTCCTATTCTCTTCCCTTGGATCTCTATTCTTGTCAACTAGATTTCTCAAATATCCTTCAGATAGAAGATATTCAATTTTCCATTTAAGGTGTCGACAATCCATTGTCCAATGACCAGTATCTTTATGAAAAGTTTAATACTTGTTGGGGTCTTTGAATGGAACTCTCATAGTTGTGGCCAATTTACTTTATTAATGTATTTCATACACTGTATGGCTTCAATCAACAATACACACAATGAAAGACCTTTAAAAGGTGATAACATTCACCTCATGTTCTTGGTCTTCCCCTGGGCATTATCACTGGTTTGAATCGAGGAGGATTAAGGCATCTATCAACGTAATGTTCCTCTTTCCTTCTTTTTAACAAGGGTGGGATTTTTCGAAGTTTGATTTAATGAGATTTTTGTTCACTTCAATTCTCTCTCCATATTAACAAACTTATAGGCCTCTTCAAGACTATATCCAGGGATCATCAAGTACTTTTGGTTAATTCAATGAATAGGCTCATATCCCTCTTAATCCAATGTAGAAAACCTCGATAGCAATAGAGTCTTAACATTATGAAATTTTCATTTTTTTCTATTTTAAACCTCCTAGTATCCATTTCAATAGTCTCATTATTCTCTTGGATGGTCAAAAAGATATGGTGTGACTCCTTTCTAATCGGCTTGATACATGCATATTTGGTAACGAATATTTTCACCAATCCATCAAAACTCTATATAGTCTTCGGTCGTAACTCAATGAACCATTATTGTGTCGTTTCCTGAAAAGTGATAGCAAATAATTTACAGTACATGACTTTCTTCTTGTTTTCTAGGACGCTTACTACAACCATAACCATTTTGAAGTGAATAACATGCACCACATGATCTTTTTCCCCTTATAAATAGGACACTTTAGACAAAGAATTTTAGGGGTGGCATCACTAACTAAATTTCATAAAAAAGACGATGTTGACAACTGATCACACACGATCACAATATCATTCCAAGGCCATAATTTTCCTTGGTTTTGCAGTCGATCATTCACCTTTGCCTCTATCTTCTCTTACATCTCTTTGAATTTTTCATCCAAGTTATTATGGGAGGTTTAGGTTGTACTTGGTGTCTCTTTGGAGTGGGGTTTTCCAAACCTGAAAGTCCCAGCAATTACTAGGATGTATTTTATGCAAGATGATGACGAGTTATGTATACAAGTTCTTATGTTGGAGTTGTGAATGGATGTTGTTGATGAATTGTATTAGATCGATACTGATTGAGGTATCTCAATAGAGCCTGGGAGGTATGCTTCGATCTCGTCGATTCACTTGGTCTTATTACTGGGGTAGCTATTTGGAACTAGTTTTTTTATCTCTTCTGAGTAATCTTCTTATATTAATCATGATCTGAGTTTCTTATTATCATTTTGAGATCTAATGAACGCTTGTTGTAATTATATCACTTGTTGTTGGAACCTATCCAATTTAGCATCTTTTTCATGAACGTTCTTTTAGAATTGTAATTAAAAAAATTGGTTGTGTGTGGAATTGTTATGGTTGCTCTAGACGTGTTATCGTAGACTATAAGTCACGTGGAGTCATGCCCTAGATCGTGATATGATGTGATCACTGGTGATATATAGGGTAAAAGATGGTTGAGGTCAATTTTCAAGACTGGTTGAACATCATTATTTCTTGATTCAGGATAGGAACAAGGATTGGTCATGATGATAGGACTGAATTTTCCTACGACACGAGGTTGATTCTCCTTCGATACAAAATGTACGGCCTCAGATGCTAACTAAGGACTAAAAAGATTTAAGGTCCCATGGTGGGTGCCAATTGTTTGTATATTAAGAGTTCTAGAGAGATATTAGAGAGAAATTAATGCTTAGATCCTTTATTTCTCTCATCAATGATATATATATTGATATATAAAGGGTTGGTGTCATCATTACACTAATAAGCATTCTATTCGAGATGTGAGAGTTAACGTATACATAATAATTTACGATAAACATCATATCACTAAACTTAGGTCGTATGAAATACCCCTACACAAATTGAGTAATTATGAGGACCATCACTAGGTTGCTTGAATATGATAAACACATCATCACCAAGTTGTTTGAATCTGATATATACTGGTTGGGTTTTGCTAGTTAGGTTGAAATTGGATCCATTGTTTCCTTGTGTCAATTTTCCATAGATGAACTTCTAAAATATCACATTTACTATATAAGCGATATATTTTTGGCCATTAGGATTGTGTGCCCACTATGTAGGATGACAAACAATAATTATTAAAAAAATACTAAGTAACCTCTAATTGACAAGAGTATCATGTTGATTATAATCCATGAACATGAAAATTTAGAAAAAATGCTATGTAAATTCATATAATGTGGTAAAATTAAACTTTGACTGTTCAGACCATAGAACCCATATATTTTTAGCTTAAATCATTCAAGTAGATTCATGTATGCCTTTTTCTAATTTCGTTGAATTTTAAGTTTATTTTAGTATACGAATTCAAATTATGCTATAAATTATCAATTATAAATTTTAAATTTAATTTAGATTTTAGGTTATGTCGAGTCGACTCATAAAGAAACATTATATTTTTAAGTTTGATCTAAAAAAAATATAAAGTAAGTTTAATTTAAACTTAATTAAACTTTAAATTAGATCATATTAAGTAAGATCATTTGAAATTTAATTGCTAAGGATAAAATTAACATACATATGTTGAAGAGTTTGCTTTGTTTATAACACAAATATTTGATTTGGACATTTTAAAAATATAAGTTTTGGTTATGGTAGGTGATCAACTAAGAAAAGAGTAAAGGATACACAGTTTTTTATGATTGTGAAATTTTAAAACTAATCAATTTTTTACTTTGTATATTCAATTAATTCTAATTTTTTTACAAATTAATTAGAATTAGATTGAAATGATGAATTCATCCTAAATATAATAAAAATTTAGAATAAAATGGAGTAAAAAGTCGACAATACTAAATCTCTTTTTTTTCTTTTCTTTTAACAAATCACAGATATGGTAGATAATGAAAGTGATGGATGAAATGGATATTTTAAGTTTAGAAATGGGAGAAAGAGAAAGATGTAATGGGATTTTAAACGGCTCATATTTTCGTGGGACATAATTTTTTAGTAATTACATAAAATAAAACAATTATTATAATGGTAAAAAACAATTCTCAATAATATTAAATATTATCGATTAAATAAGATTTAATATTAAATATATTTGAATAATTATGATTTAATTTGAAATATATTTAATGTAAAAAAGTGAATTGAATATTTTTAATAATAAAATATATAAATTAGAGATAATAAATATTATTTTTATGATTATAGTGTTTAATAGGTTAATTTGATTGTTTTTTTTTAAATTTAAATCTGAGATGTGTTGGAATATTTTGTTGATGACTTGTCGTTTCAATATAATTTTAAATAATTTGTAAATATTTTTAAATTTACGTCATGTTGGAAGCGAAAATAAGAAATGTACTAAAAATCTCTTCATGAACGAATAGAAATGCTCTTATTTTCACTCGAAATTGTATGGGATGTGTAGTCGTACTAGTAGCTGGGTCCCAATCCCAAAATCATGGCTAATATAAGTTGGAAGTAGAATTTGGAAGTATTATTGTCTCATCATAATTGTTAAAAATATTATTTTATTTTTAATATATTTATTTTATATAAATTAAATTTATTAGAGAATTTTTACTAATTTTTAAAATTTATAATAAATATGTTTCAAAAATAATAAAATAAAATATGATAGTAAATTTATTTTTATAAGTTAGTGATATTATTATTAGATATAATTTTAAAAATTTATATAATAATTAATTATAAATTTAAAAAATAAATTTTAGTATTTTAATAAATATTTATTTATCTTATTAATTATAATTTTATTATAAATTATGATATAAATAAATATCAAGACCAAAAACGTGTCAAAAACAACAAAAAGTCAACAATAAAATATTAAGACCAAACAAATTGTTGCCAAGTGAATGTTCAAGCCAGCAAATAATGAAAATATATAATATATTATGTGTTAAGTAAAAAATTAAAAAAATTATGAAAAGATACTACAAATTAATTATAAATAATATAGATAGATGTTACAAATTCATGTTTGACTTTTAAATTTAAAGTATTAAATTTAAAATATTTTAAAAAGATAAAGGTTAGAGTTTTAAAACAATGAATTACCTAATTGAATGGTAGAATACAGTATATATTAAATAGGATAAATTAATTAATATATTATTAAATTATCATAAAAATTATAAATATATTATTTAATTTTAATAGATGATAAAAATAATAATCAATTATAATTAGCGATATAAATATCATTATTTTTATTAGTTATATTATATTTTTATGGTATATTTTTAAAATTAGTAAAGAATTTTGTGATAAATCTATATCATTAATAAAAAATAAAATTTTGATGATAAATTTATATTAATGATAAAGAGTTTGAATAGTGATAAATTTATATCACTTAATAAAATTATATGATATATTTATAATTTCTATTATAATTTAATAGTATATTTATTAATTTAAATATATTATTAATGATTTGAGTAATAAGATAAAAAAAATATCTGTAGGTTGTTCCGATGTAGAGATATGATAAGTCTTGATCATTCTAGCTTGAATCTTTTCTCTCACTAGATGGAAATCGATCTCTATGTGTTTGGTTCGTTTATGAAACACTGGATTTGATGCAATGTTAATAACTGCTTGATTGTCGCAATATAACTTGATCAGTTATGAGTGTTTTATACCTAAATCATCCAAAATGTATCGTAACTAGGTTATTTCGCAACAAAATGTTGCCATAGAATAGTATTTTGCTTCTGTACTCAATCGTGAGACAGTATTTTGTTTCTTAGTCTTTCAAGAAATTAGTGAGTTTCCAAGAAACATACAATATTGTGTGATTGATCGCCATATGTCTGTGTATCTAGCCCAATCTGCATCACAGAAAGCATTAGTTGTAATTAACTAATTGCTAAGAAAAAGAGACATTGTTCTGGTGTGTTCTTAACATATTCGTAGCACTCGTCGAGCTGCTTTCAAATGGGTTATCGTGGTTTGTCTATATATTAACTGAGAATGTGCATAGTATACACTAAGTTGAGTCGTGTGATGGTCAAGTATATTAATCTCCCAACAATTCTTCGATAGGATGTGGGGTCACTAATGAATTCTCCTTCAACCTTGTTGAGGGATAAGTTTTGTTCCATGGGTGAATTAGCATATTTGGCATCAAGATAACCCACGTCCTTCAATATTTCAAGTGCGTACTTGTATTGTGACAGAACAATTCTCTTCTTGGATCATGAAACTTCTATGCCAAAAAAATACTTTAATTCACCGAGATCTTTTAGCTTAAATTGTTGCATGAGATGATTCTTAGTTTTTTCAATGTCTTGTAGATTGTTTCCTATTATGATTATATCGTTTACATAGACAAGAAGAGTAGAGAAGAAATTAACACGAGTTCAGAGGAATAGTGAGTGATCATACTTGGATTGGTTAAAACCATGTAGCTTAAGTGCTGTTGATAGCTTGATGAACCATTGTCGTGAGGCTTGTTTGAGTCAATACAAAGATTTGTGTAGTTTACATCCTTGTGTTTCCCCTTTTCGTCCGAATTTGGATGGAAGAGACATGTAGACATCGAGTTGGCGAAGATGCCAATTTTGAATAGTAGCAGCGCCAAGAAGGAGACAAACAGTGACAAGTTTGGCTACTGGTGCAAAAGTTTCTTGGTAGTCAAAACCTTCAATCTAACTGTATCCTTTGGCCACTAATCGAGCCTTGTATCGTTCCACAGAGCCATTAGGATTATACTTGATTTTGTAGATCTATTTACAACCACATGGTTTCTTGTTTGGAGAAGTTATTGAAACATCCAAGTGTCATTAGTTTCGAGAGCATCCAGTTCTTATTTCATAGTAAGCCGTCATTTTAGATCGTTGAAAGCTTCAACAAAGGTGGTTGGTTCCCTAAGAATATAAATAGAAGTAGCAAAGGCATGATGTATGAGTGATAATTGGTCATAAGTAAGTACATGAGATAGAGAATGAAAAGTACCTTTGTTATCGAACGATACTAAGTTAGATGAAGGGAAGGACCGAGAAGGTAAGGAAGCATCTACATGATACTTGTGAAGGTAGCTAGGAACATTAGTGGATCGGCGGAGCCTGTGTGACTAGTGTTAGAGGAGTCACGTGCCGTGTGGAATTTGATAATGATGTTTCAGGAGATGAATCTTGAAGATGAAGAGTGTTTAAGTCTATTGGTGGTGGAAGGACAGATGGTGTATGATGAAGTGATGTATTTGGAGTGAATTGAGTTGGAATGTTGACAGCGGAAGTGGAATAAGGAACACATGCTCATGAAAGATAACATCACGAGACACTAAAGTTTTGCATGTTTCCAGATTGTGGACTCGGTAACCCTTTATCCCAGATGGTTACCCAATGAATATGCATCGATGTGATCTAGCATTAAACTTGGTGGGTCGATCATGATGTGCAGACATAAAGTAAAGAGAACCAAAGACATGGAGATGTTCATACCTAGGAACTTTTTGAAAAAGGATTTCAAATGAAGTACAATTTATGAGGTATGTAGCTGTAAGAATGACATCTCCCAAAATTGTTTAGGGAGATTAGCTTGGATGAGTAATGCACGAGCTACATTGAGAAGATGATGGTGTTTGCGTTCAACAACACCATTTTGTTGAGGGGTAGAGACACAACTGGGTTATAGAGAATTCTAGTCCATTATCGCTACAAATGATTTTAACTCTTGATGCAAATTGTGTTTCAATAAGGTTAATGAAGGTGGTGAGAAATGTACGTATATCAGATTTAGTATTTAAGAGATAGACTCATGTGCATCTTGAGTATTCATCAACAATAGTGAGGAAATGATGTGCTCCATTAAGTGTTGGAATGTGATAGCCACCTCAAAGAAAATGGATTACGAGTTTGCTTAGCTAGTGGACAAATAGAACAATCACTAATGGAACAAAATGGTGTGTTGATGGAAAGGGAAATTACATGCAAATTGTTATTAGATAAATGATTAAGTCGTTGATGCCATAGATGAGGATTGGTTGAAGTAGTATTTGAAATGGAGAAACATCCAGCCTTTTCCAAAATAGTCAGGTAGTAGAGTCTTGCTTTCTTAGTTCCCATCCCAATCGTCTTCCCCGAGAATTTGTCCTGACAAAATGTAGTTTGAGTTAGTTTGTCTACTAAAACCAAGTTTAATTTGAAGGAGGGAACACACAAGACATTATGAAGTATGAAATTAATGAAGAAATGTATAGTGCCGATATGTGTGACACGAGTAAGGGAATGATCAGATAAATGCAAATGCTGATTAGTGATTGGAATGCTGGAGCTCATAAGGGGTTGGGAACATACCATATGATCAATTTCTCTTGTATTAAAAATCCAATGGGTTTCTGAATGGAAAACATTTGCACATAATGTGTTACCTGAAGAAGTAGCCACTTGACTTGCCATGCTACCTAATTTGGCATGATTGAGAAGTGTAAGAAGATCATGGTATTTGATGGATGTAAGGTTGTGGGATGGTGTCCTTGTGTTAGAGCTGCTTTCCTGAAAGTTAGTATGGTGAGCTTTGGAGGGGAAGTCATAACTTGCAGTTCTCTTATCTTGAATTGCTCTTTTCTTTCGACAGATGTTGATGTCATGTCCATTCAAACCATAGAAATCACATTTGAGGCGCTTTCGGCAGTTTTTAGAATTGTCTATTAAGACCACATAAATCATATTTGAGATGATTTTGACAGTTGTCAGAATTATGGTCGATATTGTTGCATCGATTGCATTTGAGATGTGAGTTACTTTGTGGGTAATTCTTGTGAGGATATTATGGATGACTATCCCTAGCGACATGTGCGGTAGCTTCTAGCATCCTTCCTATTGTTTGTGTGGAGACAACTCTTTGCTTTTCATCTTGAACAATGAGTGAGTATGCCTTATTTACTATAGGTAAAGGTTCCATGAGCAAGATTTGTCATCGTGCTAATGTGTAAACCGTGTTAAGACCCATAAGGAACTTTATGATTTGTTACTTTTGTTGATATTCCTGTAGTTCCCTTCTGGCATTTCCTCTACAATGTGAAAAGGGACATAATGCATCGCGAGTATCCCATAGGCTTGTCAACTTAGTGCAATATTCTCCAATGCTCCCAACTTCTTGTATGTAGTCATGGATCTCTTGCTCAATTTAAAATAGGTGCACGTTGTTGGTGTGTGAAAAACGTTCCTTCAATTCTTCCCATAGCTCATATGTGGTATCATTATACATGATATTTTCTGTAATTTTAGGCGATATGATATTAAGAATCCATCATTTGACAAGAATGTTGCAGTTAGCCCATTGTTTAATTTCTACCTCAGAGTTTTTTGATGACCTTGGGATTGTGTCGTCAATAAATCCGTCTTTGTTTTTGGTGATGAGAGCTATAAGCATCGCATAACTCCAAATATGATAATTTTCCTGATTTAAGGATTGAACCACTAGAACCATGTCTGGTTAGTCTGAGTGGTGTAGATATAATGAGTGGCTAGGATCATCATACCATTTTGGTAAAGTAGGACTGATATTGGTAGTTGTAGACATTATTGTTGAGTGAAAAATTAAAAAATAGGATAATATTTAGTGTGTTTTAGATAATAATGAATATTTATGAAACAAATAATGAAGTGAAATAGGCTTTATTTTATAGGAAATGTATCAAGGATTATAGAACCGAATATTTCAGGCTAAGAATCGGTTGAAAAGTTGGTGAACCGACGTTTGAAATGACTGAAACGACGGGCTAAATGACATGTCGTTTGAGTCGTCTTCTTCAGCGCGAGCGTATGTTGGCGCTTTGAACTCCAGTGAAGCATGTGGAACATCAACGAACTCAGGCAAGACACATGTGAGCGCGTGGGTTATTGTATTGGCTTGAAAAAAATTACAGATTGCTCAAAAAGTTTTGGAGATTATAATAAGATGAATTTGAAATTGTTTTTGTGATTCGTAATTGGTTTTGAAAAGAAACAAAATTTGGAAGGAAGAAAAAATTCCTATGTGAGCTGAGTTTTTTCTTCATAGAACTATTTCTTGAACTCTCATACCATGTAAGAGATGATTTTATTGTATATAAACAAATGTTTATAATCTAATTTATACAAGAAAATGAAAAAAAATGTAATAATTATAATAGATATAATTATAAGAAGTCATATTTTTGGAGAACCTATTGCTTCACATCATTTCATTGTTGATTGTTTCTAACTGGTATTTTGGTTGGTTTCACTTGGATCTTAAGTTCTTTAACATAATTATTTAAAATAAAATATCTAATTTTTTATAATAACATAATTAAAAATATTAATCTATATTATGAAATTAAAATATATTTTATATATAATAATATAATTATTAAGAAATTTTCTCAATTATAACAAATTTATTTGTTTTACCAAAAAATAACGAAGATATAGAAGATAAAATAAAATAAATTCTAAAAATCGAAGGTAGTTGATATTTTTAAAATGATAAATATTATTTTAAGAATAAATTATAATTTTTTTTATATATTTATTTATTAAAAATAAAAACTTTTGTTTAAAGAATAATGATTATTATTCTAAAAAAAAGTGTGGTAAAATTTTAAAAATATTTTTATTGATACTAAAATAATATTTTATTTTTTTAAAATATAAAACATTAAATCATTAAGTAAAATTTTAAATTATTCTAATATTTTTGGCTAACTTTATTTTAGAGCAATAGTCGTTATTTTTATCTTTAAAAAATAAATCTTTATAAAAATAAATAATTTATTTTAAAAATAATATTTATTATTATGATAAATAACAATATTTTTTCCAATATGAATTTAAAATTTAACCACTCTAGTAAAGGACATTTGGCTTAACGATTAGGGACGGCCACTGGGTGGGTTTCAAACGAAAAGTGTATCTATTGTTTGTTATTTCATCTTGGGCTGATAATTTATATTTAAAATGAATATGAATTAAATTAAATTAAATTAAAAAAATTAAATTATATTCGAATCAACTCATTAATCTAAAATAAAATTAAAAAAATCTATAACTCGTTATAACATATTGTTAAAAACTAAAAATAAAAAAAAATGATATATTCTTATATCACATTGCAAGTCTTATAAGGAATAACTATTATTTTAAAATAAAGAATTCATATTTAAAAATTCATTCATATGAATTATAAATAAATCCTAATTTATTTATTTTGTTATTTTCATCTTAACAAACTTAATAGTATATAAAATTCTAGAAAGGAAAGAAATAATGCATCCTTAATTTCATCACTTATAATAAAATTTTATAATTTATAAATTATATAAAATTAATATCAATTTTTATATATGTAAATTATAAAATTTTAATATTTAATATATAAATCGAGTTTACAGTAAATTAAAGACAAGTATAATTACTCAGATTTCAAGATGTTCATTATTCACTCTTTATTTCCACTTGGAAGCTTTAATAACATGTCAGATTTCGTCTGAGCATTTCCTTATAAAATCTTGAATTGTTTGTATTATAGATTGAGAGCACGAAATTTGATGTGGTCATTTTATTTAAATTATATTGAAATATATAACATAATTATTTTAAAAGTAAAAATAATATTTTTAAATAATTTAAATGTAAAAATATATGCTTAATATTAATATTTCAGAAACATCATGTCAACTATCTTTATTTCAGTGGCGGGTGGCCAATTAAATGATGATCACGATGTGCTCAAGTCTTCGGTGTATATTTTTCTTTGGTCCAAGTATGAAGTGTCTACATCATCAAGGACAAGATCATAATTTTAAATATAACTTAGACCAATTTTGACTTTCGTTTTGTTCATATTTTTGTTATGATTTTTCCTTCTTTTTTACCTCCCTTCTATGACCGAGAGGTGAAATTTAGTTTCACAAAGGTTTTTTTTTTAAGGAAACGATGATTATATTATTTTTAATATTTTAATAAAATTTTATAATCCTTCCTACACAGCCCAAATTATAAATAATTATGTTATATATTATCATATAAATAAATAATTATTTTTAAAAATAATTATAGTGTACTTTTAGTTGGAAGAAATTATCATTATTTTGAAGTAAATAATGATATGGTATTATAAATTAAAAAAGAAATACTTAAAATTTAATTAAAATTAAGTAATATAATTGTAAAAAAATTAGGTTTATATTTACAATAATATGTTAATTTGAAGTAATATTTTAAATAAAACTCATTTATCTTAAGTTCGAAATAAGTTTACATACTTAAAATGATAATAAATAAATAAAAATTAAGTATCAAAGTTTAATTGTTGAGAATAAAAAATTATATTATTTTATGTTTATTATATTGATAATAATAATAATAATATATTAAAGATTTTATATAACATTTATTTTCTAAGAGTTATAAGTTAATATAATAAGAATTCTCTCTCTATCACACACACATTTATGTAAATCCATAAATATCAATGTAAAGGTACAAAATTTTGTATCTTCACTCTTATTTTGAATGATATATAATTAGTTATACAATTAAAGTTTATGATTCAACGTCATATAGTTTGCTTGGGTGCTTAAAAATTAAGTTTTAATTGAAAATATATGAGTAATATGTATATAATTAACTTTATAACGTTAAAAAAACATCTAGTTTTCTCTCAAATTTTCTTTGCAACAAATTCCTTCTCTTTATAGAATATCATAGGGTTAACTTCATTCTCTCGTAGTGCTCAAACTCTACTATATCTAGAGATATTTTTTTATTTATTTTCAAATATCCATAAAAATTATCATAAATAAATTGTACACAAAAAAGATCATATATATATATATATAATTGGCTTTACAATAGTAAAAAAACAACTATTTCTATCTCAAATTTGCTTTGCAACAAATTTTTTCTCTTTATAGAATACCATAGAGTTATGCTTTAGCCTCTCGTGATATTCAAACTCTATTATACCTAAAAATATAATTTTCATTTGTTTTCAAATATCTATACGTATGAAAATTATCATAAAGAAATTGTTTAACATGAAATTCGATTTTTGTATTTTTATTGTAAATTTACAATTTATATTATTTTTTGTATTTTTCATTCATTTAAAGTTTTATATAAAATAAATTATTATTTATCCACTAGTATGTTTACTACTCCATGAATCATCTTCTTGATAAAATGGCTATTTGTATAAGCCATACATGAATCTAGCTAGATCCAATGGATTTTTTTTCCTATTGAGTTTTATTTTTTATTTTTTAAGAAATATTTTTTAAAAATTAAAGTTTATTTACACTTCGGGTTTGATTGAACTCATGAAAATTTTATGAAATCAATATATATGATGATTTTTGGAAGAAGTTAATAATCTTTTAGTAAAGAACTTAGAAAACAAAAAATACAAATTAATGTGTTTTTGAATTAAGACGAATCAATTAAAAAAATTATGTTATTAATCACCATGTAATTGAAGGAAAGTAATTATGTTTTAGTACTGTAATATATTTTACATACTGATTATAAATGTTATTTAAGAATCTTTACTTGAACTCGAAGCTCTTTTGTAATTAAGTACTTTTCATATTTTAAAGAGTATATTTTAGTTGCAAATTTCTTTTTTATAATAAACAAGACAATGAGAGACAGAGTCATTAGTGATCGAGACTGACCGTAAATGCAACTCGTTTGATTCCATTTATTTAACAACAAATGGAGTCCCTCTTAAATAATAAAAAAATGGAGTTCATATAGTTGACTTTTTTATAATAAGCTAGGGTTTTTCCCCCTTATTTTTACTCTCTATTTAATTTAGATTTAAAATATTTAAAATAAAATTTATTTAAGTATAAATATATATATAAAAATATTATATACAATCTAAAAAGTTTCTTAGATATATATTATGGTTTGTTAATATTGTTAGTATTCTAATAAATTTTGT
This sequence comes from Hippophae tibetana, assembly GCA_037013495.1. Lineage (NCBI taxonomy): Eukaryota > Viridiplantae > Streptophyta > Magnoliopsida > Rosales > Elaeagnaceae > Hippophae > Hippophae tibetana. Next base: position 23,762,176 of record CM072805.1, on the reverse strand, counting down.
GCTTTTAAAGACATGTATAAAACTAAAAATATTTTTGAACAAGTGGACAAATAAAAATGCACCTTAAAGGATCATCTTAGACAATATTTACTAAAAATAATGTTTAATTCAAAAGCGAAATTCTTATTCAAAAATAGGAAATTGATGATATCATGAAACTTTAAGGTTTCATGTTGAGTAAAAAGTGTGGTTATAGTTTTGGCATGTCGATGAATGATTTATTTTATTAACTTTTCCTCCATATTTTAAACTTCACTACGTTAATTAAGCAGGATTATAGAATTGTTAATAATTAATTTGCTTATATGCTAGCTAGTGTTTGAACAATAAAACTAAAGTAAGAAACAACAATAATAAAGATTTTTTTCCACCCTAAAAATTTCTTGCTAAGAGCTTTCCAATTAACATTGGATACTTTCACACTACATTGACCATAAATAAGGTACCAATGCCATTTTTTAGGAGAAAAACTCCGGTCCTTCTGAATTGCGAACCATCCCAAGTCAAATGTCACCAACTAATTGGCCGACATCATTGGAGGAGCTTCACCTAGACATGTAGTCTCAATTATAGTATATTTATAAATAAAAATCTACCATATGACATTTGAAATTAGTTGATGAGTAATAGAAACTGTTTATTTTTTATATCATAATAGATTTTTAATCCTAATTCGATTCCATAATCAATTCAAGATTTTTTTATGATTAAATAAAGTTATGTTGATATAAAATTTATTTATAATTTATTATTATATATAAAATATGATATACATAAATTTAAATAATAAATATTATTATTTATAATCACAATTATAAAAATAAAAGAATAATAAATATATCTGAATAATTATTAAATTATTATAAATATAAATATTTATTTTTAAGATATAATATATATAATATTTAAATATAAAATATTACAAAATAAAATATTCATTTATTTATAATTTAATGGTAATTTGGTATAAATTAGAAAAATCAGATTATAAAATTTATTAATTTGAATCTGAATGATTGTGTAATTTTTAATTCAAATAAAAATTGATTATAAAATTTATTAATTCAATTCAATGTATGAATCAAATTTTTATATTTAAAGATATGTATCTAGTCATTTACTGAACTTTAATCTAATTTGCTATACATACAAATAATCAAATAAATATTTGCTAGCCTTGGGATACAAAAAGCACAATTCCAAGTATATGTATTTTTGTTATCAATATAATTTATTTTGAGATATATTTTAAATTGAAAAAAGAAAGACTCGATCCACACGGGAAGAGATATATAACACCGCTTTTATTATCAAAGTACGTGACTGATGGGCACTTACATCTAAATTAGCCTTTAACTACTTGCATTTTATATGGTTTGAAAAACGATACTATTGGTGTTGGTGTAGTATAGGTATTGAATATTCATATTATCTTATAATTAAAATTAAAATTAATTCAATAAAATTATGATAATTTTAAAAAATATTTGACTACACACATTTTTTTGATTTATATGATTTTATAAAACATTTAAAACTAAACAACAAAAATACATGTATGATAAAAAGTAAAATCAGTTATATATTTTAAATATTATTTGAGCTACTTATGGCATATACATATAATTAGGAAAAATGATTATTATATAAGAAGAATGGTAAGTTAATATGTAGAATAATCATCTCAAAAGATGTTTTAATAATCTTGTAGCAGTGTATATTGAAGACTAAACATTTGGAGTCTTGCAACAAGTTAAATTAAAATAATTAAAAATATATGAAATATAAATAAAATAAAAGAATGAAAAGTATAGTTTGATGGTATAAGGAGTGATAAGGGATCAACACAATCATTATTACATCCTATTTCATTAAAATGACCTTAGAAAATACCTTGAACCTACAAAACTATACTAGGAAAGCTCTTTCACGACCGTAGTGTCAAGATTCAAAAAGCATGGTTCAGAGCTAATTTAGGTTAATGGCCCAAACCAATAAGTTTTATAATTAAAAGAATTGATCCAAAAGTTAATTTTTTATTTTCAAATGCATAATAAATGAAGGCTATTTTAGGTATTTCAAAAAAATAAACTAAAAAAAAAAATTAAAAATGACATTAAACCATACAGCCAGTTTTTTTTTTTTTTGGGTTAAAATTTTTAGTTTCTCATATCATAAACATATGCCTCAACATCATTTTTTCTTATCTTTAATTTGTTTCTTTCATCACACGATCTTGAAGTCACCTTCTTGAGTTCCTCAAATTTTGCAACGTAAATGCCCTTGGATTCATCTTCACCATCTTCATATAGCAATGTAAAATAGGGGGTTCGGGATTGAACCCCAGATGGTTGGTTAACGGCTAGCATTGTGTTTTTTTTTAATATCGAAAATGCCCTCTATTTATTGTGTATTTAAAAATAAAAAATGAAAAATTATTTTTTAGATCAATTTTTTTAATTATAAGATGAATGAAACTTAACTCAAAAATTATTGAAATAAAATATATTAAACTAAAAGTTTTAAAATCATAACCCCAAACTAACCATAAATTTATAAGGAACGTTAGATTTCCGATTTGGTCCATTGAGTGCTGCTAAACTTGCCAACATTTATTATAAGTTAGACCACATCTGCTATAAGTCAGCCCACTTGTTTTAGTAAATTAAATGATAATTTAATATATTTATTTTATACATGTTAATTTATTATTTAATTAATAAAAATAAGATTTAAAGTAATAAATTGAGAAAAAATTATTTATATTATTTAAGATAAATAATCTTATAAATAAAAATAAATGATTGTAATCTTAAAAATTATCAATGTTTTAATTACTAATTTATTACTTAATTGATAAAAAATAAAACTTAAAATAATTAACTAAAAAGTAATAATTAGTTATGTTACTGACTTGATATATAAAAAATAATAATTATAAGTATTTAATTATTGATAATTTATTATTTAATTTAATGATTTTATTTCATTTATTTGCTAATAAAAGAAGCATTTAAGAAGTTAGGGTACACACAAATATTATTAATCAAGTTACTGATTTTGCATTAACTTAATTCCCATACAAAGTATGGAATTAAATTCTTACATAAAAAGATTAAGTTTATCTTCCCTCAATTTTTAATTCATTATTTTTGTAATTCTTTTTAATTCCATTACAACTCGTTCAACGTGACCAATTCTTTATTTTTTTTTTAACCGTATTCCCATTTTACCGTCTATTTTTCCATGTTGGGAACAAAGGTTAAAATGAGATTTACACAATACATTTGTCATAAGAATCAATTTATAAATATGTAAGCTTAAAATATTAAGCTGGATTTGGCGGTATATTAGAGATACATTACATTTTTCTTTGGCCTGTCGATTAACTAGTTAGAATAAGCATATATAGTTTCATTTAGTTCTGAAATTTAATATTTGGTTCAAGTTAATCTATTTTTTTAAAATGATATTTCTTTAACATTAAAATTGAATTTATTTTTCTAATTAAAACAAAAAAAAAATTATATCATTCTTCTTTATGGAAATTGTACATCAAAAGTATCTAATTTTAGATGTGAAATAATTTGAATGTCATTTTAAACTAATAAAAATAACCGTAACATATATTGATTCAGAGTATTATATGAAATGAGAGAGATAAGGGAGAGAACCTTTTTGTTTAAATTAAAAAAAGTTTAATTTTAATCTTAAAAAATACTATTTTAAAAAACTTAGACTATTTTAACTCAAAAATGAAATTATAGAATTAAATAGAACTACTATAATAATTATAGAATTAAAGTATTGTATCATAAAATCGTTTATATTACAAATAGGATAATGTTTATTTAGTTACTAATGTTATTTTAAAAAATTTAATTTATTACTTTTAATTGAATAAAACATTTGTTAATTTGATTGAAAAATTTAAGTTACGTGCACAATATATAAAGTTATAACTATATTATCTTATTAATGATAAGTTTTTATAAATTTATTTGTTTCGTAAGTGATTTAAGTATTTCGATCAAATTGATCAATTTTTAACTAAAGTAATTGATTAAAAGATTTCAATAATAAAAGTAATGAATTGAAATTAAAAATATTTTAAGTAATAAATTAAATTTTTTAACATAATATTAATTAAATGAACTCTAGCTAATGCACATACAATTATAATTATTATTATTTATTTAAGTCACACAACTTTAATGTTTTCTTCTTCATCTTTTTTTTTTCCATATCTTTTATACATCTCGAACTACATATTAATTAATTTTTGGATAAAAAATAAAATTATAATCTAAAACAACATTCAAACTATCAAATATATCATATATTTAGATACGAAATCAAGACTAACAAATTGTTGTAGCACTAAAATATCTATGAGTGACTACTAAAAGCTCCATATTACAATCCATTTTAATACGTACTTGTAATAATCAGAACAATAATTCTTCGATAGCAATGGACATTGAAACTTGATTGCAATAATTCAAAAAATAGAACCGAAATTCTTATAGAGGAATTTTGACAAATACCTTAACAACAAACGAACAAAAATAGATAACTTATTTTTAACAAAAAAAAATATACCTACGAGTTTTAAAACAAGTTAAAACTACAGGATAATACTAAAAAACCACCCAAATCGATTGTAGTAATCACTACCCACCCAAAATAGGCGACAAAACTCACCAGTACAAGAGGCAAAACAACATCTAAAATGCCATTGAGAAGACAAAACAAAGCAAACCAGACCTGTCATGCCAAAGCAAACCAGCATAAGGAGAAAACTAGCAAACCATTAAACCAACGTTGAAGAGCAAGCTAAACTAGCTATGTCACCACTCTGAACCACTGAAGACTTCAAAGATCTTGGAGAAATTGATAGAATTGACACAAAAAGATAAACGCTAGAACATTAAAGCCTTATTTTCCAAAGAGTAAAATCATAAGAGGAAGAGACAAGGCTGTAGAAGATGGATTGATGAAATCAAAAAGAATAAATGGGAAGAAAATGGTGGCATTAGAGACAAAAAAAAAACAAAAAAGGATGAAAAACTTAATGAAAAATTCTCGAATTGACTCTCAAAATGGTATGTGTAAAATCATATAGCGACCATCTCCCTTAGGACTTAGCCAATGTCTGGTGTATACAACAAAGTGAGATTACATCCCTTCCATCCACAAAATTGCAATTCATGATCCAAACTTGCTCCATAAGTCCAATGTCTTAATGGATTGCATCCTGTGGAAAAGAAAATAGGATTCAACACTCATTCCATACCACGACGACTAGGATCCAAGACCACGATAGTGACAATCATTGTTACTTTAATATACTAAAATAGCATGATAATCTTCAAAATCTAAATAGTATAATACCTTACCACTTATTTAATTGGATAATCTAATACCACAAACTAGACATTACCATATGAATAGAAAATTTGATATTGTGCTACTACACAAACATATAGCCATTACCAAACGACTATATCGTTCTTCAATATCATTATTTATGAAAAAATGGTTAATTTAGCTAAAAAAAACCAAATTTTTCCTTGCATCATTATTTTTTTTTGTATGGCTTTCCATTTTAATTTAGTGTTTTAAGTTTTGGTTTAATTGTATCTATATAATTTTATTTTAAACTTCTAAAAAAAACATATTTTTTATAACATAATTGAACATATGTTAACATGTTTTTTAACGTTATATAAAAACACACATATATATATAAAACTACTTTTCAATTTTATATTTTGTATTAAAAAATATTCAGAATCTTGTCTTCTCCTTTCATCCAACCCTCACAAATTGTGACCGACCCAAATCCAACAAGGTAATTAAACCATTCCATTATGCAAACCTAATCGCGAAGGGTTTCTGTGGTGTTCCTTTCGCTATAAGTTCGACTCTCTTTTTTTCCCCCTAATCCTAAGGCTCCGATTCGTCAATGATACCCTAACTAGAAAATTATTATTACAATTGAGGGTGAAAAGGGAATCAGTCAAAAAATTATATTGCTTGATAGTGGAGGCTTAATTAGATTGCCGATCCAGATAGATTGGTTAGCGAGAGGATTTGAATCAGTAAAGTGAAGTGGTTTAAATGTTTAATTACTCTGTTTATTATGTAGGGATTTGGGGCTGGGTACGATATGAGAAGAAGTGGGAGTAGGCCTTCTTACTGCTGTCTTTTTGAAGCTAAGTTTATGAAATCTCAAAATTATCCTTCAATTTTGTCACCGATTTTTCCATTAAAAAAACCAAATTAATACAAAATTTAAAACTAAAAGTATCAAATTTATAAGAGAAAAACACAAAGTATTAAATTGAAAGAATTTGATATTTGGGTAGGAAAATAAATATTTTTCTCAATTTTAAATGAATTAGGATGTTATGTTTCAAATTTTAAGTAATCTTCCTAGCTTTTTGATAAAAATATATTTTATATATATATATATATATCATTTTTTTAAGTTAAACAACTTTTTTTATTCATTATTCCACTATATTTTCATATTAATCTTAAATATTTATTAATTAAAAAAATTATCTGAAAAAAAAATCAAAATTAAAAAAAATTTAAACTAAATTTCTTTTTTATATATATAATTTTTTGGTTTAACGGTATAATACAATCCTATAAATAGAATTTTGTTTTAATTTATCTTATTCAATACATATGTTTTTTTTTTGCATATTCAAAAATATTATACATATAATTTTTTTTAAACTTAAAAAACATATATTTAAAAAAAAACTAAAAGTAAATCATATAAATCGGAGGATAAATTTTATTTTTTTAAGGATGTTCGAGGTTAATAAAAATGTATAATATATTGATGTAATAGATGTATATATATAGTTAAAGGGAGTGAAGGCGCATATAAATTTATGATCATTTTAAATAATTATTTTCCCATTTTACCCCTGTAATTTTTCTCATTTGTAAGGCTAATAGTCAAAATGAAATTTAAGTGGTCCACTTGATTAAAAAAATAGTTTTCATATGACTTAAACGCATTAATTTTATAGGTGGGTAGCTCTTGTAATTATTTTGTTTATATTAAGTGGAGACTTCAATCTGAGATACAGAGATTACTCTTTAATAAAAATAAAATATATTAGTTATTTTTTAACAATATAATATTATTTTATTAATAAAAATTTATAATTAAATAATAAAATATATTTAAAAGATTAAAATTATCATTTAAAAGTTTTCCTTCCTTTATAACCTTTCTTCATTTTATTTTTTTAGCTATAATATTGAAAATATCTACATTTTTAACTACATTCATTCAATTTCTCCATAGTTTTTATTTATTTATTAATCCACTTATATTCTCTATAGTTAAAAAGGAAAAAAATTACTATAATATATCAATTGGTGTTGAAATTGAATAAAATAATAATTTTATTGCATTATATATACTTTATTATTTTATCATAAATTTTTATTAGTAAAATAATATTACATTATTTAAAAAATAATTAATATGTTTTATTTTTATTAAAAAAATAGCTTAAATTTTTATTAACTAAAGTGTTTTGTTCATCAATAATAGAATAATTAATCCATTAATTTTGTAAGTATGATATTATGGCGTTATATTAACGAAGAGTAAGGAGCAATATTTACCTTCACCTAAAGTTAAACCAATTAAGAACATTTTATTCTATTTTTCTTATAATATAGGAAGCATATTTGAATTATTCTTAAACGTTTTTTTTATTGTTGAGAGATTCAAATTCTTTCCTTTTTAGAAGGAGTTTGGTTTACAGTAACAATGCTTGACATAAGTTTTTTTAGATTTATATTATGATTTTAAATTCAAATGAATTATTATTTATTTTATTAAAAGAAATCAAAAACATTTTACTTTAAGTGTTATTTTAATAAATGAGAATAGATCATTTAATAATTTTTTAATTAAAAAAGTTATTTATATGAAAATTTTCATTTCATAATATATAAAGTGTACTACCTTAATTAAATTTAAAGATTATTATTTAAAATCAATGTAAAAAATTAATTTAGAATTCATATCTAATAAATAACTTACATTATATAGTAGACTCTTTTAAAAATAGTATAAATTTAAATAAAAAATTGATAAAAAAAAATATTAAATTATGTGACCATTATTTTTATAATTATGTGATTGTTATTTTATAACTCTTATTTTCATAACTATGTGACCATTATTTTATGACCGTTATTTTGTGACTATTATTTTTATAATTGTATGAACATTACACATATTTTTTCAATTATAAATAGAAGGTAATAACTTTCAATTTTATAACACAACTCAAAAATTACTCTTGGTTGCAAACCAAAGAAAAAAATATACAAAATTGTTTTTTGAAGTTTTCTGAGCAACATAAATACTTTAGAGGTGTAGCATTTCAGACTTCATCATTCTAATAAAGTTCCGAGAAAGAAAAAAGATTATGGGTTGTTTTATCCAAGGGACGACGAGGTTGTGTTTGGGTAGAGCCATGAAACGTCTTAAAAAAGTGACATAGTCCGTAACTCAACCCAAATAGTATATTTTAGTATATCGATGGAGACAAAATATGTTATTTTCTTAACCATGAAAAAAATCGCTTCATTTTTTACTACTGAAAAACCAACGTTGCTCAATCCTCTTATTGAAGCTACAACTAAGGACTTAGACACTTGGATGGAAAATGAGTTTCTATACAAAAAAATTATTCTTAATGATTTAGCTAATGATTTGTATGACTATTATAATTCTGATAAGTCAGAAAAGAAATTTGGGATGCATTTTAAAAGAAGTATGACACTGAGGAAGGTGGAACAAAGAAGTATGTTGTGAGTAGATACATGAAGTACCAAATGATTGATGACAAATTTGTGGAAACTCAATCATATGAATTGCAGAAGATAACACATGAAATAACTTCTGAAGGTATAACATTAGATGAACAATTTCAAGTTGCTATTATTATAGCTAAATACCCTTGCATGGAAAGATTTTAAGAATACACTTAGATATAAAACTAAGAAATTTTCTTTAGAAAATCTTATAACCTGGCTCAGAATAGAAGAAGAAGCCCGAAAACAAGATTTAAAAGATGAAGTACTCGTTGTCTCAAACAACAATGTCAATAAGAAATCCTCCTCTATAATTCTGAAACCCAAAGGAAGAAACATGAAAACTCAAAATCGCAATAATAACCACAACCGTAGCAACCAAAATAGAAATATAAATAATCCTCCATGGAATGAACCACAACCCCCTCAAAAAATAACACATTCATGTGTTATAGTTGTAATAGGCCTCGCCACTTGGCTAGGAACTGTTAAAACATGAATCGTCCTACCTCGCAGGTGAACCAAAGATCAGCTTATTACGATTATATTTGAAATCAACTTTGACTACACTTTATTCTATCTCGCCATGTTTGCTATGATCGTGACATTTTCAAGTCCTATTTGTGTCTGAGAATAAGAAAGTGTTGTTGGGAGACTCCCACTCCACTAAAGTTGCTGATATTGGTGAGTTGGATTTGAAGTTTACCTTTGGAAAAACTGTCATCTTAAAGGATGTCTTGCATAATCCAGAGATGAGAACGAACTTAGTTTCGGGCTACCTTCTCAACAAAGCTAGGTTTACTCAAACTATAGGAGCTAATTTGTATACAATAACTAAAAATAATATTTTTGTTAGGAAATGGTACACCACTGATGGCATGTTTAAATTTAATATTGAAATTAATAAAGCTTCTTCTTCTGCTTATATGTTAAGTTCTTTTAATATTTGACATGCTAGACTTTGTCATGTTAATATACATATAATTAAGAGCATGAGTACCTTAGAACTAATTCCTAAATTATGTTTGAATGATTTTGAAAAATGTGACTTTTACAGTCAAGCTAAAATAACCAAGACTTCACATAAATTAATAGTTAGAGAATCTAAACCTTTAGACTTAGTACACTCTGACATATGTAAACTTGATAATATTTTAACAAGAAATGGAAATGTTATTTTATAACTTTTATTGATGATTGTTTAGATTATATTTATGTATCTAATGAAAAATAAAAGCAAAACATTTGACATGTTTAAAATATTTATGATTGAAATTGAAAATCAACTTAACAAAAAAATAAAAATATTTCAAAGTGATAGAGGCACTGAATATGATCCCAATATGTTTAATGTTTTTATAAAACTCATGGAATCATTAATGAAAAAACTACATCTTATCCTTCTGAAATGAATGGCAAAGCTGAAAGAAAAAATAAAACTTTTACTGAGTCAGTTGTTGTAATTTTATTAAACTCTGGTGCTACTTCCCATTGGTGGGGAAATTTTTTATTAAATGTTTGCTATGTGCTAAAGGGTTCCTAAATCTACTAGTAAAATTTCACCATATGAAATTTTGAAAAAAAAGAAACCTGACTTAACTTATTTTAAAACTTGGGGTTACACTACTACAAAATGTAAGTCGATATGTAAAGTTAATTTTTTGAAAAAATCAACTTATAATGAATTTAAAGTCGGTTCGGTATAGAACCGACGCTACACATAGCATCGATTGAAGGGTTGAATCGATGCCATGTTCACGTGTAGCGTCGGTTCGACACGTCAACCGACGCTAACCCATGTGGATTTTTCCTTTTCTTTTCTTTTTTCCCCATCAGACACAATTTTTAATTTGCAGTGTTGTAAACAACACCCATAAACCCAAAATCGAGCTTCACTTCCTCCACTCTTTCTCATTTTTCGGCCACCTATGACCACCAAATCCAGTACCGTTTAGTGGGTTTCTTCCTAAAAGAAATAAACTTTCTAGTAGAGCATATAAATGTGTGTTCATAATATATGCTATAAATAGTAAAGCTTATAAATTCTATGACTTAAATGATCATGTAGTTATATAATCAAATGATGTTGACTTCTATGAACATAGGTTTTCTTTTAAATTGAAGAATAATGGGGGTTTGTCTTCTAGTAGTTTACTTATAACTAGAACTAGTAAACAAAATGAGGAATTAGACACAGAAATTAGGATAAGTAAATGAGCTCAAACCTCTAAGGATTTTGGGTATGATTTTTATGCTTATATCTTAGAGGAAGATCCCTAAATTCTTCAAGAAGCCTTATCTTCTTTAGATGCTAACTTATGTGAAGAAGCCATAAATTATGAAATGGATTGTCTTAAGTATAATAAAATTTGACATTTAGTTGACTTACCAGCTGGCTGCAAACCATAGGATGTAAATGGATACTAAAAAAGAAATTAAAATCTAATGGTACTATTGAAAAGTATAAAGCTTGTTTTATAGTCAAAGAGTATAGGCAAAGAGAAAATGTAGATTTCTTTGATACCTTTTTACTAGTCACAAGAATAACTTTCATACATGTGTTTTTCTCTCTTGTTGTCATCCATGATTTAGTAGTATACCAAATGGATGTCAAAACTACCTTCTTAAATGGTGACTTAGAAAAAGAGATTTATATGGATCAACTTGAGGGCTTTGTTATTCCAGGTTAAGAAAATAAAGTTTATAAACTAGCTAAATTCCTTTATGGTTTAAAACAAGCACCTAAACAATATCATGAAAAATTTAATAATCTAATTATCTCACATGGATTCAAAATAAATAGAAATGATAACTATATTTATTATAAATTAGAAAATGACATTTTCACTATTATATGTTTATATGTGGATGACATGCTTATTTTTTGGTCAAATATTTATGTTATGAATAATATGAAATTTTGTTGTGTGCTAACTTTGATATGAAAATCTCAAAAAAGCGAGTGTAATCCTTGGTACAAAGATTACTAGGTCTTAAAATGACTTTCTCTATATCAATCTCATTACATTGAGAAGGTCTTAAAGAAATATAATTACTTTAACTGCAAGCTTGCATGTACTTCTTATAATCGTAGTGTAAATTTATTCAAGAACACCAAAGATTGTGTTAGGGGTGTCCAAAAGTCGGACCAGACCAGTCCGAACAGTTTTATAAATCAAACGGTCCAGACTGATTTGTATTAACTAATTTTTTTTTTAAAAGTCTGATCTGGTTATATTAATTTTTAAACGAGTTAGACTAAATCAGACTGGTTTTAATAATATATTAAATTTCTCATATCACTTCTCACAAATCGTTGATTAAATTTCTCATATTTTAATTAAAGATATATCATTAGATGTATCGTATTTATATATTATTAACCGAACCAAACTATTTGGTTACAATATTTTTAATAACCAAATGGTCTCATCTCATCTGGTTTGAGCAATATAAACGGTACAGTTCTGTTAATTTTTTTTTACTTAAAATTGGACCGAATCAGATTGTGGACATCATTACTCTATAGTAAGCTACTAAATAGAGTAGGGGTAATACCCAATATAATTTTTAAAATAAATTACTAAATATATATTATTTCAAATTAAACATATTTTTATATTATAAAATTATTATATAATTGTAATTGATAATTTAAATAATTGTCACATAAATTGAAAGTTTATAAAATACGGACCTAATTAATCAAGATGAGGTGAATATGTTATATTTAATTTTTATTAATTTATAATTTAATAACCTAAATAAATTGACAACACATGCAATCATGTATAAAAATAAAATGTAAAAATAAAAGAATAACACACGATATTTTTAGGTGGAAACAACTTAGATCACAATCATGATCTAAGAGTAAAACTACTAATCCATCGGACCATCTAACTTTCCACTATGAAAAACAAATGTGTATGTACAAACTCGGTCTTATGCTATCTTTCCTAGAATACTACCAATGTACCTTACTTACGAACCCTTGTTCCATTTTTACAATTTTTAATATTTACGTGATTAATTTTCAGACTAACGTTTCAATAAGCTTCCTTTGTGAATTGAAGTGTGCCCGAATCATATATATATATATATACTTCATTTCCTAAATCACGTATTAGAGTTTATTTTCAATTTTGTTTCTTTTCGGCACCACTCTATATATAATAATAATAATAATAATAATAATAATAATAATAATAATGTCTAATATTATCATAGTTAAATATATTTTGGGTTTAATTTTTTAAAATCTTTAAAACTTTAATATTATAAAAAAATTATTTTTTTAAACATATTTTAAAAAATATTAAGACATATCTAAAAAATATTTAAACATATCTATCCACGAGATAACTAATTGATAATTTCATAAATTAATTTAAGTTTAAATAAATATTTTAGCTCTAAAAATAATTTCAGCTTTATAAACATGTACTATTAAATGCATGAATTCAATTATATGTGTTGTAGTTATAAAATATATATTTGGAGTATAATTATCTAAAATCTGAACATTTATTTGACTTTTTTTAATAGACTGGATAACAAACCTAAAAACAAATTTACAGATAAATATTTTATTCACGAAAATAACAAACACATATTGCTTATATAGATTATAATAATAGAATAATTTATAATAAATAGCATTCTTCTTTCAAATTTAAAGGACTTGTCAGTTGTTATAGGCTGATGATTAATTAGTATGAAACCTGATGTCCAGAAATTAATTTGAATTATGTTCCTCATCGATCTCTGTCTTGTTGTCTTTTTCTTAAAATTAAAATTAAATAAATAAAATAACTTTATTAGTAATAAGATGTATAATAATATAATTGATATAATAATTATTTATTAATTAATAAAAAATAAATTTAATTATTTTAACTATTAAATAAAAATGCTCTTCATAATTGAACTACTTATACAACTCAGAACCTAAGTAGCTGGTTGATAATATAACTATTATAAAGAGGATCTCAATTTTCCAATTATTAGCTATTGAGATTATGAGAGTTCAACGGGTCCATGTACTTATACATCAATCAACTACCGGAAAATCTAAATTTATCCAAGACACATTGCTTGCAGTTTTTTGCTTTTATCATTATTATTCTAATAATAAAAGTAACGAAAAATAATAACTTGATTGAATGAATAGATAATATAATTTTCATATGTATTTAATTTAACATTACTATAAAAATAGATTTTAAAATCTGTTCTTAAAATTTTTTTTATACATATTTTACTCATTTTTTACTCTACTTAAGAACCTGTATTTAATAACATATAAATTTATATAATAATTTTGTGATTATTAAGATTTTTTTTAAATAACTACACTACTTAAAATCATAGATATTTTAATGAACATATATTGTTGAATTATGTCTTTTTCATTTCATTTTAACACAAATAAATAAAATTAAACACTAACCTTATATCACAATCATAAATATATATATAAATTTATTTTATTACGAAATACTTATACAAAATTTACATAATAAAAATAATAACATATATAATACAAAAATTTATACACACAATATACAAAAAATAATACAAAGTAAATAATAGGTGCGTAGGATTAATAGAAATGCTTACAAGAGTGAATGAAGTGACAAAATGAAAGAAATAAAGAAAAAAATGTGTTTTGTAAGTGAGAAAATGAGTGTAAAATATTTGAGTATTTCACTAAAAAAAATAGGGGATCTGGAAGATAATTTGGAGAGGAAGAAAACCCACTAAACGGTGTTAGAATTAGTGGTTGTAGATGACCAAAAAATGAGAAAGAGTTGAGGAGGGTGAAGCTAAGTTTAGGGTTTTTTTTTGTGTTGTTTACAGCGTTGCAAATTAAAAATTGCGTCTGATGGGATAAGAAAGAAGAGAAAAAGAAAAATACACGTGTATAACATTGATTGACACGTTGAACCGAAGCTACACATACACGTAGCGTCGGTCCTACGTGTCAACCGACACTATCAATGTGTGTAGTGTTAGTTGACACGTAGAACTAACGCTATATCCACGTAGCGTCGGTTTCTTCACTGAATCAACTTTAAATTCATTATAAGTCGATTTTCTTCAAAACTCGACTTTATATATCGACTTAAATGTCACATTTTATAGTAGTGTAAATGTATACTTTTACTGTATTGATTATAAAAATAATTAATTTAATGAATTTCAACATTACAATATTTTTCAATATTTAATAATCATAAGGAAACATATAATATATATAAGAAAAATAAGCTAATTACATTTATTTTAATGTTAATTAATTGTTAATTTATATTGAATTATGAATTATCTATACTAATATAATCGTTAATTGATTTCTTTCTCCTTTTAATTTTTGTTATTTTATTTGTTGTCGTTGTTATTATTATTTTACTTTTTACCTTACTAATGTTTTAATCCAATTAATTTATTAGTGAGTTTAATTCTAATAACTTCAAATAACCTTTTTTTTCTTTTTCTTTCTCTGCTTCGAATATAATTAATTTTTAATAAATTTAATTAAGTATTTATTCCAATAATATTTTTAAATAACATTACAAAACTCATACATCTTAAATATCAAACCCTTAGTTGTAATAATTAAATTATTCATAGATTATAAATTTAATTAAAATCATTATTTTTAATTATAAAATATCAAAAACTTATATATGTCGTTTATTATTATAGTAAGGAACTTTTAACTATACTAATCAATTCATGTTATTTGCACGTGTTATATTATAAATGTTGAAATAAACTTAAAGGAAAGATAATTGACAGTAAAAAATACAGTTGTTTATATTGCATACGATAAATAACCGTAATGTTTTAATAGATAATTTTTTATATATAATTTTAAATATTACAAGAATTAAAGATAATAGTATTCATTATATTTAAATATAAGAATAATTTTATTCAAAAATTTATAAGATGTTATTTAAATTTTTATACAATATAAATTAAGAAAAATAACAATTTTTCATTTTAACCATTAAGTATTTTGGTTATCTTCAGCTTGACTTTTTTATTTTTATTTTTTTGTTTGTTTTTATTGAGCCATCCTGAACCATATATTTATGTGGCCTACATTATTTCATCACAAGCTTTTTTCTTGGTAATGTTGTTGACACGATTAGTAAATTACTATTAGGTCAGTTATGGTTTCAATTTTAAAATTTCATTAACTTTTTAAAATATATCTATATGTTTTTTTATAAAAGTAATAAATTTTTGATATATAACTTAATATATAAGTTATAAATTAACTTCAATTTCGTAAAATTATAAACTTAAATAACCTTTTATCTAATTATTAATTTAAATTCTATATATTTTTATCATAATAATAACTATAATAACTATGAGACAATATACATATATTTTATTTCTGAAATTAATTCCATTAATGGAATACTAATTCCATACCCACCATAATAATAATAGAAACTCGTGTTAGCATTATAATCTCATTAATTAATTAATTAAAAATATTTTTAATCACAATTAATATAATAAAACTTATTTTATAATTAATTATCTTATTAATTATAATATAATTTATTATAAATAAACTTCTTCGTTAATTAATATCACTTTTTTTTTTTAGAAAAAAAGAAAGAAGAAGTCAAATTAAGATGAAAGATCTATCTGCTGTCATAAAAAGGACAGGGTGTCTTTTACTTTACTTATTTAACCAAACTGAATGGACAACAGACAATTTACCATTTTAGGAAATTATTCACATGACATTGCCTGTATTTATGAGTGATAGAGATAGATAGATAGATAGGTCCCTTGATGTATCATTGAAGCTTAATTCTTCCACATGTTACGCATTTTGCACATGTTCATTTCTGATGTATCATTTTAATATTTTATATGTCCCTAAACTATGCTTGCTAGCTCTTGCTCACGGTCCTCTTTGCTTTGTCATCATTTTTAATGTTATAAATTACTTTGCTAAAAACCCATATTGTGTATAATTTTACATGAAAGATATACTTAATAAATATGAGATCTTTTTATTTATTTATTTTTTTTACTTTTAATATTCTTTCATTGTGTTGTTTGTATATTGCAAATATTTAATATTTTTAATATTATTCGATTTAATCACTTATTTTTCTTTAATTTACAAAGTATATGTAATTTGTTATTGCTGGGAGGAGACTCACGAGTTTATGGCCCAATAAATAGATTACAACTTTAATACTATATCAATATTTATCAAGTTATAAGTAACACAAAAGGTTAAATCAATATTGCTAGTAATATTCATTATACATATACACATTACTTGAAAGACATTCTTAATTGAAACGAGGAAATAAAAAATTGATACTCCTGGACCCGTAATTAAGTAAAAATATATATTTTGATTATTTTATTTTTAATTAATCACTTTTAGTACTATAATCATTAAAAATTATACAATTTTGATCTTATAATTATGAAAATGTGGCACATAAGTTCCATTAATCTTACATAAAAATAAGGACTAAACATTTCATTTTCATAATTATGAGATCCAAGTGTTATTAGTAATAATTGCATGATTAAAGTGTTGATTTTTAATGATTACGAGCCTAATATTATCCCACAATCTTGAAAAAATCTTAAGAAAAAGTGGATAAATTACCAATTTCTATTAACGGTGAGGGTTGAAGCCATGATTTTCTTGTTGGAGATTGCAATGTAAATTAAGGAGTAAAATATGAAACAAAATAAGGAACTTAATTCAAGTAATCATTAATTTAAGGTGTAATTCAAGTAGTGAATTTTCCTATAAATAAATGTGTAATTGTAACGAATTAATCAACCAAGTGTTCATTCCAATTGAGAGAAACGCTTTTGTGAGAGAAAATTGAGAATAATTTTCTTGTGTGTAATTGGGTTGTGGGTTGTGAGTTATAAGTGTTGTAAACACCTTGTGTAATTTATCCTCTTTTAGTAAAAATATCTACAGTAGGTCCGGAGACGTAAACAAAATTGGTCAAACTCCGGTATCAAATTTGTGTGTTATTTTGTCTATTTTGCTTTCTCATAAATCTAGCTAATCGAAAATTTGCTTAATTTCCCAACAACTAGTATCAGAACTTTTTGGTGGTGATTTATGTCATTTTTTTACAAGGATACTATTCAAGTGAATAGTGAAATTTGTCGACGATATTTATTCATTGACGGAAGTGTTCTAATACACGATGATTTGTAGAAATAGTTAGAAATGATCCAGAGAAAGTTAGATTTGAGTGGGAGTAATGGCCACAGATGAAGGAAAGGTGAAACTCGAGAAATTTGATGGCACAAATTTTGGTTTTTGAAAAATATAGATAGAGGATTATCTGTATCAAAGAAATCTATATCAACCTCTCTCCGGGAAGAAGCTAGAGGTTATGAAGGAAGAAGATTGGAATCTTTTAGACAGACAAGCCTTCAGAGTTATTCGATTGACGTTATCTCGTAATGTTGCTTTCAACATAGCAAAGGAAAAGACCATAACTGATTTTATGGTAGTTCTCTACAATATGTATGAGAAGCCATCAACCTCAAACAAAGTGCACTTGATGAGGTGTTTATTCAATTTACGGATGATAGAAGGCGCATCTATAGCTCAACATCTCAATGAACTCAACACAGTCATAACTCAGTTGAGTTCAGTGGAAATTGAATTCGATGAAGAAGTACGAGCATTGATACTTTTGTCTTCTCTACCAAAAAGCTGCAATGCTACAGTCACGGCTATTAGTAGCTCGTCAAGAAGCAATAAGTTGAAATTTGACGATGTTCATGATCTAGTTCTCAATAAAGAGATCTGACGTAGAGAGATGGGTGAATCATCAACCTCTTCAGTTTTACATGCAGAGTCAAGAGGAAGAAATTTAACCAGAGGGAATGTACGTGGCAGAACAGACTACCGAGGTAGATCAAAGGATATGAGGTCCAAATATAGGAATCCTAATAATTCTCATAGCTCGAAGACTATCGAGTGTTGGAAGGACAAAAAAGTGAAGGCAGAGGCAAATGTTACTTCCACCTCAGGAGGAGATGATGCATTGATATGCTCTTTAGAGAGCAAGAAAGAATCTTAGGTGTTAGACTCTAAAGCATTGTTCCATGCTACTTCACAGAAAGAATTCTTTCAGAAATATGTCACCGGAAACCTTGGAAATGTATATCTTGGTGATGACTAACCATGTGCTATTATTGGCAAAGGTGTAGTGAAGATTAAGTTAAACAGGTTTGTTTGGGAGTTGAAGGATGTCAGACATATTCCCGACCTAAGAAAAAACTTAATCTCAGTAGGGAAATTGGCTAGTGAAGGCTACACTACGATCTTCCATGGTGATGATTGAAGATTTCAAAGGGTGCAATGACAGTTGCTCGAGGCAAGAAGAGTGACGTTTTTTACATGATAGCAGGGCACATTGTTCAATCGTAGTTGCTGTAGGAAATGAAACACCAAATCTGTGGCGCCAAAGACTAGGCCACATGAGTGAAAAAGGATGAAGATTATGCACTCAGAGGGAAAAATTCTAGGTCTATAGTCTACAGAGATAGACATGTGCGAAGATTGCATACTTGAAAAGAAAAAAAGAGTCAGCTTTCAGACAAGTGATAGAACCCCAAAGAAGGAAAGGCTAGAGCTTATCCACTCTGATGTTTGGAGACCAACAATCGTCTCATCCATTGGTGGCAAACACTACTTCATGACTTTCATCGATGATCACTCTCGGAAGGCATGAGTTTTCTTTCTAAAGCACAAGTCTGGAGTATTTGAGGCTTTCAGAAGATGGAAAATGAGACCGGTTTGAAGATCAAAAAGATCATAACAGATAATGGTGGTGAATATGAAGACACTAGATATAAAAATTTATGCTATGAGCACGGGATCAGAATGGAAAGAACTGTGTCAAGCACGCCTCAACACAATGGTGTAGTTGAGCATACGAACCGAACATTGACAGAAAGAGCCAAAAACATTTGTATACAGTCAGGTCTACCGAAACAATTCTGGGTAGAAGCAGTCAACACGGTAGCTTACTTGATCAATCGAGGCCTATTTATTCCATTGGAGCACAAAATACTAGAGGAGGTATGGAGCAGAAAAGAGGTGAAACTATCACATCTAAAAGTTTTCTATTGTGTAGCATTTGTGCATATTAGTGATCAAGGTAGGAATAAGCTTGATCCCAAATCTAAGAAATGCACCTTTATCAGCTATGGTGAGGATAAGTTTGGCTACCACATTTAGGATGACGAAAACAAGAAAGTGATCCGTAACAGAGATGTGATTTTCAATGAAAGAGTGATGTATAAGGACATGCATAAAATAGACACCAATGACTCAAAGCAGAATGAGTCAGTATTTGTAGATGTAGATAATGTCCTAGATAGTTCTGTGAAGGAACCAATTGTAGCAAGTCCTTAGCCAAAAGAACTCATTGGACAGAGTAGTGTGCAACAGTCCGACACACCACAACCTCCTACTACAACTTCTGTATTGAGAATATCTTCTTGACCTCATGTGCCTAATAGGAGATACATGAACTATATGTTGTTGACTGATGGAGGATAGCATGAATGCTATGATGAAGCTTGTTAGAATCGAGATGCCAGTAAGTAGGAGCTTGCTATGAAATTGAAGTTGTGCTCAATTTCAGTTGGTCTGCTAGAGTAACAAGACTATAAAAGTTGTTGCATTGATCGAGGTGTGAAGACAGATTGAAATTAGTCTTCAAGTGGGATATTGTTGGAAATTGCTGTAAAGCTTCTTAATTTAAGGAGCAAAACATGGAACAAACCAATGAACTTAATTCAAGTAACCATTAATTTAAGAATTAATTCAAGGAGTGAATTTTCCTATAAATAGATATGTAATTGTAATGAATTAATCAACCAAATGTTCATTCTAATTGAGAGAAAAGCTTTTGTGAGAGAAAATTGAGAATAATTTTCTTGGGTGTAATTGGGTTGTGGGTTGTGATTATGAGTGTTGTAAACACCTTGTGTAATTTCTCCCATTTTATTAAAAAGATCTACAACATGTCAAGAGACGTAAGCAAGATTGGTCGAACTCCGTTATCAAATTTGTGTGTTATTTTGTCTATTTTGTTTTCTCATAAATCTGACTTATCGAGAATTTGCATAATTTCTCAACACTTCTTACCGTGAGAAACTAAGAATATTAATATAATATGAAACTTTTTTCCTCTCTTTTATCAATTTATCCAAATTAGTAAAAATTTATCTCAAAACTCATAACTTCATACCCATAAATACCAAAATTCCATTACAATATAATCCAATAAAATAAAAATAAAGTTAGATCTCACAATATTTTCAATAGTTATCATTGATAGAGTTTCAACAACTATCACTAACAATCCACTTGAGTTTTGGTAACCAATATTGGCAACTTAATGAAAGTAACCTGTTACATACAAATGTATATTTGTATATAATTTATTACATCTACATATACATTTGTATATAACTTGTTATATCTACTGTAGTTATAGTGACCCATTGGATGTACCCTACTACATCTACCTGTATATTTGTATGTAACTTGTTATATATATTCGTATCTTTTTGCATGTAACATGTTACATCTATCTTTATCTTTATATGTAACCTTCGATGAGCTCACCAACGATGATTACTAGAATTACGGTAGGATCGTTGGCTATAGTTGTTAAATATATGGTAAGGTGTGACATTGATCTCGGTTAAAGATGTAGTGAGGTGTGACATTAATCTTATTTTACTAAAATTACGAAATAAGAGTTTTTTATTCTTTTTATTAAATAATTTGATATAAAATTATATATTTTTGGATGAGTTAATGCTAGTTATGAAAAATTGATTAATTTTTAAAAATAAAATTATTTGAGTCAAAAATTATAAGAAACTCCCTTTGCCAACTCGATTGATGAATGTTGGCTTTCTTTGCTTTTAGGGTACTATATTAGCGGTTGGTTTTGGTCAAAACAAACTAGTAACTATCATATCCTACGTACTAAAGAAATACTCAAGTATTTAGTTTCCACGGTTAACATCATAAGTCTTATTTCGATGCTCTTTTCATCCATTATCCATGTCTAACCAAATTTGTCATTCAAAATAGCAAGGTTGGCAAAAGCCTTTCGTTTTTACCATGCTTCCTACATTAATCATATATCTATTAATTGCTCTTTTTAAAAAAATTATTGTAGATATGATATTCTTTTTATCAAAATTATTTGGATAATTATTATTGTTATAGGATTTTTAGTGAAAAATTAAATAGATAAAATTAGATCTTTTATTAATGAATATGTTGAGGTACATATAGAGATAAATCTATACATGTATGAATATTACATTGTACGGCGCTTTGCCGACGTTTTTACTCTTTACTATCTTAGGCCACTAATCATAAGTTATTTAGTTCCGAAGAAATGATCAACTTGTACACCACGTCGTATATTGAGCTTGTCTCTAACAAATTGTAAGGGAGTTCATCTTCAATTTTTCATTACAAGATCTTGTCTCTAATGAGTCATCATGGAGCTCATCTCCAATGGAAACCATGAGAGCTCGTCTTTAATGGTATTTGTACCAATTAAACTTGTTAATATTTCGTTTGTATATCTTAGTGATGCTTGAAACTCTAATCAATCTATATATATTATAAGTGTCTTAGACTTAAATTGTTAGTTTGTTACCTGTATGATACCAAACAGAAATCATGATCATATTTATTTACAATGATTTTAATTTTGAATAATTTTTTAACGTATGTATAGATTTATGATTATAATTAAAAATGATTTTAAAAACTTTTATGTTTTAATAGTGATGTAACTATAACATTTTAAGAACTTTAAAGATTTTTAAATCAACAAATGAATGACACAATTATATATGATTTTTAAGTATTAACCATTTAGGTAGAGCTTGCAAAGTTGGGACTATCACTCTCATAAATGTAACCGAATTATAACTTCATCCACTTGGCTTTTAGTAAAGCTTGTAGAAAGGGGCTTTGTTTTGTGACCTTATGTATTTGATGCTATATATGGGTGTATATGTTAGGTTAAGAATTAAACGCAATGCATGTCCTAGTATAAACAAATTGAGTAAGTGTCATTATCGATTACACGTCAAATATGCAACACGTTTTTTTTAATAATACAATTTGTAAGGAAAAATGTATGATGCATGTGTGGTCCTATGCAATTAATTTTGCTAGAACTTAGAACCTACTGACAGGCAAATTTACTACCTATCTAGTTTTGTGTGGATGAAAGTGGGAATCTTAGTTTACCCAAAATGATGAAGTTTCATTTTCTGAATAAATAAATAAATAATAATGGATGAAGTTTTCTCCGAAATATAAAATGATGAAATTTCATTTTATCAAACAACGGTCAACTCTAGTCAATGATCCATTAACAAGTACTTAATTCTATAATAACGAACTGTCACCCTTGGTCAATTCACCTTCAAAATATTAGGGTTAAAGCAATAAAAAATAGATTTTAAAGCTCTATTTTTTTAATAAAAATATATACAATAACATTATTAAAATTATGTATTGTGATAATTATCTATCTATACCGATATAACAAAAAAAAATCTAATTATAAACTCAAAATTATACTATGATGTGAAATGAATTTTTAAAGTATCATTTTTAATAAAAATACATACAATAATAATATTGAAATTATATATTATGACATACTAATACTTAAATTTTTGTTTTTTTACATAACACTTTATACTTTTCAATAGATTAAGTAGTTATAACTATGTCATTTTTCTATTATATACTAATCAAATTACACCTAAATTATGCTTTTTTATCTAAGTTGTGTATAATTAAGTTACGTTTAAATTAAAAAAAAATTATTATCATCATCGAAGTTTAAAGTTTAAATTTATATTATAAATTTAAAAAATTAAATTTTTAAAGCATCATTTGTACACAATGATAATACTAAGATTATTAAATTTATACTATAAATTTAAAAAAAAATTAGTATTTTAAATGTAGTCATCTCCTTTTTAAAAAAAGTTAATAAATTTAGAAAATTAAATTTTTAAAACATTATTTGTACATAATGATAATATCACGATAATTAAATTTATTACATAAATTAAAAAAAATAGATTTTTATATGTAATGAATATAATGATAATATTAAGACTTAAACTTACATTCTATATAGGATGCTATATACTAATCAAATCACTATAAAGTTATAACTATGTTTTTTTTGTCTAACTCATTTATTAATTAAATTATAGTTAAATTTATTTTTATAATATTATTATTTAGATTGATAGTTATTTTTTATAGATTAGTGATTAATTCTTTTGGTATTTCTTTGAATAATTAACACTACTACATAAATAGGCATAAAAGTCGGTTAAAAACTGACTTTAAACAAATTTAAAGTCGGTTCTCTGAACCGACTTTAAATTCAGAGACTTAAAATGTAAAGTCGGTTCACGGCCTGAACCGACTCTACACGTAAAGTCGGTTCATTCCCTGAACCGACTCTACACGTAAAGTCGGTTCATTCCCTGAACCGACTCTACACATAAAGTCGGTTCATGCCCTGAACCGACTCTACATTTTATTTGTTTTAATTTTTAATTTTATTTTTCGTATAACAGTATATATAAATAACATAAAAACACTAAAATATAAATAATAATACAACAAATAATTAACAATTTAAATATATTTAATTACTTAATAATTAAATTTATTACAAAAACAAATAATGCATATAAATAACTTCAATTACAAATAAAATAATGTCGTCAAATTATGACATAGAGTAAGTTTGGTTGGCTTAGAATCTTGATTGGCCTTCACAAGCATTATGGCAAAAAAAAAGCTGATCCATATAACAAATATTCTTCTACATGAGCACGTAAAACATCCATAAAAAAGGTAGTCTAAACTTCAGACGTACGAATGAAGAAATTAAATCATTATAAATATTACCATAAAAAAGAGATTACCACGTACAACGACATTCAACGAACTCATATTAGCATTATTAATCATTTGTCTATATATATGAAGTTATCTGGAATCTCTACTACTATTTTTTAATGCTATATATAATGAACTCTAAATATGAAATCAATTGCATGTAACATTGATTTCTTACTTGGCTAAGCTTGTGTGAGTTTTGGTGCCCTTAAACATATGGAACACGTTCATGTGCACCAAAACTCATACAAACCAAGAAACAAATCGGACCGACGTACACCTGATTTGTACATTTAGACCTCATTATATCATTAAAAATACTAGTAGAGATTCCAGATAAATTCATATTTATAAACAATGTATTCCCCTAAATACATGAGCATATATATGATTAATCATCATCAAACAAGTGATTTCAGACACAGGAATAGATAGAGAAGGCCAAATCATTAAAAACTTTACTGTTATGTTGTCATATGCTATTCAAGTTCATCAGAATCTTCTCCTGATTCTTCTTGTGATGATATAATTTGAACCATGTGTTCTGCCCATTCCTCTCGTAAATCATCAAAAATTTACTGGTCGTAACCCGTCTTGTTCCAACCAAAGAACTACATGTATTCAAAATCAAAATAAGAATATGATTTCATTTATTTACAAAAACAAACTCAAATATGTTAAAACTTGTATGTATATGGATAAAATATATTACCACATCATCAATTGGAATTTTGATATTTGTGATGATTTCGCTCATAAACTTCATGACATAATAACCACACATGACTCTATTATTTTGTTGTGGAACCTACAAAAAAAATGCATGTATACATGAATGTTCATATTCGAACATCCTTATTATTTAATTGTAAAATTAATAAAATTATTAATATTGAATTGTACATACCATAACTTTTGTCCATATAAGCTTATGGGATTTTTTTAAGGACAATGCCTCTAAACTTGTTCCACAACTTCCATGCCCTATCAAGTTATAAAACGATTAGTTTTTATTAAATATTACAAAAAATAATAGAAAAAACTAATATGTAACTAAATATAACTCTTACATTTCAACAATTGTTTTTGTATCTTTACTCAGTTCTATGGAAGCTGAGTCACAGTACCAAGCATGATTATTGAACATATCAATGATTACCAACATCCAATGATCTTGGCCTTGTTCAAACCTTAATGGCAAAGGGATTATCAACTTTTGATTTCTGCTAAGCGTTAATGCTCTATCACATAATTGTTTAGCTCTGATGCTAACATCCTTCTCTTGATATTGATTGACATATGAAGAATCATAGAACATTGCTAAATGTGATGAGTGATTATGTTGAAGTCGATAATAGCAAGCCCTATATATGTATATATATAATTAGATAATATAAATATAATTATATATGTTCTGCATAAATAAAAGAAACTAACTAGATTGAGGACTCACCTTGTCCACACTTGAATTATACTTAAATCGATCATTTGATATTCAAATATTTGCAACAAGCACTCGATTGATATATAAGTTTGGCCGATGTTTACACCAGAAATTTCAATAGGAAGTGGCATAGTCCATCCATCATCTATGCTAGATGCCCTCCCAACAATAGTCATCAAGCTACCAAGATTTCTACTGAACTGTAACGCATAAGTATGACTATACTTTTTCCAAGGCTTCTTCTTGAATGACTTGGTGCACGATGATTGGCCACTAGTCATAGATTTAGCACGAGATACTTGCTTGGTATCTCTTAAATGTGCCGCATTTAAGAGTTCTGGTATAATAGACTACCAAAAAAGTATCATATATGTATTTTTAGTAACAATATAAGATCACATTAAATAATAGTAGTAAACAAGTGTTATTTTTTAAGTTAAAAAATAGTACCATGTCAAAATTTAGAACAATTTGAATCGACGGCCAAGCCACATACTGTCCAACCGCCTCTTGGACTGTGGTAGCATCAGAAGGCACAGGTAGTGGACAATCATGAAACAATGATTGATCAATTACTATTCGCCAATGATTAGGAAAATATTGATTATGAATCATCCGATCATCGCTCAATTGTTGTACCGTTCCAATAACAACATAGTCCGTTGACGAAGGATGTTTCAACAAACATTTCATATTCTGTAAAAAATTTAAGTGTTATATATAAAAAATAAAACATATAATAAGAATTTAAAAATTAAAATCTTACCACATATGATTCATCAAATAGAGGAGGACTCTCATGTGGGGTAGCTATTGGATGTACATTCTCACCAATATGTTCATCTTGGCTTGATTTATGGTAAGAATGTGCAGATTGCATTGGAGAAAATGAACCACTACTTGATTGTATGTGCATTCCTGGCATATAATGAGGACCAATAGGATGGCTATATCCCATACTGGATGTAGTTTGAGCACAATGAGATTGTGTGGATGGCATGCATGGCATGGATGGTGGCATGCTTGGCATGGATTGTGGCATGCCTGGAATGGAAGGTGGTATGCCTGGCATGGATGGTTTCATGCTTGGCCAATATGGCATGCCCTGGTTGTAGCATGATGCCATGACTGACAGTTGTTGTGATTGATGTTCTTTTAGAGTGGCAATCTCACTCATCACGGAGGCCTTAAAGGAGTTGAATTCTTCTTCAATTTTAGTGTATTTCTCCTTACTTACCGTCTGAGGCTTATGTTTTGGAATTTTAAAATACTCCATAGCACCATCATATTGGCTACCTCTCCTAACACGACCAGGATGCTTGCGTCCGATTGCATGATATAAAGCATCTCTCCCAGGCTCTTCGATTATTTCACCCCTGTATATTTTTTCTTGAACAGCTCTCTACAAATAATAAAGCACACAAACATATCATTCATTATTATATCAATTATTAAGTATCAGTCAGACTTTTTATCAACCGAAATTACTA
Source organism: Hippophae tibetana (assembly GCA_037013495.1). Classification (NCBI taxonomy): domain Eukaryota; kingdom Viridiplantae; phylum Streptophyta; class Magnoliopsida; order Rosales; family Elaeagnaceae; genus Hippophae; species Hippophae tibetana. Next base: position 23,734,359 of record CM072805.1, on the reverse strand, counting down.
ACCAACTTATTTAAGTGTTCTTCTCCTCGTTGACTCATCGGTCTTGCATTCTTCGTTTTGGGAGTCTTTGTTTCTATGTACAATTCCATTCGGGTAACAGGTCTACCCAATTCAACTTCCTACATAAATTAGGAAAATTTTATTAACAATGACATGAAATTAAATTGAGAAAAATTAATATAAAAATATTTATAAAATTAAGACAAATTAATAATACCATTCGAAATCTAACTTCGGGATTTGAAGACCTCCCAGTACGGTTAGGAAGAATGTTATGCATTTGGACATTCTGATGATCTTCTCTAATAATTTGAAATTCTTCTGAACGTCTATAATCCACAAAGTCTTTCCAAACTTGAGGTGTAATCCAGGGGTGTCCTTCAGGGATTTTGTATATCACATTCTCATCAAGTGTTTCCAAATATGGAAACACATAATTTTTCGCCAATCTGGAAGTCTTGTATTCCTTCCACGCCTTATTTGCAATCTTATAACACTTGCCCTGCCAATTGTCATCGACTTTGTAACGATTCTGTAAAAACACAGTACAAAAGATTAGATATAATACACCTAATATAATATATATATTGATTATAAAATATAAGAGACTTACATAAATGGTTATCCATATTTTGAAATTTTCTGCATCGGAAACCTCAGACCAATGATTTATATTGATTGGTATACTGCACTTTGCCAGTCGACTAATAGAAGATTTCAATTGTTGACCATTTTCCCTTAGTGGATTACCAGTAGCATCAAATATAACGGGTATTCTATCATCTGGGTTAAGTGGAGTATTAGGTATATTCGCCCAACCCCTTCTTTTCAAATACCCCAATGGATCATTTGGATCTACAAGCTGAATATCCATGAAATATCTGCAAAAATTGGAGAAATATAAATTAATTGACAATTTTAGGAACACACATATATACAAGAGTTATTACAACAATATAGAACATACATTATGTTTAATTAGGTTGTTGATCGTATACATATATTCCTTCACAATCACTACGAGTCCATGTCGAAGAATCATCATCATCAATTAGATAATCACGTACATTAGGCAATTTATTTGAGAAATTACTAATATTGGTTAATGTATCAAGCATAGAGTCATCATCTTCTACAACATCACAATGGTAAAACTCTTTTTGTGGAGGCGTTGACACAAAAGACCATATTGGATCAATTTGATCGCTCACGTAAAATACTTGCTTTGCATGAAGTGCTAACGTGAAAGGATCATCTGTGTGACTTATCCTGGATAAATTTACAAGGGTAAATCCAAAATCATCTATTTTATATCCAACATTGATAACATCTTCGACCCAATCACACAAGAATATTGTCTCATGGAAGACCTCATAATCCAATTCCCAAATCTCTTGTATTATACCATAATATGTTCTATCAGAAAGTACAGGATTAGCATCTTTTGAACTGAAAAATTGCATAGTTTGTGCAACCATCATCACCCCACTATTTTGATTTACTCAGACTTTGTCCCTATCTTGAGTCGTAAACCTCGATCCATTTATTGTGAAACTATGAAATGATTTGACATCGAATTTTGGGCCATGTGCAAGCCATTGTAAACTTTCTGATATTTTATGATTGAGTTTCTTGAGTTCATCTCGAATCTATGTATACAAAAACACGAAATGTGTTTAGAGCAAAGTTTTAAAACATTGAATATATATAGGAAGATACATGCATGATTTTTTGTTTGTGACACTTACGTGATTGCGAAACCAATTAATAAGCTCTCGCTTATGTTCATCATACAACCATTTTTCTCCTCCTTTTTTTATAACGAGGATCGATCTTTAATAAGTTTAAATGCATCCTGTAATGTTATTAAATATATATTAAATTATATATCATCATTAATAGTTAAATAAAAGATGAAACAATGAACATCACTTACTCTATGTACGGTTGTGCCTCGTTATTATTTACCAAAATGATTCAGTATGCTTTTTCCCATCGAGTGCGATCAATAAATAATTTCTTACTTCCACCAAGCATAGGGTTACCTACTTGGATCATGTGACGTTCTAAGAACAACTTGTGCGTAGGATTCCCAATTTCAGTGCAACCACTAAAGTATTCAGAACAAAACTCAATGGGCTCTTCAGCAATGTAGCATTCCACCATGCATTCTTCAGGTCGATATCAATTATTTACATATCCTTTAAGGACTTGCATATATCTCTCAAAAGGATACATCCACCTTAAGTAAGTAGGACCACATAATTGAACCTCTCGAACTAAATGAACACATAAGTGAATCATTATATCGAAGAAAGAAGGAGGAAAATATTTTTCAATTAGACACAAAGTTTCTACAATTTCTTTCTGTAAAGAATTTAACTTGCCAATTAATATAGATTTCTTGCATATTGTATCGAAGAATGAACAAAGCCAAATTATTGATATTGGAACATGTTTTGGAAGAATTGATCTAATAGCAACTGGTAATAACTGTTGCATTAAGATATGACAGTCATGTGATTTCAATCCATACAGTCTCTTATCGGTGATAGACACAAAATTTCTTAAGTTAGATGAGTAACCATCAAGAACTTTCACACCTTCCAAACATTTACAAAAAAACATCCTTCTCTTTTGTTGACATTGTATATGATGCTGGTGGCAAGTATGTTCGATTCTTATCATTTTCCACCCTTGGTTCCAATTCAGGTCGTATGCCTAGTTTCTTTAAATCCAATCTTGCTTTAATGCCATCCTTTGTTTTTTCAGGTATATTAAGTAAAGTGCCAATCAAGCTTTCACATACATTCTTCTCAATGTGCATGACATCTAAGATGTGACGAATGTGTAGGTCTTTCCAATAAGGCAATTCCCAAAATATTAATTTTTTTTTCCAACAACCATTCGGTTCAAAATCTTTTCATTTTCACCAATTTCATTAGTTGACCTTCTTCGTTTCCCAGACTTGGTGAGTTTTTTTTTCATCTTTCCATATCGTTTGAATGTCATCCCATTCAATTGCCTTAATATCTGATAACTGTACTTTATATAGTTATTTTCACATATTTTATTAATTATAATTGCTATGTTTTTAATGTTTTTAGTTAATTTTAGTTTAATAAATTAGTATTTACTGTTTTTTAAATATTTTAATAAAAATTAAATAATTTGTATCGAAAACGTACTTAATTGCAAATTTGTTTCCAAAAATATAATTTCAAATAAAAGAGTGTTTAATTGCAATTTGTAAAAGTCGAAAATATAATTTAAATTAAAATCGGGCTTAATTTTAATTATTAAAAGTTTAAAAATTTAATTTAAATTACCAAAAGGGCTATATTGCAATTAAACAAAATTTAAAATGTAATTTGAAAAATATTTGTGGGTGAAAATACAATTAATGAAAGTGATTTTTCTGCACAGGAGAGAAATTCCACGCGGCATCATCCACGCTTCACTGTGGACCGTCAGATTAACGCATAAACGGTTAGGATGCACACGTGTTCTTCAAACCCGACCAAGGAGAGTGGGTGCAGAATTCCTCTATCACGCGGCTCGGCGCCCGAGTGGGGCCCACCTACCGCGTAGGCCGGCATACAGGTGGGACCCACTTCTCTGACGCGTCCAGCCGCTGTCCCCCACGTACGCGCGCCTCTGATCCCGTGCGCTGAGCTTTGCATGCAACCATATTTTCCTTCAATCAGAAGCTGGCACGTGTCCACCTGAATCCTTTCCTCAAATCAGCCAATCATGTAATGACACGTGGCATGTTACGATGAGCACAAAAGTGTAGGATCGCGCCCGTTGTCTCCCGTGCTCTGATATCCCCTACGCCGTTTCCCACAACCAATGAGAAGCTGCCACGTGTCCGCTTTAATTCTTTTCAGCGAATGAGATGCTGACACGTGGCATGCATAATGAATTAAAAATTCTGAACGGTGCCCTGTCTCACGCGTGAATTTATTTAATATTTTCGATATCGAATTTCGATACGCGTGATTTTATTTTTCGATATAAAATTATTATGCGTTTTTATAAAAAAATAAAATAAAAAATGTAATAATTTAGATGTATTATTTTGAGCTATAAATAGGAGATAAGATGATAGTTTTAAAATTTTTTGGAGTTTTGGGTAGAGTTTAATTTTCTTGTGGTGCTCGGTTTTGGACGACAGAACACGGAGAAGCCATTTTTTGGCTTTTGTTATGTTCTGCGTGTGCCAAATATTTGTTCTAAGTGTTGTTTTAATTTTCCTTCTTCTTCATCTTATTTTTCTGTATGTGTTGTAATTTTTATTTTAATTTTATGAACTAATGTAATTTTTATAGGGTTGTATTTGATCTAAATTTATGATACTTTTATTTTAATTATTTTTGATAGATTTATAAGACGTTCGATTTGTTCGTTCTATTTTGTGCTTAATGCTTTTTGATTATTTACGAATCTTATCGAAACGATCTGTGACACATAAATAAACTTGGAAGAGGCATTTGTGTGTATATTACTCGTAAATAGAATGACATGTATGATGAAGGATAGGAATATACCCTAATTGTATGTGTGGTTATTTGAAAATTTAAAACGTAATGAATTTCGGTGAATTTAATTCTCATATGAATATAGTGAATTAATTTAACGAGGTGTGTTTGTACGGAGCTCGGAAGAGATGTATGAATAAAATTAGAAGTTTTCGGTTGACAAATTAAATGTACTAAAAAATATAAATCAAAAGAAAATAAAATGATTTGAGTTGATTAATTTGGTGAAAAATTGCAATCCTAGATTTCTTTTATTTTGTTTTTAAACTCTTTTCTTACATTTGTTTGAATCAACGATCGTTTTGAATAAAATCAGAGAGAGATAATTTTAGTACTCAACAAACTATAGTAACAAATCTCCGTAGGAATGATAACTTACTTATCAATTATTATTACTTGTGACCGTGTATACTTGCACGTTTTTTGTGTGTTGTAAAACACACAACAATATCTCAATACCTCGCAAAGGGCGAGTTGCATGATCATGATCTTCTTCACCATCGAACGGTTTCTTTTGGTATCTAAACTTGTGTCCAGATGGCAAAAATCTCCTATGTCTTCTATAAGACATCTTTCATCCGTGAACAAGATACTTTGCAGAAGTTCCATCACTACATATAGGACATCCCTTGTAACCTTTTGTTGCATGTCCTGATAAGTTTCCATAGGCAGGAAAATCATTAATTATCCATAAAATGACCCCCTTCAAGTTAAAGTATTCTTCTTTATATGCATCGTAAACATTTACACCATCATTCCACAACGTATTTAAATCATCTATCAGAGGCTGCAAATATACATCAATATCAACACCGGGTTGTTTCGGTCCTGAGATCAATAATGTTAATATCATGAATTTTATTTTCATACACAACCAGGGAGGAAGGTTGTATGTTACCATAATTACTGGCCAACAACTATATCTACTACTGAGGGAACTATGTGGATTAATTCCATCAACAGCAATGGCAAGACGCAGATTACGCGGATCAGATGAAAATTGAAGAGATAAATTATCTACTACTTTTCAATTTGGAGAATCACAAGGATGACGTAGCACCTCATCATCAGATCGATTATCTGAATGCCAAGTCAACATCTTTGATGTATATTTACTATTGAACAACCTTTGAAAGCGAGGGATCGAAGGAAAGTACCAAAGAACCTTTGCAGGCACGCCTTTCTTATGTTTTGTACTCTCATTTGTACCATGCTTCCATCTCGATTCTTTACACATAGGACAATCATGTAATGTCTCATATTCTTTTCTATAAAGAATGCAATCATTAGGACAAGCGTGAATCTTATGATATTCCATGCCAAATCGACTAAGAGATTTCTTCACTTCATACATTGAAGATGGCAATTCAATACCCTCAGGAAACATATCGACTAGTAGATTTAGTAATTCTGTGAATCCCTTGTCAGAAAAACCATGTTTTGCCTTGACATTGTACAAATGAACCAATCTTGACATCTTAGTGTATTTTTTTCATTTTGGATACAACGGTTTTTCGGCATCTTCTATAAGTTTATTAAAGGTTTCGGGATCATCCTCGCGTAATTCATCTTCAACACCACGAAACATATTTTTTGTCTGTACATTATGATATGATGTATGTAATCCACCCACATTCTTATTATACTTTTCTCCATGAGTATTATCAATATTTTCTCTATGATAATACCAACATTTATAGCTCAATAGAATACCATTACGGATAAGGTGATACTTAACCTCATCAAATTCATGAAATCGCTCATTTTTACATTTAACGCATGGGCATCGAATCATACTACTTCCAGTATTACTAGTTCTACAAGCAAATTCCATGAAACTTTCAACTCTAGAAATATTGTCTTGCTTAATTCTACACTTTGACATCCAAGATTTGTCCATTTTCTATTAATGACATTAATTAAACATATTACTTTATACCTATAATTTAAAAATAAAAATTATATTGTTACTTTTTCTAAACAATTTATAATGTTATTTTATATTTTATATTTGTATCAATTGTATCATTTTCATTAAATAATTATATAAATTAACTTACAAGTTCACTTTTTGTTTATTAACTTTGAAAATATATGTGCTTAAAATGGTATATTTTATTTGCTCTTTGTATTATATATATATATATATATATATATATATATATATTACATCTTGTTACTTCATCAAATATGAGTCTATTATATTTTATTACTCTATCAAATATAGGTCTTGTCACTTATATATATATATATATATATATATATTACATCTTCTTACTTCATCAAATATGAGTCTATTATATTTTATTACTCTATATATTACATCTTCTTACTTCATCAAATATGAGTCTATTATATTTTATTACTCTATCATAGGTTTAACCTTATGCCTTGAGCCAATCTATCTAGTTTATATTAAATGCGAAGGTTTTACTCTCTATATTTTAACATTGTCGTTAACATGTTTTTTTTACATAATAGATAAAAAATATATATTGATAATAACAAGATTCAAACTTATATTTTATATGTGTATTTTACACTTATCACTCGATTATGAAATTATGATTATGTTATTTATTTTATTCATGTACGAATTATATTAAACTTAAATAAGTTATACTTACTACTTGACTATTTAAATATGACACTATATACTTATCACTTAGATTATAAAATTATGATTAAGTTTTTTTAAATTAATAAATTTTTAAAATTATATTTTTAAAACACCATTTGTACGTAATAATAATATCAAAACTCTTAAATTTTATAAAATTAAATTTTTAAATATAATACGCATAATATCAATACCAAGACCTAAACTTATGTTTCATAAATGTACTACTCTACACTTACTACTTTACTATAAAATTATAACTAAGTTTTTATCTGACTTATGTACAAATTAAATTACACATATATAATTTTTTATTTGTTAACTGCTTAAATATATAAATTCTATATTTATTATCTTTGTTGACGTCCTTTTATTTTTTATTTCTTCTTCACATATCATCTTTAATAAATAAAATATATATAATGATAATACTAAAACTTAAACTTACGTTTTATATATATGATACTTTACACTTAACGTATCATCATTATAAAGTTATTGCTATGTTTTTGTCTAATATCATGTTTAAATTAAATTACACTTAAATAAAAAAAATTCTTTTATTTTCTTCGTCATTGTTCTTTTAAAAATTTAAATTTATATTAAAATTTCAAAAGTTGAATTTTTAAATCACCATTTGTACACAATAATTAATATAAAAAATATTAAATTTATAATATAATTTTAAAAGATTAAATTTATAAATTTAATGCATACAATGATAATACTATGACTTAAACTTACAATTTGTATATGATATTTTACATTTATCACATCACTATGAAGTTATGAATATATTTTTTTGTCTAACTAATGTATGAATTAAATTACATTTTAATTTATATTTTTAATATTATTATTTAGTTCGATAGCTTTTTTTTTTATGGATTAATGGTTTAATTTTTTAAATATTTCTTTGAATAATTAAATTCTTACATATATGGTAAAAAACAATTCTACATATAATTCAAATATATATATATATTATGAAAATTTCTATTGACATTTTTCTAAACAACTTATAATATTATTTTTTCTAAAAATTTATAATGTGATTTTAAATTTTATATTTATCTCAATTGTATCATTTTTATTAAATAATTATCTAAAACTAAATTATATAAACTAATTTACAAATTCATTTCTTATTTGTCTCATGCCTAAAATCTTATATTTTATTTGTAAATATTAAATAATATAATACTTTAAAATTTACTCTCTGTATTATATATACTATATGGTATTATTCTATCAAATATGAGTGTAAACGTGCAAGATGAACCAACCTAATTATTAATATATATATATATATATTCAATTTCTTTTATATTGTCTTTCAATAATTAATACAGTAGTTACAATTTTGAAAATTAATTAAAAAAGGTTCAAACTTGAATTACTGAAAGGATTTTATCTTTACATAGCCATGATCTTTATAGCGAAAATCTTGTTTTTAGACCATAAAAATAATTTCTTTTTTAATATTATTCCATTGATAAGTTATATATCAATCCACATATCAATTTGTTATAGCTCATACAAATAATAATAATAAAAAGCTAAACAATTTACTAATTCAAAAGGATATCAAATTATTAAAACACCAATGAAGTCTCAAAATGTTTGGGACACCCTTCAAGTATCCAACAGAAATAAAAACCATTACTAAAAAAAAAAAAAAAATGCATATCGATACTAGTTATCAGGTCGGAGAGACAAAATTGACACTCTTCAAAACCCATTATTTGATAAGGATTTGTTACCCACAACAATATAATGATTGCATTAGATTCCAAGTTCGAAGAGTAGTACTCACAAATATAAATTTCAAAAGAGTTGCTAAATCTATTTAAAATTGAGTCAATAAGTTTATGAGTTAAAAAAAAATCAGTTTATTTAATACACGAACTTAAATGAATAGTTCACTAGTTTATTTAACAATTTTTTTGGATTAACATTTTTTTTATTGATTTTTTCTACTAAGAGGTTATATTTTTTAACATTTTGTTTACTCAAACAACATATTTTTTCTTTCTAAAAAATTAAGTTTTTCATTGATCAACAAACTTAAACCATTAATTTTTTAAAATCATCACATCATTAACTAAGATTTAAAAAATTAATATCATAAACATGTCAAAAATGAGCCCAATAAATATAATAATTCATTCTATTTAATATCATAAGCTTGCAAAAAAAATAAAATTAAATAAGTCAATATATTTCAAAAAAATGTTTAATAAAAATAAATAAATGTGATTAAAAAAAAACTAAATGAGATGTTCTGAATAGCTTAGATAAAAATGAGCTTAACTTTGTTTAGTTCATTTAAAAATTAGATAAATTGAATTGAGTTATAACTCACTTAAAATGAGCAGGGTTTAAACGAGTTGAGCCAGTCCAAATCATTTGAAACTCACGAAAAACGTTCAAGTGGATGGAAATAGCATAAATACAACCAATACATCTCAGTCGAGGCTAACCCAATATTAAAACTTGGGGTTCGGGCCAAGTTCATGTTGGATATTGTAGGCCTATGTATATTTTCGAACTAGGTTAGATTTTCAATTTAAATAGAAGCCTTAAGTCCAACCTTAAAATTATTTGGATATGTTTTGGCTTAATATTTTGAACTTTGAATTAATTTAAATTAGCGTTTGAGTTTAAATTATGCTAAAATTCCTAAAAATTCCAATGAAATTATCAAAGTCATATAAAATTTAAACTTAACTCTAACGTCGGACCAAGTTTGGATTGGGTTCATAGAATGAATGTTTGGCCATGATCAGGCATTAAGCTAGGTTGAATCAAGCAAGGTAAATCAAATTTTGGGTCGATTAAGCCAAATCTACATGTCTACTGCCATTTTGAAAATGCACACCTTATGTAGATTTTCTTATTCCTAGGGAGTTCCTAAAAATAAATAATTACACAACTTATCAACCTTCACACCGATTCACATTAGATAAAGTTTGAACTCGTCCTTTTATTAAGTTGTCACTTGAAATATATATTATTGTGCTACAAATCAATTAACCTTATCCAAATGTTAAAGTGCATACTTTAGGAAGTAGTGAGAGACGCCAATCAAGAGAGTTTTTATATATATATATGTGTATATTTTTTAATCTTATAAGAGATAAAATAAAAAATATTGTTGTATATATCAAATAATATATCAGTGTGTTTGGGTGTTAGATTAGACAGTAAGATATTAAAGTAATCGTGAGATCATATACTATAATAAATAATCAGTTATACTATGATATTCGTATTGTTACATAGATACATGAAGTTATTGTAAAATAAAAAAAAATTAATAAAAAACTATACATTACATACTCCTAGAGAGTGTTCTTTAAACTAAATAATTATGCAAATCATGCATCTCGACATCCATTGACATTGAACAAAGTTTAAAGTCACACCCCTTCAATTAGTGTTCTCTTAGAACATACCTTATTATACTATAAATCAATTGACTTAATTTATACCAAATGTTGAAATGTATACTTTAAGGAGTATAGACAGATAATAGAACCTAATATTTTTGGTCATACAAGAGATAAAATAAAATAGATTATTGTATGTATAAATAATGTTATTATGTTATTGAATGTCAGATTGAGAATATGACATATTAAAGTAATTGTATGATTATTTATTATAATAGATATTTAATTATATTATAAAATGTAAACTAATACATATATGAAATTGTAGTTAAAAAAACATTTTCTAGTAAAAAACTACACACACAGCTCAAATTGACATATTTAAGTATGAATAGGGATAAAAATTTTAACTATGGATAATTAATACTGTGATTATCCTTAAAAATCTTACATTTTTTAAAATAATTGTAACTAATAAGATGTGGGTCTAAGATGTTTATTGCAATACCGAAACTACAGTTACTCAAAATCGAACATATACTAATATTATTTATATATATATATATATATATTGGATGTTTAGATTGGCCAAGTAACAACCGGAGCTAGATGACACCTCGAACCAAGAGATTGTCCAAGCACAACTTGAACTTAAGGGACAATCCTACCCTCTATTGTGTATATGGGGTCGTCTGTCTGACTGAGTCTTAGGTGGTCAACCCCGATCTATAAGTATATTTTTACTTTTATACCATTTTTTGATGTATTTTCATATATCCATACTATGTAATCGACATCCCAAGAAATTCACACATTTCATCATTGTTCTAACTTCTTTTTAAATTCTCTCTCTAAAATTTGGACAAATCCTAACATAAATGATTGTATAGAAAAATATATTTTTAATAATAAAAACACAATATTATAAATAATTTGATTGAATTTTATTTATTCTTACTTTATATTTTTTATTTTACTTAGAATATGTGCTAAATAATTAAAAAATAAAAATCAATACTAATAATTTAAATAATGTAGTAAAATAAGAATTACGTTAACATTTTAATTTTTTAAAATTAAATATATTTTTAAATAAATATTAAAAAATAATAATAGTGAATATATTGTAAAAAAATCTATCATTTAATTTATTCATAAACCAGTTATTATTCAATCATATCTAAAATTATTACGAGATAATTATACTTATTAATCGTTCAAATCCATCTCATGCACATTCTCTTTTTTTTTTTTTTGATAAAACAGTAAAGAACTTCATTAAACATAAAGATAGTATACAATAAATATCAGCTTTTATTTTTTAAAAATATTTTAAGGTATTAAATTAAAAAGTATAATTAGTTTAGTAAAATATCCAATAAATTTATGAAAAATTATTTTAAAATCTTTAATATTTGTTTTTTTCTTTGTATTTTTACTACTTTTATATTTAATAATAATAATAATATATGATAATTAAGTATGAGACATTATACAACTTCCAGTTGAACTTCGGGAATATGGGCTGATGGGCACTTTACTACATTGTAAAAAATAATAATTATAAATTTGTGATTGATCTCGAAGAGGGTGACAGTGTATCGTAGGCTCAGATAATAATCTTGAAAAAATATCACAATGAATTAGTAATAAAAATTATGTTTTAAAGTTTAGAATTAGTTATAAATTATTTAATTATAATTATGTTTATAATATACAAATAATAATAATAAAAATATGTATAATATTATATATATTTTTATCATTATTTATATATTTTTGGAATAAATATAAATTTAAATATACCTATTGTTGGTATATTTTATCATTACATATAAATTAATGTCATAATTGTAACTGGTAAATATTTTAGACATATTTGAAACTAATTTCATATATTGTGAGTATTAAACGTAATTAATTACAAATCTTTAGACAATAAAATAGGAGTAGACTGTTTTATTTGTTTGATCATTTCTAAATTTTAAACTTATAATTACATTGTTTTAAAATTATCAATAAAAAATAATATTTTAACTTTTAAATTAGAAATATATGATGTAAATCTAACTAAGTAAAAAAAAAATAGATGAGCATATTCCATAAAATAGCAATCATTATGTAAATATGGAAACATTAAAAACTATACCGATTTTAATTTTTTTTAATACATATTTTACTCATTTTCTACTTTACTTAAGAATCTATATTCAATGACATATGAATTTATATAACAATTTTATGACTATTAAGATTTTTTTAAATAATTACACTATTTCAAATCACAAATATTTTAATGAGCATCATATTGTTGAATCATGCATTTCTCATTTCATTTTAACATAAATAAATAAATTAAACATCAACTTTAAATCACATTCATAAATATATATATATATATAAATTTATTTTATTACGAAATATTTATACAAAATCTACATAATAAAAATAATAACATACATAATACAAAAAATTATACACATAATATACAAAAAATAACGCAAAGTGAATAATAACTACGTAGGATTAATAGAAATATTTATAAGAGTAAATGAAATGACAAAATAAAGGAAATGAAGAAAAAAAGTGTTTTATAAGTGAGAAAATAGGTATAGAATATTTGAGTATTTTTCTCAAAAACTTGGGAGATCTTAAAGATAATTTAGAGAGAAAGAAAACTCATTAAACGGTGCTATAATTGGTGATCGTAGGTGGCCGAAAAATGAGAAAGAGTGGAAGAAGTTAAGCTCAATTTTGGGTTTTTGGGTGTTGTTTACAGTGCTGCAAATTAAAAATTGTGTTTGATAGTGAAAAAAAGTAGAGAAAAGGAAAATTCACTTGTGTAAGCGTCGGTTCAACACGTCAATTAATGTTATATGAAACATCGGTTCTACATCAAACTGACTTTAAATTCATTATGCGTGAATTTTTTTTCCAAAAATTGACTTTATATATCAATTTAAATGACACATTTTATAATAGTGACAAATCGATATATATATCATTAATAATGTGGTGTCGTAGGTGGATAATATTAAAATTTATAATAATTTTTTTCAAAAAAACTATAATATTTTACTATTTTTTAAAATAATAATAGATGAAATTAATAAGAAGTATCATATTATTTATTCTTGAATTAATATATAATTTATTTGAATATTGATATACATGATGTTGTTATATATTTATATATATAAATGATATACTTAGATACTTTTATATTTATTTTTATATTTTTATTATTTATATTTGATCAATTATCTAAAAAATTGAATCACTATTATATTTTTTAGGATTATTATATAATGTATCAATATATAAATAATTTTGTTATAAAAATAATTATAAATTTGAAATTCTTAACTTTTTTATATTTTATTTTCTTAATAATCTTTAATCACAAATATATACTTTATATATACTAATTATAGATTTGTGACGTAGAATACTAGTTATTTATATTTTTAATTATAAATAAAATTTTATTTTCAATACTTCAAATATTTTTTTTATATTTATAAATATAGTATAATTTTTTTTATAAAAAATGAAAAAATATTTTTTTTAAAGATTAAAAATAAAATTAGGGGAAAAGTAGGTTACATTAAAAACAGGCGGTTTTTTTTATATTTGGCCATGGACAACACACATCCTCCTCGTCAAAGTACAAAATCATATTTATCTTGAACTGATAATAATAAGTAGACCGTTAAGAAGTAAGAACTATATGATAAATTCATAACAAATTAATCATTAACAATGATTAGCTAATTTAAAAAAAAAAAAACTAATTTATCGAATACGCACGTAAAAATTACCATGAACATATTTTAGAATACATTTCGTGATTCGTGACATGAGAAACTCACTCGGCTTCTAATTTTCCTTTGTACGATTCTCAGCCAAAGAAAATAAAAAATAAAATATATTCTGTTCATTGTACTTTGCGACTTTGCGTTAATTAGGATGTACTTGTACTCGTGGATGTGTGGTTATCACTATGTGTTTCACATCAAATACTGTTTTGTTATATTAATTATGATCGTATTAATATGAAATTATTAATGAATATTTTAATGAAATAATTTATATTTAAAATAACATATAATTTATTTTATTTTAATGTTTTATAAATCAATATAATTTTATTATAAAATTTTATTTAATTTTTTAAAACAAAAATATATTATTTTTAATTTAAAAATTCAAACATACGTCCATTATTAATACTCTTTAATGAGATAAATTTTCTACTTAATTTTAAAATTTTATTTTATATAATATAATTTGATTTTACGACTAACTGCATCAGCATATGAAAATTCGAGTTACGTGTAGGCCTAAGTATGAATGGAGATTGAAACAAACTTAGGTGAGAAGAAAATGAAAAAAACATTGAAACGCTGGACCCTCCGAGAATACCTCACTGGCAAATGCAATCAAATGACTTTGTCCGTCTACCGATGTCTCGTCTCTGTCAAATAGCTACCCGCACTCTTTTTTTTTTTAATTTAAATAAATTTATCCATAAATTTTTAAATTTTTTAAATATATAGTTTAATTTTTAAATTTTTAAATTTTTTAAATTTAATGTATATATCCCAATTTAAATACTAAAATATATATTTATGAATTAGAAATTTAAAATATATACGTAAAGTGTTAGAAATTTAGGATAATAAATCATATAATTTAAAATTTTAAGAAATTATATATAAAGTTTTAAAAATTTAAAAAAATATATCCAATTAAAAATAAAAAAGTAAAATAAAATAGCCAAACAGTAACGAGTTGAGTGGGCACTCGCACCAACTCCACTGTCGAAGCAGATCTCACGCATACTAAATGCAACTCTTATGAGTCTTATCTACATCTCTCACTTTCAAATGCCTTCTCTGAATCTTTTTTCTGAATCTCAGCTTACTTTTCGAAGATACTTAAAAGCTCAGATTTCTCTGTTCTCGCTATCCAAATTTTAAAGAATCGTAACTACTTGACTTAACGAACTGTTTGATTCCAGAAGCTATAATAAATACTTGCTTTTGCTTCGGTTTACAGTTTTCTTTCTATTTTTCATTCTCAAACGTATGTTGAGACTGTTATTTGGATTCGGGTTATAGAGATTGAGCTTTGAATTGGATCAGAGCTGATAGATGGATCCGGGTACGTTGATGAACGAGGGGTCGTTTGGGAATGCTAATGCGACATCGTTTAATCTGGCCGAGATCTGGCAATTTCCAATGAATGGAAGCGGTGCGAGTGTTGTCGAATCTGGAGGTGGATTGGGATTGCGGATGCCTCAGTTTGGTCATAATTTACCTCAGTTTGGGGATATTTCGGGTAGGAATCGGGAAGTTTCGGCCAATGATCTGATGAGTTTGGATAGCAGAGGGAGTCATGGAGGTGGAGTTGGAGTTGGTTGTAATGGCGGTGTCAGGAAGCGTCGTAATGCGGAAGATGAATCTGGCAAGTGCGTCTCTACTAGCAGTGGGAATGAATTGGTATTCGTTCTTATACTTTTATCTCCTTTTTGATTTATTAGCAACTTCGAATTTGGATTTGGTTTAGCGCTTCTCTAAATGTGGTCGCGTATACTAATTTGGATTGGCTAATTTGGCTCAGATGGAAAAAAGAAATTTCGTTTACCTTTTGTTAAATTTTCATTGCTTTCTGGTGATTTCCCGCGTATCTTTAGGCCCAGATACAATTTAGAGTTGAGAGTTGAGAGTTTAGACACTGAAAGTGCGTAGTGATTTGGTTGTTGTTCATTTGGTGCCGATTGTTAGGAAGTAATAACAAAGGCTGTGAGGCATATAATTTTGTTACTTCTGATGACGATTTTCTTTCTAATGCTTTGGCAGAATGATTGTAATGGAAAACGGCTTAAAACTTCAGGATGTAAAAATGAGACTCGTGAGTCGAAAACCGAAGCAGAATCCGACTCAGGCAAGCCTGTGGAACAAATTACTCGGCCGCCTGATCCACCTAAGCAGGACTACATCCATGTACGAGCGAGAAGGGGTCAAGCAACAGATAGTCACAGTCTAGCGGAAAGAGTAATTTACTTTGTTCTTTTCAACCATGGTGTTATTGAACATCTTTTAGTGTCAACTTATTTCCATTATTGTCGAAATTTTAAGGGACTGGACTTTAGATATAGAGACAACCACAATTCTTTTTGAAGATGTATAAGTACTATGTGAACATAATTTAACAGTAGCTTGCACTTAAAGATTTTATATCAAAATGCTATGGGGTGAATTTGCTGACTGGAAACTTATGGTGGAATGGACAGGCTAGAAGAGAAAAGATCAGTGAGAGAATGAAGATTCTCCAAGATCTGGTTCCTGGTTGTAATAAGGTATGGTATTGGAATTTTAAATTTCACTTTCTTGTTATTGCTAGACGTAATATACGTGTATTACCTCCGGCTTTCAAGTATAAAAAGAAGTTCTTAAGACCTGCCTGAAAATATTGTGAAATAAAAAATATTGGGAAATTACTAAAAAGAAAAAAAAATCATTTAAAACATATAACAATAAAAATAACATCTCATGGTGTACAATTAGACGAACTTCAACTGCATTAAAAATAAAAAAATGATATGTTAGATTTTTTTTAAGTCAAAATGTATTAACATAAGGGGTATTATTTTTATAATTACAAGTTTTAAAAGTAATATTTTTTTTCAAAAATCTTCTAACCTATGTTTTTTTTTGGCTTAGCCCTAATTGATGAGGTCACATGCTAATGGCCTTTATTGAAATTCAAATAACAGATTATCTCCTAATATCTTCTTAACTATCTCTTTAATTTAACTATCAGATAAGTAATAATTATCCGTAGGTGACATCAATAATGTTATATAGATATATTTTCCCTTGCACAAAAATAGTTTTGTTACATTGGTATTATCTAAAATATGGGCCACTCATTATTTATTTATTTTTACGGTTAAACGTTCTTATATGTGACCCACAAAAGGAATATATATATATATATTACCAAAACTGGATGGCGTCCTCTTCTCTTTTCTTAAGGACTAGGTGAAGAGACTTATAGATTGTACATAATACAATAGTAGTACTGTAGTACTGGTATCAGATTCCTGATTATGATGTTGAAACTTGAAACTGAGTATTAACGAGTTCCTTCATCTTGTTTCAGGTAATTGGGAAAGCATTGGTCCTTGATGAGATCATTAATTACATTCAATCTCTACAACGTCAGGTTGAGGTATGAATCATTCTACCAAATAAGGCTGCATGTTGAGTTTTACTGTAAAACTCCTCACATAAAACCTCAACATCAGCCTAACATATTTACTGGCATTTACAGTTCTTGTCTATGAAGCTTGAAACAGTGAACTCAAGAATGAACCACGCCATTGACATATTTCCTCCTAAAGATGTAAGTCGTAGCAATATGTACCTATTTTAGGGTTTAAGTTTCATTGAATTTTATTACCTAATAGCGAAGAAAAGATTCCAATAGACTTTTTGGTTTGAAATTGGGAAAAACAATTTATTGGAGAATATTAGTAGTTCAAAAGCTTGTTTGTATTTTATGCAGAAAGATTCGTTTTTCTTTCTTCCATTTTGATTAATTGCATAATGTATCATTTGATGATTTTCCTGTTCTTAATAGACTTGTTAATATTCAGAAGGTAGTTAAAGTTTCCTGGATTTTCTTCAGCTTTGAATTAAATATAGACATTTTGTATGTTTCTTTGAATTCAAAATTTGCATTTGAATCATTTGGCTTTGAGAGAAGTTAGAGTTGATTTTACTTCATATTTGTCATGATCAATTAGTATTCTCATTGGTGTTTCAGTTTGGGCAACAAACATTTGATACTTCCGGCATGGCATTTCCTTCACAACCTACAAGGGAATTCAGACGTGGTTCATCACCTGAGTGGTTGCATATGCAGGTCGGTGGTGGCTTTGAAAGAACAACATAGTGTAAATTATCCTCCTCTTCAGTTAGTAATAAAAGCATAATAGGTGATGCTTCCACTTTCAGCTACTATAGCTCATTATATTAAATCAAAGTTCATCTTCTACATCAGACATGAAGTTGTAATTGTCAACTATTAAGACTGCTCAAGTTAGTCATAGAGTCCCCTTTTATTTGTGTGCTAGAAAAGAAATGGATTCTTTTCCAAGTCTTATCTCATAGAAACTACACATTCTTGTCTTTATATCACTACCTAAACTTAAGCTCCCCAATAAGTATTGTTCTTGTAAAGAATGTTTACTTATTCTAAATTAAACATGCTTATTATCGTCTTTCTAGTCAAAATGAGGGAAAATTTCACGATAATACTTTATTACAATTATTTGAAAATAAATAGTAGTAAATTAAAACAAAAAACAACTAAAAGTAGTAAATTGAAAATAAGACTATATTTAGAATTTTCCCAAAAAATTGGAAATGGAATCTTTGTTATAAGGAGAAAAATGCTATTTCTTACTTGTGCTTTATAATGGTGTGAGCCGTTTGACTTTCATATGAATCACAAACCATTGAAGTGCTAGCCGTCGAGGTGGAACTAACTTAAAAAGTAAACTAACATTTTATGCCAATATAGCAATGCAATTTCCTCATTGATTTGACATAATTAGAATCACTGCTGAACAACAAATTTAGAGTAGCAATATTACAAAACATAGCTTATATGTTCTACGTGGTAAGAAAAACAACATGTTTTTTATTTTATTTTTTTCTGTAGGGGGTTAAAAATAAAACTATGTAAGTAAATGGATCATATATGCACCCAAGTGTTACTTGGTCATTGTGCTTTATGTGCATTAAATTTATGGAGGAAAAAAGAAAGAAAGTAAAGGGCAGATAGCATACAAACATGAAGTTGGTTGCTTATAAAAGAACACAGGGTGAATACAATGGAAATCTTAAGGTAAGAGAGAGGGCCTATGATATGGAACTAAAATTTGATGAAGAAGGGTAGGAGTTCATTTTCACAATACAAAAGGAAACGAGTGAAAGGAGAGCTTCAAGGGCTATAATAATTCTTCAACGGAATGGTAAAACTACCTGAATTTTTAAAGTCAGACATTAGGATTGAGCATAATCCAACAGCTTCCAATGTTTGAGGAGTTCTAAACAAGAAACATATGTAGGCTTTTTAACTTATAAATTATGATCAAAATTTATGTTACTGGTTGCGTTGTGCCAAAGGAGCTTCCGGGGTGATTAAAATTACTTCTACTAGATTGAAAATAAGCAATAGATGCCCAGATCACACGGAGGAGCAGGATAACCACAAATACAGTGCCGCCAAAGGTGCAAACCACCTATCATCAACATTCAATCTTCAACATCGGTTTTACGTTGCTTCTTGAATTATTCACTATGATAATCCAACTTCAGAATGATTTAAACAACTTTCAAACATTGGTATGATAATGACAAAAGGTTCCATTTCATAGAACCTAAATAGATGACAATTGTATTTCAAATAAAATAACACTGTAAGGTCTTACAAGTGTGACTTTTGAAATAAACGTACATTTTTGCAATGGTCACAATATATGCACGCTACAGTGCACCGTGACCTAGTAAAATAGAGAAGTTGTGAATTAAGAGTGCAAAATGGCATGCATTGGGTGAACTGAGTCCAAAATTGGGTGCAACTAGCATTCTTCTTCGGTGAAATCGGTTTTTGGGTCTAAAAGATATATAAATTGGTACATTAAGTGAGATACAATTTAAGAAGTGGATGCAAAGATTATCATGGGAAAGGTAAGTACCTCAAGGAGAGCCTTAATAATGGACAATGAAGCCAAAAGGAGAGCCCCATCAACTGCAAAGGAAACCTGAGAATCCCATCCAAAAGAGAGGGAAAACATAAAAATGAAGAAAAATAAACTAAATAAAATTAGCAGCATTAATTTCCCATTCCACGTATGTAGAAATTACAGTAGAACGAAATAATCTAGGAAGAGATTATTAGTCTGTAGCATTATATAAGCATTAATATTGGAATTGATACATTAAACTTTTTATAAGCTAACCGCAGAAGAGACACAGTTCGAAATATGTGTCTTATCTTGCAGAGGTTTCGGACTGATTTTAAAACATTAGAAAATAAAGTAGTAAATAAACCAGAATAATATATGATTCTTCTTTTCAGTAGTACAGCACAGAGAATCAAATAGGTGGAATTCAAAGACATTCACTGTTGAAAAGATGATGTTATCGTTTCTAGATAGTAATTTGTTTGAAGAAATTGACATATGAATCTTAACATACCGAGGGAGAAGTACAGTTGATTTTGTATTAGCAATTTGTCGAGAGAGTAAAGTTAATTTGAGTTGACAAACAGTTGACGCAATTTAAGAATAACAATAATGGAAGGAGCTTAAGGTCAGCATAAAAGATAGCCAAAATGAGAGATTGACAAAGCAACTAGTAGATAAGAAGGAAAGTACTTCAGACATGCATCAGTTTACATGTTCACACATTATTGAGAGATTTTGATACATCTCAAGCTGAGATGCATAGTATTGCTCTTATAACGCCCTAAAAAATTTCACACATATATTGAACCCAGTCTTAAGCTTCTATTATCAAGACGCTGAAAAGGATTTAAGGCTCAAAATAACATGTTAACGGCTTGTTGTGGTTTAAGTAAAGGATGAAGGGTAGTCCAAATTCAGTATCTTTAACAAAAATTTACTTTAGACACGTACCTATTAATCAGAGTGGTATAAGTCCACTACATTTACAAAAAGGATTGCAAGAGTCCATTTTTTAAAAACAAGTCAGTCACGCACCAACGACACATGGAAATGAATTTCTGCATTTTTTATAGAGGTATTGGACTCATAATATTACACCTAATAGATAGGTACTAATCTAAAATATATTTTATTTAAAAGGAGTTCAGTTACAATTTTTATACATGTGAATATACTTACTCACAGAAAGTAATATGACTAAATTTCCTATATACATACCCAAACACCATAAAGTGTTTGCATATACATCACTTTCTTTCATCTCCATACTATCAAAAAAAGATTATAGCCTTTTCATAAGTGCAATGTAATTTTACATCTTGACAAAGCAAAGACGAAGATATGACTATATGACTATTTAATGTTTGCTAATAATTGACAAAATTGCAGAAATAAATACAAGATGAAAACTGATAAAACCTAAGAAGACAAAAGTCCTCTAGTACCAAAATCAAAATTGGAAATAAATTTTTTTTTAAAATCCAATAAAGAAATACCAGCTGGGTCGAAATTGCAGCGGGTAAAACAGAACGAGAGGCCTTCTTGGCACGCTTTGAGATGTTGGTGTAAATGCTTTGAAGAAACCTCACTAACAAATCAATACTGCTTTCTGTTTCATCTTCTTCATCAGTCTCATCATCCTCTACCAAATCATCACCATCAAAAGGGAAAGCTTCATCAACTTCCCATCTCTCTTCGTTATTTGATTTGTTCCGCTGATAAAAAGTTAACCCAAAATGAAAACATTGAAGAAGAGGGAATTAAAAAAAGAGAAAGAGATGGAGAGAATGAAAAACCCGGCTAAGACGGCAAATGTTGATGTTATGGCGAGTGCGATGGGCATGATGATGGAGAAGAAATGAGTAATGGGCAATTGGGTGGTTTAAGGGCGAAGAGTGGAAGAGGTGAGTGGTGGCATTGGCCAACAGTGAAACCGATAACGTCGTAGTTCCAGCCATTGGTGAATGGCCTATTTGCTTATCCCATTTTGAGCCATTTGTTTTGAACATCAAAGAGGCCGTATACTCAACTCATCCAACTTGGTAGTAATTTTTTTTTTTTCCTAAATTAAATTTCAAGGTAACATTAGGTCATTTGAACTATGCATTTTGTGTATATTAATAAATTTACTTGATACACTTTTATTATTAATTCGTTTGTAGCACATTTAGTTATGAAATATTTTTTTTGTATTTTATCGTTTAATATTATAATCTAGGATATAAGTATTTGTTTAACTAATTTTTTTTATCAAATTTAACCTTTGAAGAAAATAAAAGGGAAATATTGAAAAAAAAATTAATACATTGATTTATGTATAAAATTAAAATAATTTTAATGTAATTCTCCTAGTAGTTTAACCTAAGATTTAACTCTTTTTTGTTCATGTTTGAATCACATTAAATATAATTTAATCAATATAAATTTATTTTTAACAATATTGTTTGTAAATTGTAAAAAGTTAAGGATGTAAATGAAAAATTAAAAATTATGATAAGTTAGTATGTTTATACTTAATTATCATCACCTGAAAAAGTATAAATATGTTTTGCTCTTTATTTTTTCATTTTTTAAAAACTTCATACAACATTGTATTGTTTTTGTTATTCATGATTTTTTTTTCTCTTTCTTATTCACTTTTAAATTTATTTTGCTAAATCATGTTCTTTTATTTTATGCTAAAAGAAAATTATAAAACAAATTTAAGTTTTATGAATAAAGAAATATTGCTATATATATTATTAAATTGTATATTAAGGTGAGAATATAAGATTCTTAAGTAATCATGAGATTATTTAATAAGGTAAGTAACTATTTTGATAAGTGGATTAATGCCCTCCTAACAATGATGAACCTTTTATATTGTATCCGTACATATATAGTGTTCAATATTTGACTTATTAAAAAAAATAATTGAATTTCATTTTATTCATAATACAATAATTATTATAACTTAAAGTCAATTAAGAACCTTAAAGGGATTCTTAATCGTTTCTAATTATTGGATATAATATTACTAGTCTTGGGATTTCTAGATAGAGAGGATTTTTATACTAGAGTTTGTTTGTTTTTCAGAGTAGAGTGCTCTGGTTTTCTGTGTGTTGAAATGAGAATAAGAGCTCCTTTTATAACACATGAATCATTATTTACAAGAATAAAATTCCTATTTTTTCCTTGCTTTAATAATTTACCTGTGTTTCTACTTTAAATGATAGCCACTACTTTTTTCTTGGCACATACTATCGGCTAAGATGTGTGATTTACATATTTATTTTCTTTGTTGTTTTTTGCCAACAGTTTCTTTATTTATTCTTCTTTGTCGTTTTATACCAACATTCCTTTTGATGACGTTGATGATGATGCATTCATCTTCTCGATCCTTGATGTAGATAATGCATCTATGATCTTTGGTATCTTTTTTGGTATAGAAACAAAATACTTTATTTGTTTCTTGATCAATTTCTAAGTTGTTGCTATTAAAATTGACTTCATATTTGAAAAAAAATTCACCAACTTTTTTTGACAGAGCCATGTTGTTGTGAGAAATGATGATAACTTTACTAATTGAATAATTTACTTTTATCTCATTAGAATTTTCAATCTTCCTGAGTTTATACTAAATTTGGCCTAGTATTTGAGCTCTTAGTACACATAGTTTTTATGTGTTGAATTCCTTTTTTAGAAGTGTCTTTGGTTTGAAAACTTCTCTATTTGTATAAGAAATCATTATCTTGATTAATTGGTAGGGACTGCTACATCCTTTCTCATTCCAATCCATTATTGAACTGAAAAATCTAGGATAAATAGGCTTGTCTTTTGCTTTAATCTTCTTTATGACGTTCTTGCTTGCTCTTTTAAAAAAAATTGTGAAATAATTTAATTCATTTAAATTAATTCTTGGATATATATTTTCTATTAATCATGCATGAAAAGATTTATAAACAAATATTTGATCAACTTCTTCCAAGATATTGAATTTACTTTATGTAGGAAATTTCTTGTCTTCACTATGTTTCTCGGTAGATTTTTTGGCCAAGTTATAGAGACTCAACCATTGTGGTTTGCTGAAGCTCCTATATTGGTCATTCCCATCTTCAATGATTGGAGAATTTTTGGGGGATGTCTCCTTGAATAACACTAAATGCTTTATTATCATTGATGTTTCTAGGGGAGATGCTTCCCTAAATAGCACTGAAAGCCTTGTTATATTTCCTAGATTTGTCAATCTTCTTGGGGCTATTGTTTATTGTTGTAATGTTGTAGACTAATTTCTTACTATCTTTTCTAGAGTTATTAGTTTTGGTGTTTTGTAATTGGTATAGTTGCCTTCAGCTTCTATTCTGGTGTGAAGGCTCTATTAGTTACTCCATTAATTCCTAAAATAGATTTACTAGTTTTTGCCCAATTGTTATAAATTCTTGGTTTTGGGTCATTATAGACCACATCAACCTTTTTTTGTTCTTCTTTTTCTACCTTATCTTCCCAATTGAGCTTTTTGGTTTCATAAATTTTTCTTTCTTTTGAACTGTTAGGTTTTTCCTTTTCATTTTGAATTCTTTCTTTAGAAGTTTCACATTTTTTAGTTTGAATTTTTAATGAAGATTCCTCTTTTGAGATTTTGGGCTCTAGAGGTTGTTTTGAACAATTAAGTTTTTTCTATTTATTTCCTATCTCCATAAGAGATTTCTCGAGGTATAATAGCTTGAGTTGTTCCTGTAGGATTTTTATCTCCTTTTCGTATATCTTGATCTTGATGTTAAGATGTTTCATTTCTGAAAGCATAAAAATAGTTAGAGGTTCTAATTCTCAAGTAATAGCATTTTCTAAGCTATTTTTATGTCCTTGGAGATGTTCAACATTAAAATTGTAACAGTTTAACGATTGTTGTCATCTGACTAATCTTCTTTTTTTATAATCACTTGCAATATTAGTTCTTAAAAAATAACTAAAATTCTTATTATCTATTCTAATAATGAATCTGGGGCTTGTAACATATATTGCAAATTTCTTAATAGCTTTTTTAATAGCTAAATATTCTTTTTTCATTATTGTAGTAATTTACTTCTGGATCTTTGAAAGATCCTAATGTATATCTATAAAGATATTCATCTTCGTAATCTACTTTTGCTTTCAGCACTGCTCCCCAATATTCTTGTGAAGCATCTATTTTAATTATCATTTTATCATCAAGGCTTGGATGGTATAAAGTTTCAATTTTTTTACCTTTACTTTTACTTTGTCCATATATAGAGTATATTCTTCTATCCATTTTCATATATGATATTTTTTCAATTTTTCTTATAAAGGTTTTTGTATTTCTACAAGTTTCTTGATATATGTTTCTATATATGTTAAACATCTTTAAAATATTTATAATGGGTTTTTGTTTTTTAATTTAGTAGGAAAACATTGAATCTTATTTAGTATATGCATTACTACAAAAATGGGTATTTAAGTTGATATGTAAAGTCGGTTTTTGAAAAAACCCGATTTATAATGAATTTACAAGTCGGTTCGGTGTAAAACCGACGTTATCCACGTAGCATAGCGTCGGTTGACACTTGGAACCGACGTTATGTCCATGTGTGACGTCGGTTCGACACGTCAAATGACGCTACACACGTGGATAAATTCTTTTCTTTTCTTTCTTCCTCAGATAGAAACTATTCCAAGCACTGCATAACTCTCAAAAACCCAAAACCTCATTCACTTCTCCTCCATTCTTTCTCATTTTTCAGCCACCTACAACCACCAATTCTAGCGCCGGTTAGTTGGTTTTCTTCCTCTCTAACTAATCTTTTAGATCCCTTACTTTTTTGAGCAAAATACTCAAAAAATTTATACTCATTTCTCACTTACAAAACACCATTTTTCTTCATTTTGTCACTTTATTTATTCTTGTAAGTATTTCTATTAATCCTACGCACTTTTTATTCATATTTTTTCTGTTATTATGTGTTATTATTTATGTGTATAAATTTTTGTATTATAAACACAAGAAATATTTTATAATTTATTAAAGATATTATGCATATATCTTTGAAAGATACCTATAGCTTGTTTTAGTCCAAAAGGTACAATAGTCTATTGGAATTATCCTTAAGGGCAACTAAATGTTGTTAATTTTTAAGATTCTTCATGCAGTCTTATTTTCCAAAATTCGCTTTTGCAATCAAAACTTGAGAAGTATTTCTTTACTTTTATTAACGATAATAATTCTTCTTTCTTTGGAATGAAATATCCACCATCAATGGTTTCTTTATTCAATACTTTGAAGTTTATTACCATTCTCTTTTTTCCTCTTCTTTCCTCAATTTATTTTTTAACTAAGAATGTTGAACTAGAGTGAGGTGAATTATTTGGTATTATGACTTTTAATTACAAAAGTTCTTGAATTTGTTTTCCAAATTAAATTTTATCTTATGGAGTATAAATCATTGGTTTTACTCTTATGACCTTGTTAGGGTCTCTTGATTTTATGTTGACTATTGTCTTAGATTTATTTATTTTTGGATCTAAATGATTTTCTAAACTGACTATTTTTAATAGTTTTTTTATGCTTGTTAGGGATTTGTTTTCTTGTATTTTTTTGAGAAGAGGGTTTTGTTTCTCTTCTATATGTAATGAAATATTTTCTAAATAAGGTTTTTGTTGTTATATTTCACCACGTGTTTGCTTTTTACGTTGTTATATAAAAATTGGGTTTGATACAGCTAAGACTTTCTTATTTTTGATACATAGATGGTATCACTATCTAGTATTGTTAGACTTATTTTTTCTAAATATTGTATAAAATGTTGATATAGGTTTAGGAAACTATTTCTTATTAAATCAACTCCTATTTTCTGTTGATATATAGTAGAAATGTGAAACTTTTCTCTTCCTATCATAATATATGTATCTTTTAATACTTTATTAAAATTTATTGTAGTATTACTAGCAATTCTTATAATTAAATCTTTTGGTACTTGTTTCTAATTTTCTACTAAAAATATATATTTACTTGCTACACACATACTAGCTTCTGTGTCTATATATGCATGTAGATGGTAGTTGACATAACCTTTAAATTTTCCTACTTCGATATAGGTACTATTTGGATTTGTACTATTATACAAATCATTCATCTTCGGATAAGGAATATCCCTAATTTGAGTGGTTATATTTTGAGTCAAATATTTCTTAGTTTCTTCTAATAGGTAAATACTGTAAGTATATTCTATATCAAATTCCTCAATTGGTTTTAATTCCATTTTGAAAGCTTCCTCTAAGATTTTTGCTTTTTGTGAAAATTCTCTTTTAAATTCTTTCCTATGTTGAAGCGTGCTTGGACATTCATTGACATAATGTCATTTTTTCATTACACATCCAATATCTGCATTTTTTTCTTTCTTAAAGGGCAATAATTCTTGTTTTCGGGAGGTTTATACTTTTTCCTTCTAAAATATATTTTATTATAGGTTTCCATATTAAATCTCTTTTTATATTTTTGAAAATCTTGTTTTTTGAATTTATATCTTTTATATTTTTCATATTTTTTTTGTAAGGTTTTATATTACATCCATATTTTCCTAATATTCTAAAATATTTTGTATCACAATTGATTTTATCATTTCCTCTTATTTGTTTATATTCCTTTCTTTTTTGGCATTTAATAATTATCCAACTTTTAAGATTTCTTATTCTTCCTCCTAGAGTATATGATATAGTTTCTTTATTTCTATGTTCCTAACTTTATGTAAAGATTTTATGTGATGTTTAAGGTAATTGTTTTTTAAAAAACTTCTTTATAAGTTGTTTGCATAGAAGGTGGTACTTTATGATAATAAATTTCATATTCACAAATAAAAGAATCTATGTAATACATGTCACAAATTTTCATATTTATTAGATGCCATTTAGTTTCATTGATTTCATTTTCACTAGATTTAGTGATAGTTCTTCATTTATCTTCTCCAATAAATTCCTTGTATATTTCATTTATTACTGTATCTAAGTATTCTCTTTTTGTGAGAGCATTCCCTTTCATTGATACATATTATTGATTTGTTAAGTTTGAAGGGTTTTTTTGGGTAGTTTGAGAGGTTTGTATGAGTACACTCATACCACTAGCCTAATCATCTAAGACTTTTTTCCTATCTCTTATACAGTCTAAAGGTCAGACTTATAATTATCACGGAGTTTGAATTCTAGCGTGATACTATCTCTAGTTCCTCAATGCAAACCAGCCTCCATTTTAGGTGGTTGTCTTCTTTTATTTATGACTCATGTTGTTTTGTCCTTTGCCTATTTATTTCTCCCCTATGTGGGTCAAATATTCCTTCTTGTTAAGGAACATGTAATGAAATTGGTTTCATATAACCTTTTAGAGTTATGATTTCTAGTTCAGAATCAGTCTCACTGATTACTGCCATATCATCTTCTTCTCTGTTTGTACAATTTTTTTCATTATAACGTTATTCTATTTCTTCATTAGTTAGTGTTAACAAACTAACTAATTTTTCTATATCCCTATTTTCAGGGTTCATGAATTTTTTCTTTAATTCTTTTCTGTATTCCATCAAATTGAAATTATATTTTTTTTATCAGATTATTCTTCATTTGTTTCTTTTCTCATTTTTAGGAATCCGCGCACTTGATCTCCTAGATAGTTCTTCTTTTAGTCCTTTTAAGGAGCTATATTTATGACCTATAATTTCATTGTTTTATATGTATATTGTATACATTTTTTCTTAATTCTAAAAATTTCATATGTATGTCTTGTTGTAGTTTATTATAATCATATTCCTTTATTCCCTTTAATAATTCTTTTGTGTTTCAATTATATCTTGTAGGTATTTTGTGTTTAATTCTTGGACTAAATAAATTTCCTCTGTTAAAAGTTTTAAAATTTCAAATAATGTTTCTTGATTTTTCGCTATGCCTACTAGGCTTTCATTTATTTATAACTGCATTTTTTTTAGTTTATCTCTAAACATTATTTTTTTCATAATATAACATCATGAACTAATGTTTTTATTATTTTGACTTCATTTTCTATTTTTTTAACTTCTTCTTGATTAGAGGTTTCTCCTTCATAGTATATAAAAGTAAATCTTGGCATACTATTGTTTCTAACAACATTACTTTTCTTCCTATTATCAGGAGTTTTTCTTTGATATCTAATTATCATTCCTCTGATATTTCAAAATCTGTTAGTATTTTTGATTTTATTATTTGTTCAAGTTTCTTAAAAGTTTTATCTATTTCTATAAATTTATTTTGTTTGTATATTAAATTATTATGACTATTTGTTAAAGAATATGATACTAGATAATATATTGAAAATGGATGCTTTCTTTCTTTCATTAAATCTCTTTTTTCAAATTCATAAGCTAAACTTAGTACTTGATTTAAGTTTTTATTATAGATATTAATAACAAATCTAGGATATGCTGCAAATTTTAACTTTTGGTATCCTAAGTTACCATGGATCATTCATAGTAAAACATCTTCTTATTTATTATTTTGTTATCTAGTAATGTTATTTTTATTCGTATATTTATTCCTTTTCTAAAATTAGCTTTTATTCATATTTAGATTCCTCATAAATAGATGTATCCAATTTTTTCTTTATCTTTTTGGGAAATTTTGGATAACTTGTTTAATATAGTTTTTTTGATCAATTAATGGTATATTATACTTTATTTATGTATCTGTAATATTAATACTCATTTTTTATTACTTATTCCATAATAAATTATCTTTTATGGAGAATAATTTTCTTAGAGATGAAAATGATGGATCTTTAAATTCATCTTTTTTTTAATACTTAATCTTTCCTTTTAAATTTCTTTTTACTTATTACCATTTTCTGTGAAAAACATCTTGAGATATTTTATGTTTCTAATTCTACTAATTCTTGGTTTATTTTTTCTTCTTTCATTTTAGAAAT
This sequence comes from Hippophae tibetana, assembly GCA_037013495.1. NCBI lineage: Eukaryota > Viridiplantae > Streptophyta > Magnoliopsida > Rosales > Elaeagnaceae > Hippophae > Hippophae tibetana. Next base: position 23,704,103 of record CM072805.1, on the reverse strand, counting down.
GTTACTATTCACTTCTGTTAGATTTAATTTACGTTATGTTTCAGGTGTATTTTTAAATTTTTTTGAAACCTTAGGATATTTTTGAAGATGCCTCAAAACTTGGAGGTATTTTTGATAATAATCTAGCCCAAATGAAAAAAGGTAAAAATAAGTAAAAGCAAAAGGTGTTTCTAAAAAGGTAAGGAAAATGAAACGTAAAAAAAATGTTAAAACAATTTCTAATTAAAACAATTTTAATTCATAATTTTTTCAATAATCCCCTCCTAAATGAAAATTGACGAAGATTTCAAATCAAATTTTGACACGAAAATTGAGTTCAATGATTTAAAATTTGCATAGGATAGGTAGGTGTTACCCTTTGAATATTCTCTTATGAAAATCTATTTACATTATTGTCTAACCACTAGACAAGATGCCTTTGAATTGTTCTATCGTTTATATAAGAGATGATATATTTTATACTTAGTCTTTCTTGATACAATTTAATTCTCACTATTATGTTCATTTTGGCTATGAAGATACGTCTGGTTCTAGAATAGTTTCTAAAGAATTAAGCTCTACATAATTTCTTTTTAAAGAAACCCTACTTTTCTCCTACATAGGTGATCTTTTATCTATAAGAGTAATATGCAAAAAGTAACATGTATCACTATTTTTATCATAGGAATGAACTTGAGGATAAACTACCACAATGACCTCACTAAATCTTTACAACTAAGTTGTTTCTTTAAACTTTGATCTTCGGATCTCCAGTCAACTAAATTGGGTTTCCTTTATAAATCTTTATTCATTCATAGGCATGAATCTCATTCATCTTGATGACTTATCAACTAACTCTTGATTTAACCCTTTGATAAACAGATTTGTTATGTTATCATTTGACTTCATATAATCAATAAAAATAACCTCAATTGAGAATAATTGTCTAATGATATTATGACTATTATATATATATTTAGACTTATCATTGTACATACTGATTTGTACCCTACCATTAATCAATTGACTATCACAATGAATGCATACTTCATATATAGGATTTATCTACTTAGTAATATCTTCTAAAAATTGTGTATCTATTCACTTTCTTCACCACATTTGTCCAACACAATAACTTAAATTCCATCGTGGATATAACTATGAACGTCTATTTAAAAGACTTTTATGAAATAGTTGCACTCTCTAGTATGAACACATGTACACTCATAAACTTTGAATATTTTATGTTAGATATCTAATTTGCATAATTGCATACTTCTAATAATACTACTTATGTAAAAAGTCAAAGCCAATTGATTCACATGCACTGAAACCTGAAATATGGAACAGATTATATAAAAACCTCACACAATCAGACATCCAAACGGCTGATCAAAATTTAAGTGACAAACGCTTAATCGCATTCTGCACAACAACTCAAGAACTTAAAATCCCATGCCAAAATTTCAATTAAACTTAAAATCACATGCCAAAATTTCAATTAATTCAATCATGTAGGGTATTGTATTTCATCTCAATGTCTAAATGTCATTCAAATAATAGTTCAACGGCCATAAAATTGTTTGAAGTGAATCTTGAATGTCATTTCAGTAAAAAATAAAAAAATAATAATAAATAAAATATGAAGATAAACTTCAGTCATTAACTACCTGACAATATAGTAATATGAATAATAATAATCAAATTACTTGTTGATCCATGTCTTGAACCACCAAAATTTTTGGTTTATGTAAGCAATTTGTACCACATATTGGTACAAAATAAAAGAATTTAAAACAGTAGAAAAATAGTTTCCGCAAGAACATGTTAATATTCGGAGTTAGAAATAGTTTGAAACAAGAAATAAAATAAAAAATTCTTCATAAATCTAACAAAATTTCATAATAAAATAAAATCTAGAAAAAAAAGACTAAAAACCGTATAAAGTAACAGTAATCAAAACACAAATGAATTAAAAGTTCATACATAAAAAGCTAAAAGGAAAAATGAAAATGAAAATTTAAGTTATTAAACAATAAAAAGTAATTTTGAAACTGAAAGTATAAAACAAGTTTCAAACGTCTAGGGAAAATAAATAGTAATTAACGTTTAGCAATAAAATAACAATAAATAGACATTAACATTAATAATAATAAAAGTAAATTTAAAATATTACCAAAAAAACAATAGAGTAGTATTAACAAAATAGTAATGAGCAAAGATAATGAAATGCATCAGTTTAAAATAATTAAAACTTTAAACAGCACCAAAATAAGATGAATAACTAAGTAATACAAGGCGAATAAAGTATTAATTATAGCTATAATTAAATTATAAAATATATCAAAACAATAAATAATATGGATACATTTAGTAAGTTAGAATTGAAACAATTAGTAATAAATAAGAAAATTAAACAGTAAAAAGAAGCAGTAATATGAAATAAAATTTCACAAAAACACAAGGTTAGTTGACAACTACCACAACTCTAAAAAACCTTACACAAAAGCTGCTTAACGAGATATCTAGTTCAAACTGCTAAAGTAAAACAAGAATTTCTTAAAAACAGAGTCCTACACCAACACACACTAACGCAGCCAATTAGAGCAACTTTGAAGCTCAAAGAAAACATGAGCCTCTAAAACAGGAAAGCAACAAAAAAAAAAAAAACACAACACAACTAAACACTAGAATTTAGAAAGAAAAAGCAACACAACCTAAACCGAGCAAACCAGTCCAATAAGAGCCGAACAAAACCATCATATCAAAATCTTGCCAAAACCATCAGGTTATTATAGAGGAGAACGAGCTCAAGCTTCCACACGTAGATGGTCAAATCTATAATTATGTCTTTCATCCCACCATCTCAATCAATACCTTCCTCGCTAACCAAAGGCACCTCCTGCAATGGTATAGTTGGCTCCACTTGTATACTCTTCGAATAAATCACATCATTCATACTTTTTCTCATCCTTTTCCTAACATTAACAGCTCCTGAACTACCGTAACTCTTCCCCTTCCTAAAATCAGAAGAAATATTTGTAACATTTTTATGGTGCAATGGTGGTAACGGTTTTATCTCGTAACCGTGTATCGGTTACAAAACCATACAAGGTTTTTGATAAGAGAACCTTTATAAAACATCAAGTTTTTTCACTATTCACTAATAATCATTGACATACACTATCAAACTATCAAACACAGAGAATAAGTGTAAGTAATAATCAGAGCATCAAACCAAAACCTATTGGAAATACCATAAAGTGGTGAAATTTGATCAATAATAAGAAGTATGTTTTCAATATATTTTTGCTTCTATTGTGTTTAAATTTGCATTCATATGATTTCCTGAAGGTTTCTGGATTGAATTATGATTCAACATTTGATATCAGAGTCATTTTTGAAAACACCCTTATTTTATCCTATTTCATGAAGAATTGAGAATTTGAGTTTTTTATTTTGCTTGTTTTTGATACGTATGAAAATTATAAATTATTTCAGTGTTGATAATATAATAATCATGTGAATTGAAACTTGAAAAACCACAAAGAAAATAAATTCAATTTTTCGTTTGCGTTTATTGGAATGTATTAATTAATTTTCTATTTAAAAATGACATTTTTATTCAAACTAACATCATGAATCACTTTAAAATTAAATTCTAAGAATTTTGATAAAAATAATGCTAGTTTTTACCTTCAAAATAGTGAGATACGACTCAATATCTATTTTTTTAGTATCCATTAGGGTCAAAATCGAGTCGGGTTGACCCAGATGGAGGTTGAAGACAACTTTTGTAGGGATAAACGACATGTCGTTTTTGAATTTAAAAAAAATGTTGTTAGGAGGACTCGATCTGTGGTTTCTTACGTGAGGCATAAACGCCCAAACCACTAGACTACAACAAATCTAATGTTTTATTTTGTCTTAGACGTAGTTTTATATACATTAGGAATTTAATTTTAAAAAAATGTTGAAGTTGAGAATCAAACCTGAATTTCGCTATTGGGCATAAATAGGATTGTCCACTGAATTAGGACACATATAATTTTAATGTGACTAATTATTTAACTTAGGTTTGTCATATGTAAAATATTTATATACATGTGACATTTATTTAAATAATTTGTTAGCACATTAAATTTTATTTAAATATATTATGCTTAAATTATTTGTTTTGATATTTGTATGTATAAATTATGTAATTAATTATACATATGGAATTTGGTTAAATAATTTATGCATAACGAAATTAATTGTTAATGACTCTTTATGAATTTAATTAGTGCTTATATTAGTTTTTTTTGTATAATTTATTGTCATACATGCAATCTTAAGATAAATAATATTTGTACATTTGAAATTAAATTAATATTGCTTATGATTTTATGCAATAATTAAGCTTAAGGATTTAGCTAATATTTAAGTGATTCATATAGTTTAATTAATTAAGAAGTAGTCACAACATCTTTAATTAATTAAAACTATAATAAGGTTTATTTAGAATCACATTTATAAAATACATATAAATTGTAATTAATCATATGTGATATAATAAATCTTATCCCATAAAAATTTTTATTGTAGCTTCTCAACCTGTAAATTTCTTTGATATTTGTTGTGACATTCCTGATCTGAAAGGGAATAATTATAAAATAACGAAGGAAAGAATTCACCTTCATCTAGGGTGGATGGATATTGACTATACTATTAGGAAAAATGAACCACCTAAAATTACTAAAACCAGCACTCTATAGAATAATATCATACTTTATGAACAATGGGAGCGATCTAATCGCCTTAGCATGATGTTCATTAAGACTAAGATTTTTGCTGGTATTCGTGGTTCTGTTGATCAACATAATAATGTTCAGGACTTGCTAAAGGCCATTGATGATCAGTTCGTCACTTCAGATAAGGTTTTAGAAAGAACCCTTATTATGGAGTTCTCTTCCTTAAGACTCACCAGTGTGAAAAGGTGTGTGCGAGCACATTATGCAAATGAGGGGCATTACGGCTCAACTTAAAAATCTTAAGGTTAAGATGTCAAAATCCTTTCTAGTGCACTATATCCTTAACACTCTCCCACATTAGTACGAGCCATTCAAAATCTCATACAATAAATATAAGGATAAATGGTCAATCAATGAACTAATGACCATGTGTATTCAAGAGGAAGGGAGGTTTGTTATGAAATTTAGTAAAAGTGTAATGTTGGCTACAACGTACGAAAAAGACAAATCTCAGTACAAACAGAAAGGAAAAGGGATAATTCCACCTTAGGCTGATATTAAGAAAGAAGCCAAATATTTCTTCTGTAAAAAGAAGAGACATATAAAGAAGGAATGTATCAAATTCCAGAAATGACTTGAGAATAAAGGTAATCCAACCTCGTTTGTTTGTTATGAATCTAATATGGTTAATGTTAATATTAACACCTAGTGGATTGATTCTAGATCTACAATCCATGTTGCAAACTCCTTACAAGGTATGCAAAATCTAAGGAAGCCAGTGAGAAGTGAGCAATACATCTTATCCAATAACAAGATAGGATCACATGTGGAGGCTATAGGGACTTGCAGTTTGATTTTAAGTAGTTGGTTTATTTTAGAATTAGAAAATACCTTTTATGTTCTAAGTTTCTCTAGAAACTTGATTTCGATTTCAAGACTTATACCTTTTGGTTATTCCTTTCACTTTTCAGAAACATCTTTTAGTTTGTTTAATAAATCTGATTGTGTTAGGAATGGTATTTTGTCTTATGCTCTTTACTGCATTAATTTACAAAATAATGTCACTTATAATGCTATGCATGTTCAAGCTGGCACTACTCATTTGTTTTGTTTATGGCTAAGACAAGAGTGGTAGTTGTAGTAAGCACATTAACATTAAATACTTGGCTCTAAGAGAACATGTTAAGGAAAATAAAGTGGTCATTGAGCACATTAGAACTAAGTTGATGATTGCTGATCATTTGACTAAAGGCATGCCACAACTGAAATTTAAGGATTATGTAGAGAAAATAGGAATTGGTTCCACTTTGTAAATGTATATATATATATAATTTATTAATGAAACTCTTATATATTGTGATATTTTCTCATATTCATGTGCATCTTAATTTATTTGAGAAAATATATATTTTATTAGACCAAGAATAAATATAGGATTTATTCATTTAGTTTCATTACCACATAAAGTATAATACTTGAGAAACTAAATACATTATAATACATGAAATATAATACTCAATCTTAGAGGACCTATTGCCATGATTCATGTATTTTGTTACTCAAGAGAATTTAGCTTAATGTTTGTACCATGTGGGAGAATGTAACATTTTTATGGTGCAACAGTTGTAACGGTTCAGTTTCGTAATCGTACGTCGGTTACAAAACCATAGGAGGTTCTTGATGAGAGAACCTTTATAAAGACATCATATCCTCTCACTACTCACTGATAATCATTGACATACACCATCAAACACATTGAATAAATATGAGAAACAATTAGAGAATCAAACCAAAACCCATTGGAATTCCCCTAAAGTGGTGAAATTTGATCAATGGTAAGAGGTATGCTTTCAATCCATTTTTTCTTCTGTTGTATTTAAATTTGCATTCATATAGTTTTTTTGAACATTTCTGGATTGAATTATGATCCAACAACATTCTCTTTTCCTTGGCTAGCAACTCTGCCTCCCTCTTTCTCTTTTCACAATTATCACCAAAATCAAATATAAAGCCTTTAGAATTCTTCTTCCTTAAACCCCTTTCCTTCACTTGAATTGGAACCTTCATATTCATATATGATCTTAGCCATTCCATATAATATGCATTCTTACCTCCAAAGTCAATACAAACACTATCAAGAACCTCACAAAACCTAATATGATGAGTTGTCTTTCCATAATAGTAACAAAAATTTAGTAGCCTCTCAATCTTAAAATCCACCTACATATATGTGTAGTTCTATGAGGGATCCAAGCACCAAGAACAAAAGGTTTAGAGATATCAAATTTAATGCATACATTAACTAACCTTAAAGGAAAATTAATTAGGAAAAAAATTTCCACCTCAATCACAGGGCATACAAAACCTATCATTCTTCACACAATCACTTTCATTCTCCTTAATTCATATGTAAATGATGGAATTGGATCTAAATCAAAGTATAATAAAATAGAAGGTTAGATAGAGACACACCTGATTTAAGCTTATGAATAACTATAAGGTTGCTATCAAAACTTCAAGGTTTTTTCTTAAGTAACATCTCTAACTCATCAACATTTTCAAAATAGAATATAAAGATGTTGCAATATAACCTCCTTGACATCCAGTCCTTCAACCTTTGTCCGGATTTTCCTATGAACTCAAAGAAGAGCTTCAACATTGATAAACTTTTAAGAGATTATTTGAGTAGCAATAGCAAGGATAGAAGAACCTTTTCTCTTATTTGATTAGGTCTTCATTAATTAAGGTTTCAATAAGAAATTTGCATAAACAACAAGAGTAAAAAAATGATGATATCAAACAAGTAGGTGAGGAGTTGAAATTAATGATAGAAATAATTGCGAGAGAGTTAAATGAATTGGGATTAAGGTTTGTGATAGCCAAATGAATTGGGAATGTGAGAACTATAAAGAATAGTCTTTCGAACAAAAGGCTTTTATTCAATCTTATTTTCTCTTATGTTGATTGGTATAAATATCATGTATGTTTGTTTAGGATTAACAAATAACTCTTAAAACTATTGTGGTAAAAAAAATGAAATACTTGTAATATTCATATTATTTACTCATTCTCAATGCATCTCATTCAAAAAAGCAAAATAAATATGATTTAAATTGGAGTAAACTCAATGATGTAGATATGAATCACTCATTTAAACATGAATATCTAATATAAATATTAGTAAGGATGGATATAATAATCGATAGAGCAACATATTCGATTGAAATCTAGTCAAATTGAATCAAGTTTTATGTTTGTAGGTCCAATAGGTTGATTTGATTTTAAAAATACAAAAAATAACGTAGTTTAGGTCGATTAAGGTTTTAAAGTTGATAAAATGAATTACATATTACTAATACATATATCTATCATTAAATTTATATATTTATAGTACATATATCATATATATTTATAATAATTTAATTTTAGATGAATTTTTATGTCATTTAAGAAGGTAAAAAACTTATATTATTCATCTCTTATGTTCATTTTTTTAAAAAAATTACTATAATTAATAAAAAATATAAATTATTTTTTGTTCTAACAATTTACTTTTTTTTAAAAGTTCTTTTCTACTTAAAAATTGATGCATAATTGTAATTTAAATACTAATATACAATTTTTTAATTATTTTTTTAAACAATAAATTTTATTTATTATATAAAGTAAAATTATTTAAATTCACTTTTAAATAATTACTTTCAAACCACAAATCAAATCTATCAAATATGTAATTATGTTAATCAAATGTTCTATAATGAATATTTTATGTATAAACTTTTATTTTTTATTTAAAAAATCAATATATGCTATTTCGATTAGTATTTTAAATCAAAATTGATTAAAACTTAATAACATCCGTCACTAAATATTAAATGTTAATACATTTGTAATTCGATGAATAGATATATAATTCTTCAAATGAAAAATATTAAAATTAAAAAAATCATTATCAATACTTTCATACGAATTATTTATTATATATGATAAATAAAATTATTATTAAATTATAATTAAACATTAATATTTGAGTTGTAATGATATTTTCATTGAAAATTAATTCATAATAAGTAAATGAAAAATAAAGTTTAACTAAAGTGTTAGAATTTAATTAAATGAGATTATAAATATCTAATTTAATATATTATAAATATTTATATTAATAATTATAAAAAAACTTATTTTTTTACAACAATAATATTTATAATAATTAATCTATAAATTATGAAATTGAAGTTTCAGGGAAGGAAGGAGGAGGAAAAAAAATAGCTGATTGCCGTTTAATTACACCTGGTCTCCACTCGCGCGTCACATGCATCACGGCACCGCGAACTCCATTCCAACGGTTTTACCTGAATTTCCGGGCCCTACTACAATTTATAAAGCATTAAAGGCGCGAAAAGCCCAGAGAATACTCGATTGTTTTATTTTTGTCTAATTTAACGTACACACGCGCGTGAAGAATCACAGCGCAAGGTAAATAAATTCCGAGCATACAAAACTAGAGAAAGGGGGAAAAATATCACTCCAATAATCACGCTGTTTCATGGAAAATTTTAAACAAGAAAATAAAACGATAATGGCGAATCTCAAAGTAGAAGAGGAAAGATGAAGGTTCAGTTAAAATTTACCACAGGAAAGCAAAGGTAAGGAAACAAGACTTGAAAACAAAGAAACCAAAATCAAACGCAGGAGGGGTCCGGGAGGGGGAGAGGTATTGGATGAGCACACTTCCTCTCTGTTTCTTTCGTCTTTGTCGTTCGTACAATACGAAGCACCATAAGCTTACCTGATGATCAATGTTGTTTAGAGATAAAAAAGGAGAAGATAGTAAATACCACATTATTATTACCAGCGATTCGGAGGACATTTGATTTTCTGAGCCGACGTAGAAGATTTTGAGCTTCGGATAGGGGAGAGGAGTTTTTCGAGAAGATGGGTGGATGGGATAGGGTTAAGTCGTCGAAATCCAGATTGGGTCGAGATCTAAATTCGAGCTTGTCGCGTGCTTCCTCTAGTCGGACGGTTCGACTCGGTAAAGTTCATCCCCAGGCACCTGGTAACCGTACCATTTGTTGCAATGACCGTGAGGCTAATGCTCCTCTTAGATTCAAGGTTCATTTTTATCTCTATTTCTCTCCATCATCGAGTGTTTCTTTACGTGCATTTTGGTTCCATTTTCTTCGTTATGCTCGAAAGATGTTTTTTGCAATTGAGATCGGCCGAACTTAAGAATAATTAATTTGGAGTTTTTGTTATAAATTAGAACGAATGGAAATCGAGACCCAAATATATAATTATGGTTAACAAATAAATAAGAATCAGTCAGAAAAATAAATAATACATATAAATAATACACATAGATAAAAATCTACTAATAATCAAATAAAAATAAAAATATTAATTTTTAAAATATTTCACAAAATATACCAAAATTTAAATACATCAAAAAAAATATTTCTCTCTAATTTATTAGTATTTAATCAAATATTATCATACAAATAAGCTGACTGTATATGACTTCTCTTTTAATTTGCTCTGCAAATTTAAAAAAAAATAAAGAGATTTTGAAAAAAAAAAATAAGGAGATTCCATGTCTAAAAAGACCCACACAACTTCTACTCTTCTTTTCTATTTGGTAACACTCTGTTTTGTTCTCTCTGGTGGCTACTATAAAACTCTCTTCAAAACAGCATATATATATAAGTAACAGAGGGTTTAAGTGATAAAAGTGAGAAAAATAAATAATACACAATGATTCAAGTAATTTAACTTTTCAATGTAAAAAATTTACTCTATTGATGACTGCACACAGAGAAAAATCTACTAATAATCAAATATAAATATAAATATCAATTTTCAAAATATTTCACAAAATATACCAAAATCCAAATACATCAAAAAAAATATTTCTCTCTAATTTATTGGTATTTAATCAAATATTACCATACAAATAAGCTTACTGTATATAACTTCTCTTTTAATTTGCTATGCAAATTTTTAAAAAAAAATAAGGAGATTCCATGTCTAAAAAGACCCACACATCTTCTACTCTTCTTTTCTATTTGGTAACACTCTGTTTTGTTCTCTCTGGTGGCTACTATAAAACTCTCTTCAAAACAGCATATATATATATATATATATAGGTATCAGAGGGTTTAAGTGATAAAAGTTTTGGGCCTAAACGTTTTGGGCCAATAGTTAATAAATCTCCATCTTGGCTCAAAATAGAAAATAAGTTATTCAAATATGAAATTATTTGGATTACAAAATAACAGTCATTCAAAGCCCTGAAGGGTGATCATCTATTGCAAACACCAATCAATGCTTGGACTTGTTAAATGGAATTGGTTTGGTTAACATATCAACTAGATTCTCTATAGTGACTATCTTATTGATAACAATAGTATCCTGAGAGACAATGTCACGAACGAAGTGATATCTGACATCAATATGTTTAGTTCTTTTATGATACATAACATTCTTGATCAAGTGTATCACACTGTGACTATCACAAAATATAACATAAGTATCCTGTTGTAAATCCAAATCACAAACCAAACCTCTAAGCCAAATGGCTTCTTTCACTACTTATGCTGCTACCATATATTCTATCTCTGTCGTAGACAAAGCAACTGTAGACTGTAAAGTAACCTTCCAACTAATAGTACAATGAGAAAGATTGAAAACATAATCTATCAAAGACCTTCTTTTATCCAAATCACCAGCATAATCAGAGTCCACATAACCAATAACACTGCAACTAGTATTAGAACTTTCATCATATACCAAACCAAAATTAGATATGCTTCTCAAATACGAAGTATCCATTTCAATACTTGCCAATGACCCTTTCCAAGATTACCCATATATCTACTGACAACACTAACTGTATGTGAAATGTATGGATGAGTACAAATCATAGCGTACATTGAACTACATGAGATATGTACTGCTCTTCTTCTTTTGACTGTGGTGACAAATCCAAAGAAAGTCTAAAATATGCAGCTAATGGCGTACTCACAGATTTAGAGTCTTTCATACCAAACCATTCAAAAACTTTTTCAATATAACTTTTCTGAGTCAAATAAAGCTTTCCCGTTTGTCTATTCGCTACACCCAAATCTTTCATCTTAAACTCACCACTAAGTTGAGACATTAATTTCTGAATCTTAAACTTATTCTTAGAAGCAATAAGCATGTCATCAACATAAAATAACAAATAGACAGATGAACCATCATGGAATATTTTATGATAAACACAACTATCATAATCACTCATAGAGTAAACCTGATCAATCATAAAAGAATCAAACCGTTTATATCACTACCTAGTAGATTGCTTCAACCCATATAAAGACTTTTTCAATAAACAAACATGATCTTTTTTATCTAAAACAACAAACCTCTCTGGTTGATGCATATATATTTGTTCCTAAAGTTCACCATGTAAGAAGGTTGTCTTGACATCAAGCTATTCTTATTTTATGTCAAACAATGCAACCATAGCAAGCAACACACGAATAGAATTATGTTTCACAACAAGTGAAAATACTTCATTAAAGTCAATACTATTCTTCTGACAATAACCCTTTGCAACAACATGTGCCTTGAACCTAACTGTTTCAACCTCAAGAATACCTTCCTTTTTCTTGAAGACCCATTTGTTTCCAACAATCTTTTGGTCCTTAGGCGGTTTCACCAATTCCCAAGTATGATTCTTATGAAGTGATTCGATCTCTTCATTCATAGCAACCAACCACTGAACAGACTCATCATAAGTGACAGCTTCATGATAACTAAATGATTCATGCACCTCAATAGACTCTAGCACAGATAGTGCAAAAAAAATAGTTTGCATATGTGTACCTCTAAGGGCGTCAAATCTCTCTTATTCCTTTACCCTTAGTAATACTATATGGTTGCTCATGTTTCTCTTCTGCTACATCATGAGTAGAATCATATATCTCATCCATAGATTGCTGATCTGAAGTGCCCTTTTGCACTTAACTAGGAGCTCCACCTGCTCATTAATACCGTGGTTTTTACCTGTAACAATAGACTTTTTTTTCTTTTCTAACATGGAAACTCATCAAACTTAACATCTATACTAATAAAAAATTTAAGTAACCCTTCATCCTAAAAGGATACCCTACAAATATGTATTTCAATGTCCTAGGCTCAAGTTTACCATCATTCACATGAGTATAAACATGACAACCAAAATCTTTCAAATCAGAATAATTAGCAGGAGTACCAAAGAATACCTCAAATGAAGTCTTCAACTCAATAGCAATTGATGGAGGCTGATTCACCAAATAGCAGGCATGGTTACAAGTTTCAGCCTAAAAGGATTTATCCAACTCAACTTGAAAGAGCATAAAACGAGCTCTTTCTAAGATAGTCCTATTCATATGTTCTACAACTCCATTTTGCTGTAGAGTATGACGCACAATGTGGTGTCTCACTATGTCATTTCTTTCACATAACTCATTAAACTGACTTTTACAAAATTCCAAACCATTGTCAGTCCTTAAATACTTGATTTTTTTGTCTGTTTGATTTTCTATACAAGTCTTGAATTTTACAAATTTTGAGAACGTATCATTCTTGTTCTTTACAAAATACACCCAAACATGACAAGAGAAGTCATCAATAAAAGTCAACATATACCGGAAACCACCCTTAGACACAACACGAGAAGGACCCTAAATATCTAAATGAATATAATCAAAAGTACCTTTCGTTTTATGGATGGTTGTACTGAACTTGACCCTACAATGCTTTTCATAGACACAATGCTCACAGAAATCAAGCTTCCTAGTTTTTTGATCACTAAGTAAATCCCGTTTGCTCAAAATAGACATCTCTGCCTCTCATATGCCCTAACCGCATATGCCATAATTGAATAGTATTAAAATCTTGATTTGATGAGGATGAAACTGAAACACTACCAATAATAGTGCTACCCTGAAGCACATAGAGGTCACACGATAATTGCCTTTTAATAACTATTATATAAGTCCAAGACCTAACTCAAGCCAATAAGATTTCATTGACTTAAGGGTTGCCCACACTTATAAACTGCACTACAGCCGAACGCCTAGTCGATGTGGGACATAATCCTTCAACACCCCCATCACATCGTAAAGGGCAATGAAGGCCACAAATCACGATGAACTCAAAGCCTAGCTCTGATACCATGTTATATAAGCCCAAGGCCTAACTCAACCCAATAAGATCTCATTGAGTTAAGGGTTGCCCACACTTATAAACTGCACTACAACCGAATGCCTAGTCGATGTGGGACATAATCCTTCAACAATAACCACGAGAGCACCTTTACTAACTCTTAAAACTCCACCTTCAGCTACATACTTGTAGCCTTGTAAATAGTTCTTTTTCAAATCTGGAACATGACAAACATCTTTAAAAATCCTAACAATAGCATCATGCATCTTAATTCGAACAGTACCAATACCAACAACCTTGCAGGACACATTGTTTCTCATAAAGACAACACCATCATCAACAAACTGATAAGAAGTAAACTAGTTCCTATTGGGGCACATCTGGTAAGTGCAACCCAAATCAAGAATCCAAACATCTCCAGGAGAACTAATAGATATTGATAAAACATTTTCACCATCGGAACTAGAACTATCTACAACACCAGCAACATCATTAGTAACAGAAGGCGTTGTGATAGATTTTCCTTTACCTTTGAGTTTCGAATAATTTACTTTTCAGTGCCCTTCTTGATGGCAATAGTTGCATTTATCTTTTCTTTTTCTAGATTTGGATCCAGACTTGCCTATAACTGACTTGTCAAAGACTTAATCATATACAAATTCTCCAATTTAAGCCATAACCCAGCGGAAGATTTCTCATCACCAACCTCACGTAGTATCTTATCAGACAAGGATAATTGAATTGAACTGAGAGCATTTTCAATCAATCCATCTTATTTCTTCATCAGTCAATTTTTCTAACAATTTATCCTTACCTTCAAGTGTCTTAACGAGCCCTTCTTTAATTAATACAACCAGTATTTTTATTCACCAAAGACTGAAATAATTCCTACCATTGAATTTCTCAATTTTATATTTTTCCGCCTTGACAAAAAACCCAATATTAAATAAACAGAAGTACAACTTAGAAAATATGAAACCAATTAGATAACCAGAAGCTCAAAATAAATCCAAAAAAGTAAACTTGATTAGTTCCAATAAATAATAGAATAACACAATGCTTTGATAACAATTTGTTATATATTAGCACTAGCGGAAACGAATTTCGAGTCCAATTTGATTGTACAAATAAATAATTATAGGTAACACTAAAATAATAAGCAATCAGAAAAATAAATGACACATAATGATTTAAGTAGTTTAACTTTTAAATATGAAAAATCTACTCCACTAATGATGGCACACCGAGGAAAATTCATTAATAATCAAATAGAGATACAAACACCAATCTTCAGAGAGTTTCACAAAATATACCAAAACCCAAATACATCAAGAAAATATATCTCTCTAATTTATTGGTAATATACAGTAAGATAAATTAACAAACTTGTTATTTAATCAAATATTATCATATAAATAAACTTACTGCATATGGACTCTCTTTTAATTTGCTCAACAAATTTTGAGAAGAAAAAAGGGAGATTCCTTGGCTGAAAAAACCCACGCAGCTTTTACTCTTTTTCTCTATTTGGAAGCACTCTGTTCTATTCTCTTTCGCGACTACCGTAAAAATCTCTTCAAAAGAGCATATATATAACTTATATATATAGGTAATAAAGGGTTTAAGTGATAAAAGTTTTGGCCTAAATGTTTTGCGCCAACATTTAACAGTTTTTTAATCATTTGATACATATTATCGTTCCTTCTATATGTTTTTACATAATCTGGAAAGAAAAGTCAAAACAAGTTGTAGGATTAACATAATATCTTATCCCTTGTTGTTTAGTCAAAAACAAAATGTTCTTTGTTAGATTTGTTGGAAAATTACTCAAATTTTCGATAAGTCTGATTTATGAGAAAACAAGAATAGAAAAATAACATACAAATTTGATAACGGAGTTCGGCCTATCTTGCTTACATCTCCGAATCTATTGTAGATATTTTTACTGAAAAAAAGAAATTATATAAGGTGTTTACAACACTCACAACTCACAACCCACAACCCAATTACACCTAAGAAAATTACTCTCAATTTTTTCTCACAAAAGTTTTTCTCTCAATTAGAATGAACATTTTGGATGATTAATTCATTACAATTACACATTTATTTATAGGAAAATTCACTTCTTAAATTACTCTTTAAATTAATGGTTCTTTAAATTACTCCTTGAATTAAGCTCCTTGTTTTGCTCCATAAATTGCTCCATGTTTTGCTCCTTAATTTAAGGAGCTTTATAATAATCTCTAACAAGATTATGGCAATGTAAAAAGGGGTGAGCACAAAACTGAGGTTGGTTCATGGCAGTTTTGGAATTCCTTGTTCTTCTTATCCTGAAGGCAATATGTACTTTGTTCCATCGTTTGATTTCTGTCATTTTACCAGTGTTATTTCTGGAAATTGGACTTAATTTCTCTTCTATGCGGGAAATTAAGAGGAAGTCATGAAGAGATCAGATTTGAGTTTATTCATAATATATTTTGGTGTTAAACAAGATTCTGCTGCTTTTTTTTCATAAGCATTGTTCTTTTTCTTTTCTTTTTTATTTATATATTTTTTAATTTATTACCGATATTGGAGCCAAGAATTTTGTTGATATTTAGAAATGGCCATTTTTCTCGTCACGTTTTACTTCCATTGTGCTTGATTTAATATGGATTTGTTTTGATTAATGTGGTTCAATTGTCCCAGGGAAATTCTATATCAACCACAAAGTACAACTTCTTTACCTTTTTGCCTAAGGGATTGTTTGAACAGGTAAACTACTTAAAGGCCTTTGTTAAATGTCAATTATGAATGTTATGGTTAGTTATGCATCTTATTCTGAGATGAACATACCTTAGGCTTTGTGTTAGGACATCAGTTTTGGACCCAATTCTAGTGAAAGACTTGAAGAAGGATTTTCTTGTTTACTCATCCTTGTTATTTAGCTTTTCTAAGTATTAAGGATAAACCAGAGGCATGAGAAGCAGAATAATTATTTCAAATATGCTCATCCTGGTGGATGAGCACTAAATATTTCCAGTGGAGTGACGACTTAGATTTTAATTTTAGGCTTAGATGATATATTTTCTTGATTTCTTCCATTTTTTATTATTTTAGGAGGATCCCCCACGAGATGTGTGTTGTTTAACAGTAAGGAGTGTCTCTCTTGTTTCGAAGATATGTCCTGTAGTGTAACGTATGCTTTGTACAGAGGTTTTTATGAGGGATATAATACTGCTTAAAACAAGAGTTTACATGTCTATCTTCTTACTTTATGTGGTGGGGATGTTATTTTAGTAGATAATTATATTTGAACTTGTTATAATTTCTTTTCCTTTCATAATGCACTTTCATCTTTTCAACACATGGTAGTTTTTTTTTTAATGTAACAGGTTAGCTTCAATCTAATGCATCTGTGTCAGAGTAGGTTTTCTAGATGAATTCCATTGTTTTGTTTGTGCTGGGCGATGTCAAATCATAAACATTGTTATTTTTGGGGAACATATCTAGTCCCCTGCCCCCCAAAACAACCTCATTTACCTATTTTCTTTTGTTTATGTTTCTGATAAACTTCTACGCTTATGCTGGCAGTTCAGGCGGGTAGCTAACCTATATTTTCTTACAATCTCAATTTTATCAACCTCGCCAATCAGGTTTGTAATTAAAATTAATTAATATATTCAGATTCTTAATTCAATCATGAAAAATAGCGTAATCAGCTGAATGACATAGCTAGCCTTTTGGCTAGAGTCAATGTCCAATTTTTCACACTCGCGCTAAAAACATTGTTTAAATTTGATGGTCATAGGGACAGGTTTATCATTCCTTTTTTTCTTATATATATCTTTTCTTTGAACATCCCTGTATGGTGTTCGCTTTAGTTATGTTGTTGTAGTTTTTTTTTTTTTTTTTTTGGGATTGTTATTGAAATCATCTTAAAATTTGTCAAATCTGTTCTTGCAGGAAAAAAGAACAAGAATGAAAAGAGTTTCTTAAATACCTTACTTCTCTAAGATTTTTTTTCTTGGTTGGTTAGAGTCTTTTTATCTGTCAAATTTAGATAGACTCATAATATATTGCTCAGAAGTTACTTTATTCAGGATGGCCTATCTATCTCAAAAATTGACCTATCGTTGATATGATTTTTTTTTGTTATCTTGGCAATATTACGACTTCTTAATTCTTATGAGCCGATACAGAATGGAAACAGAAATCTAATGTTGTCTGAATTAGATTTAAGATAGATTGACTGATGTGTTAATAAAAGATTAAAAAATCAAGTTAAAACAATTAAAATTAAGATATTTCAGTAATTGGTTAGAGAATATAGGCAGGACTCAGTCTGCAGTCATTTGTATATATACAAAGGATTCTGCCGACTCTTCTTTTGACTCGTGAGTTTAACCTGTTTCTCACAAGGTTCATGGATCATGTTTTGATTCACATGTAATGTAAGTTTGAGTAGCATTGAATTAGGACCCTAATGTGATTGATGGAAGGTAGCGGCCGGATTAATGAAGAGTATCACATCATTTGTCGTAGGATATACAACTTGTTTGTGAACTGCCAACCCATAATTCCATCCTTTGAGTCATACATTTGCTTTAGTGGTTTTACTAAATTACTCAATGCTTTAATAATTGATTTGGGAACACTTAAATTAGAGTTTATTGTTATATATATCTTATTTTTTCCAATTGTGTCTGTTTTGCAACAAGTATCACGCGTTAAATAAAGTGCTTATGATGCAGTCCTGTGAGTCCAATTACAAACGTGTTGCCCCTGAGTATGGTGCTTCTTGTCTCTCTTATTAAGGAGGCCTTTGAGGATTGGGTGAGCTCTATGATGCACTCTCATTGTCAAGATATATTTGTTTTTCTTCACTTTGCACCCTTTTCTTTATGCATTAAGTTTTCTCTAATGCAAAAAATGCATTGAGGTATGGCATGAATGTATGCTTGATTCCTTATTCCCCCATTTTCTTTTACTTATGCAAAACAGAAGCGGTTTCAGAATGACTTGTCAATAAACAACAGTGCTATAGATGCATTACAAGATCAAAAGTGGGAAAGTACTCCATGGAAAATGCTGCAGGTTGGGGATATTGTCAGGGTGAGTATGCTGCACATTTTATGCTCCTTACTAGATGTATCATGTATGTGATTGGGGTTTTTTCGTTAGACTAAATCTTTTGTTATGTTGAGGTCTTGTTGCTTTGATTTCTGATGAAGTTTTGTGGGTGCTTGCACAACATAAAAAGTAGTCTTTTGGTTGTTAACAAGCTTTTTGGTATGAAACTTTCATAAAATTCAAGGATCCTATCAATAAATAAGGTGTTCTAATAAATGTTGAGTAAAATTTAGAATACACAACTCTAAATTTACTAATATTAGATTCAAACAAGTAAACAAACTACTTGTATTATAAACAATAAAAGACACTATAACACCTTTCAAAGATAACTCACAAATTAAAGAGAAATACAAACACTCAATGAGAAAACTCTCAACTCACACTCAAACTAAGAATACAAAAACTTATTTGTTTGTGATGGGATGATTAAACCAAATGCAAGGTAGGCTATTTATAGTCTTCATCATGTAATCTACATCACACAAATATAAAACTAAGAAATAATTTTAGCCACACAAATATTATCACACACTTCTCTTTTCTACATCCTTCTAGATTTTTTCTTAAAAAAATTTCTTCAACCACTCAATTTATTAGGTTAGTGTTGATTTTCAACAACTTTCTTCAAGCACTCCATTTATTGAGTTAGTGTTGATTTTTAACAACTTTCTTCAACCATTCCATTTATTGAGTTAGTGTTGATTTTCAACAATTTTCTTCAACCACTCCATTTATTGAGTTGGTGTTGATTTTCAACAATTTTCTTCAACCACTCCATTTATTGAATTGGTGTTGATTTTCAACAATTTTCTTCAACCACTCCATTTATTGAGTTGGTGTTGATTTTCAACACTTCCTCTAAACACCAACTCTCACTATTTTTACTATGCCAAGCTGACGGCGAAACATTTCAAACTTACCAATGCTTAAGCTTTTTGTAAACAAGTCCGCAACTTGATCATTTGTCTTGATTGGTCTCATCTCAATTTCTTCTTACAGAACTTTTTCTTTGATAAAGTGATAGTGCACTTCAACATGCTTAGTTCTTGCATGAAAGACTGTATTCTCTACCAAACGAATTGCCGGTTGATTGTCACAGTATAACAGAACTGCATAATCTATTGGTTGTTGTAGATTATTCATTAGTTACAACCATGTACTCTCTTGAGCTGCCATTGTCGCTGCTCGATACTCAGCTTTAGTGGTTGATAATGATATTGTTTACTGTCTCTCGCTACACCAAGAAATTGTTCCAGAACCAAGCTTAAATACATACCTAATTGTTGATCTCCTAGTGTCATGATCTCCTACATAGTGTGCATCACAGTAACCAACTAACTTTCCTTATCCACATTTTTTGTACAAAAGACCATAGTCAATTGTACTTTTCACATATCTCAGTATTCGTCGAACTGCTTCCAAATAAGGCTTCTTTGGATTTTGTATGTACCAACTCATTACACTAACTGCATAAGAAATGTTAGGTCGAGTTAAGGTTAAGTAGATCAGACTGCCTACCAATTTTCGATACATTGTCGCATCTTCCAAATCTTTTTCTTCATGTGTACACATTTTGGCATTTGGTTCCATCGACCTCAAAATCAATTTGCATTCAAGCATTCTGAACCTCTTCATCAAATCTTTAGAATATTTTTGTTGACAAAGAAATATTCCTTGTGTGCGATTGTTCAAAGAATTTTTGCCTCATCATCAATAGTTATGATTAAATCATCTACGTACACTAGCACGATAGCTAGCTTTTCTTCATTAGTTTTGACAAACAAGCTAGAATCTGTGGGTGTTACTGAATAACTACTTTGTATTAAAAATTCAGGAATCTTACCATACCATGCCATGGGTGCCTGTTTCAATCCATAAAGTGTTTTTCGTAGCTTACACACATATTTAGGATGATCTTGGCTCTGAAAACTCATTGGTTGGATCATGTAGATCTCTCGATCCAGCTCTCTATGAAGAAAAGCATTCTTCATATCCATCTGCCATAAAGTCCATTCTTTGTTGGCTACAAGTGCAAGTAGGACTCATATAGTTGTAAGTTTTGCCACCAGACTAAACGTTTCATCATAGTCTAGTCCGTGCTATTGAGAGAAACCACGAGCTACCAATTCTGCCTTATATCTCTCAATTGACCCATCTGAACGATGCTTTATCTTGGAAACTCACTTACAGGATATAGGTTTTACATCTCCTAGTTTTCGCAATAGATCCCAAGTTTGATTTTGCTTAAGTGCATCGATATCTTCTTTTATAACTGTCATCCACTCAGATCTTAGGGATGCATACCATTTTGTTGTGGCGTTTTGGCACAAGGGTATTGATGACGTATTCGACATTTCTTTAGGTATTGAGAGAACTCGCTTGAGTTATATTCTCAGCCGTTGTCTGTGTGTAAGCAATAGATCTTCTTTCCTACTTCTCCTTCAGTTGACTCTCAGAACTCTTTAAACTTTGAGAATGTGTTAGATTTTTCTTAAATAAAGAAAACCCACACATACCTTGGGAAGTCGTCAATGAATGTCACCATGTATCGTATACCGCTAATTGATGGTTGCTTAATGGGCCTGAATACATCAGAGTGAACTAACTCTAGTGGTTCTTTTGCTTTAAATGTCGATTCCTCGTATGCTAATTGGTAAACTTTACCATACTGGCATCTTGCACAAATCGTGTATGTTCGCAAGTCTAGTTGAGGAAGCCCTTTAAGCATCAACTTCTTCACCATCACACTTAGCTTGAAAAAACTAATGTGACCTAACCACATATGCCATAGATCTGTTGTCTCATTTCTTCTCTACATATGTAGATTCTTCTGACATCATGTAGACTGATTCCAATGGTCGCCCTTCCATTTTCGATGTTTATGAGATTTTGAGATCACGATACACCTTCACGTCTTAGAGACCAAACAATATATAATGACCTGATGATGTCAATTGTTGAATAATTGACCTTAATTCAAGTAACAAATTAAGGAGTAAATCAAGACTTAATTCAAGGAACCCTTTGAAATTCAAGGAGTGAATTTCCCTATAAATAAACATATAATTGTAATGAATTCATCAATCAAATGTTCATTCCAATTAAGAGCAATTTTCTTGGGTGTAATTGGGTTATGAGTTGTGAGTGTTGTAAACACCTTATATAATTTCTTCCTTTTTCAGTAAAAAAATCTACAGTAGGTCTAGAGACGTATGGCTTATCGGGAATTTGCGTAATTTCCCAACAACTTGTATCAGAGCATTTTTGGTGATTTATGTCAATTTTCTACAAGGTTACTGTTAGAGATGTTAGTTGTGTATTAGGTGTCTATCACTAGTTGAATATATTAGTTGTGTATTAGGTGTATGTCACCTAAGAATGTCCCTAAATTTGTATATAAATATGTAGTGTCTTTGAATGGAAATTATAAGAGTGAATTCTGAGTTTTACATGATATCAGAGCATTTGGGTTACAAAATTCAGAGTTTTTTTCCATTCAAATTAGGGTTTGATTTTGAGCAAACACAAATTAGGATTTAGTGCATTTTTGGGTTGCAAATCGGAACACCCTTTTAGAGTGAATTTTTTTTCACTGTCAGCACAGGGAGGAAGCCTTGATGTGAAGGTTTAGCAAAGCCAGTGGGAACAAATGGCGGTCATGAGTTTTCTTGTCAGTCTTCCCTTTACTTTTGAGACTACTAAGTCCCAAGTTCTTTCTGGTTCTGAGATCTCCTCTTTACAAGAGGTGTTTAGTCGAGTACTTCGTACAAAAGGCACTCCACCTTCACTTGCTCAATTAAATGGTGCTTTGGTCAGCCAAAATAATAATTATGAGCATGAACGGTCAACTTATATGAATAGAAACAAAGGAGGCGCTCGCAAGGGTTTGAAACTCAATCACAAGACCTAGGAGGTATTGTGTGTCACTACTGTCACAAACTAGGACATACGAAACATGACTATAGAAAGGTTCAGTACAATCATCAGAAAGATCACTCGGCTCATATTGCATCCACTTATGATACTTCTGACAAATCGGTTCTTATCTCTGTAGATGAATTTACCAAGTTCTCATAGTATCAAGAATCACTAAGGACTTCATCACCTTCTGTCACTGCTATTGCTGATTCAGGTAAATCAAATGCGTGTCTCCTTTCCTCATCTTCCAAATGGGTTATTGATTATGGTGCCACAGATCATATGACACGTAATTCTAGTCTCTTTTCTACTCTTGAGTCACACACTTCCACCTTTACTGTTACCTTACTCCCACTCATTTGCTTCTTTTGTCGTCTATCTTACATTTACCTAACTCATCCTTTAATTTAATCTTTGTAAGTCAACTTACTCACAATCTTAACTGTGGCATCTCATTTTTTCCTGATCGTTGCTTATTTCAGGATCTTATGATGAAGAAGACTATTGATAAAGGATATGAGTCTGGAGGCCTTTATATTCTTGACACACCAATACCAAAATCTGTTGCTTGCTCTAGTGTAACCTCTCCCTTCGAAGAACATTGTAGACTGGGTATCCATATCTTCCTTTACTGAAGAAACTTTGTCCTTAGTTTAGTAAGGTGTCTTCATTAGATTGTGAGTCTTGTCAATTTGCAAAACATCATCGTCTTAGTTCAAATCCAAGAGTTAATAAAAATGCTAGTGTTCCTTTCGAATTAGTTCATTCTGATATTTGGGGTCTTTGTCCTATTTTGTCTAAACCTGGATTTAAGTATTTTGTTACTTTTGTGGATGATTATTCTCATGTAACTTGGTTATATTTAATGAAGAGTCGTCCTGAATTGTTTTCTATTTTATGCGCATTTTGTGTTGAGATTAAAACTCAATTTAATGTTTCAATTCGTACTTTGCGAAATGATAATGCCAAAGAATATACATCAGCTTTGTTTCAATCTTATATTGTTCAAAATGGCATGCTTTATGAAAATTCGTGTGTTGATACTCCATCCCAAAATGGAGTAGCCGATCGTAAGAACAAACATCTTCTAGAAACTGCACGTGCCTTATTAATTCAAATGAATATTTATAAACCTTTTTGGGCCGATGTAGTTTCAACAACATGTTTTCTTATTAATTGCATGCCCCCATCTGTTCTTCATGGTGAAATTCCTTACAAAATTTTGTTTCCTAATAAGTCACTATTTTTGGTTGACCCTAGGATATTTGGTAGCACTTGTTTTGTTCGGGATGTTCGTCCGCATGTTACTAAATTAGATCCCAAGTCTTTGAAGTGTATCTTCCTTGGTTATTTTTGTCTCCAGAAAGGTTATAGATGTTATTGTCCTAGTCTTAACAAATATCTTGTCTCAATTGATGTTACCTTCATGGAAGACACACCCTATTTTTCGTCTTCTCCTCCTCCTACATATCAGGAGGAGGATGATTTGTTAGTATATTCTATCACATCATTTGAACCTGTCTTTGATCCAGTTCCTGTTAGGCCTCCTATAACTCAAGTCTACTCCAGACATAGACCTTCTGATTCATGTCCTTCATCTGCTCCTTCATCATCAGATCCAGTCCTAAACGATGATCTTTCTATTGCATTACGCAAAGTTAAACGTCAATGTACTTATCCAATTTCTTCTTTTGTTTCGTATAACTGCTTGTCATCTTCCTCTTTCTTTTTTATTACATCTTTTGATTCTATTTCTATCCCTAAAAATGTTCATGAAGCCATATCTCATCCTAGTTGGCATCATGCAATGATCAAGGAAATGAATGCGTTGGATGACAATGGTACTTGGGACTTGGTTGATTTACCTTCGGGGAAAAGGGTTATCAGATGCAAATGGGTGTTCACAGTTAAGGTTAATCTGGATGGGTCAGTTGCTCGATTAAAGGCTTGTCTTGTTGCTAAGGGATATGCTCAAACCTATGGAGTGGACTATTCTGACACTTTCTCTCCTGTTGCTAAATTGACCTTTGTTCGATTGTTTATTTCTATGGCAGTTACTCACCATTGGATTTTGCATCAACTAGATACCAAGAATGCTTTTCTTCATGGTGATATTCAAGAGGAGGTGTTTATGGAGCAACCTCCTGGTTTTGTTGCTCAAGACGAGTCTAGGCAAGTTTGTTATCTCCGTAAATCTTTGTATGGTTTGAAACAGAGTCCTCGTGCTTGGTTTGGAAAATTTAGTCAAGCTATAGAAAAGTTTGGTATGATGAAAAACAAGTCTGACCATTCTGTGTTCTAGAAACAATCAGAAGTTGGTATCATTCTTTTAGTTGTGTATGTAGATGACATTGTTATTACTGGAAGTGATATTACGTGAATTTCATCTCTTAAGTCTTTCCTACATACTCAGTTTCACACGAAGGATTTAGGGATGCTAAAGTATTTCTTGGGTGTTGAATTCAAAAGGAGTAAAAAAGGTATCTTTCTATCTCAGAGAAAATATTTCATGGACTTATTAATTGAGACAGGAAAATTAGGAGCAAAACCTTGTAGTACTCCAATGACTTCGAACATCCACCTTACAGGAGATGAGGAACTCTTTAAAGATTTTGAGAGATATCGAAGGGTGGTTGGAAAGCTGAATTACCTTACCGTGACTCGTCCAGATATTGCATATGCGGTTAGTGTTGTTAGCCAATTTATGTCATCCCCAACAGTTCAACATTGAGCAGCGTTAGAGCAAATTTTGTGTTACTTGAAAGGAGCACTTGGATGTGGTATCTTGTATGCAAATCATGGACACACTCATATTGAATATTTTTCAGATGCAGATTGGGCAGTTTTCAAAGTGGATAGAAGATCCACATCAGGCTATTGTATTTTTATTGGAGGAAATTTAGTCTCATGGATATAGGGCTATGGCACAATCTACGTCTGAGATAATATAGATATATCAGCTCTTGGATGAAGTAGGTCTTACAACTTCAGTACCAGCAAAATTGTGGTATCATAACCAAGCTGCTCTTTATATTGCTTCTAATCTTGTGTTTCATGAGCAAATTAAACACATTGAAATTGATTGTCATTTTTTTCGCGAGAAAATTCAACAAGGTTTGATTTCTACAGGATATATAAAGATTGGATAACAACTAGGAGATATCTTCACGAAAGCTTTAAGTGAGGTCCGAGTTGATTATCTTTGTAACAAGTTGGGCATGATTAATATCTATGCTCCAACTTGAGAGAGAGTGTTGAGAGATGTTAGTTGTGTATTAGGTGTCTATCACTAGTTGAATATATTAGTTGTGTAAGGTGTATGTCACCTAAGAGTATCCTTAACTTTGTATATAAATATGTAGTGTCTTTGAATGGAAATTATAAGAGTAAATTCTGAGTTTTACAGTTACCATTCACGTGAATAGTGAATTATGTGAATAGTAAAATTTTGTCGGTGATATTGGTTTGTCAACGAAGGTGTTCTAATACACGGTGGTTCGTAGGAATAGTCAGAAAAATCCGGAGGAAGTCAAATTTGAGTGGGAGCAATGGTCGTAGATGAAGGAAAGGTGAAACTCGAGAAATTTGATGGCACCCATTTTGAATTTGGGAAAATATAGATAGAGGATTATATGTATCAAAAAAATCTGTATCAACCTCTCTCAAGGAAGAACCCAGAGGCTATGAAGGAAAAAGATTGGAATCTTCTAGATAGACAAGCCTTCAGAGTTATTCGATTGATGCTATCTCATAATGTTGCTTTCAACATAGCAAAGGAAAAGACCACGACGGATCTTATGGTAGCTCTTTCCAATATGTATGAGAAGTCATCAGCCTCAAACAAAGTGCACCTGATGATGCGTTTGTTTAATTTACGGAAAACGGAAGGCGCATCGGTAGCTCAACATCTCAATGAACTCAACACAATCACAACCCAGTTGAGTTCAGTTGAAATTCAATTTGATGAAGAAGTACGAGCATTGATACTTTTGTCTTCTCTACCAGAAAGTTGGAATACTACTGTCATGGTTGTGAATAGCTCGTTGGGAAGCAATAAGTTGAAATTTGACGATGTTCGTGGCCTGGTTCTCAATGAAGAGATTCGACGTAGAGAGTCGAGTGAATCGTCAACCTCTTTAGTTTTGCATATAAAGGCAAGAGGAAGAAATTCAACCAGAGGAAATCGACGTGACAGAACAGACTACCAAGGTAGATTAAAGGACAGAAGGTCCAAATCCAAGAATCCCAATAATTCTCATAGCTCGAAAACTATCGAGTGTTGGAATTGTGGGAGAACTGGGCACTACAAAAATCAGTGCAAGAGTGCACCGAAGGACCAACAAGTAAAGGCAGAGGAAAATGTTACTTCCATCTGAGGAGGAGATGATGCATTGATATGCTCTTTGGAGAGCAAGGAAGAATCTTGGGTGTTAGACTCTTAAGCATCGTTCCATGCTACTTCACAAAAAGAATTCTTAATGTAGTGAAGATTAAGTTGAACGGGTTTGTTTGGAAGCCGAAGGATGTCAGGCATATTCCCAACCTAAGAATGAACTTAATCTTAGTAAGACAGTTGGCTAGTGAAGGCTACACTACGATATTCCATGGTGATGATTGGAAGATATCAACGGGTGCAATGACGGTTGCTCAAGGCAAGAATAGTGGCACTTTTTACATGATAGTAGGGGCATGTTGTTCAATCGCAGTTGTAGCAGGCAATGAAACACCAAATTTGTGGCACCAGAGACTAGGCCACATAAGTGAGAAGGGAATGAAGATTATGCATTCAAAGGGAAAACTTTCAGGTCTACAGTCTACGGAGATAGACAAGTGTGAAGATTACATACTTGGAAAGCAAAAGAGAGTTAGTTTTCAGACAAGTGGAAGAACCCCAAAGAAGGAAAGGCTAAAGCTCATTCATTCTAATGTTTTGGGACCAACGACCGTCTCATCCATCGGTGGAAAACACTACTTCGTGACTTTCATCGATGATCACTCTTGGAAAGTATGAGTTTACATTCTAAACCATAAGTCTAAAGTATTTGAGACTTTCAGAAGATGGAAAGCTGTGGTTGAAAATGAGATAGGTTTGAAGATCAAAAAGCTCAGAACCGATAATAGTGGTGAATATGAAGACACCAGATTCAAAAATTTCTGCTATGAGCACAGGATTATAATGGAGAGAACTGTGCCAGGCACGCCTCAACACAATGGTATAGCTGAGCGTATGAACCGAACGTTGACAGAAAGAGCCAGAAGAATTCTTATACAATCAGGTCTATCAAAGCAGTTTTGGGCAAAAACAGTCAATATGTCAGCTTACTTGATCAATTGAGGCCAATCTGTTTCATTAGAGCATAGAATATCATAGGAGGTATGGAGCGAAAAAGAGGTAAAACTACCACATCTAAAAGCTTTCGACTGTGTAGTATTTGTGCATATCAGTGATCAAGGTAGGAATAAGCTTGATTCGAAATCCAAGAAATGCACCTTCATTGGCTATTGTGAGAATGAGTTTGGCTACCACATTTGGGATGATGAAAATAAGAAAGTGATCTGTAGTAGAGATGTGATTTTCACCGAAAGGGTGATGCATAAGAACATGCATAAAACAGATGCCAATGACTCAGAGCAGAATGAATCAGTATTTGTAGATTATGTCTCAGATAGTTTTGTAACGGAACCAATTGTAACAAGTCCTCAGTCATAGGAAATCGTAGGATAGAGTAGTATGCAGTAGTCCGACACACCGCAACCTCCTACTCTAGCTCATGTATTAAGAAGGTCTACTCGACCTCATGTGCCTAATAGGAGATACATGGACTATATGTTGCTAACGAATGGAAGGGAGCCTGAATGCTATGATGAAGCTTTTCAGACTCGAGATTCTAGCAAGTGTGAGTTTGCCATGAAAGAAGAAATGAAATCTCTCATCTCCAACCAGACATGGGAACTAGTTGAGTTACCCATGGGGAAGAAGGCACTTCACAACAAATGGGTATACTGGGTGAAAAAGAAGCATGATGTTTCTAAGAGATACAAAGCCCGACTAGTTATCAAAGGATTTCAGCAGAAGGAAGGAGTTGACTACACTAACATTTTTGCTCCCGTTGTGAAGCTCAATACTATCATAACAGTGTTGAGTATTGTAGCCATTGAAGATTTTCATCTTGAATAGTTGGATATGAAGACTTAGATGAGGAGATATACATGTACCAGTCAGAAGGTTTCTCAGAAAGAGGGAAGAAGAACATGGTGTGTAGACTTAAGAAGAGTTTGTATGGCCTGAAACAAGCCCCGAGACAGTGGTACATAAAGTTTGATAACTTCATGCACAAGAAATGTTTCCAAAAGTGCAATGTTGACCATTGTTGCTACTTCAAGAGATATAGGTCCAATTATATCATTTTACTATTTTATGTTGATGATATGTCAATAACAGTTTCAAATATCGATGATATTAGAAGGTTAAAGCAGTGATTGTCAAAAGGAGTTTGACATGAAAGACTTGGATCCAGTAAAAAAGATTCCTGGAATGCAAATCACAAGAAATAAGAAAAGAGGATCCTTGCAATTATCTCAGGCAAAGTACATCAATCGTGTTTCGCAGAGATTTAACATGGCTAAGTCACTTTCGCCTATCTAAGGATAAGTCCCCTCAGACTGAGGAAGAGAGAGAATTCATGGCTAAGGTTCCTTATTTCCCAGCCATCAGAAGTTTGATGTACGCAATGGTTGTATGAGACCAAACATTGGCCATACAGTGGAAGTTGTTAGCAGATTTATGTCAAATCTAGGGAAAACTCATTGGGAAGCAGTCAAGTGGATTTTAAGGTATCTATGAGGCATCATAGAGAAGTGTTTGTACTCTATTAAAGGAGAGTTAAAAGTACAAGGCTACGTAGATGCAGACTTTGGAGGTGAAATTGATCACCGAAGAAGCACCATCAAGTCATTGGAGCACTATAAGGTTTTGCTCCTAATTTTCCTGTCTTAGTTAATAAGTCGAGGACATATTTTCTCTGAGATAGAAAGATACCTTTTTTACTCCTTATGACTTCAACACCCAAGAAATACTTTACCATTCCCAAATCCTTCGTGTGAAACTGAGTATGTAGGAAAGACTTAAGAAATGAAATTCATGTAGTATCACTTCCAGTAATAACAATGTCATCTACATACACAACTAAAAGAACGATACTAGCTTCTATTTGTTTGTAGAACACCGAATGGTCATACTTGCTTTTCATCATACCAAACGTTTCTATAGCTTGACTAAATTTTCCAAACCAAGCACGAGGACTTTGTTTCAAACCATACAGAGATTTACTGAGACGACAAACTTGCCTAGACTCCCCCTGAGCAACAAAACCAAGAGGTTTCTCCATAAACACCTCCTCTTGAAGATCACCATGAAGAAAAGTATTCTTGATATCTAGTTGATGCAAAGACCAATGGTGAGTAGCTACCATAGAAATAAACAACTAAACAAATGTCAATTTAGCAACAGGAGAGAAAGTGTCAAAATAGTCCACTCCATAGGTTTGAGCATATCCCTTAGCAACAAGACGGGCCTTTAATCGAGCAACTGACCCATCGGGATTAACCTTAACTGTAAACACCCATTTGCATCTGATTGCTCATTTCCCCGAAGGTAAATCAACCAAGTCCCAAGTACCATTGTCATCCAACGCATTCATTTCCTCGATCATTGCATGATGCCAACCAGGATGAGATATGGCTTCGTGAACAGTTTTAGGGATAGAAATAGAATCAAGAGAGGCAATAAAAGAGGAAGAGGAAGACGACAAGCAATTATACAAAACAAAAGAAGAAATAGGATAGGTACATTGACGTTTACCTTTGCATAATGCAATAGGAAGATCATCGTTTAGGACTGGATCTGATGATGAAGGAGCAGATGAAGGACATGAATCAGAAGGTCTATGTCTGGAGTAGACTTGAGTTATAGGAGGCCTAACAGGAACTGGATCAAAGACAGGTTCAAATGATGTGATAGAATATACTAACAAATCATCCTCCTCCTGATATGTAGGAGGAGGAGAAGACGAAAAATAGGGTGTGTCTTCCATGAAGGTAACATCAATTGAGACAAGATATTTGTTAAGACTAGGACAATAACATCTATAACCTTTCTGGAGACAAAAATAACCAAGGAAGATACACTTCAAAGACTTGGGATCTAATTTAGTAACATGCGGACGAACATCCCGAACAAAACAAGTGCTACCAAATATCC
Source organism: Hippophae tibetana (assembly GCA_037013495.1). Classification (NCBI taxonomy): domain Eukaryota; kingdom Viridiplantae; phylum Streptophyta; class Magnoliopsida; order Rosales; family Elaeagnaceae; genus Hippophae; species Hippophae tibetana. The sequence goes on along the minus strand of CM072805.1, from coordinate 23,672,906 downwards.
TAGGGTCAACCAAAAATAGTGACTTATTAGGAAACAAAATTTTGTAAGGAATTTCACCATGAAGAACAGATGGGGGCATGCAATTAATAAGAAAACATGTTGTTGAAACTACATCGGCCCAAAAAGGTTTATAAATATTCATTTGAATTAATAAGGCACGTGCAGTTTCTAGAAGATGTTTGTTCTTACGATCGGCTACTCCATTTTGGGATGGAGTATCAACACACGAATTTTCATAAAGCATGCCATTTTGAACAATATAAGATTGAAACAAAGCTGATGTATATTCTTTGGCATTATCATTTCGCAAAGTACGAATTGAAACATTAAATTGAGTTTTAATCTCAACACAAAATGCGCATAAAATAGAAAACAATTCAGGACGACTCTTCATTAAATATAACCAAGTTACAAGAGAATAATCATCCACAAAAGTAACAAAATACTTAAATCCAGGTTTAGACAAAATAGGACAAAGACCCCAAATATCAGAATGAACTAATTCGAAAGGAACACTAGCATTTTTATTAACTCTTGGATTTGAACTAAGACGATGATGTTTTGCAAATTGACAAGACTCACAATCTAATGAAGACACCTTACTAAACTGGGGACAAAGTTTTTTCAGTAAAGAAAGAGATGGATGACCTAGTCTACAATGTGCCTCGAAGGGTGTGTCAAGAATATAGAGGCTTCCAGACTCATGTCCTTTACCAATAGTCTTCTTCGTCATAAGATCTTGAAATAAGCAACAATCAGGAAAAAATGAGATGCAATAGTTAAGATTGCGAGTAAGCTGACTTACAGAGATCAAATTAAAGGATAAGCTAGGTAAAATGTAAGACAGACGACAAAGGAAGCAAATGAGTGGGAGTAATTGTGCCAGACCCAAGAATACGAGATGGTGACCCATCAGCTAAGGTAACAGTAGAGGTAAAAGTGTGTGACTGAAGAGTAGAAAAGAGACTAGAATTACCTGTCATATGATCTGTGGCACCAGAATCAATAATCCATTTGGAAGATGAGGAAATAAGACACGCATTTGATTTACCTGAATCAGCAATAACAGTGACAAAAGGTGATGAAGACCTTAGTGATTCTTGATACCGTGAGAACTTGGTAAATTCATCTGCAGAGATAAGAACTGATTTTTCAGAAGTATCAGAAGTGGATGTAATATTAGCCGAGTGACCTTTCTGATGCTTGTACTGAAGCTTTCTACAATCATGTTTCGTATGTCCTGGTTTGTGACAATAGTGACATACAATACCTCTTAGGTGCTATGGTTGAGTTTTAAACCTGTGCGAGCCGTCTCCTTTGTTTCTGTCCATGCTCATAATTATTACTTCGGCTGACCAAAGCACCATTTATGAGCAGGTGGAGGTGGAGTGCCTTATGTACGAAGAACTCGACTAAACACCTCTTGTAAAAAAGAGATCTCAGAATCAGAAAGAACTTGGGACTTAGTAGTCTCAAAAGTAGAGGGAAGACCGACAAGAAAACTCATGATCGCCATTTGTTCTCGTTGGCTTTGCTGAACCTTTACATCAGGGCTAAAAGACATCAAACTATTGAGCTCTTCATAAGTCCTTTTAAATTCCATAAAATAATTTGTGAGTCACTGATCTTGTTTGTCTGTACGGTAAAATGTTTTGCATACCTCATATATGCGAGAAAGATTTCCTTTACCAGAATATAAGAAATCCAAATAATCCATCAATTCCTTAACGAATTCACAATGATTGATCAAGTCAATTACATTGCTCTCAATAGAATTCTGAAGCTGCAGAAATAAGCAAGCATCTTCTCTAAGCCATGTCTGCTTGGAATCATCTTTAGGAGGATCATTAGTCAAATGAGTATCTTTGTTGATACTTCTCAAATAAATTCGAATGGTCTTACTCCAAGCCAAATAATTCTAGCCATTAAGCTTATGGTCCGTGATTTTAGACATCACAGGCACCATATCCATTACAACATTAGATTTCTTTTCAGCCATAACTCTTACAAACGATAAGGCAACGAGAAAATGAACAAACAAAATCCAATAACAGCAGCGACCAAACACGTAGCGAACAAGAACACAAAATTGGAAGAATCAAAACCTGAACAGTCACAAGCGATGAGTGCCAAACCACCACAGATGACGCATGGGAACGGCGGAGAGCGACACGAGGTTGACCGGAGAAGAAAGATGCACGGAAGCGCTGTCACGCGCCGGCGCATGGAAAGATGGCAGAAATTCGCGATGACACATGTGGCTCACTCGCGGCTCTTCTCGTGACCGGACTTCGTGGTTTAGCCGGTTGGCAGTTGGTCTTTCTCCCTGTGCCGGCGGTGAGACACGTGGAAAATTGATAGAAATTCGTGGTGGCGCGTGTGGCTCACTCGCGGCTCGTCTGGTGACCGGACTTCGGGGTTTGGCTGGTCGGCAGCTGGTCTTCCTCCCTGTGTCCCGGTGAGAAAAAATGTGCACTCCAAAAGGGTGTTTCGAGTTGGAACTCAAAAATGCACCAAATCCTAATTTGTGATTACCCAAAATCAGCCCCTAATTTGAACAAAAAAAAAGTTTCCCAAATTTTGTAACCCAAATGCTCTGATACCATGTAAAACTCAAAATTCACTCTTCTTATTTTCATTCAAAGACACTACCTATTTATATACAAAGTTAAGGACAATCTTAGGTGACATACACCTAATACACAACTAATATATTCACCTAGTGATAGACACCTAATATACAACTAATCATCTTTAACAATCTTTCAAAGACAACTCACAAATTGAAGAGAAATACGCTCAAAGAGAAAGCTATCATCTCACACTCAAACTAAAACTACAAAGACTTATTTGTTTTTGATGAGATGATTAAACCAAATGAAAGGTAAGTTATTTATAGTCTTCACCATGTAATCTACACCACACAAATATGAAACTAAGAAATAATTCTAGCCACACAAATGTTATCTCACACTTCTCTTTTCTACATCCTTCTAGATTCTCTTAAAAAATATTTCTTCAACTACATTTATTGGATTGATGTTGATTTTCAACAACTTTCTTCAACCACTCCATTTATTGAGTAGGTGTTGATTTTTACAACTTTTTTCAACCACTCAATTTATTGAGTTGGTGTTGCTTTTTAATAACTTTCTTTAACCACTTCATTTATTGAGTTGGTATTGATTTTCAACAATACATTCATGCTTGTGCAACATTACAATTGAAGGATAAGTCATGGATCATCTTTTGTTATTGACTATTTTTAGATGACTTTGGCGATGCCCAAGTCCCTTGTTCATAAAAAAGGTACACTTTAGTTTCTTTATTTTTAGGTAGAACATTCCGAGTCTCTTATTTTATGAAAAGGTACACATAAGTTGAATTTCTTACACATGCTTGTTACGTGTGTGTTTAATAAAGTATAAGTGTTATCATTTAATAAAATGAGAAATGCTAAGAATACACTAATTTACACATATTTTTACAATCAAATCATTTATATCATGACACATGGCATAATTATCTTGGAAAAATTTTAAGTGATATATTTTTCTAGATAATTCTGCCACGTGGAAACATATAAGTGGTGTAGGTGCAAAAATGGGTGCAAATTTGTAGTAGATGTAGGGTTTATTTTTATAGGCAAGGAAATGACTATTTTATCCCTCTTAATTTACTTCACATCCGTTTTTTCTTCCTGAAATTCTATGAAAAATATTGCCACTTGATTCAGTCACTTGGAATACCTTTTAGTTGCTGAGATGTGAACGTTCTCGTTCCATCTGTACTTGGTTGTCTCACTCTGCTGTCTGAAGTTGTGTAGATATTAAAAGATTATAAAGGAAGGGGAATGAGAAGTTATATAAGGTTTATTGAGATATGAGAAAGTATAATGAGTATGTAATCATCGGCTATTCTTGTATAGTTCTAACTATTAGGACTTTATGTTCTTTCCAGACCATTTCTGGAACAATAATGTTCAACTAGTACTACATTGAAGTTGATCTTGTTGCACTGGTTGCAGGTGAAACAGGATACTTTCTTTCCAGCAGATCTTCTTTTTCTTGCTAGTACAAACCCCGATGGTGTTTGCTATATTGAGGTTTTCAATAGTCAATACTTCCACTATGTTTTACGATCTTTCCTTTTTACATCTTCTCTGCAGATAATGCTGCCCTCATTAAGGTAGTGCCGTTGCAATGTTACAACATGCATTCATTTGGCATATTTTTGTGTACTTTTGGTCGCAGACTGCAAATTTGGATGGGGAAACTAACTTGAAGATCAGGAAGGCATTGGAGAAAACTTGGGATTATTTGACTCCTGAGCAATTGGCCAAATTTAAAGGTCGAGTTTTTAATTCAATTGCTGGAAGTGGGTTGCTTGGTTCTTTTTGGAAGCTTTAAACAGATGTGACGAATTGTTAAATATACCTGCATTTGGAATTCATAGAAGTTATTCAATATAGTCTTGGGTGTTAGTGGTGGTTACTTTTAACAAAATTGAAGTGTCAATTTAAATTCACCCAACCTTTCTTTTTCTAGTAACAGGTGAACTGCAGTGTGAGCAACCAAACAATTCCTTATACACTTTTACAGGCAATCTCATCATGGACAAGCAAACATTACCTATCACACCAAATCAAATTTTGTTGCGAGTAAGATGTGAACTTCCTTCTTACAATTTTTTTCTTCATATTTTATGTTTTATCATGTGATGTTATTGCCAGCTTTCTTGGATGTGATTCTTCATGGCTAGTCAACTGTTTTGAACTCTCTCTGGAAGTCATCTTACAACCTTTGGCTGCATTGCAGGAAACTGATAACACTGAACCATTTCAACCTTTATTTATTTGATTTGAGGCTTATGGAATTCTTTTTATTGGATGACTTTAACTTACACTTTATCTCGCAATTTTTTCTTATTTGGTCAGTATTAATTTTAGTATTTCTCTAATCACTATTCTATGACATTGGGATGTCACTGTTAATAAATTATTATTAGTGGTATATTAGTTGTGTACAACTAATATACTTTATCAGCTGTATATTAGTTGTACACAACTAATATACCACTAATAATAATTTATTAACAGTCACTGTTCTTTCAGGGGTGCAGTCTTAGGAACACTGAATACATTGTTGGGGTTGTTATTTTTGCAGGTCACGAAACAAAGGTTTGTTACCAAACATTCTGAGTTTTCCTATTTTTCTTTAATGCCTCTTTTCATCTTGAGATGTGATGTAAATTCATATCAAATCATTCAAACATTGAGAGCCTGAGTCTTGGATTTTTCTTTTTCTTTGAAGTTATTATCGTTCTATTGACGTGGGGTTATTTTCTTTACCTCTATTCGTTTTTTCATCTTCGTATGGCTCTTGTCAGAAGTTAAAACTGGAGGTTACTTAAATGGTTTGTTACTGAAAATTCTGGGTTTTCCTATTTTTCTTTAATGCTTCTTTTCATCTTGAGATGTGATGTAACTAAGAACTTGCAATTGTATATTGTTTGAGCATGGTTGAAATTCACGTTACTTGCGTATTGAAGGGTATCTGGGTGGGCCCACAGATCTATGTATACCATGTAACCCATTCCTTTTGTCCTTTCACAGCCTCGAACCTAGGACCTAATCCTTAAGTACCTTAGGTTCTTAGAAGCTAGTACTATCTGGACAACATCTCAATTGGTACCAGCTTCTAAGAACCTGAGGTATTTAAGGGCTAGATCCCAGGTTCAAGGTTGAGAAAGGGTGAAAAAAAGGAATTACACGATGAACATAGATTTTTAGGTCTGCCCAAATACCCTTCAATGTGCGAGTAATGTAAATTTCAACCATGTTCAAACACATATCAAATCATTCAAACATTGTGAGCTACTGAGCCAAGGAGTTTTCTTATCCTGTGAAGTTGTTATCGTTATGTTGACAGGGGTTATTTATCTTTACGTCTTTTCATTTTTTTATCTTCGGATGTCTCTTGTCAGAAGTTAAAATTGGAGGTTACTTAAAAGTTGCAAGTGATAGGTAATACAATATGAGAAGTTACCACCTTTATAACCTCTTTTCAGTCTATTCTTCTAGTTGTTCAATCTTTACTAATGATTGTCTGAGTTGCAGGTAATGATGAATTCCATGAATGTTCCTTCCAAAAGAAGTACTTTAGAGAAGAAGCTTGACAAACTTATCCTCACACTTTTTGCTATTCTCTTTTCAATGTGTCTGATTGGAGCCTTAGGCAGGTTTGGCAAGTAGCTGGTCTACATTATCTTTTATTTCATTCAATACTGAATCTCATTTCAATAAGTCCTTGCTGTCAATTGTGCTTTCTGTGATTAATGTGTTTTTGCTTCTTTTTTTGCAGCGGACTATTCATTGACAGCAAACACTACTACTTAGGTCTTCAAGAGAGTGTGGAAAGCCAGTTTAACCCTGATAGACCTTTTGTGGTAAGACAGTGTTGCTCAGTATGTTGTAACTACCTTCTTTTTTCAATTTTTCCTTTAAGGTAAATGTTATGATTTTGGTGCTGATTAAGCTCATTGGTGATACAGGTTGCTATTCTTACTATGTTTACACTTATAACGTTATACTCTACAATTATCCCTATTTCTCTATATGTTTCCATTGAGGTATGCTCTGTAGCTTATTAACTGCCTGATTATTGTTGTTGCATATTAAAAATAATCTGTATTTCCTTTTTTATGCATATTCAGATGATCAAATTTATTCAGTCTACTCAATTTATCAATAAGGACTTACATATGTATCATATTGAAAGTGATACCCCTGCATCGGCTAGGACTTCTAATTTGAATGAGGAACTTGGACAGGTAAGATGGTGCATTGTTGGAGTGTCATGAAATGTTACTTGGAGAAAAGAAGTGGCATTTTGATACCCATCAATTTTGTAGCATACTAGTTGAAATCTATTCTATTATGAGATTAGGGTTTGGAAATAAGAGAGTAGATAGGATGGAAAATAGAGATGAGAAAAATGTCACTGGAATGAGAAAAATCTGATTTTCTCATTGATTCTTTACCTGTATCTGTAGTACAAAATTTTATAAATCACAAAATGCCCCTCTTATAATTTTCTACTTGTTTCCCAATATAAGTTACATTATCCATGTTTTCTCAGGTGCAGTACATATTTTCTGATAAAACTGGAACTCTAACAAGAAATCTAATGGAGTTCTTCAAGTGTTCAATTGGAGGAGAGCTCTACGGAACAGGTTTCACTGAAATAGAGAAGGGGCTAGCTCAGCGGAAAGGCATTAAACTTGAAGATGTATGAATCTATTTCTACTATGTGCATAGATGATTCCATTCAATAATGTCCATCTATTCTGATCTCATTTGTTTATTACAGGGGAAAATATCAGCCAATGCAATGCAAGACAAGGGATTCAACTTTGATGATGCCAGGCTTATGCGTGGAGCATGGAGGAATGAGCCTAATCCTGATATTTGCATGGTAAAGTATTCTTTAGTTTGAAATGAAGGACAGATTAAAGTTTGTTTAATTAAATGCTGAGGTTCATTCAGCTTTTTAAGTAAGAACTTTATGGAGTATCCGACATTAGTTTCTATTGATATGGTTCCGGTTTTTTATGAAAATTTTCTTTTCGTCACTTGAGATGGGTTGCATAAGGGATGATTTTGAGGCTTTGTTTCTCTGTGGGAGCTTTATTGCCATACAAGGGTACCAAAACATGCACGTACAAAGTGACATCTGCTTGCCCGTTGAGGCTTAATTTAATTTATGATTTCCGTCTGATGTTGTCCCGTGACAGTTGATGCAAAATTCTTTTCAAGCTTAGTTAGACAGTGTGATATGATCTTTGTGCTGATAATGATAGATTTACATTGAAGAAACTTAATCGTGTATTTAAGAGGTTCAATGAGTAGCAATTTGTGCTCTAAACATGGAAAAGTATAGTTCCTTGACATTTTTTGTTAAACAAATTTAAATACGAATGCAATTGTGGAGACCCACGGGTAACATTTCAACCTAGTCAATTTATATCCCTGCATTTTCCCTTTGTAAAGGGCCCCAGGAACCATAAAAAGGTTCTACTCAAAGAAGAAACTAGAATAATGAACTTCTAAATTTTCTTTGGACATGTGTAAGAAAATAGGGATTAGATTGGGCTATCATGAATAGATTATTTATTTTCCATGATCTTTATTTTTTAGACGTATTTCTGATATCTCATCAAAGCCTTTTATTCTTTTCAGCAATTCTTCAGATGCCTTGCTATTTGTCACACTGTGCTTCCTGAAGGTGATGAGTCCCCAGAGAAAATTATCTATCAAGCTGCATCACCAGATGAAGCTGCTCTTGTAACAGCTGCAAAGAAATTTGGCTTCTTCTTTTACAGGTGGAATCTTTAGTTCTGTTTTTTTCTTCTTCTTTTTTCATTTGGTTTCTTTTAATTTATTTCTTGAATTTTTTAAATCAATATCTCTTGAATTTTTCTTTAGTTCTATAATTTGAATTAGAAAAGAGATTATGTGGTTGATATGTTACAATCTAGCTATGAATCCAATTGATTGTTGTTGGCCAAATCTGTAGGTTGTTCCTTCCACAAGATGCTCTGTGGTGGATATTTTATTGATCCACTAGAAATTGTGAGAGGGCTCAATTCTGTATGTAAAAGATGTTTTAGATGATGGTTGTTCTTGTTAGGTGTATAAAATGGTTGTTGACTTATATCAATAGCTTAACTTTTTGGGAGTATTTATGACCAACACTCTATCATAATATCAGAACGGGAGATCTTGTGTTCAAACCTTTGCATCTCTATTTGTTGAACCTATAATTGAAGAGACTGTTAGATGTATAAAATATAGTTGGCACATATCTTAAGCTTTAGTATGATTGGTTTCTCGATAAATTTCATCTATGATCTATAAACTAACTTGAAGCATATGAGCTTCTTCCAGGCTTTGGTTCTGGTCTTTTAAGGACCTGATTTATAAGATTTGTCATTTTCCAAACATCATTTGAGGTGGATAATATTCTTTTGTTATTATCAGACGAACGCCTACAATGATATATGTTCGTGAATCTCACGTAGAGAAGATGGGCAAAGTCCAAGATGTCTCATATGAGATTCTAAATGTTCTTGAGTTTAATAGGTAAGAGCACATTTTTAGTTTGTATGCACATTTATGTTGTGATAATGGTTGGTTTCTAATTTTGACTGATATTTTCAAGTAAAACAGTTCGAGGAAGCGCCAGTCTGTTGTTTGTCGCTATCCTGATGGAAAGCTTGTATTATACTGCAAGGTAATACATTTCCATACTGATAGTTTTTGAGCAGTTGGAGAAGAGGATGATATCTGGCTAAGTAACTTTTATAATAGGGTGCTGATACTGTAGTCTACGAGAGGTTAGCTGATGGGAATGATGATTTAAAGAAAGCTTCTAGGGAACATTTGGAGCAATGTGGATCTTCTGGATTACGTACACTATGCTTAGCCTATAAAGATCTAACCCTTGATGTGTATGAAAGCTGGAATGAGAAATTTGTCCAGGCTAAATCTTCTCTGCGAGATCGTGAGAAGGAGTTGGATGAGGTAGTCTTTTGAACTTGTAATACTTCTATCATAGATGGGATTTTCTCCCAAGTTCAGTCCACTTTATACTATACCAGCTCATCCACCTTTTCCTATTCACATTTTATTTTCTTTCTAAATTTACAAGATGAAGACTATATTTGTAGAGAAATACTTGCCAATCCACTAACGTATAGTACTAGTGGTTGGTTTAGTAATTTATGATGATTGTGTGTTTTTTTTTTAAATATAACTTTTATATTTTGTGGATTCCTCTGTAGGTTCTCTTATCTGGCAACTGTTTCCTGTTTCTGTTATAATTATATTGTTAAATGTGGTTTAGGTCTTAAGTTGTTATGTGAAAAATAAATCGTCTTAAAAAAAAAAGAATAAATTAAATATGAAATTTGTGCAGGTTGCAGAACTCATAGAAAATGATCTGATTTTGATTGGGTGTACTGCTATCGAAGACAAGCTTCAAGAAGGGGTTCCAGCTTGTATAGAGACTCTTTCAAAAGCTGGAATTAAGATTTGGGTGCTAACAGGAGACAAGATGGAGACAGCAATAAATATAGCCTATGGTAAGCCAGGTTTGCATGGAATGTGGTACTTCTCTGCTCCCCCTGCTCCCATTTGTTGGTTTCCCTATCTTATCTCTTTCCTTTTGTTGACTCTCTCTTACTCAATTATCTTGTTTGTTCTAAGTTTTCTATTCAAATTTTGATACAGCATGCAACCTAATCAACAATGAAATGAAACAGTTTATCATCAGTTCAGAAACGGATACTATAAGGGAAGTTGAAAACCGGGTAAGTGGCAATTTTTACTTTTTAGGGGGTACCCTTGAATGATGGAAAATGGAGACTCTTATCTTTATCACTGTTGTTATTTAACAGCGCTTAAATTATTTTCTTAGGGCGATCAAGTGGAAATTGCACGCTGCATTAAAGAAGAAGTAAAGAAAGATTTAAAAAGATGCCTAGAAGAACAACAAAACCATCTTCAATTGGTGTCTGGACCAAAAATGGGGATTGTAATAGATGGAAAGTGCTTGATGTATGCATTAGATCCATCTCTGCGTGGCATGCTACTAAATTTGAGTTTGAACTGTGTTTCTGTTGTTTGCTGCCGAGTTTCTCCTTTACAGAAAGCTCAGGTGAGCTTCGCAGTCTGAACATTATTTGTTCGGTAATTAAATACTTTTTTTGGTCTTCACGGCAATTAAGAATATGTTATTTTGGTAAATATTAATATTATCTGGACATATTTTGTTTTGCTGCACATCATATACTGGCTGTGTTTTTTTGGAGATTAAATTGGCAGTCCACAATATTTGTTAAATCCAACACATGACTTAGTCTTTTAAATGATATCATATGCAAAGTGTTCATTGTTTCAACAGATGTATATGCAATATTCTTTTGCTTCATCAACGCTTGGAGTCAAACAATTTAAGTTGTAGTAACATGGCTATGGCTAAACAGGACTGGTAGAGTATAATTTGAGCCGAGTGTCAAAAACTCGAATTTGTCTTTGAGAATGATGCTTCTAATCAACTCGGAGTAGAAAGAAAACTCAAATGTAATATTATATAGAAATGACCAATATCCAAATCCTTTCATTGTTAGATGTTTCAAATGTTTGTTGGTCCATCTCCCTATAGTTTAATCTTTTGGAATGATTAGTGACCATGCTTTAACATGATATCAAAGTGGGAGGTTTTGTGCTCAAGCTTGCACCCTTAATACCAATAGTTGAATTTTAAATGTTAAGCATGTAAAGTGTATAGAGCCCATGCTTGAGGGGAGTGCTAGATATATAAATGGAACCGATAGTTGAAGAATGGACTACAATTTCTGTTATTGATGATGTGCTGATGCATCAAGACTTGTTAATTGTTTGCAGGTGACAAGTATGGTCAGGAAAGATGCAAGGAAAATAACACTTAGCATTGGTGATGGTGCCAATGATGTGAGCATGATTCAAGCTGCCCACGTTGGTATTGGAATAAGCGGACAAGAAGGAATGCAGGCAGTCATGGCAAGTGATTTTGCAATTGCTCAGTTCCGATTTCTTACAAATTTACTACTTGTTCATGGACGTTGGTCCTATCTTAGATTATGCAAGGTCTGTTTTCTTTTTAACCAAATGAAAATGTTAAAAGTGATGTTGATTGCACATCCTTGACAATTATTGATTGCTAATTGCAGGTTATAGCATATTTCTTTTACAAGAATCTTACATTCACTTTGACTCAATTTTGGTTTACCTTTCAAACTGGGTTTTCTGGTCAAAGATTCTATGATGACTGGTTTCAATCACTGTATAATGTCGTATTTACAGCCCTGCCTGTTATCATTGTTGGGCTTTTTGACAAGGTACTGCACTCTTTCCTACCAGGCATGCAACTTTTTAATTCTTTGCTACTCACACAATCAGACTGACCTAATGTTTATTTGCAGCATATATTTGTACTAAGGCTTTTCTTTTGTTCCTTAACAGGACGTTAGTGCATCCCTTTCCATGAAGTACCCAGAGATATATGGGGAGGGAATAAGGGATGTCTTTTTTAAATGGAGGATTGTAACAATATGGGCTATCTCCTCTGTGTATCAATCTCTTGTCTGCTATTACTTTGTAACTCATTCTAGCTTCGCTGCACGTAATTCAGACGGCAAGATTTTTGGTCTGTGGGATGTCAGCACAATGGCCTTCACTTGTGTTGTAGTGACCATCAACTTGCGTCTTCTCATGACTTGCAATTCAATTACTAGGTGGCATTATATTAGTGTTGGAGGAAGCATATCAGCGTGGTTTGTATTCATTCTCATATATTCTGGCATTATGACACAACATGACCGACAGGTGGGTTTTCTCATCCTTTCTCTAAGTAAGTTTTTGCTTTGATAACCTTATTTTCTAGTTATTAATGATACGTTTTATAATTTTACAGGAAAATGTATATTATGTCATATATGTCTTGATGAGCACATTCTACTTCTATCTGACACTTCTTCTTGTTCCCATTGTTGCACTTTTTGGTGATTTCATTTACTTGGGGTAAGTAAGCAAATGGTGCAAGATATTTACAATTTTTATTCCAAATTTTTTCCGAGTCCATAATCCAAATGTGTACCTGGTTATACTCATTTTAGTAGATGGCTTATTAATTACTATGAATTCTTGAATCTGATAGCATCATGGTTGTATGCCTTTTGAGTATGAAATTGGAGCCCATTATCTCACTGCCTATCATCTTGCTTGGCCCAGATGAAAAATTATTAACCTGATGTTACAGTTTTTAAGTGTACTTTATATTAATGGTATCAAATGAGTAGTTCAGTACAACTCAACTCAATTTTAAGATTAAAAAGACAACTCAGCTCACATAGCACATGAGCTAGCTCATCTAACATGCTGTTTTAGTTCTTCAATTTCACACACCCTTACATATTTTCTCTTTTCCATTTTCTTTCCTAATTGGTCTTATTTATTTTCATATGGAATGTAGGGTTCAGAGATGGTTCTTCCCATATGACTATCAGATTATTCAGGAAATTCACAGGCACGAGCCTGAAGGTATGAAAAGGAAAAAATTGCTAGAGATTGATAACCACCTTACGCCCGATGAAGCAAGGAGCTATGCGATTGCTCGACTCCCACCGGCAGTATCGAAACACACTGGCTTTGCTTTCGACTCACCTGGGTATGAGTCGTATTTTGCAGCACAACTAGGCATCCGTACAGCTCAGAGACCATGGGATGTCGCTAGGAGAGCCAGCGTGAAGTCACGAGCCAAAAAGAAACACTGAATGATGGTTCTTGACTTGTACAAAGTTTCCTGTTTGACCTTTAGCTCTAGAAAATTTTGTAAATTATCTGGTGTCATATCATAGCTTTGGTTACTTACATATTTGTTGCCAATGCAATTTTGTTACCACTTCCAGAATATGTTAATTGTTTGTTCCTTTGGGAGCAACATTAGTAGTTACTCAGGCTTGTTTCTAATTATACTAAATGATCTATTAAACTCAGTTTCTTTCGCACCTAGGGCTCAATGTTATTCACTGATTTACGACAACTAGAGTCTATGATAAGCTTTCCCAGTCTCATTCTCTTAAGCTTACACATCAACTTGTGTTTTTGAAGCTGCTTTGCATGTTGGTCATGAAAGTTCAAACCTTCAGCTTAAAGGTTAGTTCTTCATTTGGCAGCGTAATTAACTGCTAGCGTTAAGTGGTGGGCTGGACCTGAGTACAACCCAATTCACTTTTTTAAGAATAAAATATGTTAATTAATATTCTTTCTCGTAAACTTTAAAAGTTAATTTCATTTATATTTAATATATTCTTTAATTTATCCTATTAGTAAATTCAAAAAATTCTCACAATCTATCTTTTAATTTATGTTGTTAGGAGAATCACAATAATAATTCAAATTTAATAAACTTTAAATAGCATAAATGAAACGTATTCTCATTCTTTGTGTAAATCTTTTAGAAAATAAATAAATAGAACTCAAAATGAAACATACACAAAATCAATACAATCAATTTACGTGAAAAAATCTTCCTAGTGTAAAAAAGAAACAATCACGACATTCTTTTCCAAAACTTCAACTATCAAGAAACAATTTTACAAAAGTTCTCTCTAGATAAAACTAGAGACAAACAATTAACAACATCATAAAGAATACAAATTCTTGAAAACTAACAATTATTTCAAGAAAATTGAGAGATTTAACCCAATTTTGTAGTCATTGTTTATGACCTAGATTTTTTCAAACCGGTGAGCTAAATCCAAATCTCACCGTACAGATTGAAGAGTCTTGAGTCGTGAACCTTCTTGCAAAATTTCAACTCAATCGGACCAAAAATGACCTTCCATCAAAGCGCTTGATGAAGGCTTTCTGAAGAAGAGAAAAACTGAAAAACTACTCAGTTTTCTACTGTTGCTCTTAATTTTCTGTAGAAAATTCACCCACAACAAACCCTAAATGGGTTTATTAATTAACCAATCAAATGGACAAAATTTTCCCTTTTTCCATGGGTCATAAAACCACATGGGCTTTACTTGAGCTCCTTCAAATAAGAGAGAAACCCAACAAATCTCTCTCTTTCCTAATTAGATGGAGGGATCCGTCAACCTAGCAATTGAACAATAAATTTCAAGTTTTTCCCTTGACACTGCTTTTGTCAGCATGTCAGATCCATTCTCATCAGTATGGATTTTCTTAAGTTCAAGCAACTTATTGTTAAGAGTATCCCTTATCCAATGATACCTCATATTAATATGTTTTGATCTTGAATGAAACGCCTAGTTCTTCGCTCGGTGAATAGAACTCTGATTATCGCAGAACAACATATATTTTTGTTTCATCCATAACAACTCCTTACAAGCTTCTGTTGTTGCAATAAAATATGTCTCTACTGTAGAAAGTGCAACACACTTTTGTAATCTTGACTGCCAAGAAACTGCTCCACCAGAGAAAGTAATTAGATAACCTAAAGTAGACTTACGAGACTCTTCATCTCTTGCCAAATCTGAATCAGTGTATCTAACTAACACTGGTTTTCCACTTCCAAAGCTAAATGTTAACTTGGAAGTACCTCGAAGATATCTCATAATCCAATTTACTACATACCAATGCTCTCTTCCTAGATTCGAAAAAAAAATGACTAACAATTCCACCTGCATGAGCTATGCCTAGCCTCATACACATCATTTCATACATTAAGATTTCTACTACTGAGGCATATGGAACCTTTTCTATATCTTCCTACTCTTTATCTATTGATGGGCCTTGACTCGATCTCAACTTAAAGTGGTTAGATAAAAGAGAAGAAACCACTTTAGCTTTATCCATATGAAACCTTTCAAGTACCTTGTTAATGTACCGTTCCTGTGACATGTACACAACTTCTTTCCTTTCTTGTCTCGACAAATTCAAATACCAAGAATTTGTTTTGCTGGCCCCAAGTCCTTCATGGAAAAGAACTTACTCAATTGCTTCTTCAAATTATCAATCCTTGAAGAATTTCTGCCAACAATCAACATGTCATCAACATAGAGCAACAAAATGATAAAATCATCATCAGAGAATTTCTGCAAAAAAACACAATGATCGAAAGTAGTCTTCGTGTAACCATGCTCCCCCATAATTGACTCAAACTTCTTATACCATTATCTAGGTGCTTGATTCAACCCGTAGAGACTTTTCTTTAACCAGCATACATAATCCTATTTTCCTTTAACCTCAAAACACTTTAGCTGCTCCATATAAATCTCTTCCTCTAAATCACCATGAAGAAAGGCAATTTTCATATCCATTTGCTCAATTTCTAAATCCAAGCTTTTTGTTAGACCTAGAATAACACATATGGAAGACATCTTCACAACAGGAGAGAAAATATCATCAAAATCAATACATTTTCTTTGAATAAATCCCTTAACGACCAGTCTAACTTTGTATCGTGGTTGTGAACTATGTTCTTCTTGCTTCACTCTATAGACCCACTTGTTCTTCAAAGCTCTCTTACCCTTAGGCAACTTTACCAGCTCAAATATGTGATTGTCATACAATGATTGCATCTCATCTTCCATAGCACCAACTCAATGTGCCATGTTTCCATCTTCCATCATTTCTATATAAAATTGGGTTCTCCCTCATCTATCAATAACACATAATCATCTGTATCATATCGTGGGGAAGAACGTCGGTCTCTAGTAGACCTCCTGAGTGGAATTTCTAGTTATGGTAACTGATCAATAGTTTGGTGATCTGTTTCAGCTAGCATAGGAGCATCTGTGTCATCTGAACCCTATTGGTCATCTTGAACATTTTGTTCCATCTGTATTGATAAATGAACCAGATCTAGGTCAATCAAATCATCGTTATACTGATGGACTCCTTTTTCTATCTTCTCAACATCTTGTATATATAGTTTGATCTTCTATAAACACAACATCATGACTCCTTACCAATTTCTTCTGGATCATAAAATATGTAGTCAAATTCATCCAGACCATAACCAACAAAGATACACTATCGTATCTTCACATCGAGCTTAGATATCTCATCTTTTGGTATATGCATAAATGTCTTGCAACCAAAAACATGGAGATGATCATAAGAAACACCTTTTCCAATCCAAACTTTGTTTGGTACATCAAACTGAAAAGGAACACATGGTGTGAGATTAAGAACATGTATAACTGTATTCAAAGCCTCACCCCAGAAAGATCTTGGCAACTGAGCCTGCGAAAGAAGACATCTTACCCTTTCAACCAATGTCTTGTTCATTCTCTCAACCAACCCATTTAACTGAGGAGTCTTGGGAGGTTTCTTTTGATGTCGAATGCCCCAATGCCTACAATACTCATCAAAAGACCTAAATACTCTCCCCTATTATCTGTTATGATTTATCACAATTTCTTCCCAGTCTGTCTCTCAACTAAGGCTTGAAACTGTTTAAACACATCTAAAACTTGATATTTGCTCTTCAAAGTGTACACCCATAACTTTCTTGAACAATCATTTATGAAGGTCACAAAATAACTAGCACCACCTAAAGTTCTTATCTTCATAGGACCACATACATCTGAATGTACCAAATCAAGTATGTATTATTTTTTTAAAGGAGGGTAACTCTTGAAAGAAACTCTATTTTACTTCCTTACCAAACAATGAATACATCTTCTTAAACAAACATCATTCATTCCAGAAAGAAGATTCTTTTTAGTCAATACTACCAAGCCTTTCTCACTCATATGAGCAAGTCTCTTATGCCACAATTCTTATGTGAGCTCATCTATCACAACATTAATAACACCTTTGAAGAGTCTTGCCTGCAATATATACAAACTAGAATGCTTGTTCCCACGAGCAACAACCATATCACCTTTAGTAAGTTTCCATTGACCATTACTAAAGGTATTGCAATATCCTTCATCATTAAGTTTACCTGTAGAGATCAAGTTTAAACAAAATTCAGGAATATGCTTTACCCCTTTAAGAAGTAGCCTCGTGTCATTATTCATCTCCAAACATACATCTCTAATACCAATGACTTTAACCAAGCCATCATTACCCAACTTCATTGTCCCAAATTCACCTGATGTATAGTCCGAAAGAATTCCTCTCAAGATGTAGCATGAATGGAGGCTCATTTTTTATTATACTCAAACTAAAACATGTATTTGATCACTGCATAATAGCAGAAAAAAAACCAAAATTTGTTTAACAAATAGTTTAAATAATACAAATAATTGAAAAATAAAATATTAATTAATAGAAAAAAATTATTATGGTGTTGTCCTATGTTATTCAAGATCATCATATTCTTCTCCTGATTTTATAATACAAAACCTACATATATAATACAAAAATTTATACACATAATAGTAGAAAAAATATAAATAATAAGTGTGTATGATTAATAGAAATATTTACAAAATTAAATGAAGTGACAAAATGAAGGAAGTGAAGAAAAAATGGTGTTTTATAAGTGAGAAATGGGTATAAATTTTTTGAGTATGTTGCTAAAAACAATAGTGGATCTAAAACATAGGTTAGAGAGGAAGAAAACCCACTAACCAGCGCTAGAATTGGTGGTCTTAGGTGCCCAAAAAATGAGAAAAAGTGGAGGAGAAGTGGAAGAGTTTTGGGTTTTTGAGAGTTATGTAATACTTGGAATAGTTTCTGTCTGGAAAAGAAAGAAGAAAAAAGGAAATATCCATGTGGATAACGTTGGTTGACACGTAGAACCGATGCTACGTGTCAACCGATGCTACACACATGGATAGCATCGATTCACCATATAGAACCAACGTTATGTCCATGTGTAGTATTGGTTCTACATGTCAATCGACGCTATGTGTAGCATCGATTCTACACCGAACCGACTTTAAATTCATTATAAGTCGAATTTGTTCAAAAATCGACTTTACATATCGACTTAAATACCCCTTTTGTAGTAGTGCTTAATATTTTTGGCATGCAAGACTTGCTTATGCATCTTTTTCCACTATTAAGAAGATTTACGTTATGGTCAAATATTGTTTTCTGATAATAAAACTGATACAAATTGTATTTATATAGCTTGCAGCACGAGCAAAAGTGATAAATTTTCTTTTACCTTTAGAACTAGTTATGCTTTAGTACCTTTAAATATAATTCACTCAAATGTATGTGTATCACCTGTTCTTTTTTATAATGGATATCAATATTTGTTGATGAATTTTCTTGATTTACATAGATATATTTCTTAAGTCTAAACCAATTGTTTTTTGAGCTTTTCTACAATTTGAATCTCAAGTAGAATTACAGTTATGTCATCATATTAAAACCCTTTAAAGTGATTGGGTCGTGAATTTCAAAGTTTAACCTCAATTATTTCTTCTTATAGAATTATTCATAAACTTTCTTGTCATCTTACTCATGAATAAAATGACCTAGCTAAGAGAAAGCACATGCATATTGTTGAGTTAAGTATGGTTATATTAACTCATGCATCCTTATGTTCTCAATTTTAGGATGAAGCCTTTTATTCTAATACATTTTTTACTAGTGGACTTCCAAAATCATTTTTAAACGAAATTTCTCCTTTGGAACTTCTTTTTCATTATAAGCTTGACTATTTATTTTGTTATAAATTAGCATTTATGGAAGTGAAGATTGGGTCAAATTTGATTGCACAAATAAATAATTATGGGTAAAAGTAAAATAATAATAAGCAATGAGAATAAATGACACACAATGATTTAAGTGATTCAACTTTTCAATGTAAAAAGTCTACTCCACTAACGACGGCACACCGAAGAAAATCCACTAATAATCAAATGGAGATACAAACACCAATATTTAGAGAGCTTCACAAAATATACCAAAAACCCAAAATACATTCATAAAATATCATCTCTAATTTACTGGTAATATATGGCAAGATAAATTAACAAACTTGTTATTAAATTAAATATTACCACACAAATGAGCTTACTGTATATGACCTTTCTTCTAATCTACTATGCAAAATTTGAGAAGAAAAATAGAAGATTCCTTGGTTGAAAAATGCAAAAAATGAGTAGCTGAAAAATTTCTTCTTCTTCTAACTCTTTAATTTGGTAACTTAAAGCTTTCACTATTTTCACTCTTGTAGCAACTACTATCTCATATCAGTAGAGAAGGAAATAATGATATATATGATAAAATGGGATAAGGGTTTAATGAGATAAATGAGTTTTGGGCCTAAGGGTTTTTGGGCCATAATTTAACACATTTTTAAGAGTTCTTGGTTGCTTATGTTTTTCTTAAACAATACAATAATCATAAACTCCACCCTCGAGAAACTCCCTATGCTTTTTGGGATGAAATCCACATCATAAGGTTTATAAATGCCTTTTTGTTAATGGAAAACTCTATATTAGTATGGATGTGATTTTTGATGAAACTCAATTCCTCTTTTCAATTCATTCTTCCTCTATTCAATTTGTGGAGTCTAGTTCAAGGATTTTTTAGTCTATTTTTCCTATGGTTCATGCTCTCAAGCTCACTGTTCCTTCTGTTTCAACACACTTTTCCCAATGCATTCATGAGTCTTTGTTTTCTCAACATGTTTCTATTTTTGGAAATTCACCTTCTACTTTTGACTCTCCTATAGCTCCTTTGTCACTTATTTACCTATTATGTCTTCATCTTTTGATGTTATTTCTATTGGTATTATTTTTGCCTCTCTTCCTTTATTTGATTCTTTATCGTCTGATTATTTATCTATTCTCTTGCACACACTAAGAAAGTTTTTGTGTTTGTTCTTATGTCACCTATGTCTACCTCTAACTTATCTCATGTTTTCTTTTGATGTACCTACCTTATGCTCACAAGAGCTAAAATGAGTATACATATGCCCAAAATTCTTGTCACTATTACTATAGATCTTACAATGGTGGAACCTGCCAGTATGAAACAAGCTTTGGCTAGTGATTTGTGGAAATAGTCTATGCAGCTTGAGATATATGCTTTGAAAGGAAACAACACTTGAAATATTATCCTTGCTTCTAAAAGCAAAAGAATTATTAGAAGTAAATGGGTGTTTGGTATCAACAAACTACCTAATGGTGCCTTAGACAAGAGAAAATCTCGTGTTGTAGCCAAAGGATATGATCAGTCTCCTAGTTTTGACTTCTCTAGGACTTTTAGTCTAGTTGTCAAATAGGTTACCACTTGTATTATTCTCACTGTTACTCTAACCAATCATTGGTCCATGCATAAACTAGACATCAACAATGCTTTCCTTAATTGTGAGTTGACTAAGGAAGTATGTACATGACTTAACTTCAAGGCTTTAAAGATCCTTTATTTCAAAAATAGGTTTGCAAACTAAAAAAAGTCATCTATGACTTTAAATAGGCCTCAAGAATCTGGTTTTATACCATCACTTCTACTCTTCTTTTTATGGATTTTGTTAAATCTAAAACCAATCATTCCTTATTCTTTAAAATCACCTTTAAGTTTATTGTTTATCTCATAACCTACTTGGATGATATCATTCTAACTAGTAGTGATTTTGAGAAATTTAAACAATTAAACTTAATGCCAAGTTTACTTTAAAGTATCTTTGTCTTCTTAACTATTTTATAAGGATTGAGGTTACCTCTCTGGAGTATGTTGATTTAATTTTAACTCAAATAAAGTATGCTAGGGAATTATTGGTTAAGGTAGACATAACTCAAACCAAACCTAGTATCACTCCTATGTCTACATCTGATGTGCTTTCTACATATGTGGGTCAACTTTATTCTAATCATTCTTTCTACAAAAGTATAGTAGAGGCATTGAAATGATGGATTATTTCACTACCAAGTTGTTGTACAAATACTAATGGCACAATAAGTTATATTAATAGTCACAACATTATTTTTTTATAAATATTGGAGAAATGAAACTCCATGCAATCAAATTTCTCTAAACAATTAGTCCAAGTAAAGTATTACCTCCATAGCACCGAAAGTGATTCAGTTTAAAAAAGAGTGACGACATAAATCGAGTTAGACTCTAGTTAAAGTTTCTTCCACTAAAAATTGACAGCATACATCATCGTGTGAATGATCGCTACAAGTTTTTCTTCGAAAACATATGAGATCCCAAGTAGCGTCAAAAATATCCCTTAACAAATGATATTGAGGTCTAAAAAATATCTACACATTTAGACCGGCTTGGTAATCCAAAAATAACACAATTTATATCGACCTTTATACATTCTAAAGGTAGCACCCTCCAAATCAACTTTACAATATATATAGCCTATCATGAGATACCTAGTATTTGGAGACAAATAAGAACTTGAAATTCATTTACTATATTTTGTATGGAGTTGCACCGTGATATATCCACCTCACGAATAATTTACCAAATAATGGTAAATGTAAAACACAAAATCGTTTGTTTGTTTCCAAATGACAATCATTTATAGATTTTTTTATTATCAAAATGATCGAAACAATTACTACTTTTTATAAATTATTGAGCTATGACTCAAAGTTAATTACCATTGTAATTGTCCATATATCAAGAATGAAATTAACCCATTATCACTTGGCTAAATAAGTTTTAATTAATTTGAATATATCGAACATTTAGAATTTAAATATTACTTATTGATACGTGAGTGATATAATTATTTTAAAAAAATGATTTTATAAACCAATTCAATAAAAGAAATATTTTTTAAAACTTGTAATTATAAAATAATTTTTTTTATATCTCTTATATATTTTTGTTATTTAACATGTAACTTGTAATTATACATTAAACATTATTAGATTTGATTATAATAACTTTAATTATGAATA
Organism: Hippophae tibetana; assembly: GCA_037013495.1. Classification (NCBI taxonomy): domain Eukaryota; kingdom Viridiplantae; phylum Streptophyta; class Magnoliopsida; order Rosales; family Elaeagnaceae; genus Hippophae; species Hippophae tibetana. The sequence goes on along the minus strand of CM072805.1, from coordinate 23,650,499 downwards.
TGTTATAAATTTTAGGATTATTATTTTACGAAGGAAAAAAATTAGAATATTCTGTACAAATCTTATCTTTGTTTTCTTCTAAGTCAGCCGATCAATACCGTAACACGTGTCACTCGTTCAATTATTTGACTTCGGTGGATCTATCGGATGAAAATTTTCGCCCCTCACATTCATCATTTTAACGAAAACTCCAAAACCCGTAATTTTACTCTCATTTCGTTGTCATTTCATTTCTCAATCCCTACACCTGACCACACACACTCCTAGACTCTCCTCTCTTCTTGTCGATCCTCACCTTTTTTTTTTTTTTTTTTAATCTTCATTTCATTTCCCTTTTTTTCTCACTTTCACGTAAATACATTTTCCATTTTTATATTATCTTTTTCTAGTTTTCTTTTCACGAAGAAAATACGAAAAATAATAATAATAGCAGTAGTGCGAGTAATGATCGACACGTTGAAATCAGACTGATATCTGAAACGATTCGTTTCGCTCCCTAACCGTACCACTAACTCCTTGTCGCCGATCAATTTACCGGTCGAGTTTCATCGGTAGGAGTTTCAAGTTTCCGCTTTTGGTTTTGGCGATCGATCTAAGTTTGAACAAATCGGCGATCTGAGTGTTGTGGATTGGAAGGAGGGGTAGAAGAAAACGATGCCGTCTCAAACGGATCTGAACCGTCAGATTGAGCATCTCATGGATTGCAAGCCGTTGCCGGAGGCTGAGGTTAAGATTCTGTGCGAACAAGCGAGGGCGATTCTCGTGGAGGAATGGAACGTACAACCAGTGAAATGTCCTGTGACAGTTTGTGGTGATATCCACGGTCAGTTTTACGATCTTATTGAGCTGTTTCGGATAGGTGGAAATGCGCCTGACACCAATTACCTTTTTATGGGTGATTATGTAGGTTAGTGTTGCTCTTCTTCCTTTTCTTTAAGGTTTTTATTACTACTTTTTTTGTATGAATAATCGTTGTAGTTTCCTTTGGAATTTCGGTTGCAAGTCATGGCGTAATCAGATGCATATTATTGTGAACTTTTGTTATATTTTGTTTTTTCTGTGCTCTTATTCGCCTTATCTTGATTGATAAAGATGTGATATGATGATGTCCTTGTTGGAATCTCATTTCTATTATCTCGTATCGTAGTCATCCAATTATTTTAATTCAAGTCTGAAATTTAATTTGTGAAAGTAGGGACTGGGGGAAACCTACGGTCTATTTATACTGATTTGGAAATTATATATGTTTTAATGGAAGGTTTCCCTTAAGTATTGTGGAAAACCTTTGAAAATTCCACGCAACAGTCCTATTGTTTTATGATATAACCCTGTTAATCCCCCATTTCTATCAAAAGGTACACATAGTTCAATTTTATTTCGTCCTAATAAAATCGTATGTGCATTAAACTTTGAGGGATAAAATAGTTATTTCCTTGCCTATAAAAAAAATTATTACACTTGCTATAAATTAGTACTCAGTTTTGCAGGCACACCACATGTATGGTTCTACATGGAAAAATTATCCAGAAAAATGAATAACTTTACTATTGTCTAAGATAATTTTGCCATGTATCATGATATAAGTGGTATGGTTGCAAAAGTATGTACAAATTTGTGTATTTTTAGCATTTATCATTTTATTAAATGCCAACACCTACCCTTAAGACGTACCGCCTAAAAACAAAGGGATTATAGTGCAACTTCTATATGAATAAAGGGAGCTAGGCATGAAAAAATCCCTTAAATATTTTGGGTCCTTCATTTTGCTATGCGTACTTTCTTCTTAAGATTGTCGCTTTTATGTCTGTACTTTTGGATTTATATGCATACCCGACAGTACTTCCTAAGTTTTTGGGGACTCATATTTGTTCTAAATTGTTGCCAAAGGGAAAGGGTCTGGTTCAAGTTGTTATTAAATCAATCTACATAGTTAGTAGTTTTTAGGTAAGAATAAACCTGCTTTCTTTAATAGCGTTATTTATTACTGAATGTGGGTCGCTCTTGGCTTGTGTATTCTAATATGGATAATTTGGCATCAAGAGCATAGATATTTTAGAGCAAGTTCACCAGAACTTGGATTACATCTTGGACATGCTATGCATGCCTAGTTGGCTCCTTGTAAGGTGAGGGAGGCACTACCCATTTTAGGACTGATTTTTATGGTATAATATATTTGACCTCTTTATGGTTATATGCTAGGGAGATATCTGATACATTATTCAATGCTGCATGTTAATCTTATCTTAGCCAGAAAAGTAAGATTTATGCTAATGATTTCGTACTTCTAAGAATTAGTGCTGCAAAGACCAACAAAGAATACGAAAGCGTTATTCTCTTTGAATTTAGGTTGGGTAATTGTCTCAAAAAAAGATGTAATATAACCATTGTTTAGTATACATCACGTGTCATTCAGGTATGCTCTGTTTGATCCTTTCACATTAAAAAATGAGTTTATTGTGCTTTTATTATGAAATGTGACTTAGGCATGCCTCAAGATAGAAATTTCTCCTTTTCATGGGAATCGTTAATACAAGTGTTGATTAATCTTGTTGAAGATTTTTTTCTTTTTATTAAAAAGTAATATTTTCTGAATACATTTCACTGCACAATGCAGATCGCGGTTACTATTCTGTGGAGACTGTTACACTTCTGGTGGCACTGAAAGTACGTTATAGGGATAGAATTACAATTCTCAGAGGAAATCATGAAAGCAGACAAATTACTCAAGTGTAAGTCTGGTTGTTCTCTTTATAAGCCCTCCTCATAGTTCGATAAACTTCTATAACACCAGTCATAGCACAAAGAGATAAATTTGTTTATGAAATCCAGAGTTACTTTTTGTTGCCTTTTCGTTCATTGATAGTAGTCTAAAACTAATGCAGCCATTATAGTTTTGTGCCTTTCTTTTCTAGTTATTATTTAAGAGATGGTTGGAGAAGGAAAATCAAATTGCAATCTCCAACTTATTTTACATATATTTCTTTCGAAGACTTATAGATGTTTATACCTTCATCTCTATTGTACTGGCATCGTTAGAAAAGGGGATTTTTGTTAGACTTATATAAATGGAAAGCATTGTCATTTTGAATGCCTCCTGGTGCATATAATTTTTTTTTTTGGGAGGGGTGTTAAAGCTTTATACAAGAGATGGCCAGCATCTACTGGTACAGTATCATTGCTGCTTACAGAATGTTGAGGGGAAACAAGGACCAATATTGGTGTTTCCTTTAGTTGCCCCCAACGTTTATTCATTCTATTTGCTCCCCTATATTTCAGGTATGGTTTTTATGATGAGTGCTTGCGAAAATATGGAAATGCGAACGTGTGGAAATATTTCACTGATTTGTTTGATTATCTACCCCTCACAGCTCTTATTGAGAGCCAGGTAAAAATTGCAAACAGTTCAATTGTTTGCCTGAATAACGTGTAGTTTGGGTACATGTGCAGCTTCTTACTTCTGTTTTTTTTCATAGATATTCTGTTTGCATGGAGGCCTTTCACCATCTCTGGATACATTGGATAACATCCGAGCTTTGGATCGAATACAGGAGGTAACTAAGATTTTGAAACCTCAGTTTTCTGTTTATGTGTAAAGTATGTGAAGGTTACCGACTTTTTGTTTTACCTTTTTGTGTTTTTGACAATTGTATATGAACAGGTTCCACATGAAGGACCAATGTGTGACCTCTTGTGGTCTGACCCAGATGATCGATGTGGTTGGGGAATATCTCCACGAGGGGCCGGTTATACATTTGGGCAGGATATAGCTCAGCAGTTTAACCATACTAATGGGCTCACTCTGATTTCAAGAGCTCATCAGCTTGTTATGGAAGGATACAATTGGTGTCAGGTGTGAACCAAAGCTGAGTTGCAGACTTGCAATTGTTTACGTCCTATTGTTGTAGCTTATTAATATTTTTTACTGACTGCATTTTATAAAATGTTCTCTAGGACAAGAATGTGGTGACAGTATTTAGCGCTCCAAATTACTGCTATAGGTGTGGGAATATGGCTGCAATACTGGAGATTGGGGAGAAAATGGACCAGAATTTTCTGCAATTTGATCCAGCCCCTCGGCAAATTGAGCCTGACAACACCCGCAAGACCCCTGATTATTTTTTGTAATTTCCAAAAATATCTGCCTGCTATTTGTAATCCTTGTTTTTCTGCCATATAGTAGGCGCATCTTTAAAAGAGGAGTTTCAGTTGTTTAAGATGAAGGTTGATCATCAACATGATTCTTTTGTTTTGGAGTTTTGTCCTGCTCTGCTTTGTTGATTGAAGAAACTCATAGGAGAACTTGCAATGTCAAGCAATGGCATGTTGTCTTGTATATTTTCGAGAGTAAGTGGCAATAACATGGTATGTTTATTCTGTGGTTTGACGGGTACGTACAATGTAGAAAGCAAAAGTTTTGGAACAGATGTTCTCGCATGCTGAAATAAGTTGTGGAAGGCTATGTATGTATACTACATTATCTTTGCGCCTAAAGGTCTGTCTAGTGTAGTTCATCTTGTCAAGTGGCAGGATATCTGGGTGGTCAGAGTTTCTTTTGTACAAAATTTATGGTTTCCTTTAGTAGTTCTTGCAAATAACCACATTCCACATTGTAGCTTGGGATATTCTTGTACGTTAGATGCCATTCAAGAGGAGACTGGATGCTGATTTAGTATTATAAATTTGAGCGTTCTTTTAACTTGTAAGGTTACTTTTTTTTTATTTAATTACCAAAATCTATTGAAGTTATTTGGAAAATTAAAATTATGTGAAAAGAGTTTCATGAGGCTTTTAGCTTTTAAAAATGTGCATTTTAATCTAATTTTTTAAACATATGATGTGTTACCATAAATGAAATGTAAATTTGTTAATAATGAAAATATCTTTAATGGTTTATAACATACTAGAATTTGTCTGTAAAAAAAAAGTTTACATAGGATTATATTAGATAGAAAAAAAAAGACATGATGGGTAAAAGAAATATAGCAGGCTTTTAGGTGAGGAAGCTTTAAGCATATACTTGAATACGACGTTAATGCTATCACGAGAATTCTGTGTAATGTTCCAGACTTGTAGTCTAGTGATGTCAAATTATATTTTTGTTTATTTTGAGAAAAAATTACATTTAATTTTTTTTTATAAATTAAATACATTAATTATCTTATTTTAAATATATACACTTAGTTAATTTTTCTGTTATAATTTTTAACATTTCTATCATTTTTTACCAATTTTAATTATTAAATTACTTTATTTTTTTTTACAACTTTTTCAGACTTTTTTTCTTCGAACATATCTTAAAACCTATTAGGTTTAAATCGATTGTAATTAAGTTTTTCTCATAAATAAAATAATCCAAAAATTAAAATTCATTAAAAAAATAAAGCATAAAAAAATGTAACAATAATATAATTAAAGTAAAATATTTTTTAATAATTTGACTAATATATAAAATTTATAAAATAAAATAAAAAATTATTTTTATAATTAATTCCCGGAGACTTGAAGATGTAAATATTGATTTTTGGTTTGTCCTAATATTGATATTTTAAACGTCGATAATGTGTTTTTTAGTATAAATTTGATCATTTTTTTTCTAAAATTAAGTGTAATTAATAAGACGTAAAACGTGAATAGATATTGCAATATCAAAATTGTGGTTAATAGAAATTGAACATATATTAATATTTTTATATACATATAATTACATAAAAAAAATATACTTTTAAGATTAGATTTCATTTATTTTTATTTTATTTATAAATATGTACTAAATAGTTAAAAAAATAAAAACTAATGTATAATATTTTAAATAATGTAATATAGTAAGAAATATTTTAAAATTTATTTTTTAAAGTTAAATATATTTTTAAATAAATATTAAAAAATTATGATTAAATGTAGTAAAATTATTATTAACTTATAAGTAATGATTATTAACTAAAAGTAACTAAAATTAATACAAAATACTCTAATATCCGTTACATACTATCTCTTTATCATTATAATATAAACTAGAGGTGTTCATAAATCGGCTCAGACTCGACCAAATTCGTAATTGCTAAATTTGGACGTTACGACATTTTAAGCCCTCAAAGAACAAGTTAAATTCTTTTCAGTGTGTTGGTATCTTCATTTTTAACATACACGTGATGAAAATATTTAAAAAAAAAACTTAAAAATACATTTTTAAAACTTATAAGGTATTTTTTTTCATTGTTTAAAAATATGATATACAACATATATATATATATATATAGAAATTTAAAATAAAATCTTATAAATAATTGAATCTTATAAAAACCAAAGAGTTATCACACATCTAAAAATATTCTTAAAAGATAACAATATAAAATATTTAAAATGTGTTCAACTAAAATTTCTTAATAATTACATAATTGAAGTAAAAATTATATCAAGCTTAATTTGAGTTATATGCTATCATAATCCCATATTACTAATAAATAAATAATTAGATATGATTGATCTTTAATTTTTATTTATCAATTGTTATTAAATTTTGGTTAGAATTTTTTTTAACTAGATCCAATGATAAAAAAATGTAGAGTGAAAAATAGGGATAAGAGAAACGAAGATTATATAGAAATGTATGCACAATCAATTATAATTGAAGTTAATGAAGTGTGCTTGGGCTAAAAGATGAAGTGATCATGTAAATAGGTTTAATCTTATTAGTCAAGTGGGAATAAAAATGAAAAAATGTTAGAAAATGTGAAAGTGAGTGTCCATCAATAAATAAAAGAATGAAAAGGGGGTCATATTAGCCTGTTTTTCAAAATCTTTCTATTATCTACTATTGCGTTTAAAAATGAAAACTAATTCGCTAAATTCTTACTTATTTTGGTTCATGGTTCACGGCCTATGTGCTTTAACGTGTCAATTCATGTCTGTTCTTTTGCCGAATTTCTTGGAAGCTTGGCCTTGAATTGTTTGGCATCTCATTTTACAGAAGGGTAGAGTTTCTGCTCACTATTCAAAGTTTAATTTTTTTTTTATCCAATTTATTACCCTTTTTTTTAAATTCAATTTGTTACTCAAATTTCACTTTCTAATTTGATTCACAATTTCTGCAAAGAAATTAAAAAGAAGAAGAAGAAGTAACATAACTATGTAAGTTGTCTTAAATCATTAAATTTAAGTAATGAAATGAATCAAAAACTGTTTGAAGTAGTAAATTGAATCAAATTCTAAATTTTTAATATCACATTAAATTAAAAAATAATGAAAAATTACAAATATAACATTCTTAAATCTTATAATAAAACATTTGATTGAACTGTGAACAATAAACAGATGTAAATAAATTTAGTTTAATTTAAATGATTTTTAATTGAATGATATTTAAAATTAAATAATATATTATATTTTTTTAATAATAAAAAGTTGCACGAGAATTGTAAATTTTAAAAGTATTATTTTTTCAAAAATAATTAGAGTTATAAATCAAATAAAAAATGAAAGTTCTGACACTAAATAGAATCTTTACCATAAAGTTTATTATGCTTTGTTCAACACCTTTATATATCCATTAAATACTACTTGACTATACGTGAACAATAAAAGAAAGAAAGGATAGAGAGAGAGCATTTGGGTCTTATTTGATAGTTCTAATTTCTAAATATAGATGACAACCTGACATGTAGTTGGATCCACATGAAGAACCTAGATTAAAGTTTTTCACGTTATTTGTCACATTATTTGGCATCCTTGCAATTTCTAGCTTAAACTTGTCTTCAAGTATATCAAAAACAATTAGAACTAATAAGAAAATTACATACCAGCTAATCAATAGTAAAGTTTCACTTAGCATTGGTCCCATTTTTTATTTTTATTTTTATTTTTAGTCAATCTCATCAATTTATTCTCACTTAATATAAATCATGTTATTATTAAAAATAAATACATTTAATCCTATAATTATTAAAAATAACACATTAGTCCCATCATTACTTAAAATTGTACTTTAATAACAAGATTAAAGTATACTTCTTACACTGAAATTTTTTATTTTTATATATTATGGGACTAAATCGATCCATTTCACTTGATAAAAAGACCCTATAAGCTCTTATCACATTCTTATATACACTTATGCAATGCCCAAGGATGGAAAATGCAGAGAAAAATAATCTAGTTTGCTTCATTTGTCTGAATTTGAAACTCTTTAAGTCCTGCAAGAAGGGTAACTAATAGCAAGATTCAGTTTCATTCCAGTGATATCAATGCGGCAATAATTTGAAATTTCTAGTTGTTCAAGAAAATATAATGGAAGATTTCTTGACCAAAATACAATTTAAAAACCATAATTCTTCTTGTATGATACAGAATATTCAATAGGACAGAGAATTGCTCAAGTGAAACAATACAAATTTCTAGAATGCTTAGCAATAGACCGAAATGCCGAAGTGCCCAAATGCTGCAATACTCGAAGCAAGTGACAAATTGTTGAGAATCTCATTCTTTTCTGCTATTTGCCTGCAGAAATCAAAGGGATTTCATCATACTGCTCTGAGAAACCATGCTTCTCTCCAAAGCTCTTCAATGATTCATAAACCTGGTACATGGAAGGTCTATCCTTAGGTCTCGGAACCACACAACTACAAGCAACCCTCATAAATTGCACAATTTCATCATCATGACCTTTCCCTGATAGAGCATTGTCTATTGCCTCAATGACCCGACCGGCATTAGATAATTGATGCATCCAATCCACCAAATTTCCCTTGAATCCTTCTCCTGCATTATTCACTTCTAAAGGCTTTTGGCCAGTAGACAATTCCAAAAGCACAACACCAAAACCATAAACATCTCCTTTCAATGATGCCACCATTGTGCTCGAATACTCAGGAGCCACATAACCACATTCTCCGAACTCCCCATTTACAAATGAACTATCATTTGAATCACGAGAGCTCACCAGCTTAGCAAGTCCAAAATCTGTAATCCGAGCTTCAAAATCGTAATCAAGAAGGATCACATTCGAACTAATATTTCGGTGCAAATGTGGGGGTTGACATGAATGGTGAAGCCAAGCAAGTCCTCTGGCTGCACCTATACCAATCCTGAGCCGTGTTGGCCAGTCCAAGAAACCATACTGACTATTAGCATTGCCACTACTATGCAACTGAGAGAACAGGGTAGCATTATACATGTGCTTATATACCAAAAGCTTTTCTTCTTCTACAACACAGAACCCCAACAGAGGAACCAAATTTGGATGCCTAAGTTGCCCCAACCTATTCATTTCAGACCGGAATTGCTTGTCCCCGAGCTTACACATATTCAACCTCTTGATTGCAAGTGCAGATCCATCAGGTAAAACAGCCTTATAAGAAACCCCAGTTCTAGTAGAAATCACAATGTTTTGGGAATCAAAATTATTAGTGGCAATCAATAAATCAACCAATTTCAACTTAACAAGGGGTTTCTGAAACAATGACACCTGAACAAGCTTGTGAGACTTCAACAAGCCAACCCATCCACCATCCTCCTTATCATTAGTGTCACCATAACCATGCTTTTTCTTGCTGGCTCTAACAAAGAACCACCACCAAATACCAAAACCCAGAAGCAAAGAACCAGCGGCACCAATAGCCCCAGCAACAACTATAGTCCCAAGGCTTTTACCGCTTAACCCACCACATTTGGACCCAAGAGGCTTACCACAAAGCCCATTGTTCCCATCGAAATCGTCTCTTTCAAACATCGATAAATCAGAAGGTACAGTACCCGAAAGATCATTGTTAGCCACAGAGAACCTCTTCAACCGCTCAAGCCGGCCCAGTTCGTAAGGTATGGAACCAGACAACTTGTTATCGTTAAGAATCAGAGTGTTCAAAAACTGACAGTTCACAATCTCCGGTGGAATCGAACCAGAAAGCCGATTATTTGAAAGATCTAGATTAACAAGATATGGCAACCAAGTACATATCTGGGGAGGGATCGAACCGGAGAGAGCGTTATCGGAGAGATCCAAGTTCTGGAGACTCTGGCAGTACTTGAGCGACTCAGGAAGGTCACCAGAGAGTTGCATAGAAGGAAGATTGAGACTAATGAGTCTGTTCTCCTTCTCATTCCAGCAAGAAACACCGACGAGCTTGCAGATTGAAGCCACCGATGTGTTAGTCAAGGTCCAAGAGCCGAGTTTCCCAAGAGGATCAGAGAGAGCGTGTCTGACACCTTCCAAACACATAACATCGTCTTCTATGGCGAAGCAAAGAAAGGAGTAGGAAACCAAGATTGAAGCTAAGAAAATGAAGAAATGGACTTTCATGATTTCGATTTCTAGAGTCAGGGTTTTGGAAATTTTTTAGGGCTTGTTAAGAAAAATGAGGTTGAAATGGTGGGTGTTGTGGAGAAGATGGTGAAAGGTTAGGAATGTGAGAGGCCATTAGCTGCGTTCGGAAGTGAGGGAGTTCAGGGTCAGCTTTTTTGACTGGACTTTTTTTATTTTCCATTGTTTGTCTCTGTCTGTTATCATCTCCGTGTGTGTATTTTATTATAGCTTTTTGGAAGATGCGACGCCGTATAGCGCGACACGGCTGACACGTTAACCTAAGTGTAAGCCTAACTTCCACGAGATTGAACTATTTTCACAGGCTACAAATTATTCATTCCTCCTTAATTATATAATCATGTGAAACTTTAATTTAATAAAATATAAAATTAATATATATATATATATATATATAATAAAAAAATTAAAAATAATAAATAACATTTCTTTCCTAAGCTAATGTTGTTATTCTTAAAAATATAACTATTAAATTAAATTAAATTGTATATTATAATTCTTTTTGAGAATATATATATATATATATATATATATTATTTTTTATATAACTTCAAAATATGTGTTTTATAGTTGATGGATCTAAAATTTTAATTGAGGTACCATATAAATAGTAAAAAATAATATTTTTTATTTTTTATTTAAAAAATATTATATATAATATTTGAATATATATATTCATATTATATAGACTTTATAGCGTGTTTTTGTATGATAAAAATTAAAATAAAGATTTAGATGTAACATGAATTAATTTTATGACATTAATTTATCTGTAATTTTATAAATATTATATTTAAAATTTAGGTTCTTAAAAGATGAGAGAAGTCGTATCCCTCCTTGAAAGTTTATAACATATACATAACTAACCTAAAAAGAGGTTAATAATTTATTTTTAATTTTTAATTAATTTATAGTTTAATAATCTAAATAGATCGATTATACATACAATCACGTGTAAAATAGTAAATACAAAATTAAATAAAACACACACGATTTTAGGTAGAAAAAACCTAAACCAACAATACTTAGAGGAAAACCATCAGTTCACTTGGACCACCTAACATGTCTACTGTGAACAAATAATGTTCAAGTATAATAGGTCTTAAACTACCCTTATAGTGATAACGCCCTAGTACATCTTAATTATGAGATCTCATTCTCTTTTTCATAGTATCTCTAAAGTAGGTGAACAAATTTGGACCAATATTTTCAATCAACTCTTCTCAACCTATCGAACCCGTCCACGGAATAACCTGAAAGGTTAGCACAAATAACACAAGTACTATGCATGTTTTAGATGTACTAATGCAATTAACAATCCTATCATATACTTCATTCATATATGTAGATACAAACAAGAAGCATGATGAAACCCTAGAATAAATATAATTTTAAGCACAATTTCATCAAGGATCCAAAATTAATAAACAAGCTTAGATGTAAACTAGCATGATCATATAATATGCTATATGAGACTATTAAATTAAGCCTAAAAGAGGATAAGCAAAAGTATAAAAAAAAAACTAAATGTTAAACTTTGTGTTCTAAAAATTGCTTCGTAATTATTTTTGTAAAATAAATAGATGAGTGACATATTTATAGAAAATTTAAAGTGAAAAAGGTCACTCATAAGATGTGGCATAATTATATTAATAGTTGGGTGTTGATTGGGTTTAAAAAAGAAAGAAGAGTAAATACATCAGTTCCAATAGCGGGATCAATCCCTTTTGAGATGGATCGATCCATCCCAAAACTGAGTTATTCTAACGAGACGATGGATTGATCTGTCTCGGGTAGGGATTGATCCCTCCCTTAGATCTCCTTGTAAAAACTATGCAGAATGAACATTATCTATTCAAGATCGAAGTCTAATCGATCCTTCAAAAAAAGGATCTATCCATCTATAAGGAAGATCGATCCTTAGTACAAAACTAATGTGTTCAATTTTATACAGAGAACCAAGGATCGAAGTGGGATCAATTATGGATCGATCCATAGGGGGATCAATCTATCTATAATGGGGATTGATCCATCAAATTAAAAATGTTAATATCTTTGTCATCCAATATTAGAATTGATCCAACCAAGTGTCTATATGAAATGCAATTAAATATATATGCAATGGTACCTGAGTTTAAATCATTTGAGCAATGTAACCATGATAAGATAGATGTGAACTTGATACTTGTTGTCAAAAGTGTGAAGAGATAAGAAATTACAATATAAAATTCATGTCCGTAAAATTACCAAACACTCATGAACCACTCAAACTCCTCATTTGGTATTTTCATGGGAAAAAGTAGCTCTCTCTCACTACAAGTTTACTCAAAATATAAGTAAACACATTTTAATCCTAATTTATATAGTGAAACTAGTCTTAAAATTGGAGCAGGTTGACTTGTAGGCACATTCCAATTTTCCAAGTATTAGGTGAAGTAATTAAGTGAAAATAAATCATATAAATAGGTGAAATATATTAAATAAGAGCAAGTATACTATATTAAATAATCTATCATTACTTCTAACTTTTTGTCACAAGAAATGTCAAAAAGAATAAATAAAGTCAAGCAGTTGGAAAAATAAAACACTACAAATATAATAAGAACACACCATCAGTTTATACACATTTAGCTTAAATAATAATAAATAAAAAAATATGATAATAATATGAGCTATGAAGGTGGTGAAGTTTAGAAAATTTTGTCCATAAAATCTTTCAATTTAGATGAGAACACGTGTAAATATGTGCGAAAGTTCTGATATTGGTTCAAGATGTTGGTGCATATGCCTCTCATCTCGATTCTCATTTTATTTTTAAAGGCTTTTTGTCTTGTATTTATAGATTCCATTTTAGTATGAAAGACTCCCAAATGTTCTCCAAAATAAGCTACATTATTATAGAGGGAATGAATATCAGAAGAAGTGGAACTATATATCTTTTCATCTTGTGGAGCATGAGTATACAAGTCACCTAAGTTGGCACTATCGAGTTCTTCAGTTGAAGGTGGATGCGAATCACTTTTAGAAAAGTTAGTCGAGGAAAGGGTGTTGGACTTTAAAAGTGAAGAGTTTTTGATGGGTCTAAGACCTTCAAGTTTAGGCTCATTTGGAGAAAATTAGATTCCAACTTCACGAAGTAGTAAGGAAATCAAGCAGCTCTGTGAAACTGCAATATTTTTTTTATGGTGTTGGGATCAGGTGATGATGCAATCATATATTAATTTCCCAATATCTATTGATTTACCTGTACCAATACAATATATAAGTTTAATCGTGATAGCATAAAATTCAACAATGTGTTTTCGAGGTAGTATGTTGGCATTGATGACCAAATTCAGAGCCTTATAGAATGGTTTTAAACTAAACTGATTGAATTTTTCTAATGACACAACTTAACTAATCGAAAGACCAAGCTCAATATTGTATTGTTTTTTAGTCACCACTAATTGATCAAATTTAGGGTGTGATATAAGGGGAATCCCTAGTAATTACTTTAAGGTGTCGGCAATGAAAGTCACAAATTACCCTCTTACATAAACTTTGTCTTGTTCAGGACCAGGGTCACTAATTCCTAAAGGGATGTTCGCATAGAACACCCAAACCAAAATTTGTGACCCAATTTGACCAAGGTTGAATAATTGATCCCATCTCAATGATATCAATTTTTAGGATATACCAACTTCCTGAAAATCTTCTAGCACAATTTGCATTTCAACAAATAAGGAACGTGACCAATTTTTTTTATACCTTTGGCCACCTTCCAAAAGTAAAAAGTGTTCACTATGAGGTGCGGTGACATTGGAAACGTTCAGTGAGTTATAGGTGCATCAGGGTGCCATTGGGTCAAACTATAATTTTGAAAAAGTTTGGGGTCAAATCTACAATTTTTAGGAAATTGGATTATATATGGAATCTTTGGATGGGTTTTGCAGATCACTAGTTGAGGTAAGTAAATTTGGTATTTGATGGAAGAAACAACACACAAAATGCAAGATTTTTGATTTTTTTTAAAAGTTGGATCGAATTGATTTATGATTTTTTCAGTGGAGAAGTTTTTTTTTGTGAGGTTTTATCCTATAATACAAAAGTAGGCTTCAAATTGAGTTGAATGGTAGCAAAATCGTGAGTTTTGGTGAAGTTTCGAGCAATTTAGGATATTTAAGAGAAAGGGGATGCAAATAGGGATCAATCTAAGCTGGGGAAATATATAGCTAGAGTAGGGGGATTGATCCACCTTGAGCATAAATCGATCTCTATTCTTGAGGGATCGATCCCGCTAATAGTATTTTCATAAAAAAATAGGCCATAAAATGAAGAAAAAAAACAAGAATTATCCCTAAATCAAATAATGTCCCAAAAAAAGTATCATATCACATAATCCATAGAAGAGAAAAAGGTCTAATTTCAATAAAAAATTTGCAAATGCGAGCAAAAAATTCTAAACATATTAGTCATTATAGACATATAATGGCATATCGACAATCACACATAAGTAAGCAGAAAGTAATTTAAGATCATCTAAATGTGTCTAAACAATTAATCTATGAAATGTTAAGGAATATATAGTACAAATTAATACATCTAAGACAGGGAGAACACAGTTTCATTGCTATATATTTTTTAAAATCTAAGTATATGATGCATATGGTTCCATTGTAGAGAGAGATTAATGTGTAGCATATAAGAGGAAATCATTAAACTTCATGTAGGAAATATCATGTATCTTATGTGTATGAATATGATCAAGTAAATATCGATCCTAATATGTCACTTACTAGTATAGAGTGAGATGGAGTTCTATTTTTTACCATGTTAGGATACTAAGTTGTTCTCAATGTCAAAGCAACCATCTGATGTGCTCTTCTTATTATATTGGTTTCCTACTCAATCAGCATTTGTATAACCAATTACTTTACAATTTGTGTCAATAGTAAAATTTAAATCATAATTATTTGTTTTTGAAATATCCCTAATAATTCTCTTTAAATTTTTAAGCGTGATTCGTTAGGGTTGGCTTGATAATGAGCACACACACCGATGCTAAAACATATATCAGCCCTACTTGTAAAGAGGTAAAGTAAACTACCTATCATACTTCTATAAAGAGTTTAATCAACACTTTTACCTTGAGTGTTCTTTGTAATTTTTGTGCTAGTTCCTAAAGGATTTCTTAATGGCTTGCTAGTTTCAAGGCCAAACCTTTTAATAAGGTTGCAAGCATACTTGGTTTGAGAAATAAATATATCATTATGAGATTATTTGATTTACAAACCAAGAAAGAAGGTCATATCACCTACCATAGACATTTCAAATTCATTTGTCATGATATGCACAAATCATCCATAAATGTACTAGATATAGATCCAAAATCTATCATCCACATAAATTTAAGCAATGGAGATCTCATCACTACTCTTTATGATGAATAATCTTATTAACTCTCTCTCAAATAAATTTCTTATTCAAGAGATAGTTGGTAAGCCTCTTGTACCACGCTTGAGGAACTTGTTTCAAATCATAAAGGGCTTTGTTAAGTTTGTAAACGTGATTTGAAATTTTTTGATAAAAAAAGCCGTTTTAGTTGTTCCACGTATACCTCTTCATTCAAAAATCCATTTAGAAAGGCATATTTAATATCCATTTGATATAATTTGAATTTTATGTGACAAGTAATTTCAAGTAAAATCTTAATTGAATTTAACCTAGCTACATATGCAAATTTTTCATCAAATTTAACTCCTACTTGCATGTAGCCTTGAGCTATTAACATATTCTTATTTCTAACAACAATGTCATGCTCATCAAATTTATTTTTGAACACTTATTTAGTTCCTATAACATTTTTATTTTTAGGCTTAGATACTAATATCCACACATGATTTATTTCAAATTGAGTTAACTCATCCTATATGACATTTATCCAAAATTCATCCCTAAGGGCATCATTCACATTTTTGGTTTGAACTGAAAAATATAGCATAAATGGGTTACCTTACTTATTTGTCTTCTTTTTGTTACCATGCTCGTATCATGGTCTCCAATTATATTCTTAATAGAATAATTTTTTAAGGTAATGGTTGGATTTATCATTGGTGACGTTGGTACTTCTTCCTTCTTTTCTTCTTTCTCCTCAAACTTCTATTCTTTTGTTTCCAATTATGTCACTAGTTATGATTTGTTACATTATTAACTTTTTCACCTATAATTTGCTTACTTGCATCATTTATAACGACATTTATGGATTCCATGACAACATTAGTTTTACAATTAAAGACTCTATAGGCTATACTACTTAAGGAATAACCAAGAAATATACCTTTATAACTTATTGAATCAAACTTACCCAATTTTTCTCGATTCCTATATATATAGCATTTACTTAAGAAAACATGCATGGATTTTAAATTGGGTTTCTTACCTCTCTATATCTTATAGGGAGTTTGATTTGTATCTAGGTTAACATATACACGATTTATAGTATGGCATGCGATGTTTATAGCTTCAACCCAAAACCTTTTTGAGACTCCTTTAGCATATAGCATTACCTTAGCCACCTCATGGAGTATCCTATTTTTCCTATCAACTACTCCATTTTGTTGAGGTGTGATAGGAGTAAAGAATTCATGAAAGATACATGTTCCTTGTAGAATTCAACATACTTGATAAATTCAAACTCTTTTTCATAGTCTATTCTCAATATTTTGATGGTTATTATTTTGTTACCCGTTTTGACATGCACTCTTGTATAATAGAAGGTGAAGAAATTAAAAACATTTGACTTATCTTTAAAAAAGTCTACCCAAGTATAGTAAGAAAAATCATCTACTGTAACTATGATATATTTCTCACTTCTAATACTTTCAGTTCT
Source organism: Hippophae tibetana (assembly GCA_037013495.1). NCBI lineage: Eukaryota > Viridiplantae > Streptophyta > Magnoliopsida > Rosales > Elaeagnaceae > Hippophae > Hippophae tibetana. Next base: position 23,633,319 of record CM072805.1, on the reverse strand, counting down.
CATAAGACCTATGATGTCAATCTATATCAATTCCAATACTTTATTTATATTGATACTCTTGATCTTCTTATGAGCGATCCAATTTTTTTACCTAATTAATATAGTTTATATGCATTGATGAGTGCTCAAAAAGCACTAAAATAACCATGATTTTATGCACATTAATTGATTAAAAATATATATATTTATATGTTTTATCATATATTTATATAAATTTGTCTTTTTCGGAATCACGGGTATTTTTATTGTTTTTCAGGTATTTTGGCTTAAAAACGCAACTTAAAGACTCAAAGAGTAATACTTGAAGCAATATATCACAAATATATTAATAAATAAGTGGGGAAAGGTCAACAAACATGGAAAAATTGGACAAAATGGGTCAAAAATGTCAAAAAGGAGAAAATCGTGCCCAGCTACCCAGCCGCGCGCCCCAGCGCCCATGCCCGCGCACCCCAATCCGCGCACGCCTCAGCGCGTGGCTACTGTTCACGCACGCCGAGCTGCACGCAGCGACAGCCCCCCGCCCCATGACGTCATTAATGACCTCAGCATTTCCATTACGCGTTTTTACATTTTTTTACTCATTTTTTCTCTCCATCCTCACCTATAAATACCCCCCTTCCCTTCACTTCAAAACACACTTCTCTCTTCTTTCTTTCTCTCATTTCTTAGTTTTTGAGTTTTTCTTAGTTTCTTTCTTAGTTTCTAAGCTTTTCTTAGTTTCTTTCTTAGTTTTCAGTTCAATTCTCTTAGTTTTAGAGTTCTTCTCTTTTTGAGAGGAACTTGTAATGTTTTTGTAATTTATTAGCTTTTTGATTCAATAAATGGAAGTGCAAATTCCGCTTGGAGGTTTTCCAGCAACGGGAATAGGGTCGAAGTTCTGTAAGGATTTTATTTTCTTTATAGTTATTTTTTATGCTTTATTCTTACATGTTATATTTAATTTGTCTGTGATTAAATTTAAACTGTGCTGGCTATTTATAATCATGATGTAATAATAACGTTGTTATGCTTGCGAAATATTAAATAGGTAAAAAATTCTAAAATGAATTGATTTTATTTTTATTCAAGATTTTATATTAAGAATGTTAGAGAGAAATATATTATTTTTCATTACAAACTTAAATCTGAAAATTAGATTTTAAGGTTTAGTTATCCGGTCTAATTTAGAGTAGTGCTCTTTTATTTGTTGGTACAATCGCCCGGTAGTTAGAGTGAAACTCTATTTCAAAAGTTTTTATAAGAATTATTATGTGAAAATGTATTGACAACATGTTTTCAATAGTGGTTTTAAAACTTGAAAGTTAGTACTCGGATAATTAAATTCTTATGTTTAATTTGGACACCTTGAATAAAGTTTAAACTGTCTAACCCCACCAAATGTGGCATTTAAATGGTTCATTTTCAAATCTCTTAGAAAAAGGAATTAATTTAATTAACCAAATTAGTTATCAACCCCACCCATAGGTGTTAATTGATTTGTTTAGTTAACAAAGAATATCTAACCCCATCAAAGGTGATATTTATATAAAAAGAGAGAATCAATAAAATATCAATTTATATCTTTAATAACCTAGATAATGTGAGCAAGCATAATTAATTTAGTTATTATATCCATAAATACTCCACTAATATAAATGATAAAATTTGCATAAATATTTATTGAATCTGTATTTATATTTATTTTTAGATAAATATTTATTGAATTTGTATCTATGTTTATTTTTATGTTATTAGATTATATTTAATTAATCTGTATATACGTTTATTTTTATGTTATTAGATTAGGAACACAAAAACCAAACTATCGTGACAGGATGTTTAGGATTTAATTTCGTTTTTAAAAGTTTGAATAATAAATTAAAAACCACATACATTCCTTCCTTAGATCGACCTTAGGAGTATACTTATCATTTTCTACGAAATGATTCGTGCACTTGCGAGAGTTTTATAAATATTAAAACCAAAGTATTGGCAAGAATCGGCGATGCCGGTTTTTGCTCATCAAGTTTTTGGCACCGTTGCCGGGGAAGGAATAGCGTTTTAAATTATTTATCAAAATTTTAAAAACATTTTTGTGGTGTAAATAATTGTGATTTTTTTAATAATAAAAAAATAATAATCAAATTTCAAAATTCATAAGAAATAAAAAAATAAAAAATAAAATAAATAATTTTTTTTATAGTAAAAATAATTTGAAATTTGAATAAAAATTTTTACCGTTCATGAATAGTAAAAAAAAACAAATTTCTGGGATAGTAAGTGGGTTAGTCCAGTGCATGTGGTACCAAAGAAATCTGGGATAACAATTGTTAAAAATGACAAAAGTGAATTAGTGCCCACTAGAATAATCATTGGATGGATAATGTGTATAGATTTTAGGAAACTAAATTTATATACGAAAAAGGATCACTTTCCTCTTCCATTCATTGATCAAATGTTGGAAAGATTAGCTGGGCACGAATTTTACTGTATTTTGGATGGATTGTCTGGATATTATCAAGTACCCATAGCACCAGAAGATCAGGAAAAGACCACATTTACATGTCCTTTTGAGACATTTTCTTTTCGCAGAATGCCATTTGGGTTATGCAATGCCCCTGCCACTTTCCAGAGATGCATGATATCTATTTTCTCGGACATAGTGGAAAAATTCATTGAGATTTTCATGGACGATTTCTCTGTCTTTGGGAACTCATTTGATGATTGCTTACATAAATTGACTTTGGTTTTAGAAAGATGCATTGAATGCAATCTCACCCTTAGTTGGGAGAAAAGTCATTTTATGGTTCAACAAGGGATAGTTTTAGGACATATAATTTCAAACAAGGGTATTGAAGTTGATAAGGCAAAAGTTGAATTGATATCCAAACTACCTCACCCTACATCTGTGAAGGGAATAAGAAGCTTCTTACGACATGCAGGATTTTACAGACGATTTATTAAAGATTTCTCTAAAATAAGTCGTCCCTTATGTAACTTGCTATCCAAAGATGCTTATTTTGATTTCAACAATGACTGTCTTATTTCCTTTAATACCTTGAAAGATAAACTAACATCTACCCCTGTTATTATGGCACCAAACTGGTCTTTACCTTTTGAAATAATGTGTGACACTTCTGATTATACTATAGGAGCAGTCCTGGGACAAAGAGTGGATAAGCGTTTGCATGTCATCTACTATGCTAGCAAAACACTCAATGATGCCCAAATGAATTATACCACCACTGAAAAGGAATTCTTGGCTATAGTATTCTCTTTAGACAAATTTCGGTCTTATTTAGTAGGATCTAAAGTGATTGTGCATTCTGATCATGCTGCTTTAAGATACCTATTAAGTAAACCAAATTCCAAGCCAAGATTAATCAGGTGGGTCTTACTCTTACAAGAATTTGACCTAGAAATCAAGGATAAGAAAGGCAGTGAAAACTTAGTAGCTGACCATTTGTCTAGGTTGATTTCTGACTTCAATTCTCTTAAAGATGAGAGTAATGAAGATATAGTTGAAACCTTTCCTGATGAACAGTTATTTTTCATAGGTCCGAACCCATGGTATGCTGATATTGTAAACTATCTTGCCACTGGTGTTTTGCGACCTAACACTTCATATCAGGACAAGAAAAGGTTTTTTAAAACTATTAAGGACTATTTCTGGGATGACCCTTATTTATACAAGATTGGTCAAGATCAAGTCATCCGGAGATGTGTACCTGAAGAAGAACATAAGAGCATTCTAACTTTTTGTCATGAACTTCATTGTGGGGGTCATTTTGGTGGTGAAAAGACAGCCCGTAAGGTATTACCGTCTGGATTCTTTTGGCCCACTCTTTTTAAAGATGCTCATATGTTTTGTGCACAATGTGATAGATGTCAAAGAACAGGAAACATAAGCAAAAGAGATGAAATGCCTTTGACATCTAATTTAGTTGTTGAACGCTTTGATGTATGAGGGATTGACTTTATGGGTCCTTTTCCCCCATCTAATGGTTTTCAATACATTTTGGTTGCTGTGGATTATGTATCCAAGTGGGTAGAAGCTATCCCCACCAAAACCAATGATGCTAATGTTGTTGTGAAATTCTTGAAAGATTTAATATTTAGTAGGTTCGGAACGCCTAGAGCTATAATAAGTGATGGAGGTAGCCATTTTTGTAACAAACTCTTTGATGGAGTACTAAACAAGTACAACATCACACATAAAGTAGCTACTCCATATCACCCTCAAACTTCCGGTTTAGTGGAAGTAAGTAATAGGCAAATTAAGGGAATATTGGAACGCATTGTGCGTCCTTCAAGGAAGGATTGGGCAATTAAGTTAAATGATGCCTTATGGGCATACCGCACCGCTTACAAAACACCTATTGGGATGAGCCCTTACCGGTTAATCTTTGGGAAAGCGTGCCACCTTCCAGTTGAACTTGAACACAAGGCTTACTGGGCAATTAAAGAGTTAAACATGGATTTAGATAAAGCAGGTGAAAAACGATTACTCCAGCTTCATGAGTTGGAAGAAATCAGGAATGAAGCCTATGAGAATGCCAAATTATACAAAGAGCGTACTAAGCACTATCATGACAAGAGGCTAGTTCCTAAGACTCTTCACCCTGGAATGAAAGTTCTTTTATTTAACTCTCGTTTGAGATTGTTTCCAGGAAAGCTGAGATCAAGATGGGATGGACCATTCAAAATAGTTCAGGTATTTGAACATGGAGTAGTAGAACTATTGGACTCCAAGACACAAAAAACGTTCAAAGTCAATGGCCATCGTGGCAAGCCTTATTTAGAAGAACCAAACAACATTGCTGAAATGGATTGCATTTGGATGAGTAACCCTTAGCACCAAAAAGATACGTCTTGCTAAGACGTTAAACTAAGCGCTGGATGGGAGGCAACCCATCATTTTAGGTAATTTTTTGTTATATGTTTTATTTACTTAATTTTATTGTTTATTTTAGTTTAATTATATGTGAATAATTTTTAAAATTGTTAAAACTAAAAATATTTGTTGAGATGTTAGAAGTCCACAGCGATCTGTCTGTATACACTTTAATGATGAATATGATGGATGCACCTGCATTTCTTCATTACTACTTACACATTCTCAAGAAATAGGTAATCTTTCTCCTCTTTTCTCTTTATCTTTAATTTGCAGTTGTTACATTGAGGACAATGTAAGTTCTAGGTTGGGGGTGGTGAAAAGTTACCATGCTTAATAAAAAAAAAAATTCTCACAAAAATTTATCATTTCTTTAAGTCAAATTTAAGTAAATAGTTAAGTCTTTGGTACTGTTAGATTAATTTTTGAAAACATATCATGAAATATTTCGTAATTATTTTTGATAATTAATTAGTTTTTGTCATAACTAGTATTTCTTGATAAAATGTGGAAATTATATTAAACCCAAAATCGGTGTTTATAAATTGTTTTTAGTGGAGACTACCCTTGTGAGATATAATTTGAGCCTAATTTCTTTTATTCAGAGTGAAATATATATTTTTTCTCTCCAAACACATTTCTTATTTATTCAAAAAGTTTAGATGATCTCTATAGGTATTAGCATTGAATGTATGAATTTTTTCTCATCTTAATAGAGTATCATATATTTTTTATTATTATTTTTGCTTAGATTAAATGATTTGAGTAGAAATGGATAGTATATGCTTATATCTCATTTATGCATGACTGCTACAAAAACAAAAAAAAGACATATCTGGGGTTACCTAAACCAAGATCAAACAGAAAAGCCAGAAAATTAACCACTCACCAAAATCCAAAAAAATGTACAATCTGTACATGGGTTGACTCTCTAAAAAAATACATATATTGAAAAAAATTATATCTTCAGAAAAAAAAATAGAGAGATAAAAAAATATAGTATCATCTACATATTATGACCCACATTCCCTACAAAGTTGTGAGTACAGGCTAATTACAAAAGAAAGATATAGGAAGTAATTCCCTAAAAAGTCATTGCAATTTCTTCATTTGTAAAAAACATATATCTTGAAATTCTTTCTTAATGAGTTTGATTTATGCATGAAAATAATTTTTGTATATGATATCTTTATAATTTATACATTCGATTCCTTTTATGAGATCAATGTTAAAATAACACTTTGAGCCTTTATTCTTTATACATATGCGAACCTATTAGTTCATTTCTATACATCAACTCTTTCGCATATAAATTAGTATGAGTGTTTGAACCCATAGGATTCAGTGTTTTGAGAGTATTGACTTGTGAGGAATAGAGTTGAAGCGAATTCTGATTCATGACACTGAAATTGGGTAAAATTAAATTGATACATTTTTGATAGGAAATATGAAAATGATTTTCGACTAATTATTATAATAAAATCATGATTGTTTAAAGAGATTAAAATAACTTATGCTTGAGATTTTAATTATGATCTTAAAAGAGATTAAAAAGTAAGAGACATTTTTGTGATATGTTGTTTCCTTTTATCCTTAAATTAATTTTTGATTTTGTTGTAATTTTAGTTTTTTATTTGATTGTTTTTATTGTTTCTTTTGATTTCTACATTTAGTTCAATGTTTGTGGGTATCATTACTGAAAACCCTCACGAGACTCAAACTCGTCCACTAGGGCAACCTAGGGGTTTAAAGGCTTGTTGCATAGGCTAAATGCAACCGTTTCCATCCACGAAAGTGATTTAGGATAGTTTAATTTTTAGTTTTTATCGCTTCTCTTGCTAAGGGACTAGCAAGAAGCTGGTTGTGGGTTGTGATGAGTGCTCAAAAAGCACTAAAATAACCATGATTTTATGCACATTAATTGATTAAAAATATATATATTTATATGTTTTATCATATATTTATATAAATTTGTCTTTTTCGGAATCACGGGTATTTTTATTGTTTTTCAGGTATTTTGGCTTAAAAACGCACCTTAAAGACTCAAAGAGTAATACTTGAAGCAATATATCACAAATATATTAATAAATAAGTGGGGAAAGGTCAACAAACATGGAAAAATTGGACAAAATGGGTCAAAAAGGTCAAAAATGTCAAAAAAGAGAAAATCGCGCCCAGCTGCCCAGCCGCGCGCCCATGCCCGCGCGCCCCAGCGCGCCAGGCCTCCAATCCGCGCGCACCTCAGCGCGCGGCTACTGTTCACGCGCGCCGAGCTGCGCACAGCGACTTTTGCCCCATTTTTCACGTGCAGCCTCCCCCATGACGTCATGATGACGTCATTAATGACCTCAGCATTTCCATTACGCGTTTTTACATTTTTTTAACATTTTTTTACTCATTTTTTCTCTCCATCCTCACCTATAAATACCCCCCTTCCCTTCACTTCAAAACACACCTTCAAAACACACTTCTCTCTTCTTTCTTTCTCTCATTTCTTAGTTTTTGAGTTTTTCTTAGTTTCTTTCTTAGTTTCTAAGCTTTTCTTAGTTTCTTTCTTAGTTTTCAGTTCAATTCTCTTAGTTTTAGAGTTCTTCTCTTTTTTAGAGGAACTTGTAATGTTTTTGTAATTAATTAGCTTTTTGATTCAATAAATAGAAGTGCAAATTCCGCTTGGAGGTTTTCCAGCAACGGGAATAGCGTCGAAGTTCTGTAAGGATTTTATTTTCTTTACAGTTATTTTTTATGCTTTATTCTTACATGTTATATTTAATTTGTCTGTGATTAAATTTAAACTGTGCTGGCTATTTATAATCATGATGTAATAATAACGTTGTTATGCTTGCGAAATATTAAATAGGTAAAAAATTCTAAAATGAATTGATTTTATTTTTATTCAAGATTTTATATTAAGAATGTTAGAGAGAAATATATTATTTTTCATTACAAACTTAAATCTGAAAATTAGATTTTAAGGTTTAGTTATCCAGTCTAATTTAGAGTAGTGTTTTTTTATTTGTTGGTACAATCGCCCGGTAGTTAGAGTGAAACTCTATTTCAAAAGTTTTTATAAGAATTATTATGTGAAAATGTATTGACAACATGTTTTCAATAGTGGTTTTAAAACTTGAAAGTTAGTACTCGGATAATTAAATTCTTATGTTTAATTTGGACACCTTGAATAAAGTTTAAACTGTCTAAACTCACCAAAGGTGGCATTTAAATGGTTCATTTTCAATCTCTTAGAAAAAGGAAATAATTTAATTAACCAAATTAGTTATCAACCCCACCCATAGGTGTTAATTGATTTGTTTAGTTAACAAAGAATATCTAACCCCACCAAAGGTGGTATTTATATAAAAAAGAGAGAATCAATAAAATATCAATTTATATCTTTAATAACCTAGATAATATGAGCAAGCATAATTAATTTAGTTATTATATCCATAAATACTCCACTAATATAAATGATAAAATTTGCATAAATATTTATTGAATCTGTATTTATATTTATTTTTAGATAAATATTTATTGAATGTGTATCTATGTTTATTTTTATGTTATTAGATTATATTTAATTAATCTGTATATATGTTTATTTTTATGTTATTAGATTAGGAACACAAAAACCAAACTATCGTGACAGGATGTTTAGGATTTAATTTATTTTTAAAAGTTTGAATAATAAATTAAAAACCACATACATTCCTTCCTTAGATCGACCTTGGGAGTATACTTATCATTTTCTATGAAATGATTCGTGCACTTGCGAGAGTTTTATAAATATTAAAACCAAAGTATTGGCAAGAATCGGCGATGCCGGTTTTCGCTCATCATGCATGTGTTTCAATTTTTTGGAGAATAGGTAGACCACACATAATCTTAGTTTTACTTAATCTAATAAGATCTTTAAAACTTATGTGACCTAGATATTTGTGCCATAGAGTAGTTGGAACATTGTTAGCTAGGTTACATGTTATTGTGGGTGACATATCATTACATTAACAATTTTCATGTGATCTAACTCCCTTAATCATACGTTCACCCTTTTGATCTGTTATAATACAGTGATTGTTAGTAAATCGTACTTTGAAATCATTGTCACATATTTGACTTATGCTAATCAAGTTCACCTTAAGTCTTTTACCATATAAAACTTCATCAAGTTTGAGGATACCCTTTATTTGAACAAAACCTTTCCCAAGAATTTTAAATTTTTTACCATCACCAAAGGTAACTGTCCCTTCCTTGTATTATTCAAAAGTTTTAAACAAAGAATGGTTCACATTCATGTGTCTAGAGCATCTACTATCATAATACTAGACAATATTTGATTTAGCTTTAAATACTATATAGGTCACAAAGTAGTGAAATTCAAACTTCTTAACCCATAATCTTTTAATTTTGGAAATAACAGGTAGAGAAAGTTTGGAAGTTTGAGTTACTATTTTCTTAGGTTTCTTTTTTTGAATGGTTCTTACAGTAAGAACTTTATATTTGAAAAATTTGTAAGGTGTACTAGAAACATCTTTAACATATAGAACTATAGATATAAAGAAATCTAAGAAGGATGACATAGGGGAACAAATTGAATTTTTTCAAAATGATAGGGTGTATAATTTACCTTCCCTGCTAAAGCAACAATGGGTTTTATAAAATGATTTTTGGATGATGAAGGTGTTGACTGTTCATCTACGTATCTAAGACCTCTCTTATCTCCATGTGGTTTTCTATAGTCTAAGACTTTGGTCAATTTTCAACACCTATGGTAAACTTCTTCATCGTCTCTTTAGCAACATTAAGTTCTTATCTAAGCTTATTGATTTTTAGTTTGGTTTCTACAAGACTTAGGTTCAGGGCATTAATAAGCTTGGACATTTCCTTATTGTCTTTATTTAGGCTAAAAGAATTTGTTTTGTGAACATTGATGATTCATTAAGTTTAGTTACTTCAATAAGTAGTTTCTCTATTTTTTTAGCACCTAGACAATCCATAAATAGTTCATAAAAATTTGATACATTAAACTTAGATAATAAAAGAGAAGAGTTTATTCCTTCATTTTCTTCATTTGAGCTAGAGTCAGAGTCATTGTGGTGTGCTTTGGTAGTTGCGGTGAAGACATAATAGTTGGAATCATCATTCTCTGAGTTACTAGCATTATCCTACTCACTTTCTATGTTACTAAGTGTAGCATTAAAGGTTCTTTCAACTTTCTTTCTATTGTTAGCAATTATATAGAAATATGACCAAAGCCTCCCATAAATAAAGCATTAAGAACTAGTGGATTTAGGTCTCTTACCATCAAAGCTAATAGGCTTGAGTTCCTTCAACTTTCGATCCCTAGAACGATTGGATTGTCTTTTGTTATATTGATTATCCTATTGATGCCTTTTTTTCTTAGGAAATTTTTTAAACTTTTGTGCTAATAAGACTAGTGACTCATCATGCATATCCTCGTCACTATTAGATATGTCCTTTTTAGAGCTTTTGAATGTCATATCCTTGTTTTTCTTGAGTAGATCAAGCATAAGCTCATATGTTTGAATTGACCCAACAAGCTCATCAATGTTTAATACGTCCACATTCTCGTTTTCCTCTACCTTTGTAACTTTTATATTGTACTTTATTGTTAAGAAACTTAAAAGTTTGTGTACTTATATAGGTTGTAAAATTTTCTCACCGAGGTTAGAGCAAGCACTACTCCAAAACGGGTCATTAAAGTCGATTAAAAATTGACTTTAAATTAAAAGGCTTAAAATTTAAAATTGATTCACACGTTGAACCGATTTTACGTATAAATTGATTATCACAAAAAATACCTTATTATGAATAAATAATGTTCAAGTGAAAAAGGTCTCAGACTACCATGTATACCTTACTTACCATGTAGATTGATTATCATCGTGCAAGTTTGCATACTTATTTAATAAATTTTGAAATTTATTGATATTTATGTTAAAATTTTATATATATTGTTGGCTAATTTTTTTGAACAATATCTTAAAAATATTTAAATTTATAAAAATATATCTATTTAGTTAAAAATAAATTATATGAAAAAAAGATAAATTTATATTTTTTTAATTTATTAATATAAATTTATAAATATATCTTAAAATTATTTTGTTTGTTTTCAATATACCAATAAATTAAATTGTGTTTCAAGCATACTATCGAACTATTAAAAAAATTTAAAAGTGTCTTTTATTCAATTCTCCGTCTACATGGGCTGTTAAATAAAATCTAAAAACACCTTCCTCGATGGGGCTCCGCGCACGATACTTTTGAAACTTTTTTAATGGAATTATACTTTTGAAACTTTTTTAATATTTAAATGATACATTTAAAATTAACTTTTTAATAAATTGTATGTATGCAATGAAATTTAATTTAATGAAACGTTCCAAATAACTAAAATATTTTGATATTATTTTTGTAAATTTATTATTATTATTATTCTCTATTTACTTTTTTATTTTTCTCTTATTTTCTCTCGTCTCTTCTTCCTTTATTTCTCTCTCACACCTCTACCTATTTTTTTAAAATTCAATCACATCTCTCCTTCTACAAACGTTCTCTCATTCCTTTCCTCTTTTTAAAAGAAACTGTTTTTTTTAAAACAACATTGACTCCAAAAGATTTGGATACGACCTTTACACATGGTAGGAAAATTTTTCCATTATTCCTATGACGTGTTGATTTGGGTTGGTAACTACACCTATCATTTCCCTAAAAATACATAATTTTTAACATTTTTTAATTACGTGGAAAATTTGTTAAATTGTTATTATTCTTCTTTACTTAAAAAATGATCGTTATTTTTCCTTTCATAAAATGGTTATTACTCTTTTCATCTAGACATAACCGTTATTATCATAATGATCACACATTTTCTCAAACCTATAAATAGAGGGTCTCATCTCTCAATTTTAACACAACAATTAGAAACATCTTACTAAAAAAAAACTTTTCAAAAGAAAAATAAAATCCTAAAATTATTTTGAGTATTCCAAGCAACAAAAATTTATAGGTGTAATATTTCAGTCTTCTTCAGTACAGTAAAGTTTTGAGATAAAAAAAAACAAAGATTTTAGACTATTTTATCCTAAGAATGACGAGATTGTGTTTGGTTGCATAAGTTTGAATAGAGTTACGAAACGTCTTAAAGAGAACGACATAGTTCACGATTCAACCCAAATAGTACATTTCATTATATCGGTAACATTATTCTTACGCTATTTTTAACATATTTATACCAACATTTATGTATTTTTAAAAGTGGATTATTTCCTTTTTAATTTATGTAAAAAGTTTAATGGCAGAATTTTCTTTAAGGATGAGTACAAAACAAATATTTTAGTTACGTTCAGTAAGAATAGTAGTTTAGTTTGTTTTTTTAGCAATAGTACATATTCTAGTTATTTTAAGAAAAAACAAGACATTGTTTTCAAGTATCTTTTTATCAAAATAAATAAAAGATTTATCTAAATTAATCATCTGACTTAAAAATTGTTCATACAAATAAAAATCGAAAACTTAGAGGTTTGATGAGCATGCACGACTAAAAATGAGTTAATCATTTGTACGTATAAATGGATCGACGTAAGGTTTTGAAATTGGAAGGAAGTGTGCATTGTAAACCAATGATCCAATAGCCCATTATTGACTTGTTTGTGGGTTGAATATTTTTCTTCTTCTTGTATTTGCAAGAGAGAAATATTATTCTTATTCAACTATATAATCATGTATTCATGGACAAAGATTATATTTAAAATAAGGATAATTCTATTGCAAGAATAACAAAGATTATGGCGAAAACATATACTTTCTATATTATAATATTTTAGTGATAAATTACTTGGTAAACTTTTAGATTGTTACAAGTCTTTTTGAATTATTATTTTGAGTTAATTGCAATAATAAATCCTGATATTTTTCTTTTTAGAAGAATAGCAAATAGGCCCCTCAGTAATAAAATTTAATTTATTAGTCCAAACGACAATATCCTTCCTTATTCTCTATGTTCTTTTTTTTATATTTTAAGAATAATCAATACCACTCCATAAAAAAATAAAAAATCAACACCACCATTTGTGGTGTTCTCTATTTTTTTTCCTTGATCCCTCAAATTTAAATAAAAATTAATTATAATATTTTATAAATAGTAAATTATTTTTAAGAACTTTTTTTGTTTTTAACTAGTACTGAGGCTTTAACTCACAAGTTTTTTGAATTTAATCAAATAAACTTTTTTAAAAATTAGTTTTGATAATGTAGATGTTGTACATGTGTCATAAACTTAATTAAGAAATATGAAAGTACCAGCCATAAACTTAATTGAGAAATATGAAATGATATTCTGAGTTTAAAAATAGTAAATTTTAATGATTTCTATAGAAAAATAAAAAAAGTTATTTAGTTCGAAATTTTTTTTTTATAAATTAATATACAATAATCTCTTTTTCTTCATGGTGAACATCTATCAGCGTAATTGGATGTTATTATTTTTAATATATATATATTTATTATAAGTTATTGGATGTTATTGTTTTTAATATATAAATAAAAAATTAACTACTTTTCTTTGTCAAACAATGAATGATTTTATGAATAATATATTCTAAATCATGATGAAATCTATCAAAGTAATTGGATGTTATTATTTTTAAATATATATATATATATATATATATATATATATATATATATTATAAGTTATAATATTATTACAAATAGTGTAATAATTAGTTTTATATTAAAAAATATGTTTTAATATTTTAAGTAATAATTATTTATCACATTAGTTATTCTATAACATGTGGTATAAAAACATGTTATATATTTTTCAAAATTTTTGGTTAGTGGATCAATTTTTTGGTAGTAATATGCTGTGTCAAATTTATGATTTGTATTCAAAATTATATACATAAAAAAATATTATTAATTATTTTAATTAAAAAATTTATTATATGCATTTAATTTAGTAAAAATATGTTTAAATTATTCAAATCTTTTAGATATTGAGTATTAAAAGATTAAATTCTAAAATTGAGATAAGATAATTTTATTTTATGTTTATAATTTTTCTATAATTTCACAAATATTATACCTAAATTTTATATATTAAAAGTTGATATTGGACACGAAACAACCTCAACTATATAGAAGTGTTAATTGGCTTGAGTTTGAATAATAGCTCAACTTAAACTTAATTCATCTTAAATTAGGTATCTTAACTCAACTTATTTAATTTTTAGATAAGTTAAGTTAAGTTGGATAAGTAATGAAACTCATTTAAATTTTATTTATCAAAATCATTTGAATTATTTTAAAATATTTAATTAATTATTAAAATAAATAAAAAATAAGATAAAATTAAGATTTTGAGATAATAATTAACCTATCCAAAATAAGTATAAATGATATGAATTAAAAATTTCCTTTATAATACAAAAATGAGTGGAGACTTGAGTAATTGTTGATAAAATATAAATATATTACCTATACTAGTTTCTTATAATCAAAACGTTTAACTTTGTATTCATTAGTAATTTAACGTGCACTTGTGAGTTTATATTGTAAATTTTATATATATAATATTAATTTGATTGATAATTCATATTGGTAAAATTAATATAATCAAAGTTCAAAACGTGATAAAATGTGGACAATTCAAATTTAAAAGTTACTTTCACGTGAGGCTCTCACCAATGTTTCTTTTCCTTACTTGCTCTAAACAGTATAGGAATACTAAAATCACTTAATTTACACTCATTTTGATTGTTGGGTAAAAATAGATGTTATTTGATTCAAAAACTTATGTTTAGTATAAAAATGTTAAGTTAAAAAAGTGCTCCATAAAAATAAATATTCAACTAAAAAATATGTTTAGCTAAAAAATATTATGCAAAAAAAAAAAAATATTAAGTTAAAAAAGCTGTTAATGGGTTAACTTATGAGTTAGATTCTTGAGCTCATTAACTCAATGGATAAGCTTTAAACGAGCTGAATTGGACAAAGTAATTCATTTGATATCTCTAACCAGTCTCATATTTAGTGTATTTAACCCCAAATTCAAAAGAAAATTATAAAAATAATATCCTTAAAACATATAACAACAAATATAGAATTCTTATTAATATTTAATGATATCAAATTAAACAGCATTCAATATTGAACGTGTATAAATAATTATAATTCAGTTTGAACGCGGTACAATTAGATGGGATTCAAAATAAAATGATGTGTATGACTTTTTTATAGTAAAAATATATGAGCTAGATATAAGAATGTTATTTTTGTGGTTACTAACATGAATGTGAATGAATTGTGAAATGAGAGGAAGACATGAATCACTGAATGATTGAAAAAACTGAATGTATTATTGAATAAGTGGAATAGGGTATTTATATGCCTTATGATGCTTGATGATCACCCAAAAACCATCAAGAAAATATCAAAAACAAACCTGCATGTGTAGTGTAACTACCTAACAAAAAGTAAACATTATTAGGCTATGTTAAGGCATGTGCTAACTAGTATATGTCTAACACCCTCTCCCCAAATTGAAGGTGGTGGAACCATCATCAATTTGGCACATAGAGAACAAAATTGAGCCTCAAGTAAAATTTTTGTCAAGGTATCAGCGAGTTAATCCTCAGTTTGAGTGTACTGAACATCTAATATGCCTACATTGACATGATCACATAAGAAATTCCAATCCAACTCAACGTGCTTCATTCAAGCATGCTATATAGGGTTAACAGAGAGATTCTTAGCACTCATGTTGTCATATAGAAAGAAAAAAGTATGAGGCAACTTGTGATGCATTTTCTAAAGAAAAGACTCAACCTATATAATCCTAGAAGAGGCTAAAGCAAGTAAGTGCACAATACTTAGCCTCAACATAGAAGCAAACAACTACCTTTTTCTTGCTAAATGACCATAAGACTAAGCTCTCTCTAAATAAAATGTAGTATGAACTTATGCTGCATTGATCATCACTTCTACTAGCCTAATTAGAGTTCAAAAAAACAACCAAGCTCAAGCATTAGAGTCTTGTAGAAATAAGCCATAAGAACAAGTGGACATAAGGTACTTAAGGACACATTTTAGAGCTATCCAATGGATTGATGTAGGAGTATGAAGGAATTGATAAAGTTTATTCATAGAGAAGAAAACATTGGGTTGTGTAAATACATAATATTGAAGTGCCCTTACTAGGATTCTAAACTGTGTAGCATCCTTCAACATTTCACCATCAAACTAAGAGAGGGAACTTCCAATACTCATAAAAGTTTTAGCAGACTTAGAAGTATCCATACCATTCCTAAGTAAAAAACATGTAACATATTTTTTTGATAGAGGTGAATATAATCAACACTCATGAAAATTAGAATTCCCAGAAAGAAATAGAGATCTTCTCAGCCTTTGAAAATGGAACAATTATTGAGCATGAGGGTGAGGCTACCCAAATAAGTTGTGTCACTACTTGTGAGGATTATATCATCCATATACACCAATATGATAGTGATTATGTGTGTCTCATAATGAACAAATATGGATGTATCAATTTTGGAGTTTATAAATCCAAGGTCAACTAGAGAAGAAGATATCTTATGAAAGCATACCCTAGGGACTTACTTAAGGCCATAAATGGATTTATTAAGTTTGCATACATAGTCAGGTTTCTCAGGATCTTCATAACCTTGAACTTGATACATGTAAACATCCTCTTCTAATACCTCATTTAGGAAAGCATTGTTAATATTAAGTTATTTGAGTGCCAACATGGAGATTAATGCCAAATTAAGGACTACATGAACTGTTTGGGACTAAGGAAAATGTCTTAGAATAATCAATGTCACACTACTACAAAAAGGGGCATTAAAGTCGGTTCGCTGAACTGACTTTAAATTAAATGACTTAAAGTTTAAAGTCAGTTCAAGGTGTGAACCGACTTTACGTTTAAAGTCGGTTCACGGGATGAACCGACTTTACGTTTAAAGTCGGTTCACGAGGTGAACCGACTTTAATTTTTTTTTTAAATTTATTCATTTTCAACCTGTATTCGAGCAGAGAAAAAAACCAAAATCACTTTAGCAAATAGTTCAAATAATACAAATATTTGAAAAATAAAATATTAATTAATAACAGAAAAATTACCATGGTTTTGTTCTATTTTATTCAAGATCGTCATATTCTTCTCCTTATGTTATAATACAAACCTACATATATAATACAAAAATCTATACACATAAATAATAACACATAATAACAGAAAAAAATATGAATAATAGGGGATCTAAAAGATTAGTTAGAGATGAAGAAAACTCACTAACCGATGTTGAAAATGGTAGTCGTAGGTGGCCGGAAAATGAGAAAGAGTGGAGGAGGAGGTTTTCGGTTTTTTAGAGTTCTGTAACGCTGAAAATAGTTTCTATCTGGAAAGAAAGAAGAGAAAAGATTTATCCACGTGTGTAGCTTCGGTTGACGTGTCGAACCGACGCTATGTTACGTGGATAACATCGGTTCCAGGTGTCAACCGACGCTATGCTACGTGGATAGCATCAGTTCTAGGTATTAACCGACGCTACGCTACGTGGATAGCGTCGGTTGACGTGGTGAACCGACGCTATCCACATAGCGTAGCGTCGGTTAACACCTAGAACTGACGCTACGTCCACGCATAGCGTCAGTTCGACACATCAACCGACGCTACGTCCTACGTGGATAGCGTTGGTTCACCACCAAACTGACTTTAAACCAATTTAAAGTCGGTTTTTGGAAAAAACCGACTTTACGTATCGACTTAAATACCCATTTTTGTAGTAGTGTCATATTGTTGTTTATAGCTTCTTGTAAAAACTTTGGACTTATTATTGTCCAAGGAAGAGTCACTTTTTAGTTTCACCTTATAGAGCCATTTAGTAGTGATAGGTTTACAATCTAGAGGCTTAGGCACCAAATTCCAAGTTTTATTTCTCACTAGTGCTTCAAACTCAACTTTTATAGCATTATCCCATTCAGAAATTCCTTGGGCTTCCTTGTAACATGAAGGTTCAAGCAGGATATAAATATTTATAGAGAATTGTTTCTTATCAACAATGCTAGCCTTGTACCTATTTATTATAGGATGTTTGTTCATAGGGAATGAAGAGGATTCATTTGAGACAGAAGGTGGTGCCTTTGGTGGGGAAGAAAGACTCATATGATGAAATCAAGCTTGAATTAGGATTTCCAAATGAAAGACTCTTTGAGCATAAGCTTCACAATAGTGTGGAGATGAGGAATGCTAAGATGAAAAAGGAAAATTTGAGTTAGAAATGGAAGGTGAGAGACTCTTGGAAAGAGACAAATTATTCACAAGTTTTATGTAAGGTGATTTCACATTGTCTGTTGGTTGGGTACTAAAGGCATGCAATGTCGACATAGGCATAAGGAAATAGGCATTTAGAAAATCATCTAGCAATATTGCATCATTTTCTGAGACACAATTAGATACTTGTACCAATTTAGATTAAAGAAACTCTTCTTCATGAAAAATGACATGCCTAAAGCTCTATAACTTGTTATTACCAGGATCAAGGCAAAGATAACAACGTTTTTATGATGCATAACAAAAGTAGACACAATGTATAAAAAATGGTTCCAATTTATGTTTCTTGTAACTCCTAGTGCATGGAAAACATGAGGAACCAAACACCCTTAAATAACTATAATAAGTTATCTTGTAATAGAATAGTTGATAGGCCTTAGAAAGCATTTTGTTAATGGTAAACATAGATGTTCTAAAAGCATGAATCCATATTGATGTAGGCAATGAGGCTTGAAGAAGAAATTCCACATGATGTAAGAGACTCATAAATTGCAACTAATGAGTAAGAAATAGAAATTCTCATACCCAATCATTTTGGACCTCATTGATGACAATAGAAAATATTCCTTCAACCATTTTCACAAACATAATAAAATTGTACTCAACATAGCTCTTCATAGTCATAAAAAAGATCCACATAGTGACTGAAGTCATCTATCATAAGCAAGAAGTATTTAGCCTATATTGTGACCACTATAGGTGATGTTTATACATCTATATAAATCAAATCAAAAGCATGAGATGTTCGAACATGTTTGGATTGAAAATAAATTTTGTATGACTTAGCCAAAGGAAATTGACGACTCTATGAAAGTAGAGTCATTAGTGAATTTTTTGCTTAATATTCTCTCATTCGATTCAATAAGTAGTATTTTTAGGGTTAAACGGGTGAAAATATAATTTTTGAGAATTTTTTGGAATTGTTTTGGATTTTTTATAAATATTCTAATGTAGGACCAATCAGAAGACACCATGTGGATGCCACATAAATAGATGAGCTTACTAGGCTAGCCATGTGGATTCCACATATGCAGAGAGGGCCAATCGTGGAATGTCGCATGTACCTAATGATATAGACCTTGCCACATGTGTACATGGAATTCATTTTGAGTTCACATCATCGTTAACGGACGTGCAATGTGTCATTGCCTGATTTGTCCATTCCTCCCACTGGGGTGCCACATAATTTGTAATTGTGAATCATAGCTTTCCACATGGTGCTTATTAAGATTCATTAATCATGACCAGTCCACCCTTACCATGTGTAGCATGCTGATTTGCCTAGTATATCCTTTGTGCCACGTGTCATGTTTCTATTCGCCAACACTATTAATATTTCTTTTTTTTCATCTCAACCTTTTATCTGAAGCTAATCCAATCGTCTAAATTCTATCTCAACTTAATTTAACCCCCCTAATTGTCCTATAAACCCTAATAAGCCAAAAAATTACATATTTTTTTTCAGATTTTGGAGCCTAGAATAGGGATCCAAAAGAGATACAATTTGGTGGAAATTCAATAGGAGATTGGTGCTTTTTATCTTTCTTTATGAAAAATATGAGATTTATGAACAAAATTATGTCTAGTAAATTTATTAATCTATGAGTCTTATGAACCCAATTTTATACATGTGATGATCTAATATATTACCCATAATTAAGATTTCAATTTAATTATATTATTTAATATGATTTTATACTATTAATTTTTTGACTAATAATTGATCTATAGAGACAATTAAATAGATTTTAAAGAATTGTTTAATTATTTGTTTTGATTAAATAAAATGCATCATTTTCTATGCAAAGATGTATCATTCTTATATATGTTATTTGTAATTGATAAACTTAATAAGTAGTATGCAATTTAATTGACATAAGAGTGTGATTAAGTTAATTACTATATGATGTGTAACTTACTTGAGCGAGATATCATTCTTATATATGTGATTTGTAATTGATGAACTTAATAAGAGATTAAGTATTCATTGATATTTTCTTATATGTCTTCTTAGCTACCAAATCTGAGTTAATTAATTACTACTATTTATTTTTATTTCTTTTAATTTTTTTTTCTTAAAATTTAAAAACACAAAAAAATTGATTTTTATTTTTTTGTTTTAAAAATTAGTTTTTTTTATAATATAATATCCACAGAAACAATCTTTTCTTATCATTATATTACATGTTATGATATGTATACTTGTGTATTCATTCCACATAATTCGTGTTCAATCAGACATATATTGTAAAGAATGTTATTAGAATTTGTACATTTGTCTAGCATTACTTGCTGGCACAGGTTGTGCACAATAATATTAAATGGATAAGCAAACCTTCTATGCCATATCTCTTGCATTTAGTTCTAGTAAGAGCAAAATGAACTTATATAGATGGTAAAGAAAGAGTAGAAACATTGTTTCCATAAGACATCAAGTCATTAGAGAGAAACTCCTTCCATGCAATAGAAGTCGTCACATGATGGTCCTTTAAGAAATACATTTTGGTTGAACTCATTTTTAACAGTAAAGTTATCCGTAGTAAATTCAGTAATAACATTGTTATCAGCACACTTATTGGATGGTGAGTAGCACCTGAGTCTAACAGCCACTAGTGTGGAAATTATAAACCAAAATTAGTTGGTGAAGCATTATTTATGAAGGGTGATAGTTGTTCAAGCTTACCTGCAAGAAGATCACGTAGCTAAAAGCATGTATTGGCTAAATGGCATATCTTATTGCATATCTAACATTGCACAGAGGTGTGTTGGAGCTAGGTGATTTCTTACCTTTGTTAAGATTATGATTGCTTGTAGAAGCTAGAGGTCTTATATAATTGGAATTTTTGAACCAAGAAATCATGAATGTTTCAACTTAAATGAAAGACTAAGATCTCTAAGAGTTAGTGCAATCATGCTAGCCATGCTAGCTTAAAACTGATGATCAACATCATAAAATTGAGACTGATGCTTAAGCATCATCTCATGCATGATCAAAAAAATTTGAAACTCATCAAAAGATAGTGATCCTGATAGCATTGAAAGAAAAGAAATGAAATTGAGGTATTTAGGATCTAAACTTTTCACAGTACAAAGAATCAAATCTTGATATGGCATTATCTCCTCTATAGTTTCCAAATGATTAAAGATAGACTTTATTTGTAGGAAAAATTCTTCTAATAAAGAATTTTTCTTACATGTAGTTTGAAATTAGAGACAAAAATCCATTACACGAGCAAGAGAAACGTTAGTAGGCTAATTCCAATGCTCTCCAATGTTGGGCATTTGTTCCTAGTTTTACTCGATACACTAAGGAACTCTGTGATACTGAAGCAAATATCCAAGATTTAACAATTCCATTAAGTCTCATCAAGTTCTCAAACTTAGGATTGGGAGCTTGAGATTGAAGCAATAAAGGTAGAGGTATTGGAACTTTCAAGTCGATGATTCCATTCCATATGCTGAAATGAGAGCTAACAATTTTTTACGCTATTGCAAAAAATTTGACCAATCTAGCTTGATGAAGAAACTCATATTTATGGGTGGAATGATGGCATGAGATGCAGAAGCTGATTGAGGTTCATGACTTGAAGGATTGGATACATTCATAGGTGTATAATTTTTAGAACCAATCCTAGGCCTAGGTGATCCCATTAAAGCATTCTTGTAGGAGCTTTTTAACTCTAATACCATAGCATAAACATGAATGAAATGTGAAATGTGAGGAAAAGAGGAATCAATGAATGATTGTAAAACTAAATGTATTATTGATTTAAGAGGAGTAGGGTATTTATACATCTTAGGGGGCTTGATGTTCATACCAAAACCATCATGAAAATATAAAAAATAAACCTATATGTGCAAGTGTTAACTATCTAATAGAAAGTAAACATTGCTAGGCTATACTAAGGCATATGCTAACTATTGTATGTCTAATAGTTACAAGTTTTAAAAGTGTTATTTGTTTTTCAATTGAATATTCAAACCCAATCCAAACACGCATAATCTCATTTCATGATATGTATATTTGGCCACACAAATAGCAAAAATAAGGTAGATGCCTAGCCTATACCTAAAATCAATCCATATTTGAGTAATCAGAATCTAAACATTAAGTAATAAGGCATAACATTGATTGAAGCTAACACAAACTTGAATAACCCTATGAATCTTTGTTAAATTGTGCAACATTTAAAAGATTTTTAGTAATTGTAAGAACATGTAAGATATTTTTCAAAACTAGTTGCCTCTTAGTACTCTAATGAGTAGGAAAGGTAGAAAAGCCAATGTTAGAAATAGAAATGTCCTTACCATTGCCAACAATCGACTAATAATGACATTTATAAGGTGGACACTAAGACAAATTTGTAGGATCAACTATGACATTATGAAAAGCTCATGAGTTAGGATACCAAAAAAGCTCAAATGTTGCCTTAAGAGCTCCTAACATAACATGGAGCATGTATTGAGGTAAAATTTGATTATATGAGACTCAAGGATTAGGTAGAGGTTGATAAGAAGCCATGAAGGCATTTATATGGAAACGTGGATGTGTGTAAAACTGATCACTGGTTTGACCATTAGAAGAAAAGGTAGAGGACCTAGGAAGAGCAAGAGGATTAGAATTGGTCACTTTGGATTGAAAATTATTAGTGTGAACTGAAGGATTAGTTGAAGTGGAAGAGTTTGATGAACTGGTAATAAAGGACCAAAAATTAGGATCAAATTTGAACCAATAATCATTCACAAGATAACCTAACTTCCCACAGAGTTGACATACATGTCTATTGCCATTGTTAGATGGACCATGACCTAAATTACCTCCTCTTTTTCCTTGGAAGAAGTTTGTATAAGGCATCATAAATAGAGGATGATAGCTAGACTGCATAGGGGATTGCATAGAAAAACCTCCAAAATTCATCAATTGTTGTTGATTTTGTAGAAAGGTTTGTTGAGCAAAATTAGCTATTGACAAGGCAACATTATTAACCTCATATCTGGTCTCAAGCCAGCTTTTATGACCTAAAAGTAGAGCAACAACATCAGACAAAGAGATAAACTCAACTTGCATACGATCTGTTATATTTGACACAAGAACTTCATAATCTCTGTCTAAACCAATAATCATGTACAATACCTTGTCTTCTTCAGTGAAAGCATAACCAACAAATTCAAGTTGATCTGCTAGTTCCTTTAATTTCAAAATATAGTCACTGATACTTAGACCATATTTCTTTAGCTTAATGAGCTCTTGCCTTAACTATATAATTCTTGATTTAGACTTTGAAAAGATATATTGATCAAGCTTATTCCAAGCTTTTAATACAATATTGAATCTAGAGATTTGATGAAGAACATCACTACTTATACAATTCATTAGCCATCCTCCAATAATTGAATTTTGTTTAAACTAATGCTTATAATAAAAATAGTAGAATTGTTTGAAAGCAATTTAGATGGAGGATCTTTAACCATGTAGTCATCTAAATCAAAACTACACAAATTTTTTAGGATTTCTCTTTTCCAAAAAACAAAATTAGACTTATAAAGGTTTATTATTGTCACTTGATTTTGAAAATTTACCATACTTCAACCATCTTGAATTGAAATCTGATTGTTAATGCTTTCTATGACTAAGTCTATTCCATCGAATACTATAGCTTTAAAGTTGCGTAACTTCAAGGCTTTGATACCATAATCACCATCATCAAAGCATCAGAAATTATATCTCCTTGAGATCACATCAACAACAATCAAAAGCTTTAGAAAAGCTTCCTCAGCTTGAAAAGGTTACCATGATAAAGATTCTATGTTCATCGACAAAATTTCCATAAACCAATGGATAGCAAGGACACAATAATTTAGATCACATTAGAGAAATTTGCAAGAACCACTGTTGTCAACCCTATCGGAACTTTGACGACCTACTGGTGCTCCAACAATTATTGTCGACAACCTTATCGAAGCTCTAGTAGATGTAACATGTTACATACAATGATATAGGTTGATATAACATGTTACATATAGTGAGTCACCAAAACTACGATATATGTATCATATTATATACAAAAATATATGTAAATATAACGTTACATCAGATGGATCGTCGAAATTAAAGTAGACATAACATGTTATAAAAGGTGGGCCATCAAAATTATGGTAAATGTAATACATTAAACACAAAAAACCGTAGATATAACATATTACACGTAAAGATAAATTTAGATATAATACGTTATATAAAGATAAAATTTGATATAACATATTATATACAAAAAAAATATATGTATATATAACACATTACATACAATTATCTATATCCCTATATCACATTAAACTCCACAAACAAACCATAAACCAAAAGAAACTTCTTGAAATCACATAATTTGGATCGTCTTCTTTCATACAAAAACATCAGTCTAATACCAACCAAAAGTAGAAATATGAGAGACCAACGATGAGATGAGTACACAACGAAGAAGCAATACCTTTCAGACGAAACATGTAGGAAAAATTCAAGCACAGTACTCACGGTCTCTCTTATCTCCCCAGCGTCTCCAACCTTTGAAATAAGCTTTATACTCAGTTTGGTTCTCAAAGGCTCGCACTTTCCATTCTGGTTTGATATTAGCAAACTTATTTATGTCATCCTCTTCAAATCTCAACGCACCATTGTCAATGCAAGCCATATTATCCTCATGGCCCTGTGTTAGTGTTCGTTAACGTTGTTGGAGGATTAGAAGCATAAGGAATGCAAAAATTGAATAAAAATGTTTAAAGATCACTAACTTTAAATCAAACGAGAAAGAAAGAGAAATGGAATTTGATACATAGATGAAGGAGAAGCATTGATATAGTAAGAGGAAAGCCATGAGATATGAGAGATATCGAGGACGATTGACGAAAACGAACAATATTATTGCCGGCAAGAAGGATCGAAAGCAAAGTAGGGAAAGGAAGAGAGAAAGAGATGAATGAAAAGCAACGTTATGGAATACTGGTAGACAAGGGGCAAAAACAGAAGAAAAAAAAAATGTATGCTGAAAACGATATTGTAAATCGATATCTGTCAAAGTTACAGTCTTAGATTATATATGTTTGCCATTGTAAGTCAATAAACTCGAGAATTAGATAGTAGGCCTAAGCCTAAGGATAGGTCCAAAGAAGGAAATTATCTCTCAAAATATGATGCATGCATGTTCCAATATCACCATTAAATATAAATCTTGGTAAACAAAATATCATACTAAATTATAATCTATATAAAATACACAAATAATTTGCATTT
Source organism: Hippophae tibetana (assembly GCA_037013495.1). Lineage (NCBI taxonomy): Eukaryota > Viridiplantae > Streptophyta > Magnoliopsida > Rosales > Elaeagnaceae > Hippophae > Hippophae tibetana. The sequence continues at coordinate 23,607,783 of CM072805.1, read as the reverse complement.
ATTAAAACAACTAATTAATACTAAATTAACATTGCTACATAATGATATAATTTTAAGAACACATACATTAACATCCACTAACCTCAAACTCTAGGTACAAACATAAATAGTAATTTGGCTCTTGAGGATTGCCAATTTATAATATCACAAATTCACAACTTAGTTTATTTAAAATAGTATCTACATAGTGCCAACGAAAGCTCAAAGTCGGACCGATCCAAAAACAAGGTCATATAAGCGGGCGCTTAGATTCCTATCAAAGGAAGATTCCGATCAAATGAGTATTTTTGTTTTTAGTAATTAAAATATAATAATGTAAATAATTTATTTTTTTGGTTTATTCCTTTTCCTTTAAAGTGTAAAGGGATCATCTTTAAGACTCATTTTAACACGAGTTTACCCTACCAAAAAATGCATTGAATATAATTCTTCATTAACTATTTTATAAATTTAAAATCATATTATTTTTATTAGTATGAGTAATTTATTTTAAAATTTATCTAATTTTTTGTCGAGAATACAAACTTACACACTACCTTAGAACTTGTTATGATACATTTTTTTTATCTTTATTAATTTTATATTATCATATTAATTATATGGTGTCCATAAAATAAATTTTATCAATCTTAAATTTATTAATTTATAGAACTAACCAATTTAGTAAGAGATTTTTTGTCGTAACTGATAAAAAAATATTAAACATTATTTATTATAATAATATTTTTTTAAAATAAAATAATAGTTATAATAATATGAATAATAATTAGTATATATTTTTACCAATGAGCTAAAGATGAAAGTATTTCTACCATTTGTCACCATTTACTATATAAATTTTTGGAGAAACGTGGAGAAATATAAATGAATTGATAACCCACCACTTACAAATTAAAATTTTTAAAAGTAAGATCTAATCCTTCGTATTAATGAACAAAAGTGAAAGAAAACATTCAGAAAATCTCTTGGATTTGAGTCAGATTAGATCCGTAGATTTTACAGTGAGATTGGCTTCGACTTTATTATTAGTTTCGAAATTATAAAATCGATAATTTTATTATTTATTATAATATGATTATTTCGTTTATTAAATATTATATATATCATAATTACATTAAATTATTATTTTAATTTAAATAATAAATTTTAAATTTATATAATAATAATTTATTAATAACTTTAAATCTCAATTCAGACTTTATCCTATAAAAAAAATTTGATATTCTTGAGTTTATTGATTTAAATTGATTGTTTCATTTTATAAATTTCAAAGCGAAAAATCTTTGAACCCGTTTTAGATTAGATTCCGATCAATGAAAAATATGATGTTTTGATCTCAACTCTACCCTGACGTACTAGTCTATAACTATTAACGGAGTTGGGTTGTCCCCAGCTTCCTCCGTAATTGCACTAAAAAAATGTTTGATCATTAGCAAGCAGAGTAACGAGAATGCAATATCCACTATGTTAATGATAATTATATCATTTTTAAAATTTATTATTATAAAAATAATATCTCTTAAATTTACATCTTATATTTTTATTATTAAAAACAGTATATTATGTTATTTTATTTTAATTATCCTAAACTTGGATAGCTATAAATTTAACAATAATTATTTAAATTTATTTAATATTAAATACTGCTTAATTAAATCATGATTAATATTATTAATATATATTATTTTTATCTTCCATATTAAACACTAAAGCTAAATAATTAAAAAGAGAGCTATTATAAAAAATAAATAATAGATATGAATTAAAAGAAGTATTTATTAAAAACAATATTTACCGTTAATTATAGTATTAACACAATTAATATAACAGTTAATTTATGGCATAAAAAATGCTAAAAGAATCGCACTAAGAGAACGATATATAATATGTTATATGTGAATGTAAATTTTTTTGGATCTATTTAATCATATAATTTTATTTAATTAATATATTAGTTCTTTAAATATTAGGGATACATCTATTTAATCCTATAATTTTATTTTTTGGTTAAATTAGTCTAATTTTTTTTAAAATAATATTAAATTTTATTTTTTAATATAAAATAAAATAATTCTAATATTTTTATTGATTCCAATTAAACCTATCTAATTTTGAGTTATTATTAATTTGATAGAATTAAAAAAAGTTAGTTTTAAACTAAAAACAACCACCAAAATAACTGAGTATATTATTAAGAGTATTTTATAAAGTCATAGATAGGATAGAGAAGAAAGAGGGGATAAAAAAAATTATTTTAATTAGAAAAAAAAATAATTTTATTCTTAAAAACATATCATTTAAAAAATTGAATTAAGTTAATTAAAAATGAAATTATAATATTAAATAAATTTGTGTTAATATTATAAAATTAAAGTAGTAATACAATAAAATGATTAATTTTAGAAAAAATATGCAGAATATGTCGATAAAATTTTCAACCAATAGTACGACACTGCACATGCACGGTACGGATTGCTATGATAAATAACTTCCCTGCAATTTGACATAATTTGATATAAAATCATTATATGATAAAAAAAACATTGACATGTGCTTATCTATTTATTTGTCCACAAGATATTTAAGGTTAATTCACAAACTTCAGTTCACATAATTAACATTTCGAATGTTTTAAAGTATGAAATAATATATAAAAAAATCCTTAAAATTTGACATAATATCACAAACATTTTTAAAATATAAAAAATATAAAAAAGTATTTCCATTATAATTAAGAGTTAAATTTAACGGATAAAAAATTTAATTATTTGACTTTATTAAATTTTTAACTTTTTATATAGTTTTTATTTGATTTGAAAAAAAGTAAGAAAATTAAAAAATATAATTAAAAACTAATAATTTTTTTTTGAAAAATTATTATAAAAAGAATGAAATATTTTAACATTAAATTTATTTTAATAATTTTACACTCATTATTAATGTTGAGTCTTTCGATATTTGTTTAATTTGAATGGAACATTTGTTTTAATTTGATATAAAATTTCAAAAGAAATAATTGTTGTAAACTCTTTCATTTCTTATAAAACAAATAAAAATGTATTTATCGGATGCAAAATACATATTCATATATTGTACTTTTTTTTAAAAGTAATATTAGCTAGTAATATATTAAATCGTTTTATTTGTATAATTTTATATTTTAATTACTTTACCTTTATATCTTTCTATTATAAAATTAAATTTAATAGAATAAAATTATCATTTTATTTTAATAATTTAAAATTAAATTTTAACAATATAATATTTACTTTTATTTTTTTAGCCAATTTTCTTTTAAAATTATATATTTTATGGATTTTTTCATATATTTTTGTATTTTTTATCTTATTTTTCAATCCAAACACATACTTACAAAAGATATTATACATAAAAATGTCCAAAAATATATATAAAATTTAAAAGAATAGTTGACCAAAAAACTTTTAAAAAAATTATATTATTAAATTTCAATTTCAATTTTTTATAAATAAATGATAATTTTATCCTTGTTAAATACACTTTTAGAAATTTTTATTAAATATTATTTTATTATTCAAAAAATAATTAAAATATCTTATTTTTATATAATAAAAAGTATTAATATGTCATAAGTGAAAATAAAATAACTAATAATATATTAATATATTGCTACCTCTTTTACTTTAAACTAAGTTTTCATTTAAGATTCTTGATTGTATCATTCTTTTTAACTGTTTTTGGTGTTTATGTATTACGACTCGTGGTGAGCAAAATATCCAATCAATCCGAAAAATCTGATCAATCTAATCAAATACAAAAAAAATGAGTGGTTTCGATCCGAAGTTGGATCGGATTCGGTTTGAAAATATTCAAATCTAAATAATCCAATCTGATCCGATACATTTATATATTACTTTAAAATAAATAATAAACCTAATTATCTAACCTAACTTATTAAACCTAGTCGTTAATCTCTTAAGAAACCTAATAATTTTTACAGCTTCCATCTTTCTCTTTGTCTCCATCTTAATATTTTTTCCAGCTGCTTTCATCTTTCTCTCTACCTCCATTGTTGGTTTCAGGTTTTGCTGTTCTTTGTTCTGCTACTTGTTGTTTTGTTGCTCTATGTTCTACTGTCGTCGTTCTACTGCTCTCCGTTCTGCTGCTCGTCGATCTACTGCTCGCTGTTCTGTTGTCGTCACTTTGTTGTTGCACCTCTGTTGTCCCAGTTGCAGCTCTTTGCACTCTGCGTTCTGCTCACTGCTCGCTACATTCTGCACTCTGCTCGCTGCTTGCCAGTTTCATTGTTCTTCATCATCCTACACAAGAGGTTATATTTGTTTGAACTTTTTTCTTTTTCTGAATTTTGATTTCAGATCTAATATTCAAATGCTCTATTTTGTTTGTTATTGATAATTATTACTTTTGTTTCAAATTGATGTGTGAAGCAAGAAGCTATCTAGAATATATTGTGTGATTTACTATTTTTTTTATAGTAATTTTCAAGAGCTATGAGATGAAATTACGAGTCTTAGTGGAAATATGATGGTATTGTAGAACGAAAATTGGGTAACATTATAAGAAAACTTTGAACGGTCATAAATTTGTGCTGAGAGGTCTATTTTAGACAAATATATTTTGATTCCATGTAACTTTTTGATATTTATGAACGACAAACTACCAAAGGCGGTTTGTCCAGAATTTGCCCCTAAAAATGTTGTTTTTCATGCTTTAATTGAGTTACAAAATTTTTTAAGATACTTTTAAAATATTGAGGTATATTAATATTGAACAATCATGTCCAACATCACCCCACGTCTATGTGCACATTTTTACAATTATTTATTGCAAATATCTAATATATTTTTTTTCTACAACTATACAGATGGTTTTAGATAAAGATAAGGATACACTTTATAGGATTGATGAAGTAAATAAGGATGAAAGTGCAACACAACCAACTCAAGAAGAAGATTATGTGAGTACTCTAATTCCTGACCTTTGCATTGATTCTAAAGAAGAAGGTAAAAAACTTTCCTCTAGATCTAGTAGTGAAGCATGGACTCATTTTACCATAGAAGAGGTAGGGAAACATTGCAAAGCTATATGCAAATATTGTAAGAAAAAATATAAGTATGTGTCAAGCAAATCTGACACGTCAAATTTACTTGCACACATTTCCATTGGATGTGATAAATTTCCTGGTAGAGTTCTTAAGAAATAAAAAACTTTAGCTTTCCAGGAAGTCTTGTACCTCACAATTTTAATGTTGAAAGATGTAGAGAAAAAATGGTAAAGATGATAATAAAAGATGAATTGCCATTTATTATCGTAGAAGGTGAAGGATTTAAGGAGTTTATTGAAGAACTAAAATCTTTGTTTAAAATCCCTTCTCGGTGGACTATTGCAAGAGATTGCTTGAATTTGTACGTTACTGAAAGAGTAAAATTGAAAGAGTTGTTGAATAGAACTAGTAAAAGAATATGTATTACCACTGATACATGGACATCTTGTCAGAATTTATGTTATATGTGTTTAACTGCTCATTTTGTTGATAATGGTTGAAATTTACAAAAAGATAATCTTGAACTTTTGTCAAGTTCCAAATCATAAAGGTGATACGCTTGGTAGAGCGATTGAAGCATGTTTATTAGATTGGGGTATTGATAGGATATTATGTATTACAGTTGATAATGAAAGTTCTAATGATATTGCAATTACTTATTTGAAAAAAATGTGTTAATGGTTGGGGTAATGCAATTATAGAATCAAAACACTTACACATGTGATGTGGTGCACATATTCTGAATTTAATTGTTGAGCAGAGTTTGAAAGAGTATAATATATCAATAAATAGGATTCGTGCTGTTGTAAGATATGTGAGAGGATTGCCAATTAGACTGCAAAAATTTAAGAGTGCTGTTGAAATGGAAAAAACTCTCTACTCAAAACTTGTTTGTTTAGATGTTACGACAAGGTGAAATTCAACTTATTTGATGTTGGATTCTGCAACTTATTTTCAAAAAGCATTTGAAAGGTTAGAGATCACTGATTTGGGATACTATCAAGAGTTTTGTCGAGGTGAAATTAAACAAACTCCGACTATAATGGATTGGGATAATGCTAGATATTTTGTCCAATTTTTGAAATTTTTTTATGAAACATTATTGTTTTCTGGATCTTTGTATGTGACTTCTAATTTCTTCTTGGATCGTATTTGTTTTATTCATGATCAACTGGATATGTGGAGTAAATGTGAGGATTAAATTATGATGAAGATGGCTAGTGATATGAAGGTAAAATTCGACAAATATTGGGGAGGAATATCTAAAATGAATATGATGTTATTTGTGTCTGTTTTACTTGATCCTAGGCATAAAGAGTGTTCTTTACATCTAAGTTTGCTAGAATTGTGTAATGGGGATGAGATTGAGGCATCAATAAGTTCAAAAAGGGTGAAAAAAACTTTGGAAGATATGTACGAGGAGTATCATAAAACTTATTTTCCATCAAACACAGAAGAATCTTCTCAACCTTTAGAAATGGGTACAGAAAGTTTTGGTTTAGAAGCAGATGCATTCCAACTTTATGCTTCTCGTAAGAGAAAACATTTAAAAGAAGTTCATACTATGGAAAACAAATCTGAGTTGGAAGAATACTTACAAGAAGCATTGATTGATATGGATGATGATAAATTTGATCTATTAAGTTGGTGGAATGTTCATTCCTTCAGATTTAAGATTTTGTCTTTGATAGCTCAAGATGTATTGGTCATACCGATATCTACTATAACATCTGAATCTGCATTTTCTACCGGTGGTCGTACAATTAGTCCATATAGGAGTTCCTTATCTTCTAAAACTGTATAATCTTTGATTTGCACTCAAAATTGGATTCGTTCATCTCTAATCATTAATATCCAAGAATCACTTGATAAAATTGAGGCTCTAGAATCAGGTATATTGCATAAAACTTTCAAATATATATTTTGAATATATATAGATTTATTTGTTATCAAATATATATTATTATGTTTATTAGCTCATTATTTATGTATATTTTTAACTTTTTAATTTTGATCATGTAGATGTTCTCGATGATATTGGTGACTTAAACCTTGAATGATTATTAAAAAGAGTTATTGTTATTATTAATTTTGGAGAGTGAAGTTAATTTATGTAATTGATATTTAATTTTTTGGAGTAAATTATGTAATTGATGTTGAATTTTTTCTTTTTGATTATTTTTGTTGAATTATTTTTAATCATGTTTACTTTTTAATTTGTATGAAAAATATTTTTATTTTAGATATTTTTATTTTATGTAATTTTTCATTTTATATGTTGAAATTATATCATATTTGAATTTGTTCAGATTGACATTTATAGCGATTAAGATCAAATTGATATTTCATAATTTGCTTATTTATGTAATTTTTTTAATAGATTTAAATTAAAATTTTGACCATCTACGATCGGATTGAAATTTAAAACGGATTCGAATTGAATAATTTTTGTTTTGGATCGGATTCGGATTGACTTAAATTTGACGGATTCAGATTTGTTCGGATTGACATGTACAACAAATCAGATTCGGATTGACATTTAATGCGGATTCAGATTGATTGAATAATTTTGGGATCGAATCAGATCGGATTCAGATTGACTTAAAATTAGCGATTTCAAATTTATTTAGACTGACATGTACAACGGATTAGATTTGAATTCAATAATTTATAATTTGTTTCAAATCAGATCGAATTTAAATTTACTTAAAATTTACGATTTCGAACTGATCATAACCCCTAATTACAAGTGTTATAATGAGATAAAATATGTTTAATCAGAAGACGAGGTTGCATGATTATTTGAATTAAAAAATATATTAATATTGTTATTCTTTTGTAGTAACTAGATATTAAAAAAAAAGTCGTTGTGAAAAGTTAATCGGTTACAAACAATAGTTATCTCATCAGTATTCAATCTTAAAAAGTTTTTATCAAGTTATTATTCATAAATTGTATTTAAATTTAATTCAAAATTACATTAATATTTTGGTTAATTGAAACAGAAACAATATTTCATTCTCAAATGTTTTCAACATATTTATTTCTATTATTTTATTTTGACATATCTCATCTAAATATCTTAATTATATTAATTTTACATCATTTTATTATATAATTAATTTTTACATTTTTTTAACTAAATTAACATAACCACTAATTTAAATGAGTATTTATGATAATAAAATAAACATCCAAATATTTCGTGACATAATTTTTGACCGATATAATTTTTGTTCAACATTTCAATTAATGTTTAACATCATTACACTTAAATATCAGGGGTATATTGTGTAATTAGAGATAGGAAATGCATTCAAAAGTAGGCAACCAATTTACTAACAATTTAAAATTTTAGATTATATTTATTAAAGGATGAGCAAAGGTCGGAATGGGAGATCACAAATACATTATATTTATAAAAAAAAATCATAAAAATTTATTTTATAAAAATAATAAACTTATATTATTCCACATTTTTTTGCAAAATACAAAATAAATTTACTTAAATCGTTTTTATAAAAATAACAACCACACAATAGCAAAAGATTAATATTTTCGTTACTCCTTTATTAAATTTAAAAAAATTATATTAATTAAAAGATTTAAAAATCATATTATAATATCTTAAGTACCAAATCAATATATAAGACTTCAACAGATTAGGAATTAAAACACAAATCTAACCACCAGATATTTTACTAAACTATGAAATTCCTCAAATAGAAGTCCAAGAGAGATGATAATAAGGGAACACTTGCCTTGCACCAGGTGATATCTCCATTCCCTATCTTATCCTTTCAAGTCTCACCATACAAATTAAACAGGAATCCCACCTAAAAGAAAATGACATTATCTAAAGCTACTTTTAACCTGTACACAAGGACACAAGGACAGAATCATCTAGATAATCAACCAAGATAATTTAACCTAAACCCAATGTTATCTAATTAATCCAATAGTTTTAATATTCTTAACTAATCTCACTTTCCCATATGCTGCTTAGCTGTATAATACGCATAATAATTATCTCCATTAATCTAATATTATTCTTCAAGCAACACTGATGATGCTATCCTCATTAGATATGGCCTGAAAAGCAGACCTGTGGGTTACCGGCGATGAGGATGACTGCTCGTCAGAAGACGGATGGATCGGCGTTGATAATTTCAGTGATAGAGGGAAAGATTCTCCTGATGGCTCCTGATTCAAATTAAGATCAGCCATTTTGGCAGATGGTGGAACCGGATGAAGTGGAATCGGACGAATGGGCTTGGTTAACATTTCACCTTGGTTTCCGCCGATTGATCCTAGACCACCTTCCAATGAATTATAAGCGGCCAACGGTTGGGCCATCGGAGCTGGCATCATCGGAAAATTTGAGACCGAAAATCCGGTGATGTTAGAACCTAAAAGAGGCCGTGGTGGCTGTGGCGGTATTGGTAGTGATGAAGATTCTTGAAGCGTTACTAGATCTTCGTCCATTAACGAATTATTGACCTGTAAATCAGAAAAGAAAGAAAAAATGTAAATTGTTAATAAATTGATTATAATAAGACTAACCGAAAAATGGAATTAATACCAGTTTCGAATGCTTACGGCATCAGTAGTGATGTCAAATAGACTAGATCTACGGCGTCTACGACCTTGATTATTCCGGCGAATAAAGTACTTCTGAGCATGACTCGCTACCTGAGTCGGCGTTCGAGTCTTAACGAAGTTTCTAGCAATCCCTCTCCAATCTCCTTTTCCTACTCTCTGTAATCCCTGTAGGAACAGCTTGTGTTCCTCCTCAGTCCATGGAACGCCTAAAAAGTAAAATCACATGCGTAAACACACCAAAAACAGAACATCAATCAAAACGAATCTCAGAAAAATTAAAAAATTGGAAATCGGATCCATGAACGAAAACTAAAGAATATAACAGTACCTCGCTTGCGCTCGCGACTACGGCCAGAGTTGTGAACGACGTCGTCGGAGGCATAACCAGCATCGGCGTTAGAGTCCTGATGCTGTTCATACTGAGAAAGATTGTTCATACTTGCGCTCTTCCTGAAGGCCGAGTTGCCCCCCTCAGTGAGTCGAACTCCAAACAGCATGATTCCGTTTTCTCCTCCTTCAGCTACGGAGCCGGCGGCCTCTGAGCACTTGAGCGAGTTGGGGCCATTCCGAGACATCTTCTACGACGTCGTACGTACGTCCGTTGTCAATTAAACTATCAAACCGGGCATCCAGAGGAGTATAAAAGTAAAAGTAAAAGCAATAGCAATAGAGAGAGAGTTCTAGTGGCTAATAATGTAAATGAGAAACGAGGCTTGTTCTGGTTTATATAAGAGTAGATAAAATTTATGATTATATTTGCTAATAGTTTAGGTTTTTTAATACACACTGTCATCTTACCGGCTCAAACTTGGGCGATAATTTGGGCGATAATTTGTCACACTAGTCTAATCCGATTTATCACGATTTTTTTTATTTTTAAAATAGTACTAATTAGCTTTTGTCTTTATATAAATATACTATTTACATTTTATCTTATATATGAATAGGAATATTTTTTTCCAACAAAATAATAATCACATATAATCTTTTCCAATAAGCGTAAAATGATCATTATAAAAAATAAGTACTAAAAATAAAAAAAAATAAAAAAATAAAAGACTCTTACCGTCATCTATTACGAACTCATCACTGCTTTCTTCGTTAACCATTTTAAATGTCCGTATTGTCAAAATCAAAATTCCTTCACCATCTAGCCCCAAACATCAACACCTCCATAATAGGTCACTTACAATCGCAAAAACCAAAAAACCCACAATGTTTGTCTCATCGATCGTAGATATAAATATCTCTATTTTACATTACTTGTGAGTGTAGCCTCCCAGCCATCAATTAGTGAAGCCCAAGTGGTCACGTAACCTAAATTTTCAAGAATCATCCTCCCTTTTCCAATGTACATTTTTCGATTTTTTGGTTTTTGCAATGATTTTGGCAATATCAAGTGACAGGAACACTTGAGCTTGACTAATGAATGATTGAGAAGGTTACACTCACCGATGATATGAAATAGGAATGTCTATATAATCGGTTGAAAACATGAAAAGTTTGGGATTTATTTTTATTTTTATGATGGTTGGTAACATATGGTGGATGTAATTAGAGATGTTTATGGTCCGATTCGACTTGATTTTATCTAAAAAAAACATTTAATTAAATCGGATTAGATTAGACCATTTAGTTATCCAAAATGTTATAACCAAACAGTTTGATTCAGTTTGATTAACGATTTTAAATAATTAATAATATATAAATATGATTCAATTTAATATGATATAATCTAATAGAATACAATCAAATGTGATGGTCATTCATCATCATACATAGATAGATATTATTGTTAAATACATAAATAAATACATAATATGTTATCAAAATCTAAAATAAAAAAAGATTAGATACGAAGAAATGAAGTCTAAATATCTCATTTACACAGAATTTTTAAACATATACAAATATCCAAACTCACAATCAACAATAATATATCATTAGATAATAATATTTAAAACTTACCCATTATTAATCATCAATGAACATTATAGTGTCTTTAATGAACTCTACAATCAAACAAAATCAACATCTTCATAAATCTATAGGTCATCATTGTATTCTGGTAAGAGGATATAGTCATTATTAATCGAAAAACGAAACCAATTTGGACTACATACTAATGCCTCTACCATTTTAGGATTCAAAGAACTCCTAAATAGATCAAGAATGTGCCATCTTGTGCTAAAAACTGATTCTGATGTAACAGTTGAAACTTGAATTGCTAACACATCACGTGCAATGAGAGAGATGATAGGAAACTTAAAAGAATTTGCCCTCCACCATTTCAATATATCAAACTTATCCAATATGATATTTTCACATAGGGTGTTCAAATATTTCTCAACCTCGGTCTTCAACTCCAAACTATTTTTCTCCTCTAAGCGTTTAAGAAATTTCAAATTTCTTGCTTCCTCAGATGAAAGAATCCTTCCTATTACATCTTGTGATTGAGTCACATTAGATTGAAAATCCTTTCTATGCACTAACATATAGTAAGCTTTGAACAGATCCATAAAATTATTTTTGACATTATATCTCAATTTTTGAACAATTTCTAAATCATAAATCTCTTCAAATAAGAATTCCAAATACTCTAATTTGTACCTTGGATCAAGTACAAATGCAACATATAACATCTTATTAGTCTTATCTCCATTTCCCCAATACTTCTCAAATTGTGTTTTCATGCAAGTAGCCATATTTTTCAACAAGTCATCGAAACCACACCATGTAAGTATTTGAGATTGAATGTTATACAGTTCTGTAAAATATACATTTAATGTGGTACATAAAGATGCATTGAATGCTAAAGTAGAGTCATAAAAAGTCTTCAAAAACTTGACAAAACACTAGCATTCTTCTAATCATCTAATGTTGGAGGCCCAACATTCAATCACTCCTCATGAAAATAAGAAATAAAGTTTGTTCCTTCTTCTTCTTCAAGATGATCAAATGTTTTTTGAAAATCTAAAGGAGATTTTAACATTAGATATGTGGAGTTCCATCTTGTAGGAACGTCTAGCACGACACTTCCTTTGGACTCAATATTTTCCTTAATAGAACACATTTTAAAATTTTGTAATCTCAAATGAGAGGATATAACATATCTCACAGCGCAACGAATACTCATAATAGTATTATGAAGCTCTTTAAGTCCTTCTCTTACAATCAAATTCAAAATATGAGCACAACATCGCACATAAAAGAACTCCCCACTCATAACAAGTCCATCATTCCAATTTTATAGCTTCCTTATCAAGTATGACACAAGAGTATCATTTGAGGAAGCATTATCAAGTATTATGGTGAATACCTTACATATATCCCAATCACGCAAACTCTGTTCTATCACTCTCCCAATTGTATCACCTTTATGATTCTCAACTTGACAAAAGTTTATAATTCTCTTTTGTAATTTCCAATCTTTGTTAATATAATGAGTGGTTAGACAAATATAATTAATATTTTGAATTGAAGTCCAACAATCACTAGTAAGACAAACTCTTTGCTTTTCACTTATGAAAAAGTTCCTCAAACTTTTTTTCTCATCTAAATAAAGTTGAAACACATCTCTAGAAATTGTTTGACGAGATGGCACATGAAATTTAAGACAAATTTCAGCTATAAAATCTTTAAATCCCTCACCCTCAAAAAACCTAAAAGATAATTCATCGATAGTAATCATTTTTGCCAAAGCAACTCTAGCACGTTTTGCATCAAATGATACAACAACAAATTTATGAGTTGTCGTATCATCCTCTCCTTTTTGTGTTTGAAAACTTTACATCTTTTGTCCTTTATCTACTTCTTTAGGAATCTTCTTACATAAATTTTTGAAGTGATATATCATTGAAGTAGTTCCATTCCTTGTAAGATGAGCTAAATAACTTTTTTTACAATAATGACATGTAGCTTTAGGATTTTCCACATCATAGGATAAAATATATGAAAAATGATTCCATATTTCTAACCTAAATTTTTTTGGTTTCTTCATATTAGATTTGTTATCGAGGTGAACATTACTTACTTCTATTCCTCCTTTTTAAGACGAGTCATTTAAATTTTGTGGTGGATTTTCCATTTCATTCGGATGAATTTTAAGTTCAATGTCTTCACTCATAGACATAGTAAAGTCTTGAAATTGACTTGGTCCAATAAACTCATGTAAATCATCATCTATATATAGAATATAAATTAGTACATATTCTTAATATATTAAAATATTACCTTTTGTACTTAATCAAAAATCATTTAAAAACTAAAATAACTAATTAGAATAGGACAGATGGATTATGATATAAACATGACAAAACATTATCTAACATTTTATTACTTTCCTATCATATATTACAAAATAAGGTCTTGATATGTTGGCCACTGTGTGTACTGTGTAATGTGTATATCATCAACAATGATTTGAATATTTGATTATTTGAAGTTGTAGGAATTATTCAAGTAAAACTAATAAAAAAACATGACCTTTGGTAAGTCTGAATGGTAAATATATAGATTTTTTTTATCTTTAGTTGAATGTCAAAAAGTACCAAATTTATAAACAATTAGGGGTCGCAATTTCTAACTTGACACAAATATAAATACATAATAGGCATGAACAAATCACGGACAATGGACCCAACATGTTAACATGACACGAATCTAGTATACGAACACAACATAATCCCAAAAATAAACACAATATAAGCCCAACAAACATTGGGTTTCTTGTAAGATAATCTACAGATTCTACACTTAGTCCTCTGATCCTCTCATAAAAGCTGTTCAGATATTAGATTCTAATTGAGGGAAAAAAACTACTACCAGTAGACCACATGCTTATTTCGTGATTTTTGTCCATGGTTGTCATGACGCGACTCGAGGAGAGGTGGCTAGCTGCTAGTGGAAGTGATGCGAGGAGATGTGGCTAGTTACTGGTGGAAGCGACGCGAGAAATGATGGTTAGCTACTGGTGGAAGCGACGCGAGGAGAGGTGGCTAACTGCTAGTGGAAGCGATGTGATGAATGGTGGCTAGCTGTTGGTGGAAGCGATGCGAGGAATGGTGGCTCATAGTGACGTAGACGGCCAAACTCAGAGCCTGGATGTAGAGCGATAGAGGAAATAATGAGTTGCTAGGGTTAGGGTTAACGGCTTAATGCCTTAACTCAAAAACAAATTATATATATCCCTTTATGCGACCAGTTTATATAAAAAAATAATTATTTAGTAAAACCGATTCGGTTCGGTTGGTTTATAATTTTTATAACTGAATTAGACCGTTTTAAAATCAGGTTTACTTAATATGGATCAGATTAGATCGTTTCATTTACCAAACTGCTCGGTTTGGTCCGATTCAGACCAATTTTTCAATTTAAACCGATTCGACCTGGTTTTTAGACACTCCTAAATATACTGATGGCAGGAGTTAACGGCTAAGGAATTCCAATTTTGACTATGGAAATATTATCGACCTATAAAAAGGTCATATTATCTTTTTTTATGACATTTTTGACTGGTTTGACCTTTAAAAAAAGGAATTTTGTGACTCTTTTCAATAATAAGGATATTTAAGTATATGTTTAGAAAAATTAAAAGGACCTATATAATTTTTTCCCTTAATATACTTAATATATTCATAAAATTAAGGTATCAAAAATTAGGTTACATCAATATATTAATGCATATTATGTATTGACTTGTTGAGATAAGATTTATGTTTATTTTATTATATATATATATAAAAGCTAAATCATAATATTTAAAATTTGGGGATTTATATGTAATAAAAAATGTATAATATTTAAAATTTTGGTATTTATATATTAAAAAATGCACAATAATATGATATAGTAGATTTGTGTTGTCGGTAAATATATATTATTATTTTTGGAATTAATTGTATTTTTGATAAATAATGCTTGCATATAATGGAAAGTAGTTTACCTTTAATCAATTATGCCTTACTATATCTTGCAACGTATAGTCCTAACAAGAGTAATGTCATTCACCTTCACGTTTATAGATGAATTGTTTCACTTTTAAAAGTTTCTTATAGATTTAATTATTAAGAGGAATTAAATAAATAATTATTATAATAATATCAAATTAAAATTTTATAAAAAAGTAAGTATACAATTATGTATAAATAAAGTAACGAGAATATAAAGATCAATACATAAGATTTTTAGGTGAAAACAATCTAAGTTACACCAATAACGTAATAGAAAAAATATCACCTATTAGACCACTTAATTATTCATTATGAAAAATAAGATTCAATTACAAGATTAGAATTTAAACTACTCACCAAGGTAATGAATCAAGTAATATATTTACAAGCCGTAGCTTTTATCATAGTCTGTACAAAAAAGGTGTTCAGATCCGGACCAACATTCCAATGAACTCAAGTCACACGACTTAATCAAACTCATATAACCGACATCTAAAAAGTTAACACAATAACATAAGTGCAAATATATCAGATAAATTGAAATCAACTAACAACCTTAGAACGATCAGTTAAAAACATAATATCATAAATATTGTAGGCTTATTAACTCATCAAACACAATCACAAATGTTTGATAAATTAACTTAATGAAAAATCCTACTTGAAAATCTTTTGTAAAATAATGAGAGAGACATTAAGATGTAGAAAAAAATGCTTGAATATGATTAAAAATATTGTGAGCCAATGGTATGATTAAATAGTATGAGTAGAAACCTCAGGTCAAAGATAAAACATAAACGTCCTTAAAAGTATTTAGAAGAGCTTAAAAACATAAGAATAATATAGTTAAAATGCTAATTGAATAGAATAAAAATTAGGTTAAATTTGAAAATATGATTGCTTGATTGATCTATACCAAGCTCGATTGATCAAGTATGATCAATCGATTGATCGAGTATGACTGCTCGATTGCTCGAGTATGAATAGTTCAATCGATCTAGTGAAAACAAATTAATAATTTAGAAATAAGCGGATCGATCTAGTGCTCAATCGATTGAGTTAATGCTTCCATTGATCTAGTCATATTAAAAATTAATTCAACCAATTTTAATCAAGCTTGATCGGTTTAGTCACCACTTGATTGATTGAGTGACCTATTTGAACAATGTTTTTATGTGTCTATTACGAAATCTAACATGCACGGGAATAGAGATATACCTGAGATGTGATCGTTATGGCTCGATAGTTTCTTCAGCTAGAAAATATTCTTGAAATACACACCTAGAAACTAATATTACATAAAAAAAATTTGTTCAAGATTATCACCAACAATCACAAACCTTACAATCTCCCCTTTTGACATATTTGTGTGAAAAAACCTCTCTCTCACTACATAACACTTATAGGAAAAAAAATTATATAATGGAATTATCCTATAATCCAATGAATCATCTTCGCTTATATCTTGACAAATCTTGTTTACACTGAAAAAAAACACTGATAGGTAAACAACTTGTCACGAAGGACTTATTACTCATAATAGTTTAATGTAGAAAAGCGAAAAATATTCAAAATAGGATTAGAAAAATGATGAAAATTAAAAAATAGCTCCTATGTAAAATATCTCAACAAAATATCTCAAAAAAATAGGCCCCCTTAAGTAATTTATTTGGGGTTAGCAAGGCCTACAAGCTTCCAAAATGCATTAAGGTTGTAAATGGCATAGTGTTCCTAATAGAAAATGATGACTCCTTCAGAAAAAACAAAGTTATTCAAGTTCTTTTTGTCAAAGAAGTCCCGCTTTGATGGCCCGACAAGTCATCAACTTAAAAGGACCCTTCCTGTAGTACACCCTCCTTGAATTATTTGGTCATGCAATATTATTGAATATAAAGAAAAACTTTATTTCGACCTGTAGTAGTTATCATTTAGTGGCACTGATCATGGCTGAACCATCTATTATGGGGGAGCGAATGCACAAGGAAGAAGCTTAGATAAGAGAATACATTCTTGCATTACTTTTTTTATAGAAAGCTCGACCAACGAAAAAAAGTGTTTAGCCTAAGCCAAAAATAAGTTGACCCACTTCATTCACCAAGAAAATGATCTTCGCTTGGCAAGAACAACAAAAACCACTATCTTGTTCTTTGATTTCTTTAGTTCTACCTTTTTCTTTTCAAGGGATGGGGTTGGGATGTATAATAACCTTTTTTTAGGACGCCCGAGAATAACTCCTAGGTTAATTAAGGATCAAATGTTGGAACCTCATGGGTAAGGATAAGGTAATGGAATTGATAAAGAAATTCATAGACCTAGGTAGGATATGAGAATTGATAAAAGGAATAAAGATGATGATAGATATTATACTGATAAACAAAATGATTTTGTACGGGTACAACTCTTATTTGAACGAAGTGAAAAAAAATGCAATCTTTATTGTCTAATAGAATAAAAATTAATACCTTAATTGAGTCAGTCAAGATCAAATTTGTTTATCAAAGTGATGCTTCGATTTCCCAAGACATCTCTTTTCATCTGAGAAATAAAATAAGACTATTTTGCTCATTTTTTAGTAAAATAGTGAAGGATATTCCATTAGTAATGAAAAAAGAGGATGAGGGGATCCATATATGTTGTTCAGATCGATCAGAAGAGGAAAATTTATCTAAAACTAAATGCGGAAAGTATGGAAAAACATCTCGTAATGTATTTAACTATAAAATAGATTATACTCCTACAAGAGTATCTACTCGTTACAGAATTTCAAGTTTCAAAATTTGGATTTCATATAGTAAAAAAAAAAGATGTGCTATAACCAAAACGTACGAAATATAGTAAATATCGTAAAGGTAGATGTAGTAAGTGGTGCAAATTGGATGGTAGATAACATGGTTTTGTAATATATGACACTAAAAGTTGTAGAGTGGGTTGTCTTTCATATCGAGCCATTGAAGCAGTGCATTGGGATATAATTAGACAATTCCATCGTACTATGAGTTGAATAAATGGTAAGATATGGGTAAGAGTTCTCGTAGATCTCTCTATTACTAGGAAACCTATAGAGGTAAGAATGGGAAGAGGAAAAGGAAACCCTATAGGTTGGATTGCTCATTTTTCCACAAGACAAATCCCATTTGAAATGGATGGTGTGAGTTTTTCAAATTCTTGACAACCACTACATTAGTGGTGCATAAACCATGTTCATCAATCACGTTTTTTCAATGGTCATAACGTAATTGGTTAGTAGGGAAAAATTGGGTTGGGATTATAAATAATTAAGCAAAGTGTTTGTTCCTGAATAACAAAAAGGGAAAGACACTAAGGAAGAGGGATACACTTATTTCTTTTTGTAATTGTCAAAATTATATGACAAACCTTTTTTTTCAAGTGTATAACCCTCATACGTTATGATTTTTTTACACCAACCCGATTTATAAAGTGATAGTAGTAAGAGTAAATAAGAAAGATAAAATCTAAGATTCAAGAAATGAGTCTTTATAGGAGAAAGAAAGAAAAGTATGTATGTATCTGGGGGTGGAAGGAATGGGAAAAAAATTATTATTCCCCAATGAAAGGGGACCATGTCATGCGACAGATGCAAGATATACTTTGAGAATCCAAGATTTCATAGAAGAAGGAAAAATCAATGTGACGAATGAACAAGAAGTCCAATGAAAAATAGGAGTTTTAAATTGCTTCGTAGTCACACTCTGGTGTTAACATGCTGGGCCAAGGAAGTGTCTGATTTCCAACATCTCTCTACCATCACTAAAATTAAAGCTATTAAAACTATATGGATTTATGAGGAGGATCCTTCCCACTAGATGATCATAGCCCCTACGTTTTGAATTTTCCCAAGGCGGGAAGAATAATTAAATAAAAGGATAATGCTGCAAGAATAACCTAGAGAGGAAGCTCCACCGAAAGAAGAAGAGGAAATTCTTCTCAAAGGAGAAATGATGCTGAAAGAAGAGGAAATAGGACTTGAGTTTGTCGAAATGTTTAAAGAGGAAGGGAAGAGGCAAATTTAGAAGAAAAAAAAGAGAAAAGGAGAATTCTTAATATAATGAATAAAATTATACAAATGAGTTGAAAAGAAAGGAAAAAGGGAATACCTTTTAAATAGATCTATCGTCTTAATTATTAGTTAAGAGGAGTCATGAAAAAAATAGGTTTAAAATCATGATCAACTTTTTTTTCAAATCTTGTGGAAGCTTCATGAGCCTTTTCAACGTGCCATAAATGGCCTAAAAATAAGAAAAATCCTAGAACAAAATGATAGGTAGCTAACCAAATTCTATGAGAGACATAATTGACTGTATTAATCTTAGTAGCTATAACACCTATGGAATTTAAGGAACCTTCAGGGGCATAAGTCATATATTCCGCAGAAGACATTTATTACCAAGGCTATATGTCTTTTTTCAACCTACTAAAATCTACCATTAGGACCCCTTAGAGGCTATAACTAGGGAGCACGTAGATCCTAAAAATGCATAGTTTCTCCTCTAAAAATAACTTCACCAGTCGAGGAATGCATTAAATATTTACCTAAACTGGTAGGTCCTTAAGAGGATCCTACGTTATCCCAAAGACGTTGATCTCTAACTAGAAAAGTAAATGCTTGAGCTTGAGAAGCTTATGGTCTAGTGGGCCTATAAAAATCACTAACCCAAGCATTATATTTGGTTATTTACTAATATCCTCCTTTGAAGGAGAATGATGGATTTTCAGTGTGGACGATTTAGAAGATATAATTGGAGGTCATATATGGTTAGGGTCCATTTGTATAATTGGTGGAATCTTGCATATCTAGACCATGCAAGTGCATGATGAGCCCATACAAAGGGTTTGGTTAAGATATCCCAAATTTCACCAAGTATACAAATTGACCCTAACCATATATGCCTTCCAATTATATCTTCTCTATCGTCCACACTGAAAAATCCGCCATTCTCCTTCAATGAGGGATTTTAGTAAATAACCAAATATAATACTTGGGATAAGGGTCAAGTTGGTAATTTTTCATACATCTCCCCCTCCAGTAGCCCAAGTATCATATACATCCCTAAAATAAAAAGCCTTGAACACTAGAAAAAAATCACCTATACCTAACAAGATGAAGTGAATACCCAAAATTGTAGTAATTTTATTTCTATCTTTGCATACATAACTGAAAAATGGAAAAGATTCTTCAAGAGTCTTAGGTCCTAGAAGTGTATGATAAATACCACCAAAGCCTAATACTGTAGAGGAAATTAAGTGAAGTACTCTAGACATAAAGTATGAAAAGATTTCTAGAACTTCCCTTTCAAGACCTACCCCTCAACCTAGAGTAGCTAGGTGGGGAAGTAAAATTAATCCTTGTTCATACATAGGCTTCTCAAGCACAAAATGAGCCACTTCAATTAGGTTTGTTGCTCCAGCCCATAATATGATTAATTCGGCATGGGTTACATGAACCCCCAACAATTTACTATAGAAATTGATAAGTAGGGCATTCTCGGCCCACCAAGCAAAACTGATGGTTTCTTGGTCACAACAAGCTAAAGCTAAAGTTCCATTAAAAGCGTTTCCACGTGATATAACTTCCTCAAGGAATATAAGGTTTTAATGAGGTTAATCTTGAGCTACCATCCGAGCATGAATACCTTTGTTTAGAGAATATTTTTGGTGTAGAAAGTCTCAAAATTAGGATCCTTCACTACACGAATTCCTTGAGAAAAGAAGTCATAGGCTAGTAGATTCAGGGCTAGACTGACTACTATAAAATCACTCATCCATAAACCAGTTACTGGTACACATAACATAAATAAATGTAACTAATGTTCATTGGAAATAGCAACCCCAAAGATTTAGGACCAAAAGTGCTTAGCGATAACCATTGAATAAGTATCTTTAGCTTGAGTTGGGTTAAAATCATGGAATGTGTTTACACCATCACCATCCTCAAATAAAGTGTTTTCTATGGTAGCACCATGAATAAAGTATAGCAATGCAACACCCAATACCCTGGCAACTCCCATCATATGAAATGGGTTCGATGTCCAATTATGAAACCCTTGGAAAAAGAGGATGAATTGAAATATAGTTGCTATACCAAAACTTGGTGCAAGGAACCAACCAAACTTGTCTATAGGAAATATCTCAAAAATTATAGGAAAAATATTACATAGTGGAACTATTCTATAATCCGTTGAACCATCTTCGCTAATATCTTGACAAATCTTGTTTACATTGAAAAAACCACCAATAGACAAACAACTTGTCTCAAAAGACTCATTGTTCATAATAGTTCAATGTATCTAATAATAGAAACGAGAACAGTATTTAAAAAAGGATTAAACAAATGATGAAAATTAAAAATTAATTCCCCCTATGTGAAATGTTTGAACAAAATTCAAAGTAATTCAAAATATTTCCCCTAAATTAATTATCCCTTTTTTTATGTTTCAATTAAAGTTCCAAATTTTTTATACTATTTTTTTTCTTTCCTTTTGTTATACAAATAATAAACACATACTAGAGATAGACATAGAAAGATGATTCAACCATAAAATGTATTGAATTATATAATTTTTTTCACATTACAAACCATTTCAATTACACTTAAAAAACAAACTAAATTTATTTCCAAACACACTAATAAAATAAGACAAAATATCACAAAAATAAATCATTGTCCTCCAGGAGGAAACCACATACTTTGAATGGATGTCCTTAATTATGTAAAACACTACTTTTTAGCATTCATTCATAGTAGTCATTTTATGTTCCAAAATTTCCATTCTTGCACGCATTTCTTTTTCTAATGAGTACTGACGTGAAGGTTCAGAAGCATGTATATTTTTCATTTCTTCATCCTTAAAAATATCACCTGCATCGGATGCTACTCTATTGGTATAAACATCTCTTAGAAGTTTGAGCATATGATCTTGATATTGTTGAATTTTCAATGTCACTCATAAAGCAAACAATATATGAATCCTATGTGTGTGGCATACCCATATCTAGTATCATTTGGGTGATAATACATCCCTACAGAAGACCAATCTTCAAGTTAACTATCTAAGATTGGTTTATGATCACGTCCTGAATTACTAAACCCATATTGAATGCAATTCCTTTTCCAATGCAATATAATATATTTGCATGTAGGAAACCAATCTCATATAAGTGCTTTGAAGGGAGTAAGTTAGCACAAGCCATTTTATTTAACACTCGATAAAAAGGAGTGAACTCACCCAAGATAAATAAATGTTTAGTACTAAGATCAAAATTAGGTGAACCCAAAAGTTCGTTTAATAAATATTTAGTAGGGATGTTATACCTTACTACTTTAAAACTAAAATCCTCAATATTCATAATGGACAAAAAATGTTGATTCTCTACGGTTTGATGTCAATAGTTTTATTTTGTACAAAAACTTTGTAGCTCATAGGTCTTGAGTGACGAATTATGGAGTCAATGTTTGCATAGAATTCATGGACCAGGGATGGGCAACACAATTTGGTTGATGTAAATAGTGATTGTTAACTTAGAGCCCTAATGATAAGGGTAATTCCTAATTCATGAAATTCTATCTAGGTAATCCCACTTTCTAATAAATATAGATGTCTAGAGAAAGTAGTGTTATACCCTTATTTGGATTGATCATCCCACTATTGGAAGGAATGTAGAACTAGATTACTAGGAGGTAGTTCAAGACGTTAGGCATTCATTGTAAAAATCGAGATAGAATCCAAAAAGAAAAAATACCCCTAGTATGAAAAGTTACACAAACTATTGCAATTTTCCAACCAAAATGCAAAATCAAGATCAGGAAATTGTTGTTGGGAAGGGATTGTAAAAACTAGCTCACAAAAGGTATTTGTCTGGAGGGAAAATAAGAAAATTGGGGGAAATAAATTATAATAATGTTTTTCCAAAAATGTGTTTTTTATTTAGATTGATGCATGAAAATGAAATAGTATTCAATTCTAAGTATTTTGGGGACAAAAATGAGTGAATTTGGTATGATTGTGAGTGAAAATGAGAAAAGGGGTTGAGAAAGAGGCTTAAGGTTTGTACAAGGCTGAGAAAAAAAGAGGAATGTATTTAAACTGAACTCAATTGATCGATCGAGATTAATGTCGATCAATAAACATTCATACATCGATCAAACTAGTTCATCATTGATTGATTGAGCATCATAAACCCAAAGTTTTTTAAAAACTCCTCCTATGTCTTATAATAACACAAAAATTTCAAATAAACACCCATAATCATAGAGACAAACATAAAAATACCCCTTTTATATATAGATTTATTTAGACATGAAATCCACTCACATAATCAATTTTGAAATAAAGTTTTTTCTCCAATAAGATTAAATTATTTACTGTATACATGAGTATTCTAGTAAGACACGTAAACATTTTTCAACACATATGGTGACATATCAACAAGTACTTTAAGTATGAAAAATATTGGAACTACAACGGTATGTCAATTTATCCATTCATGATTAGTTATAAAAGGATTTAAAGAAGAAAGCATCATCAATCATGAAATAATTGTGGTTGAATTCAAACTTTCACAACATAAAAGTTTACTAAGTAAGAGAGAGCTTAGTAATTTGTTTTATATTTTCCTCTTGTATTATTATTGTTTTTAATACGGGAGATTGGTTATTTATTGTTCCTTTTTACATAACCATTTGTAGTTCCTTCTTTTTGTGCATATAAGTTCTTTTGTACTTTCTATTTCTATTGATTTTGTTAAGAAAATATGCACAAACCAAAAACCTAGCACGATGAATTTTATACTAGTTGTGGGATTGTCCTCTCTACTCACTACGATAGCTTCACACATCATAGTAGGTAGTTTTCTTAAAACTAGGTATTTCTCTATAGTAGCATTTTGTAAAATGAAAGAGAGAGCTCAAATACAATTCTAGCAGTCAAGGTTATCTAAGTCCATAAATATTCACATAATCAATCATAAATTTCAACCATGGAATACAATTGTGTCCAATGAGTCTGAAAGTGAGTTATTATTAACATCGATCACAAAATGTATGAAAATATAAATGCACAAAAAAGATACTCAATTATACAATGAATAATTAATTGATTTAGAAAATATTTTCTTTGTGATTTTAAATTATATTTGTAGTTTATTTCAATGTTCAAATAATTATACTTCTTCAAGTAATTTAAAAAAATAAACAAAACAAACTAAGATAAAAAGAAAAAGTAAAATTAAAATTAAAATCAAGCAATTAAACTAATATGTTCACCTAGGGTCAATCAAGCATAAAATAATAATTTCTAGGTGAAAAAAGGATGATCAATTGACTAAAAAAGGACGATATTTCCTAACTTAAGCTTTCTTTAATTTGGGTCTCATTATATTTTTGGGTTTGGATTCAATTAATTTAGATAAGTTTTTGGATTTATCCTTATTTTGAAAATTTCTTTTCTTTTTCATCATTAATGGAGATTTAGCATTCATATATGGATGATGAAAAATAATTCTAGAATATCGTGCATGAAAAGCATTGTTAAAATGTGGATATGTCAAAATAAATCTATAATGTGATGGAATATGATCTATCCTACCACAATGATGACAAATAGGCACAAACTTAACATGTTTTTCAATCACTACTGAAACTATTCTTTGTGCATAATGAATAACATTAAGAGTAGTGTTAAGAGGCTTTACCATAGTAGTCTTTGATGTTAAAGCTATATTTGAATTCTTTATGGAAGAAATGTTTAAGGGTTTTACAAACTGAGTTGTTTTTGAGGATGATAGCGTAGAATTCTCATCTATATAGCCTAGCCCTATCTTGTCTCCAAAAGGTTTTTTGTAGTCAAGAAATTTGTTCAACCTTTTAACTTCAATTGTTAACCTTTTCATAACTTCCTTGGATTGTTCAAGTTCCTACATCAAATTTTATTTTTTCTATTCTAAACCTACAAGACTTGAATTGAGATTATGAGTATGTACACCTAAATCAAGATTTGTTTTTCCAATACTGATGAATTTAATTCATAAGATTTCAATTTTCCATTGAGTTCACTTACTTTTAGAAGCAACTTATCTATATCTCTTTTACATATTACGAACTCTTTGACAACTTTACCAATTTTTGGGACTAATGTTAGGAAATTGGTGTCACCATTTTCTGAATCAACTGGATTGTTGTTATCACTTTGTGAGTTAGTTAATGCAATGTTGAACACTCTTCTAGTGTTATTCTTCTTATTTGTATGTTCAATTACAAAGTGACTAAAATCCATACATTCAAAACATTGAGGTCTAGTGCTTTTAGATTTCTTACCATCATAACTCACAGATTTGAATTCTCTCGGATTCTGATCCTTTTGACAGCTTAATTGTCATTTGTTTTGAGGATTCTTTCTGTTGAAGATTTTGTTCAGTCTTCTGCTTAAGAGTGTTAATTCTTCTTTTTCATTATCACCTTATTCAATCAAAGCATTTTTTAAGGCAATATGTTTGTTCTTTGTGGCAGGACGAAAGCTCATCTAAAAGGTTTGAAGTGGTCCAATAAGTTCTTCTATTTTGATATTATCAACATCCTTATTTTCAAAAATGGAAGTAATTTGGTAGCAAGCAAAGAACCTTTTGAACTATCATGGAATCATCAATTATATCTCTAAGATTGGCATAATTGTTAGTAATATCACATAATCTCGCATAAAATTCAAAAAGTCTCATATTTTTTCATTTAGATATTCTCCAAAATATCCTGAGCATGCTTAGTAGTTTTAACATGAGAAATACGATGAAACTCATATGTAGACACATTATTGAAAATAACATTAATACCCTTTTGATTCCAATCACTAATACAAAAAGGGGTATTTAAGTCGCCGTGTAAAGTCAGTTTTTTCCAAAAAATCGACTTATAATGAATTTAAAGTTGGTTCGGTGTAGAACCGACGCTATAGTGGATTACATACATCTTATCATAATGTACAGATAGAAAATATGTTTCATGGTGTTGAAGATGAATTACACGAGGATGATCCCAAAACCTTTAAAAAACTTATAGAAGATGCAGAAAAACCGTTGTATCCAAAATGCAAAAAATACACTAAAATGTCGAGATTGGTTCATTTGTACAATGTGAAGGCAAAACATGGTTTTTCTGACAAGGGATTCACAAAATTACTAAATCTACTAGTGGATATGTTTCCTGAGGGTATTGAATTGCCATCTTCAATGTATGAAGTGAAGAAATCTCTTAGTCGATATGGAATGGAATATCATAAGATTCACGCTTGTCCAAATTATTGCATTCTTTAGAGAAAATAATACGAGACATTAGATGATTGTCCTATGGTACAAATGAGACAACACATAAGAAAGGCATGCCTACAAAGGTTCTTCGGTACTTTCCTCTGATTCCTTGCTTTCAAAGGTTGTTCAATAGTAAAGATACATTAAATATGTTGACTTGGCATTCATATAATCGATCTGATGACGGGGTGCTACGTCATCCTTCAGATTCTCCAAATTGGAAAGTAGTAGATAATTTATCTCAATTTTCATCTGATCCGCACAATCTTCATCTTGCCATTACTACTGATGGAATTAATCCTCATAGTTCCCTTAGTAATTGATATAGTTGTTGGCCAGTAATTATGGTAATATACAACCTTCCTCCCTGGTTGTGTGTGAAAATAAAATTCATGATGTTAACATTATTGATCTCAGGACCGATACAACCCGATGTTGATATTGATATATATTTACAGCCTCTGATAGATGATTTAAAGACGTTGTGGAATGATGGTGTAAATGTTTACGATGCACATAAAGAAGAACACTTTAACTTGAAGGGAGTCATTTTATGGACAATTAATGATTTTCCTACCTATGGAAACTTATCAGGACATGCAACAAAAGGTTACAAGGGATGCCCTATATGTAGTGATGGAACTTCTGTAACTTATCTTGTTCACGGATGAAAGATGTCTTATAGAAGACATAGAAGATTTTTTCCATCTGGATACAAGTTTAGATACCAAATGAAATCATTTTATGGTGAAGAAGATCATGATCATGCAACTCGACCTATGTGAGGTGTTGAGATATGAAGGCAATTGAATGGTATGACATTCAAACGATATGTAAAGATGAAAAGAAAACTCACTAAGGTAGGGAAATGAAAGAGGTCAACTAATGAAATGGGTGAAAATGAAAAAGAGTTTGAACCGACTTACCATGGTTGGTGGAAAAAAATCAATATTTTGGGAATTACCTTATTAGAAAGACCTACACATTCATCACATCTTAGATGTTATGCACATTGAGAAAAATGTATGTGAGAGCTTGATTGATACTTTATTTAATATACCTAGAAAAACAAAGTATGGAATTAAGGCAAGATTGAATTTAAGGAAACTAGGCATACGACCTGAATTGGAACCAAGGGAGGAAAATGATAAGAATTGAACATACTTACCACCAGTATCATATACAATGTCAACAAAAGAGAAGGATGTGTTTTGTAAATGTTTGAGGGGTGTGGAATTCCTGATTTTTACTCATCCAACTTAAGAAATTTTGTGTCTATCACCGATAAGAAATTATATGGATTGAAATCACATGACTGTCATATCTTAATGCAATAGTTATTACTAGTTGCTATTAGATCAATTCTTCCAAAACATGTTCGATTATCAATAATTTAGCTTTGTTCATTCTTCAATACAATATGCAAAAAATCTATATCAGTTGGCGAGTTAAATTCTTTACAGAAAGATGTTGTAGAAACTTTGTGTCTAATTGAAAAATATTTTCCTTCTTCTTTCTTCGATATAATGATTCACTTGTGTGTTCATTTACTTCGAGAGGTTCAGTTCTGTGGTCCTACTTACTTAAGGTGGATGTATCCTTTTGAGAGATATATGCAAGTCCATAAAGGGTTTGTACATAATAGAAATTGACCTGAAGGATGCATGATGGAACGATAAATTGCTGAATATGCCATTGAGTTTTGTTCTGAATACTTTAGTGGTTTCACTAAAATTGGGAATCCTACGTACAAGTTGTTCTTAGAACGTCACATGATCCAAGTAGGTAACCCTATGTTTGGTGGAAGTAAGAAATTATTTATTGATCACAGTCGATGGGAAAAAGCACACCGAATCATTTTGGTAAGTGATGTTCATTGTTTCATGATTGCAAAAACCATTTTTTTATTTAACTATTAATGATTATATATAAATTCATATATATTTAATAACATTATAGGATGCATTTAAACTTATTGAAGATCGATCCTCGTTATAAAAAAAAGGAGGAGAAAAATGGTTGTATGATGAACATAAGCGAGAACTTATTAATTGGTTTCGCAACCATGTAAATATCACAAATAAAAATTCATGCATGTATGTTCCTAGATCTATTCAATGTTTTAAAACTTTTCTCTAAATGCATTTCATGTTTTTGTATACATAGATTCATGATGAACTCAAGAAACCCAATCATAAAATATTAGAAAGTTTACAATGGCTTGCACATGGGCCAAATTTCGATGTCAAATCATTTCATAGTTTCATAATAAATAGATCGAGGTTTACGATTCAAGCTAGGGACAAAGTCTGAGTAAATCAAAATAGTGGTGTGAAGATGGTTGCACAAATTATGCAATTTTCCAGTTCAAAAGATGTTTATCCAAGATAAGTCACACTGATGATCCTTTCACGTTATCACTTCATGCAAAACAAGTATTTTACGTGAGCAATCAAATTGATCCAAGATGGTATGTTATATTAATGCTTCCACAAAAAGAGTTTTACCATTGTGATATTGTAGAAGATGATGACCCTATGCTTGATACATTAACCAATATTAGTAATTTCTCAAATAAATTGCCTAATGTACGTGATGATCTAGTTGATAATGATGATTCTTTGTCATGGGCTCGAAGTGATTGTGAAGGAATATATGTATATGATCAACAACCTAATTAAACATAACGTATGTTATATATTGTTGTAATAACTCTTATATATATGTATGTTCCTAAAATTGTCAAGTAATTTATATTTCTTCATTGTTTGTAGATATTTCATGGAACCTCGGATAACAAAGCTTGTAGATCCAAATGATCCATTGGGGTATTTGAAAAGAAGAGGTTGGGCGAATATACCTGATGCTCCACTTAACCCAAATGATAGAATACCTATTCTATTTGATGGTACTGGTAATCCAATAGGGAAAAATGGCCTACAATTGAAATCCTCTATTGGTCGACTTGCGAAGTCCAGTATACCAATCAATATAAATGATTGGTCTCAGGTTGACGATGTAAAAAAGTTCAAAATATGGATAATCATTTGTGTAAGTCTCTTATGTTTTATAATCAATATATATATTATATATTTTTTGTATTATATCTAATCTTTTGTAATGTGTTTTTACAGAATCGTTACAAAGTCGATGACAGTTGGAAACTTAAGTGTTATAAGATTGCAAATAAGGTGTGGAAGGAATACAAGACTTTCAGATTGGCAAGAAATTATGTGTTTCTATATTTGGAACCACTTGATGAGGTAGATCTCTACAAAATCCCTAAAGGACACCCCTGGATTACACCTCAAGTTTGGAAAGACTTTGTGGAATATAGACGTTCAGATGAATTTCAAATTATTAGGGAAGAACATCAGAATATACAAATGCATAACATTCTTCCTAACCGTATTGGGAGGTCTTCAAATCTTGAAGTTAGATATAGAATGGTATTATTAATTTGTCTTAATTTATAAATATTTTTATATTTATTTTCCTCAATTTAATTTAATGTAATTGTTAATAATTTTTTCATAATTTATGTAGGAAACTGAATTGGGTAGACATGTTACCCAAACTGAATTGTACATAGAAATAAAGACTCCCAAAATGAAGAATTCAAGACTGATGACTAAGTGAGGAAAAGAACAACTAAATAAGTTGGTTAGTAATTTTGGTTGATAAAAATTCTTAATGATTTTTAATAATTGATGTAATAATGAATGATATGTTTGTGTGCTTTATTATTTGTAGAGAGTTGTTCAAGAAAACATATCCAGGGGTGAAATAATCGAAGAGCTTGGGAGAGATGCTTTATATCATGCATTCAGACGCGAGCATCCTGGTTATGTTAGGGGAGGTAGCCAATATGATGGTTATATGGAGTATTTTAACATACCAAAACAAAAGCCTCAAAGGGTAAGTAAGGAGAAGTACACTAAAATTGAAGAACAACTTAACTTCTTTAAGGCCTCAGTGTTTAGTGAGATTGCCACTATAAAAGAATATCAATCACAACACATGTCAGGCATGACATCATTCTACAACCAGGGCATGCCATATTGGCCAAGCATGCAACCATCCATGCCAGGCATGCCACAATCCATGACATATAAGCCACCATCCATGCTAGGCATGCCACCCACGCAATCTCATTGCACTCAAACTACATCCAGTATAGGATATAGTCATCCTATTGGTCCTCCCTATATGCCAGGAATGCATATGCAATCAAGTAGTGGTTCATTTTCTCCAATGCAATCTACACATTCTTACCATCAATCAAACCACGATGAACGTTTTGGTGAGAATGTACATCCAATAGCTACCCCACATGGGAGTCCTCCTCTATTTGATGAATCATATGTGGTAAGATTTTAATTTCTGGTGTACATAATCTATTATTTTTAAATTCTTATTATTTATTTTTTATATATAACACTTAATTTTTTTACAGAATATGAAATATTTGTTGAAACATCCTTTGTCAATGGACTTTGTTGCTATTGGAACGGTACAACATTTGAGTGATGATTCATAATCAATATTTGCCTAATCATTGGCGAATAGTAATTGATCAATCATTGTTTCATGATTGTCCACTACATGTGCCTTCTGATGCTACCATAGTCCAAGAGGTGGTTGGACAGTATGTGGCTTGGCCTTCGATTCAAGTTGTTCTAAATTTTGACGTGGTACTATTTTTTAACATAAAAGATAACACTTGTTTACTATTATTAATTTATTATATCTTTTATTGTTACTAAAATACATAATACTTTTTTTAGTCTATTATACCAGAACTCTTAAATAAGGCACATTTAAGAGATACGAAGCAAGTATCTCATGCTAAATCTATGTCTAGTGGCCAATCATCGTGCACCAAGTCATTCAAGAAGAAGCCTTGGAAAAAGTATAGTTATAATTGTGCTTTAAACTTCAGCAGAAATCTTGGCACTTTGATGACTATTGTTGGGAGGGTATCTAGCATGAATGATGGATAGACTGTGCCACTTCCTATAGAAATTTCTGGTGTAGACATCGACCAAACTTATATATCGATCGAGCGCATATTACAACTATTTGAATATCAAATGATCGATTTAAGTATAATTCAAGTGTGGACAAGGTGAGTCCTCAATCTATTTATTTTTCTTTCATTTATGTAGAACATATATAATGAATTTATATTATCTAATTATATATATAAATATATCTTTTATATAAAGTGTGCTATTATCGACTTCAACATAATCACTCATCACATTTAGCAATGTTCTATGATTCTTCATATGTCAATCAATATCAAGAGAAGGATGTTAGCATCAAAGCTAAACAATTATGTGATAAGGCATTAACGCTTAACAGAAATCAAAAGTTGATAATCCCTTGACCATTAAGGTTTGAACAAGGACAAGATCATTGGATGTTGGTAATCATTGATCAATTCAATAATCATGTTTGGTTCTATGATTCAGCTTCCATAGAACTGAGTAAAGATACAAAAACAGTTGTTGAAATGTAAGAGTTATAGCTACATATTAGTTTCTTCTATTATTTTTTTGTAATATTTAATATAAACTAACCATTTTAAACCTTGATATGGCATGGAAGTTGTGGAACAAGTTTAGGGGCATTATGGACAAAATTTATGGTATGTGCAAGCGAATATTATTAATTTTACAATTGAATAATAAAGATGTTCGAATATGGAAAATCATGTACACTTGTTTTTTTATAGGTTCCACAACAAAATAATGGAGTCATGTGTGGTTATTATGTCATGAAGTTTATGAGCGAAATCATCACAAATAACAAAATTCCCATTGATGATGTGGTAATATCTGTTACCTATATACAGAAAAGTTTTTAACATATTTGAGTTATTTTTTTGTAAATAAATGAAATTACATTCTTATTTTGATTTTAAATACATGTAGTTCTTTGGTTAGAACAAGACGGGCAATGACTAACAAAAATTTGATGATTTACGAGAGGAATGGGCAGAACATATGGTTTAAATTATATCATCACAAGAAGAATCAGGAGAAGATTCTGATTATCTTGAATAGCATATGACAACATAACAGTAATTTTTTAATGATTTAATTTCTCAATCTATTCTTGTGTTTGAAGTCCCTTGTTTGATGGATGATTATATGCTCATGTATTTAGGGAAATACATTGTTTTATGGACCTATTTTTGGCCCAAACTACATCTCATCTCTCTTTCCTACTTTCCTTATGACAACAATTAGCACTTTATTAATCATTTGTCTATAAATATGAAGTTATCTAGAATCTCTACTAGTATTTTTAATGCTATAATGAAATCTAAATATGAAATCAAGTGTAACTCTGATTTGTTTCTTGGTTTGTATGAGTTTTGGTGCCCATGAACGTGTTCCATACGTTTAAGGGCACCAAAACTCACACAAGCCAAGTAAGAAATCGGAGTTACACTTGATTTCATATTTAGAGTTCATTATAGCATTAAAAATACTAGTAGAGATTCCAGATAAATTCATATTTATAGACAAATGATTAATAAAGTGCTAATATGAGTTCATCGATAGGTTATATCACTCGAATGTCACTATGGTAATCTCTTTTTATGGTAATATTTATAATGATTTAAATTCTCAATTCGTATGTTTCTGAAGTTTAGACTACTTGTTGGATGGATGTTTACGTGCTCATGTATGTAGAGGAATGAATTGTTATATGGATCAACTATTTTTTGTCTAGTTTTCTTGTCATAATGTTGGTAATTCTAAGCCAACTAAGCTTGCTCGCACAATCAAATTACCCTTTGACGACATTATTTTATTTGTAATTTAAGTTAACTATATGTATTGTATATACATTATTTGTTTTTGTAATTAATTTAATTATCAAGTAATTAATTATATTTAAAATTTTATTTATTTGTATTATTATTTATATTTTAATTTTTTATGCTATATATATTGAATAATGAATACGAAAAATAAGAATAAAAAAAATCATAAAATGTATATGTAAAGTCGGTTCACGCGATGAACTAACTTTACATTTTAAGTCACTCAATTTAAAGTCGGTTCAACAAACCGACTTTAAATTTGTTTAAAGTCAGTTTTTAACCGACTTTAATGCCCATTTTTGTAGTAGTGAGTTACTACCAATTTTATTTCAATGGTCCAATCTTTCTAAAGTTTAGGAGTAACAATATTATCTTCGGTAACTATAAGTGGTTCCCAACCATAAAGTACAGAGTTCTGGATGATTTCATCTATATAGTGTAAAAAGGCTCTTATACGAGCCTTCCCATAGGGATAATTGGACCCATCAAAGTAAGGTGTATGGTTGTAGACGAGCCCTATCGTATGTGATACATAACAAGGTTTTAGGCACACTAAGTATATCTAATGACCGCTCTGATATCAAATAATTTTTTTTTTAGTTATAGATCTAATTAGCTAGAGGAGGGTGAATAGATAATTAACAAAATAACATCAAATTATAATTTTGCAATTGACCAAGCATGCAATGACTTGTAAATAAAGTAATGCAAAAATATAAAGGTCAATGCATGAAATTTTGTAGGCGGAAACAACCTAGGCTACACCAATGACCTAAGAGAAAAACCATCAGTTTATTGGACCACCTAACTAACTAATATGAAAAATAAGATCCAATTACAAGGCTAGGGCTCAAACTACCCGCCAAGGTAAAACCCTCAAGTAATCTATTTACAAGTCGATGCTTTCATCATAATCTCTACAAGAAAGGTATTTGGATCTAGACTAACGTTTTGATAAACTCGAGTCACACAAGTTAATCAAACCCATAGAACTGGCACCTAGAGCATATTTAATAATAAACAATTCTAACTAGATTATTTAACAAATATATCAGATAAATCAAAATGAGATAGCAGTCCTAGAACAATCATTTAAAAGCACAACATCACAAGTTTGTGAGTTGTCTTCCAACCTATTTCAATTCAAATTTAAAGAAGAATAATCATTGAATTTTGTTTTGAAGGGTAGCATGTGGCTATTCGATGATTGTTTGGTGCTTTTTAAACAATGTTCAAGCAATGACACTCCATTTGATCTTATCTTTGACAAGTGTGCAATGTGGTGGAAGGATGTAGAAAAACAAATTGAGTGGTTGAAGGATGTATAAAAATAAATTGAGTGGTTGAAGGATGTAGAAAAATAAATGGAGTGGTTGAAGAATATAGAAAAGAGAAGTTTGTAGATAATATTTGTATGGCTAGAATTATTTCTTAGTTTTATATTTGTGTGGTATAGATTGCATGGTAAGGACTATAAATAACCTTCCTTCATTTGGTTTAATCATTATATCAAAAACATATAAGTCTTTGTATTCTTAGTTTGAGTGTGAATCGAGAGCTTTCTCTTTGAGTATTTGTATTTCTCTTCAATTTGTGAGTTGTCTTTGAAAGGTATTATAGTTTCTTTTATTGTGAGTATAATACAAGTAATTTGTTTACTTGTTTGGATCCAATATTAGTAAATTTAGAGTTGTGTATTCTAAATTTTACTCAATAATTGGGGTCAGAGTAGGACGATCAAGAATCTTTCTTAGTAGAGTTATCTTGAGTTGTGCGGAGTTTGGTACTCTACAAGTTTCTTAGTTAACTTGTTCGGTATAGTGAAGTCTTGCCGACATGATAGGTAACCTTCAAGTAGTTGGATAAATCAAGAAGTTCAACAATAAAAACTATAACACATGAGCAACATGTATAGAGTCTTACCTACAAGGTCAAGACTTATGAGAGGTTGTTGGTGGTGATGAAGTTACCCAACCAGCAGCGGAAGATGCAAACATCATCTTGCGGAGGTGGAAAATTAAAGCAGGCAAAACGATGTTTCTTTTTAAGGATCACAGTTGAAGAAGAAATGTTGGAGCACATTCAGGATGGAAAAAACACCGAAGGAAGCATGTGCACTCTTGTTACACTCTTTTCAAAGAAGAATTATACAAGACTACAACTTCTTGAGAATGAGTTTCTATCGATGGCGTAATGTGACATGATGATTTCTCAGTTCTTTCACAAGGTGAATTCGTCATGCCACAAAATTTCAAAGTTAGATCTAAAAGCTCATATTAGGGAAACCAAGATAAAGAGAATACTTATTCATGGTTTAAGACTTGAATATCAAAGGTTTTTTACTGCTATACAAGGATGGCCAACACAACCATCTCTTGTTGAGTTTGAAAATTTTCTAGCTGGTCAAGAAGCTATT
Source organism: Hippophae tibetana (assembly GCA_037013495.1). Taxonomy (NCBI): domain Eukaryota; kingdom Viridiplantae; phylum Streptophyta; class Magnoliopsida; order Rosales; family Elaeagnaceae; genus Hippophae; species Hippophae tibetana. Next base: position 23,571,616 of record CM072805.1, on the reverse strand, counting down.
GCTAAGAAAATGGGAGGAGTATCACTGAAGGGTGAGGAGGAAGCACTCTATACTAGAAAAATCAAAGACACTTTCAAGTGGTACAATGGTAGTGGATCTAACAAGGATGACAACAAAGGAAAAATTCCTCAAGGAAAAGGAAGCTTTCATCCATGAGGATCTTGGAAGAATCGTAATAACAATAGAAAATTTGATAGTGAGTGTTACAATTGTTGGAAGATGGGTCACATGGAAAAATATTGTTGGAGTAAGAAAAATCCTATTAAAAGTAATATAGCTACTTCTAGTTCTAAGAAGCATAGCAAAAATGGTTAGGATGTTGAAACATTATTCACTATAGAAGAAGAATTAGCTTTCATGGTTACAATTGTGAAAAGTGTTGGAAACTCTACTCCTGAGAAAAGTACAGATCATGATCTACTTGTTGAATGGGATAAAAAGACAACTACCAATGGTTCAACCAACAATCAGTGGGAAAAGTTAGATACCTCTACTTAGGGAAGAAAGGCCAAAGATGCTCTGGGATCTGACAATCCTATTTCGTTTTCACCATAGTGGCTTTACCAAAGCTAAGAGATATTAAGTCAATAAAAACAACTGTGGGAAACCCTCCTAACTCAAATCCTTCCTTTGGCAATCATTCATACATCACAAAGTTATCAAGAAATAGTAATGAGGTTCATTATATCCAAAAGAAAAAGGATGTGTTTTTGCCATCCTTATTGGATATGGAAACTAGTAGTCATGATCGATGGCGTGATGAGGAACGAGACATTAATTTCTCTTTGCGCAAAGATCGCTAGAAAGATGGAGATAAAGAGCTTGGTGACAATTGCAGGATGGATCATTGGACAAAAAATTCAAAAACAAAGCACTTTGGAGAAGGGCATCATGTTCCATATGACCGATAGACAGACCTGGGTAACAGGGATTCCAATTATGAACAAGGCATGTCTTTTGCAAAGTCTGATGGTGATAAAGAATTAGATAGATTGATAGGGAGATCAGGTTATGATAGCATAAGATTTGATGTTGCAATGGATGATGTTACTGATTTTAAGATTCCATGGGAGGAAGATGATGAGATCCAATCGCATCATTTGTCGAAGAGTAAATATCTAGAGTCATCTCCTAGGTTGAATGGTCTGATAATGGTGACAGTGACATTAACAACATCTTCAAAAAAAACGAGTCAGAACAACCTAACCCTAACCTTGTTGATCCTACAGTAGCAACAGATGAGGAATGGTAGTGGAGGAGGTGGAAAATAGGATTGTTGGAGTAAAGGTGCTATGACGATGTTGATCGATGCTTGGGGTGAAAGTTATGTGAAACTGAGTAGAGGAAAGTTAAGCAAAATCATTGGAAAAAGATTGTTGATATTGTGAATAGTATAGATGGCTATTCAAAGAATCCTAAGACGAATATTAAATGTAAGAATCAAATTGATACTATGAAGAAGAAGTATAAGAGTGAAAAGGCTAAAATTACTACGGGTGGAGAACCTAGCAAGTGGAGTTTCTCTAAAATACTTGATGAGTTGATTGGTCGTTTGGATCCAAACGTTAGTGATGACGTGCTAAAACAAATATCTAGCCAATTTGGTGAGTTAATTCATAATAAAATACCAGTTGAGAAAACATGTGATTTTGTACAGTTTTTTAATAGAAAAAATGATGAGGATACAATTGAGAGTCTGAATGGAATGATAATTGGTAAGAAAATCGTTCATCTTTCATGGGTTGCACCTTAGGAAACAAGAAATGAATAATGGGTTAAAATAACTAGTGCAATCAGACGATACACCCAATAGTTGGAGAGAATCAAATGCAAAGTGGTAGATGAATGTGAAGAATGCTTTTCTTCATGAAGAGTTGATGTTGAGAAGCAGTGTTGAAAATCAACACCAACTCAATAAATTGAGTAGTTGAAAGATGTAGAAAAATAAATGGAGTGGTTGAAGGTTATAGAAAAGTAAATGGAGTGGTTGGAGGATGTAGAAAAATAAATTGAGTGGTTAAAGGATGTAGAAAAATAAATTGAGTGGTTAAAGGATGTAGAAAAATAAATTGAGTGATTGAAGGATGTAGAAAAGAGAAGTGTGTCGATAATATTTGTATGGCTAGAATTATTTCTTAGTTTTATATTTGTGTAGTGTATATTGTATGGTAAAGACTGTAAATAGCCTACCTTGCATTTGGTTTAATCATCTCATCAAAAATAAATAAGTCTTTGTATTCTTAGTTTGAGTGTGAGTTGAGAGCTTTCTCTTTGAGTGTTTGTATTTCTCTTCAATTTGTGAGTTGCGTTTAAAATGTGTTATAATGTCTTTTATTGTGGGTATAATACAAATAATTTGTTTACTTGTTTGGATCTAATATTAGTCTAATTTTTACTTAACATATTGGAAAAAGTTTGGGGAATAAAATTTTTGAGTTCATTAAGCACGATGATAAGTCTTATAAAGATGGAGAGCCACGTATAAGGTTTATGCACGGAAGGGATGGAAAAATGTGCTAAAACCAATTTTGCATGGTGTCATGCTTCAGATTGATGCCCACTCCAAAAGTAAGATATACTTTAAATATGAGTTCTTGCCACTTTTCTATCATCTTTTTGACATCATCGATCATGATATGTGTGTATGCCGCACTTGTTTTCAACAACATAGAGTGTTGCACCGAGAAGGTTTTCCATAGTATATGGAAAGGTGGCTACGCATAAGAACAATGCATTATCTCCAGTAGTCTATAGTGGGAAAAAGTGGTGCAAGCAGTGAAAATTCTCAAACAAATCATAGGCCAATCAATGCTAAAAGATGAAAGAAAAGGAAAGGAAGATTTAGGGGATTCATAATAATAATAGCCAATAGGTGGAATCTACACAGCCAGGAATTGCAAAAAAGGTAGGTATTGACGTACGTGGGACTAAAGAATCACGCACATAACTAAATGACAGTTTCTCGATTACCATGGAGGGGGAGCTAGTAGAGTATAGACAGGTATATGGGACTCAAAATAAGGCCAAGAGGCTTGATAGAGCATAATCTAGACCATTTACAAATTTAGACCAAAAAATTTAAATATTATTTAATAACCCTTAGCCACGATGCATAATGTGGGAAGTGGGGTATGTTAGGAAATTACGCAAATTCCCGATAAGCCAGATTTATGAGAAAGCAAGAGTAAAAATAACACAAAAATTTGATAACGGAGTTCAGCCAATCTTGCTTACGTCTCCGGACCTGCTGCAGATCTTTTTACTGAAAGAGGAGAAATTACACAAGGTGTTTACAACACTTACAACTCACAACCCACAACCCAATTGCACCCAAGAAAATTACTCTCAATTTTCTCTCACAAAAGCTTTTCTCTCTAAGCTTTTCTCTCAATTGGAATGAACACTTTGGATGATCAATTCATTACAATTACACATCTATTTATAGGAAAATTCACTCCTTGAATTTCTCCTTAAATTAATGGTTCCTTAAATTGCTCCTTGAATTAAGCTCATTGTTTTGCTCCATGAATTGCTCCATCTTTTGCTCCTTAATTTGCTCCTTAAATTAAGGAGCTTTATAGAAATCTCCAACAATCTCCCACTTGAAGATTGATTTCAATCTGTCTTCACACCTCGATCAATGCAACAGTTTTTCTAGTCTTTGTTACTCTAGCAGACCAACTAAAGTTGAGCATAACATCAGTTTGTCAATAGTCACCACCTTTGTTAACATATCTGCTGGATTTTTGCTTCCTTGAATCTTTTCCAGTATTAACACATCATCTTCCAATATAGATCTGATGAAGTGATAACGAAGTCCAATATGCTTGGTTCTAGAATGAAATGTTGAATTCTTCGCCAAGTGTATTGCACTTTGACTATCACTATGTAGAACATTCTTCTCCTATTTGAATCCCAGCTCAATTAACAAACCTTGAAGCCATATCATCTCTTTACTAGCTTCAGTTACTGCTACATACTCAGCCTCTGTAGTGGATAGAGTGAAAAAAAATTGTATTTATGACATCCAACTAACAGTTGTAGTTCCAACAATAAATATATAACCGATGGTGCTTCTTCGGTGATCAACTTCACTTCCAAATTTTGCGTCTACGTACCCTTGTACTTTTAACTCTCCTTTACTAAAGTACAAGCACTTTTCTGTGGTGCCTCGCAGATACCTCAAAATCCACTTGAGTGCTTCCCAATGAGTTTTCCCTGGATTTGACATAAATCTGCTAACAACTCCCACTACATGGCCAATGTCTGGTCTCGTACATACCATTGCGTACATCAAACTTCCAATGGCTGAGGCATAAGGAACCTTAGCCATGAATTCTCTCTCTTCCTCTGTCTGGGGGACTGATCCTTGGATAGGCGAAAATGACTTGCCAAGGGTATGCTAACTGGTTTGGCATCGTCCATGTTGAATCTCTACAAAACACGATTGATGTATTCTGCCTGAGATAACTGAAAGGATCCTTTCTTCTTATTTATTGTGATTTGCATTCCAAGAATCTTCTTTGCTGGACCCAAGTCTTTCATGTCAAACTTCTTTGACAATTTATTCTTCAACCTTTTAATGTCATCCATATCTGAACCTGTTACTAACATATCATCAACATAAAGCAGTAAAATGATATAACTGGACCTATATCTCTTGAAGTAGCAACAATGGTTAGCATTGCACTTATGGAAACCTTCCTTGTGCATGAAGCTGTCAAACTTTCTGTACCATTGTCTCGGAGCTTGTTTCAGGCCATACAAACTCTTCTTAAGTCTGCACACCATGTTCTTATTCCCTCTTTATGAGAAACCTTCTGGTTGGTACATGTATATCTCTTCATCTAAATCTTCATGAAGGAATGCAGTCTTCACATCCAACTGTTCAAGATGAAGATCTTCAATGGCTACAATACTCAATACTGATCTGATAGTATTGAGCTTC